>CM062815.1:1083520940-1084875940 GCA_031772625.1 Pinus tabuliformis | reverse complement strand
TGATTTTTCATCGATATCTTGTTGAGTGCGCAGTAGTCCACGCACATCTTCTAGCTACCATCTTTCTTTGGGACTAGAATAATTAGCGAGCCACATGGAGAGGAGCTCGACCTGATGATGCCTTGGTCTAGCAATTATTTCACTTGCCTCTTGACTTCCTCCATCTCAATCACTGAAATCCTGTACATGCTGATATTTGGCAGAGGGGCATCATGCAATAGATGTATTTCCTATTGGATTTCCCTCCTCAGAGGTAGTCCCTTTGGCTCCTAAAATAGTTCATTATAATCAGAAACCAATTCCATTAATTCTTGTTTATGCTTCCCATCGTAGCCTTAGAACGCATTAGCGAATTCAACCTCTTTCTCCCTTACAACCATAATCATGCATGTTTTACTGGAATTCACCAGTCTTTTCATTTTCCCAGTTCTTACAAGGCTAGCATTAATCTTATTTTGATGAGCCCACACTATGTATTCTACCCCATCCTTGGTGATGTGATATTTATTCTAATGGTGGAAAAAGACTGCTTTTTTGTCATACAGGTATGGGCTCCCTAATACCATGCCACAGATATCCAGTGGTATTACATCCATTTCTACTTCGTCTACTAGCTTAGACACAATTACAAATTTGACCTTGCACTGCTGGGTTACATTCAATTTTTCTTTATCATGTATCCATCCCAACGGGTAAGGTTTTGGGTGTGATTTTGTCTCTAAGCCAAGCTTCTTTACTAGGGATTCTACAATTAAGTTTGCATGGGACCAAGTATCAAATAGAGTTTCTACTTTGGTGTGATTTACTACAACCCTGATATGAAATAATTCAATTCTTTTTTTATCATTTGAAAGGGACTCATCTACAGAACTGGTACTTTCATGCGATTTAGAATCAACAGGGGGTGTAAGGGTACCTTCTGTTCTCGCTGCTATGACCAGCGCTTCATCTCCCGGATCTGATCCAACGTCTTGTTGTGCCACTGCTACTGTTTCCTACTTCCCTTTTCCTCCATACTTCTTTGGATGCTTTTCTGGGTAATGCTTCCAATAGTGATCATCATCATGGCCTTCCTTCTTGCAATGATTGCAATAAGGCCGCTCTCCCTCTTTCGCTATTGTTGTTTTCTTCTCCTTCCCTTTCCATTTCTCTTTGGATTTTCCATTGGGAGGTTTGAATGGTGGCTTTCTAGATTGATCCTCTCTTTCATTCTTGCCCCTGTTCTCAATATGAATTTCTTTCACGCTGGTTGAATCAATAGTGGTTGGTTCAAACAATAACAATGAATGCCTAATATAACTATGCAGGAGCCAATATACTTAGTTACAACTTTAGGTGCATCAAGTGCAATACCCAAATTCAATGCTTACTTCCTAAATGCTTCTATAAAACTCTGAACATCCTACCCTTGTCCTTGCCTTAAATATTGCCAATTCATTAAACCTTTCTGTTTGTATCCTAAGGGATAAAATTGTTCCATGAACACAGAAGTGAAATGAGGAAAATAGCTTACCCTCATTTTTACTTCTCTACAATTTTCTCTCCCACTAAACGAGAGTTCTGCTGCCCAGCCGCAGAGAGGCCAGCTGTATTTTCACCTCTTCCTTTACGATTTGTTGAATCCTGCAGTAAACCTTAATCCACGTGATCCAATTATTAAGCTTCTCTATGTTACTTTCACCATTAAACACATGAAGATCAAATTTAACATCTAATTTAAAAAAAGGTTTCTTAGATGCATCCTTTGTATTTCTCTGATTATGGTGGTGAGAGGAAGGAGAGCCTTCACTACCAGAAGGAGAAGGAGGGGGTTCTTCTCCACCATTTCCATGTGCTGAACCTTGTCCTTCTAGATTTCTCTCCTCTACTTTCTCCAGTCTTAAAACCAGCTAACTTATGTTCTCTGCCATTGAATAGAAAGTCTTTTTGAAATTACGCTCCTCTTCAAGATGAGCTTAATCTTCTGCCATGTTTCTCCTTTGAGGTGCACACCCTACTTCTGGATTGAAAGGTTCTATATTCCCTTTGCCTCTTTGAAGCTTGCCTCTTGTTAGCATGCAAACATGCAATTCACATCTAAAAAGCCCTACTTTGATACCACTTGATCCAGGATGTTTTCGCTTATAGATGTATAGAAAGAATCACATGTAAAATTGCAGCTTAACACAAAAATGTGCACATAAGAAAAGAAGAAGTAAACACATAAAAAGCACAAAAAGAAGACACCAAGGCTTGATAATGGAGTTCGTCCAATTCGGACTACGTCTCTGGGCCCAACTCAACAATGGGGAGGCCTTTCTTATTAAATGGCATGAAAGAAAAGAGAATTACAATCATCAACTGTCCACAAGAGGCTTATACCTCCAATCTGCAAGATGGCTGTGAAATGGATGCCTGATGATGGAGAGGTAAGCAACACTAATGCATTCGTAGCAATGAAAGGGGCTAGATTCATGTAAAACTATCTAAACATAAACAAAGATGCTCTCTCGACCTCCTACCAATGAAACAACATTCTTCAACAAAATGCCTCCTCCCGCTCTTTCCATCGATCGGGTTTTATAATGGGTTTTCGGACAGAATCCCCTTTAAATCTGGGCTTTTTGGTTAACAATGGAGGCTGGTGTCGTGGAAGGATCAGCGGGCGTAACTACCTCTTAAAATGACCTTTTTATCATTGAGGCGATAAGGCCTTAAAATCCCAAAAAACACTAAAAATCCACCCCAAAACCATTTACCCGGACTTCAAGAAATCGGGCATATATTCCATATCGGGTCCGACCTGAGGTCGCAAATTAGCGTATCACTGTCCCTAAGGTCGTGTAACCGGGGAACTACCAACTGTCGATCACCAATCACTGATATCAGCATCGGCTGATCGCATCGGTGTCCCACTCATAGATCGCTCCAGTGTCCCGATAACGATCGCGCCGATTGTTTGATCGCCGATCGCTCTGCCTATTCACCGATACATATATCTATATATATATATATATATATATATATATATATATATATAGATGTGACCTCTGATCCATTTTCCTACCCATCTGATTTAGCTGGATATCGGTGATTAGGGTTTCCTCAGTGCCTTTTCTAAGATTGCCTCTATGCATCCTCCAATTGTGATTTTGCCTTTAAGGCTCAAAACCCATTTTCAAAGGAAAATCCTCATTTTCTTAAGGATAAAATCATCCTTGCGTGATAACTTCATCATCCGGACTCGGATTGAAGTTCCATTCACATCATTGGAATCAGGATGATAAGATCTATGCTCTGATCCTAAGTTGACTTCATTCCAATCACTTTGATTTCTAAGTTTTTCCATGCCATTGTATCTGAAGAGCCACCTGGATCATAGACACAGAGGACGAAGAAACAATAAAGGACATCATCATACAAAAAAAGAAGGCTCAAGTCCAAGATTTGATGGACAATTTGGAGAGGGCCAAGTGTGTCATCACATATTTGGAACAAAAAAACAAGCAGTTGAGTGACAAACGGGGTCCTCATGGAGCTGGAACTTCTCAAGGTGAAACGACAAAGTGACAAAGAGGCACATGTCACATTGAATCCTATTGAGAAGGAAATTGAAGATGATAGAGAGACTTGGCTTGACAGAGTCAATTTTCACCTTGAGAAGTTCTTGCAGAATGCCAATAGAGACAATTAGATGATCAGGCACATGACGTACCATTACAGGACCCGAAACAAAATTTGCAACATCAGGGTCAAAAAGATGAAAGCTAGGCTAAGGCGGGCTCTAAAAGGCAAAAAGGAGGAGGATAGGCTTAGGTTTCTTACTAAAGCTTCCTTGACTCATTAGGACACTTGATGATGGTGCTTCTCACCAATTTTGGGCAAGTTTGGAAGAATTTTTGCCATTTGCAAATTTTGAAAGTTTATACACAGAAAATTTTCCTCAACGCACAATGCCACCGATGTTGCGCTTTTCCTAGGAGCACCCAATGCAAAAATGGTTTGTATTTTTGGATTTAGAGTAATGAGTACATGCACCTTATGGATTTGATAAGTTTTTGGGGTAGAACTGGTCCACCAAAAGGTCAAAAAACACCCTAAAAATGATATTTCTGCCACTTTTTCGACACACAGAAGAATTATTGGGAGAATCAACTTTTGAGGGGTCAAATAAGCTCCAAATGAAGAAATTCTTGGTGTTTTGGAAATTATACTTGACGACCTTTCCAATGAGATATCATGAGCTCAAATTTGATGTCGGGAAGGCCTCTAAAAGGGACCTGAAAGGGCACTGCGCGTTGGTCTAGTGGCGCTGCGCATAGGGTAGATTTTGCACATGATCGCTATTTTTCCATTTTTTGACTGTGTTCATGGATTTTATCTCATGACAGATGATTTACCATTGAAAATGATGACTTGGCATGTAAATATGATTGATAACTAGTATTAGAGGGTAGATTCATTACATTAGAAGTCAATTTGAGCTCAAATGAATCAGTTTTTCACTTTTAGAGGCAAGTTGTTAAGATGCCTATATTCCTGTTTCTTGTTCGGTGTTGGTTAGATTAGCTCCTCATCTTAGGGATTCGACCCCTGAGGATGGGAGGAGGTTGAAAAAATTCCTATATCTTCTTCTTATTTCTCATTGTAAAGGGTTGGACTCAGCTGGATGCTCAGACCTTGATTGTACATCATTTTGTAGCAGTTTAGGAGGAGATTAGTAATAATTGCAGCTATTTTTATGGGATCCATGTGGTATGGAGTTTTAATACAATTTCTTATTTTGTGATCATATGTCAATGTATTTTATATACTTCGTTAATCATTTCATTGATTTCTAAGTGAATGCCTTCAAGTTGATAGGCATAATTCATTATATTAGTGCTCTGCTTTGGGAAAACATTCACCATTTCATGTTTTCTGCAGTCTAGGAAGGATCCATGGTTTTCACATGCTCTTCTTAGCTTCTCACCAGTCTTAAACCTATCACCCCATCAAGCCCTAGAGTGCTAAATCTTATGCCTACCTTGCCCCATTGAACACCCTGCAATTCTAACCTAATTCCCTAGCCCGAAACTGTCCAGCTCCTCCTGATATAGCAAAACCCATTCAAAATCCAATCAAAACTTCATGCTACTATACCTAGCCTAATATTCTTTACCTGATCTAGTCATCTTGTCTGAGATCGTTACAGAGAGAGCCCTCTCCCAGCCTAGTAGGGCTAGCTACTTGGCTAAGCGTGTTTTGTGGTTACCCTGGCACTACCTTCCTTCAGCCTGAGGTTCACTCCAGGTGATAACAGGTATGCTATCGGATAAAATGAATGGTGTATGGAGAATGTAGATACCCTCAAAGGTTTTCCCGAGACCTTCGGTAGATTGTAAGATTATCTACAACTGCACAAAGTTACATGCATGTTCATAGACAATAACTAACTATCAAAGCATTAGAAGTAGATTACCTCAAGTCTCCATGTAGATTTGTTTGGAGATCACAATGCAGCCAAGTGGAACTCCCTCAAAGCCGGCTCCAAATCAAGTCCTGCACATAGAAGAGACAAGCGTAATCATAGCATACAACTCTGATAACTAATACATGAATATATAAAAGAACATCTAATTGCATACAACTAAGCTACTCATGCTAATAGGCATTGAACAAACAACTAAATGAATGATAGTATCAACACCACGAGTAGACAGTACAACTGCAGTTCTATATTAATGTTGGAAGAGTGATTACAACCATCTATTGTATCAGCCTTCCTTTACCCCTCTAGCTTCTCTCTCTCTCTCCCTTCTTGCTCACTTCTTATGATATGAGTCAATGCTCAACAATCAAGTATGCTATCCTTTCAAATGCTCTAACCTCTTTCACAATAGCCCTCACTTTGCTTATATAGCAATTGAGTTAGGGTTGCCAAGCTCCTCCTTGAGTTCACTAGGGCAAAAGCAATGAACTTGCCATGCTTTTTATCTCTTTCCCATTTTCCTCCTTCTTTCAGATTAGAAATCCTCCAAATAGGTCAAATTTGGATGTTTCCTTGCTTTTCTTGAGTAATTTTAGGAACAAATATCTAGATATTTGTGAGTCAATTCATTGCTTTGACCCTTGGAACTTCACCAAGTTTCACTAACGTTGTTCCCATACTAGCAACATGCTTTAGTAGGGTCACTAACACACCTCCAGGTTTGGTAACAAGATTTATAAAGTAGGTTGTTAGTGCACAGCCAGCATTAGTGTGGAATCAAGGCCTATGATTGTGGTCTTTGTTTCAGCTATCATGTATTTCCCCTCTGAGTTGATGAGGAGGTCAATTTGTTGTATAACAAATGCCCCCTAAAGTATGAGATCAGAGGCTACGACGATGGTCGAAATACTTTACTAAAACTGTAATTTTCATTTCAAAAAGAGAGAGAGGATCGAAGCTTCAAGCGGTACCAGAAACCTGATACAACACATATATATAAACTGCTAAAATCATGTCCTAAGTTTGGTATTCCCATGCTCAGTAGCTATGTCAAAGTGATTTTCTCCAAAGAGATATGACAAATGCTAGCCACCGATAATCACAATGTGGATCCGGTCTCATAATAGAATCATCCTGATAAGTTGTCTCCAACAAACAATATCCACAGCTTGGGAGAGGAAACAAGGCTGAATGATGCAACCCTCTACCCAAGGTCTTGATTTCCACTTCACTGAACAACATAGATCGATACATGTGAATATATGCGTTGATGTCGAACATCCATGAAATCATCTGATTACCAGTCAATAATGGAGACCGTTAACAGACGCAAGGAAGGCCACCGATAATGGTGATGGTCTCCAAGATGCATAGTACAATCTAATGAGTGTGAAAGATGTCTTTGTCGTTGAACACCCATTAGAACCACTTAACTAGGAGCCCATAATGAGAACCCCTGATCAAACGCAAGGCAACCTGCCACTAATTTCTGCAAGTACCAAGGCACTGAATGTGTTTCTGGGTTGTCTTCCTAGATAGAGTGTTGAAGTTGATAGGAAGAAACCTGTCGAAAGGTAGGAAATAATGTGTCCTACATCAATTGACACGAAACGGGACAAGAATGATTTTTTTTTTTTATGAATCTTTTGAGAATTTGGGTCTAAACAGCAGAGGGCATGATGGAAGGATATCCTTGATGGGTTGATGGAAGAAACAAAAGGTTAACCCTTGAACAATAGAAGGCACGACAACGGTTTTAACCAAACAACACTAGACTCATGAACACCAAAGAGTGTTAGGATATAGAGATGTAATCATCAGAGTATATAGGCTAAACTCATAGGATATTTCATATTGAGAGGCCATCACAAGGAAGGTTTATCTGAGGGAGTGCCATGTTCAGGGAACGACTGCTACCAAACCACACTTGCTAATACTGAATGCAGCTGTACTGTCAACTTTCCCCGTTTGATTAGTTTAATGAGTCCAGATGGGTAAACTCATCGATCTTTTCATTTTTAAAGAGTCTGAAAAGGACCACAAAAAGAGTAACTCTCTGCCATATCTGATTGGTTTAATGAGTCCAGACAGGCAAACTTATTGATTTTTTCATGTTTTAAGAGTCTAAAAAGTATCACAAAAAGAGTGACTCTATATCTTGTCTGTGTAATTTAAAGAGTCCAGACTAGAAAACTCGGTGGTCTTTCCATATTTAGAGAGTATGAAAATATCGTATAGAGCAACTCCATGGTGATCCCTTTGTCATAGTTGTTAACCGGGTGCGACAAAAGGTTAATAGTATACCCAGATAGGTTACTTTTAAGTAAGTTAATCTATTGAATCCAGATAAAGAGAAACCTATGTTCAATAGATGTTGACCTCATTTTGTTACGAGTATGAGGAGACGGACTAAGCTTGTTTTTCATCGTGAATTTTTAATGAGTCACACAATGACAAACTCAATACCTTCATCAAATTTTAACAAGTCAAATGAAGGAAACTTAAGGTATCTTTTTTAGTTTAGTGAGCGAGGAAAAAGAGGTAAAAGAACTGCTCATTCCTCCTTCGATGTTTTAACGAGCCTGAAGGAGAGAAAAACTCGGGGATTTTTCGATTTAAGAGTGAGAAATTGTCCCAAAAAAGAAAGTGCTCTCGTTGTTGCCATACATTTTTAATGAGCCTGGTGACAAAAACTTGGGATTTTTCAGTTTAACGAGCGAGAAAAGTACCTAAAATAATGTTTGAGTCATCTTTATAAATTTTTTAACGAGGTTAAAGACAAAACTCAAGATTTTTTCAATTTAATGAGCGAGAAAAAAGTGCCTAAAAAGAATTGCTCAATTGGCCTTTTTCAATTTAATGAGCCGGAAAAAGATTGAAAAAGAGTTGTTCATACCATCATCGCATATGTTTAACGAGTCCAACAATGAAAGGCTCGGAGATTTTTCAATATTTTTAGAGCAAGAAAAGATCCCATAAAAGAAAAATGCTCTTTAGTATTTTTTGGTTTTGGAATGTTTATGTAATGTGACAAAGCACATGCCTAGTGCAATACTAGGCATAATACTTTTTGAGATAGAGTCCATTTCTGGGCTCCTTGAGCGGGACTCCTTCCTAGTCCTACAGTTCATATGCCCCTTTGGAGAGGACTTTCTTGATGACATAGGGACCTAGCCATAAGGGTTGAAGCGTGCATGCCTCCAAGAGGTCATCTTTTGGATGATAGAGCAACACTAGGTCACCCTCTTGGTAAGAACGAAGCTTAACCTCTTTCGCAAATTGGGATTGTACCTAGTGCTTGTGAGCCTCGAGTGCCAAGTCAGCATCTCGATGGGTTTTATCCAGCTGTTTAAGGTATAGTAAGTGTTCTTCTTCGGTAGTAGTGCCGGGCAGGGGTTCAACAACTATTTCCAGGGAAGGGATCTAACACTCAATGGGTTTTTCATCATCATAAAGCTGGATCTCATGCACAGCAATAGACGGATTAATGCCAGGAATTTCCTCATGAGACCCACTGAATACATCATGGGATTCCTTAAATAGGCAGGTGGAGCTCACAATTTCCTCAAGATTGCAATCAGCTCCAATCTGGATGTTTTCCATGATGCCTGTCTTGACAGAAATATCGATGGGCAATGATTTGGAAGTGTCGCCCATGTTTCCTTCCACATCCAAAGTTTGGATGGTCATATAGGGTGAGGAAATGATTTCTGGTATGTCAGGGGATAGGATTTGAAGAGGCATCATGTCCGAATTAGATATCGAAACACGATGGTGCCAATCCTCCCAATGTTGCTCTCCAAAACTCATGATTTCTCGAATAGCTTCGTCTGTAGGTAGGAGTTGATCGAGTGGATCTAAAGGAGGAGCGGTTATGGGAGGGGCAGTGGTACCATTGGTAGTAACCAACGTGACCAGAGATGTGGATGCAGATTGAATGGCTTGGTAGGCCAATTCAGCTGGTGACAGCAGCATTTGTTCTCCGAATGTGTCAAGGTCTGAAGGAGTCAGTAGGATCCATGGATCAGTCTGTTCATGAGGAATAGATGAAAGCATGTTGACCATCTGTGAAACCTTGGGTGGCTGAAGAGGAAAACAACCCATGAGGGAAGAAGCCTTCAGTAGATCGGTACCTAAACTAACATAAGAGTCAGTGCCACCTCCTACTAGGGGTACGGAGCCACTTGGTAATGGTGAATAATCATGGGTGTAGAAAGACAACTGATCTACTCTAACTACCTTTCCATCCAATGGGAATAGGATGATGCAAAAGACAACAGATACGATGGCTGTCATGGCATATGTCCAACTGCGGCCCAACAAGAGATTATAGTCGATTTTTTTATCTACAACATCTATGTCCATCGTAACCATTTTCCCATACAAAATGATGGGGTAGCTAGCCAAGTACCCTTTTGGGATGAAAGTGTGGCCGCTGAAAGTTTTTAGGGAGTTCAATGGTCGGGTTAGGGTTGGAGAACCTAGGGTGAGCCAACATGAAGCCAACATGATGCAGGTAGAAGCACCTTCGTCAATGACAATTCTGTATATAACTTTACCTTTCGAAGTTATATGCACCTGAAATGCAAGCTGGTGAGAAAGGGGGGTTTACACCTGTCCATGTCGAAAATAGCAAGCATGGAATCCTTTGGGTCGATACCACCAATAGCTGAAAGCAAAGCTGTCCGTTGTGTTGGACATTTTTGTAATACTTCAAGCACCGAAATAGCTAACACGCTTGCGCCAAATCTTCTACAATGTTGTAGTTTTGGGCGGCACGTGCAGATGTATTGTGCGTTGTGCATCGAAGTGCCCCTTTTGGGGGTCAAATTACAAGGTCCGCAACTGGCCTTTCGATATGCAAATCATTGGGCGGTGGTGGGTTTGGACTTGAGGAAGGTTCTGCTGCATGAGTGACAGGAGCTCCATAAGATTTGGCTCTTGTGGTGAGTTCTACCGTTTCAAATGTGTAAATGGTAGAAGATCCTTCACTAGCTGAAGGATGTTGCGAACCATCGTTGCCCCCTTGTGGGGATTGTGGTCGTATCCCTTTTGGCAAGGTATTCCATGCATTCCTGAAGACGCGGACAACGCTAGGTCATGTGGTCTTCAGCACAGAGTTTACATGGATATCTTGCGGGTTTATCCTTTTCCTCATCAGTGGGCGCAGTGGCCTTTTATTTTGGGTTTGGCTACTTTGTTGACTACTCCTCAGAAGGAGCGGTCTTTTTCTTATTCTTCTTGTTCTTGCCACTGGATTTTTGCATAGACTGCACAGAGTTTATCGCGGTGGTAGGAAGAGCAGTTGATTTGGTAGATGGGTCCATTGACATCTCATCGATGTGACTGCTGAGTTGTTTTATAGTAGCCCCAGAGGTTGCATCGACAATTGCGTCAGCGTGCACTCCGAGGTGCTAAGTAGCGGAAACATTGGGGTTGCTAGGGGCATTGGGGATTATGTCGTAATGAGTGCCAGACTGTGAATATGTCAGATCTAAGTGCTGGTGTTATAGACATTTTTGGGCACTGCAACCCCAAGCATAAAATGTCCATAAACCAAGGGCTCCTAAGTCCCTAAAAGTGTTGTTCCAACCCCTAAAGGAACAAGGTCAACTGATTACAGCTTCTCCTAGAAGCTCTCCATGAAAAACTACTCAGAACTGGTCAAAACTGGATCATTTCACCTACTCCATAGGTAAAGTGCGTTGCATCTCACCTAAATACACACAGTGGGTGCATTGCATTTCAAAAATCCCTTCTATGGGGTGTGATGGGCGAGAAGAGACAAATGGCAGTATCAATCCGCGAGGTGGAGAAGCATGGAATCTTCCAGAAACTTCTCCTGTGACACTTGCCTCTCTGAATTCGACCAGGGATGAGTAAGAGATCATCAATCTCCAAGTGGAAGCAAGAACTATCAGAGGGAAGACACTAATCAAATCACAAGCTGACTCATCTCCCTTATAGGCATTTATATATGGATCCCTCATCCCAGAGATCCTGAGGCTGGAATTTTGCATCTTGTAAGGAATTGTTGTTGGTTTCTTGAGGTAACATCATAGTGTTGGGTGATCTAAGCTTTTCATGAGGTGAAGAAGGGCTTACTTGCTGAGAGGATGATGTTGGGTCAGAACAACTGGTTGTAACTCTCTTGGCTCTTTCTTGATTATCAATAAAGCTATTCAAGTTTTCCTCCATACTCTTGTGTGATTTATGTTTTATGCATTTGTATGGTCAATTTACATCTGATCCTAGATTGTTTATGATAATAGATCCATGTTCTCATATAGTGTTATGCTGCTTTGATTCTGCAGGTACTCTGTGAAGCTGGGTATACAAGAAAGAAAATAGCAAAGGACTATCAGAAGAGAGAGGAATCAAGTAAGGAACCAAGTGCAAGACAGAGGTTGGTCTCCTTTATTCTTCTCTCATCTATCTTTCATAAATGAAAACGAAACTAGTTTTACTTTGTTTGTTTCTAAGGTAGCTACCAACCTTAGTGGGATTAGCAGTTCTGCATAGACACTTTTCCCTGTAACAAATGGTGACTCCGCTGGGGAGCGACTAGATTGATTGTTTATCTACATTTGTTTACTTTATAAACTTACAGACGGAGCCTGAAGTCAAGCCATCTAGCCTTCGAACTGCATTTGCTATGCAAATGCAAAGTAGATCAACACTGCTTCAGTCAATCTCTGGGTTTTGTTTATGAATTAAACAACTAATTTACAAGCTTTCTAATTGCCCTCATGGTGGCTCTAGTAACCTCCTTAGATCTACCCCTATGATTGATTTACTGATTACCACTTGCTCGGCTAAAATCCCTAAACTGAACTGCAAACTGTGACCCGAAACCCAATCAAAGTCTCGTCCCTGGTCCAACGCACTGTCTGTTATGTGAATCTCAAATTCAGTGCACTTCCCAAGTGTAGTAGGTGTGTTGCATTTCAGTTTCATTGTGTTACAGGTGCGCTGATCAGACTAGGCATTGTTCCTAAATTTTGGTTTTTGTGTTCACTCTTTTCATATCTATTCAAGGGTTTTGCTGCCTGTAGTCAGTACACCTCTGTTTGAAACCCCTTGCCTTGTTGTTATTCCACCTCCATTGTGCAAAGAACTATAAATGTTTTTATGTATTTTTTGAGTCATTTTCAATTCTCCTTTACAAAGAAGTAACGTAATTGTACTGTCATTTCTTGATTTGAAAGTGTCGCAAGTGTCATTTTTAGTCGTAGAAGAGAATCTAATTGTTCTTGATAGTCGATTACCTTGTTACTATTGTATTCAATCTGAATTAGTAGTTTTTCTAGTGTCGAAAGCAAGTTTTCATTTCCAAATCGCAAAGTGTTGTCATTGTCTTCATTTTGATTTTGAAAGGAAACTTGTTAGTAATTGTCGCTTTGAAAAATAATTCAAATTTGCGCATTAGCTTTCTTTTTATCATTCACATATTAAGAAGGCTGAAAACAAATACATGCATGTGCATTTTCATTTAGACTGTTTGATTTAGGACAGTGCATATAGTGTGTGCTCTATGCTCTTTGCTGAAAGAACGCCATTTCTCTTTCCTTAGTAGCTAGGATTTTCATTGCACAAAGAAGATAAAACAACTGTTTATCATCTTAGATTGCATTTTAGGAATTGTACATCTACATCACACGGTGAACCTGAAAGGAAAATTTCTTAAGCAAGATCAACTATAAAATAAATTTAATGAATCTAACAACGCTTTGGAACCTAACGCACAACATCTAAAAGTCTAGGCTAGAGACGTATTCCGGCATCGTAAAGCCTGGTAACTATTGTTTTCACTGTTGGTTGGGTGATTCCTCCACTTTGAGATGATAAGTGCCAGTACAGACTTGTGCTCCCACATACCATCGAGTATATTTTGGGAGACCAAAATAGGCTTAATCCTTTATCCATAGGAAGTTGTGTCTACCGCCCTATCGATCGCAATGCACTGAACACAGCATTTGGGAAGATTGATTGCCGTACCATAAAAAGTATTCTGTAGTTTTGCGATTGGTTTGGTAATCCCTCTGCCTAGATTTCTAGAGCAGTCCCTTTCATTCCTTTTCAGACTCCTTAACGGAAAAGATCCATCTGATCCCTTGTCACTTCAGGCTCATTAAAAATCGAAGGCGACTAGAGTCATCTTTTGTTTTTTCTCGACTCTTAAAAATTGAAAAAACAAGTTGTGTCAAAGCGTCTAAAATTCATCTAATTTGGAAACATACTTCCCTTTGATTTTTAGTTGAACGAGTAATCCACAATCATGGAAGAAATTCAATTGAAACCCCGTCATTCGCGGAGGCTTACGAGTCAACCGTCTTTGCCTTTGGAATCGAAACTATTACAGACAAAGCGAACTCGTTTAACCGGTTCCAAATCCCCTGGTAAAGTTAGAACAAGTGTTCCAACACCATCGGAGACTCTGGTTACTCCAAACATTTATGGTATCTTTGCCTTTACAGAAGAAGTTTAGCAGCCACAGAAGGACAGTAGCACTAATCCTAGTTTAAGGGTAAACACTTGTATTACTGAGCCAGTTCCATCTATAACTGATTCATAAGGTGTTATTCCCCAAAAATCTGTCGTTGCAGATTCTATACCTTCTTCGGCACCAGAAATATTTTACGGACCTAACGGTCTACCTCTTCCACCTGGTCTGATTGCTATAGAAGAGATTGTAGAGGATCCTCCATCTAGTACTCCATCACAATTTGGAGTCGAGATCACTCTGTATCCTTCTTCATCAGAAATTAGTCTACCGCCATCGGAAGCTCCTGTAGAATCGCTAGGCAATCCTTTGGATAGACTAGATATGTCTGAACAACCGTCGACATCTAGGACTGTGGCATCTGACACAGCAGCGGTAGAGTCACCTGTTGCTACTCCAACGATGTTCGCCGGTATACCATCTGTCCCGTCAAGTTATCAACAACAAGCCAGAGTCCAATCAGGGACTGTTTCGATGACATGGTCAGTTCCTATTTCTTCATCCTGATTATCATCTGGTATTTCTTATGTTGAAACTCAACAAATTGATCCAATGTGTCTTCAAAGGCAAATCTACCCTTTAAGTACTGGATTGCGACCATATGGAGGGTAGTATGCCTTTTCATTGTTCCCTCCCGGAGAACAACCATATGAGAGTTTACAACAAAGTTCAGGTCAAACTGGAATTACATCCAGCAGTTGGGTACCAATACTGCCTCAGCAACCAAGGGTTGTATATTCAATGCACCCAGTCCACCCTGTGTCGAATATTCCCACTATACCTGCTATGGTGATTGTGTCACAAGTACAAGCGCTACCTATTGTATGTCAACCTCAAGTTTCTCAGGTTGCAATACAATAGCCTCTTGTCTCAACGACTCAATCACAACCTCGGGTTAGTGCCTCCTTATCTGGAGTGACTCAGCCTCAAACAAGTACTATGACTCCTCATCTTGGTCAATCATCCAGTATTGGGCAACAACAAATGGTCCAACAACCATGGCTGATTCAATCTCAACAACCGCCATTCTAGCAATCATATCAAGGACCTAAGCAACAAGTCTTTGTAAGTAATGGGCAACTGCATTTCCAAAGAGGGTATCAACAACCATATTATAATGGTTATGCCCATCAACCTTATCAAAGTTACCAACATCAAATACATTATGCTGGTATGCAAAGACCAACTGCTCAGGCGATTCCATCTTATCCTGGGTATGCTTCGCCTAACTTGAATCAACAGTTGCCCTTTGTAGCAACTCTAGAATTACCAGATCTAAACTGGTTGACGAACGATCCAATTACTTATGCCCCTTGGTGGCCGGCGATTCCGCATAAACTTCTGTCAGATATTCCTAAATTTAATGGAAATCCAGGTGAAGACCCGTCGAATCATGTGATGACCTTTCATCTGTGGTGTTCATCAAACACCCTAAACGATGATTTGATTAGGCTTCGCCTTTTTTAGCGAACATTAACTGGTCCAGCAGAAAAACGGTATATCAAATTACCCAGAGCTTCATTTGACAACTTTAGTACCCTAGCCACAACATTTTTAACCCATTTTCAATTACTGATAAGGTACGAAATGGGAACGGAACTTCCTACCAATTTCAAGAAAACAACGGCCACTCACATATCCGATCATATTCATGAGTGGCGACGTCATCGTAGAATGGTAAAAACGTATGTTCCTGATCAGCTTTTAGCTAAATGGTTTATTAAGTCATTATTGCCTTCCATCATGGAAGATGTGGCAAAAGGAGGAGTCGTCACCAAAGAGCAAGTTATCACTCGTGCGCAATATTTAGACTTGATTTACACTCAATCTGGCACGCTCTACGATAAAATACCTGACGCTCCTAGACAGGAATTTTCCATTCCTCCCCTTCCTAAATCAAACAAAGACTCTCATGACGATGATGGCATGATAGGTACGACAAGCACGAAATCGAAAAAGGCTACATCTAAGAAAGCCTGTAAGATTTCTGATCAAAATGTAAATGAAAAACTTCTCGCCCTGGAGGTAAATTCCATGTCGACCGACAAGGGCAAACACTTGAAGCAACCAGGGGGCAAGAAGAAAAAGAAAAAGGGAGAAAAAAGAAGCAGGATGAGTCATCTCTTGAAAAACCTTTTGCAAACCCTTCTGTGCAAAGGAAACCCCCTGCAGGGTGTCAGATATGTGATGAGGATCATCGGATGAGAGATTGTCCACATAAAGCTGAAGTTAAGAAACTCTTTAAGAGTTCAAAAACCTCAGCAGTATTGATTGATCCATTTCCAAACACGGGAAACAAACTGGTTGCTAATCAAAATGCTTCCCGATCCCAAGTGCTTATGTTGTCTATCTCAAAGCAGAAAAATGATGCTTTGACAAGGAATAAAGATTACAGGAATCCACAGCTGTCGAATAACAAGGCTAATGAACAACCTAGTAGTTCGACAACAACTTTGACCGAAGTTGTGCCACCCATCATTCCTGAACCAATGATAAAGCCGCCAAAGGGAGTAGTACACAAATCGACATTTAATCCTTGTGCCAAAGTAGCACAGAATTATAATATAGTAGAGGACCTGGCCCAATCGCCATCCGCTATGTCGACACTTGAGGTACCGCAAAATTGCCTCTCCCAAAAGTAGGATCTATTATCAGTAATAGGTGGGATTGACCCAATAGATTCCAATCTTGTATCCTTTAATCACTAAGGATATGACCCTTAGTTACCAACTCAACTAGATTTCCTTATTCAAGTGAAAGCCCTCAACAAAACTGTTCATCGAACAATTATTGATGAGGGGGCATTTACATGTATTATGTCGATGAGTTGCTAGAAAAATTTAGGCTCACCACCCTTGTCGCAATCATCAACAATGTTAAAAGCATTTGATGGTCAATCATACACTCCATATGGGATTTTAAGAAACTTGCAAGTTGAACTAGGGGGAAAAACAGTAGAAATTGATGTTGAAGTAATCGATGGAAGCCTCGATTACAACATCATACTAGGAAGGCCCTAGATATATGCCATGGCCACAGTTGTGTTGACCTACTTTAGGAAGATTGCATTTCCCCTTCAAGGAGGAATTACAATCATCAACCAACAAAAATTTCTCCCCAACAGTTCACAAGTTACGGGAAGCATTCCAATGATCCATGGAAGCAATCATTCACTTCAAAATATCAGAGTAGGCCACCTAAAATAACCTACCTTAATGGGTACTTTTTCCCTACCACCTCCAAGAAATTTGGTGGAAGTGGCCACGGTGGGAACCTGCAACATGATATCTTCTAAATTTAGAAGATTCCTGAACATTTTGTCAGCATGGATCATCACCCTAATAGAAATATTGTAGCAATCAATTTTCTTGGCCTGGGGGAAAAACTCAAATCAATGCTCATCGAGTGTTTGGATAGATAGGTCTAAGGAATATGGCACCTCTTCAAATCCTTGGTCACATGTACATTACACAGACGAAGGAATTGTTCAGTCAATGATGATTGATGGGGCACCATGGGAAGATTACCACCATCGTTCCCATCTTCCGAATTACCACGAAGATTATTCCGGCAACCTTAATCATCCTTCAGTTTTTGATTTTCTATCAAATACTGTAAATACGGTGGATTTCGAGGATGGTTCTTATCTCGTGTCGACCTCGTTAAAAAAATTAAACAAGGAGTCATGAGGATATTTCTTTTACTGTGTCAACCTCATTAAAAAATGAAACAAATCCCCTTTCCAAATCTCAAAGGTAAACCTTCATTCCAACCACCGAGTTGAATGCAATGAAGCTTGGGGGGCATGCACCTCGATTTGTGTTATTATGCTGGGGGCATGCAAACTTATCACGAGCAATGTTACTACAGGGTTCAAGCTCATTAAAAAGTAAACCTGCCACGAGCAGTGTTACTGCAGGGTTCAAGCTCATTAAAAAATAAACCCGCATCGAGCAGTTTTATTGCGGAATTCAAGCTCGTTAAAAAATAAACATAAGCAATGAGCAAGTGTTTCCACCTGCATTTAAGCTCATTAAAAAATGAACTAATTTCTAGTAAATAACCATCGTGAATTTAGTACTTCAACCTTTAAAGCCTTGGTCATGTTCTCATCATCACCTCCACTCTGTATTGGCTGATCATTCACCTCCACTTGATTGTTTACCCCTTTTGAGGAACAGCTGCGAAGAGTGATCTTGTTAGCCATCCTTGTGACACTGCCATGATTGGAAAATTCCAAACCTTACCTGGAATCAGATGCTACCTGAATTTATCACTCATTCCTCAAAAATGAGTCTCCTTTAAGCTCAACTGACTCGTAAAATATGAAAATATTGCCGAGCCATTGGCCTCTCCAGCTCGTTAAAGTGACCGGAAGTGCTATCCCTCCTTTAGATTTTAATCTTTTTGGACCTGAGGGATTATTACACAAAACGATCGAGCGCTTGTTTTGTTCGGCTCGTTAAAATTACTGAAAATTCATCCCTTTTGTATTATTTTATACTTTTTTGGACTTAAGGGATTAGATGACGAAAAAGGATTTTTAGAGTTTCCTTTACGTCCCTTTACAGACTCTCTAAAATTGAAAAGGACCGAGTTATCTTTGTTGTTAAACTCGTTAAAACCTAATAGCGACAAACTTGTCCATAACAGACAAGAACGAGTTTCACTATCGCTAGGCTCGTTAAAACATAGCGATGGGTTTGCCCGAAGGGAAAATTATAGAACAAGCATATGCTATCCTCCTCAAGCTTGACAAAAATAAATAGGTACTGGTCAGCATTGACTGGGGAAAAATTGGGAAGAAAACTTGAAAAAACTTTGTTGGTAGCAAGTCACTCTTGAACATGACACTTTCACTCCGCATCGAAGTCAGGTTAGGTTGTTTCATTCACTGGTCACATCACCATGGTTCCATCACACCATCCATATTTGGGGTTAATGCTACCAATCCATCATGTCAGTGTCGCTAATATGTTCAAGAGAAGTCGCTCAGAGAATTCACCTGTGTCTCATCCACTGCAATACATTCATGCTCCATTCTTTCATGACCACCACCCTAAACCTTATATCACCAGATCGTTTTCACCTCCATTAAAATCATTTTCTCCGTTCCATGTCATTGATGTGGGATTCAATAAGGCCCTCCTATGATGGATCACTTCTTGTCAACATCAGCTCATTATCCAAGAAGTCGACCTAGGAACAACCCTTTCAGTACTTTGAAGCTTGCATGCCTCAATGGCAAGTTTCTCACTTCCGGTGACATGTTTACATCAATGGCCTTCGACCGAAAGATTTTGCGTGGTGCTCGATGCCAAGTCCCTTATTCACACCATGTGAATTGTATTGTAGTACCTTGAGGATCATTATCATTATCGGTGATTCCTCTCACGCCTGTTAACAGCTTACATCATTGGTTGGTAATCAGGCGATGTCTTTCCATGTTCGACTCCAGAACATCTCTCACATGGATCGACTTGTACTTTGAGTGAAGATCGAATGAGATTGAAGACCCCAAATCTAGTTTCATCCATCCTGGCTACAATATATATTCATGAAAATAAAGACATCAAATGTACATCATTGCTGCATAGATAATCATCCAATCTATGGGATGATGGCTCCTCCAGAATCATCAGTCTACACTCAGACGATTGTTTGTCCTATGTACATGAAAATGAATTTATAAAGTTGAGCATGGGAATGCCCGCCTCAGCTAGATAATGAAAATATTATGAAGATAATGTATTGTATTCTATCCTATTATAGGTCTCCTTCCATCTTAAAAGAACTTCAGATCCTCATGATAAATCATTTCACCCGACATCAAAAAAGATTAACGACCTCATGCTTTAGGGGGCAACCGTTATAGACATTTTTGGGCACTGCAACCCCAAGCATAAAATGTCCATAAACCAAGGGCTCCTAAGTCCCTAAAAGTGTTGTTCCAACCCCTAAAGGAACAAGGTCAACTGATTACAGCTTCTCCCAGAAGTTCTCCATGAAAAACTACTCAGAACTAGTCAAAACTGGATCATTTCACCTGCTCCATAGGCAAAGTGCACTACATCTCACCTAAATACACGCAGTTGGTGCGTTGTATTTCAAAAAGCCCTTCTATGGGGTGTGATGGGCGAGAAGAGACAAATGGCAGTATCAATCCGCGAGGTGGAGAAGCATGGAATCTTCCAGAAACTTCTCCTGTGACACTTGCCTCTCTGAATTCGACCAAGGATGAGTAAGAGATCATCAATCTCCAAGTGGAAAAAAGAACTATCAAAGGGAAGACACTAATCAAATCACAAGCTGACTCATCTCCTTTACAGACATCTATATATGGATCCCTCATCCCAGAGATCCTGAGGCTGGAATTTTGCATCTTGTAAGGAATTGCTGTTGGTTTCTTGAGGTAACATCATAGTGTTGGGTGATCTAAGCTTTTCATGAGATGAAGAAGGGCTTACTTGCTGAGAGGATGATGCTGGGTCAAAACAACTGGTTGTAACTCTCTTGGCTCTTTCTTGATTATCAATAAAGCTATTCAAGTTTTCCTCCATACTCTTGTGTGATTTATGTTTTATGCATTTGTATGGTCAATTTACATCTGATCCTAGATTGTTTATGATAATAGATCCATGTTCTCGTATAGTGTTATGCTGCTTTGATTCTACAGGTACTCTGTGAAGCTGGGTATACAAGAAAGCAAATAGCAAAGGACTATCAGAAGAGAGAGGAATCGAGCAAGGAACCAAGTGCAAGACAGAGGTTGGTCTCCTTTATTCTTCTCTCATCTATCTTTCATAAAGGAAAACGAAAGTAGTTTTACTTTGTTTGTTTCTAAGGTAGGTACCAGCCTTAGTGGGATTAGCAGTTCTACATAGACACTTTTCCCTGTAACAGCTGGTCACGAAGTATGGATTGGTCTTATGTGACTACACCACCTAGAGCGACATCTCTAGCGATTTGCAGGAGTAAGGACTTGCAAAACCAGTACGTTAAGAGAAAGTCTGGGAGGGGAGCTTTGACTAACCTCCACCTACATCTCCATTCATGTATATGATCAGAGATGTGGGTGGCGGTATCCTAACGAAATGAAGTGAGGAGCTCTATCCTAGTCTCATAGCAGATGGGTAGCTAGAAGTGCTTTAGGAATTCCATCACTAAAGCATTGAAAGTGTTTATTGATGCGCGTGGTAACTTAATATACCATTTCATTGTGTTGCTAGTTAGAGTGCGGGGAAAAATATGTAAACGGACACTATCATCCACCATATATTTTGGAACACACCAAAGATGGTAGGTGGTGATATGGGTACCCGAATCCTCCCCTTTTTTTCCAGCGAACTTTGGGATGTCCATTGGTATCTTATGTGGGATCGGTGGCCATTGTAAGTTATGATAGATGGGGTTGTTCTTCAGCTTGTATAAGTCATTTATATCCAACGTTGCCAAGAAAGGCGGAGAGTTTGGTGCCCCCAACTCGGACCATGGTGATGACAGATGACTTGAGGAGCTTTGCACTCCTCCCATCATTTGGCTCCCAATATTCTACATGGGTTGCATGCTGTAGCAGTTGCTTTGAGGTATGGTGTTGTAGAGTGGATTTCCATGAGGATTTTGATACTGGGGTACATAATTTCCCCCAAGATAAGCGGTGCCCCCTTGACTCATTTGAATGTGTGAGTAGGGTGCCCCCATGGATTGGTTGGGAACCCCTTGAGGATTCCTGCCTGACACAAAACTAACCATCTTTCCTTGATTGACAGAGGGAATTCTCATGTCAATTAGCAATTGACCATGCATGCCTGAGAATGGAGGGGGAATTTTTACATTCCCTACCAGCATGTGCATAATGGGAACCCCCCCAGGTATATTGATTTGGGGGTTTGTACAATACAATGGTGGTCGACCATGTTGTTGGTAGACGGGAACCACGCCCATAATGCCACATTGAGCGTTATAGGGAGCATTGTATGTGGCACTTGTCGAAGGTATGTAGTTTAACACTAAAGGGGTGGAACCCGACATTAGCTGGGTTACACTCGTAGATGGTGTCATGTGAGTAGTTGTACTTGGGAAAAATGGGATATCGGGGTTTTCCATTGACGGTGTTGTGGTGACTATCGACTAGGGAAGTGGTGGAAGACCGAAAGCGTCTTCAAAATTCCAAGAGCCGTTAGTTGTCGATGGAATGGGTGGAAATGTTCTACCTATAAAAACGAGAAGTAGAGGTTCCGCTGGAATCAAGAGTGGGTCCAACGGATTCGTGAGTGGAGGGTTAAAATTAGGAAGAAATCCTTCCGTGAATAAATCCTCTGGCAAAGTCGAATTGTCAGTTGTCCAAATAGATTCTGTGTGAGATCTAGGAGACTGTTTCCCAGAAGATGGGAAATTTGATTCACTGGAGGTCAGCAGATCTTCCACAATGAGTGGAGGAAGTCCTAGCAATCGTCTAGAGTGACGACAAGGGCCAGATGTAGCTACAGTGACCATTAGTTTTATCAATAAATTTTATCATGATTTTTGTTAAAGTCTCAAAATGATAACACGCGGGGCCTAAAAAATATAAAAAATACACTAAATTGATCAATCAGCAAATAGAGGGAAATGATCCTATCTAATAAACATCAATCACTAGAGATGAAACCCAATATCTCAATGAATAACAGAGACGGCTGGCCAGATGTACAGTTATGGTTACTCTAGAGCTTCGCCCGAACCTCAGATTGAGGGGCCAAGTACTCTCGTGAAGATGAGCACCCTCCCAAAAATTGAAGACAGAGTAGGTCTGTCTGT
Source organism: Pinus tabuliformis (assembly GCA_031772625.1). NCBI lineage: Eukaryota > Viridiplantae > Streptophyta > Pinopsida > Pinales > Pinaceae > Pinus > Pinus tabuliformis. The sequence goes on along the minus strand of CM062815.1, from coordinate 1,084,853,189 downwards.
GTTAGGTACCAGGATAGCCCGTCCCAGTCACCTTGTGTAAGTCCCTATAAGTTTGGCCACTAAAGATACCTCAGATCACAAAGACCACTAGGGGGGACATAGTCATAGACAACATGTTGTGTGGGCAGGATACCTAAGTCCCCGACTCAGCTCTGAAATCCCCGAAGGGATCCCCAATACACAGAATACCCAAAGGAATTGTAAGAGAAGTCGGGCTACCTTCACTTACAGTGTGATGTTGTCTCGTATTTTTCTCCACTTTTACTGGAGTGGTCCCGGTAGTATGACTAAAGAAGGAATTTTTCTCTTTTAATGACACTAGTTTGGTGTTCGATCTTGGGTAGTTTTACTCACTCTGCTTATCCCAAGATCCTATCCTAGCTAATGTTTGTTTGCTCAATAAAGAGTTACTGATTGATTTTAGGTAAATATTATGTGTACTTGATTATTGTCTTCAGTAGGGGAGTTGACATATGAAATGTGATGAGACTCTTACTCAATAAATCATGCAAAAAACAATGATTTAAAAAAATTTCAATTCGATGAAAACAAGCTATATTCTATAAGTGAGAGTTTTTCACATATTCATATTATTTCCATGCATTTCAGTCATTTAACACATGCATAACCAAAGAACTTCTTTCCAATGTTTCTTCACAACTACTTGAAACAAAAATAGAGTAGCTTTTAACCAGTTAAACAAAAGGGTGAATAAAAAATGTGAGTCTTTCTTTCGTAAAAATGCTTTTAAGAAAGAAAAACAAAAATGATTTCCTAAAAAAAATAAAAATTAGGACACCTATTTTGCTAGAAAAATGCAGTTACAGATCTTCATTCAGTCCATGAGAAGGCTTCCTATCCCTTTTGGCTTTCAGACACTGCTAAAAATCAAGGTATTGGGAGACTAACGCTTTGTAATAGTGGCTACAGAGAGTTAGTAGGCCCACTAATGCTCCTTGTGAATAGGCACAGTGCTTTATAAAGCTCTGTGTAGCCTGCTAACCTGTGTTAGTGTAGGAAATCAGTCAAACAAAGGGCTTTCAAGATCAGATTCAGAGGTGAATACTTGTAGGCAAGATGCAACAAGATCTTTGGTGGGTCAGAAAGGGATTGCAGAAGTATAGGGAGCTCTTAGAAGGAGGAGAAAACAGAGAAGAGTCTGGGTAAACTGGGAACTAGATGTATAGTCCCCAGTGGAGTCACCAATTCTGCTATAGGATAAAATGCACAGTGTATGGAGAATGTAGATACCCTCAAAGGTCTTCCCGGGACCTTCGGCAGATTGTAAGATTATCTGCAACTACACAAAGTTACATGCATGTTCATAGAAAATAACTAACTATCAAAGCATTAGAAGTAGATTACCTCAAGTCTTCGTGTATATTTGTTTGGAGATCACAATGCAACCAAGTGGAACTCCCTCAAAGACAGCTCCAAATCAAGTCCTGTACATAGAAGAGACAAGTCTAATCACAACATACAACTCTGATAACTAATACATGAATATATAAAAGAACATCTAATTGCATACAACTAAGCTACTCATGTTAATAGGCATTGAACAAACAACTAAATGAATGATAGTATCAACACCACAAGTAGACAATACAACTGCAGTTCTATATTAATGTTGGAAGAGTGATTACAACCATCTGTTGTATCAGCCTTCCTTTACCCCTCTAGCTTCTCTCTTTCTCTCCCTTCTTGCTCACTTCTTATGATATGAGTCAATGCTCATAGTCAAGTATGCTATCCTTTAAAATGCTCTGACCTCTTTCACAATAGCCCTCACTTTGCTTATATAGCAATTGAGTTAGGGTTGTCAAGCTCCTCCTTGAGTTCACTAGGGAAAAAGCAATGAACTTGCCATGCTTTTAAGCTCTTTCCCATTTTCCTCCTTTCAAATTAGAAATCCTCCAAATAGGTCGAATTTGGATGTTTCCTTGCTTTTATTGAGTAATTTTAGGAACAAATATCTAGATATTTGTGATTCAATTCATTCCTTTGACCCTTGGAATTTCACCAAGTTTCACTAACGCTATTCCCATACTAGCAACATGCTTTATTAGGGTCACTAACAGACCTCTAGGCTTGGTAACAAGCTTTATAAAGTAGGTTGTTAGTGCATAGCCAATGTTAGTGTGGAATCAAGGCCTATGATTGTGGTCTTTGTTTCAGCTATCATGTCATTCCCCTCTGAGTTGATGAGGAGGTCAATTTGTTGTATAACAAGGTATAAATCTGATTTCAATCACACTTCTCTTGATTATGTTAATAATGGTAAATTTCCACATAAGCATTGGAAAAGAATTGCATGTTCCTTTTGTGGTTTGGTTAACCATAGTGTTTCTAGATGTTGGAAGAGAATGGCCACATACAGGAAACTTTTGAAGGAAAGAAGGCAAGAAGCCAAAGGTCCATTGGACAAGGCAAATTATGCTATTAAGAAGATGAACATGTGTTGTACTTATTTCCATAAGCAAGGACATATTGCTAAAAGGTGTTGGAATTTGAATCCAACAATGCTTCCACGAAATTTGAAGAAAGTGGAGAAAGAGTATGGTAAGAATGGAAAGGAAGTTTCCATAATCGATGTGTTTCAGGATGATCCACATGTTGATGTTGATGTGCAGTTAAAGGAAGCACCTTTGGTGTGGATTGGTAAGAAATGGCTAGAGTTCTTATCTAATTAAAGTTACATGTCTTTTGATGAGAAAAGAAATGTGTCACATCTATTTGCATTTCTTTGCTAATGGAATGCAAGTTGCAGGATGGAAAAGTCGAGTATGTAGACTCACTTTATTGTAGAAAAATTATCTTCATTTCAACTTTGAAAGTACATGTACATGTGATCGAGGATCTTGTACTTATGATTGTACTTAAGAGAAAGTTGAAGAATCGAATACATGCATAAGGATGGAATGTATGAACACAGGGATGTTAATGATTTCCTTGTATTTGAACATGTATGTAATTGACTTGATGGAAAGCTATTGACCATCATATTGTTTTGTTTAAACATGCATGTAATGTCATGTCACCTTGGAAGAGTTGATTTGGTATCCGAGATTGTAAAAGGGAGATAATGACGAGGTGTTTCATCTTTGTAAAAGAACCATTAAAATTATTTTTGTACATGCTTGACTTGAAGGGTCAAATGTTTGAAAGGGCATGTTCTAGTTGGCTTGTGATTTAGTCAATCATTTGTATACAAGATGGAAAGATATGATGATGATTCACATGATGTGAAATTTGTTTCTTTTGATGGAGCAAGAATTTATGTTGTCAAGGCATCTTCTTGTATTTTGACATTATTTGCTCAAGAAGATTTGCAGCAGCAAAGGTCACCATGGAAGTGGCTTGGAAGCAATCTTCAGCTACCTTCTATAAATTCTGAATGAGTTCAAGGAAGACAATTCTTAACAGGAGGACAAGCACATCCAGGAAGGGAAGTGTCGACTACCTTTGAGATTTGGTTAAAAGGCACCCACCATGTAGGAAAGTGTATGAAGGCTCAAGGAAGAGGATACTATACTCTCATCTACTATTCAGATCAGTATATCAGTCTTTTGGGGTCTAAAAGATTCCCAATGGGGAGGAGTGATTAGATATTGATCCAGGATTTTAATGATCGCTCAAAATTTCAAAGTTCTCGAAAGAGTGTCAAACCTGAACAAATGGATAGATCTCGTCTTCTTGATTCTGGCGCCGTGAACAGTTCAAAAAAACTGACACTGTATGAAGAAGTTATCGCCATTTGAAAAAGTCTAGTAAACTACAATTTCCAAAGATAAATTGATTTTTGGAAAATATTAAAATAAAAGGAATATTTGTTGGAATATTCCCTGAAATATTTCTTTTGGATGACCAATCAGGAGCTAACACGTGGCAAGCCTAGAGGTCACCACGTGGCCCTAGAATGGTGTTGCAAAATTTTGGTGGATTGAATCTGTGACCTCCAATGAGCTAGCACAGTGCGTTACGAACTCTGCTCCATGTTGTTTCTTAACCTCTAAGGGTTAAAGTTTATATTTAAAGTTTAATTGTTTTTGGTTTTGGGACTAGACCACCAATAGTCCCATACAACCGACCACATGCGCTGTTTGCCAAAAAACCATGGTTTGCGCATTAATCGACGGCCTTATCCTTAAGTGCTAGGAGATAACACATCACATGCATGCCTAACGGTTAAGCTAATAGTTGGCCTAGCAGTCAAGCTTGGTGGAGTGTCAAAAAAGGGCGGTATGCCAAATTTAGTGACAGTTAACTCCATTTAGCCAAATTTAGTGGAGGATCACTAGGAGTTACTGATTTTTTACCTAAGAGAGTGAAACAAGAGGTTGGCTAGGCTAATTGAGGCCTTCTAAAGCCAATGGAATAGTCCAGAGAAGTTAAGGAATCCATCTTCAAGGAGATTTTCATCCAGGGAGATTTTGGGGCTCACAGCCACCAGGGGTTGGAGGCAGTTGCAGGAGCTACCAGTATCCATTCTTAGCGAAGCAACAATCATTATTGATTATAATGAGTCTTCTGAACCCATTGCAAGGGTTTAAAAAATCATCTGAGGACTTCTAGAGGCCGAGATGCTACAAGAAAGTTTGAGGCACCCTAGTGCCAACTATGGAGGAAGGCTTAGATCAGGGATGCAACATTCATTTTGATCAAATGAACAATCTATTGTTGATGTCTAATAAGTGCTAGAGACAGTAGAAGAGGTTTCAGAGACAATTGAAGAATTATGAAGGAGTTTGTGCCATCAAGAAGCTCGAGGAAGCTCAGTGCACCGATTAAAGGAATCAAGTCCAAGGGATCTCAAATCTATTTGCAGAATGAGGACAGCCATGATAGGGATATAGATGGTTTTCTAAGCCCATTGGTTCAGTCAATAACCATTGGAGTTGAGTGTGGAACTTGTAAAATAATTGAAGTCATAATCTCAAAGAGCCAAGTCAAATTGACAGAAGCTCAAGGAGACGTAGCCCACGATATTCGGGTGAACTCCTAGATTAAATTTGTTGTTATGTGTTGATGTTTATTTGATGCATTATATGGTTGTTATGTCTGTCTAATATTAGTAGAAACAAATCAACTTAAAGCAATTAAAAATTTAAAAACAAACAAATACATACACCTGTTTCAATTACTTAATGCCGCAATTGTCAACATAAGCTAAATCAAATAATTTTTAAGTTTTGGAGCGAGAGTTTCTTGTAAGTGAAACAAGATGTTAAACCCTCATTTCAGATCAGGTGGGCACTCTTCTGATTTGGCAGACAAATTACGAAGCTTGAAGTAATAAATAAGGATTGTAAGGCAGACAATGACAGGATCATACAGGCACAAGAGAAACAAGCAGAGGTTAATGCAATACTCCTTTAGATTTTGTTAGAATTGTAGTGACAAGGGCCACTTCGGATCAGCCATGGACACATACGACAAAAAGGGCTTATGAATGCTTGAAAATCAAAGTGCTCAGAATGACTTTGACTTAGGACCAGAGCATAGATCTCATCGTCCTGATCATGGAGGTGTGAACAGTTCGTCAATCTAAGCTCATATGAGGGAGAACGAGCCAGTCAAATTTTTGGTCAAAGTTGGGCTATGGGCCAAGTTTAAGTGTCCTACAATTTGACCGACCCTGAGGCATGAAACCTAGCTCCCAAAATCGGTTGAAATTATGGCCTCCTTAATTTGCCCAATATCCCTTATTTTCTAAAATTTTGAAAAAATAACCCCTCTTAATATATATATATATATATATATATATATATATATATATAGATGATAAATATATGGTGGTGGGCAACCCCCTCGGCCCCTCCTCTTCCCATTCCAATAATAATAATAAAAAAATAATAATAAAATTTTGGCTCGACGGCCATCACCCTGCTGAGCCCTCCACCTCCATTGTTAAATACATTGTATTAATGTTCTGGGCATGGGAAACCTCTGGTGGACCTGGTCCACACTCCTAAACCCTTTCAACACGCCATATAACACTTAGTACGGGACCCGCGAGGGTTGAACCTGCCCGGTCCATGTGGCCAGCCCCAAAAACGAACCCATAAATGGACCATGTACAACCCCCAAACTAACGCGCAGTAAATGTGAGCGCTCCACGGGAACCGATGGCAGGGAAAAAGGGGTGCGGGCCACCAAAATAGTGGACCCGCCACCCCACAATTAAACATAAAAATAATTCACATTTAAAAATGGGAGGGGCGTGGTTTGACCACCCGACCCCTCCTCAACAAAATTTTTATTTAGCCAATGCGCCAACGACCCTCATTAGGTTATCTGCCCACTTGGCAATATATCAACCGTTTTTCATAGTGTGCTCGGGTATGGAGGAACCAGGAGCGGCCACAAATTTTGAGATAGAGGAGGCAGAATCTTGTGCACGCATTTCGAGGCAACATTTTGTAGGAGAGCCGAATTTTAACTTTGTCAGATTTTGACAAATTTTATATGGTTTCAGCACTTCTCAACACCACAAACGCAATGGAACTGTCCATGTCTGCATCAGAGTTCTGCATTTTTTGGCCATTTTCAGTATGAAGGTGGAACCATGATCGTTGTAGAGACAGGGAGCGGAATCATGATCCTTGAAATTTTCCTGAGGAGGTAATTTTTCTTCATGTCAAAATATAGTCAAGTTTATAGTCATTTTTCATGGTTTTCCACAGGGATCACAATGGCGAGGTTAGATTTACCTTTCGAGTTGTATATTTCTAGCCCACCCATGGAGCAGAATATTTGAGGAATCTAGGGGGAATCTAAAAGATTCCTGGAGCCCCAGATTCCCAACTTCTCAGAATTCAAAAATTGGATAGTCGATTTTGCACTATTAGACGTCATCAATATGATGGTGCATTTAGATTTCTCATTCTCTCATTCTATTCTTCAGCCACTTTTCTATGTGGAATGCAGGTGTCAACATCCATGTGTGAGTAGTCATGCGATTTATGCCGTGAGATCGATGGTATGAACAACTTCAGTAGTTTGACATCCACTTCTTCAAATGGCCCTTGGTTGAGATATATGAAGTGTTCATGTACCTCTTTTGCAATGTATTGTGTTGCATAGGTCCATAATTGATATTTGACGTGAGATCCTATTTCTTACTCATTTTTATGATTCCTCCTAGATGTGACGCGTAATCGCCTATGTGATGTACTTGTTGTCATGATTCATCATGTTGTGTTTTGAGATCCCTTTGTTGTATGTTGATGGGATACTCATGTGCCACCATGCATGTTTGCTTTGAGATCCCTTTTGTGCCATGTTGGCAGGATGCTCATCGTGCATGAGTTTTGTGTCATATTGATAGGAGTCTTTTGACTGAGAGTTCCTATAGTGGAACATCTCTTAGAGCCACTCCTGCATGAGGGCATCTTCCTTGTATGATCATGACATCACCTCTTGTGTACATCATCACTATTGACAGCACTTAATGCAGTGGCCTACACCATCTTGACACTGGGGCCCGGAGACGTAGTCTGTCCTGGACGAAATCCATTATCAACGTCTTATGTTTTCATGTGCTGATGATTGCCATGTTCCTATTCTTTATAGCATGTAGATGTAATCATTTATGTTCTTTTAAAAATGCAATTTAACACATCACGAAAGTAAAAGGTCTTGGAAGGGTCTTTCGTCACACCCAGACCTGGATCAAGTGGTATCAGAGTGGTCTTTGCATTGATGTGAATTGTAGCGTGAACAATGGAACATGCAGCAACAGAGGATGAAGAAGCGATGTACGAGACCATGCTCAACATTTCTAAAAGGGTAGAGATAATGTATGAAAATCCATAGAAAGAGAGAGAGGAAAAGGAGAGATTGCAACTTCAGTTGCAAGCCATGGAAGAGGCCCTGGAAGAACTGAAGCATAACAAACATAATATTCAAAAAGAGAATGTTGAATTGAAGATGCGTCTACATGAAGAGAAAGAGGGAAAAAAAAGTTTGCTACGATAGCTACAAGCAATAGATGAGGCCTTGGAAAAGATGCAGTGGGACCCATGTGACGTAAAAATTAGTTTTCCATCTTCATGTGTGTTTCCTGATGATGATTTCACTATTTTTGAAAATCATACCATAGGAATTGGCTCCAAACTGTTGAAGAGAATGGGATATGAAGGAAAATGCTTGGGCATGAATGGCCAAGGCATTGTCAACCCCATCAAAGTAGAGGAACTACCCCGTCAGGTAGGACTTGGGTATGTCAGAAAGGAAGTTAGGGAATGTGCCGAGACAACTAGCAAACTACCAACAATAGATGATGAGAAACCCTCATCAGTTCTTTCTAAATCGAAAGAGGAGGTAAAAGATGTTGATTTCCTTTCAGTTTCGTCTCCACATAGTATGAGTTCTGTTGGAGATTTGGAGATCCCAATTATAGGGACAAACATGAGGCTCCTTACAAGTATGAGGCACGAGGAGGAAGAAGAACTTGGTGTTAATAACCAAGGCATAACTCAACCTTTGGAGGTTGTGCATGAACATCGATTTGCAGGCTCAAGATACACTAAAGGAGAATGCTCGAAGGTGTGAGATTTGTCCGAGGCATCGTCGAAATCATTGAGGAAAGAGAATGATGGGAAAACATCCCCATCATCCCATGGCAGTTTCCATTGCAGGGAAAGAGATGAGGCAAGCTCTCATCGACATACTTACACCAGAGACAGCAAGGAAAGGTATAACCACTCTCACCATTCAAATTTTCATTTCGATTAGGATCATGTTGTTAACGATGAGCGAAGAACATGACATCAAAAAACATGCACCTTTTGTGGATTACATAACCATATATTTTCTAAGTGTTGGAAAAGAATGGTAGCACACAAAAGGATGAGGCATGAAAGACCCTCTAAAAAGCATGTAAAGAAACAAGTTAAGCAAATTTGGAGGAAGAAGATGTACTGCAATCATTGTGACAAAAGTGGCCATTAAAGAGCCACTTGTTGGAGGCTCCATCCAGAGCAGAACCTGAATGACAAAGTTCCAGTGCATGAACCAGGTGAAATAATTGTTCGACAAGCAAAAATACCACAAGGAGGAAACCCATTCACATTGATAGGTGAAAAATGATTTCTAGACATGTTGTCATTTGATGGTCATGCTTTTGTAAATCATTTGTTGCATTTTAAAATGTAAAAGTGATGACGTGTTTTCCATCACTTGTTCAGCAACAATGTTGTCTAGTCTTATTTTATGTTGCATGATAAACCGTGAAAGTGATGTCGTGTTTCCATCACTTGTCCAGCAAATAGTGTTTGGCCTTATCTTTATAGATCATGTGTTGCAATGATAATGAGTTTTCCATCACTTGTTGAAGCAATAATGATATGTTGGCCTTGTTTTAGTAGCTGAGGCATTGCGTTCATGTTGATGTAAACTTGACCACCGAGTATGTGTTATAAACTCATCGAAAGTGTGGAAAGCATGGATCATTAGTTGTTCATGAGAGTCAATCATGTAACTTGCAGAACAATGTACTACAGGTTGCGAGGTCGCAGGTTTCGGCTTGTTATCGGGAAATCTAGTGTCTATGCAGAGCTGCTAGTCCCACTAAGGCTGGTAGCTACCTTAGAAACAAACAAACTAAAATCGCTTTTGTTTTCCTTTATGAGAAGTAAATAAGAGGGGAAAGAAGGAGACCAACCTCTGTCTTGTGCTTGGTTCCTTGCTTGATTCCTCTCCCTTCTGATAGATCTTTGCCTCTTTCTTCCTCATTTACCCAGCTTCAAAGAGTACCTGTAGAATCAAAGAAACATAACACTATCCAAGAACAAAGATCTACTATCATAAACAATATAGGACGAGATATATATTGACCACACAAATTCATATATCATCAATCATACAAGAATGTGGAGGAAAACCTGAATAGCTTTATTAATAATCAAGAATAGCAAAGAGGATTACAACCAATTGTTCTGACCCAGCATCATCCTCTCAGCAAGAAAGCCCTTCTTCACCTCATGAAAAGCTTAGATCACCCAACACTATGATGTTGCACCAAGAAACCAACAACACTTCCTTACAAGATACAAAATTCCAGCCTCCAACCCCTGGATCTCTGGGATGAGACATCTATATATAGATATTTGCAGAGGTGTGAGTTAGCTCTTGGTTTTTGATTAGTGTATTCTCTCTGATAGTTCTTGTTTCCACTTGGAGATTGATGATCTCTTACTCATCCCTGGGAGAATGCAGAGAGGCAAGTGTCACAGGAGAAGTTTTTGGAAGATTCCATGATCCTCCACCTTGCAGATTGACCCTGCCATTTGTCCACTCTCACCCATCGCACCCCATAGAAGGGCTTTTCAGTATGCATCGCACCTCCTGTGTGTATTTAGGTGGGATGAAGTGCACTTTGACCACGAAGCAGGTGAGATGGTCCAGTTTTGACCAGTTCTGAGTAGTTTTTCATGGAGAACTTCTAGGAGAAGATGTAATCAATTGACCTTGTTCTTTTAGAGGTTGGAACAAAACTTTTAGGGACTTAAGAGCCCTTGGTTTATGGAAATTTATGATTGGGTTTGGAGTGCCCAAAAATGTCTATAATAGTTGCCCCCTAAAGCATGAGGTCATTAATCTGTTGATGTCGGGTGAAATGCTTTATCATGAGGATCTTAAGTTTTTTCAAGCTGGAAGGCGACCTGTAATAAGATACAATAAAATACATTATCTTCATAATATTTTCATGATCTAGCTGAGGCGGGCATTCCCATTCTCAGCTTTATAAATTCATTTTCATGTACATAAGACAGACAATCGTCTGAGTGTAGATTGATGATCCTGGCGGAGCCATCATCCCTTGGATTGGATGATTATCTATGCAGTAATGATGTACATTTGATGTCCTTATTTTCCTGAATATATATCGCAGCCTGGATGGATGAAACTAGATTCGAGGTCTTCATTCTCGTTTGATCTGTTAGGATATTCCGACACATAGGATATAGTTAAGTTCAACTTGGTCTAGTATAGAGTTAGGTTAGAGTTAGGTAAAGTGTGTTTCTTTACCGTTGTACATTTTGTAACTTACAATCCGACGGTCACGATATGTAGTGATCCGACGGTTCACTCTCACCTCGGTATTACCGACACTTGATCCGTGGCTTGACACCCGATTGGTCCATGAGTTCTATTTAAAGCGCATGGAGGGTCATTGTTCGGGTAATCCGTGCATGAGAGAAGCTTATGTAAATTTTCATTCTTTGATTAATAAATTGTCTGTACCCACGTTGGGACAGGCCGTGGACTGTTTCCCTCCTTGCACTCTGAGGGTTTTAACCACGTCAAAAATACTGGTGTATTGATTTGAGATCTGGTTGTGAGCGGTGTCCTTTTGGTATTCTTCTGTGGAACTTACCCTGTAAATTCCTACATGGTATCAAAGCTATTTGAGGGCCGCGTCCGTTGGTGATCCAAATCTGAAGCCGGTAGAACTGCATGCGGCTGTCGTTTCCTAGATCTGCTGTTTCTGACTGCTTTCGGGCCGAGAGGACTGCTCTGTTGCATTCGGAGCATCTGTTTCAGTGAGGAACCCCTTTCGTTTCACGCGAAAAGGTTTCCGGTAGCCCTAGCTGCGTCATTTTTCAGATCGGGAGGTATACAGTGTTTTTTTTGCAGTTTACTGTCATTTTCTCTCTGCTTATTTCGGTTTCGGTTTATTTAGCCTTTTTTTTCCCGGATCTATACCTTTCATTTCTGCGTATGCTCTTTGCCCTGCGACTCTGTGCGATCTGGGCAAATCAGAAACAGAAAGAAAGGATTTTTCTCATGCGTATGCTCTTTTCCCTGCACCTTAGTGTGATCTCGGAAAATCAGAAACATTGAGGAAAATATTTAGTTTTTCGGCTAAAAGCTAACTTTGAGATTTTTTTTTAAATTTCTAGTTTTTTGGCTAAAGCTAACTTCGAGCCGTAAGGTTCGTTTTTCTTTGGATATTCGTGTTGGGTTTTGTGTTTTGTGTTTTGTAGGGGAAAAGAGTCTTCCCAAGGCAAGCACGCAAATCGAGGCCCCCCCCCCCCCCCCCCCCCTCTCTCTCTCTCTCTCTCTCTCTCTCTCTCTCTCTCTCTCTCAAATCTTTTGTATAGATCAATTGGTTCAAAGACCTTTTAAGAGAGTAGAGGTCTTGGGTTCAAGTCTCCATTTTGTGGGGGCGGATTTTTTCATTCCCGCACATTCGCGCACTTTGCCGGCAACGTCAACAATTTTTTTTCAAAAAGCCATAACTTCTTCATCCGGAAGCCTTTTTCAGAGCCGTTTTTTTTAAAACCGCCTATTTTTTCGAGATCTATCCATTGGACCACTCACTTTCAGCATCTTCAGCTTCAGTTGTTTTTCAAAAATGGAAAGTCCATGCCAAGTCATTCTTGACAGCACTAACTACTTCCAATGGGTCGCCTACATGGGAGATTTACTTAGAAGTAAAGGTCTCTTCAGAATAGCCACAGACCAAGAGAAGAAACCCAAAGATGAAGACAAGGCCGAAAAATGGGAAAATCGACAAGATCAAGCACGTGGCTTGATAGGAATGTCTGTTTCTCCTGATCTTAGATTCCACATTGCAGAAATTGAAACTCCTCATGAAGCATTAGAAAAACTTGCTAAAGTTTTTGGGATTAAAAATGAAATTAGATCCCATCAACTTGAAAATGAGCTGCTTACTTTGGATCCTAATAATTTTTCTTGCATTGAAGATTTCTTGTCAAAATTCAAGAACCTTAGATATCTCTTGGAAGGTGTTAAAGTTAAGAAAGATGATGGTAACCTTATTTATTCCATCCTTACTAAGTTAGGGCCAGCCTACTCTGTATTTGTTTCCACTTTCCATTCTACCAGGGAAGCTTTCATTTGTCAAGGCAAAGACTACAAGCCCCCTTCCTTTGACTCCTTTTGTGATTCCTTAATAAGAGAACAAGAAAAACTCTTACACCTTGGTCTTCTTAATCTTGGAAACTCTTCCACAAAAGCGTTAGCCGCCCAGCAGTATCCAAATTCAAAGAATCCTAAGAAGTCTTATCCTCAAAGGAATGGTCCTAAACCAACTCAGCCTCAAGATGAAAGATCATTTCAGCAATATGATAAGACCAATAAAAACAAATGGAAGAAGACTGAAAGACATTGTAACTTTTGTAATCGAGATGGCCACTTAGAATCTAAATGCTTTAAGAAGATGGAAGCCTTGGAAGCCGCAATGAAGAAACATAACATCCATCTGGAGCCTACTTCAACTTCAACTTCCGGAACGGCATTTTCTGCATGTCATCGTCAATCATCTCAGTCTGGTTATGCATTAAATGTATCTTCTTCTTCTTCTCATTCTCATGAGTGGCTCATTGATTCTGGAGCCTCTTGTCACATGGCCAAAAACCAAGCCATGTTTTCTTCTTTAAATGATTGTAACACCAAAAATATATATGTTGGTGATGATAGATCTCTTAATGTTGTAGGGACTGGAACTGTTCATCTAGACAATGGTCAGTTCAATGATGTATTATGTGTTCCAAACTTATCCTGCAACCTTCTATCTGTCTATCAGATAACTCATTCAGGTGAAGGTAAAATTGTTGAATTTTCACCTCATGATGTTGTAATCAAGGATCTAAAAGATCCTAAACAGATTCTAGCTACTGGTCTTGCTGATGATTCCAAAAGGTTGTATAAGTTTCACAACTTTGGGTCATCCCATCTTCCCTCAGTATTTGTTGCTCATAATGATGAAGTGAGCAAACTTTGGCATGAGCGGTATGGTCACTTAAACTATCGCTCCCTTCAGCATCTATGTAAAGAAAACATGGTGACAGGTCTTCCTATGGTATCTTGCAAAGATGGTGTTTGTTCCGGATGTGTACTCGGAAAACATCATCGGGACAGTTTTGACAAACGTGCCTCTTGGCACGCCTCAGCCCCTTTACAGCTTGTGCACAGTGATTTATGTGGTCCTCTTCCTGTTGCTTCATTCTCTGGCTGCAAGTACTTCTTAACTTTCATTGATGATTTCTCTAGACGCACTTGGGTATACTTCTTAAAACTCAAGAGCGAAGTATTTACCACCTTTTTGGCCTTCAAAGCATTCGTTGAAAAACAATCTGGACATCAAATTCTTAAGCTAAGAACTGATAATGGTGGAGAATATGTTAAAAATGCATTCATCAACTTTTGCACCGAAAATGGAATTCAAATGCAACATACTGTTCCATACACTCCACAACAAAATGGTGTAGCTGAAAGGAAAAATCGCACCTTAAAGGAAATGGCTAATTGTATGCTGCAATCTAAAGGACTCAGTCTTAGTTTTTGGGCCGAAGCAATTAATTGTGCAAATTATATAATCAATCGCACTCCTACTAAGGTTCTAGAGAATATCACTCCAGAAGAAGCTTGGAGTTCCATTAAACCAGATGTAAGTCACTTTCGTGTGTTTGGAAGTGAAGCATGGGCCCATATTCCAGATGAAAAGCATAAAGCCTTAGAACCTAAGAGTGAGAAATGTACTTTTGTTGGATATTCTGAAGATGTAAAAGGCTATAGACTTATTCCATTTAAGTCCAAAAATGTTATCATTAGAAGAGATGTAAAATTTGATGAAAATAAATCGGCCTGCGAGCCTAGTCCGGCGGATGTGCCACCTCTTCCCATCTCTTCTATCTTTGAAAACATTTCTTCTTCTGATGATGAAAGCGAGGATGATAATCCTTCCCCACCTTCTCAGGATCCTCAACTTCCAAGATGGGTCCGTGCTACTCGGGATGCAGCAGGTGATCTTGCCGGTGATCCTACAGATCAGCGACGTACACGTTCTCAGTTTGAAAGAGCCTCTTCTTTACTGGCTCAAGCTCCAGTAAATCATGATCCTGACACTTTTGCAGAAGCTTCAGGCCATCCACATTGGGAAACAGCTATGAATGAAGAATATCATTCATTGATGACAAATGATACATGGGATCTTGTTCCTCTACCAAAGGGACGCAAACTTGTTAGATGCAAATGGGTTTACAGAACCAAGTATGGACCAGATGGGAAAGTTAATAAACATAAAGCTCGTCTAGTTGCTAAGGGCTTTTCACAGGTTGAAGGCATTGACTACACTGAAACCTTCTCTCCAGTTGCCAAAATGAACTCTATCCGCCTTGTTCTTTCCCTTGCTGCCTCTTTAAAATGGGAAGTCCATCAAATGGATGTTAAATCTGCCTTCTTGCATGGGGACTTGCAGGAAGAAATCTATATGGAACAACCCATTGGCTTCATACAAACAGACTCCAGCCTCGTTTGTCGACTTAAGAAATCCCTTTATGGCCTCAAGCAAGCTCCTCGAGCTTGGTATGCCAAAATGGATAGCTTTCTTTTAGAATCTGGCTTTTCTAGGTGTCATTCTGACAATACTGTCTACACCAAGAAAGTGGGCAACTCTCTCATCATCCTTGTTCTTTATGTTGATGATCTTATTCTTACTGGTAGTGATCCCAACCTTATAAACCATGTGAAGTCCAGCCTTAAAAAGAAATTTGAAATGACAGACTTAGGACACTTACACTATTTTCTCGGTCTTCAAGTCTTGCAATCCCAAGAGGGTATTTTCCTTTCCCAGTCCAAGTATGCTTGTGATATTCTTCGTCATTTTCACATGGAAGACTGTAAGCCAGCCCCTTCTCCCTTTCAGTCTGGAGTCAAACTTTCAGTCTCTTGTACTTCTCCTGAAGTTGATGCTACCTTATACCGTCAACTTGTCGGAAAACTCTTGTATTTAACCCATACTCGTCCTGATCTTTCCTTTGTTGTTGGCCTTGTTGCTCGTTTTATGCAAAACCCCCGTGAAAGTCATTGGAAAGCAGCTAAAAGAATACTTCGTTATGTTCGAGGTACAATACAGTTTGGGATTCATTACAGTGCCAAAGCAGCTCCTCTGTTAGTTGGTTTCACTGATTCTGATTGGGCTGGTGACCTTGATGATCGGAAGTCTACTGCCGGTTATGTCTTCACTCTTGGTTCAGGACCTATTACATGGGCTTGTAAGAAACAGGCTGCCATTTCTCTTTCGTCAGCAGAAGCAGAGTATCGTGGTGCCGTGGAAGCTAGTAAGGAAGCCTTGTGGCTTCGTCAGATCCTATCAGAGTTTGGCTTTGAGCAGCAGCATCCAACCACACTTTGGTGTGATAATCAAAGTGCCATTCAGCTATGCAAAGATCCAGTCCAGCATCAGCGCAGCAAACACATTGAACTACACATGCACTTCATCAGAAAGCTCATTCTTGACCATGTTCTTGAAGTGCAATATTGTCCAACGGATGATCAGGTTGCAGACATCTTCACAAAGGCTCTCACAGAGGCGAAGTTCACTAAACTTCGATATATGCTTGGAGTTCAGGAAGTTGTCACTAAGGGGGGATAGGCTCTAGTGCCTCCTTCCTTCTCCTATTGTGTCATATTTGTAAATCCTTCAATCCTATCCCAAGTTGTTCTTAAGGGGGGATGTTAGGATATTCCGACACATAGGATATAGTTAAGTTCAACTTGGTCTAGTATAGAGTTAGGTTAGAGTTAGGTAAAGTGTGTTTCTTTACCGTTGTACATTTTGTAACTTACAATCCGACGGTCACGATATGTAGTGATCCGACGGTTCACTCTCACCTCGGTATTACCGACACTTGATCCGTGGCTTGACACCCGATTGGTCCATGAGTTCTATTTAAAGCGCATGGAGGGTCATTGTTCGGGTAATCCGTGCATGAGAGAAGCTTATGTAAATTTTCATTCTTTGATTAATAAATTGTCTGTACCCACGTTGGGACAGGCCGTGGACTGTTTCCCTCCTTGCACTCTGAGGGTTTTAACCACGTCAAAAATACTGGTGTATTGATTTGAGATCTGGTTGTGAGCGGTGTCCTTTTGGTATTCTTCTGTGGAACTTACCCTGTAAATTCCTACATGATCTTCACTCAAAGTACAAGTTGATCCATGTGAGAGATGTTCTGGATTTGAACATGGAAAGACATCACCTGATTACCAGCCGATGATGTAAGCTGTTAACAGGTGTGAGAGGAATCACCGATAATGATGATGACCGTCAAGGTACTACAATACAATTCACGTGGTATGAATAAGGGACTTGGCGTCGAACACCATGCAAAGTCTTTCGGTCGAAGGCCATTGATGTAAACCTGTTGCCGAAAGTGAGAAACTTTCCATTGAGGCATGCAAGTTTCAAAGTATTGAAAGGGTTGTTCCTAGATCGACTTCTTGGATAATGAGCTGATGTCGACAAGAAGCGATCCGTCATAGGAGGGCCTTATGAATCCCACATCAATGACATGGAATGGAGCAAACGATTTTAATGGACGTGAAAATGATCTGGTGATATAAGGTTCAGGGTGGCAGTCATGAAAGAATGGAGCGTAAATGTATTGCAGTGGATGAGACACAGGTGAATTCTCTGAGCGACTTCTCTTGAACATATTGGCGACAATGTCATGATGGATTGGTAGCATTAACCCCAAATATGGATGGTGTGATGGACCCATGGTGATATGACCAGTGAATGGAACAACCCAACCCTACTCGGATGCGGAGTGAAAGTGTCATGTTCAAGAGCGACTTGCTACCAATAAAGTTTCTTCATGATTTCTTCCAAATTTTTCCCCAGTCATTGCTGACCAATACCTCTTTATTTTTTTCAAGCTTGAGGAGGATAAAATATGCTTGTTCTATAATTTTCCCTTCGGGCAAACCCATCGCTATGTTTTAACGAGCCTAGCGATAGTGAAACTCATTCTTGTCTATATGGACAAGTTTGTCGTTATTCGGTTTTAACGAGTATAACGACAAAGATAACTCGGTCCTTTTCAATTTTAGAGAGTCTGAAAAAGGGACGTAAAGAAAACTCCAATAATCCTTTTTCGTCATATAATCCCTTTAGTCTGAAAAAGTATAAAACAATACAAAAGGGATGAATTTTTGGTACTTTTAACGAGCCGAACAAAACAAGCACTCGATCGTTTTGTGTAATGATCCCTCAAGTCCAAAAAGATTAAAATCTAAAGGAGGGATAGCACTTCTGGTCCCTTTAACGAGCTGGAGAGGCCAATTGCTCGGCAATCTTTTCATATTTTACGAGTCAATTGAAAAGAGCTTAAAGGAGACTCGTTTTTTGAGGAACGAGTGATAAATTCGGGTAGCAGCTGATTCCAGGTAAGGTTTGGAATTTTCCAATCACGGCAGTGTCACAAGGATGGCTAACAGGATCACTCTTCGCAGCTGTTCCTCAAAAAGGGTAAACAATCAAATGGAGGTGAATGATCGGCCAATACAGAGTGGAGGTGATGATGAGAACACGACCAAGGCTTCAAAGGCTGATGATAATACATTCACAATGGTTATTTACCGGAAAATGGTTCATTTTTTAATGAGCTTAAACTCTGGGGGAACATTTGCTCATTTCTTATGCTTATTTTTTAAAGATCTTGAATTTCGCGTTAAAACTGCTCGATCCAGTCGTATAATAAGGATGTCTCATTTAAAAATGGCATTTTTTCAAAGCTTTTCCCCGCATCCTTTCTTTATGCAAGTTAGGAAACGACCAATCCTACGAGTTTAAAGGGTTAGAGGACCTATAGATTTAAGAAAAATAAATGGTCGCTCTTCGCTTGCATGCCAAAAGGTTTGCATGCCCCCAGGTATAGTGAAGTAGAGTTTCCAGGTTACCTCTCAATTTGCAGACAAAACATTTTTTTTATCGGGAAAGGCCTACCTTTAACAGAGGTATCTTATTTCGTTCTAACCCCATTTTCCTAAATGGACGGGTGTGTCAAACAGTCATATATCCTTCGCGGAAACCTACCCTATACCCAAGGTTTTCCTATTGAAACAGGCCAGGGTGCATGCCCCCTGGGCTTCAGTCATATCCTCCGAATCACTCAGGCTCATTAGGAGGATGGACTGGGGATTGATGATACATTCCTTGCATGAAAAGACCATTCAAGGATGGTATATGACTATTTGCTATGTGTGAACCAGGGAATGAAAGCTGGTCTACGAGCTTGACCACTCTTCCTTCATGCGGAAAACACATTACTCTAAAGAGTGAGGAGACAATGGCTCCCATGCAATAAATATAGCCACGTCCAAGGAGTAGATTATAATCCAGGGGTCCTTGGACTACCATTATGTTCATGTGAATGGTTTTCCTTCTCAATGTTATCGACACATTGGGAAGGATCCCTAACGGTCGACTGGTTCCTTTGTCAAAGCTTGTTAGATTTCTCATTTCAGGCAAAAGCGGTGGCGAACCAAGCGCTTTCCAAGCAGTTGAGGAAAGGATACTCACAGAAGCCCCTTCATCTATGATGGTATTGGCCATGACCATTCTTTATATTTGAGCAATGATTCGAAATGGTACACTAGCCGGTAAGCGGGGTTTGCCTAGTAGATTCCAATCGAAGGAAACAACTAGGTTACTTGGAGGTGGGACCAAATAGACGGCTGGATATGACTCTGACAACTTCCTTCCTCCGGTAAAGGAATGGGTAGACTGCCCCCATGTTCATCGGAGTCTGTGCTTACGAAGAGAATTTGGACGGTGTCGTTCTTGTTCTCCCCAGTGACTGTATCATCTGAAGATGGATCCTCTGAAGGCAAGACCAGGTCAACTGCTGCCTCGACCTTTTGACTTTTGTCTGGTGTAGATTTAGATGGTTTATCTTCAATGATAGATGCTTCGGCTGACCATAATGGCATGTCAGTCTGATTTTCAACTAGTGACGGACTCGGCAAGAGTTTCTTATATCTAGGAGGAAGTTGTAATAGTGAAACCGGACGGTCATCCAAAACTCTTTTAGCCTCATCTAAGAAGGGACAACGGTGGACGGCATGATCGCCTTCACATAGTTTACAAGGAAATTTACATTTTTCTTTTTGTGCAAGAGCTTCACTTTCACTAGTCGACGGTGTATTTTCAACATGATCATCAGAGGTTGATGACACCAGATTGTGCAAACGAGGAGACCAGTCCCTAAAGATCCGAGGGATGCAAGGACAATCTCGATGATAGTGGTCTCCATTGCAAATGACACATGGCGATTTAGGCCTGGATGGTGCAGTGTGTGGATTTTCGCTAGACAATGCTTGGTTTCCCCTTTTCGCCTTTGGCTCCTTCTTCTTCTTCTTCTCCTTCTTCTTCTCGGTTACTTGATTTTTGGCTTTACCAGCTTCATCAAGTGAAGAGGAAGGAGGAGAGGAAGAATTGGACGAAGTAGAAGGTTGGGGGGTAACTCTGGTATCGTTTAGGAATCACGATGTTCTGAACGACAGAGGTTGAGAAGAGCCTTATGGGCAAGCCAATTGTCAATCCTGGAAGCGACAATGTGGCCATATGAGGCGCACCAACATCTCCCCAAGAGGAGAAAGGACTAGGATTTCCCCCAAGGGGAACTCCTTGGTTGGTGGACTCCATTTTTCTCAACCTAAGACCAACGTAGGAAAGGTGATATTTATTCCGATTAAAATAAATTTTAGGTGCTTTGAGTCGAGAAAAAACAAAAGATGACTCTAGTCGCCTTCTATTTTTAATGAGCTTGAAGTGACAAGTGCTTAGATGGACCTTTTCCTTTAAGGAGTTTGAAAAGGAACGAAAGAGACTGCTCCAAAAATCTAGACAGAGGGATTACCAAACCAATCGTAAAACTGTAGAATTGTTTTTACGGTACAGCAGTCAATCTTCCCGAATGCTGTGTTCAGTGCATTGCGATCGATAGGGCGGCAGACACGGCTTCCTATGGATAAAGGATAAAGCCTATTGTGGTCTCCCAATATATACTCGATGGTACGTGGGAGCACAAGTCCGTACTGGCACTTATCATCTCAAAGTGGAGGAATCACCCAACCAACAATGAAAACAACAGTTACCAGTCTTTACGACGCCAGAATATGTCTCTTGCCTAGACTTCTAAATGTTGTGTGTTAGGTTCCAAAGTGTTTTTAGATTCATTAAATTTATTTTACAGTTGACATTGCTTAATAAATTTGCCTTTCAGGTTCACCGCGTAATGTAGATGTACAATTCCTAAAATGCAATCTAAGATGATAAACAATTGTTTAATCTTCTTTTTGCAATGAAAATCCTAGCTACTACGGAAAGAGAGATGATATTCTTTGAACATAGAGCAGAGAGCACACATTATATGCACTGTCCTAAATCAAACCAACAAACAGTCTAAATGCAAATGCACATGCATGTATTTGTTTTCAGCCTTCTTAATGTGTGAATGATAAAAAGAAAGCTAAGTGCAAATCTGAATTATTTTTCAAAGCGACATTACTAACAAGTTTCTTTTCAAGACAAAATGAAGGCAATGACGACACTTTGCGATTTGGAATTGAAAACTTGCTTTCGACACTTGAAAAACTATTAATTCAAATCAAATACAAGAGTAATAGTGTAATTGACTATCAAGAACAATCAGATTCTCTTCTATGACTGAAAACGACACTTGCGACACTTTCAAATCAAGAAACGACAGTTCAATTACGCTACTTCTTTGTAAAGAGAACTGAAAATGGATCAAAATACATAAAAAAAATTACAGTTCTTTGCACAATGGAGGTAGAATAATGGCAAGGAATGGGGTTTCAACAAAGGTATACTGACTATAGACAGCAAAACTCCTGGGATTTTCAGTATGCATCGCACCTCCCGTGTGTATTTAGGTGGGATGCAGCGCACTTTGACCATGGAGCAGGTGAGATGGTCCAGTTTTGACTAGTTCTGAGTAGTTTTTCATGGAGAACTTCTGGGAGAAGATGTAATCAGTTGACCTTGTTCTTTTAGAGGTTGGAACAACACTTTTAGGGACATAAGAGCCCTTGGTTTATGGACATTTATGATTGGGGTTGCAGTGCCCAAAAATGTCTATAACAGGCTCATCGCTTAAGCCATAGAAGAACCAAGGTGAAGGAGATGGAAGCAAGACCTTTCAAGATGCTTGTGATGTAGACAAGAGATAGAGAAGTTGCAGATTATTTTTCATGCTTTTGAAGGACCAAAAGCTCCTCAGTGGGGAGGATTGATCTAGGTGGATCCAGAGACACACAGGACAAAGAGGGCTTATGAATGCTCGAAAATCAAAGTACTCAGAATGACTTCGACCTAGGACTAGAGTGTAGATCTCGTCGTCTTGATCTCAAAGGTGCAAATGGTTCATCAATCTGAGCTCGTATGAGGGAGAATGAGCCAGTCAAAGTTTTGGTCAAAGTTGGGTTGTGGGCCAGGTTTAAGTGTCCTACAATTTGACTGACCCTAAGGCATGAAACCTAGCTCCTGAAATCGGTCAAAATTGCGACCTTGTTAATTTGCCCAATATCCCTTATTTTCTAAAACTTTGAAAAAATCCCCCTCTTTAAAAAAAATAAAAAAATATATAATATATGGTGGCAGGCCATGACCCCCACCACCGCCCTCGGATCCCAAAATTACATAACAGATAAAATTTTTGGGCTGAAAGGCGGCGAACCCTGTCGGCCACTGCTCTTCCCATTACAATAAACATATATATATATATATATATATATATATATATATATATATATATATATATCTATATATATATATATATATATATATATATATATATATATATATATTAAAATTTTGGCTCGATGGCCATCACCTCGCCGAGCCCTCCACCTCCACTGTTAAATACATTGTATTAATGGGGTGGGCATGGGCCACCTCCAGTGGATCCAGCCCACGTGGCTGGCCCCCAAGCGGGCGGCCCCAAAAACGAACCCATAAATGGACCATGTACAACCCCCAAACTAACCCGCATTAAATGTGAGTGCTCCACGGGAATCGGCGGCAGGGAAAAAGGGGTGTAGGCCACTGAAATAGTGGACCTGCAACCCCATAATTAAACATAAAAGTAATTCGTAATTATAATGGGATGGGTGGGGTTTGACCAACCGACCCCTCCTCAACGAAATTTTTATTTAGCCAATGCGCCAACGACCCTCATTGGGTTATCCGCCCACTTGACAATATATCAACCTTTTCGAACGGTGTGTTGGCATTATGTTTCAGGAATGGCTATATATGTTACAAATGTTGTACTTGATGGCAACTCCCATGGCAAGGCTCTCTTTTTATTGAAAATAAAGAAGGATGCAGGAAATCAGATTCAAAAGATGCGTACCCGCAGGTACACCATGCAGAAGCCACGTCCGGAGACGCAGGCCAGCCGTTCAGGAGGTGCGTCCACCCAGTGCACACTTTTTAAGGCAGATAAAAGCACACGTGGGGGTTTCTTGTGTTTTACTCTTGGTATCTAGCCGACGGTATTGTGTTACTATGGTGTCGGCTCGTGGTATTGTTCCATGATTTGAGGAGGAGCTTGCCTATATAAAGCAAAGGAGATCATTTGGTTTGGGTATGTCTTTGGTTGAATATCTTATGAGGCTAGATCTGGTCTAGATCTAAAAAGGCGAATCTTCTGAAAGACTGAGATCTCTTTGGCGCATGATCAGATCTGTAGATCTAACTGTTTGGGTTACTCTTGAAGTCTTGAAATCATCTATGCCCGGAGTTACGCAGGTGCAATAAGGGTGCAGGTGCGTCGGGACGCAGGCGCAGAAAGGTTCAGGTGCGCCGGGACGCAGGCGCAGAAAGGTTCAGGTGCGCCGGGACGCAGGCGCAGAAGGGTTCAGGTGCGTCCGGGACGCAGTGCAGTAACAGGAGATCTGCGTGGGGACGCAGAGTGACTAAGGTTCAAGTGCGTCACTGGAGCAAAAGGACGCAACGCGATAGCATTTCTGGGTGCGTCTCTGCAGCAAAGTACACGGCGCGATAGTGTTTCTGGGTGCATCCCTGCAGCAACAGGACGCAGTGCAGTTCAAGGAACAGTGCGTGGGCAAGCAGCGCAACAGAAGGATCTATGCGTGTGGTCGCAGGGGAGCAGAAGGTTAGCTGCGTCTGGTCGCAGGCCACAGAAGGGAAAACTGCGTCTCTGTCTTAAGATGTTCTGTTGATTGAATTTATCTGTTGATAAGGTGTTCTGGGTTAGTTCTGTTATTACTGATCTGATAACTGTAGTGGACTGTAACTGTTATGTACTTGATGATCATTTGATGCTTTATGAAAAGAAGTAGGGGGTTGTAGCTCCCTTTCAGGAGAAGACTGGAAAACGAGAGAGAGAGTTGTAGCTCTCTGCAGGTTGCAGCCTGCGTACTGGTAAAGGACTGCACCAGTACAAAATCATTGTAAAAGGAGTTTCTAATTTGAAAGAAGATAGAGACATATTGCAGTAGGTGGTTTTCACCCACATTGGGTTTCCACCTTACATCTTGTGTTCTTTGGAGTGACTATCTGTTTTCTTTGTTCATGCTCATTATTTTATGGTACTGACATGCAAAAATAATTCAAAGATCAAATAAGGAAGATTTATTAAATTGCTAGATAATACTGATTCACCCCCCCTCTCAGTATTATTTCCAACAATTGGTATCAGAGCAGGTCCTTCAGAGAAGCTTGATCGCTTGAAGGTAGATCGTTCATCATGAGCAACTATGAGAGAGAAGCATCAATCAGGCCACCGGTTTTTGATGGGACAAACTTCAATTATTGGAAGGTAAGAGTTACTGCATATCTTCAATCTCTTGGTACAGAAGTTTGGGACATTGTAGAAACAGGCTACGCTTTTCCTTCAACTACTCCTACAAATCCAGCAGAGAAAAAGAAGTATGAAACAAATGCAAAAGCAGTCAGTACTCTGTTAGGATGTATATCCCAAACGGAATTCATGAAGGTAATGCACTACAATTCCGCAAAAGAGATATGGGACAAAATTGTCACAAGCTATGAAGGAGATGAACAGGTAAAGCGTGCTAAACTTCAAACTCTCAGGATTCAGTATGAGACTCTCAAGATGTATAATGATGAAAGTGTGGCTAACTATTTTCTTCGGGTAGATGAGATTGTTAATTGTATGAAAAATTTGGGTAAAGAAATAAGAGAGGCTATAGTGGTTGAAAAGGTTCTAAGATCTTTGTCTCCCAAGTTTGAATCTAAAGTATCTGCTATAGAAGAAAAGGAAAATCTACGAATTCTTACTATGTCTCAGCTACATGGAATTCTAACTGCTTATGAAATGAGAAAGGGAGGTCCTTCAGATAGAAGAGAAGCTGCTTTCAAGGCATCAGGCAAAGGAGACTATTATGAAGCAAGCCACGTCCCAGAAGAAGAGGAAGAAGAATCAAATTTTGTCAGAAATCTTCAAAGGGGTTCTGGAAGGTTCAGAGGTAAGTTACCTTTTAAATGCTTTGCTTGTGGAAGAGTAGGTCATTATGCTGCAAAATGCCCTTATAAGGATAAAGGAAAGGAACCTGCTAGATGGAACAAGAAACAAAACGCAAATAAGAAAAGCTACTACACTCATGAAGATAGTGATGGTCTATCAAACAGTGATGAAGATGAACAAGGTAATGAATATAAGTTGTTAATGGCATTTGAAGATGATGATTATATGGATGCTGTAGATGTGGATAACCTTTATGATGAAATTACTAGACTCAAGAGATGTATAGAAGAAAAGAACATGATCATTGATACTCTACAATTCCAAATTGATGAAAAGGAAAAACATCTTGAAAAATTAGAAGGTGAAATTGTTGGTCTTAGAAAAGAGATTGAGAAAACAAAAGCTATTAATCTCAAGTTTGTCAAAGGATCTGAAACTTTGGATGAGATTATCAATGTGCAGCGATCTCCTCTAAACAAGACAGGTCTGGGCTATAATGGAGAAACTTCTCAAGCATCCACCTCAAAAAGTTATCTTGATGCAGCAAGAAGAAATGAGCAAAATAAAAATGAAGATCATCAGGTAAAGCAGGGACGAATTACAAACAGAAACTATCAGGGGCAATCCATCTTAAGGGTGAACAAAAGCTACAACCAGCCACAGGTAAAATCTTCTCAATTTGGTTCAAGAATGGATGACAATAGAAATTACAATCATTTGGCCGGTAGATTTGATAACCGCAGAAGTTTCTTCAATGGACAATGTTTTTCCTGCCATAACTTTGGTCACAAAGCAGCTCAATGTGTTGCATATAAAACAGTCATGACTAGGGAAGCTCAAAAACAAAGAAGTATGACAGGGATTACAAAAAGGACCTATAACAAATTTTCGGTTCTTGAAAATGAAGTTGAATGTTCTATTTGCAATAACTTTGGTCATGAAGACTCTGAATGCAGGAGCAGGTTCCAGCAGAAAAAGGAACAAGCCTCAAGCACCAAAACATGGAGAATAAAGGAACCTCAAACAGAAAGATGTGGGATAGCATTTTATGCAGAGGGACACGAAAATCTATGGTACATTGATAGTGGATGTTCGAAGCATATGACAGGTGATAAAGAAAAACTTGAATCTTATTCTGCTCTAGAAAAGGGAAAGAAAGTCTCTTTTGTAAATGATACTCCTGCGACTATAAAAGGAAAAGGCATTGCTCAGTTAAAAGAAAAGGTCAAGGCTGGAAATGTTTTGTATGTTGATGGATTAAAGCATAATCTTCTAAGTGTCAGTCAGATGTGTGATCAAAGAACCGAGGTTATATTCAGATCGAATGGATGTCTTGTTCGTGATCTTGATACAGGTAAAACAGTGCTCAAAGGCAAAAGAACTCCAAATAATCTGTACATATTTGAAGAAGGACAACAACAATGCTATCTGAGCAAGGATGAAGAGCACTGGTTATGGCATCGAAGGTTGGGACATCTAAGCTTCTCACAAATAAGGAAAGCATGCAAATATTAGGCAGTTCGCGATCTTCCAGATATTAAAATTCCTGACAACACCATATGCAAATCATGTCAGTTTGGAAAACAAACCAGAACTAACTTTCCAGAGAAAGAAGGATCAGCTAGCATGCCTCTTGAGCTAGTACATACAGATACATGCGGTCCCTTCAGAAAAAGGACACCTCGAGGAGAAGAATACTTGATATTATTCATTGACGATTTCTCCAGGTTTGTCTGGTTAGGACTTATGAAGCACAAAGATGAAGCATTCGAAAAATTCAAATCCTTCAAAGCCTTGGTTGAAAATGAATCAGGTCACAAAATTGAGTGCCTCAGATCCGACAGAGGTGGGGAATTTACTTCAAATGAATTTTTCGATTTCTGTGATGAACATGGGATAAGGAGAGAATTCTCTACAGCTAGAACTCCTCAGCAAAATGGAGTTGTGGAAAGAATGAACAGAACGATCCAACAAATGGCTCGTGCTATGCTTGATGAATCAGGAACTCCTGCAACTTTCTGGGGTGAAGCTGCACATGCTGCGGTTGTTATTCTCAACAAAACAAATGTCCGGGTGAACAGCACTCAAACTCCTCATGAGCTTTGGAGTGGTAGGACTCCTTCGGTAAAGCACTTCAAAATCTTTGGGAGCAAATGCTATATCAAGAATACTGATGAGCAGCTTGGCAAACTTGAACCTAGGGCAGATGAAGGCATTCTTCTTAGTTACTCTCCATATAGCAAAGCATACAAGTGCTACAATAAAAGACTTGGCAGAATTGTTGACAGTATTGATGTAGTGGTTGATGAGAAGGGATGCATTCCTAGGCAAGTACATCATGAAGACATAGAAGAAGATGAAGGCTACCCTCAAAGACAGAATGATGAAGAAGAAGAACCTCAAGCAGAACCTCAAGAAGAACCAGAGGAGGAGACAAGAATAGAAGAGAAAACCCCATCCAGATATGTTCAGAAGAATCATCCAGAATCTCAGATTATAGGGCAGAAAGAAGCAGGTGTACAAACAAGAAGAACAGTTGTAGAAGCCTCAAGCTATTTGGCATTACTCTCCTCTACTGAACCACAAAATGTGAAAGAAGCATGCAAAGATGAATGTTGGGTGAAAGCAATGGATGAAGAACTTGAGCAAATCGAAAAGAACAACACTTGGGAGCTGGTTCCTAGACCAAAGGATAAGAATGTAATCGGAACAAAATGGGTCTTCAAAAATAAATTGAATGAAAATGGAGAAGTAATTAGAAACAAAGCCAGACTTGTTTGTAAAGGGTATGCGCAGCAAGAAGGAATAGACTTTGCAAAAACCTTTGCTCCTGTTGCAAGACTTGAGGCCATCCGAATGTTCCTTGCTCTCTCAAGTTTTCAAAACTTCAAAGTATTTCAAATGGACATGAAATCAGCCTTTCTGAATGGAGACTTGGAAGAAGAAGTGTACATTGAACAGCCAGATGGGTTCATTCTTGGAAATGATCCAAATCTTGTATGCAGATTGAAAAAGGCTCTCTATGGTCTCAAACAAGCTCCAAGGGCTTGGTACTACCGTTTGGACAAATATCTTCATCAACAAGGTTTTTCAAAAGGATCAGCAGATAGCAATCTTTATATAAAAGTTGAAAATGACAAATTGCTAATACTTGTTGTGTATGTAGATGACATTATTTTTGGGAGCAATGAAGAAGCTATGAGTCAAAGCTTTGCCTCGGTCATGCAGAAAGAATTTGAAATGTCTTTACTGGGAGAACTGACATATTTTCTTGGTTTACAAATCCAACAAAAAGAAGGAGGAATCTTTTTATCTCAAACCAAGTATCTCAAACAGATTTTGAAGAAATATGGTATGGAAGATGCAAAACCAGTGTGTACACCCATGGTCACAGGATGTAGCCTCAGTGCAAATGATGAATCTGCAGCAGTACATCAACCAACCTATAGATCTATGATTGGAAGTTTACTTTATTTGACAGGTACCCGACCGGATATCATGCATGTAGTTGGAATAGTTGGAAGATTTCAAGCAAATCCGAAGGAGACTCATCTACAGGCAGTGAAGAGAATTTTCAAATATCTTCAAGGGACTCAAAATTATGGCTTATGGTATCCTAGAGATACAGATCTCACACTTCATGCTTATACAGATGCAGATTGGTCCGGAAGCGTGGATGACAGGAAAAGCACAAGTGGTGGTGCATTCTTTATGGGTTCCAGACTGGTATCTTGGTTCAGCAAGAAACAAAGTTCGATTGCCTTGTCTACAGCTGAAGCGGAATATGTTGCTGCTGCATCTTGTTGCACCCAACTCCTTTGGATGATGCAGACTTTGCAGGATTTTCAAATCAGTTGTACACCACCTATCCCCATCTTATGTGATAACACAAGTGCAATCAGCATCTCAAAGAATCCGGTTATGCATTCAAAAACCAAGCACATACCAATCAAGTATCATTTTCTCTGGGAACAAGTGCTTGAACAGAAGGTCAAGTTGGAGTATGTTCCTTCTAAGGAACAAGTTGCTGATATTCTCACCAAACCATTGCCCAGGGACACTTTTGAATACCTCAGGCAAAAGCTGGGGGTTGTTGATGCATCATCTTATTGTTGAACCTTTTCTGTTTGATGGTACAGGTTCAGGGGGAGCACATAATGCATTGTTGGCATTATGGAGGATGGTCAGAAGGAGATTTTGGAAATAGCTACAATATGTCTCTATCTCTTTCATTGAGGATTATGTCTCTTTGTTGCAGATCTGGTTCAGGGGGAACATGATCTTAGGGGGAGCATACCCTTTGCCCTTGATGTCAAAGGGGGAGAATGAAGCAAAGTTTGTGAGGTTGCCATCAAGTCCAAAGGGGGAGATTGTTGGCATTATGTTTCAGGAATGGCTATATATGTTACAAATGTTGTACTTGATGGCAACTCCCATGGCAAGGCTCTCTTTTTATTGAAAATAAAGAAGGACGCAGGAAATTAGATTCAAAAGATGCGTACCCGCAGGTACACCATGCAGAAGCCGCGTCCGGAGACGCAGGCCAGCCGTTCAGGAGGTGCGTCCACCCAGTGCACACTTTTTAAGGCAGATAAAAGCACACGTGGGGGTTTCTTGTGTTTTACTCTTGGTATCTAGCCGACGGTATTGTGTTACTATGGTGTCGGCTCGTGGTATTGTTCCATGATTTGAGGAGGAGCTTGCCTATATAAAGCAAAAGAGATCATTTGGTTTGGGTATGTCTTTGGTTGAATATCTTATGAGGCTAGATCTAGTCTAGATCTAAAAAGGTGAATCTTCTGAAAGACTGAGATCTCTTTGGTGCATGATCAGATTTGTAGATCTAACTGTTTGGGTTACTCTTGAAGTCTTGAAATCATCTATGCCCGGAGGTACGCAGGTGCAGTAAGGGTGCAGGTGCGCCGGGACGCAGGCGCAGAAAGGTTCAGGTGCGCCGGGACGCAGGCGCAGAAAGGTTCAGGTGCGCCGGGACGCAGGCGCAGAAGGGTTCAGGTGCGTCCGGGACGCAGTGCAGTAACAGGAGATCTGCGTGGGGACGCAGAGCGACTAAGGTTCAGGTGCGTCTCTGCAGCAAAGTACGCGGCGCGATAGTGTTTCTGGGTGCGTCCCTGCAGCAACAGGACGCAGTGCAGTTCAAGGAACAGTGCGTGGGCACGCAGCACAGCAGAAGGATCTCTGCGTGTGGTCGCAGGGGAGCAGAAGGTTAGCTGCGTCTGGTCGCAGGCCACAGAAGGGAAAACTGCGTCTCTGTCTTAAGATGTTCTGTTGATTAAATTTCTCTGTTGATAAGGTGTTCTGGGTTAGTTCTGTTATTACTGATCTGATGACTGTAGTGGACTGTAACTGTTATGTACTTGATGATCATTTGATGCTTTATGAAAAGAAGTAGGGGGTTGTAGCTCCCTTTCAGGAGAAGACTGGAAAACGAGAGAGAGAGTTGTAGCTCTCTGCAGGTTGCAGCCTGCGTACTGGTAAAGGACTGCACCAGTACAAAATCATTGTAAAAGGAGTTTCTAATTTGAAAGAAGATAGAGACATATTGCAACAGGTGGTTTTCACCCACATTGGGTTTCCACCTTACATCTTGTGTTCTTTGGTGTGACTATCTGTTTTCTTTGTTCATGCTCATTATTTTATGGTACTGACATGCAAAAATAATTCAAAGATCAAATAAGGAAGATTTATTAAATTGCTAGATAATACTGATTCACCCCCCCTCTCAGTATTATTTCCAACATGGTGCACCCAGGCATGGAGGAACCACGGGTGAGCATGAATTTCAAGACAGAGGAGGCAGAATCTTGTGCACGTAGTTCGAGGCAATGTTTTGCAAGAGGGCCGAATTTTCACTTTTTCAGATTTTGAAAATTTTTATATGGTTTCATCACTTCTCAACGCCACGAACGCAATGGCGTTTTCCGTGTATCCATCAAATTTCTATATTTTTTAGCCATTTTCAGTATGAAGGTGGAGCCATGATCGTTGCAGAAACAGGGAGCGAAAACATGATCCTTGAAATTTTCCCGAGGTAATTTTTCTCCATGTCGGAATATAGTCAAGTTTATAGTCGTTTTTCATGGTTTTCCACAGGGATTGCAATGGCAAGGTGAGATTCACATTTTGAGTTGCAGATTTCCAATCCACCTATGGAGCAGAATCTTTGAGGAATCTAAGGGGAATCTAAAAGATTCCTTGAGCCCCAGATTCCCAACTTCTTAGAATTAAAAAATTGGACAATCGATTTTGCACTATTCAACGTCATAAATCTGATGGTGCATTCAGATTTCTCATTCTCTCATTCTATTCTTAGACAACTTTTCTAAGTGGAATGTAGGTGTCAACATCCATGTGCGAGCAGTCATGCGATTGATGTCATGAGATCGATGGTCCGAACAGCTTCAGTAGTTTAACATCCACTTCTTCAAACAGCCCTTGGTTGTGAGTTATATGTAGTGTTCATGTACTTCTTTTGCTATGTATTGTGCTACACAAGTCCTTGATTGATGTTTGATGTGGGATCTTGTTTCTTAATCATTTTTATGATTCCTTCTTCATGTGACGTGGAATCACCTATGTGATTTACTTGTTGTCATGATTCATCATGTTGTGTTTTGAGATCCCTTTGTTGTATGTTGATGGGATACTCATGTGTTGCCATGCATGTTTACTTTGAGATCCCTTTTATGCCATGTTGGCGGGATGCTCATCATGCATGAGTTTTGTGTCATACTGACAGGAGTCTTTTGACTGAGAGTTCCTGTAGTGGAACATCTCTTAGAGCCACTCATACGTGAGGGAATTTTCCTTGAATGATCACAACACCATCTCTTGTGTACATCATCACTATTGACAGCACTTACTGTAGAGGCCTACACCATCTTGACACCAGGGTCCGGAGACGTAGTCCCTCCTGGGTGAACTTCATTATCAACGTCTTATGTTTTCATGTGCTGATGATTGCCATGTTCCTATTCTTTACAGCATGTAGATGTATTCATTTATGTTCTTTTAAAAATGTAATTTAACACATCATGAATGTAAAAGGTCTTGGAAGGGTCCTTCATCACACCCAGACCTGGATCGCACAGGTTGGATAGAGCTGACATGGTGAGAGATGGAAGGCTATTGGACACTAAGGATATGAGGGGTGATAAGTACATATACTATTCTAGTTCTAGTTTTGACAGACATCATGATCATCATCGTTATCATCCGTACATGAGGAGTGATAGGGGATACTTTCTAGATGAGTTTAAGAAAGCAAAGACACCTACTTTTGATGGAGATGTGAAGAAGTAAGAAGATGTAGAGGTTTGGATACTTGGTATGTGTTGTAGCATCCATCGTTATTTGAATTTCATTTTCAATATTATCACAAAAATAAAAAGAGTCAAATATTATGTTTAAAAATCAAAAGAGAGTTTGAAAGTATGAAAACACTGATTTATTTTATATTATTGATGGCACTCAAATTCCATATAAGGTGGGGCCTCGACCCAAATATTATAGTTCGAGAGGTATCATGAGATATAAACAAGCGAGGGCTCAATAGGCGAGTAAAATGCTCTGCGGGGAAACAACGAGAATGAGTTATAACTCAGGCTCATCCCCCATAGTTGACCATGATGTCAAGGTATTTGACTGAGATCTATGACCTGATATCACTACAAGGGTTCAAACCTAATGAACCTCCCGTACACTCCCTACCCCCGTAGCAAGCCACCCCCATCGTTTCACTCCATCTCATCTCCTCCACATCATCTGCCACCCTCATTCATTACCGTCCACCTCACCCACCGTACCAGGTCACCTCATCTACTAGGATTTCCCTACTTTTTGATTAGCATATATACAAAATAAAAGTAAAATCCCATTGCATTAGTCTTTTCTTTTTAGTACTAAGCAACCTCGCATCTAGCTCAGAAGACTTAGTCAAAAACCGTCCCGGAAACTGTCATCAGCAACTGTCATCTACAATCACCATCGCCAAACAAGTAAGTTCTTCCTTAGTCATCCATACCCCATTAATGGATGTCGAACATGATATTTCTGATACCCTCTGCACAATTAAGCATATTTCACTGTATAAAGAGGTCATTATGAACCATAAAAGTCTCCTATATTCATGGCAATGGTTAGGTTAGGTGTTTTAGCTTCTTTTGTCCCTAGGACTCATTTATTCCCTAAATTTATTCAATGGCTAGCCTCAGCAATGTACCCCAAGAAGTGTTTTGTAATGAATCTGTCAAGGGAGACTGTTTTTCAAGTAACTTCACAATTAATGCATCAAGATTTGAATTACTCTGTATCTAGAACTTACACCAGCTTTACTGAAGAGTCACTAATTTCATATTATGATAACATGTCTCCTTGGGAACTTTCTCATGTTACCTCTTTCCTGGCACCTAAATCTGGTCAATTCTCCCTAGATGGGAATCTCTTCTCTTTAGAAATATTTGCAGTTGATATAAGACCTGTTTTGCAAGTAATTTCTAAGATTCTAGGAAAAGAAGACTCCAAGCAGGTTGATAAAGTAGTACTGGGATTTTTCTCTTTAATGATGAAGCCAGAGATAGTACTAGACATTCCAGCATTCTAGGTAGATACTATCAATACCCAATTTATGACTTTGCCTCTCACTAGGTCCTTCAAGTTTCCTTCAGTTATTACTTATTTATTTCTGTACCAGAATGCTGAACATTTTTCAGATTTGGGACTAAATGTTGTTGACATCAATAAAAAGAAGCAGTCAGTGGTATTCTGGATAGACTTGATAAGGGGTGATCCAGGAGATAGTGGTTTATTTGAGTTCACTTCTTTATTCCTTCCAGTGGCTTATAAAATCTTGAATGGAACCTTGCCCCAAATTTTCTTCCTAAAGCTCAGGAATTTCTTCAATTGAGTAAGGATGTGAGATGTGGAGATTGGTTCATCTTTGAAGAGCATGCAGAGATTAGGCTTTATGGAGCCTCTGTCAAGCCTTACAGGTTACCAAAATTTGTGCCAATGAGGCTTTTTTCCCTTGAATTTATCAGGTAGAGCTTGAATGTAGATCAAGTTCATTTTGTTCCTATGAAGAAAGGATATTTCTTTAAGTTTCCTAAAGTAGTGGGACCCTTTATTGTGAACACCAGACAGGTTTCCCAAGAGGTCAAGAAATTATTGAATGATATGTGTCTTTACAGGGGGTTGAGTGGGATTATGATCCTCATCAATTTATTTCAAAGAGAAGGTTGGAGAATGGATATTCAACCTTTGTACATGAAAGTAGACCCGAAACAAAGAAATTGGAAAATGGAGGTTTGAAAAACACTCAGGGGACAGAGATTGAAACCCCCAATATCATAGAAAAAGGTGTCAAGAGGGTTAGAGAAGAAGTCATTGATTTAGATGAGGAAGAATCTGAAGCAGCAAAAGGGAATAATCTTATGGATGTAATGACTTCAACACAACTTGGTCTGGTGATTCAGTTAGGAGAAATGAAAGAAGCCCCAGCTTCCCCATATTCTAGAGAACCTGTTCATAATCAGGTTCCTTTAATTCAAAGTATGTTTGCTCAGATAGTTGAGAGAAACCAAAAGGTGAAGCTAAATATGGAGGCTCAAGTTGAGTCTCAAGTTGCTCCTGAACAAACTAGATTGCTATCTGCTATGGATTTGGAGAGGAGCCAACTTAAAATTGCTTTTTCTCATCCTACTGAAATATCAGTGGGGTCCACTAGTAATTTCAAGACTATGAATTTAACTGTTGACACTCACAAGCTTCCAATGCTTGACAAGATCAATTTTCACATGCAAACTGGGCAATTGATCGTAAATGATTTACATAAGACAAATGCAACAACTGTCAAGGCAGAAAAAATGCTAAATAAGGTAATTCAACAATTAAAGTTGGAGAAAGCCAACTCCAGAGCTTTGAATGCTCAGGTGGATGAGCTAAAGAAAATTATCATTAAAATAGGTGTCAATCCTGATGACCAACCTGCTATTCAGAAATTATTGCAATCTGCTAAGTCAAAGATTGGGGTTTTGAAAAAGAAGTTGAATCTACCTACAAGTGAGCATCCCATTGTTGCAGGGATAGCTGAAGTGGAAAATGAAAAGGAAAAGCTCCTACAGGATGTGTTGTAGAAAACTGAAGAAGTTTCTTTACTTAAAGAATCTTTGGACAAGCTACAATGATAGGTAGACACTCATGTTTGTACAATAGTAATGCCAGCCAACACAGATGATCCAACAACACAGGTTTTACAGTTGGGAACAGAGCTTAAAATGGCTAAGCATGATGTAAAGAAAGCCCAAAGAGAATTGGAAACAACTTGCAAGCTATTGAATTTGAGTGAAGAAGAAGCAAGAATGAAGAAAGAAAATGCAAAGAAGTATAGGGAAGATTTTTTAATGGCTGAAATGAAATCAAAAGGCTAAAGGAAAAAATCAAGGGCAATATGTCCTTAATTCAAGCCAGGGAAATCCTATGGGATGAAGTCATTGAGGTTATCAATGGAATTTGGGAATTTCTTGTTATTATATTTGAAGAGAAAACACTAGTCAGAGACATGGAAGAGGTGGTCATGAAAAAAAAATAAAAAAAATATTTAGATAGATCAAATTTTGCAAAGAGGATGATAGATTTCATTAATTCTAAATCTAATGCAGAATTGAAGGAGCATGACATGCCAGACAGAACATTATGTGCAATAGATTTCAACAAGATGATTGTCAGAAATATTTATTGGAATACTTCTAATAAGAAGATAAATGAGATGAAAGAATGAATTTCCAAGTTTAACATCTTGTTTGATAAAAGAGTCAGAGCTAGACTTCCCTCTTACTGGGATCTACAAGGAAACTTGTTGCCATGGAAGACATATGAGACTTTGCTAGTTGAGGAAAAGAGTGTTGGACACCTAATCCTTAATGGGTTAGTGTGGAAACCGAATATACAAAATGTGTCCAAGAGACCTTGGGATGTGGAACCCAGTGGTCAAACCATGTACTATAAATGTATATCACTTGTTAATAAAAATGTATTCTCATGTTTTATCTTTCAGATTATGTTGCTACCATGTGTGTGTTTAACATGGTATCAGAGCAGGCATATTCCTGCCCTACATAATTACTTTGAGTCATTTGTTTAATGGCCTTTATGTGTAGGTCATTTCTTCCATCACTTATGCATTTCATGAATATTTACTCAGCTAAATTCTAGCTGCAACCTCTGTGATTTCTCTAGCCCTATTTTTAGCATTCCTAAAATTAGTTGTAACTCCTTGTATCAGTTTTTCTGCCATATTTTCTCTCTAGTCTCTCTGCCATATGGTATTTTTAATCATTGTCTGTGCCCTCTGCACTCCCTGGGCTGTACATAATTGTCCGACTGCATTTTCTCTTCGCTCCTAATAGTTGGCATGCCCATTAGTGGTTTGGAATCTCTAACCAAATATGGGTATCAAAGTATATAATTTTAAAACGCAACCAACATATGATCTGTAGCATAAAAATTTGGAATATGTCTCTTCGAAAAGTCTGGTAATCGGATGTCTTAAAACAATATTTTGAGGAAGAATAACGTGTCTGCATTTTGGGTTGTGAGTTGGGGTAGGAAAGATGAATGAGAATAAATGGTGAGGGGAGATCGATTATGGGAAGGCGAACCGACTTCGTTCAAAATTATTCGGAGACTCAGATGGTTCGTTTCTTCACCCCACTGTTTATTCTTCATGGAGAGGGTAGAAATGGTACTTGTGCCTTTTTGAATCTATGAGGAGTTCCTCTGTTTGGCATTCATCATCCTGCATACATCATTCATATGGTTGCTTACCCTGTATACTTTAACGCTGCCCGATTACATTAAAGTTGTCCAGTTTGAATACACAGTCCAATACCATCTCACACCTTCCTCCACGGCCCTCCTCCATACACAGTCCTCTGATACATTTACGTTGAATGCTGTAATGCTGATGGTCTCACAACAAATGTGGAGGTGAATGCATACAGCCTATAGTGTTGAATCTGGAATGAGAGGTGCGAAATGGTGCGGCTCACACCATTGGTCTCAGCTTGCATACCTTCGCTCTGCGTTAAAGATGTGAATGTCACTAATGGCTGAGATAATGTAAGGGATTTTAATCCTCGCTGGTGTTTGATTCATGGATGGATCTTCCATTGGAAAAATTACTACTTACTTTTGGGCTTCTCCCTCTATCATAAATGGATTTTGATATCTGAAGATTCATGTTTTGAGGAGGTTCTTCGTCGGAATG
The DNA here is from genome assembly GCA_031772625.1 of Pinus tabuliformis. Classification (NCBI taxonomy): domain Eukaryota; kingdom Viridiplantae; phylum Streptophyta; class Pinopsida; order Pinales; family Pinaceae; genus Pinus; species Pinus tabuliformis. The sequence continues at coordinate 1,084,815,608 of CM062815.1, read as the reverse complement.
CGATCCAAAATGGAATGAACGTTAAGTAATATAATTTATTCAAAGTGGAAGCTATAGCTAAAGACGAAGTGGGGTGCCTTCAGGTTGTCCACTGTCACGCTGTCCACTGTCCACTTCTGATGTCTCAGTGACTTCATGAATTTAGGCCTTTTTGTGAGTATCGATCCCTTGTCCTCTTGCTTGACTCCAGAAACAACGTTGAATTGAACATTACAATGCTACAACTATGAGTATTACAAAGCTACAATAGAACGAACGTTATAATTGAACTTTGCAACATTGACTACAATTCTATATCTTAGACTAGAAATGGCCCACAAGGAGTTAGGAGGAGGAGAACGTTGGCGCCCTTCACATTTTTCCTGTAGTACAAGATATTTATGTAAGGAAAAGCCCCGCAGTCTTTCTAGAACTCTATTATTTATTCTCTGCACGCGTTGGGTTATACCATGATTGATTTGCATTGAGTACTGAATAAAAGAGACATTATAATGAATGTTGGAACTGTTGTGCGAAAAAATGCCTATGCAGGACGATCCTATCCACCTAAGGTGTGACAGTGCCTTAGCAACAAATAGAGATAGTTATTCTGGTTTCTTCCTTTATGAAATGGGAAAGAAGAGAGATCAATGGACTTACCAGTGTCTTCCGTTTGTCCCTCGATCTAGATCCTCTTCTCTTTGGGTGTTCACAGCTACTTGCCTCCTCGCTCGCCCAGCTTCAACAGATTCTTGCGAGATCACAAGAGAACAGCTACTTGCGACAAGAGAACAGCTACTTGCGACAAGATAAGAACACAACACAAAGACAGATATTCACATTCATAAATGATTCAGGATTAGAAATAAACCAAATACACTAATGCAATCATACATCAAAGATACATCAGTATATAAGAGAAAACCAAGATAGCTTTATTGATAAATAACAAGGTTCAGGAAGAGATACAACCCAGAGGGCTCCAATCCAGCATCTCCTTCCCAGCAGAATGGAATTCCTATCTTCACCTCCCTTTAGAGCATTAAGCACCCAATGATTCCAGTCTCAAACCAACAGCAATTCTTTGCAATAACAAAATTCCAGCCTCTAGACTCATGGAGGAGAGATCCATATATAGATGTTTTGGAGAGAGGATGAGTCAGCTTGAGATCTGACTAGTGTCCTCTCCCTCTATCAGTTCTTGATTCCACTTGGAGGTTCTTGCTTCCACTTGGAGATTTGGAACCTCTTACTCATCACCAGTCGAATTCCCTGAGGCAAGTGTCATTTTGGATTCTGACACCTTGAGGAATGAGTCTGCCACATGTCCAATCTCGCTCAGCGCAGGTAGCCAGTGTTGGAGTTGACATTTAGCGCAGGTAGCCAGTGGAGCCATTGACATTCAGCGCAGATGGTCAGTGGAGCAGTTGACATGATCCTGAATTGACTTGTTTTTGAGCAGTTTCTAGTGGAGAACTTCTGTGAATTGCTGTGGTTTGTTAGCCTTGTTCCTCCAGGGGTAGGAACAACATGTTTAGGGACTTTGGATCCCTTAGATTATGGACATTTCATGCTCAATGCTGTAAGGCACAAAAATGTCTATAACAGTTGCCCCCTAAAGTATGAGGCCGTTTATCGGGTGAAATGCTTTATCCAGGAGGGTCCGAAGTTCATCCAATTGCTGGGAGGAGACCTGTAATAAGATACAATACAATACATTATTTTTCATACTGCTTTCATGATCTAGCTGAGGCGGGCATTCCCATGCTCAGCTTTATAAATTCATTTATGTACATAGAACAGACAATCGTCTGATGGTAGACTGATAATTTTGGTGAAATTATCATCCTTTGAATAGGATGATCATTTGCTGCAATGATGTACATGTCAAATGTCTTTATATTTCCTGAATATATATCGCAGCCCGGATGGATGAAACTAGATCCGGGGTCTTCAAACTCGTTCGATCTTCACTCTAAGTACAAGTCGATCCATGTGAGAATTGTTCTGAAGTCGAACATGGAAAGACATCGCTTGATTACCAGTCAATGATGAAAACCGTTAACAAGCGCGAGAGGAATCACCGATAATGATAATGACCCTCAAGGTACTGCAGTACAATTCACGTGGTGTGAATAAAGGACTTGGCGTCGAACACCACGCAAAATCTTCTGGTCGAAGGTCATTGATGTATACCTGTCGCCGAAAGTGAGAAACTTGCCATTGAGGCATGCAAGCTTCAAAGTACTGAAGGGGTTGTTCCTAGATCAACTTCTTGGATAATGAGCTGATGTCGACAAGAAGCGATCCGTCAAAGGAGGGCCTTAATGAATCCCACATCAGTGACACGGAATGGAGCTAATGATTTTGATGGAGGTGAAAACGATCTGTGACATATGATTCAGGGTGGCGGTCATGAATGGATGAAGGATAATGTATGGCAGTGGATGGGACCCGGTTGACTCTTTCTGAACGACTTCTCTTGAACATATGGCGACACTGATGCGATGGATCGGTAGCATTACCCCAAATATGGATGGTATGGCGAGACCATGGTGATGTGACCGGTGAATGAAACAACCCAACCCGATTGTGGTACGGAAGAAAAGTGTCATGTTCAAGAGCGACTTGCTACCATCAAAGTTTTCTTTAGTTTCTCCCAATTTTTCCCCAGTCATTGCTGACCAGTACCTCTTTATTTTTGTCAAGCTTGAGGAGGATAACATATGCTTGTTCTATAACCTGCCCTTCGGGCAAGCCCATCGCTATGTTTTAACGAGCCTAGCGATAGTGAAACTCGTTCTTGTCTAAAGACAAGTTTGTCGCTATTTAGTGATTTTAACGATTCTAACGACAAGGATAACTCGGTCCTTTTCATTTTTAGAGAGTCTGAAAAGGTACATAAAGTTAACTCCAAAATTCCTTTTTCGTCATCTAATCCCTTAAGTCCGAAAAAGTATAAAACAATACAGAAGGGATGAGTTTTCGATAGTTTTAACGAGCCGAACAAAACAAGCACTCGATCTTTTTGTGCAATAATCCCTCAGGTCCAAAAAGATTAAAATCTAAAGGAGGGATAGCACTTCCGGTCGCTTTAACGAGCTGGAAGGCCAAAGCTCGGCAATCTTTTCATATTTTACGAGTCAGTTGAAAAGAGCTTAAAGAAGACTCGTCTTTTGAGGAACGAGTGATAAACAGGGTTAGCAGCTGATTCCAGGTACAGGTTGGAATTTTCCAATCACGGCAGTGTCACAAGGATGGCTAGGTGAAATCACCCTTCGCAGCTTTTCCTCAAAATGGGTAAACAATCATATGGAGGTGAACGATCGGCCAAATGAAAAGTGGAGGTGACGGTGCAAACACGACCAAGGCTTTAATGGCTGATAAGGTTACATTCACAGTGGTTATTTACCGGGTGGCGCTTATGTTTATTTTTTAACGAGCATGAATTCCGCGTTAAAACTGCTCGGACCTTGCGTTTATTTTTTAACGAGCATGAACTTTATGCTAAAACTGCTCATTTATATGGTCAAATTTTGATTTTTTACCATAACTAGTTTTGCTTTTTTCAAAGATAGTACTGCATTCTCAATTGCTGCATCAAACTTAGTTAGAAATGAATAACATTTGTTTGAAAATGAGATTAAAACCCTAATATTTCGCTTTGAACTACGTAAAAAGCAATTAAAAACTGTTTTTACCTCTCATTTTACCATTTCATGTGAACTTGGTTTGTTGGAGCTTTGGAGGTGCCTCTTCCCCCTTGATTTTCACCAGCTGATTTCGAGAGATTCTGTGGACGATTCTCGGCGCCGTCTGGACCAAGTAGGAGCTAAACCCTAGCTCTTTCTTTTCATGGTTTCATTTTTCCATTCTGTGCCTGTTTCCTTGTCTTCCTGAGCACCTGGGGTTTTTATAGGGCGCCCTGCCATCAACGCAGGTGGTCCATTCGAAACCTGCGTTGAATGTCAAGATGCCTTAAGGCAGTCTGACATTCAACGCAGGTAGAACACTTGCTACCTGCGTTGGGCACATAAAACTGGTTCTGTTGCACAGTTTTTGATGAAATTTCGCCAGTTTCTCATCAAATCCAGGATCTTACTCATTCTCTTGTTTGTTTTGCAGGGACCTTTGAGCAAAATGTCCCTTACATGGCGAGAACGAGAACATGAAGAAGAGGACATGATTTCCCTCCATGATCCTGTCACGGTGAACGTACTGCGGAACTGTGGCCTACTGAAGTTCTTCTGTATCTCTAGCATGAGAGCACAGATCTCCTTACTGCAGTATATGCTTGATGCTTGGGATCCTATCAACCAAGTATTCCAGATTAGGGGCAAATCCATCCCCTTGACCATCGTAGACATTTACTTCTTGACTGGGTTGTCAAGGCGGGGTGCCCCCATTTCTTTGTCAGGTTCGGCCCGAGGGAATGACTCCGTGAGAGATTATGTCCACCAGTATTGCAGGGAAGGTTCCCAGCCGAGCAGAGACGGCAAGGTTGTTATCCGTGAGATTACTGACAGGTCTCTCAGGTCCATTCTGTATACTATTGGTAGGATGGCCGGTAGTGCATCTCTTCATGTTGCCAACAGATCTTATGTGCAGCACGCCTTGGAGTGTCTCCAACCGAAACTATTCAACTGGTGTGATGCAGTACTTCTTCAGATGAAAAGTCAATTGACTAAGGTAAAGGACGGGAAGCTGAAGAACTTTGGATTTGGTTCTATTTTGACTGCCTTTGCCTTGGAGAAAATACCACTGATGCAGCCTCAGTATATTGCACTCGACTTGCCTTCTCCGACCGAGCCACGCATGCAGAGATGGGTTGATCACATGTCCAGGCATGCTGGTCAACCTTAGATTACTTTCACTGATACCTTCTTCAGGTGGTTCGAGTGCCAGGAGATGGTCTATTCCGAGTATCCATATGTTGGCGTGGATTTCCGAGGTGATCCGGATTTGGTGCTACCAGATGGCGAACAGTGGGGCGCTATTGGTAAAATCTCTGACCATATCACTGTTTACTGTTTTTATTCATAATGTTGCTGTGCTTTATTCTGTCAAGACTTTAATCAAACTCTTGTGTGCATTGCAGATGTTGGTCCTGTTCGTCCAGCAGTTCGCCCGAGACCGCCAGTCGCTGCTCCAGTAGGGGAGACTGCTGGGAGGGTTATTCTTCGCGACCTTGATGTGGCCGAGACCCTTACAGCTGTGCAGGAGTAGGTTGAGAGCCTTACTCTCGGTATTCCGGATGTACGGATCGACGAGTTACCTTTACAGTTGCAGCGGCATACTACTGGTGTGCCTAGACGATGGACTCGTCTCTTGCGCATGATTGCACAGGCCGTGATGTGCTATCATGAGCATCACTAGGCTAGGGTGCCCCCTAGCATTTTTGAGTTTTTGGGTCATGCGACCAATTTTTGTCTTGGTTACAGAACATTATGTGTAAACGATAAACAACTTTTATATATATATTTTGATTTTCGGGTTTTATTCTGGTTGAGTTATATGATCCACTTGTACAACATTGATGATGCATTTCTTCTTACAAATGTCGCAAATGTCTATCTAACACATAGTTTGCTAATGAGTCGGTTAATGTGTTTAAGTTCCTGGAAATGTGTTGGTATTGAATTAAATCAAACTGTCTTTCCAAAATCTTAACCCTTAGAAACATACGATAAATAGCTGGATTGCGGACAGAATATATACCATTGAGTTGTAGTATCACGAGTTGTGAGTCTAGCCTGACGATCAGTCGGCGTATACCATGGGTGATGGCATCAGAGAGGAGTTCTATCAATGCGCTATACTCAGCGATATTATTCGTTGATTGCCCAATACACACACCTCTGAAACTTACTAACTCGCCGCTTGGATCAAAAATGGCCCAGGCCGCGGAGGACAGGTTCCGCGAACTACGACTTGCTCCGTCAGCATATCCCACACATGTCTCGGAAAGGTTCGACATCTGCAATAAATGTAAAAAGGTGGATTACTCGACCAAAACAAACACTTTAGCGAAAACAAAATACAACAAAAGCACGCAGGTTACTATTTAAGCATAGTAACGCTTAAGGTACAACCCATTGCGAGGTTGCGCCAGTGGAATTCCGTCATAATCCATTAACTCGTAGGCTCCTTTTGCTAACACTCGTTTAACAATATAGGGGCCCATCCATAAAGAATTAAATTTACCTGCTCCCAATTTGTCGGATTCTTGGTCGTAAAGCAAGACCAAGTCACCTTCTGAGAAGACACGGGGTTTGACATTCTTGTCGAACTGCGCCTTGACTCGTTTCTTATGGGCTTCGTTAGCCATGGCGGCGTCACGACGGGTTTCATCCAATTGGATTAATTCCAAGAAACGGGCCTCTTCTTCCGAAGTTCCGGGGAGGAGGTCGATTGCGAGTTTAAGAGACGAAATTTCGCACTGGATTGGTAAGACTGCCTCCAGGCCATACACCAGTTGGAAAGGTGTGAACCCAATCGCATTCTTTACCGATGTTCGGTAAGCCCACAAGGCTGAGTACAGGATTAGGTGCCACCTTCTTTTGTGAACTCCGATCATCCTTTGTAACATACGCTTCAGGACCTTGTTGATCGCTTCAACTTGTCCATTGGCTTGCGGATAATACTGGGTAGAGCTGTCGTGAGATAGCCCTAGCTTGGCATCTAATTCAACCATCATGTGATTGCGAAAATGCGATCCATGATCTGTAACTATAGCCTGTGGTACGCCGAACCTGGCGACTACATGATTGAAAAAGAAAAGGGCAGCTGTTTCACCAGTGTTATCTAATGTAGGCATCGCCTCAGCCCATTTGGCGACTATAATATACCCATGCCCCCCGGTCGAGGTGGGGTTACATTGCATGAAATCGATGCCCCATTTGGCGAAAGGCCCAACAGCAACTATTGGCTGCAAAGGTGCGGGTGGTCTTCTGGTTTTGCTATCAAAAATTTGACAAGCATGGCAACTTCTGACTGCGATTATGCAATCTTTGAACATGGTTGGCCAGAAGTATCTTGCTCGTAATATTTTTTGTGCTGTTGCAGATCCATATTGATGCCCCCCACATGCGCCTGAATGACACTCATTCAAGGCTTTTTCAGCCTCCTCATGGGTAAGGCACCTCCTCAGAACTGTATCGGTACCACGATGGTAAAGTGTATCACTGACGATCATGTAGTCTTTAGCTTGGTATCGTATACGTTTTTGTTCAGAGTGAGAGGTGTTAGGCCTGAACTTTTGGGTTTGGAGATAAATTATGATATCTCTGTACCACTCATTGCTTGTTGATATCAGAAACAAACTTTCGTCCACGATTGATTCTTCGGATGTTTCATCGTTGGACGATGATGGGAGATCGCACAATAATTCTGCGAAAACTAGAGCTTTCTTTGATTTGGATTTTACAAATTCCAGATCAAACTCTTGAAGGATCGCTATCCATTTTGAATATTTTCCCCCCAGCAACTGTCGCGACAGTATATAAGTCATGGGGTTGCAATCTGATAAAATGGTAGTTTTCCGAAAGAGGACATAATGTCGAAATCTTTGAATCGCTTGAACAGCTGCAAGCGCTAGTTTTTCAACATAAGAATATTTGCTTTCTGTATCATTTAAGTTTTTACTTAAATAATATATAGGATGTTCAATTCCATCAATTTCTTGAACTAAAACCATCGCAATGGTCGTATCTGCTGCAGCCAGATACAGGTTAAAATCTCTTTGATAGTCTGGGGCATACATTAATGATGCTTTTACTAGAGAATCTTTCAGAGCATCAAAGGAAGCTTGCGCCACCTGATCCCAGACAAAAGGTACATCCTTTTTCAAAAGACGAGTATAACCTTTACCAAGTTCTGCGTAATTTGGAATGAACCTCCTCAGAAAGTTTGCTTTCCCTTGGAGTTTCTGAATCTGAAGCAAATTTGAAGGTGGAGGCAAATTAATGATTGCCTGAACCTTGCAAGGGTCAAGACGAATCCCATCCTTGGAGACTACAAAGCCAAGTAAACGACCAGAACCGACGCAAAACACACATTTGTGTGGATTGAGTCTTATCTTGTAGTGTCGGCAACATAGAAATATCACTCTTAAATGCTGCGGATGATCAGTCCACTTCCGCGAATGAGCCGGAAGGTCATCGAGATATGGTTGAACGATGTTCTTGATGTCATGGAAGGCATAATTCATTGCCCTCTGAAACGTCGCTCCTGCGTTCTTTAAACCAAAGGGTAATTTTCGATAAGCGAACGTGCCCCACGGACAAATAAATGCAGTCTTTGACTGGTCCTGTGGGCGGATATTTATTTGATTATACCTGGAAAATCCATCCATAAATGAAAAGATTTCACATCTGGCGCATTCATCAATTATCTGGTCGATTAAGGGTGTAGGATAGTTGTCCTTCGGACAAGCTTGGTTTACATCCCTGTAGTCGACACACACTCTAATTGTCCCTTGTTTCTTCATAACAGGGACAATATTCGATACCCAATCGGTTAGAGGAATCGAGTAGATGAAACCAGCATGGAGAAGCTTTTCAACTTCTACTTTAATGGCAGCGACTTTCTTGGGGTGCACCTGCCGAAGCCGTTGTCTTACTGGTTTGACATCAGGATACATCTTAATTTCATGTTCAACGATACTTGAGTCAATGCCTGGCATTTCATCATATGACCAAGCAAAGGCATCTCTGAATTCACGGAAAAAAGCGTTATATATTTCCAGTTCTGAAGGGGAACAACCTTTGCCGACATAAATATTCTCTACAACATTTGTTTTAGTCGAGATATTTATGGCTATAGTCTCTTCAATATTGGATAAGTTTCGCTCGGAATCCACCGTATTTACAGTATTTGATAGGAATTCAAAGACTGAAGGGTGGTAAAGGTCATGTTGAGTATCTTCTTCATATTCTGGAAGAAGGGAACGATGGTGGTGATCGTTCCATGGTGTCCCCTCAATCAACATTGATTGTAGGATTCCTTCATCAGTCCCATGCACTTTCGACCAAGGATCTAACGGGGTACCATATTCCCTAGACCTATCTACCCAAACGCTTGACGAGCGTTGACTCGGGTTCGCCTCCCATGCCTGGAACGTTGATTGCTACAATATTTCTATAGGGCTTGGGGGCAGAACCATTGCATGATCCATGTCTTCATTTTTTGTGACCTTCGTGGAAGATATCATGTTGCAGGTTGCTACTAACGCTATATTTCCTATATAGATGGGAGGCGGAAGCGCGAAAGTTCCCATCAATGTGGGGTGTTTCAGTAGGCCTAATCCGATATCTTGAAGCGAATGGTTGCTCTCATGGATCATGGGAATGCTTCCTATAACTTGTGAACCATTAGGGAGGAAGTTCTGTTGGTCGACGACCGTAATCCCTCCTTGAAAAGGGAATGCAATCTTCCTAAAATAAGTCGACACTACAGCCGCCATGGTATATATCCATGGTCTTCCCAGTAGGATGTTATAGTCAAGATTCCCATCGATGACTTCAACATCTATTTCCACTGTTTTTCCTCCTAGTTCAATCTTCAAGTTATTTAGTATTCCATACGGGGTGTACGTCCTTTCGTCGAATGCTTTTAATGTTGTCGAAGATCACGACAAGGTTGGAGACCCTAGAGTTTTCCAGCAACTCATCGACATGATACATGTAGATGCCCCCTCATCAATAATTGTTCGGTGAACAGTTTTGTTGAGGGCTTTCACTTGAATAAGGAAAGCTAGTTGAGCTGGTAATTGAGGATCGTATCCTTTGTGGTTGAAGGATACAAGATTGGAATCCTTAGGATCAACCCCACCAATAGTCGATAACAACGCCTGCCTTTGGGATGGGCAATTTTGTAGTACCTCAAGAGTCGACATAGCAGATGGCGATTGGGCCAAATCTTCCACTATGTTATAATGCTGCGCCGCTCTGGCGCGAGGATTAAATGTCGACTTGTGTACTACTCCCTTCGGCGGTTTTATTGTTAATTCAGGAATGATGGGTGGTACAACTTCTGTCGAAGTTGTTGTCGAACTACTTGGTTGATCTTTACCTTTTTCGTTCGACAGCGGAGGATTCCCGTAATCTTTGTTCCTTGTCGAAATCAAAGCATCATTTTGTTGCTTGGAGATTGACAACATTAGCACTTGCGACGGGGAAGCATTTCCACTATCAACCAGATTTTGACCTTGATTGGGAAACGGATCAGTTAACACAATTGAAGTTTTTAAACTTTTGAAGAATCTTTTAATCTCAGCTTTGTATGGACATTCTCTTGTCCGATGATCCTCATCACATATTTGACATGGATAATTCAGTTTCCCTTTCCCAAGAGGGTTTGAAGAAGTTTTTTTAGGGGATGACTCACCCTGTTTCTTCTTCTTCCCTTTGTTTTGCTTCTTCTTGCTTCCTGGTTGATTGGTTTCTTTGCCTTTATCTCCTGATATGGCATTTACTTCCGAAGCAAGAATTTCTTCTTTCGCATTTTGATCAGAAGTCTTATGGGCTTTCTTAGACGAAGCCTTTGTCGACTTTGCGTTTGTTGTGCCAATCACACCGTCGCCGGCATGAGAGTCACTATTTGATTTAGGAGGAGGAGGAATTGAAAATTCTGATCTAGGGGCGTCAGGTATTTTTTCATAGAGCGTGCCAGACTGAGTATATACTAAGTCTAGATATTGTGCACGAGCAATGACTTGCTCCTCCGTTACGACTCCCCCCTGGCCACATCTTCCGTTATGGCAGGAAGTAATGACTTTATAAACCATTCAGCCAATAGCTGATCAGGAACGTAAGTCTTCACCATCCTGCGACGACGACGCCACTCATGTATATGATCGGATATATGAGTTGCCGTTGTCTGCTTGAAGTTGGTTAAGATTTCTATCCCCGTTTCATACCTTATCGGTAATTGAAAATGGGTTAAGAAAGTCGTGGCTAGGGAACTGAAATTGTCGAAAGAGGCTCTAGGTAATTCAATATAACATTTAGCCACTGGACCTGTCAATGTCCTCTGAAAAAGGTGAAGCCTTATCGAATCATCGTTTAGGGTGTTCAACGAACACCACAGATGAAAAATCATCACGTGATTCGACGGGTCTTCTCCTGGATTTCCATTGAATTTAGGAATGTCCGATGGAAGTTTGTGAGGAATCGCTGGCCACCAAGGGGCGTAAGCAATTGGATCGTTCGTTAATCGGTGTAAATCCGGTAATTCTAAAGTTGCCACGAATGGTAACTGTTGATTTAGGTTAGGTGAGGCGTACCCAGGATACGATGGAATCGCCTGAGCAGTAGGTCTTTGCATACCAGCATAATGTAATTGATGTTGGTATGACTGATACGGTTGGTGGACTTGACCACTGTAAAGTGGTTGGTTTTAACCGTTTTGAATATACGGTTGTCCACTGTTCGCAAAGATCTGCTGCTCAGAACCTTGGTACACTTGCTGGAATTGTGGTTGTTGGTATTGCACCAGCCACGGTTGTGAAGTCATGCTCTGTTGTGCTATACTAACCGACGGACCAAGATGTGGGGTAATTGTAGCCGTTTGGACCTGTGTCACCCCACCAGTTGGCGATTGTGGTTGTGTCACAGGGTCAAGGGGCTGTTGCATTACAACCTGAGAAATCTGAGGCTGACATACAACAGGCATCGTTTGAACTTGCGACACTGTTACAATAGCTGGTGTTGTCGGGATGTTCGACATAGGTACACATTGTTGCATAGAATATACAACTCTTGGCTGTTGGGGTAGCATAGGTACCCAACCACTTGTCGTAACTCCAGTATAACCTGAATACTGTTGAGAACTGCCGTATGGATATCCTCCCGGAGGGGGTAATGAAAGGGCATACTGCCCCCCATACGGTAGCAATCCGGAACTCAAGGGGATTGTTTGCCCTTGGGGACTGGATGGCCCAAATTGACCTCTATAGGGATCAATCTGTCGAGCCTCAATATAAGAGTTACCGGATATTATTCCGGAGGAACAAACTGGAACAGACCACACTGTCGAAATAGTCCCTGGGTGGACTCCTTCTAGCAGTTGCGAGCTAGTTGGGACAGATGGTATGCCGGCAAACATTGTCAGAGTGACGACAGGTAATTCTGTTGTCACTGTATCGTTCGACACAGTCCTAGATGTTGACGGCTGCTCAGACATTTTGAGTCTATCCAATAAACTGCCTAATGATTCTACAGGAACTTCCACTGGTGATGGATTAACTTCTGATGTAGATGGAAAAAGAGTGACCCCTACTCCAAAATGGGTTGGAGTACTTGCTTGCGGGTCTTCTACAATTTCCTCTATCGCAATCAAACCAGGTGGAAGAGGAAGACCGTCAGGTCCGTAAAATATTTCTGGTGCCGAAGAAGGGGTTGTTTCGACAGTGATAGTTGTTTGAGGAACAAGACTTTCTGGACCGGTTACAGATGGAACTGGTTCAGTAATGCAAGTACTTGCCCTCAGACTAGGATCAGTGTCATTGTCCCTCTGAGGCTGTTGAACTTCTTCAATAGAGGCAGGGTTTCCAGAAATGTTTGGAGTAACCGGAATCTCAGATGTTGTCGGAACACTTGTTCTAACTTTGATAGGAGATTTCGAACCGGTTAAGCGAGTTCGCTTTGTCTGTACTGTTTTCGATTCCGGAGACAAAGACGGTTGACTCGTAAGCCTCCGCGAATGACGGGGTTTCAATTGACTTTCTTCCACGATTGCGGATTACTCGATCAACTAAAATACAAAAGGGGAAAGTGTGTTTCCGAATTGAATGAATTTTTAGACGCTTTAGACACAACTTGCTTTTTCACTTTTAAAGAGTCGAGAAAAAGCTAAAGATGACTCTAGTCTCCTTCGATGTTTTAACGAGCCCGAAGTGACAAATGCTCAGATGGAATTTTTCTATTATAGAGGCTGAAAAAGGCCAAAGGAAACTGCTCTGGAGTTCTAGGCAGAGGGTGTGCCAAACTTTTCGCAAAACCGTAGAATACGTTTTAAGGTACGGGCGGTCGATCTTCCTGAATGCTGTGTTCAGTGCATTGCGATCAGTAGGGCGGTCGACACGGCTTCCTAAGGATAAAGGATATATGCCTATAGGGGTCTCCCAATATATACGCGACGGTACGTGGGAGCACGATCCGTACTAGCGCTATCGTCCCTCAGGAGGAATCACCCACCTTCCACGAGATCGACAGTCACTAGGCTTAACGACGCCGGAACACGTCTCTAGCCTAGACCTCTATGTTGTGCGTTATGTTGCAAAGCGTTGTTAAGTTCATTCAATTTATTTTAAGTTGATCTTTTTAGAAGTTTGCCTTTCTGGATCACCACGAGATGTATGGTACAATTCCTAAATGCAGTCTAAGATGATAAGCAAGCTTTATTATCTTTTCAACTTTGAAAATCCTAGCTACTAAGGGAAAAGAAAGACACCATCTTTTCTCAAAGAGCAATCAGCACACTCTAATGCACTGTTCCTAAATCAAGCATGCAAACTTATGAAAATGCAAATGCACAATGCAGGTGTTTGTTTTCCGCTTTCTTAGTATTGATGCCTACAAAGAAAGCTTTTTGTACAGCTTTGAATTTGCTTTTAAATGACAAATACAAACAAGTTTACTTTTTCGAAATCAACAAGGGTAGAAGAGATTACAACACTTTGCGACTTTCGAAATGAACACTTGTTTCGACACTTAAAAGAGACAAACTCAAACCAATAAGCAAAAGCAAATGTATAATCAACTGTAAACAGCCAATGAACTCTCTCCTAAGATCACAGTCAATCAGATCTGAATCAAGGGCTACAGGATGATTATTTCACTCATGCAAAGGAAAACTGTAAATGACGCCACAAACACATAAAAACACTCACAGTATTTTTGTACAAAAGGAGGCGGAATCTAAGCAAAGAAAAGGAGTTATCAGACTGGTACCTATGCTGGTTACAGGCTGCAAAAAACAGAGATCAAAACAGGGCAACAGAGAGCAGAGAACCCCAGCTGCACAAGGCCAAACTGGTTCAGCGCAACCTCACCACTGTGGTTTTGACATTCAGCGCAGGTAGCCTTCACGGGACCTGCGTTGAAATGCAGACTGCCTTCACAACAGTCGCGCTGAAGGAGAAACTCTCATTTCTCACTGGGTTCTAGGTCACAGATTGCTCAAAAATCAACGGTTTCAGGGCAAATCAGAAACACAAGCAAGGTACAATCAAAGGGATGCTTTGAGGGGGTAATAAGATCTATCACAAAGGATAATCAAATCATTTGTGAGTCCATTGTTCAGATCATAGACAAAATCTAGTGAAGGATCAAGGCAGCAACTGTCTACTTTGCAACTGAGAATAGCAGAAGCAGTTCGATTGTTGCTGCTGAGTCTATGAGGCAAACAATGATAGAAACACAAATAAAATGACTAAAACAAATGTCCCCAGTGGAGTCGCAAATTTGTTGTGGGAAAAAATGCCTATGCAGGACGATCCTATTCACCTAAGGTGTGACAGTGCCTTAGCAACAAACAGAGACAGCTATTCTGGTTTCTTCCTTTATGAAATGGGAAAGAAGAGAGATCAATGGACTTACCGGTGTCTTCCATTTGTCCCTCGATCTAGATCCTCTTCTCTTTGGGTGTTCACAGCTACTTGCCTCCTCGCTCGCCCAGCTTCAACAGATTCCTGCGAGATCACAAGAGAACAGCTACTTGCGACAAGAGAACAGCTACTTGCGACAAGAGAAGAACACAACACAAAGACAGATATTCACATTCATAAATGATTCAGGATTAGAAATAAACCAAATACACTAATGCAATCATACATCAAAGATACATCAGTATATAAGAGAAAATCAAGATAGCTTTATTGATAAATAACAAGGTTCAGGAAGAGATACAACCCAGAGGGCTCCAATCCAGCATCTCCTTCCCAGCAGAATGGAATTCCTATCTTCACCTCCCTTCAAAGCATTAAGCACCCAATGATTCCAGTCTCAAACCAACAGCAATTCTTTGCAATAACAAAATTCCAGCCTCTAGATCTCATGGAGGAGAGATCCATATATAGATGTTTTGGAGAGAGGATGAGTCAGCTTCAGATCTGACTAGTGTCCTCTCCCTCTATCAGTTCTTGATTCCACTTGGAGGTTCTTGCTTCCACTTGGATATTTGGAACCTCTTACTCATCACCAGTCGAATTCCCTGAGGCAAGTGTCATTTTGGATTCTGACACCTTGAGGAATGAGTCTGCCACATGTCCAATCTCGCTTAGCGCAGGTAGCCAGTGTTGGAGTTGACATTCAGCGCAGGTAGCCAGTGGAGCCATTGACATTCAGTGCAGATGGTCAGTGGAGCAGTTGACATGATCCTGAATTGACTTGTTTTTGAGCAGTTTCTGGTGGAGAACTTCTGTGAATTGCTGTGGTTTGTTAGCCTTGTTCCTCCAGGGGTAGGAACAACATGTTTAGGGACTTTGGATCCCTTAGATTATGGACATTTCATGCTCAATGTTGTAAGGCACAAAAATGCCTATAACAGGAACCTGATGAATTTTTAGCTCTATGACTAAATACTGGAGCATGATTTGTGTTTCTGTGTTGAATTCTCTCCAACATCATTGTGCATGCCGAGCACTTTTGTACATTTTGAAGGTAGTGTGTTGGAATGGAGCCAAGTCCATGCATAACTGCTAGTATGTTGTGTTGAAATTTTTGAAGGGCTATATTTTGTATTTGTATTTTGAAGACCGAGTATCATATGATGCATGAATTAATTACTAGGCATATGCGTGTGTCTGAATAGTTCTGGAAGACCATCTTTGGCACACCACAACAAGAAATTTTCAATTTATGAGATTATGTACAACTCTTTCTCTGGCGATCTATAATCCCACAATTGCAGCTATTCCACATGCTATCATCAATGGTTACAAGAATGTATTAGCAATCACTATTGAACTTGACTATTCGTTTCCACTAGTCTAGAAAGTGAAGGAGTATTTGAAGGATCCAAGCAAGTTTGTAGTTTCTGCTGCCCCAGTGTGGCATTGTATTTAAAACTCATTATAGTTTTTGTCTACATATATATGCATTGATTCCTTGTTACTTCGATTACTACATAAGAGTTTGGTGCACTGTATAAAGGCAATGATTGTTTTGACAAATAAAAGTAATCTTTTGTGGAGAAAATTTTAGTCGGTTGTATTGTCAGAACAAACTGCTGGTCATGAGTAACTCCTATTTTTATATGGATTGTAATTGGTGCTTTTTGGTTGCACATTGATCATTTGCTACACATTTATAAAGGATATTGCTAGTGGGTATTACTCTTCTGCATTGAGTAGTAGTTGTGATCAGTTTTTAAGGTGTAATTTTGACATTGAAGAAAAAATGGCTAGAATCAATGAAGTATTAGAGTTCCTCAAAACTCTGATATTGTCTACTACTCATGATACATTAAAAGTCAGCAAAGTTTCTCTCACAGACATTCAGGTTTTTCTACAAAATGCACAATAGAAAATTGATTTTTTGCAGCTCGAATCTCAGCTACATCAAGAAGAATTAAAACAGAGCAGTCATTATGAACCTGTTTCTATTCAGAAGATTGAAACACAATCCCATAAAGCAGCAAGGTTACATGGAGATGCAGAAGTTCAGCTTGCACTTCCCAAGCCCATCATTAGACCTTAGGATGAGCTTGTCCACAACAAGCACAGAACTGGCCTTGCATATGACAAGGACGTGTCGTTTCATATTCCAGACTACTCCAAGCCCATTCAGTTTCAGAGTGTTGGATTCATTCATGATAGTTCACCTCGAGCTATTCCAGGTTCTGCTCCTCTTCCATAGCAACAACAATAAATTGTGAAATGCCAACACTGTGACCAAGTTGGCCATCTGAAAGATCACTGTTTTGATCTTCATCCATGTAAGAACTATCATAAAACTACCCATTCTTCACACAGATGCTTCATAAACAAATGTCCTGCAAGAACAAAGATTCATCTTGGATGGATCACTTCTTGGCAATGGGCATCAACAGCCAAGAACATATTCCAATCAAATGTTAGAACTTGTTCTAGAGTATTGAACAGTCTTGCACTTGAGTTTTCTCCATCATCTCACCTTGTATCTGACAGGGGGGGAAATGATGGTCATCTACAAGCTTCAAAGCCACATCAAGCGAGTCTGAGCCACAACCTACCACACCAGTTTCAGAGTTGTAGCCAGAAACAAAGATGCCCCTGAGCATGCCTTCAGTTGGTAATCTAGGACACTTCCTCTAGCATAAGACTTCAACTTCTTGCCAGTTTCAGAAGAATTCCAAGAACAAAATTGAGAACACTTCCTCTAGCAGAAGACTTCATTTTCTTGCTAGTTTTGGAAGAGTTCCAGGAATTGCATTAAGCATTTCAGAGTTGTTAGTAATCCTTAAACCATCACAGGTTAAGACTTCCCTTTTTAGGTTGACGTTCTCACTTTTATGCGGGGTGAGACCTCCCTTTCATGGTTGAAGGTTTCCCTCTTCAAAACAATAAGAGCACTTCCTCTTTAGCTTCTTGCCAGTTTTGGAAGAGTTCTGGGAACTACACTCTGCATTCCAGTGTTGGTGGTCATCCTTAAACCACCGCCCTTTATAACAACATTTCAAAGAGCACATTTAGCCTAGTGCTGCCATGCATTTTTGCACATTTTTTATTACACCTCTCTTCTTGGACTCATACATAACCCTTCAGATTAGGGGGGGAATGTTGGACACCTAATCCTCAATGGGTTAGTGTGGAAGTCAAATAGACAAAAGGAGTCCAAGAGACCTTGGGATGTGGAACCCAATGGTCAAACCATGTACTATAAATGTATATCACTTGTTAATAAAAATGTATTCTCATGTTTTATCTTTCAGATTATGTTGTTGCCATGTGTGTGTTTAACAAAGAGCAAAGTTGATAACACTCATGAAAAGACAACAGTATTAAAGGGAGCCACCATTGTGAACTACCTCAATAAAGATTTTAAGCTTCTTTGGATGGTGAAGACTTTGTTTATAGATAAGCCTACTTATAGTAGGATTACAGCTTGTAGAATAGCACTTGACAAGTTAGAGGAAGCACCAAAGTCAAATGTACCATTATGGAGGAAATGCAAAGAATGGATGATAGAGTAGACCAAAGCCGCATAAGCAGGACCATCTACTCAAGCCACAGATTCAAACAGCGAGGAGCAATCACCAATCATACTTTAATTTCTGTCACTTAATGTTATCTTATTTCTTGAGAAAAATGAGGTGCCTTTTACCCTCTAATGTAATATTTTGTAATGAATTTTACTTTAGACAGTTAGAAGGTAGTTAAGCAGTTTGACAGTTTTGGTAGTTACCAACTGTCCCATGATGTATAAATAGAGGAAAAATTATAGAAAAAGAGGAGGTCATAATTTTGAAGAACCTGAAGACTATGCTATTATATACATGATCAATTGATGATTAATGAAAGAATTAGGAATTTTCCATATAGTGTTGGGTATGATTTCGTTATTTCTCTATTATGTGTCATTATGTTTCTTCCTTTCTTTAAATATGGTAATGAAGTTGCAAGTCTTTGTTTACTAATGTGAATAAAGTTAAAATTCCTTAAAAGAGTGCTCCCATATTTAAAGCTCCTACCTCTGTATTTCTTCTAAGTTACAGATAATAGTTCCTGTCAAATACAACATATTATCTTTAATTTCTCAAGACATTCTTCACACAACATTTATATCCAGCATCACATGGCATTTTGAGATTTTCATATCAGCTAAATATTAAGGGTTAAAAGTCAAGTCATTCAGGTCCTTCACATGAAGATACATTATACAAATAAGTGACATGCATAATAAAATTTAATGTCTTAAGCACAATTTCTCAACAGCCAAGAAATTGGTTTCTTAAGAGACAACATTAATTGGTGCCGTTGCCGGGGAACGAAAGCAAGAACATTTTTCCCTTGGTTTTTAATATTTTCCTCTAGTTGTTCAGTGAGGAGGAAATATTTGGTTGTATTAAATAGAAAACAACAACTTTGGCTTCAAAAAGGCCTCATACAAGTTCAGATACCTCACAGCAGAAAGCTCAAGCCCTTTCAGACCCTAAGAGATTAGTTTCCAAGAGGGTTGGAAAGCCAAAAGCTCTATTTAGAGCAAGTCCTACACTTTTTGGACCTGGTAGTAGTTCAACCCATCTTTCATCCAAACATTCATGTTTTATTGATCAAGAACTACCTTTTACATCCACTTCATTTCAAGAACCTAACTGTCAAGAACAGTCTTTAGAGTCTATATCTTTCTCAGTATTCGAAAATATATCTGCTATAGTTGTTTGACCTGACCCTATATCTACATTGCCACCTTTTCATACTCCATTTACCCCTCAGACAGGTTCTACATCTACTTGTACTCAAGGTTTAGTAAGTTCAGGTGTAAACATGGCAACACCTGCATTCTTGTTGAATAGGTATGCGCATATTCAGTTGCCTCAACAGTTGAATCCAATGCCTCAATAATATGTAAAAATTCTTCCTTGTTTCTGAGGGGAAGATGAACAAACAACAGACAAGCATATAGCAGTGTTTTGTAATTTTGCAGAAAATCTCAATGTTGAACACCTGGATGTTTTTTTAAGACTTTTTGTGCAATCCTTAGATGGTGAAGCAAGAAAGTGGTTTAAAGGGCTTCCTAATAACTCTATTCCTACAAGGTAATAAATGGAGCACCAATTCACCCAGAGATGGGGAGAAAAATGAGATCATGGGTATTCACTTATAGAGTTCAATTCTATTAAAAAGAAATCTGATGAAGTGTTTTTGAGTTCATTAGAAGGTTTAATAGACTTTACAAAAGTCTTCTAGTGGAGATCAAGCCCCCTCCTACTGGTGCAAAAATTACTTTTGCAGGGGCATTTGAATCAGATTTTGGGTTTATATTAAGCAAAAGAAGATCCACAACCCTTGATCAGATCCAAACTGATGCTTTAGAAATGGAAGAAAATCTGGTAGCTACAGGTAAAGCGCCAGAGGCACAGCTTACCCAAGATAAGGGAAAGGCCAAAGTGGAATCCTCTCAAAGTCAAACATTAGAGGATCTGAATAATGTGATTAAAAAATTGTCTAGCAAATTCATTAGATTGGAGTTGGAGAGTAAGAATTCTCAAAGGAAAGTACAAAAAAATAGAAACTTTAATCCCCAATATAGAAGACAACCTCTGCAAATTCTGTAAAAGGAAAGAAAAGACCAAGATCAAGTTCAAGCACCACTTTACTTAGTGGCAAATCCTGATGAAGTACCAGAGTATTCCAAGGACCATGATAATCATATTTCCACATTATATGTAGGAGATGAAGATGAACTAGGTGTCGAGGGAGAAAAATATACTGAAACAGATGCCATTTATGATGAAAATGAAAATGATGAATACTGGAAGCAATTTACCGATTTTATGCAGGAAAAATTACATAAGAAATATGACTTGAGATCAAGGAAAAGATCTAGAATTCAAGAAAATAAAGGTGAGCAGCAAGTTCCTGCTCCCCTACGAAAGGTGACTCCACAAGAACCACAACTTGAAAAGCAATTAGATAAAGGAAAGCAATAGTAGGATACAAATAGAAAAACTCAGATACTTCAAGGTGAGTCTTCCCAAGATAAAATTGATAAAATTCCATTAGAAAATATTGTTTCCATTCCAAAAGAGATTTCAGTGATGAAGAGAATTGTAGATGAAAATGAAAAGAATACCAAACAAGTCCATGTATTTAGTCTCACTAAAGAGTTGGAAAAAGTCATAATTCAGGTGCCCCTCACAAAGTTGGTCAAAACACCAATTTATCAAAGAGAGATTGCTGAGTTTATCAACCTGTCTCAGAATGTGAATATAAGTGACACTTTGAATCTACAAGAAGATAAACCAGTAGTGGCTTTTGGTCCACATGTGGAGGAGGTAGATTCTTCAACACCTCCTTTCTACATTTCTTTATTGATTCATGATTTCCTCTTGCATAATTGTATGTTTGATTCAGGAGCTTCACACAACCTTATGCCACTATCAGTAATGAAACAGTTAAACCTACAAGTTACTAAACCTTACAGAGACCTGTATTCTTTTGATTCAAATAAATTCAAGTGTCTTGGGGTCATTAAGGATATGGTGGTGTCATTAGCCTAGATCCCAGCTAGAAGTTTGGTAATGGATGTAGTGGTAGCAGATATCCCTGCTAGGTTTGGAATGTTGCTATCTAGGTCATGGGGGGCTAAATTGGGGGGAGTTCTGAAGTTGGATTTTACTTATGCTATCATACCAATTTTTGGTGGAGAGGAGAGAAGGTTGTATAGAGAAACAATATTTGTTAAAACAATCACAAAGAATGGAACAAGTAATTCACCTGTGTACAACCAAGAAAAATATGACTTTTCTTGTTTCATGCTACATGACAATGTAGAGTTGGCTGAAGATAATCAGAGGCAACTTACTTCAGCCTGTGTAAATACAGAGTTGCAAACAGAAGGGGTGTGGAAGTGCTTCTTTGATGGAGCCTATTCTAAGGAAGGAACAGGTGCTGGTTTCCTATTAATTACACCTGGAGGTAACATGATCCCATTTTCTTTTAAATTAGAGTTTGAAGCAACTAACAATGTGGCAGAATATGAATCCTTAATTATTGCTCTTCAAACAGCAAAACAAATGGGAGTCTAGTTTATTTCTTTTTTGGAGATTCGGAGTTTATTATAAATAAATTAAAAATCATTGTCAAAGAAAACACCCTAGGCGTAGGGCATATAGAAATGAAGTGTGGGATTTAGTCGAGAATTTCTTTTAGGCTTTCAACATACATTTCATTCCAAGAGATGGGAATAGTTTAGCAGACTCCTTGGTTGTGGCTTCTAGTACCTTTAGGCCTCTTATAAATCCAAGGTTGAGATATGAGGTTGAAATGAGGCACAAGCCTTCTGTTCCAGATAACATAAAACACTGGCAGGTTTTTGAGGATGATTAGCAGATTAAGGAATTCTTGACTATGATTGAAGATTTTCAAGGCACCGAAATTGATCAAGATGGAGATGAAACAACAGAAGGTGCAGAAGTAAGTGGTTTTAAAAATTCCATAGTTAATCAGAAAATTATTCAATTGAAAGATAATATTCTGCCAAGAGGACTTGTCCCTCTTGAAAGACTTTTTAACTCTAATGATGTAGCTGTTAGTTCAGAGAAAGTTTCACAGGATGAGCAGATTCAAGATCACAATATTGGAACCCAGAAAGAGCCCAAGTTAGTCAAATTGTTTAAGGGAGTTCCATTTAATTATAAAGAGAGATATATTGAGCTTTTCAAGAAGTACACTAATGTTTTTTCTTGGTCCTATGAGGATATCAAGACATATGATGTAATAATTATTCAGCACAAGATTCCCTTGAAAGAATGGATTAAACAATTTAAGCAGAAGCTCAGGCAAATCAATCCTTTGCTTTTACCATTGATTGAAAAAGAGGTTAAGAAGATTCTTGATGCCAAGATAATAGTTCCACTTTGATACTTTGACCGAGTGGCCAATTTAGTACTTGTAAGGAAGAAAAATGGAGAAATAAGGTTATGTGTGGATTTTAGAAATCTAAATAGGGCTTCCTTAAAAGATAACTATCCATTACCTAAAATGGATCATGTGTTGCAGAAGGTAACTGGATCATTCAAAATGTCAATGCTGGATGGGTTCTTTGGGTATAACCAGGTGGCTGTTGATAAAGAAGATCAGAAAAAGATTGCATTCACAACTCCTTGGGGAACCTTCATGTATGCTTGAATGCCCTTTGGGTTGATGAATGCAAGTGCAACATTTCAGAGGGCTATGGACATTGCATTTGTGGGTGATAAGTTTTTAGTGATATACTTGGATGATATCACTGGTTTCTCTAAGTTAGATGAAGAGCATTTGGACCATATTAAAAAGAATTTCGAGAAATGCAGAAAATTTGGGTTTTCTTTGAATCCTAATAAGTCTATTTTTTCTCTAGAAGAAGAAAAATTGTTGGGGCACATTGTTTCTAGAGATGGAGTAAAGATAGATCCAGCAAGGGTGCAAGCTATGTAAAAAGTACCCCTGCCCATGAGTGAGAAAGACATTCAAAAATTTCTGGGAAAACTAATTTTTTTAAGGAGGTTTGTGTCCAATTATGCTAAAATTGTAAAGGGGATTGCCAATATGTTGAAGAAGGAAAATGAAGTACATTGGACCAAGGAAGCCAGATAGTCATTTTCTTTAGAAAGATTCTCAGAGTTACTGAACTCAAATACAATATTCTTGAAAAATAGGTATATGCCTTGGTAAAGGCCCTAAAGGCTTTTAGGACTTATGTGTTATAGTCACAGATCATTTCTTATGTGCCAAATGCTACAATGAAGGATGTCTTAGTCTAGAGTGATGTGGAAGGTAAAAGAGGAAAATGGATAGCTAAGATCCAAGAATATGACCTGAACATAAAGCCCACCAAGCTGGTGAAAGGGCAGGGATTGGCAAAGATGCTGACAGAGTCAAATTTTTAGGCATTGGGAATCAACTTGCTAACACCTGTAAATGAGGAAATAATTGAAGAGGGTGAAGAAAAATCAAATCCAGGTATGAAGATCCGGTATAAATTTTTATGTTCAGAATGGTACAAGCACATAGTTCATTATTTATGTTTTCTTTCTTGTCCCCAGTCATTGGATAGAACAAGATATAGAGCATTAAAGATTAATGCAAAACCATATGTGATTGTGAAGGGTAGACTGTATTAGAAAGATCCTATGGGAATTTTATTGCTGTGTTTGACAAAAGATGAATCTACAGAGACAATTAAAGATTATCATGAGAAGTTATGTGGTGGAAATTACAGTCGGAAGGATATAGCACACAAAATCCTCTAGGCAGGCTTTTATTGGCCCACCTTATTTGGTGATATATATAAGTTTGTCAGAAGCTGTCAGAAGTGTCAGCTTTTTGCTGAGAAAAAGAGGTTATCTCCCTTGCCATTGATCCCAATCTTCATAGAAGAACCATTCAAACAATAGGGGCTAGACTTTGTTGGAGAATTTAATCCACCTTCAAGTGGACAACCCAAGTGGGTTCTTACAGCTACTGATTATTTCACCAAGTGGGTAGAAGCGATACCTACTAAAAAGGCAAATGACCAGGTGGTGATGAAGTTTTAGAAGAAAACATTTTCAGCAGATTTGGGTGCCCTATCAAAATCATAACTGATAATGCTCAAGTGTTCAGTTCAATTAAGTTTGTTGCTTTCTTTTAGAAGTATAATGACATTTTATCTCATTCAACAACTTATCATCCTCAAGGAAATGGATTGGCTGAATCCACTAACAAAACATTGATGAAAATTCTTAAGAAAACTATTGCAGAGAATCAGAAAGACTGGGATTCAAAATTAAAGTTTTCCCTTTGGGTTGTCTGAGTGACTATGAAAAGATCTACAAGCAAATCACCTTTTGAGTTAGTGTATGGAACTCAAGCTCTATTTCCTAGTCAGCTTGTGAAGCCTATGATTGCAATGATTCAGGAGGCAAAAGAAGAACCCAATGCTCTAATAAGAAGGATGCATAAGGTAGTGGAGTTGAGTGAAAGCAGAGATAAGGTAAGAGATAATTTGATTATGTATCAATAAAAAATGAAGGGTATTTTTGACAGAAAAGCCAAAGAAATTGATTTTAAAGCTAGAGACTTGGTGTTAAGGTGGGATACTAGAAGAGAAGATAAGGGAAAACATGGGAAGTTTGATCCTCTCTGGTATGGCCCATTCAGGATTATAGAAGTAAGGGAAAATAATACATTCTTCTTGGAGAATCTTGATGGTGAAACTTTACAGCTGCCTGTCAATGGGCAGTACCTCAAACATTATTTCCAATTCTGAAGCACAAACATCATGTCATTGTAGATACTGGAGTGAATTCATTGTACAATTTCCATAGAATTAATTTTGAAAAGCAATATATGACTCCATGCCCGAGGTGAAGGCACTAATCTGCAGTTCTTAGTGCTTCCATGGAAAAATCACTATCCCTAGGTGGAGCCAGATGTTGTAGCATCCATCATTATTTGAATTTCATTTTCAATATTATCACAAAAAAAAAAAAAAAAAAAAAAAAAAAAAATATTATGTTTAAAAATCAAAAGAGAGTTTGAAAGTCCGAAAACAATGATTTATTTTATATTATTGACGGCATTCAAATCTGATATAAGGTGGGGCCCCAACCCAAATATTAAAGTTCAAGCAGTATCATGAGATATAAGAAAGCGAGGGCTCAAGAGGGGGGTAAAGTGCTCTGCGAGGGAACAACAAGCACGAGTTATAACTTAGGCCCAACCCTTGCAGTTGACCATGACGCAAAGGTATTTCACTGAGATCTATAGCCTGATATCACTGCGGGGTTTCAAGCCTGATGAACCTCCCGTACACTCCCTACCCACAGTGAGCCACCCCCATATTTTCAATCCATATCATCTCCTCCACGTCATCCACCACCCTCATTCATTACCATCCACCTCACCCACCGTACCCCGTCACCTCATTTGCCACTCCATTAATTAGTTACATTAATTACAGGATTTCCCTCTGTTTTGATTATCATATATACAAAAGAAAAGTAAAACCCCATTGCATTAGTCTTTTGTTTTTAGTACTAAGCAACCTCGCATCTAGTTCAGAAGTCTTAGTGAGCAACCATCCTGGCAAATGTCATCAGCAAATGTCACCAGCAACTGTCATCTACAGTCACCATGGTCAAGCTAGTAAGTTCTTCCTTAGTCATCCATACCCCATTAATGGACGTTAAACGTGATATTTATGATACCCTCTACACAATTAAGCATCTTTCACTGTATCAAGAGGTCATTTTGAACCATAAAAAGTCTCCTATATTCATGGAAATGGTTAGGTCAGGTGTTTTAGCTGCTTTTGTCCCTAGGACTCATTTATTCCCTGAATTTATTCAATGGATAGCCTTAGCAATGTACCCCAAGAAGTGTTTTGTAATGAATTAGTTAGGGGAGAGTGTTTTTCAAGTAACCTCACAATTAATAGATCAAGCTTCGAATTACCCAGTCTCTGGAACTTACACCACCTTTACTGAAGAGTCTCTCATTTCATATTATGATAACATGTCTCCTCAATAACTTTCTCATGTTACCTATTTCCTGGCACCTAAATCTGGTCAATTCTCCCTAGATGGGAATCTCTTCTCTTTATAAGTATTTGCAGTTGATATAAGAACTATTTTGCAATTAATTTCTAAGATTCTAGGAAAAGAAGACTCCAAGCAGGTTGATAAAGTAGTACTAGGATTTGTCTCTTTAATGATGAAGCCAGAGATAGTACTAGACATTCCAACGTGTTGGGTAGATACTATCAATACGCAATTTATGACATTTCCTCTCACTGGGTCCTTCAAGTTTCCTTCAGTTATTACTTATTTATTTCTGTATCAAAATGTTGAACATTTTTCAGATTTGGGACTAAATGTTGTTGACATCAATTAAAAGAAGCGGTCGGTGGTATTCTAGATAGACTTGATAAGGGGTGATCCAGTAGATAGTGGTTTATTTGAGTTCACTTCTTTATTCCTTCTAGTGGCTTATCAAATCTTGAATGGAACCTTGCCCCAAAATTTTCTTCCTAAAGCTCAGGAATTTATTCAATTGAGTAAGGATATGAGATGTGGAGATTGGTTTATCTTTGAAGAGCATGCAGATATTAGGCTTTATGGAGCCTCTATTAAGCCTTACAGGTTACCAAAATTTGTGCCAATGAGGCTTTTTTTGCTTGAATTTATCAAGCAGAGCTTGAATGTAGATCAAGTTCATTTTGTTCCTATGAAGAAAGGCTATTTCTTTAAGTTGCCTAAAGTAGTGGGACCCTTTATTGTGAACACTAGACAAGCTACCCAAGAGGTCGAGAAATTATTGAATGATATGTGTCTTTTATAGGTGGTTGAGTGGGCTTATGACCCTCATCAAATTATTTCAAAGAGAAGGCTAGAGAATGGATATTCAGCCTTTGTACATGAAATTAGACCTGAAATAGAGAAATTGGCAAATGGAGGTTTGCAAAACACTCAGGGGACAAAGATTGAAACCTCTAGTATCACAGAAAAAGGTGTCAAGAGGATTAGAGAAGAAGTCATTGATTTAGATGAGGAAGAATCTGAAGTAGCAAAAAGTACTAAGCTTATGGATGTAATGTCTTTAGCACAACCTGGTTTGGTGATTCAATTCGGAGAAACAGAAGGAGCCCCAACTTCCCCATCTTGCATAGAACCTGTTCATGATCAAGTTCCTTTAATTTGAAGTATGTTTGCTCAAATAGCTAAGAGAAACTAGAAGGTGAAGCTAAATATGGAGGCTCAAGCTGAGTCTCAAGTTGCTCCTGAACAAACTAGATTTATATCTACTATAGATTTGGAGAGGAGCCAACTTAAAATTGGTTTCTCTCATCTTACTGAAATATCAGTGGGGTCCACTAGTAATTTCAAGACTGTGAATTTAACTGTTGACACTCACAAGCTTTCAATTCTTGACAATATCAATTTGCACATGCAAACTCGGAAATTGATCATAAATGATTTACATAAGACAAATGCAACAGTTGTCAATGTAGAAAAAATGCTAAATAGTGATTCAACAATTAAAGTTGGAGAAAGCCAACTCCAGAGCTTTGAATGCTCAGGTGGATGAGATAAAGAAAATTATCATTAAAATAGGTGTCAATTCTAATGACCAACCTACTATTTAGAAATTATTGCAATCTGCTAAGTGAGAGATTGGGGTTTTGAAAAAGAAGTTGAATCTACCTAAAGGTGAGCATCCCATTGCTGCAGGAATAGCTGAAGTGGAAAATGAATAGGGAAAGCTCCTATAGGATGTGTTAAAGAAAACTAAAGAAGTTTCTTTACTTAAAGAATCTTTGGACAAGCTACAACGATAGGTAGACACTCATGTTTGTACAATAGTAATGCCAGCCAACACAGATGATCTAGCAACACAGGTTTTACAGTTGGGAACAAAGCTTAAAATCGTTGAGCATGATGTAAATAAAGCACAAAGAGAATTGGAAATAGCTTGCAAGCTATTGAATTTGAGTGAAGGAGAAGAAAGAAGGGAGAAATAAGTTCAAAGAAGTACAGGGAAGATCTTGTAAGGGCTGAAGATGAAATCAAAAGGCTAAAGGAAAAAATGAAGGGCAATATGTCCTTAATTCAAGCCAAGGAAATCCTATGGGATGAAGTCATTAAGGTTACAAAGGGAATTTGAGAATTTCTTGTTATTATATCTGAAGAGAAAACACTATTCCAAGACATGGAAGAGGTAGTCATGAAAAATAAACAAAAAGATTTAGATAGATCAAAGTTTGCAAAGAGGATGATAGATTTCATTAATTCTAAATCTAGTGCAGAATTGAAGGAGCATGACATGCCAGATAGAACATTATGTGCAATAGATTTCAACGAGATGATTGTCAGAAATATTTATAGGAATACTGCTGAGAACAAGATAAATGATATGAAAGAAGTAGTTTCCAAGTTTAACTTCCTGTTTGATAAAAGAGTCGGAGTTGGACTTCCCTCTTGCTGGGATCTACACAGAAACTTGCTGCCATGGAAGACATATGAGACTTTTCCAATTGAGGCAAAGAAAAAACACTCATGAAAAGACAACAGTATTAAAGGGAGGCACCATTGTGCACTACCTCAACAAAGATTTAAGCTTCTCTAGATGGTGAAGACTTTGTTCATAGATAAGCCTACTTATAGTAGGATTACAACTTGCAGAATAGTACTTGACAAGTTAGAGGAAGAACCAAAGTCAAATGTACCATTATGGAGGAAATGAAAAGAATGGATGATAGAGCATACCAAAGATGCATCAACAGGACCATCTACTCAAGCCACAGATTCAGACAATGAGCAACAATGACCAATCATACTTTAATTTCTGTTACTTCATGTTATCTTATTTCTTGAGAAAAATGAGGTGTCTTTTACCCTCTAATGTAATATTTTGTAATGACTTTTACTTTATATAGTTAGAATGTAGTTAAGTAGTTTGATAGTTTTGGTAGTTACCAACTGTCCCATGATGTATAAAAAGAGGCAAAATTATAGAAAAAGAGAAGGTCTGAATTTTGAAGAACAAGAAGGCTATGCTATTGTATACTTGATAAATTGATGATTAATGAAAGAATGAGGAGTTTTCCATACAGTGTTGGGTATTATTTATGTGTCATTATGTTTCTTCCTTTCTTTAAATATGGTAATTAAGTTGTAGGTCTTTGTTTACTAATGTGAATAAAGTTAAAATTCCTTAAAAGAGTGCTCCCATATTTATAGCTCCTACCTCTGTATTTCTTCTAAGCTGCAGATAATAGTTCCTGTCAAATACAACATATTATCTTTAATTTCCTAGGACATTCTTCACACAGCATTTATATCCAGCATCACATGGCATTTTCAGCTTTTCATATTAGCTAAATATTAAGGGTTAAAATTCAAGCCATTCAGGTCCTTCACATGAAGATACATGATACAAATAAGTGACATGCATAATAAAATTTAATGTCTTAAGTGTTAGTGTTAGTCTTTGCAGCCTTCCACCGGTGATCAAACATGCTCTTACAAAGTGGTCTTAGGGTGTCAAAGTTAAATTTTGTCATTTCAGTGAGACTTCAAGTAAAATTGGGTCACTAGGTATTAGGTCTAGGATTGTTTTCACTCCTTCTTAAGTTTTACAAGTATTGGTCCATGTCACTATTCAGCTAAGTGTACCATCATTCAAAGAGTTGTCATCATTATTTCAAGTTCCAATGAGTCATTTTACACCTTGTTTGTGCTTCTGTTGTGCTTAGGTAAGGCTCATTTCCCTCTCCTAAGGTTTTGAAGGTAATTTTTCTTGGATGGTCAAATCATCAAAAAAACTTGTATCCTGATGCTCATACACCTTCCCCTATCCTTAATATACCTTCTTAAACACTTCCCATCATTGATATCCCTCAAATTCATCATTTTCCCACAAACCCTAGCCTATTGCTACAATTTGACACTTTTCTAAGTTAGGCCCGTGTTTTTCCCTTTTGGACCCCTTCCCCTCACTCAATTCTTGAAATTCCACTTTTCAAAATCCCTTCCTACTTCCCAAAATTTTCTCAATAATTTAGAAGCCCCTCACCCCCCTCATTTCCCTTAATTTCTACAAATCCCTTGTTCCACATATTAGGATAGCTTTTATTCAAATGATGTTTTTGAGAAATAAAATATGAATTTGAAAAACGTGAGAGAGGTTGTTTTCCATCATAGACCCAAGAAGAAAAACCTCCTTCATTTTGTACACAAGTCTCATGGTTTAGGAGAAACGTCCAATAATTTGCCACAGGAGAGTTGTTGCCCTTCTAGAGTGACATTGGTAAAATCCATTATTATCCTAGATAGAATGTCCAAAAGACTTCTTTGATGATTCAAATGATCACTAGACACAGAGAGCTTTTCAATGAGCTATAATGAGCTCAATTTTGAGTTGAGGAAGACCTCCAAAAGTTGACTGAAACAGCACTCTGCATTTTGGCAGCCTCATTCTTCACATTTTGACCAGTGTTGGGAGATTGAGATTTTGACAGGGAAAATGAGCTCAAAATTAAAAAATTCAAGATTTTCAGGAGAGTAGACTCAACACGATTTCCAACGAGATATCCCACGCCTAATTTGGACACAGGGAAGGAAGTCAAAAATTGTCTTGAAGTGGCATTGTGCATTCAGGAGGTGGCGCTGAGCGTCTGTGGGTTGGCGCTGCGCGTTGAGCAGAAGGGCCACAAAGGCCTCAAAACTTCATACAAACTTCAATATTACCATCTCTTCCCTTCACTACAATTAAGTTGTCCTCCTATGCTTCATTATTGGTTTGCAATCAAACTCTTAAGCATAATTACCCATGGTAAATATGAAACCCTAAATTTTCCCCTAGTTATGCCTAAACCCTAAACCCAATTATCCCTCCTATCACCTATCCCTAAAACTCTAAACTCTTTCCCTATTACATTCCATAACATCCCCATCCCTTTATCCCTCTACACAAAAGGCAATATCTGAAACAAACCAAGCCCTCCATCTCATTTTTATGATTCCTACTCCCTCATTCATTTTCTAGCCCATAAGATCATCTCCCATCCCCTCACTCCTAAATCACTCACTCATTCCCTTCATACAACTTCAATCCTTGCAAACATGGATAGATAATATCGAGACTATGAGGAGGAGGAAAAAACAGGTAGTGAAACCTCAGCAAATAGAGCTAGGCATCAAAGTAAACCACACAAGGGAGGCAGAATTATCAGAGAAGAGCCATCAAACCTTAGAAAATTACAGGCCTCTCTGTTGGTTGTCACTTGTTTCAGATATCTTGGCTACTATGAGTTCTGTGAGCAGGTAGAGAGAGTTCAACACCACCCTGAACTCAACAGACGTTTTGTAGCTCATCTTCAGGACAACAAGGTGACTCTTGCTGGGGTAACATTCACAGTCTCACCCTCCATTGCATATGCAAACAAGATTATGAATGTAGGGGAGAAGTGGTACAAGGCACATGACCTAGATGAGCACTATTATGAGCCTTATATTAAACCATGCTATAGAAATGAGGTGAAAAGACTTTTTCCTTTCATATTTCTTGAAGACAAGTATGTCCCCATGATGAAAATCATCATGAAATATTTCACTTGTGAGGGCAGATTTTCCAGGCTATACACCTATCACATCAGGATTCTCATGCATTTTACCAGGGTGAGGATGTTAAACCTCCCTTATTTTTTTCAGGAATATAGAGAAGATGGCTCATTTTGTCTAGAAGAAGCCATACCCTCAGCAGATGAGCAGTCTCTATCATTACTTCCTGATCAAGATGATTGTGCTTCATCACCTTAGCCTCCTCAACATCTCTTGGGAGACATTTATTGCTCATGATATCTTCAGGGGTCCTCAACTTCCTCCACCAGTGTCTCAAGAAGCAGGGGCACCTTCTAGTAGTGCTAAGGCGAAAACAGATGAGGAGGCCAAAGAGACTAAAACTACTAAGGTGCTCGGGACTTACATGACATATCAGAGGGGCACAAGAAGATTGTTTGCAGCTGATAGGCAAGTTTTTTCTCCACGGGATGTGGAACGGACCTTGGATTCTTCGTCAACCCATGGGAAAATGCTAGCTCCACAGGATGTGGAAGGGGCTTTGCCTTCTTCATCAACACAACAGGTATAGGTGCAATAGCTGCACAAAGGGAAAGAAAATATCCTGGAGGAGAGTTTTGATGATGAGGAGAAGGAGAGGGACTTTGATTTGACAGAGCATGATGAGCCAAATCAGCGTTATACTCATCATGGCATGGAAATAATTGACTTAGAGGCTTAGGACGAAGAAAGGATAAAAGACATCATCGTACAAGAAAAGGGTGCTCAAGTCCAAGCTTTTATGGACAATTTGGAGAGGCTCAAGTATGCCATCACATATTTAGAACAAGAGAACGAATAGTTGAGTGACAAGCAGGTCCTTATGGAGCTAGAACTTCTCGAAGTAAAATGGCAAGGTGACAAAGAGGCACAGGTCACTTTGACTCCTATTGAGAAGGAAATTAAAGATGATAGAGAGAATTGGCTTGAGAGAGCCAATTTTCACCTAGAGAAGTTGTTGCAGAAGGCCAATAGAGACAACCAGATGATCAGGCACATGGCCTACCATTATAGGACTCGAAACAAAATTTGCAACATGAGGGTAAAAAAGATGAAAGCTAGGGTAAGGCAGGCTCTAAAAGGAAAAAAGTAGAATGATAGGCTTAGGTTGATTGTTGAAGCTTCCTTTGCTCATTAGGATACTTGATGATTGTGCTTCTCACCAATTTTGGGCAAGTTTGGAAGAATTTTTGTCATTTGCAAATTTTGAAATTTTACACACAGAAAATCTGTTTCAATGCACAACGCCGCTGGCACTGTGCTTTTCCTAGGGGCACCTAATGGACAAATGGTTTGCATTTTTGGATTCAGAGCGATGCGTACATGCACCCTATGGATTTTCTAAGTTTTTGGGGCAGAACTGGTCCACCAAAAGGTCAAAAATCACCCTAAAAATGACCTTTCTGCCACATTTTCGACACACAGAAGAAGTCTTGGCAGATTCACGTTTTGAGGGATCAAATGAGATTCAAATGCCGAAATTCTAGGTGTTTTGGAAGGTAGATTTGAAAACCTTTCCAATGAGATATCATGATCTCAATTTGGATGCCGAGAAATCCTCTAAAAGGGACCTGAAAGTGGCACTATGTGTTGGGCCAGTGGCGCTGCAAGTAGGGCAAATTTTGCACAGGGTGGCTAGTTTTCCATTTTTTGACTGTTTTCATGGATTTTCTCTGATGGAGAATGTTTTACCATTGTAAATGATGACTTTGCATGTAAATATGATGGATAATTAGTAGTAGAGGGTAGATTTATTGCATTAAAAGTAAATTTGAGCTCAAATGAATCAGTGTTTCACTTTTAGAGGCAAGTTGTTAAGATGCCTATATTCCTGTTTCTTGTTCAGTGTTGGTTAGATTAGCTCCTCATCTTAGGGATTCGACCCCTGAGGATGGAAGGAGGTTGAAACAATGCCTATATATTCTTCTTCGTTCTCATTGTAAAGGGTTAGACTCAGCTGGATGCTTATGCCTTGATTGTACATCCTTTGTAGCCATTTAGCAGGAGATTAATAAAAATTGCAACTATTTCTTTGGGATCCATGTGGTATGGAGTTTAGTTCAGTTTCTTCTCTTGTGATCATATGTTAATATGTTTTGTGTACTTCATTAATCATTTCATTGATTCTAAGAGAATGTTTTCAAGTTGATAGGTAGAATTCATAACATCACTGCTCTGCTTTGGGGAAATATTCACCATTATATGTTCTCTACAGTTTAGGAAGGATCCATAGTAATCACATGCTCTTCCTAGCTTCTCACCTGTCTTAAAACACCTCACCCATCAAGCCCTAGAGTGCTAGGCCTTTTACCAACCTTGCCCCATTAAACACCTTGCAATCTTGACCTAATTCCCTATCCCTAACTGTCTAGCTCCTCCTGATCCAGTAAAACCCCTTCAAAAGCAAATCAAACCTTGTGCTACTATACCTAGCCTAATATCCTTTTCCTGATCCAGTCATCTTGGCTGAGATCCTTATGGAGAGAGCCCTCTCCCGGCCTAGTAGGGCTAGCTACTTGGCTAAGCGTGGTTTGCGGTTACCCTGGCATTGCATTCCTTCAGCCTGAGGTTCAATCCAAGTGATAATGTAGTGGCGACCATACTAGGGAATGTAGTTTTATGTTCCTCAACATTACTCAGCAAAATGTATCAAGTTTAGATCTGATTGTTGATGGTGAACAATGATCAGACACCGGAAGGCTCAAATCATTCACCTAGCGACTCTAAATCAGTTTTGAGATCCAAGGACTCCACTGGAGGATGAACCCGACCAACAAAAACATGAAAGGACAATATGGAAAGATCAGGTATTCAAGTTGGAATTTCATCCAAGACATTATGTTCTTTGTTATAAATTATTTCTTCTCTTTTCCTTAGAATGTCAAGAAGGCTTTACAAAGTATATTGTATTTGAGAAAAGATCATAAACCTGCATGTTATTCCTTCCCTTTGAAGATTGCGAATACAAAATATTCACATGCTTTTGATCTTGATCAAGACCCTTCTTCTGGATCTTATGATGACCATTTTCAAACTGATGAGCCTTAAGAGATCAAGAATAATTCTATAGCTTCTGTATATACTCCTATACCTTGTAAAATTCTAGATAGATACAAGCCTCTAATTTTACCTCCTATATCCCATGCTTTCTCTAAAAATAATTACCTATATTTACCAAGATTTGATTGTGAATATGACAACATCACTGCTAAGAGACATGTACTTAATTTTGAGTCTTTTCTTGATCTTATTGAAGTTGATGAAGAGGATGTCAGTATTAGGCCTTTTTATATTTCTTTGCAAGGCAAAGTCAAGAGTTGGTTCAAAACCCTACATGATGCGAGCATCTTAGATTTCCAGCAGTTTGTCAAAGCTTATCTTGACATGTGTATTGAGCAATAGAGAAGGTATGTTAGTATCACTTATTTTGTCATCTTTTCTTTAAGATTCATAACCTCTTTACATTATGAACTAGGTATATGATGAGAGATTATGATAAAATCGAGAAGATTTATGTACAACGTAAGATGACTAATAATTACCCTTTTCTATGCAAAAAAGGGGAAAACAGAAAATCACCAATTTGAAGGAAACGATAAGACGCCATCAATTGTTGTCCCTTTGACAGGGAACCACATCCAAACAAGAAGATCCAGAATGGAGTGTACAAACCAGGAAAAGGAAGAGGAGATACCAAATCAGTGTAAGAGAACGAGAAGATAACTGAGAGCTAACAGCATGGTGAATCCTAAGGGATCACTACCTTAACGATTCTCTATATCATTGATATCTCCGCTCGACTGTTATAAGAAGGGGTAGCATTGCTAGCCAAAAGAAGGATTACTATTGTTTTTATGAAGTTCACTATTGTACTTGAAACTTTGATCATCGACTCTCTCTAAAAGAGCGATTTGTTGTAACTCTGTTTTGATGCTTAATATATAAATCTTGTTGCCATTCCATCTCTGATTCTGGAGTAATTATAAGTAGTGTGTCCTTGGAGGCTAAGGGCCTGGCCCTGGTGGATCACTTGCTTCCTGTACCATTAATTCTTGATTTCAAGTCATGTGTGGTTTGCTTTCTCTTATCTATTTTGCTCAGTAATCTGTTGTTCCTTATTTCATGTATTAGCTATGTTATATTTCGATTCCCATTCAAATAGTAAGGTTATTTTCTACACAGGAATGTTACTTGTTCTGAAGTTATATCATATTATTGTTCCTTTGACAAACTAATATTATCATATAACATTGTTGTTCCTTAACATATTACCGTTGATGTTTGATTACAGAGTAACAATGTTGTGTATTTATAAATCAGTATCACTGTCTATTTATCTATGGTTTACTTTCAAATGTGATTGTTGTTCATTGGAATTGTTGTTCCATCGTCATCACAATTGTTGTTTCTTCATAATTGGGATTAACTATTGTTATGCCATAACTCAGATTATTGCTTCTTTAACAGAAAGTGTTTCTGTGCATTTACATTTGGTTTAAGTTGTTGTTCAGTATTTCATAGCTTCTTTTAATTTGCTATCCCATTTTCATTCGCTGTTTAAATCATTTCTGAGTGAAGATTGCAATTACTATTCCATTTTTGTAGGTTAAAGCTTTACTATTCAATTGAGTTAAATAGATTAAGCACTGTTCTATTTCCTACCATTTGAATTATCATTGCTTTAGTATGCACAAACGATCTAAAACTGTAGTGAATATTGACAGTTTTTGTCCAGTTCCTAGGTTGATGATATTTTCCTTAATTTTCTTCTCAATTACATCAGTTTACAAAGGGATGAGTTATTACTACTACACCCTTGATTGATAAGTTGTTGTAGTTTTCTAAGTGAATGATTTAGATCTCAAAGTGCTAAAAGTTTCTTTTTGAAAATAGAATTTATTTCAAGCATCCGTTTACTCTTGTATTTAAGAGCACTATACTACTAGCATTACTCTGACAAATGATCACCTCAGACTCAGTACACTCTTTGAGATAACAAATCATGCCTGGATTGACA
Source organism: Pinus tabuliformis (assembly GCA_031772625.1). Lineage (NCBI taxonomy): Eukaryota > Viridiplantae > Streptophyta > Pinopsida > Pinales > Pinaceae > Pinus > Pinus tabuliformis. The sequence goes on along the minus strand of CM062815.1, from coordinate 1,084,778,827 downwards.
ATTAATGTAGGGTAAATAGAGGTGAAAAAGACACTTTTTACTGCTCAAAAATGTGGGTGGTCAGATAGAACCCTTTCTTGATTCTAGAAGAGTATAACCAGCTAAGAAGACAGCCAGGGGAGACAGTACAACAATTTTCTGCCAGATTTAACTAGGTCTATTTTTCAATGCCTGCTAATATGAGGCCTCCTCCTGATTTAGCTATCTTGCATTATCTAGAAGCCTTTGATCTGGAAATGGAGTTTCAGCTGAGAGAAAGGAACCTTACAACACTTGAAGAGATGCAGAACAGTGCAATAGATGTAGAGGCTAATTTGTTGATCAGAAGGGCAAAGTTGAAGGAAGAAGAGATGAAGAACATAGATCCAGAGGAATCGACATCTTTAGAGGTAAAGCTTGACATTTTGGTAAGTGCAGTGGAAGAGATGATGCAAAAGATCACCACAAGGAATGAGTATGATGTTCAAGACCATGGCTCACTAATTGAAGAAGAACAAGTGGCTGATCCAAAACATTTTCTTTCTTATCCTAGTTGTCATAGATCTAATAATGATTGTTTTATAGATCATCTTGGAGAAGAGAGATTTGTTGATCTGACATGTATGCTTGATGATGTGTTTTATACTGATGATTTGCCTAAGTTTGATCAGTATGATGATGATTATGTTCTCCAAACAGAAGCTAATCTTGCAGACAAATCAACAGCTGGTTTGTGGAAGGAGGAAGTTCACTTTCAGCAACTCGAATATAGTGATCAGCCATTGCATATCAGCTATGGAAGTGAGGAGGAAACTGCAGAAAATTTTGAAGTCAAGGATCTTTGCATCTTTGTTTTACTTCGTTTTATTTCATTAAATACAACTTTCTTGTAATTAGAAATCAACCATCGATAGGTTTTGATCTGAAATCCTTGTTCAAGACTTCTCATATCTAGATTTGCAGCCCTTGAATGCCATTGAATGTCAGGTTACAGATGAAGACTTGGAAGCTAGAACATATGATCAAATGATGCAAGATGATTCCGCACCATTATGTTTTGAATCATTTTAGATTTTGAAGGGAAATCTGCATAGTTTATCTTCAATAAAGGATGAGCAGCGTGTAGAAAATCATGCAATCTCATTGGAACCAATAGAAAATTGGTTGCAACTGTCTTTTCAAGTTTTTCACGATCTAATAGCTGATTTGTTGGATGATATCTGCAGTCAAAGTCCTTCTCCATTAGCTAACTGTGAGCTTGAAAAAAGTATTGATACAAACTTGATCCGGTAGCCGGTTTCTTTGTCATTTTCAGCAGGAGTCTCGTCACAAAGCTTAGATGAAAGTTTGAATTCATGGTATGAGGAGAAGCAAAGTAATCCATTGGATGGGCTAAGTCCCAGTGCACATGAATTTCAAGATCCTTATGCAGTATTTTTGGAGTCAGATAGAGCATCCATATTATTCAATCTGGGAAAATTTGGATCTGCTTACAAGATTTCATGGGAGTTGCATTTCAATAGTTCTCTCTTCTTTCTCATAAACAAGCACTTGCGGAGAATTAAAACAATAACTAGAATTCTTACTTGGTTGCATTGGTTGTTTCATTTCACTTGATTAGGTGATGAGTGGAACAGTTAGAGTAGGTTTTATTGAATAAGCTCCATTTTGAGCATCTTTTCCAGTTTGTTACTTGTGTTTTAGTATTGAGTCAGTTTTTAGTTGAGTAAAAGTCAACTTGTGTCTTTGATTCATCAGTATTCAATCCTGTATTTTAGATTGATTTTTTTTTACTCCATGCCCAATGGATAAGGATACTTGGTCTACAACGTTCTTGGCACCTCCAAGGAGATACCATCCCTAATGGAGCCAATGTTAGTGTCAGTCTTTGTAGCCTTCCACCAGCGATCAAACATGCTCTTACAAAGTGGTCTTAGGGTGTCAAAGTCAAATTTTGTCATTTTAGTGAGTCTTCAAGTAAAATTGGGTCACTAGGTATTAGGTCTAGGATTGCTTTCACTCCTTCCTAATTTTTCCACGTATTGGTCCATGTCACTATTCGGCTTATTGTACCATCATTCAAAGAGTCTTCATCATTATTTCAAGTTCCAATGGGTCATTTTACACCTTGTTTGTGCTTCAGTTGTGCTTAGGTAACGCTCATTTCACTCTCATAGGGTTTTGAAGGTAATTTTTCTTGGATGGTCAAATCATCAAAAAAACTTGTATCCTGATACTCATACACCTTCCCCTATCCTTAATATACCTTCTTAAACACTTCCCATCACAGATATCCCTCAAATTCATCATTGTCCCACAAACCCTAGCCTATTGCTACAATTTGACACTTTTCTAGGTTAGGCTTGTGTTTTTCCCTTTTGGACACCTTCCCCTCACTTAATACTTGAAATTAAACTTTTCCAAATCCCTCCCTACTTCCAAAAATTTTCTTAAGAATTTAGAAGCCCCTCATCCCCTTCATTTCCCTTCATTTCTACAAATCCCCTATTCCACATATCGGGATAGTTTTTATTCAAATGATGTTTCTGAGCAATAAAATATGAATTTGACAAAAGTGACAGAGGTTTTATCCATCATAGAACCAAGAAGAAAAACCTCCTTCAATATTTATACAGGTCTCATGGTTTGGGAGAAATGTCCAAACAATCATTTTCCACAAGAAAATTTCTGCCCTTCTGGAGTGACCTTGGTAAAATCAATTTTTCTCCTAAATGGAATGTCCAAAAGACTTGCTTGATGATTCAAATGATAACTAGATACAAATATCTTTTCAATAAGCTATCATGAACTCAATTTGGAGTTGAGGAAGACCTCCAAAAGTTGACTGAAATAGCACTCCGCATTTTGGCAGCCTCATTCTTCACATTTTGACCAGTCTGGAAAGTAGACTCAATAAGATTTCCCACAAGCCATCCCATGCCTAGTTTGGACACTAGGAAGGCAGTCAAATGTTATCTTGAAGTGGCCTTGTGTGTTTAAGAGGTGGCGCTGCATGTCTATGGTTTGGCGCTGCGTGTTGATCAAAAGGACCAGAAAGGCCTCAAAACTTCATAAAAACTTCAATATTTCCCTCTATTCCCTTCACTACAATTAGGTTGTCCTCCCATGCTTCATTATTGGTTTGCAATCAAACTATTAAGCATAATTCCCCATGGTAAATATGAAACCCTAAATTTTCCCCTAGTTATGCCTAAACCCTAAACCCAATTATTCCTCCAATCACCTATCCATAAAAATCTAAAATATTTCCCTATTACATTCAATAACATCCCCATCCCTTTATCCCTCTTCACAAAAGGAAATCTCTCAAACAAACCAAGCCCTCCCTCTCATTTTTATGATTCCTACTCCCTCTTTCATTTTCTAGCCCATAAGGTCATCTCCCATCCCCTCACTCATAAATCACTCTGGCTCATTCCCTTCATACAACCTCAAGCATTGAAAACATGGATAGATAAGACTGAGACTATGAGGAGGAGGAAAAAATAAGCAGTGAAACCTCAACAGATAGAACTAGGCATCAGAGAAAACCACACAAGGGAGGCAGAATTATTAGAGAAGAGCCATCAAACCTTAGAGAATTGCAGGCCTCTCAGTTGGATGTCACTTGTTTCAGATATCTTGGCTGCTATGAGTTCTGTGAGTAGGTAGATAGAGTTCAACACCACCTTGAGCTCACCAGAATTTTTGTAGCTCATCTTCAAGACAACAAGGTGACTCTTGCTGGGGTAACATTCACAATCTCACCCTCCATCATTGCAGATGCAACCAGGATTCCAAATTTAGGGGAGAAGTGGTACAAGGCACAGGACCTGGATGAACACTATTATGAGCCTTATATTAAACCTCGGTACATAAATGAGGTGAAAAGACTTTTTCCTTTCAGATTTCTTGAAGACAAGTATGTCCCCATGATGAAAATCATCATGAAATATTTCACTTGTGAGGGCAGATTTTCCAGGTTGTACACCTATCACATCAAGCTTCTCATGCATTTTACCAGGGTGAGGATGGTAAACCTCCCTTATTTATTGTTCAATAATATTGAGAAGATGGCTCATTTTGTCTAGAAGAAGCCATACCGTCAAGAGATGAGCAGTCTCTATCATTACTCCCTGATCAAGATGATTGTGCTTCATCACCTTAGCCTCCTCAACATCTCTTGGGAGACATTTATTTCTCATGACATCTTCAGGGGTCCTCAAATTCCTCCACCAATGTCTCAAGAAGCAGGGGGACCTTCTAGCAGTGCTCAGGTGAAAACAGATGAGGAGGCCAAAGAGACTAAAACTACTGAGGTGCCCGAGACTTACATGACATATCAGAGGGGCACAAGGAGATTGTTTGCAGTTGATAGGCAAGTGTTTGCTCTACGGGATGTGGAAGGGACCTTGCCTTCTTCGTCAACCCATAGGCAAATGCTAGCTCCACAGGATGTGGAAGTGGCTTTCCCTTCTTCATTAACACAATAGGTACAAGTGCAATAGCTGCACAAAGGGAAATAAAAGATGTCGGAGCAGAGTTTTGATGATGAGGAGAAGGAGAGGGACTTTGATTTGACAGTGCATGATGAGCTAGAGCAACATTATACACGTCATGGCATGGAAATAATTGACTTAGAGGCTCAGGATGAAGAAACGATAAAGGAAATCATCATACAGGAAAAGGAGGCTCAAGTCCAAGCTTTGATGGACTATTTGGAGAGGGCCAAGTATGTCATCACATATTTGGAACAAGAGAACAAGCAGTTGAGTGACAAGAAGGTCCTCATGGAGCTAGAACTTCTCAAAGTAAAACGACAACGTGACAAAGAGGCACAGGTCACTGTAACTCCTATTGAGAAGGAAATTGAATATTATAGAGAGACTTGGCTTGAGAGAGTCAATTTTTACCTAGAGAAGCTATTGTAGAAGGCCAATAGAGACAACCAGATGATCAGGCACGTGGCCTACCATTACAGGACTCGAAATAAAATTTGCAACATAAGGGTCAAAAAGATGAAACCTAGGCTAAGGCAGGCCCTAAAAGGAGAAAAGGAGAAGGATAGGCTTAGGTTTCTTTTTGAAGCTTACTTGGCTCATCAGGATACTTGATAATGGTGCTTCTCACCAATTTTGGGCAAGTTTGGAAGAATTTTTGTCATTTGCAAATTTTGAAATTTTACATACAGAAAATCTGCCTCAACGCGCAGTGCCACTGGTGATGCGCTTTTCCTAGGGGCACCCAATGCACAAATGGTTTGAATTTTTGGATTCCAAACGATGAGTACATGAACCCTATGGATTTTCTAAGATTTTGGAGTAGAACTAGTCCACCAAAATGTCAAAATACACCCTAACAATGACCTTTCTGCCACTTTTTGGACACACAGAAGCCGTCTTGGGAGAATTAAGTTTTGAGGGATCAAATGAGCTTGAAATGCCACAATTCTAGGTGTTTTGGAAAGTAGACTTGAATACCTTTCCAATTATCTATCATGATCTCAATTTGGATGCCGGGAAGGCCTCCAAACAGGACCTGAAAATGGCACTATGCGTTGGGCCAATTGCACTGCACGTAGGGCAAATTTTGCACAGGGTGGCTAGTTTTCCATTTTTTTACTGTGTTCATGGATTTTCTCTCATGGAGGATGTTTTACCATTTTAATGATTACTTGGCATGTAAATATGATTCATAATTATTAGTAGAGGTTAGATTCATTGCATTAAAAGTCAATTTGAGCTCAAAAGAATCAGTTTTTCACTTTTAGAGGCAAGTTGTTAAGATGCCTATATTCATGTTTCTTGTTTAGTGTTGGTTCGATTAACTCCTCATATTAGGTATTTGACCCTTGAGGATGGTAGGAGGTTGAAACAATGCCTATATCTTCTTCTTCTTCTTTCTCATTGTAAAGGGTTGGACTCGGCTGGATTCTTATGCCTTGATTGTACATCCTTTATATCAGTTTAGCAAGAGATTAATAAAAATTGCAACTATTTCTTTCGGATCCATGTGGTATGTAGTTTAGTTCAGTTTCTTCTCTTTCGATCAAATGTTAACATGTTTTGTGTACTTCATTAATCATTTCATTGCTTCTAAGTGAATGTTTTCAAGTTGATAGGCAGAATTCATAACATCACTGCTCTGCTTTGGGGAAATATTCACCATTATATGTTTTCTACAGTTTAGGAAGGATCCATAGTAATCGCATGTTATTCCTAGCTTCTCATCAGTCTTAAAACACCTCACCCATCAAGCCCTAGAGTGCTAGGCCTTATACCTACCTTGCCCCATTGAAAACCTTGCAATATTCACCTAATTCCCTAGCCCTAACTGTTTGGCTCATCCTGATCCAGCAAAACCCCTTCAAAATCAAATCAAACCTTGTGCTACTATACCTAGCTTAATATCCTTTTCCTGATCCAGTCATCTTGGTTGAGATCCTTATGGAGAGATCCCTCTCCCAGCCTACTAGGGCTAGCTACTTGGCTAAGCGTGGTTTGTGGTTACCCTGGCATTGCCTTCCTTCAATTTGAGGTTCAATCCAGGTGATAACATTAAGCACAATTTCTGAACAGCCAAGAAATTGGTTTCTTAAGAGACAACAGGATGAACAAATTGTTTGAGTTGCATGAGTACATAGATAACATGAAGGCTAGAATCATTATCTTCAGGTTGAAATGTAAAGCATACATTTGGTGGGAAGAAATGAAGTGGGTCAAAGACATCAAGACAGAGGACTTGATTTGGCATGAGTTCAAGACGATAATTAGGAAGTTATACTTTCCAGAAAGGTACTACGACAGTAAGGCCAAATAATTTTATGAGCTAAATATGGGATCAATGATAGATGAAGAGTACACAACCAAGTTTCTGGAGCTATTGAGGTATGTACCGTATCTTCAAGATAAAAAGTCTAGAGTTCAACGATTTGTCATTGGTTTTCCATTAGCATGTAGAGATCGGATCGATTATTATGAACCTCTGTCACTTGAGGAAGTCATTGGGAAATTGAAGCATTTCTATGAGCAATCAAAGTGTTAGAATGAATCTCAGCAAGGATGGAAAGGGAAAGACAAAGGTAAAGGTAAATGGTAGCCTAAGAGAGAAAGGCCTCAAAATGCAGGGGAGAAAGAAAACTGTGGCACCTCAAAAGAAGTTTAATGCAGTTAGACAGGGACATGGATCACAACAACACCACAAAGGGAAAGATACTAGACAGTTGGAGTGTTGGACATGTGGTGAGGAACACCTTAGGAGAGATTTTCCGCATAATCAAGATGATAGGCCTACGATATAAAATGCAAAGGAGGCGTCGACTGTTGGCGATGTGGGGTAGAGTATTCCTCATATTTATGCAGTGATGGACAACAGACAAGCAAAGCACCATGCATCTATCATTGAGATGGAGGGTAAGCTTGGTGATCAATTTATTTCTATTTTGATTGACCCTGGATCTAATTATAGCTATGTTAGTCTTAACTTGGTGGATAAGTGTGGTTTGAGTAAGGAATTTCATGTAGAATCTCGGTTAGTGAAGTTGGCTACAGGTACAAAGAATCGAGTTCATCATTGGGTAAGAGCTTGTGCATTTGATTTGAATGTTATGCTCATTGAAACACATTTGAATGTATTGCCATTGGGATCATACAGTATGTTGTTGGGCATGGATTGGTTTTACCTTCATAGAACCAAGGTGGATTATTATGACAAGGCCATTGAGTGTGTGGATGACAATGGGGAACCAAGAGTCTTATAGGGAAAGAAGAAAGCCACATAAATTAGGATGGTGACGACTATGAAAGAAAAGAATAGTTGCAGAAAAGGGTTTATGTTATTCGCAGTGCACATTTCTAGTGACAAATATATGGAGGTTGAGGATGCAAATGTTTTGAGAAGATACCCAGTTCTACAACAATTCCAAGATGTATTTCTCAAGGATATTTCAGAGTTTCCACCTCACAAGGAGGTAGAATTTTCCAATGAGTTGGTGTCAGGGGCATATCTGGCATCAAAGGAACCTTATAGCATGAGTACACCTGAGTTGGTAGTTGAATTTGCAATTGAAGGAAATGATGGATAAGGGATACATTAGGCCAAGTGTATCACCATGGGGTGCACCGATACTATTCGTGAAGAATAAGGAGAAAACTATCAGATTATGAATTGACTATAGGATGTTGAACAAAGTGAACATCAAGAATAGGCACTCATTACCGATGATTGATCCTTTATTTGATCAGTTGAAGGGAGAAACATCATTATCTAGGATCAACTTGAGGATAGGATACCATCAGGTATGCATCAAAGAAGGGGACATCTATAAGACCACATTCCAGACCAAGTATGGGCATTATGAATTTGTTGTAGTTCTATTCAGTTTGACTAATGCTCCAGCTACATTTATGTTCTTGATGAATAGTGTGTTGAGTTTGTATTTGGATAAGTTTGTTATTGTGTTTATTGATGACATATTGTTATATTCTAAAAATGAGGAAGAGCATGCCAAGCATTTATAGCAGCGTTGAGGTTGTTGAGAGAGCATCAGTTATATGCTAATCTCAGTAGGTGTAGTTTCTTCCAGACTGAGGTACATTACCTGGGGCATGTTGTCTCGAAGGAGGGAATTACAGTAGATCCAGAAAATATAAGGGCCATCTTGGAGTGGGTAGCTCCTAGAAATGTAGATGAGGTGAGATCCTTCATGGGGTTGGCAGGTTATTACTGGAGGTTCATCAAGAACTTCTCACATATTGCTTATCCTATTAAATCATTACAAAGGAAAGGTAAGAAGTTTGAATGGACATAGGAGTATGAGGCCAGTTTTTAAGTAGCTTAAGTAGTTTTTGACACATGCTACAATGTTAAACATTGCAAATCTGGACAAGGAGTGATCCGGGTCTAGGTGTGACAAAGGACCCTTCCAAGACCTTTTACTTTTGTGATGTGTTAAATTGCATTTTTTAAAGAACATAAAAGAATACATCTGCATGTTGTAAAGAAGAGGAACATGACATTCATCAACACATGAAAACATAAGCTGTTGATAATGGAGTTTGTCCAGGAGGGACTACGTCTACGGGCCCCAGTGTCAAGATGGTGTTGGTTATTGCATTAAGTGTTACCAATAGTGATGATGTACATAAGAGGTGATGTCGCTATCATACAAGGAAAATTCCCTCATGCAAGAGTGGCTCCAATAGACACTCCGCTGCAGGAACTCTCATTCAAAAAGGACTCCTATCAGTATGACATAAACTCATGCATGATGAGCATCCCGCCAACATGGCATAAAAGGGATCTCAATGCAATCATACATGACGAAACATGAGCATCCCAGCAACATACAACAAAGGGATTGTTGGAAATAATACTGAGAGGGGGGGGGGGTGAATCAGTATTATCAAGTCAAATATTTCCTTTTTCACACCCAGATCATATATGCTACTTCAGTTAGTGAAAACTGCGTATATACGCAACTACAGATAAAGAAACCAGCATATACCATGCAGACTTATAATTTAATTTATCTTAGAGATGTTGATCATTAATTTGTGTATCAAAATCAAATAAACAGTAACCAGAAATAGTGAAACAGAGCAGAAGACAATCACACACAAGAACATAAGATATAAGGTGGAAACCCAATGTGGGTGAAAACCACCTGCTACAATTCGTCTCTATCTTCTTTTAATTAGAAATTCCTTTTTAAAATGTTTATGTACCGGTGCAGTCCTTTACCAGTACGCAGGCTGCAACCTGTAGAGAGCTACAACCCTCTCTCGTTCTCCAGCTTCTCCTCGAAGGGAGCTACAACCCCCTTAGCTCTTGCACTAGCCAAGATACTAGTACTCTACTACCTGCAGAAGGCTACAACCTTCTCTTTTCTTCCAGGGACCATGTTTCATAAATTTTTAGACTGGATCCATGAACATCAATCAATCAAGAATTTCTGCATCAAACAATCTCCTTTTCACAAATTAAAACTGAATCAAATCGACACTTCTCTGACAGTTGTACCCAGAACATAGTAACAGTAACCACACACCAAATTCTGAACCCAGAACATTGCAGCAATAAACAGAAGCAACTAGAACACAATTCAAGAGACGTACGCTACTTCAATAACCAGAAACCTGTGTGCATACGCTACTTTGTTTGGACCAACCTGCGTATATGCTGTTTATACTCACAAAACAGGCGTGTATACGCGCCTTCGATTCACTGAACCTGTGTACAGATCTATAAAGGATAATTCACTCTTTCAAGTATTTAGACATTTGTTAACCCAGATTACCAGTTTTATAGATCAAGCATGCGCCACATATAATGGATCAAAATCATACAAAGATACTATTATTCAAGCCTTAAGATGATGATCGATCAATAGAACTTATCCTTCTTTTTGCGCTCAGGTTCCTCCTTCATTCAGATCCAGATATGCACCATAACCCAATCACCAGTATTCCAGATCTAGCACTTTTTCAGATATTCAATAATTTAGATGATCCTTTGCCAAATGATCTTCTTCCTCTTTTATAATCTTGCCTTTCACAATACCACAGCCCAAAACCATAACAAATCAATACCAAGGACCCAATACTTGGGATCAACACATCGGATGAGATACCAAGGTTGAAAACCATAGGTTCAAATACCAAGGACAAAATACCATGGACCAAAAATAAGTTCTCCCAAATGTACGCGCTTTTCCTTGCATGAAAGTGCATGTATACGTATATGCGACTTTTGAAAGACTAATCCGCATGTATACGTGTCTTCGTCATGATGGACCTGCATATATATATTTTTCCTTCATTCTGAGAGCTTGTACTGAGATCTATTACCAAAGTGAGTTGCCATCAAGGACAACACCTGTGCCACACTTGTGCCTGTTATAAACATTTTTGGGCACTACAACCCCAAGCATGAAATTTCCATAAACCAAGGGCTCCTAAGTCCCTAAAAGTGTTTTTCTAACCCCTAAAGGAACAAGGTCAACTGATTACAACTTCTCCCAGAAGTTCTCCATGAAAAACTGCTCAGAACTGGTCAAAACAGGATCATTTCAGCTGCTCCATAGGCAAAGTGCGTTGCATCTCACCTAAATACACTGTGTGGGTGTGTTTCATTTCAAAAATCCCTTTTATGGGGTGCGATGGGCGAGAAGTGACAAATGGCAGTGTCATTCCGCGAGGTGGAGAGGCATGGAATCTTCCAGAAACTTCTCGTGTGACACTTGCCTCTCTGAATTCGACCAAGGATGAGTAAGAGATCATCAATCTCCAAGTGGAAGCAAGAACTATCAGAGGGAAGACACTAATCAAATCACAAGCTGACTCATCTCCCTTACAGATATCTATATATGGATCCCTCATCCCAGAGATCCAGAGGCTGGAATTTTTCATATTGTAAGGAATTGTTGTTGGTTTCTTGAGAACAACATCAGAGTGTTGGGTGATCTAAGCTTTGTATGAGGTGAAGAGGGGCTTCCTTGCTGAGAGGATGATGCTGGGTCAGAATAACTGGTTATAACTCCCTTGGATCTTTCTTTTTTATCAATAAAAGCTATTCAAGTTTTCCTCCATACTCTTGTGTCATTTATGTTTTATGCATTCATATGGTCAATTTACATCTGATCCTAGATTGTTTATGATTATAGATCCATGTTCTTGTACAGTGCTATGCTACTGTGATCTTACAGGTACTCTGTGAAGCTGGGCATACCAAGGAGCAAGTGGTGAAAGACTATCAAGAGAGAGAGGAATCGAACTAGGATTAGCGCAAGACAGAGGTTGGTCTTCTTTGTTCTTCTCTCATCTATATTTCATAAAGGAAAAAAAAAAATTATCTTTACTTTGTTTGTTTCTAAGGTAGCTATCACACCTTAGTGGGATAAGTAGTTCTGTGTAGACACTTTTCCCTGTAACAAAATGGCGACTCCGCTGGGGACGAATTAGTTTGTTTGTTTATCTTCCTTGTTGTCTATTTTATAAACTTACAGACAGATCCTGAAGTAGAGCCAGGTAGCTTTCAAACTGCATTTGCTATGCAAATGCAAAGTAGATAAATGTCGCTTGAGTCAATCTCCAGGATTTGTTTATGACTTAAACAACTGATTCACAAACTCTCTGATTGCCCCTTGTGGTAGCTCTTAGAACCTCCTTAGATCTACCCCTGATTATTGCATTACTGATTACCATTTGCTCGGCCAAAACCCATGAACTGAACTGCAAACTGTGACCTGGAACCCAAGAAAAGTCTCGTCTCTGACCCAGCGCAGGTACTGTTCTGTGAATCTGAAATTCAGCACACTTCTCGACTGTAGTAGGTGTGCTGCATTTCAAATTCCCTGTGTTACAGGTGTGCTGATCAGACTAGGCATTATTCAGTTTTGGTTTCTGTGACTCATTCTTTTCAGTTCTATTCATGAATTTTGCTGCCTGTAATCAGTATATCTCTGTTTGAAACCCCTTTTCCTTGTTGTTATTCCACCTCCTTTGTGCAAAAGAACTGTAAATGTTTTTGTGTATTTTTTGAGTCATTTTCAGTTCTCCTTTGCAAAAAGTAACGTAATCATATTGTCTTCCTTTGATTTGAAAGTGCCGCAAGTGTTGTTTTTAGTCATAGGAAAGAGTTTGGTTGCTATTGATAGTCGATTATCCTGTTACTATTGTATTTGGTCTGAATTTGTAGTTTTTCTAGTGTCAAAAACAAGTATTCATTTCCAAATCAAAAAATGTTGAGATTGTCTCCATTTTTTATTTTGAAAAGAAACTTGTTAATAATTGTCGATTGAAAAGTAATTCAGATTTGTGCATTAGCTTTCTTTTTACCATTCACATACTAAGAAAGCTGAAAACAAATACATGCATGTGCATTTGCATTTAGACTGTTTGTTTGTTTTGATTTAGGACTGTGTATTTAGTGTGTGCTCTTTTCTCTTTGTGAAAGAATACTATCTCTCTTTCCTTATTAGCTAGTATTTTCATTGCACAAAGAAGATAAAAGACTGTTTATCATCTTAGATTGCATTTTAGGAATTATACATCTACATCTCGCGGTGAACCTGAAAGGCAAATTTCTTAAGCAAGATCAACTATAAAATAAATTTAATGAATCTAACAACGCTTTGGAACCTAACGCACAACATCTAGAAGTCTAGGCTAGAGACGTATTCCGGCGTCGTAAAGCTTGGTAACTATTGTTCTCACTGATTGTTGGGTGATTCCTCCACTTTGAGACGATAAGTGCCAGTACGGACTTGTGCTCCCACATACTGTAGAGTATATTTTGGGAGACCACAATAGGCTTAATCCTTTATCCATAGGAATTTGTGTCTGCCGCCCTATCGATCGCAATGCACTAAACACAACATTCGGGGAGATTGACTGCCGTACCGTAAAAAGTATTCTGCAGTTTTGCGATTGGTTTGGTAATCCCTCTACCTAGATTTCCAGAGAAGTCCCTTTCGTTCCTTTTCAGACTCCTTAACAGAAAAGGTCCATCTGAGCACTTGTCACTTCAGGCTCATTAAAAATCGAAGGCGACTAGAGTCATCTTTTGTTTTTTCTCGACTCTTTAAAATTGAAAAAACATGTTGTGTCAAAGCATCTAAAATTCATTTAATTTGGAAACATATTTCCCCTTTATTTTTAGTTGATCGAGTAATCCGCAATGGTGGAAGAAAGTCAATCGAAATCGCTAGAAAATCTTTTGGATAGACTAGATATGTCTGAACAACCGTCGACATCGAGCGCTGTGTCATCCGACGCAGCAGCAGTAGATCCTCCTGCTGCTACTCCAATGATGTTCGCCGGTATACCATCTGTCTCGGCAAGTTATCAACAACAAGCTGGAGTCCAATCAGGGACTGTTTCGACGACATGGTCAATTCCTATTTCTTCATCCGGATTATCATCTGGTATTTCTTATGTTGAAACTCAACAAATTGATCCATTATGTCTTCAAAGGCCAATATACCCTTTAAGTACTGGATTGCCACCATATGGAGGGCAGTATACCTTTTCATTGTTCCCTCCCGGAGAACAACCATGTGGGAGTTTACAACAAAGTTCAGGTCAAACTGGAATTACATCTAGCGGTTGGGTACCAATACTTCCTCAACAACCAAGGGTTGTATATTCAATGCAACCAGTCCACCCTATGTCGAATATTCCCACTATACCTGCTATGGTGACTGCGTTGCAAGTACAGGCGCTACCTGTTGTATGTCAACCCCATTCTCAGGTTGCAATACAACAGCCTCTTGTCTCAACAACTCAATCACAACCTCAGGTTAGTGCCTCCTTATCTGGAGAGACTCAGGCTCAAACAAGTACTATGACTTCTCATCTTGGTCAATCATCCAGTATTGGGCAACAGCAAATGGTCCAACAACCATGGCTGATTCAATCTCAACAACCGCCATTCCAGCAATCATATCAAGGACCTGAGCAACAAGTCTTTGTAAGTAATGGGCAACTGCATTTCCAAAGCGGTTATCAACAACCATACTATAATGGTTATGCCCATCAACCTTATCAAAGTTACCAGCATCAAATACATTATGCTGGTATGCAAAGACCCACTACTCAGGCGATTCCATCTTATCCTGGGTATGCTTTGCCTAACCTGAATCAACAGTTTCCCTTTGTAGCAACTCTAGAATTACCAGATTTAAACCGGCTGACGAATGATCCAATTGCTTACGCCCCTTGGTGGCCGGCGATTCCGCATAAAATTCCGTCAGATATTCCTAAATTTAATGGAAATTCGAGTGAAGACCCGTCGAATCATGTGATGACATTTCATCTGTGGTGTTCATCAAACACCCTAAACGATGATTCGATTAGGCTTCGCCTTTTTTAGAGGAGGTTAACTGGTCTGGCAAAAAAATGGTATATCGAGTTACCCAGAGCTTTGTTTGACAACTTCAGTACCCTAGCCACAACCTTTTTAACCCATTTTCAGTTACCGATAAGGTATGAAACGGGAACAGAACTTCTTACCAATTTCAATCAAACAACGACCACTCACATATCCGATCATATACATGAGTGGCAACGTCGTCGTAGAATGGTAAAAATGTATGTTCTTGATCAGCTTTTAGCTGAATGGTTTATTAAGTCTTTGTTACCTTCCATTACAGAAGATGTGGCAAAAGGGGGAGTCGTCACCGAAGAGCAAGTTATTGCTCATGCGCAATATTTGGACTTGATTTATACTTAGTCTGGCACGCTCTACGATACCTGACGTGCCCAGACTGGAATTTTCGGTCCCCCCTCCTCCTAATTTGAACAATGACTCTCATTCCGACAACAACGTGATTGGTATGACAGACACGAAATCGACAAAGGCTACATCTAAGAAAGCCCGTAAGATTTTTGATCAAAATGCAAATGAAGAACTTTTCGCCTCAGAGGTAAATGTCGTGTCGACCGACAAGGGCAAACAACTGAAGCAACCAAGGGGCAAGAAGAAAAAGAAAGGGAGAAAAAAGAAACAAGATGAGTCATCTCCTGGAAAACCTTCTACAAACCCTTCTGGGCAAAGGAAACCCCCTGCAGGGTGTCATATATGCGATGAGGATCATCGGACGAGAGATTGTCCACATAAAGCTGAAGTTAAGAAACTCTTTAAGAGTTCAAAAACCTCAGCAGTATTGACTGATCTGTTTCCAAACCCGGGAACCAAACTGGTTGCTAATCAAAATGCTTCCCGATCCCAAGTGCTTATGTTGTCTATCTCAAAGCAGCAAAATGATGTTTTGACAAGGAATAAAGATTACGGGAATCCACAGCTGTCGAATAACAAGGCTAATGAACAACCTAGTAGTTCGACAACAACTTTGACCGAAGTTTTGCCACCCATCATTACTAAACCAATGATAAAGCCGCCAAAGGGAGTAGTACACAAATCAACATTTAATCCTCGTGCCAAAGTAGCACAGAGTTATAATACAGTAGAGGACCTGGCCCAATCACCGTCCGCTATGTCGACACTTGAGGTACCACAAAATCACCCCTCCCAAAAGCAGGCTCTATTATCAGTAATAGGTGGGATTGACCCAACGGATTCCAATCTTGTATCCTTTAATCACAAAGGATATGACCTTGAGTTACCAGCGCAACTAGCTTTCCTTATTCAAGTGAAAGCCCTCAAAAAAACTGTTCATTGAACAATTATTGATGAGGGGGCATCTACATGTATTATGTCGATGAGTTGCTGGAAAAATTTAGGCTCACCACCCTTGTCACGATCGTCAACAATGTTAAAAACATTTTATGGATGATCGTACACTCCATACGGGATTTTAAGTAACTTGCAAGTTGAACTAGGGGGCAAAACAGTAGAAATTGATGTTGAAGTAATCGATGGAAACCTCGATTACAACATCCTATTGGGAAGGCCCTGGATATATGCCATGGCCGTAGTTGTGTCGACCTACTTCAGGAAGATTGCATTTCCCTTTCAGGGAAGAATTACAATCGTCGACCAACAAACATTTCTCCCCAACATTTCACAAGTTACGGGAAGCATTCCAATGATCCATGGAAGCGATCATTCGCTTCAAAATATCGGAGTAGGTCTCCTAAAAGACCCTGCCTTAATGGGTACTTTTTCGTTACCGCCTCCGAGTAATCTGGTAGAAGTGGCCACAGTGGAAACCTGCAATATGAAATCTTCTATATCTAATGGATTCGGAAGATTCCTAAACATTTTTTCAGCATGGATCATCGCCCTAATAGAAATATTGTAGCAATCAATTTTCTTAGCCTGGGGGGCAAACTCAAATCAACGCTCATCGAATGTTTGGATAGATAGGTCTAAGGAATATGGCACCTCTTCAGATCCTTGGTCACATGTACATTACACAGACGAAGGAATTGTTCAGTCAATGATGATTGACGGGGCACCGTGGGAAGATTACCACCATTGTTCCCATCTTCCGAATTACCATGAAGATTATTCCGGCAAACTTAATCATCCTTCAATTTTTGATTTTCTATCAAATACTGTAAATACGGTGGATTCTGAAGACAGTTCTTATCTCGTGTTGACCTCGTTAAAAAATGAAACAAGGAGTCGTGAGGATAGTTCTTTTACTGTGTCAACCTCATTAAAAAATGAAACGACTCCCTTTCCAAATCGAGCCTTTGATTACGATCTCGTAAAATCAAAGTTGAGTCTTTCGAAGATCTCGAAGGTAAACCTTCATTCCAACCATCGAGTTGAATGCAATGAAGCTTGGGGGGCATGCACCTCGATTTGCGTTATTATGCTGGGGGCATGCAAACTTATCACGAGTAGTGTTACTGCAGGGTTCAATCTCGTTAAAAAATAAACCCGCCACGAGCAGTGTTACTACAGGGTTCAAGCTTGTTAAAAAATAAACCCGCATCAAGCAGTTTTAACGCAGACTTCATGCTCGTTAAAAAATAAACATAAGCAATGAGTAAATGTTTCCCCCAGCGTTTAAACTCAATAAAAAATGAACCAATTCCCTGTGAATAATCATCGTGAAGGTAGTACTTCAACCTTTAAAGCCTTGGTTGTGTTCCCATCATCACCTCCACAATGTATTGGCCGATCATTCACCTCCATTTGATTGTTTACCCCTTTTGAGGAACAGCTGCGAAGAGTGATCCCGCTAGCCATCCTTGTAACACTGCTGTGATTGGAAAATTCCAAACCTTACCTGGAATTAGCTGCTACCCAATTTTATCACTCGTTCCTCAAAGACGAGTCTCCTTTAAGCTCTTTTCAACTGACTTGTAAAATATGAAACGATTGTTGAGCCATTGGCCTCTCCAGCTCGTTAAAAGGACCGGAAGTGCTATCCCTCCTTTAGATTTTAATCTTTTTGGACCTGAGGGATTATTACACAAAAAGATCGAGCGCTTGTTTTGTTCGGCTCGTTAAAAAGTATCGAAAATTCATCCCTTCTGTATTGTTTTATACTTTTTAGGACTTAAGGGATTAGATGACGAAAAGGGAACTTTGGAGTTTCCTTTACGTCCCTTTTCAGACTCTCTAAAATTGAAAAGGACCGAGTTATCTTTGTCATTAAACTTGTTAAAACCTAATAGCGGCAAACTTGTCCATAGCAGACAAGAACGAGTTTCACTATCGCTAGGCTCGTTAAAACATAGCGATGGGTTTTCCCGAAGGGAAAATTATAGAACAAGCATATGTTATCCTCCTCAAGCTTGACAAAAATAAAGAGGTACTGGTCAGCAATGACTAGGGGAAAATTGGGAAGAAAACTTGAAGAAACTTTGTTGGTAGCAAGTCGCTCTTGAACATGACACTTTCACTCCGCATCCAAGTCGGGTTAGGTTGTTTCATTCACCGGTCACATCACCATGGTCCCATAACACCATCCACATTTGGGGTTAATGCTACCAATCCATCACGTCAGTGTCGCCGATATGTTCAAGAGAAGTCATTCAGAGAATTCACCTATGTCTCACCCGCTACAATACATTTACACTCCATTCTTTCATGACCGCCACCCTGAACCTTATGTCATCAGATCGTTTTCACCTCCATTAAAATCATTTGCTCTATTCCATGTCATTGATGTGGGATTCATTAAGGCCCTCTTGTGATAGATCGCTTCTTTTCGACATCATCTCATTATCCAAGAAGCCGATCTAGGAACACCCCGTTCAGTACTTTGAAGCTTGCATGCCTTAATGGCAAGTTTCTCACTTCCGGCGACAGGTTTACATCAATGACCTTCGACCGAAAGATTTCACGTGGTGTTCGACGCCAAGTCCTTTATTCACACCACGTGAATTGTACTGCAGTACCTTGAGGGTCATTATCATTATCGGTGATTCCTCTCGCGCCTGTTAACATCTTACATCATTGGCTGGTAATCAGGCGATGTCTTTCCATGTTCAACTCCAGAACATCTCTCACATGGATAGACTTGTACTTCAAGTGAAGATTGAACGAGATTGAAGACCCCAAATCTAGTTTCATCCATCCGGGCTATGATATATATTCAGGGAAATAAAGACATCAAATGTACATTATTGCTGCATAGATAATCAACCAATCAAAGGGATGATGACTCTACCAGAATCATCAGTCTACACTCAGACGATTGTCTATCCTATGTACATGAAAACCAATTATAAAGCTAAGCATGGGAATGCCTGCCTCAGCTAGATCGTGAAAATATTATGAAGATAATGTATTGTATTTTATCTTATTACAAGTCTCCTCTCAGCTTGAAAGAACTTCGGATCCTCATCATAAAGCATTTCACCTGACATCAAAAGATTAACGACCTCATGCTTTAGGGGGTAACTGTTATAGACATTTTTGGGCTCTACAACCCCAAGCATGAAATTTCCATAAACCAAGGGCTCCTAAGTCCCTAAAAGTGTTGTTCTAACCCCTAAAGGAACAAGGTCAACTGATTACAACTTCTCCCAGAAGTTCTTCATGAAAAACTGCTCAGAACTGGTCAAAACAGGATCATTTCAGCTGCTCCATAGGAAAAGTGCATTGCATCTCACCTAAATACACTGTGTGGGTGCATTTCATTTCAAAAATCCCTTCTATGGGGTGCGATGGGCGAGAAGTGACAAATGGCAGTTTCATTCCGTGAGGTGGAGAGGCATGGAATCTTCCAGAAACTTCTCCTGTGACACTTGCCTCTCTGAATTCGACGAAGGATGATTAAGAGATCATCAATCTCCAAGTGGAAGAAAGAACTATCAGAGGGAAGACACTAATCAAATCACAAGCTGACTCATCTCCCTTACAGATATCTATATATGGATCCCTCATCCCAGAGATCCAGAGGCTGGAATTTTGCATATTGTAAGGAATTGTTGTTGGTTTCTTAAGAACAACATCAGAGTGTTGGGTGATCTAAGCTTTGTATGAGGTGAAGAGGGGCTTCCTTGCTGAGAGGATGATGCTGGGTCAGAACAACTGGTTGTAACTTCCTTGGCTCTTTCTTGTTTATCAATAAAAGTTATTCAAGTTTTCCTCCATACTCTTGTGTCATTATGTTTTATGCATTTGTATGGTCAATTTACATCTGATCCTAGATTTTTTATGATTATAGATCCATGTTCTTGTCTAGTGCTATGCTACTGTGATCTTACAGGTACTCTGTGAAGCTGGGAGTACCAGGGAGAAAGTGGCGAAATACTATCAAGAGAGAGAGGAATCGAACTAGGAGATTAGTGCAAGACAGAGGTTGGTCTTCTTTGTTCTTCTCTCATCTATATTTCATAAAGGAAAAATGAAAGTAGCTTTACTTTGTTTGTTTCTAAGGTAGCTATCACACCTTAGTGGGATAAGCAGTTCTGTGTAGACACTTTTCCCTGTAAGAGTTCCATAGCGCCAAACCTATGTCATAATGCCAAAAATCTCCCCCTTTGGACTTGATGGCAACCCTAAGATCCTTAAAGTCATTCTCCCCCTTTTTCATCAAGGGCAAAGGGTTATGCTCCCCGTGAGTGCATGCTGAAATCTCTATTCTGCTGTGTTGATCATGCTCCCCCTGATTGTAGTCAAGATCTGCAAAAAGATGTTCTTCAAGACGAACTGTGACTCATACATCATAAATGACCTTCCTATCACCAAAAAGACTCTATACATACATCCATCACCAAACCAAGGGGGGATCATCCACCCAACCAAGTGGGGATACATTAGAAATTTTCATATGACAACCAAGATCATTACATCAATAATCCCAGGCATAGTGGGGAAACCAAAATAGGCCGTTACATGACCTTGATAATAATAAAATATGTACATGACATAGATTTGAAATATCTAGAGCAAGACTATGCAAGACACTAGTAACTAATATCAGCAGCATCTGTCAATCACTATTCAGATCAGCAACCATGATCTCGTTCTATTCTCCCTCTGAATAGTTGTGTACTTGAACCAAAAGCTTCTAAGATAATGCCAACAATGCATTATTAGAAGTCTATTTGCTCCCCCTGAACTTGTGCCAGATGGTCTCTATCAGACCCATATCAGACTGTCTTCAACCAGAGTCTGACCCTACTAATTTCCTTCAAACCACCATATATGCGACTGTCTCTGCATAAACCGGCATATGTATGCGGATCCTCCTCAGGAAACTCGCGTACACCCACTTTTCTCTGAGACAGACAAGTTTCAACAGCAATATGATGCATCAACTACTCCCAGCTTCTGTCTGAGGTATTCAAAAGTTTCCCTGGGCAATGGTTTGGTGAGAATATCAGCAACTTGTTCCTTAGAGGGAACATACTCCAATTTGACCTTTTGTTCGAACACTTGTTCCCGAAGAAAATGATACTTGATCGGTATGTACTTAGTCTTTGAATGCATGACAGGATTCTTTGAGATACTGATAGCACTTGTATTATCACAAAAGATGCATATAGGTGGAGTACAAGTGATTTGAAAATCATGCAAAGTTTGCATCATCCAAAGGAGTTGTGTGCAACAAGATGCAGCAACCACATATTCTGCTTCAACTGTAGATAAAGAAATCAAACTCCGTTTCTTGCTGAACCAAGATACTAATCTGGAACCCATAAAGAATGCACCACCACTAGTGCTTTTTTTTTCATCCATGCTTCCAACCCAATCTGCATCTATATAATCATGCAATGTGAGATCTGTATCTCTAGAATACCATAAGCCATAGTTTTGAGTTCCTTTAAGATACTTGAAAATTCTCTATACTGCCAAAAGATGAGTTTCCTTTGGATTTTCCTGAAATCTTCCAACCATTCCCACTGCATGCATGATGTCTGGTCAGGTACCTGTTAAATAGAGCAGACTTCCAATCATGGATCTATAGGTTGGTTGATGCACTACTGCTGATTCATCATTTGCACTGAGGCTGCATCCTGTAACCATAGGGGTACATACTGGTTTCAAATCTTCCATGCCATACTTCTTCAATGTCTGCTTGAGGTACTTGGTTTGAGATACAAAGATACCACCTTCTTTTTGTTGGATTTTTAAACCAAGAAAATATCTCAGTTCTCCAAGCAAGGAAATTTCGAATTCTTTCTACATCACCAAGGCAAAGTTTTGACTCATAGCTTCTTCATTGCTGCCAAAGATGATATCATCAACATACACAACAAGTATTAGCAATTTGTCATGTTCAATTTTTATATAAAGATTGCTATCTGCTGACCCTTTTGAGAAGCCTTGTTGATGAAGATATTTGTCCAGACGATAATACCAAGCCCTTGGAGCTTGTTTAAGACCATAGAGAGCCTTCTTAAGTCTGCATACAAGTTTTGGATCATTGCCAAGGATGAATCCATCTGGTTGCTCAATGTACACTTCTTCTTCTAAGCCTCCATTCAGAAAGGTAGATTTCACGTCCGTTTGAAATACTTTGAAATTTTGAAAACTAGAGAGAGAAAGGAACATTCTGATGGCCTCAAGTCTAGCAATAGGAGCAAACGTTTCTTCAAAGTCTATTCCTTATTGTTGAGCATACCCTTTACAAACAAGTCTAGCCTTGTTTCTAATAACTTCCCCATTTTCATTCAACTTGTTTTTGAATATCCATTTTGTCCCTATGACATTCTTATCTTTTGGTCTAGGAACCAACTCCCAAGTGTTGTTCCTTTCAATTTGCTCAAGTTCTTCATCCATTGCCTTCACCCAGCTTTCATATTTGCATGCTTCTCTTACATTTTTAGGTTCAGTGGAGGAGAGAAATGCCAAATAGCTTGAAGCTTCTGCAATTGTTCTTCTTGTTTGTATACCTACCTCTTTTTGCCCCAAAATTTTTGATTCTGTACGATTCTTCTGGACGTACCTGGATGGAGTCTTTTCTTCTATCCTTATCTGTTCTTCTGGTGCCTCATGGGTTTCTTCTTCATCATGAATCTGATTTGATGTTGATGGATAGTCCTCATCATCTTCGAAATATTCAGATCTTACCTACCTAGGAGTGTTTTCTTCTTCATCAACCACTACATCAATACTTTCAACAATTTTTCCAAGCCTTTTATTGTAACACTTGTAAGCTTTGCTGTGGGGAGAGTAACCAAGGAGAATGCCTTCATCTGCTCTAGGTTCAAACTTGCCAAGATTCTCATCAGTATTTTTGATATAGCATTTGCTTCCAAAAATTTTGAAATATTTTACCGAAGGAGTCTTACCATACTAGAGGTCATGAGGAGTTTGAGTGCTTTTCACCCGGACGTTTGTCTTGTTGAGAATAACAACTGCAGCAAATGCAGCTTCACCCCAGAAAGTTATGGGAGTTCCAGACTCATCCATCATAGCACGAGCCATTTTTTGAACCGTTTTGTTCGTCCTTTCCACTACTCCATTTTGCTGAGGAGTCCTTGCAGTAGAGAATTCCCTTCTTATTGCATGTTCTTCACAAAAATTGAAAAATTCATCTGAGGTAAACTCCCCACCTCTATCAGACCTGAGGTGTTTGATTTTGTGATCTGATTCGTTTTCAACCAACGATTTGAAAGATTTGAATTTTTCGAATGCTTCGTCTTTTTGCTTCATAAGTCCTATCCAACACATCCTGGAGAAGTCGTCAATGAATAATATAAAGTATTCTTCTCCTTGAGGTGACCTTTTTCTAGATGGACCACATACATCAGTATGGACAAGTTCAAGTGACCTACTAGTTGATCCTTCCTTCTTAAGAAAGTTAGTTCTAGTTTGCTTACCAAATTGACATGATTTGCATATTGTATTGTCTGGAATTCTGATGTCTGGAAGACCACGAACTGCTTGGTATTTGCATGCTTTCCTAATCTGTGAGAAGCTTAGATGTCCCAATCTCCGGTGCCATAGCCAGTGTTCATCATTCTTGCTCAGATAGCATTGTTTTTGTCCTCCCTTGAGAATGTATAGATTATTTGGAGTCCTTATGCCTTTGATCACTGTTTCTCCTGTATCAAGCTCACGAACAATACATCCATTTGATCGAAATATCACCTCATTTCCTTGGTCACACATTTGACTGACACTCAATAGATTATGTTTTAAGCCATCAACATACATAACATTTCCTGCTTTGACCTTTTCCTTTAAAAGAACAGAACCTTTACCTTTTATGAGTGTAGGGGTGTCATTTCCAAATGAGACCTTCTTCTCCTTCTCTAAGGCACTATATGACTAAATTTTTTCTTTATCACCTGTCATATGTTTCGAAAATCCACTGTCGATGTACCATTGATTTTCCTGCCCTTCTGCATATAAGGCTATACCACATCTTTCTGGTTGTGGTTCTTTCATTCTCCATGTTTTAACACTTGAGGCTTGCTCCTTCTAAGTTGTCTACCGAAACCTGCTCCTGCATTCAAAATCTTCATGACCGAATTTGTTACAAATAGAACATTCTATTTCATTTTCAAGAGCAGAAAAGTTATTGTAGGTCCTTTTTGTGATCCCAATCATACTTCTTTGTTTTTGAGCTCCTCTAGTCATGATTGTCTTATAGGCAACACATTGAGATTCTTTGTGACCAAAGTTATGACAAGAGAAACATTGGCCATTGAAGAAACTCCTGTGATT
The DNA here is from genome assembly GCA_031772625.1 of Pinus tabuliformis. NCBI lineage: Eukaryota > Viridiplantae > Streptophyta > Pinopsida > Pinales > Pinaceae > Pinus > Pinus tabuliformis. Next base: position 1,084,754,302 of record CM062815.1, on the reverse strand, counting down.
ATCAAATCTACCAGCCAAATGATTGTAGTTTCTATTGACATCCATTCTTGAGGCAAATTGAGAAGGTTTTACCTGTGGCTGGTTGTAGCTTTTGTTCATCCTTAAAGTAGATTGCCCCCAATTTACCTGGTAGTATTTGTTCGTTCTTGAGGTAAATTGTCCCTAATTTACTTGGTGAGCAGCATTGTGCCTTTGCTATTGATTGTCAACCTTTTCACTTCTCCTTGCTGCATCAAGATAACTTTTGGAAGTGGATGGCTTCTGTGCTAGAGATGATTCTTCATTATATCCCAGACCTGTCTTGATTAGTGGAGAACGTTGCACTTTGATAATCTCATCTAAAATTTCAGATCCTTTAGTAAATCTAAGATTAAGAGCTTTTGTTTTCTCAATCTCTTTTCTGAGTCCCAAAATTTAACATTCTAACTTTTCATGATGTTTTTCCTTTTCAGCAAGTTGAAATTACAGAGTATCTATGATCATATTCTTTTCTTCTAAGAAAATTTTGAGTTTAGAAACCTCTTCATAAAGACCTTCTTCATCTATAGCATCCAAGAAATCATCATCTTCAAAAGCCATTAAAAGTCTATAATTGTTACCTTGTTCATATTCATCGCTATTTGAAAGTCCATCGCTATCCTCATGAGTGTAATAGCTTTTCTTACTTACATTTTGTTTCTTGTTCCATCTAACAGGTTCCTTACCTTTGTCAAGCTTATCTTTATGAGGACACTTGGCAGCATAGTGACCGACTCTTCCACAAGCAAAGCATTTGAAAGGTAACTTATCTTTGAATCTTCCAGCACCCCGTTGAAGGTTCTTGACAAAATTTGATTCTTCCTCTTCTTCTAACATATGTCCTGACTCATAGTAATCTCCTTTGCCTGAAGCCTTGAATGCAGCTTCTCTCCTGTCTCATGGTCCTCCTTTCCTCATTTCGTAAGCAGTTAGAATTCCCTGCAGTTGTGACATGGTAAGGTTCTGTAGATTCTGTTTTTCTCCTATTGCAGAAACTTTTGATTCAAAGTTAGAGGATAAAGATCTTCCTTCAAGCGATCAAGCTTCTTCTGAAGGACCTGCTCTGATACCAATTGTTGGAAATAATACTGAGAGGGGGGGTGAATCAGTATTATCAAGTCAAATATTTCCTTTTTCACACCCAGATCATATACACTACTTCAGTTAGTGAAAACCGCGTATATACACAACTACAGATAAGAAACCAACGTATACCATGCATACTTATAATTTAATTTATCTTATAGATGTTGATCATTAATCTGTGTATCAGAATCAAATAAACAGTAACCAGAAGTAGTGAAATAGAGCAGAAGACAATCACACACAAGAACACAAGATATAGGGTGGAAACCCAATGTGGGTGAAAACCACCTGCTGCAATTCGTCTCTATCTTCTTTTAATTAGAAACTTCTTTTTACAATGTTTCTGTACTAGTGCAGTCCTTTACCAGTACGCAGGCTGCAACGTGTAGAGAGCTACAACCCTCTCTCATTCTCCAGCTTCTCCTGGAAGGGAGCTACAACCCCCTTAGCTCTTGCACTAGCCAAGATACTAGTACACAGGCTACTACCTGCAGAAGGCTACAACCTTCTCTTTTATTCCAGGGACCACGTTTCATAAATTTTCAGACTGGATCCATGAACATCAATCAATCAAGAATTTCTGCATCAAACAATCTCCTTTTGACCAATTAAAACTAAATTAAATTGACACTTCTCTGACAGCTACACCCAGAACATAGTAACAGTAACCACACACCAAATTCCGAACCCAGAACACTGTAGCAATAAACAGAAGCAGCTAGAACACAATTCAAGAGACGTACGCTACTTCAATAACCAGAAACCTGCGTGCATATGCTACTGTGTTTGGATCAACCTGCGTGTACGCTGTTTTTACTCACAAAACCAGCGTGTATGCGCACCTTCGATTCACTAAACCTGCGTACAGATCTATAAAGGGTAATTCACTCTTTCAAGTATTCAGAAATTAGTTAACCCAGATTACCAGTTTTATAGATCAAGCATGCGCCACATATAACGGATCAAAATCATACAAAGATACTATTATTCAAGCCTTAAGATTATGACCCATCAATAGAACTTATCCTTCTCCTTGTGCTCAGGTTCCTCCTTCATTCAGATCTAGATCTGCACCATAACCCAATCACCAGTATTCCAGAGCTAGCACTGTTTCAGATATTCAATAATTCAGATGATCCTTTGCCAAATGATCTTCTTCCTCTTTTATAGTCTTGCCTTTCACAATACCATGGCCCAAAACCATAATAAATTAATACCAAGGACCCAATACTTGGGATCAACACATTGGACAAGATACCAAGGTTGAAAACCATAGGTTCAAATACCAAGGACAAAATACCACATGTATGCGCTTTTCCTTGCATGAAAGTGAATGTATACGTATACACAACTTTTGAATGACTAATCCATGTGTATACGCGTCTTAGAGCCTGTACTGAGATCTGTTACCAGAGTGAGTTGCCATCAAGGACAACACCTGTGCCACACCTGTGCCATAGCGCCAAACCTGTGTCATAATCTTAGTAGGTGTAGTTTCTTCCAGACTGAGGTACATTACCTGGGGCATGTTGTCTCGAAGGAGGTCATTATAGTAGATCTAGAAAATATAAGGGCCATCATGGAGTGGGTAGCTCCTAGAAATGTAGATGAGGTGAGATCCTTCATGGCGTTGGCAGGTTATTACTGGAGGTTCATCAAGAAATTCTCACATATTGCTTATCCTATTAAATCATTACAAAGGAAAGGTAAGAAGTTTGAGTGGACATAGGAGTATGAGGCCAGTTTTAAGTAGCTTAAGTAGTTGTTGACACATGCTACAATGTTAAAGATTGCAAATCTGGACAAGGAGTGATCCTAGTCCAAGTGTGACAAAGGACCCTTCCAAGACCTTTTACTTTTGTGATGTGTTAAATTGCATTTTTAAAATAACATAAACGAATACATCTGCATGTTGTAAAGAAGAGGAACATGACATTCATCAACACATGAAAACATAAGCCGTTGATAATGGAGTTTGTCCAGGAGGGACTACATCTCTGGACCCTGGTGTCAAGATGGTGTAGGTTGCTACATTAAGTGCTACCAATAGTGATGATGTACATAAGAGGTGATGTCGCTATCATACAAGGAAAATTCCCTCATGCAAGAGTGGCTCCAATAGACGCTCTTCTACAGGAACTCTCATTCAAAAAGGACTCCTATCAGTATGACATAAACTCATGCATGATGAGAATCCCGCCAACATGGCATAAAAGGGATCTCAATGCAATCATACATGATGACACATGAGTATCCCAGCAACATAAAACAAAGGGATCTCAACAAAAACATGACGAATCATGACAACAAGTACATCCCAGAAATGATTCCACATCACATCAAGCAGGAATCATGAAAACAAGTAAGAAACAAGATCCCACCTCAAACATCAAACAGGGCTCTGTCCAACACAATGCAGAGAAAAATAAGTACATGAACACACTGCATATACCTCACATCGTAGGGTCGTCTGAAGAAAAGGGTGTCAAGTTGCTGAAGTTGTTCATACCATCGATCTCACGGCGTCGAATCGCGTGGAATGGTTGCTTGCACATGAATGCTGACACCTACACTCCACTTTGAAAAGTGGCTGAAAAATGAAATGAGAAAATGGAAAATCTAGCAAAATTTTCTATGAACTCACCATCAGATTTGTGGTGTCGAATAGTGCAAAATCGAATATCAAATTTCTGAATTCTGAGAAAGTGGAAATCTGGGGCTTAAGGAATCTTTTAGATTCCCCCTAGATTCCTCAAAGATTCCCTCTTCCAAGCTCTCTAAAAATCGACTGCTCAGATCAAGAAACTAATTCCACGATCGGGTTCATGTCACTAAGATGTGTAATATCAACATAATGTTTGTCCAATTTGAACACTACAAAAATTTCACTCTCTTGAGAATTTCGCCCAATCATGGTTCCCCCTATGTTATTCCCAGGTTCATGGTTTCACCCTGCATTAAAAATTAATTAAAAATTTGCCTCAATTTTTGTGCATGCTCCTGCTCCTCCATGCTTAGGCGTTGTTATCACAAAATCTGACCCTTGATAGGCTATTGATCAAGTAGACTCTGAGTAACTCTTTCAAACCAATCTTTGGTTGAGGCGTAGCCTCCTCAACTTGGGAGGGCTCTCTCAATAGGGTTAAGATTTTTGATTAATGATTAGATGGCTAACTCTAGGAATAAAAATGGACAAAAATGTATAACTGGTTGACTGGTTGAATAAAAGATTAGCAAACATCTATTGGGCTAAGTCAAGATAGTCTTCAACAAAACATCGTGATTAGCAAAACATGGAAGTCAAGGCACCTGGAGTTTAGGTTTATAAGTAAAATAGTAACACAGTGAATCAACATAGTTTACAAGCATGTGAAGGAAGTTAGAGTATTTTCCATTGAATTCTAAGTATCACAAGCTCATACCACTACAAATAAGTAATTGAAAAAGGCCATAAGAACATCAAACACATAAACCCCTTGTGAATTTTGAGCAGTAAATTGATTTCTGTATTAAGTTTGAAAAATGACAGTTTCTTACAATAGCACAACTTTCTTTTGCTAATAAAATTACCAACCCTGAGGAATTTGATTCTCATGCTTAATATTGAGTTTTTACAACCTTGGATTCTATGATTCCTCTTTAGGAGAATTCGAATTCTTGACATTGACACCTATCTATTCATAAAACAAACTTCTTAATTACAATCTGACAGCTAAATGTCTTTAAGAGTCCTAATACAAAAAGGAGTGAAATTCCTAAAACATGCTTCAACAACCTTATCCATGACTTAAATACATTCTTTAATCAGCTTCTAATCCATGTCTTCGAGCTTTCTGATGTCTCCAGTATTGTTGCAAACCCTGCTGATTCATGACCTAACTGTCCTAAAAACAAGGAGACAGAGTTCCTCCTTTTAAGCCCTTAATCCTTTATGCTTATCTTTGAGCAGTTTTGTTGGTGTTGATGATTGTTTCATATATGTCACATATATCATTAATCCATTAAGACTTCATTTCTCCACATGTGCAAAAAGGGGAACCTCGAACAGATGGAAAAGAGGATGAAACGTGATTGTGCTACGAAGATAGTCTGTTTTCGTAGCACAGCCTTTATATCACTTATGAAGTACTTCTTTGAAGCATTCTTTCTACATCACTTCCATCTGAAACTTCATCTATGATCCTCATATATCTCCCAGCAACATCAAAACTTGGAATTTATTAGACCTTACCTTCGAAATACATCTATAAAGTGCTAAAAGGTCACCTTCAATAATTTCGTAGTGCGCTACGAAACTGCTGTGTATGCTCTTTTTTCAACACAGTTTTCAAAAATCTACAATTTGGGAATTTTCAAAATTTCATAAAGACTGATATGATCACCAAAAATCAAAACAACTTAACCTTATAAGATGTTCTTCTTCACAGATGACCTTCTTTTTAATACCAAAATTATTTTAAGGTATATCCTTTACTACCCTTTTTCATCACCTTGTTTAATTATTATTGTAGTCTTTCTTCAGATTTTGTTAACTGTATTTCTAGGTCTTCAATCTGTCTCTTCACTCTCATGTTAGTATCTTTCAACTGAGCATTCAACCTCCTTACAAATATGGCTTCTTTGATTGTAGGAAAAATCCAAGTAAAGTACTGAGTTTCACTGCTGACTATTTCTGGTTTGGAAACTTTTTCAACTTCCCAGAGAGCCTTTATCCTTTTGAAATCTATCTTTTCAGCAGCGTGCCTTCTTGCTCTCATCCTTAGTCTAGCAATTTCATTATTAGCTACTCTTAACTTTCCTTCCATTTCTTTGTAACTGGATTTTTCTGTTTGAGTGGAAAAAACTCTGTTTTTGTCACCTTTAGGTATTGGTGATGAAAGGTCTATCAACTCTTCCTGAACAATGGAAGCTTCTTCTATTTTCCCTAACTCAATATTGGACTCTTGCATCTTTTTGGATTGCCTGGTTAAGGGCTTTCTGGGCTTGAACACAAATGCTGTAACATCATCCTCAAATTCCAGTTTCTTAGAGGATTTCATCTTCTTCGACTTTCCTTTATCAAACTCTATGACATCTGCCTGCACCAAAGGGGATTCTGCAATATCAATGGCTTTTAAAATATCATTTAAATTACCCTTCAAGCTTGGACTTTCTCCTGAGATCACTGATTTACCCTTCTCCTTTGAAATTTGACTTCTAGTCAATCTCCTTTGAACTGGTTTGTTAGCTAACTATTCTTGTGTCTTTTCTTTAACTTCAATTATTTTTTCATTTGTGGATTTAGGAGTCTCAAGAATAACCATTGATGTTTTGCTCACTTGCTCTTTCACCTACTTTTTGGGTTTCATCGTAACAAATCATTTTGACCTGCGCATTACAGACTTGCTGGTTTCTGCTAATGGAGTTTCTTTAACCTTAGGGCTAATGCCTGTGTCTTGATTTTCTATTCCAAAACCACATCATAAAAAAAAAATGAAGACCATTCTCTATTCATCCTTTTAAGTTCATGTAAAACTATCAGTTTAATTAGCCATGATGAAAAAGGGAAGATTCATATCCTTGAGATTTCAATTGCACTTTATCTGCCATCTTAGCTATACTTTGATACTGGAAGTAAGGCAAATCTAAAGAAATCATACTAGTAAAATGCAATAGGAGTTTAAAATGATATGGACAAAATTTATGATATCTGCCCTCACAGGTGAAATAACATTGAATGTTGAAGAGCAAGTTGACATAGATGTCTTTGATGTAGTTCCCTTGGAATTGCCTTGGTTAAGTCTGTTTATGCAAACTCTGGCTTTAGAAACACTTTACATGGTTCCATGTCAAATCTGAAGTTTTTGAACCATATATCTTGCCCCCTAGGAATCTCTGTCACCAAAGCTATGATTTCTGGGGAAATTTGCAAGTTTAGGATTCTGACCTTTGTGTTTGAGCTAGTGAAATGTAGTACAAACTCCTTTGTCACCTAAGTATGTCCTCCCTGAAATGTTTTACAAAAATTCCAACATCCTGCTTTCTTGAAGGCTTTCACAACTGAGTTATCTCCGGCTAAGACCTTGGTGCTTTCAGGCTCTGTTCTTAAACAATGACCAACTCTGTGACTTTTCCTTTCTTCTGTCATCTTTGCCTTTGAATTCCTGTAACAAACTAGCCTCTCTTGAAATTCTATTTACAGCCTCGCTTATGGTGGTCAGCCTCGCTTGAATTATGGATGAGAGAAACCTTGGTAAGAAATTATCATACGCTTACCATTTGAATAACTATCTTTTTGAGGGTTTGCATGCAAAATACAATAAGAAACTAGTCGGCCCTTTCAAATTTGAAATTGCCTATCATGATGAACCCTTAATTCGAAATGATGAATTTTGGATGGCCACATGCTTAAGAACTGACTCCTAGCTGACACCTAATAATGAAAATTTAACGACATTTTAACGAATTAATGTTTTGACAAGATTGCCTATGAATTCGCTCTTTCGTAGCATGCAGAAAAAAGTGCTACTAAAAGAGTAGCGTTTTCGTAGCACAAAATAGACATTTTACACTTTCTATGCTACGAAAGCGTCGGGGCTAATTCCAAAAAAAAAATTCAAAATGGTTTAAGATATGTGTTTCTAAACAGAATGTGAGACTTCTGAGACATAGAATAAGGTTGTTAAACTTTATTTGGAAACAAAATGAGACTTTTGAGACTCCTAACCTATCACCTACCCATTAAAACATAAAATGACTTGATACTTATCTAAGACCATAATTAGGAACAATGTAAACTCTTATTTTGGTGATAATAGGCGCACTGATGAAATGATGAGTTTATATCATTTTTCAGGCAGAGGTATCAATGAGGACCCTTGTGGGTTGTTCGTATGGTTGGCGGATTGTGTGGAGGTGGGTCAAGTTCAAACCCCACCCACTCCAAAATAGCACGCAACAAAGTTTTGTTTTAACCATTTAATTTTAATTGGCGTGGAATCTTTTGGGAGGCACGTTTAGTTGTACATGGGCGCATTTAAGTTTTGGAGTACCGTGGTTGTTTGTACAATGACTACATGAATGTTTGGGGGTTTCATGTATTGCTTTGGTTACGTGTGAGGGTGCCCAAGAGGCGGGCCGGTCACACCAACCGAGAAGGTTCGAGCCCCGCCACCCTCGGCCCATTTAAAGTAACGTTGTCATGGGGTGGGGCATGGGTCGGGTCAACCGGAGGTGGCTCGCCCACTACCAGAGTTTTGTGTTTAATGTGGTGTTTGGTTGGAGGGTCCAGCGGGGTGATGGCCATTGGCCCAATTAATAAGTAATTTCTATTAAAGAGGTTGGGATGGTGAGGGTCATGGCCCATCAACCCCTTCTTTTTAAATAAATTTTGTTTTGTAATGTGTTTTGGGGGTCGCGGGGGTGGTGGCTCACCACCTCATATATTTATTTATTTATTTTATATATAATAGGCCTTTTTCTAAATTTTGTCTAACATAAGGGTTATTAGACAAATTAAAGAAGCAACAATTTCACCTGATTTTTGGAGCTAGGTTTCATACCCTGGGGTCGAAAAAATTGTAGGACACTTAAACCTGGCCCTTAGTTCAACTTTGACTGGCTTGTTCTCCTTCATACGAGCTCGGATTGACGAACCGTTTGCACCGCTATAATCAAGACGTTTAGATTTACGCCCTGGTCCTAGTTCAAAAGCATTCTGATCACTTTGATTGTCGAGCTTCCATAAGCCCTCTTTGTCCTGTGTGTGTCTCTAGAGCCACCTAGATCAAGGAGTTTGTAGTATGCATAGATGATTGGAAGAGAGGACTTGTTGGGGTCCTTATGGAGGATGGACAGGTGGTATGCTATGAGTCACAAAAACTAAACCAGCACGAGTAGAACTATCTGATGCGTGATCTTGAGTTAACAACGATCATATATGCATTGAAGATGTGGAGGCACTACCTTATTGGAAAGAGTTTTGTACTGATGAGTGATCACATTGGCTTGAGGTATTTGTTTGACCAACCAAATATGAACACTTGGTAAGCTAGATGGTTGTCCACGATCAATGAGTTCGACTTTGAGATCAGGTACATTAAAGGAAATGAGAACATGGTGGCATATGCTCTTAGCAGGAGGGTACAAGTAAATCACTTAGCGACTATGAGCTCCTATGGAATAGAATTATAGGATATAATCTTGTAGGTAGGTCAGTAGAATGTCAGTTATATGGAGATTATGAAGAGGTTGCAACAAAGCACAGGTATAGGTAGTGTTATAGGTGCAGGTGCACAGGATGTGGGTTATTATCTTACAGCAGATGGATTGGTTAGATTTATGGATAGGATATATGTTCTAGATGGTAGTGAGCTTAAGAAGGTGATCTTGAGGGAGTTTCATGCAAAATCATATTCAGGTCACCTAGGCTACCAAAATAAATTGACCACAGTGAAGAAATTTTAATATTGGTTGAATCTGAAGAAGGATGTCGTAGAGTTTGTGGCTAAGTGTTTTGATTGTCAGTGTGTGAAGGTAAAGTGTAAGCATCCAAGTGGACTTCTATAGCCGATTACAATTCCGGAGTGGAAATGGGAGGTCATTTCCATGTATTTTATCACAGTTTTTCAAGGATAGTGAGAGAACATGATTCCATCATGGCTGTTGTGGATAGGTTTACAAAGGTTGCACACTCCATTCTAGTGAATTATACCTTCTCATCTAGTGATGTAGCATAGGTATTAATTCAAGATATGGTCAAATTGCATGGTGTTCCAAAGAAGATTGTGTTAGACAGGGATGCATATTTCACTTCCAAGTTTTTGAAGGAGTTGTTTAGAGGTTTGGGCACAGAGTTAGCCTTTAGTACAAATTATCATTTACAGACAGATGGAAAAACTGAGAAGGTCAACATGATATTGGAAGACACGTTGAGGCTATACGTGATGCATCAACAATGAAAGAGGGAAGAGTATCTTCCACTGGTAGAGTTCACTTACAAAAATGGGTATTATGAATCCTTGAAGATGAGTCTATTTGAGACATTGTATGGGCGGAGTTGCAATACTCCCATCAGTTGGAGCGATCCAGTTAACAGGGTGTTAATTGAGCCAGACATGTTGGTGGACATGGAACGGGAAATGCATGTTATAAAAAAGAATCTAAAGGTAACACGGGATATGTAGAAGAGTTATGTATATCAGAACAGGTTGCTCAAGGGGTTCTAGGTTGGGGAATAGGTGTAATTGTGCATCAAACTAAAGAAGAGCTCCTTACGGATTGGATCATGTGCCATGATGGCACCACAATTTTGTGGACCCTTCAATATTATTGATAGGATTGGGCCAGTAGCCTACCAAATTTCACTGTCTCCAACAGTAAAATTCCATGATGTTTTCCATGTGTCATTGCTTAAGAATCATGTTAAAGATGTTCATCATGTGATTGACTGGTCTGTATTGTAGGTGGAACCAGATGGAGAATTCTAGTTGGATCCTCAATGTATATTGAAGAAAAAGGTGCTCATGCTCTAGAACCGAAAAATCGAGTAAGTTAAAGTGTATTGGAAGCACTTTGGGCTTGATGAAGCTACATAGGAGATAGAGGATCAAATGTGGGCGATGTATCCGTCATTGTTTTCCAGTTGAGGCAAAGCAGTTTTGGTATGGTGTTTTGGTATGTGTATTTGGTACATGTTTGATGATGTTTTGGTATATGTACATATGTATGTGGAGGTAAATACCTCCATGAGCTATGTTATAAATCTCCAATAAGCGGTATGGGTGTCATGTTAGTATAATTATCCTATAGTGATGATGCCATTTTTTTATGTTATCATGATGGTTTTCTTTTCAGCAGGGTGATTACTGTAAATGTTGCATCAAGATATGATATAAAGCTCCATGAGAAACATGTTTTCTCTGTAGTGGTTTCACTGAGGTATATGTGTGGTTGAACACGAAGGACAGTGTCCCCCAAGGGGGAGGGTTCTATAACAACCCTAGTGAAATTCCATGTAATAAAATTTAAAAATAATAACCATAATTGATGGGACACTTATTCCAAGTTGAATGTTGGCAAGACATTGTTAGAACCCTATACTACTAGTTTAAACCCTTATTGTTATTAGTGCAACCCCCTTATAATATTGTTGTGCCCATGTAGTCCCCATATTGTTATTATTGTGCCCTTACATTATTACTATTATGTCGACTCTGATTATATTATGACCCCTTAGACTCCTATATATATAAAGGAGGTCTTGTCATTTGTATCATCCAAGAATTGTTCATTTGAGTAATGTAAAGGAGGTTGCCCCCTCGAAGAGGCTAAATTCTAAGGCATTGATTTAGCTTTTCTATATTTTTGTGAGCTGGTTTCATAAAATTTGGTATCAGAGCTTTGGATTCTAGGGTTTCGCTGCTCCAAATAGGTCATCGTGGAATTTTCGCTATAACATTTTTTCTGTGACGTTTCAGAAGCTTAAAAAAAGACCATTTGAGTCAAAATCGTTTTGAACCTTGGGTCTGAATTTCAGAGCTTGTATCGCTATATGTTTAAAGTTATGATCTGAGGAAGTTAGGTTGTTTGCAGACTCCCGAATTACATTCTAAACAGGTGACTTGAGGAAAATCGTTATAACTTTTGTTCTGAGCATCAGACTGAAATTTCATAAGAAATTTCTGAAAGAGGACGAGCTGTATCTTTTTGATTCATTGGAGAAGGTATTTAGGTTAGCAAGAAAAATGGAAAGAAAAATTATGGAAACTAGGAAGCCTACCACTCACAACTATAAAGATGGAAGTATTTTTTCTCCTAGCCTTCCACGACCTACAAGGTTGACACCACAACAATTGGAAGAAAAAGGAGCAAAAGGACTTTGTTACAGTTGTGATAGCAAATACACTAAAGGTCATAAGTGTGCTGAGAAGAAATTATTCTACATAGATTGTGAAGAGGAGGAAGAAAAGAAACAATAAACGTCAAAAGAAAAGGATATACACCAGGAACAAACCCTAGATAAAGAAGAAATGAATCTGACCATATCTTATAATGCATTGGCTCGAATTACCACTCCTGAAACTATCAAGATAGAAGGACATATCAAGAAGAAAAAGGTAATAGTGTTGATTTATTTGGGAAGTACCCATAATTTTAATCATTGTAAGATAGCCAAGGAATTGAATTGCTTCCTATATCGAGTACCAGAGTGTCAAGTGATGGGTGCAAGTGGAGGAACCATAAATTTCTCTGGAAAGCGCCATAATATCAAGATATCCATGGGAGAATATTTATTGAATAGTCCAATGTTTTCCATTCCAATGGGTGGTGGTGATGTTGTACTAGGATTCCAATGGCTACAATCCTTGGGTATAATAGTTTTTAATTTTCAAGAACGTTTTATGAAATTTTGTGCGGAAGGAAAGGAAGTTGAATTAAGGGGTATTGCAGGGAAACTGGGAAAGATAATCAGCTCTAACATTATGACAAATCTTATAAAGAAGGAACAAGGAAGCGTAATTGCACAATTATGTTCGCTATAGGTTCCCAGATCGAAATCGTCTATTTCTCTAGATCTCCAAAAAGTCATGGATAATCATTCCAAGGTATTTGAGACTCCCAAATGCCTCCCACCTATTCATGACCATGATCATGCTATTCATTTGATTCCAGGAAGTGTTCCTCCAAACATTAGGCCATACAGATATCCCTATGCCCAAAAGAGTGAAATTGAATGTATGTTTATAGAAATGCTGGAGGCTAGTATAATTCAACCTAGTCAAAGTTATTTCTCTACTCCAGTATTATTGGTGCAGAAGAAGGATGGATCATGGCACATGTGTCTAGATTATAGGGAGCTCAACAAGCTCACTATTAAAGATAAATTTCCCATTCTTGTCATTGATGAATTGGATAAATTGAATGGATCAATTTACTTCACCAAGTTGGATCTTCATTCAGGATATCATAAAATCAGAATGAAGACTGAAGACATTCCGAAAACAACATTTCGAAGTCATGAGGGTCATTATGAATTTTTGGTCATGCCTTTTGGCCTTACCAATTCAGCTTCTACATTTCAAGGTTTGATGAATTGCATTTTCAAGCCCTTCCTTAGAAAATGCGTGTTAGTATTTTTTGATGATATACTAATCTACATCAAGTCTTGGAAGGATCATGTTCAACATGTGACAGGGTGCTCAAACTATTGGAGGAGAAAGAATTATATGAAAAAATATCCAAATGTTTATTTGGAGTACAAGGGATGGACTATATGGGTCATATTGTATCTCATGAAGGTGGTAAGGTAGACCCCAGAAAAATTAAAGCCATTAAGGAATGGAAAATCCCCACATCCATAAAGCATTTGTGAGGATTTCTCGAGTTGACAGGGTATTATCGCAAGTTTGTTAAGAATTATGGGAGAATAGTAGCACCTATAACAACATTATTGAAGAAAGATGCATTTTCACGGACTCTGGAAGAAACAAAGGCCTTCCAACATCTTAAAGAGGCAATGTGCCAAGCACTGGTCTTAGCTATGCCGGACTTCACAAAAACCTTTATTGTGGAATTTGATGCTCCAGGAAATGGAATTGGTGTTGTTTTAATGCAAGATGAAAGACCCATTTCTTTCGAAAGTCGTCCAATCAAAGGAAAGTATTTACATAAAGCTATTTATGAGAAGAAAATGTTGGCAAAAATACATGCACTTAAGAAATGGTGACCCTACCTAATGGGAAGACACTTCAAGGTAAAAACGGATCATGATAGTCTTAAATACCTTTTAGAAAAAATATTATCTTCATAAGGATAGAAAAAATGGGTCACAAATATGTTGTGTCGTGACTTTGAAATCGTCTACAAAAAAGGGAAGCAAAATGTTGTTGCAAATGTACTCTCAAGAAAGGATGAGGATGTGGAAGTATTGTTTTGTGCTATTCCTATTATCCAACCAGATTGGATAAATGAATCAAGGGATGGATGGAAGAATGACAAAGAAGTGTGGCCACTCATTTAAAAGTTGCAGAGGATCCTAGTTCAAATAACATTGCCAGAACTTGACAAGGAAGGAAAAATCATATTGGAACCTTAAGCAGTCACAGAAACAAGAAATCAACAGCTACAAAATCGATCAATTTCAGAGTATCTCATCAAGAGGAAGAACTTACCTTGAAGATTCCACATGGGAGGATGATAATTTTATATGGAAGCATCCAAAACTACTCAAGCATTGAGGACAACACTTTTTGAAGGAGAGGAGCATGTTAGATCCCTATACTACTAGTTTAACCCCTTATTCTTATTAGTGCAACCCCCTTATAATATTGTTGTGGCCATTTAGTCCCCATATTGTTATTATTGTGCCCTTACATTATTACTTTTATGTCGGCTCTGATTATATTATGATCCCTTAGACTCCTATATATAGAAAGGAGGTCTTGTCATTTGTATCATCCAAGAATTGTTCATTTGTGTAATGTAAAGGAGGTTGCCCCCTCGAAGAGGCTGAATTCTAAGGCGTTGATCTATCTTTTCTATCTTTTTGTGAGCTGGTTTCATAACAGAAATCCTAGTGTGTGTTCATTTCGTTTTTTTTGGCTAAGGAAATTGACAAAGGAAATGACTAAGGTTTTGGAAAGGCAAAATGGCATTTTTGGCACAATTATTTATGAAAATAATGGAAATTATGAGAAAAGGAAGGGGAAAGGTCACAGGCTACATGTGAGGAGGAAATTGAAGGAAAATAATGGAAAATGAAGAAAATAGAGGCCTAATTGATAAAAAGGCTTCTGATGATCAATTGGTGCCTTTTTTTTAGTTCAATTTTGGAGCTTTATGATTATTCTCTCTCTCTCTCTCTCTCTCTCTCTCTCACACACACACACACACACACTTGGACACGAAGTTTTCTTGGAGAACTTGGGCATTGGATCAAGAAATGTAAAGAAGGCAAGAGAAAGGAAGGAGCAAGCAAGGAAGAGCAGGATCAAGCATCTACATCGACATTTTTTGCAGGTATTGTTTTGTATGCGTGATTTCCTTGCTAGATTTGGCATGCATGGTATTACATGTGGTTTTTTTCTGTCATGGTATGGGTTTCGATAGGTGTGACATTGTTTTTAGCCTAGCCTTGCCATTTCTAGATAACTTTGATGAGATGGGTTCTCATACTTTGGTTGAGCTGGATTGCCAAATGGATTCAAAGTTGAGTGGGGTGGATCTACAAAATGATAAAAACATGGCCTAGTGATCCTTGAACCAGACTGTGGATCACGATAAATCCACTGGCCTAGTAACCCCTGAGCTAGACTGTGGGTTGCAGTAAATCTAGGATTGTGTGCCTATATATCCTTGTCGGTGAATGATGAGATATACGGTAAAGCCAAGAGGTGGATTTATCTCTGTTAGGCCTAGTAATCCTAAGATGGGATGTATCGTAAATCCTAGAGAGTGGGTCTCGATGTAGGGCCTAGTGATCCCTAGATGAGATTGTTGATTACGTAAATCCAGGGAGACTAAGAGGCACTAAAATTTCTCACGGTGTAGGTGGAGAACTCTGGTAGCATCCATACTTTTTTGGTTCTTTTTGGTTGGTTATGAGTCCCACATTCATGTTTGGAATATGGCACGAGGGTGATTGGATGAAGAGAGATTTGGCTCAGCTAATCTATGGTTGGGTGGAACGTGGTAGTCCCATCCCCGGTTGGTTTCTACATTCATTAATGAGAAATTCATTCCCTTGGCTTTCATGTGTAAATGTACTGTTTTATATGTGGATTCTATGACTATAGTATTCATGGTATTTTTGTTGTTATTATGTTGCTTATGTATATGTTTTATGACAGTATCTATGTATGGCTCTCCTCATATGTTTACTTTTAAATGAATGAAAAATTAAGCTTTAACCTAATAGATGGTAATGCAGAAAATGATATAAGGGAACAATGCTTCATAGCGATTCTCATATAATTATGACACCCCTATGCTTAAATATGTTGTTTACACTTGTAGATTACATATTTGTTACATATTTGTTGAAGCACATGTCATGGCTAGTAGGGGTCTCGTTAAGGGCTTGTTCAGGTATTTACATTTTTATAATTGTTTCCTTGTTATCTCTCTGTTATGAATGTTTCATTCAATTCTCGGCAGTGACCTCAGCTATGGGTCTGAAAAAGTGGCTCAAATCCCTGAGACGTTGGCGTGACACCAGGAAAAATAATCCTTCAACATTGGCATGCCTTGGCATGAGAGCATCCAAAGCCTCCCGGACGTTGTTAGGTCCATATCATGGGAGCATCAGGGGGTCAAGTAGGCTAAAACCTTAGAGGGACCTAGGGGTTGGTTACTAGAAGTTTTGGGATGGTTCTCAGGGGTCTAGTAGCTAATGTGGAAGGTATGTATGATGTGTTTCCATTGATTCCATTTCCTGAAGGTCACCTAGGAGACTGAATCTAATCATAGTAGCCTCTCGTCACATGTTTAGCCCGGTTGGTCGGTTACTTGGGTAGATGTGGGAGGAGGGTGTTAAAAAAACACACCCAATAATGTATTCATTTGCCAATGAAGTGCTACTTACCTAACAGTCCTCAAGCAGTTCAAAATTGAACATATACTTCCTCTCCTCCCCAAATTTTATCTCAAGATCCCTGATTTCCTGGCACATTTCCAATGTAATCACATTGGAGTATGTCTCCATGGAGTCATGGGAAAAGATCCTTTCCCCTCTCTGACCAGTCTGGGCTTTGCCACCAGCACCCCTCCTACTCTTGTACCTCTACCTTGGTGGCATTGATAATTCACGAAGAGACAACTTAGATTCCTTGTGGGATTTCCCTTACCTACAAACGAGCATGCAATCTAACCCAACCCCCTCTAAAAAACTCAGGTACCAACAAATTAACTCCTCATGGTAGCACCATACATAGATTTAAAGGTTTGGTGGCAATCTAATAGAGAAGGCAGAGGTTGACAGCTCTTTGTCCACCATATTTTCTCCCTCCACCGTTGGATGCAGAAAGCACCATCCCAAGATTGTAAAACAACAACAACCCAACAAAACAAGATCAAATTCCCAATCCCACCCACAACACCAACCTTGGTTCTTAAATACACCTACCTAGACCAATCCTTTCCACCTTAACAAGCTAAAGCCACTACCAATAATGATGAATTTAAATAGACCCTGACACCAAACAACCCCAAAAGACTCACAAAAATTCCTAAACTTCAAAGGGCCATTGACATGAAGAAACTAAGACAAGTTACCCTTATTACCCAAATTAGCAGACACATACTGCAAGACTCCTATATAGATCCGAAAAGATACCAAAACAAGAAAAATTAACTTACGCACAACACATATTTTCCATAACTTAAATGAATCGACCTCCACCACCCCCTGTGCCCAAGCTCTGAAATCCATCACCACCTCCACATAGGAGAGGTCAAAAGTTCTTGAATTATCACCATGCCTCGTGCAAAACACCCAATCCTTCCAAACCATGGATAAAACTACTATCATCCTCTGATACAAGAAACTCCAAGAGGTCGAGGTCTTCCCCTTAACACTCACCCTCTCTTCACAGATGCCCTTTCCAACCTTTGTTGTGATAGACAATGAACCTCACCAACTATATATTTGCATGCTCATGCATGTGAACCACTAACTATATACCAACGTCATTTAATGAAGAATTATAAGCTCGAGGGTGGTGGGATCAAAACCTTATCTTCTTTTCCACCGTAACACCCCCATCCGCGGGATAAAACTCAATTTGACTAAATACTAAATTCTAGATTCATTCTATAATTTCACATTTAACGTCAATATGTTACTTTCATTTCAGTGTTATATATTGGTTTTAACTTCTATTACATTAATTTAGATATATTATCTTCATTTTAGTGTTCATGCATTAGTTGGAGTGTTTTTTGCATTGGTTTCATTAATCACATTACATAGAACAAAGGTTGCATTAGTTTCAATGATAATATACCAAAACTTGGTTTGGAATAATCTAAGTAATTACGTTGAGTTATAACTCAACTTGGTAGTTCCATTGATTTCATCGAAACACAACACAAAACAATAAACTTTATTGATTTTGGTGATGATACAACGACAAATGATTTAACTCAAACAATCAAATAGTGATATTGATTTCAACAATAGCATATTGCAAACCATTTCCAAAATACATTATGATGTTGGGAAAAAAAATTCTTATGATAAATTGAATTGCATCACATTAAGACCAGTGTGATAATGAGAAATATACAAAATGCATTAAAAAGAAAGAAACAAAATTAGAAAAATGTAAAAGACCAGAAAAACAAATTATTAATATTGCAAAGCAAAAAAGTGAAGAGAGAGGATACCATTTGAATGATTTTCAAAATCAACTTTATTTCATATATAAATAATATTAAAAAGTTAGTGACACCCTTTCAAATGTCAATAAAAGAAATATGACTAATTTTTTTTTAATAATACTCTTTGCCTTATAAATGTTATTTAATAAATTTCAAATAATTAGATTCATCTTCCCCATATATTGAGGGTGTTTTTGTATATAGGATCATTCTCTATAAATTTTATATAAAATGGAATTCATTTTTTGACTTGAGAAAAATATTAATTTTTATTAAAGAGATGAAAATTATATTTTGTATGTGTACATGTGTGCACTCAAAAAACTAACAAACTAACATCATAGAGAGCCTAAAAACATAAACATTTATAGTAAATATGAAAACAAAAAAATACAAGTATCCATCATCAATGAAAATAAAATAACAACAACATTATGGATCTATTTACATACCGTATATGAAGGACTAATGATAAAAATTATGGTTCTGTCCATTTATTTGTTCTGAGATTTTCCAAGTTCCCAAATTGTGAACATCCATTTTTTTTATACGTGGAGTCAGCATCTGTGTTTCTTTCCAACATATGATTCGTTTTAAAGTAAGATATACCATATATTTTATAAAAAGTTGATATTTTAATATATTTAATAAATATAAAATTTAAATTTAAATTAGTTTTATATCAAAATTGTTGTTTTTTAAATTAAAAAACTTTAACATTTGAGATTTTTATGTTATATTGGTATATATTTAATAATTATAAAATTAATTTAAATAAATTATATCTCAAAATTAATGTTTTCTTTAATATTTCTAAATTAATTTAAATAAACTATATCTCAAAATTAATGTTTTCTTTAATATTGCTAAATTAATTTAAATAAATTATGTCACAAAATTTATGTTTTCTTTAATATCTCTAAATTAAAGATTTTAACATTTTATTAAAACATAGATGTTTGTCAACCAAGCAGTTAATTTGGCTTGATCATAGATTAGGTGTTTTCTTGGTAATGAAGTGTAATGGTCAAGCTTGCAAGTGAATGGTAAAAAAATTTGAAGATCAGTTCTTAAAGCAAACATAAAAGGCAAATGATATTGGGGTTGCGATTTTGTAAAGCTGGTAAATGGTAGCTGATACTTTGACGAAGCCATAGGCAAAATACAAGTTTATCTCTACTGAAATGGTTTGGAATGAATTACATTCAGCTAGAAGTTTGCATAACGTTGTTTCTCCTGAATCGGCAATATTAATTATAAAAAGTGCGGAATGGAATGTGGATCTTTCTGTTAAAAATAATTTCTCCTGTTAACTTCGTCTTTTCAACAGAATTTTTAGTTTTATCATGATAAAAATTAAAAGATACAATGCACTGGTAGGGTAGTATTTAGTTTTCTATTTGATTGAGTTTCGACCAAAAAATTATAAGGTTCAGGAGTAGTTTAATATTAAAAATTTAATTTTTGTTATTTTTTATTATTATTTTTTTTAAAAGTATTAGTTAAGGTTTTATTATAAGCTGTTTAGTAATTTTAATTTTTATTAATTATTAATTTTTTGTTTTAGTTTTAAAATGACTTATTATTATATTAAAAACATAATTTAATAGATTTAATTATAAACAATTATATATTAATAAAAATAAAATACACAATCATACATATATAAAAGAAATTATTACTAAAATTATATAAAAGAAATCTAGATGTCTTATTTATATAGGATTCTCACTTTCAACTTTTATTTTCCAAAAAATTATGTTTATGCTAAAGTTAACTTTAATAATAATGTTAAATAGAAAAACTACTTACCCTGCTAGTAAAATGTTCCCATCAAAACTTTAACAAACCCTTTCAGCTCATAGATAATTTCCACCCTCAACCTCTCTTCATAAGAGTTTCCCACCCTCAACCACTCTTCATAAGATAGATAAAATGTGAACAGAATTGAAAAGAAAGAGATGTAGCTCTCAGGTGTGGCCTGCACCTGGGGACTACACTCACAAAACTTGAGAGATCACTCTCGTCCACTCTATATGCTTAATCAATCAAAGATTATATCATTAAATACAATACTAGGAAATAGGAAGTTGCACCCAAATCTCATAACTATAGGAACTAATCCTAAACTAGGGAGAAAGTTACAACAATGTAACTATTTTCTCCATTAATATCAAAATAATATTAATTATTCTCAACTCCCCCCCTTAATGGAGAAAGGATTCTCCTGGACTCCTAGCATCTTTCTAAACAATTCAAATTTCACTCGTGCAAGAGGCTTTCTAAAAATATCAGCCACATTGTCACAAGTTTTACAATATTCAACAGCAATTTCTTTTGACTGTATTTTCTCTCTAACAAAATGGAACTGAGTGTCTATATGTTTGGTGTTTTTGTGAAACACTGGATTGTATGCTAATTTGATGGTGCTCTGGTTGTCGCTTTTGATAGAAGTGAGTTGCTTCTGTTCTTTTCCTGCATCTTTGAGAAGTCTCCTCAACCAGATCGCTTCACATGTTGCTGCACACAATACTTGATACTCAGCTTCACATGACGACAAAGCTACAGTACTCTGTTTCTTGCTGCTCCATGCTATGACCTCGGAACCTATGTTGAATGCATAACCTGTGATGGACCTCCGATCATCCAGGTTACCTGCCCAATCTGAGTCTGAAAAACTTGCTAGAGTAACATCAGATACATCAGTGTATAAAATACCAAAATGAACAGTACCACAAAGATACCTCAACACGCTTTTTGCTGTTGTCCAGTGACTTTCACGTGGTTTCGACATGAATTGGCTCAACACACTAACTGAGTATGCCAAGTCAGGTCTGGTTGTTGTAAGATATATCAGGCTGCCAACCAGCTGTCTATACATTGTGGCATCTACCTCCTTAGTGCCATCGTCACTGCTCAATTTCAGATTTTGCTGCAAAGGTGTCGCTGCTGATCTACACCGATCCATCCCAAACTTTTCCAACAGATTTCTAGCATACTTCCCTTGGGTAAGAAAAGTTTGTCCAGTATCTCTGAATACTTCTAATCCCAGACAATAGTTAAGGCTTCCGAGATTTTTCATCTCAAAGACTTGTGCCATGAGCCTTTTGATTCCTCTGTTTAAGTCCTCTGCATTTCCTGTTAGAATCATATCATCCACATATAGAGAAATCAAAATAATCTGCCTCTGATTATTGTACTTGGTATACAAATTTGGGTCATTTAAGCTTCTATGGAAACCATGCTCTATAAAGAAGGAATCAACCTTTTCATACCAAGACCTGGGAGCTTGCTTTAAACCATATAAAGCCTTTTTCAACCTACAAGCTGTTCCTGCCCCTGCTTTACAAATCCTTCTGGTTCTACTAAGTAAATTTCTTCTTTTAAATCACCATTTAAAAATGCAGATTTAACATCTAGTTGGTGTAATTCCCAATTACATTTAGTAGCTAAAACAATAAGTAATCTGATTGTATTTAGTTTTGCTACAGGTGCAAAAGTATCATCAAAATCAATACCTTCCAGCTGTGAGTATCATTTTGCAACCAACCTAGCTTTTAACTTATCTATACTTCCATCTGCATTAATTTTGGGTTTAAACAGCCATTTACTTCCTATAGGTGTTTTGTTTTTAGGCAGCTCTACTAATTCCCAAGTATTATTTCTAAGAATTGACTCCATCTCCTCATTCATTGCAGCTCTCCATTGCTCAAATTGGCTAGCTTCTTTATAATTAGAGGGCTCTATAATGTTCAAAAACTTCGACATCAACGCATAGTTTCTCAACTTTAATGGTAATTGAGTCTTCCTACCTGACCTCCTTGGTAGGGGACTTACCTCAAATTTGTTTTCCTCTGCCATAACTGGGCCTGCTTTTTCACCTTCTTGCTGTTCTTCTTCATTCTCTTCTTTCTGCTCATGTTCCTGCTCCCTTTCATCCTCGCTGCTTTCCTCCAATAGCAATGGAATGTGCCAATCATCTGCAACATCAGCTTTCCTTTCTTGTACCTGTTCATGAAAGACTACATCTCTACTTGCAAATGTCTTATGAGACTCAAGATTGAACAGTTTGTATGCTTTAAACTCTATACCATAACCAACAAAGATGCATTTCACTGCCTTAGGGTCTAATTTCTTTCTATCAGCTTTGGGTACATGTGTAAATGCCTTTGACCCAAAGACTCTTAAATGGTTTACTGCTGGTTTAAATCCATATAAGGCTTCAAAAGGGGTTTTGAAGCCAAGAAACCTAGTAGGACTTCTATTTTTCAAATATACAGCAGTATTTATCGCTTCTGCCCAAAAAATATTAGATAGACCTTTACCTTGCAGCATGCTCCTTGCGCATTCCACCAAGGTTCTGTTTTTACGCTCTGCAACACCGTTTTGCTGTGATGTGTGCGGTACTGTATACTGTTGAACAATCCCGTGAGCTTTGCAGTATTTCATGAATTCCTTTAATTTGTATTCTCCTCCTTGATCAGATCAGAGAATTTTAATACTTTTTCCAAACTATTTTTCCACCAATTTGTATTCTCCTCCTTGATCAGATCGGAGAATTTTAATACTTTTTCCAAACTGTTTTTCCACCAGGGTTTTGAAATCTATAAAACATTGGAAAGTCCGACTTTTCTTGTTTAAAAAATAAACCCATGAATACCTAGTGCAGTCATCAGTAAACAACAAAAAAGTATGCTCCCCCTAGCGACCTTGTCTGCATGGGACCACATACATCAGTGTGCACTAGCTCTAAGATTTCTGTTTGCCTCCTCCTATCATGCACAGGGAACTGTTCTCTGTGCATCTTTCCTAAGGCACAACCATCACAGTTTAACTGAATGTTACAAAAGATGGGGAGACCTTCGACCATACCTTTCTTTTGTAACAACATGAGATCCTGCAGATTTAGATGACCAAACCTCTGATGCCAGAGTTGTTCAGCTGTCGACTCTCCTGCAACCATGGCTTGCTTTAATATACTTTTTGCATCCAATCTGTATAGGCTTCCAACTCGCATGCCTGTTGCAACAATTTCATTCCTGCAATCCTTTATCACACAGTGAGTCTTGAAGAATTCGACATGCATATCTTGATCAGCCATCATGGATACAGATATCAGGTTTTTCTTTATTTCAGGTACATATAAAACATTTGAAAGGTGACTAATCTTTCCATTTGGTAACTTAACTGAAATCACCCCATGACCTTTAATCTGATATCCATTATCATCCCCTAGATATATTTTTGATCCATTTATAATTTCTTCAAGACTATCAAAAAATTCCTTATTACCTGTCATGTGAGAGGATGCTCCGGAATCGACATACCAGATGTCATCTTCATTTGATGCTGAAAGGGCACAGTCGACTGTGAACAGTCGAAATTCATGACTGAAGTCTTCTTCTTCAACAAAATATCCTCTGTGTTTTGGATTTACCTGTCTCCTCCTTGCCTCATCAGCCTGCTTCTTATAATAACAATCTCTCTGTATATGACCCTTCTTTCCACAATAAAAGCATTTCTTTTCAGAATGATTTGCAAGCATACCTTTATGACAGTGATGTTTATGTGTTGTTCCTCCTTTCTGGACTGATTGCTGCTGTGACTGCTTCCCTTTAGATAGTCGTCGTTTTGCCACCAGCGCAAGATCGTCACTTTGGGGATTCAAATTCAGGTTCTTCCGTCGCTCTTCCTCTTGCTGCAAGATCGCAGTGAGATCTTCAAACGTGGGTGTTTTCTCCCTTGCCGAGACTCCAGTAATGAAGGTTTGAAAATCATCACGCATCTCATTCATTGTAATTGCAACAAGATCTTCATCAGCCACCGCCACTCCAATGGCCCCCAATCCGTCTTTAACATCCTTAATTCGCGCGACAAATGCAGTAGCAGACTCCCTTTCGTCCATCCTCATTGAAAATAGCTTGCTTTTCAGAGCCAAAACTCTGTTTGCATTCTGGGTCTCATATAGACTTTTGATTTTCGTCCAAATCTCTGCGGATGTTTTACAGTCTCTAATGTGTGCAATGACATTGTCTTTCACAGACATCTTCAACAGGACTTTGGCCTTGTTTTCTCGTTTTTCCCAGTCTTCCTTCTGTGTGGTTGCAGTCGGCTTCTGCTCATCGCCTGTCACTATAGTCCAAGCATTTGCACCTTTGAGTAGGGTCTGGATCTTAAACTTCCAATTTGTGAAGTTAGACCCGTTGAGTTTACCAGATTCGTTAAGGTAAGATTCCATCGTATTACTCATTGTGAATCTACTTAACTACAACAAAAAACAATACATGTCAAATGGATCTGTCACCTCTGCCACCGATCTACAGTGTCTGGTACTCTCGCTCCAATGAGCAAATTCGGTGTTTTCAACATAGCCGAAACAATGATCTGATCACAATTGATCCAATCCACCTCTCCCGGATTGATCTGCCACTTCGCCGATCCTGCTCTCCTTGCAGTTCGCCAAATGAAGTCGAGGTTTCCCGCAGATCTCCTCTGGCGCTCTCCCGATATGTCTCTCCCGGACGGATCTGTAACTCCGTCGATCTGCATCGTTTGCAAACTGCCAAACGAAGTTCACACTGTCACAAATCCCCTTGGCGCAACCCCGAGCGAAAAATCCGCGCTAATTAAAAATCGGTGTAAGTATCTTAATTGGCGCGACTTTCCCGGTAAAATCCCGCGCTAATCGGGTTTTCTGGCGCTTTGGCGCGATTTATCCCTTAAAATCCGCGCTAATCGGGCACTGTCAGCGCAAAATCCGCGGTAATTGGCCTTTCCACTTAGAAAAAAAAGATTTCCGAGTCCGAGCAAGGTGTTCTGCAGTGCACCTGCTCAATTGAGCACAGAGCTCTCGTGTACACACAGCCACAAAGGCACTTCAAGCCACACAGGCTATTCCAGTCACACAGGCAATTCCGCCACACAGGTGACAAAAGATCAGGCTCACTCAAGCTGAGCTCTGATACCAAGATAAAATGTGAACAGAATTGAAAAGAAAGAGATGTAGCTCTCAGGTGTGGACCTACACTCACAAAACTTGAGAGATCACTCTCGTCCACTCTATATGCTTAATCAATCAAAGATTACATCATTAAATACAATACTAGAAAATAGGAAATTGCACCTAAATCCTATAACTATAAGAACTAATCCTAAACTAAGGAGAAAGTTACAACAATGTAACTATTTTCTCCATTAATATCACAATAATATTAATTATTCTCAACTAAGATTTGAACAATAACCTATGTATTAAACTTCGACCATGGGATTCCCTTAACAACCAAAGCCAACCACATGAGCTGGGAAACACTCGTTGCAAAGTGGCTGCAATATTCTTCCGTGAGCATAAACTTAAAATAATGGAGAGTAAAGATAAAATGGAATCGATTCTTCACTTTAGTGTGATTGGATCAAAACCGAAAAAAGTGAGATTATTCCAGCGTAGTTCGCCTTACGAGGCACAGCTATTAACGAATCCAAGCATATCTACTCGACTAAATTATTCCACACCGCGCTTAATTTTTTCATGTACTTTTCAGCCCAGTTTACACGTATATATATATATATATACATGCAATTGGACAGTAGCAGTATTGTAGAGCAGAGAGATCCCGGTGAAGTCAAGTTCAGTAACCTCTCACTAATCGCCTTTTCTATAGTTAAATTATTGTTGATCTAAAATTGATAATTACTTCATGTATTGAAGATTTTTGTTTGTGCTGTGGATCAGAATTTTCGGTGCACCAGAAGAACCAGAAATGGCCGCTGCGACTAAAAAACAGGCACCACCCGCGGGATATCCAACTGGAGAGGCAAAGGAGGAAGTCCCTCAGGTTGAGAAGGTGGCCCAAGAAACGAATGGTGAGGATGATGGCGAAACCGATCGAGGTATAAGCGCAAGGTTCATGGTCGGTCGCTCTAAGCCTCGGTCACATGGCTTTGTCCCTTTTGATGATTACGATCCTGCCCCGCCTCGAGGATCATATAGCCGTGTCTCACAGCATGAATATCCTCCTCGTCATGGTAATTAGTATGGTTTATATAGTTCTCTTTTCAATCAAAGAAATTGCGGGTTTGTAGCTCTCTAATTTATATAGTTTTTGACCAGACTAAACTTCCACATATAACCATTATTTAATTATATAGATAATTAGAAAATTACATTTTACCACTGCTTCTGGGTTAAAAAGTCTAACTGTCTTGCTAGTTCATACAGGTCATGGCAGCCACACCTACCAAGAACGTGTAGAGTATGAGGTATCTGGTAAGCCTCCATTCATAATGTTTGAGTTCTAGTAGAAAACATAGGGCTTCTTTTATATGTGGTATGCTATGTCTGGGAAGGCTCTATTCATAATGTTTGAGATTGAGTGAAAATAGTGCTCTTTTTATATGGTTTAGTTTATTGGTATGATTTTGGGGTTTAGTTTATTGATATGTTTTTGGAGTTTTGGTTTTTTTTTTATTAAAGGTATATGCTTTGTTTAAGTTTTTTTACAATTTAGTATGAATTTGTTGAAATAATAAATTTGAGTTATAAATTTTCTAGAGAGAATTTTCAAAACGTGAAATATATATATAATAATAAAAACATTTAAAATATAACAATATATTTTATAAATGGTATTTTTGAATTGAGACTTCTGTGATCTATATCAAATTTTTGAAGAATTTTTTGGCGAAAATTACATGGAGAAATTTTTGTCGACACGTTTTGAACCAACCAGTGTGGTTCAATTTCTCCATGTGACTTTCGCCGAATTTTTTTTCAAAAATGGTATTTTTATTTAGATAGTAAAATATATTCTTATCTTAATAATTAATTTTAGTTTAATTTTATTTTGTATTTAATAGTTAACTTAGATATTTAAATTTACAACGAAAACAAACTCTCACAAAACTATCACTGTTTTTTTCCTTTTGTTTTTTGCAGATGAAGAAGATGGTTACGAAGAGGGTTATAGGCACCAAGCCATACCCTACAACAAAAAGCCTCAACAATACTATAGACGCGATACCTATGTTGTTGACCAACCACCACCTCCTCCTCCCCCACGTCGTCGTCCACACAGCAACTACTACGTTAGGGATGAGTATGTCCAGTACTAAGTCTAGGTTATAATTGGACTATTAGAGATACTTATGCACCAATGGGGTTGCCTACTTGTAGGTAAATAAAGTATTGAGCTATCTTTAAAACTATCTATAAGTAATAGCTCAATATCAATAAATGTTTGCTCTTTATGTATATGTAAGTCAAGGCAATATTGGGCTGTCTTAAACCTATGCATGTGTAATAGCCCAATACTACTTTATGTTCGCTATCTATATATCTATGTTAATGTTATATTTGTTATCTATATCTCTATGTTAATGTTAAGGTTCGTTGGGATAAACATGTTAGGTTTATTTTATTATATCCATTTTGCTTCTTATAAAGGCAAATTATTGTGTTATTTTTGTTATTTAAGTGGATTTGTTTATGGGTAAATTTATATTTATTTAAATATTTTAAGGAAAAAAACATTAATATTAATAATAATAAAATGATTTTTAAAATAAATTTTAATTTAATAAATATATATATTTTAATTATCAAATTTAATTATTAAAAAATATGTATGGTTTTTAAAAGGTTATAAATTTAAGTGTCATATATATAAAAGAAGTTAGTTGATGTTATCTTTAATGGATGAGACTAAGGAATGAAATCCCTTTTAAGTGACATGATGAATATTGACAATATTGACAATGTAAGTATATTAAAATAAATTGGGAGCACTCTCAATGTATTAATAAATGTAATGGCACAAATAGTATTGCCTCAAGATAGGCAAACTATCTCAGACATGCAATCGCTTGCTTAAGTAAATATATCAACTACACACTAATCTAGGAGGCTAACTAGTAGAAGAAAATCTCTCAACCAACTAGACCTCATCAAACTCCTAAACACTAGGAATAGGCTCCTTCACATACAGTCTAAAACTTTACAAATAATAACTATTATAAACAATAGTAATGATCACATGCACATATATACAAGTAGTGCTTAGATATTCTAACACCCCCCATAATGACTACTTGTCTTAATCTTCATCTCTTAAGGCATTCATGTTTTAATCTTCATCTGTTAAGGTCTTCATAATATTTTGTAGCAAACATCACACTAAAGATCCTTTTGTGCAACAAGATCTACTTCATGTCAAACCTGGCACTTACACCTTGTACCTCGATCATGTCGACATCATCAAATTGTCGATGTCCATATAAAGGAAAACCATCTACTGGAATGCATGGATACCTAACTGATACAACTGTTGGTATATTAGGAAGTCCTTTATGTACATGTTTCATCCAACTTCTTGATGAACTCCCCATAGATATAAAATTTCACCTCACGAAGCCTACAACCAATATGGTCCACCCAAGGGTATCCATCCAGTGCATGACACACTCTTCCAGGATGTTAAAGAAGCCTCTAACAAAGGCTACTAACCTAAACTTGACAAAAATATCATGTCATTAGAGAACACATGACAAAGGGGCATGCATGCCTCTCTAGCGTTTACAATGATATTCCATTTTTGTTACACAAATACTCTAACCACCCCATCCCACATTTACCCACTTTTACAAGCTCTCTAGGTAAACATGAGTTGAAAGTTACTATGACATGACCCAACATCCAAGTTCTAGTTATGGAAGTGGTACCTCTTAGGGACATTGATCACCTCGATCTCAGAACACAACCCATGGTGCTCACACCCTAAGCTAAAACTTCTTTTAACTAAGCCCACAACCCAGTCGCATGCATAAACCATTGTGAGTGCGGCCATAAGGCTCTAGTCGCACTCATAGGTCTTCCTCCATGTGGTTGTAGCCAAAATCTCCTAGTTCCATGCCTGCAGCTATGACATCAGTGCCACACTTTCAGGACTATCCTATAGGCCACTGCCCAAAACCTTCCAGAATCAAGTTTACATTAATGACAAGTCTATATGTTAAGAGATAAGGTTAGATCTTGCTCAAAAGTTTATAAACACGAGAAAATTTTGTCAAATATATGGTAAACATGATAATTTATAGGTCATGAATGCATATTTTTTCAAGTCTCCTTAACTTCATCAAGGAATCATCAAGAAGGCTCAATGCCCTCTCAAAAAATCTTAAACAACACTAGTTAGCCCATGCATTCACATCACCATTCAATAGCTTATCAAATCATGAACAAAATCCATAACAAGAGCACATCATTTAACCATGCCTATAACTAGCATATAACCAGGATGAATCCATGACAAATCAGTCATAAAATAAATACAATAACCAGTACATGTGCTCATTGATCACGATAAGGAAATAAATTATATTAACATATGAAAATGCCAACCAAGTCAAGGACTTCCATGTACCACCTGACCATAGATTGGGTTGAATCAAATATCTCTTTCAACCAATCACCCCCATGCCATATTCCAAACATGCATATGGGATCATATGGGTTAAACCAAAATAGAACCAACCAAGGTTTCTAGAGGCCAAACCACCTCAACCCTCAACCACAGTGATTTCACCTAAACGAGTCTAGAAATTACTAACACTAAACAATCTTGGATGCCTCCAAATTTCTTCACCATACCTAGAGGAATTTTCCTGTCTCCATCCTTCTATCAAAAGTACTAGGAGAAATCCCATCTCCACCCTTGACCCTTGGGAATTTCCCGAGACCACCTTACCAGAATCCAAATTCTACCGACCATATAAAGCTTAAACCAAAAAAGGAACCCACAACACCATGGCTATCAAGGAAATGGCAAGGCAAGGCTAAAATCCATTGTCAATCCAGGCAAATCCCACGCCAATGACTGGAAAGAAAACAAATAACCAAATGCATGTACCATGCATTCGAATCTCAACAATGAAATCACACATGCAACATGTTACCTGCAATGTCCCCTTGTTGTAATTACTTTTCCAACCTTTTCCTTGTGCTATCTTGCTTGTTTTCTTATGTCTAAGTTCTTCCTCTCTCTTCTCATAGAGCTCTATTCCTCAACGTGATCAAATCTAGAACTGAAAAAAGTTGTGAATTGTTTCTCTGATGCCTTTTTATCATTGATGTCTAGCCTCTTCCTTTCCTTTCTCCATTTTCTTTCATTTTCCTCTAATTTCTCTCTAATTTCCCTTGCATGCATATTTATGTCTCTCCATCTCCCTTTTCTTTTATTTTCCTTTATTTCTCGTATTAAATCACTATTTATTTCCTCTTTACCTTTTCCAATGCTTTGGCCAATTTCCACAGCCAATAATAAACTACAAGTGATGCCCACTATAATGTTTTTCCCTCCATTCGGTTTGGAATACGTGTCCCATGACCTTGGTCTTATGTTATTTACATATAAAATCAACCTGGGGCTATTACAAACTCCTTCCCCCTTGGGGGAACTTCATCCTTAGTGTTCTATAAAACTGATGACTAGCAAAACAAACTGATTATGGAGCTTCATAACATAGCTCGATGCAATATTTAAAATGACAATTGTTGAAATCCATGACAAACATACCGCTTATTATAGCTTTATAACATAGCTATATGTGGCATTTATAATGGCATATATTAAAGTGCAGTGGAAGCACTTTAGGCCCAATAAAGTTACATGGGAGATGGATGATCATATGCGGGCATTATATCCTTCTTTATTTTCTCGTTGAAGAAAATGAGTTTTGTCTGTGTGTGTGTGTGTGTGTGTGTATTGAAAGATATAATGCCCGCATATGATCAACCATCTCCCATGTAACTTCATTGAGCCTAAAGTGCTTCCACTGCACTTTAACATGCTTTATTGCTCTGTTCTAGAGCATGAGTTGCTTCCACTGAAATATGCATTGTGGCTCTAGTTGAAACTCTCCCTTTAAAATGTAAAACATCATGGATATTCCACTGCACAGTTTGTCACAATAGATCTGATAATAATATATTTAAATTATGATATTTTACACTATTACAATTTTATTCAACTTATACATATGTAAATTTAGTTGTAGTTAGTGCATGCACGTGAACGAAAATTATGCACAAAATTAGAGAACAACAAAATAAGCTCTCTCACACACACATAAGACACAAGATATGCTCTTGGAAACCGTTTCGGGATAACACCCAACTCAAAGGTGAGGCCACTTCACTCTCTTTCTCTGTCAGGAAAATAAGGGTGTAGATACAAAGATTAATGTTTGGGCCCATGGATTGCTACAATGCGTATATCCTCTCTGTGTGCTTTACCACCTATCTCGCTTGGCTATCTTTGCTCAACTATGGAACAAAACACTCTCAAAAGAATGGAATTCCTCTTCCTGATAGCGTACTAGTGGTTAAGTTTGACTACATAAAATCTTAAATAGAGTTACAATATAAACTCTTATAGAGTATTTTATATCAAAAACACATGTATAGCCCTTTTTCCATGAATAATGTGGGTTGATGTGACATCCTCCTAAATTATAGGTGTGAAAACATGAACGTCAACTTCTAAGTGGCATAACTTTTGCATACGGACTCTGGTTGACACACTTCTTGCGATGTTGGATACATTTATGTGTGTAGAATAACATGAAAAGGTGTAGTGTTGAAGTGATAAAGTTTTACCCTTGGCGATAGTGCTATACCTACCAACATTCAAGGGGATCGCCCTATTAAGAAGTCCCAACTAGACCTCAGATCGTTTGGAGTAGGAGTCCCAATAGTGAGTGGTAATGTATTGCCTTGAACATGGTAGTGTGTAGAGATAAGTA
Source organism: Pinus tabuliformis (assembly GCA_031772625.1). Taxonomy (NCBI): domain Eukaryota; kingdom Viridiplantae; phylum Streptophyta; class Pinopsida; order Pinales; family Pinaceae; genus Pinus; species Pinus tabuliformis. The sequence continues at coordinate 1,084,722,043 of CM062815.1, read as the reverse complement.
TGATGACTTTGAGTGGAAGCAAGTTTGTGACCTTGCGATGAGTCAAGTGTGAGCATGGGGGTTCTAACACATGGTGTTGAAAAGGAAGTGTGCCCCTTAGAAGCCTGTAATAGTACACATCCTGAAAGGAACACATAAGAAGAATGACATCATAAGCTAAAATGTGAAGTGGTCCACAAATTAAAGTGACGAGTTAATCCAACAACACAAATTCAACAAGCTTCAAACAATTACATACAAAGTAGCTCATAAGAAAATGCATAAGTTAAACAACATACATTGCTAAAGCAACCGGAATAGTCCAACTACAATAACAACATATGAATGAAAGCATTTTGGCTCTATTATTATTATTATAAGTGAAAGTTCCATCCATACATACACCATTAACAACCACTGGCCACCATTAGTGGAACATTACAGTCAAGAACACCTACTCCTCCAAAGAAGAGTACTTGATCTACACTGTGGAGGAGCCAAGGCTCACCACAATACTCCAAAGCCTTTTCTAAGCCTAAGCCTAGCCAAAAAGCTAGGCTCCCTAAAGCCTATTTTATGAGTTATGAGGTTCTATTTGTGACAAAGAGTGGGGTGACCCTTGACATTCCCCTTTGTGACTCTTTGACTATCGTCATGACTCTTCAACTCCTTTACAAATAACTCATTACATTACATAGTGACTATTCACATTCCACTAATGACACTTGTAATTTCACTTATAACATATTGACAAATAGTATTACATTTTCCACATGTACCCATGTGAGACAAAATTGACTAGAAACATCCTAACAAGACAAAACACTATGACTCCAAAGTTTGGGGAAAGACTAACTTCGCAACCTCTACTTGTTGCTTCTCGGTTGCGTACTCATGCCAATCTTGGTACTGTGAGATGATGTCACAAAACTGCTTGATGGTGCCTTTTTGATAGCATAATCTTGCCTCCATAGCATCTGGGTATATGTTCTTGGAACCTGTATCCAACTCGTCCTGAAGCATGTGCAACATGGTGTTGACCATGATGGTACCACCAAAGTACTTTTGCATGTTATGTGTGATGAGCTCCAAGTCATCCTTGGTGGCCCCTCGCCTTAGCTGCTCCATTTACCTATCGATATCTATCCGAACTTGCTTATTATGCTTAGCCTCAGTGAGGGAACCAATTGAAGGGATCATATGCGTTCTCACCATGACATCCAAACTCTTGTACAATTGTGCATATGAGGCCTATATGATGGCGATGAATGGGGAGGTTTCCTCATAGTTATGGATCAACATCTAGACATTTTCTTTCTCCAGCTCTACTTAAGGCTTCATCATCTTTGGAAAGTGAAGTGGGGCCCCTTTCTACCACATTATTCACTCTTGCACATGGGTGATGACAACATGTATGTCCCTAAGAGTTTTAACAAAAAAAATTCTTCGCTATTGTAATTCATGCACATGGAAAACTGCTCTATGCACGGTGATGAATATGTCATAGAGATTTTGCATGGTAGTCACAAGTGTTGATACTTCAGCATGTATTGCTTTCTTCATCTCTGCCATTGCAGAAACTTCACTCTGCTCACTAATTTGTTTTGCATCTTGCCTGGCCGCTTACAAGTTATTTGCCACTTGTTCATTCTCGGCCAGTAAGAACTAAAAATTAGAGCGTGTGGCTCCTGCATAAGCCAAGGTGGCATCGTCAAGGGCAACTGGATGTTATCTGACATCTAGCACTATCACCCTTTCCTTCATGAATGCAGGTGACATGTGATCATTTGAAAATTTCTTTGTTTAATGCCTATACAATATTCTTCTGCAACTCAAAAAATGATAGATTATACACATACATCATCGGATCATCATCAAGGAGAACAACCTCTCTTTGCTCACTTAGGACTGGTTCTGACATTGGAGGTGGTGGAGACTAAATGGTGACCTCAGGTGATTTCGGCATTAGGTCAGTCTCACCTGAAACAGTATGGGGGAATGTTGGAACCAAGTTTCCACATTCATAGATCAGTGTGATGTATTTCTATGACCTACATCTGCCTTCGCATAGATCTCTAAGCCCTTAAGGCTTAGCGATGTAATATCCCCCAATCAGGCTCTAGAGCTCTGCAAAGTTCTACGACTTGCTTTTTCGGATCCTGAACAGGAAAATTAGCTACTTACGTGCACCATAGATTACCCTTAGATCAGTATTTATTCTGATCTACTTAAGTGTTTGATAAATTTAACAGAAATTGTTATGGTCTTCATGTAATCACTTAACATTAATTGCGTTCAGATAATAAGATGGATCAAGTAAATTCGCGCATGAATACATCATTATTTTATAAAGACATCATTTTATCACAACACATATCACAATCATACATAACAGAAATAAAGAGATAAAATACAGGAATTTCTACAACAGGCTTCTTTATTGATCTTCAGTATAGGTTTATAGACTCAATAATTCCCTGCACACTCAGCTGCAAGGGCCTGCGCACCTAGCTGTGGACACTACTCTAGGACTCTGCGCACTTAGCTCTAGAGCCTTTTTCCCCTCTGAGACTTACTTCTCTATGCTAGAATTCTTTGTTCGTACCCATAGATAGCCATATATCTACCCTAGACTCTCTAAGACACACTTATTTATACATTCCCATGGTCTGCGGACCATGGGTAGATCACAAAAATCGACTCAACTTTACATGAATGAGGGTAAAAACCATTTTTGACTCCTAACTAACCTCACGCTCTACATCCACAATTTGTGGAGACTTTACATCTTTTTGCATCAAAGTTTGGGCTTTTTCCCCAAAACTGACCCAGGGGACCCCATCCCAATAGGCCCACAACATAAAGGTCATGACTCACCCTCGAGTCACTCAGTTTGGATAGTGATCTTGCTGCAAATATCCCCCAGCTCCACCTACACAACTACTATTTCAGTCGCACTCTACATGGCTCCCTTCTTCACCTACTCGACCAGTTGTTATGTCATTGGTCCTTTGTTGGATCGCTTGATCTTCTGCTATTTGAGTTGCAAGTTCATCATCTTTTCCTGAATGTTGGCTAAGACTTGATAGGCTTCATCCGACCAAGGGCCCAACCGTGCCTTAAACACTGCCTCCTTTTTTTGTGCTGCTTCCACTTGTGCAAGGAGTTGCTTCGCCTCCTACAACTTGGTGAGGCACTGCACTATGGAGCGTGCCATCGCCCTAACCTCATCGTACTGCTGCTGAAGCTCGTGGATCTTTGTGTTCAATATCTGCTTGGTGGGATCCTCCTATATGGTTGTCACCACTTCCATGGCTTGTTCGAATAAAGCTATGCAGTTAATGACCGCGACATCCATAGTAGTTATCCCTTCCTTGAGAGCAACTTCGTGTTATTCCCTGACTTCGGGCCAGATTGAAGGTTGTGACTTAAGCTCTAGTTCTGTGATTTTCATGTTGATTTCAAATTAAACTCTTGTCACCTCTAGCTTCACCTCATGGACACCCACGGCTAGATTTTAGATTTTGGCCTCGAGCAGTGCCTCCTCAGGTATGTGCAATTTCGGAATTGTCCTGCATACCTCTACAACCATGGCTGCAAGCTGGGCAGTCTGCGCTTGGATTGTATCCCTCTCCTTCAGGGCCTCTGTCTTCTCAGAGAACATTTTTTCTTTGTTCACTTTGTACTCACTAATTAGACTGAGAACGTGCTTCTCTGGCACTCTCAATTCCGCTATCACACCTATCTGCAGCGCGTGAAGATATTCACTGGGGAGCACTCCAATGTTGAGGTTGATGTTCTTTAAGGTGCTAATGATGATCCTATCACCGACCGACTCTGTGCTTAGGGACCCTTCTAGAAGAGCAACTGTCCTGACTAGCTCTACAGCTTGACTTATCTCGGGTACCAAGCTCGTCTCTACGGCACTGACTTGTAATATGCCCACCTGAATTTTGTTGGTCTGGATCTGCAGTTCGCACAGATCCTTCTGAATATTTCCTAAGTACTACAAGTGTTGTTGCTCGAACTACTGCAACATTTTGATGTAGTGTTGTGCACTTTGTCCCCAATCTCGTTAAGATCGCCCTTCATTAGCGTAATGGGATCCAACAATGCCTTAGCTTCCTTTGTCTTATTCTAGGACTCCTCCTTCTGATGTTCTCTATATCTCTTTACCCAGAATGGATTGTTATGTCCCTCATCACCTCCATCACCCTACACCAACTACTCTTCTTCTTCGGTTGCGGGTGAAGTGGATTTACCGCTTCACTTGGATTCATGTTGATCTTGCTCAGCCTGTTGTTTTGAATTGCACTCCTTTTCCAATCGAGCCTTCTCCTCAGCCTCCTTCTTTCGCTGCACGACCAACTTCTGTGCTGCCTACTTCGTTGCATCCTTCCTCTTTTTCTTTGCTAAACTCCCCATGCCTTTACTTGTACCCGCAACTAAGTCGGATGGAGAGTGTCAGTCTGCTGGCCAGTGCTTAATTACTTCCTGAATCAAATCATCCGTGGAAAGATATCTAGATCAAACCACTTCTGCTCTAGATCCTTCCGCGCCTAAATATAAACGCGATGGAAGTCTGCCTTGAATTCTGCATACTCAGGCAAATATTCATACACGATTGGGGACAATGTGGGTGTTATTTGATAGCCATGCTGATACTCGCTTCCATCAAAACCATTAAAATATTCGTTTCGGTGACCTGCGTGGGGTCCTTCATGGCCCAAAGGGAGGTAAACTATGTAGCCTCCGGCAACCCTACCTCCAATGGAGGAAACTGACTATCCTCCGATAGCTCCCAAGAAACCAGCACATTGGAGAGAAGAAACCACACGTAGTGGAAGGTCTTGCTCTCATCTTGAGCCCCATGGCAATTCGCAAGGAACTCACTACATAAATAGTGAAACCAATTAAATTGCACACTGTCCACACATTGTGCATCTAACAAGATCATGAGTGCCAAAACCTTGTCTGTGTGGCACTTCCTCATGACCTTGTCATCGAGTATCTGGGTCGCAATTTTCACCGCGAGGTTGTTGATGGATGTTATGGAGTACTCACATAGCTTCTTGAGAAGCTCAATTTTTTCCTTCATCTTCTCTGCCAAGTCCCATTCGCTTGTCTTTCCACCAAACTCCTTGGCCAGATTCAAGCCTTCATGTGGCAGGAGCGTGATCTTATGGACAAGCATGTCAGTGACGAGGATTGGTGCGCCAATCCATAAGCATACATCATGCACCAGAGTCAATAGTTGTTGTATACAAGTGGTATTTATCTTAGAGTAGTGGTAGTGGGGCACCCACAGTAGGTTCAATTACCTGGACTGCTCTACTTCGTGGATCTACTAAACTGGATCCAACGCAGTGACACCAGAGTCTTTGTAATATACTCGCTTCATGTAATTCTCCGTCACAAGGTGGAGGAACCTATCATGGTCAGCCAAGTCCCAATCCTCCATCTTTAATAGGGGAACCCACACTAGGAATGAACATTCGAAGGTTATCTTTTTTCGTAGCAGGGGCATATGAATGATGAATTTCTCCATGTCTGGGTCCTTGGTGACCTTCACCATTACTTTACGTGGAGGGATATTATCGGACAACTTGGATATGGGCTATGTGCCCTCAACATCGATATCTTTAGCGCCCTCTTTCGCCTCCAAGTCTACAACCTTCTTAGGTTGATTGTCCTTCTTTTGGGTAGCAGAATGCTTTCTAGGCAACTCGCGCACTGGCACTGGCCTTTTCTGCTTGTCTTTCTTCAGCTTGTGGGTTTCGTGCACTGGTGTGGGCTTTGGCCTAGGCGACCTTGGCACCGTAGGCATATGAGCCAGAGCCTCCATGCTCACAACCTCTGGAGCCGCTGCTTTAGAGGAAATATTTCCTCTATTGGTTGCAGTCTCACCTAGTCCTCACATCATGCTGTAAAATAATTTCCTAGTTTCCTTGGGTAGATTATCAAACACAGATATTGCAACAAAATCTTCAAAAAACTTATGATTCATAAGCGATCGACAACACAGGTCAAAAACTCAAAGGGTGCAAAGTGTTCTCTGCTGGTCAGGCACATGTAATTTATAGGGGAATTTGAATTCAAATATGATCGTTCCCCACAAAACTCGTCCATTAATGCTGATTTTGGTGGCAGATCTCCAAAGATTTCAACCTTAAATGTTGCGCCCCCACTCCTCTTAACCATCTCATGGCTGTCAAATCATGAACAGTGATGTTAACGGTCATTTTTTGGTTGTGCTACATGGTAGCTCCCTCCATAGCCCAGCTCCCTTCCCGTCGCTTGTGGCATTGTGACATCCCCCTTTTCCGCGGAGCTCCTCTATCGTGTAGCCCCCAAAACCAGGCAATGTAGTTTATAGTACCGTGCTCCCTTGGAGCTTCCTGGAGCACTAACATTGTGCTACTTCATGTAGTCATTGAGATGGATCTCCTGCATACGACTTCAACCGACTTCCATTCACCATGCCCAGAAAAGGTTCTCTGTTCAGATTTGCGAGCTGAACCATGCCCCCATTTGTGATTTCTTTGATGACATATGGCCCCAACCAATGCATCTGAAACTTTCCTGGAAACTTATCGAACTTACTATCATATAATAATACCAAATCATTTACCTTAAACATGTGCAACTTGATTTGTCGATCGTGCCATGCTTTTTCACATTCCTTCTATACTTTTTGATGAAATACAACTAGCAATCTGTCTTCTTTGAGCTCTAGCAACTGCGTGAGATGTTCTTCCAAGGCTCTGTGGTCCACCATCCCTGTGAAAGCTTCTATGCGATGACTAGGCACGATATATTCCATAGGCATCACAACGTCTATGCCATATACCAACCGGAAAGGTGTCTGACCTGTTAGTTTTTTTCAAGTAGTCCTATACGCCCATAATACTGCTCGTACGTGCACGTCCCAATCATTCTGCTACATGCTGCAAACCTTTGTCAGCACATTCTCTAATATCTTATTGAAGGCCTCCATTATTCCATTACCCTGAGGATGATATGTCGGATTCTTCTGATGATAAACCTGAAACTCTTTGGTCAGCGTGATGATCGTTTCATTGAGGAAGTGCATACTACAATCACTCATCAACACTTTTGGGTAGTAAAACTTGGTTAACACATATTCAAATAATAATTTAGCTATTGTGGTTCCTATAAAATCCTTCACAGGCTATGCCTCCACCCATCTGGTCAGATACTCTGTCATGGTGATGATATAGTGCGAACCTATTTTCTTGCATGGGGGCTAAATTGGTCCTATAAAGTCAATAGCCCATTTCTCAAATGGTTGTAACGACACTTGAGGATTTAGATGCAGCTCATCCCTTCGAGATGGTCTGCCCATTCTTTGACATGCATCACACGCCCTATAATATGCTTTGTTATCCTTATGTAATGTAGGCCACAAAAACCTCGCATGCAAAATATTTTGCACCATTTCCTTTCTTACATAATTCCTTCCTACATCCCCTCCATGATCCTCCACAAGGATTTTGTTTCTTTTGAAATCGAGCACATATCGTCGGAGTATCTCGTCTGAACCCATCCTATATAAATGTCCTTCAATTACCGAGAAATCAGCGACGCGTACTACCAAATCTTTCTTCTGTTGATTGGTGTATCCCTCTTGAGTCGTCCTTGTGGTCAAAAAGAGGATAATAATGGCAAAGACATAGTTATCCGCTACACGGACTGCGAAGAGATTCATGTCGGGTAGGCCTTCCTTCAAATTAGTAGGCTCCTCTCAAAACAGTATGGGGGGATGTTGGAACCAAGTTTCCACATCCATAGATTAGTGTGATGTCTTTCTATGACCTACATCTGCCTTCGCGTAGATCTCTAAGCCCTTAAGGCTTAGCACTGTAATTTCCCTAAACCGGGCTCTAGACCTCTGCTAAATTCTACTGTTGGCCTTTTCGGACCCTGAACATGAAAATTAGCTACTTAGGTGCACCATAGATTACCCTTAGATCAGTATTTACTCTGATCTACTTAAGTGTTTGATAAATTTAACAGAAAGTGTTATGATATCCACATAATCACTTAACATTAATTGCATTCAGATAATAAGATGGATCAAGTAAATTCACGCATCAGTACATCATTATTTTATAAAGATATCATTTTATCACACCATATATCACAATCATACATAACAGAAATAAAGAGACAAAACACATGAATTTCTGCAACAGGCTTCTTTATTGATCTTCAGTATAGGTTTATAGACTCAATACTTCCCTACACACTTAGCTGCAATGGTCTGCACACTCAGCTGTGGACGCTACTCTAGGTCTCTCACTTAGCTCCAGAGCCTTTTTCCCCTCTGAGACTTACTTCTCTATGCTAGACTTCTTCATTCGTACCCATAGACAACCATATATCTGCCCTAGATTCTCTAAGACACACCTATTTATACAATCCCATGGTCTGTGAACCATGGGTAGATCACAAAAAACGACTCAACTTTACATGAACGAGGGTAAAAACTATTTTTGATTCCTAACTAACCTCGTGCTCTGCATCCACAATTTGTGGAGACTTTACATCATTTTACATCAAAATTTGGGCTTTTGCCCCAAAACTGATCCAGGGGACCCCATCCCAACAGGCCCCCAACATAAAGGTCGTGACTCACCCTTGAGTAACTCAGCTGGCATAGTGATCTTACTGCAAATATCCCCCAGATCCACCTACACAACTACTATTTCAGTCACGCTTTGCATGGCTGCCTTCTTCACCTGCTTGACCAGCTGTTATGTTGTTGGTCCATTGCTAGATTGCTTGATCTTCTGCTATGTGAGCTGCAAGTTCATCATCTTTTCTTGTATGTTGGCTGAGACTTGGTAGGCTTCATCCAACCAAGGGCCCAACCATGCCTTAAGCACTACCTCTTTTTTTGCGCTGCTTCCACTTGTGCAAGGAGCTGCTTTGCCTCCTACAACTTGGCGAGGCCCTACACTATGGAGCGCACCATCGCCCTAACCTCGTCATACTGCTGCTAGAGCTTGCAGATCTTTGTGTTCAATATCTGCATGGTGGGATCCTCCTGCAGGGCCATCACCACTTCCATGTCTTGTTCAAATAAAGCTATGTAGTTAACAACCGTGACATCCACAATAGTTATCCCTTCCTTGACATCAGCTTCACATTATTTCTTGACTTCGGGCTGGGTTGAAGGTTGTGACTTAAGCTCCAGTTCTGTGATTTTCATGTTGAGTTAAAATTAAAGTCTTGCCACCTTTGCCTTCACCTCATGGATGCTCGCAGCTAGATTTCAGATTTTGGCCTTGAGCAGTGCCTCCTCAGGTATGTGCAATTCCGGAATTGTCTTGCATGCCTCTGCAACCATGGACGCCACCTGGGCACTCTACACCTGGATTTTATCCCTCTCCTTCAGGGCCTCCATCTTCTAGGATAACATTTTTTCTTCGTTCGCCTTGTATTCACTTATTAGACTGAGAATGTGCTGCTCTCGTGCTCTCAATTCCGCTATCACACCTGTCTGCAACGTGTGAAGATATTCATTGGGGAGTGCTCCAATGTTGAGGCTAATGTTCTTTAAGGTGCTAACGATGATCCTATCATCAACCAACTCTATGCTTAGGGACCCTTCTAGAAGCGCGACTGTCCTGACTAGCTCTGCAGCCTGACCTATCCCGAGTGCCAAGCTCGTTTGTGCAACATTGACTTGTCATATGCCCACCTGAATTTTGTTGGTCTGGATCTGTAGTTCACATAGATCCTTCTGAATATTTCCTAAGTACTGCAAGTGTTGTTGCTCAAACTACTGCAACAGTTTGATGTAGTGTCATGCACCTTTTCCCCGATCCCGTCGAGATCACCCTTCGTTAGCGTAATGGGATCCAGCAATGCCTTAGCTTCCTTTGTCTTCTTATAGGACCCCTCCTTCTGATGTTCTCTATATCTCTTTACCCAGAATGGATTGTTATGTCCCTCATCGCCTCTGCCATCCTGCACCAACTACTCTTCTTCTTGGGTTACAGGTGAAATGGATTTACTGCTTCGCTCGAAGTCATGTTGCTCCTATTCAGCCTGTTGTTTTGCATCACACTCCTTTTCCAATCGGGCCTTCTCCTTGGCCTCCTTCTTTCACTACACGACCAACTTTTGTGCCACCTACTTTGCTGCATCCTTCCTCTTTTTCTCTGTTGAACTCGCCATGCCTTTACTTGTACCCACGACCAAGTCAGATGGAGAGCATCAGTCTGCTAGCTAGTGCTTAATTACTTCCTGAATCACATCATCCGTGGCAAGATATGGTAGATCAAACCACTTCTGCTCTGGATTCTTCTGCGCCTGGATATAAACGCGGTGGAAGTCTGCCTTGAATTTTGCATACTCGGGAAACTATTCATACACAGTTGGGGACAACATGGGTGCTCGTTGATAGCCATGCTGATACTCACTTCCATCAAAACCATTAAAATCTTCATTTCAGTGACCTGCGTGGGGTCCTTCATGGCCCAAAGGGAGGCAAACTATGTAGCCTCCAGCAACCCTGCCTCTAATGGAGGAAACTAACTATCCTTCGACAGCTCCCAAGAAACTAGCACATTGGAGAGAAGAAACCACGTGTAGTGGAAGGTCTTGCTCTCATCTTGAGCCCCGTGGAAATTCACAAGGAACTCACTACATAAATAGTGTGACCAGTTAAACTGCACACTATCCACACATTGTGCATCTAATGAGATCACGGATGCTGAAACCTTGTCCGCACGACACTTCCTCATGACCTTGTCATCGAGTATCTGGGTGGAAATTTTCACCATGGGGTTGTTGATGGATGTTATGGAGTACTCGCGTAGCTTCTTGAGAAGCTCAAATTTTTCCTTCATCTTCTCTACCAAGTCCCATTCGCTTGTCTTTCTGCCAAACTCCTTGGCTAGATTCAAGCCTTCATGTGGCAAGAACGTGATCCTATGGATGAGCATGTCTGTGATGGGGATTGGTGTGCTAATCCATAACCATATATCGTGCACAAGAGCCAGTCGTTGTCGTATACAAGTGGTATTTATCTTAGAGCAATGGTAGTAGGGCACCCACAGTAGGTTCAATAACCCAGACTGCTCTACTTTGTGGATCTACTGAAATGGCTCCAACGCAGTGACACCAAAGTCTTTTTAATATACTCGCTTCATGTAATTCTCCATCACAAGTTGGGGGAACCTCTCATGGTCAGCCAAGTCCCAATCTTCCATCTCTAATAGGGGAACCTGCACCAGGCATGGACCTTCGAAGGTTATCTTTTTTTGCAGTAGGGGAAAATGAATGAAGAACTTCTCCGTGTCTGGGTCCTTGGTGACCTTCACCTTTACTTTACGTGGAGGGATATAATCTGAAAACTTGGATATGGGCTATGTGCCCTCAATATCGATATCTTTAGCACCCTCTTCAGCCTCCAAGTCTACAACCTTCTTAGGTTGATTATCCTTCTTTTGGGTAGTAAAATTCTTTCTAGGCAACTCGCGCACTGGCACTGGCCTTTTCTGCTTTCCTTTCTTCAGCTTGTGGGTTTCACGCACTGGTGTAGGCTTCAAGCTAGGTGACCTCGGCGTCGTAGGAATAGGAGCCAGAACCTCCATGCTGACAACCTCTGGAGCTGCTCCTTTAGAGGAAATAGTTCCTCTATTGCTTGCAGTCTCACCTAGTCCTAACATCATGCTGTAAATGAATTTCCTAGTTTCCTCGGGTAGATAATTAAACATAGATCTTGCAACCAAATCTTTGAAAAACTTTAAATTCATAAGCGACTGACAACACAGCGCAAAAAATCTAAGGGTGCAAAGTGTTCTCTACTATCCTGGCACACATACTTTATAGGGGAATTTGAATTCAAATACGATCATTTCCCCCAAAACGTGTCCATTAATGCTGATTTCAATGGCAGATCTCCAAAGATTTCAGCCTTAAATGTTGCGCCCCCGCTCCCCTTAACCATCACATGGTTGTTGAATCATGAACAATGACTTTAATGGTAATTTTCAGGTTGTGCTACGTGGTAGCGCCGTCCATAGTGTAGCTCCCTTTGCATCACTTCTAGCATTGTGACATCACACTTTTCCGTGGAGCTCGTTTATCGCGTAGCCCCCAAAACCAGGCAATGTAGTTTATAGTCCCACACTCCCTTGCAGCTTCCTGGAGCACTAACATTGTGCTACGTCATGTAGTCATTTAGATGGATCTCTTGCATACAACTTCAAATGACTTCCATTCACCCTGCCCGGAAAAGGTTCTCCATTTAGATTTGCGAGCTGAATTGTGCCCCCATCTGTGATTTCTTTGATGACATATGGCCTGTTAGGTCCCTATAATACTCGTGATTACCCCATTACTATTGTAGTTATATCCCTTATTAATATTGTTGTGCCCTTATTGTCCCCATATTGTTATTATTGTGCCCCATAGAATCCCTCTATTGTTATTTTTGTGCCTTTATATTATTATTGTTAGGTCGGCTGGGTTATATTATGACTCCTTAGACTCCTATATATAGAAAGGAGGTTTTTTCATTTGAATCATCAAAGAATCATTCATTTGTGTAATGTAAAGGAGGTTGCCCCCTCGAAGAGGATGAATTCTAAGGCGTTAATCTATCTTTTCTATCTTTTTGTGAGTGGGTTTCATAACATTTGGTATCAAAGCTTTGGATTCTAGGGTTTCGCTGCTCCAAATAGGTCATCGTGAAATTTTTGCTATAACTTTTTCCTGCAACGTTTCAGAAGTGAAAAAAAAAAAAAAACATTTGAGAAGAAATCGTGTTGAACCATGGGTCCGAATTTCAAAGCTTTTTGCACTATATTTGTGGAGATATGATCGGAGGAAGTTGGTCTTTTTGTAGATTCCTGAATTACATTCCAAACAGGTGACCTAGGGAAAATCATCATAACTTTATCTCTGAGCATCGGATTGAAGTTTTGTAAGAAGGTACAGAAAGAGGATGGATTGTAGTTTCTTGTATATATTTTTCAGAGCCAAAGGTCGAAACTGGGACACATGGCATGTCGTACAAGTTTGCTCTACTGAACTAGTCTATAATCAGGTCACTGTGGGAGATTTGGCATAACTCTTCCTTGGAGAATCCAATTTGGATCAGACTGGTGGCATTGGAAAGAGGACATAGAGGGCTACTATAGGTCACAATTTTAGAATTGGATGATTCAAAATTACAGAGATACATCAGAGGCAATATCAAGTTCCTACAATGTGAAAAAAGGTGTGTAGATTTTTTTAAATTTTTGCTTAAGCTTGGTTCAAAAAATTATTTTGAAGGAATTCAAAGGGCATAGTAGAGCATTATTATTGATCCGAACTTAAACAGGAACGCAAAAAATTATAGAGATAACCATAAACACAGATATGCAGTGGAAATAATACTTCATTTCATTAATGTAAAATACTGAAATATGCTTACAAACAGTAATGGAAATAAACCAGCTAGGGCGATGGTAGCTTATCTCTGAGAAGAGATGTGGTGGCTACATGCCTCTGAACTATTTTACAATGAGGCTAGAAGGCCTATTTATTGTTGAGAAACAATGGAAAACCTTTCACATCCCGAAACCTAACCCTAGAAGATGAAATGCCAAATTGTGGGCCCCGTTTGGGTAAATTGGTACATCAATTTCCCGGGGTCGTAACTTTGGCGTACGATCTCCGTTTGATGCGTACAATAGCTCGTTAGAAAGATCTATCTGAGCACTACCAAAAAACGTCATTTAGGGCTTCAAAACGACTCCAGAAGTTCAAGACCCAAAAAACTGCTAAAAATAGTAAACTATGCTACAATTTAGGAAACTGAAAAAGATGAAAGAGACAGTTGTGGGGGTCCAAATGGGATAGGGGGGTGGCCACCAACATCCACCTGGATCATTCCTCTCCCCTTAGGAAGCAATGGTCCCCATTACGTTGAGTTCCTCCCTGAGATGAGGAAGCTTCTGCTAAGATAGGTCTCTGGTGAGCTGTTCTGAAATCTGTGATGTGACCAGAAATGGTGGGAAGCATGGTCGACGATGGTCCACATTGAACATTCGGTGCAAGTGAAGGAATGGAGGAATGCTGTGCTTCAAAGCATTATTTCCCGTAGCCTTGGTACTGGTGTAAGGACCATGTTTGAGTGGTCGGAGCTTCTGATGGGCTCTTGTAAGGCGTTCTTTCTACAGATGTAACCAAACTTTGTCGCCCATCTGAAACTTATATGGTACCCCTAAGGGTGAGGAGAAGTTGTTCCTGTGTTCTGTCATGACTGTATCCCTTTGCTGCTACTGCTGCGTGGAGGAACCCTTTGCGAGGGTCATGGATGTAGCAATGATCTTCCCCTTACTTTGGGAGCGAACCAGACAAAAAATAAATTTCCTAGTCTGTGATATGAGCTTGCTGCCTTTCTTAGCAGTGATTAAAGAGGTGGCGGTAGGTGGGGCTACCTCTGGTATCCTGTATAATGAATTATTCAAAGAAATAATGACAGCACGAGGCCTTGACTCATACACAGCATGTCGCTTCCACAAGTATGGTTGGCCTAATAATACATCACAAACATCCAGAGGTGTAACATCACAAAATTCCTCGTCTGTGAAGGGCTTGATGCTGTAGGGAAGGCGACACTGCTGGCGAACTTTGAGATCTCTTCCTTCATGAAGCCACCTGATACTGTATGGTTGTGGGTGTGGTGTAGTCGGTAGGCCCAACCGCTTCACGACCTCTGCTAAAATAAGGCTCTTTTAGCTGCCACTGTCAACAATGAATTGCAGCGGCGAACCCTTCACCCACATCTGTGAGTGAAAAAGACGCTCCCCCTCCTCTACGTCTTCGGGCTCATTCTTCTGGATCTTGGCAGTGGCAACAGTGTCGATGGGATCTGCATCAAAGATCTTCTTCCCTTTTCCATTCCCCTTGTCAGGTTCTGGCTCAGGGTTGGAAAATGCATCTGATTTGGAAGCCTTCAACTCGGCCACCAACAACTGTTTGGTTCGACACTCACTTGTGTTATGAGTGGGACTCTTGTGGAACTCACACCACTTTCCTATGTCCTTCTGCGGCTTCGTGGTGTTGTTCTTTTCTTATGACTTTGATGGGTTGTCTTGGGTCACCCGCCTTGGCTTTGTCCTTTGGGCTTCGAATTTGCAGATCCAAAGTCTCGCTTCTTCTGTTTGCACTTCTGCTCAATTTTGATAGCGTATCGGTATGTTGTGTCGAGTGAGGAGATGTTCAAGAACTCCATCTCTTCCTGGATGTATCTGTGTAGGTAGCCACGGTATTTGAGTACTAGATGCAGCTTAGAATCTTTGACACCCAACTGTGTGCGAAGGGTATGAAAAATGTTTGTGAACTCTGGCACATCTTCGTCTCATCCCTGCCGCAGTGTGGTCCATTTGATGTATTTGTCATCGTAGCTTTTGATAGGGTAGTACTGCTCCTTGATGGCATCTTGAAATGAATCCCAAGTGGGTACAGCTGAAAATAGTGAGCCTGTGCTTTCATCCTTTTGCTCGCAGTAGGTTTCCCACCAGTCCTTGACGTGGGGGGCTGCTTTGAGAAGAGCGAAAACAATCCTTTCCCGACTCAAAAATTCATGAACAGAAAAATAACCCTCTAGCAGATTTAACCATTTATCTACGGCATTTGCGTCTATCTGACCCTCGAATATGGGGATTTCAAAATTAACTTGTACCTTAAGGGGCGATGCATTTCCAGAGTAGCTGCTGGAAGCCGATGCATCGCTTCTGGGTAGCCGCCGAAGGATCTGGGCAAAGCTGTCCATCATTGCGTTCCGTTCTCGCTCGAGGGCTTCTTCGAGCAATATTTGATAGGATCTCCTGCCCCCTTGTCTTTCTTCTCATCCGCCATGGGAGGCCGTCGTGAGGCTGGTCTTGCAAAGGTTCGACCAGTTCAAGCCCTAACTCCTTATATCCGGACCTCGTTGGGGACATGCAAAGAAAAACAGACAAAAAGCAGACCGCTCTGATACCACTGATCCAGACTTAAACAGGAATGCAACAAATTACAGAGATAACCATAAACACAGATATGTAGCGGAAATAATACTTCATTTCATTAATGTAAAATACTGAAATATGCTTACAAACAGTAACGGAAATAAACCAACTAGGGTGATGGTAGCTTATCCTTGAGAAGAGATGTGGTGGCTACATGCCTTTGAACTGTTTTACAATGAGGCTCGAAGGCCTATTTATTGTTGAGAAACAACGGAAAACCTTTCACATCCCAAAACCTAACCCTAGAAGATGAAACGCCAAATTGTGGGCCCTGTTTGGGTAAATTGGTACATCAATTTCTCGGGGTCGTAACTTTGGCATACGATCTCCCTTTGATGCGTACAATAGCTCGTTAGAAAGATCTATCCGAGCACTACCACTTTGGGACGCAACATGGGTCCATGGACCCATGTTGCCCCAAATTTCCAAAAAAACGTCGTTTAGGGCCTCAAAACGGCTCTGGAAGTTCAAGACCCGAAAAACTACTAAAAATAGTAAACTGTGCTACAATTTAGGAAACTGAAAAAGCTGAAAGAGACAGTTGTGGGGGTCCAAATGGGATAGGTGGGTGGCCACCAACATCCACTTGGATAAATTATTGGTAATTGATGCCCTGAGGAAAGAAAATGCAAATGCCTAGTAAGCAACCTGAAAGCTCTAGCATGACTCATGAAGAAGAGGAAGAAATGCTACATGATATATCAAAATTACAAGACCAAGTGCAACAAATGTCACTTTCACAAAAGCTAACAGAAGCGAAGATAAATGTCATGGAATCTAAGATAAAGGGTGTGGAAGCTAAGATGGATGATTTGAAGATAGATTTGAAAACAGATTTGAAGAGAGACATGGTAGATTTGAAGACAGATTTGAAGACAAATTTGACAAATTTTCTACAAGAAATACTTACAAATGGTGAAAGGGTAGTAAAGGAAACTCATGATGCAAACAAAAGAAATGTTAATCATGTTTTCGTAGCATCTAATGTTGGATCAAAGACCCAATTAGACCATAAATTGTTTGGTGTAGAAGCCCTTCCATAAATAAGTCACAAATACTATTTTATTAGAGATTTTCCTTGGCTACAATAGTAAGAGAGTAATATAAACGTACTTTTGAATGAACAAGTGAGTTACTATGCTAGTGGAATGTTTTGTTGCAGAATGTATCAAGGTTCTTTCACTAGAGGGAAAGGAAAGTGAGCCTTTAAGAGAAGAGTAATAGTACTAATCTAATAACTACACATGAGCATATATATGAAAGAATCATTAATAAACTAGTTAAGTAGTTCACATAGAAGTAACGATTGTTAAAATAAATACAATAGACATTCAATAATATAAGCACCTAAGCCACTGAAATATTTAAATTCATTTAGTAGAAATGAAAACAACATATATTGCAAACATTCAAATAATAGTCTTACAACATTTATGAAATACGCATGAAAGTGTGTTGACTCAAAGAACTTTAAATGTTAAGCAAAAGTACCAAGATACATCGATATAATGAACATCACTAGCTCCAATAGTGGAGCATTAGAGCCACCACTTGCTCTCCAAAAGAACAATCTTCCTCTATATTGCTTTATTGGAGAAGCCAAGGTTAAAATTCCATTGTTTGAGATATTAGGGTGTATATATAACAAATGGGGTGACTATCCACCTCCTTTGTGACTCTAAGACTCCCCTCATGACTCTTGAACTTCCATATGACCCTTTGACTTCTACATGAATTTTCACATTCTATAGGTAACTCCTGGACTTTCACTTAACTTTACATTTTTCATATTATTAAAAATTACATAATTACATCCACAAATGATGTGGCACATGATGACTCATAAGACTTCTTGAAGTGACATTCTAACAAGACATGACTTGACATTGCTAACAAGGACTTGTTGATGATGTGGAAAATGTAAAGCCAATCTTCTCTTGTTGCTATCTTTGTGTCTCCATGAGAGATTTTGCATGATATTTTTTGTCTTAATGAGAGATGTTGTTTCCCTCTAGAATTTGTGTAGAGAGAGGGAGCTGAGAGGTCAAATTTAAGATCCCTGGCTAAAAAATAAATTAAATCATAGATGGGGGAGAATTTACAAGCCCTAGTGCCATGGAAAATGATCCAAAGTTCAAATCCACGCTCATGGAGCCCCCACCAACTAAGTGCAGCCAGATAAAATGAAAATTAGAGCCAAAGTGCTCGTATGGTTAAATTCTGAGCAGGTTAACGGGAAAATCACCATCTGTTCACGCCTAACTAGCCCTTGGTAGTATTTTGGGGGGGTAACCTGCACGAGTTATAAGAAAGCGCTACCCCCCAAAGTTGACAAGTCAACTGTGTGGGCCTACCTATCCAACACCATAGATTAATTTTGGGGCATAACCGATGGATCTGACATCCTACCCTCCTACAAGTTGGAGGATGGCGGCGACCACCGCCACAACGGTCAGTCTATTAGCACCATTCAAGCGAACGGGAAATTCAAAAAAGAATGGTAATAGCTCCACCATCCTCCCACTCTCGTCCATATTTCTCTTGTCACCACCCAATCCCCTTCTACCATGCTTCCTCCCATGATGTCACCCCCACATCAACTAACCGTTGGCCCCTCCTCACCTATAAAAACCCTTCTCACCTAGAATTTTTAAAAGTCTCAAACTACTTTCTGTATATTCTATAAATGTTATCCAGTCGTTCTTCCAGTCCAGAGCACCCCCTCCAACATCGTTTTCAGATTCTCTAGGGAAAATAGGTAACTGTTCAATCCCTTTCACCCGCAAATTCATTTTATTATTCGTTAGAAAACGAATAAGTCAACCCTTAAGCCCTCTAAAATTCGTGAGGCTAAAATTTCCTCTACTGTCAAGTATGGCTCAAATCTATAATATTCCATAAACATTGAGGTGCAAATTGTGCACCCCTCTAGTGGTAACCACATCCTATTTTAGGTATTATTCCCTGTTGTTTTTCTTGTTTGTGTATAGTCATGTGGATTAATTTGAGTGCCTACGTCTCAAATTGGTAGCTTCCAACAAATAGAAGAATTTTGTTTTCGACTGGGATGTTGCTTCCAAGAAAAGACAAGAGCCCGAGGGTTATTCCCAGTTTATATCCTCCTATTGGCCTTTGTTTGATTCCAAGAGAGTAAAATGTTTGGGGATGATTAAAGATTTGGTGGTAAATAAGGCTCAAATTCCTGTAAAAAGTGTAGTAATGGACATTGTGGTTGTTGATATTCTTGCAAGGTTTGTTATGCCCTTATCCAGGTCATGGGTTCCAAGATTGGAGGATCTATCAAACTATATTTAACATATTCTACCATCCTTGTGTTCAATGGAGAAGAAATATGACTATATAGAGAATTGAGATTTGTAAAGACAGTTAAAAGAGTTGATTGTTCAAATAATGCTCCTGTGTTTAGTAAAGAGAAATATTTCTCCTATTTGTTGTTAAAGGAAAATGATCTAATCATGGATGAAACATAGGTTGAGTGTTCTATTCAATTAAACAAACAATCACTGGAATGTAATAAAGTATGGAAGTTATACTTTGATGGTGCTTATTCTAGGGAAGAAAATGGAGTATGTGTGTTGTTGGTGTCTCTAGAAGGCAGTATGATTCCTCTTTCATTCAAGCTAGAGTTTGAAGGCAATAATAATGTCGATGAGTATGAGGCTTTACTATTAGCACTACAACATGCCAGGTATCTCAACATTGGAAGCTTGATAATGTTTGGAGACTAAAAGTTGGTGGTAAAGAAAATTAGAAATCAATTCCAAGCTAAACATCCAAGATTGAAGGCTTACTGAAATGAGGTATGGGACATCATTGACATTTTCTTCTTAACCTTCAATACCAATTTCTACCCAAAGATATAAATCAGACGGCTAGCTCCTTGGTCGTAGCTGCTACTAACTTCAATGATCCGGATTTAAACAGGAACACAATAAAATACAGAGATAACCATAAAGACAGATATGCAGCGGAAATAATACCTCAATTCATTACTGTAAAATACTGAAATATGCTTACAAACAGAAATGGAAATAAACCAGCTAGGGCGATGGTAGCTTATCTCTGAGAAGAGATGTGGTGGATACATGCCTCTGAACTGTCTTACAATGAGGCTCGAAGGCCTATTTATTGTTGAGAAACAATGGAAAACCCTTCACATTCCAAAACCTAACCCTAGAAGATGAAACGGCAAATTGTGGGCCCCGTTTTTGGGTAAGTTGGTACATCAACTTCCCGGGGTCACGAATTGGTCGTACTATCTCCGTTTGACGTGCATGATAGCCCGTTGGAAAGATCTCTCCGAGGACTACGACGGAAAAGACAATTTTTATCAGAAAAATCGCTGGCAGTGGATTTCCCAAAAAACGTCGTTTAGGGCCTCAAAACGGCTCCGGAAGTTTAGGACCTGAAAAACTGCTAAAAATAGTAAACTATGCTATAATTAAGGAAACTGAAAAAAACTGTAAGAAGCACTAGAGGGGATCCAAGTGGAATTAGCGGGTGGCCACCAATATCCACCTGCACTAGAGGGGATCCAAGTGGAATTAGCGGGTGGCCACCAATATCCACCTGGATCATTCCTCCCCCCTTAGGAAGCAATGGTCCCCATTGCGTTGAGTTCCTCCATGAGATGAGGGAACTTCTGCTGCACTTGGTCCTTGGTGAGCCACTTGCCCTGGTGAAGGAGTTGTCCTGCTGGCGAGTGTGCTTGATCTGTGTGTCCATGATCCGATCAGTTGCAGCTTGTTCCATGCAAGCTGGATTTAACTCTGTGGGTGTGAGTTGTTCTGCAATGTCGGACGTGTCTAGTAATGGTGGAAAGTATGGCCGAAGGCGGTCGACATTGAACACCGGGTGCAGGCCAAGGAATGGTGGAATGCTGAGCTCAAATGCATTGTCTCCCACAGTTTTGGTAATGGTGTAAGGGCCATATCGGAGTGGTCTGAGTTTCCGATAGGCTCCGGTAAGGTGTTCCTTTTGCAAATGCAACCAGAATTTGTCGCCCACTCGAAACTTGTGTAGCACCCGATGTTGATCATGTCACTGCTTGTACTTGGCATTTGATTTCTCCAGAATGTCATGGACCTGCTGGCGAATATGTTGGATGTGCTCAATGAAGTTGTTTGCCTTATCTGTTTCAGACTGGACATGAGCCGAATCTGCATGAGTAGCTGCAAATGGCATGGCCACATCAATGGGACATAGTGGCTGGAATCCCAAGCCCACCTGAAAAGGGCTGTGGCCAGTCGAGCTGTGGAGAGCCCGGTTGTAGTTGTGCTGAACATAGGGGAGGCTCTCGTCCCATGTGCGTGGATGCTTTGAGTTGTACATGCATAGAATGTGTACGATCATCCTGTTGACGACCTCAGTCTGGCCATCAGTTTGAGGATGGAAGGCTGTGGACTTAGTGCGTTTGGTGTCCAGCATCGACCAGAGGCTAGACCAAAATGTACTGAGGAACTTGCTGTCCCAATCTGAAATGATAGACTGTGGGATCCCAAAGTGTACCCATACTCGTTCAAAGAAGAGTTTAGTAGTGGCTTCTGCTGTGATATTCTTCTTGCAGGCCGCCATAATGGCCATCTTCAAGAACCTGTCGACGACCACAAAAACACAGTCATTTCCATGCCTAGTGGAAGGGAGGCCTGACATGTAATCCATGGAGATGGATTCCCAAGGTCGACTAGGGGTAGGCAGCGGGGTATAGAGGCCTTGCTTCTTGATGGTCAGTTTGGCAATGGCGCAAGCAGTGCATGATCTGATGTACTTCCTGACATCCTGTCGAAGATTCGGCCAATAGAAATATTTCTACAGTATAGCCACCGTTTTTTCAACCCCAAAATGCCCAACGGCCCGACTGTAGTGTGCTTCCCAGATCATCTTGGCATGCTCGCTTGAAGGAACACAAAGGTGACCCAGGTGGCATAACAGATCGTCTTGGAGGTGAAAATCTGGAACATGTTGACCCTCCAAGAGTGTTTGGTATGTGTGGCCGAATTCCGGGTCGCTTTTGTAGAGCAGTGGCCAATCAGAAGTCTCGTGCCCACAAGAGTTGAGCACGGTGGTTAATGCCATGATCGGTGGCCGACTGAGGCAATCTGCGACATTATTGGTGCTGCCCTTCTTATACTTGATATTCAAATGGAACTTTTGCAGGTATGTGGACCACTTTTGATGGCGATCATTCTGCAATTTCCCTTGGGTCTGTATGAACTGCAGGGGTCGGTGGTCTGTGTGGATGACCGTTTCCTTCCCCAAAATGTAATGCTTCCATTGTCGACAGGCCTGCATAATGGAATACATCTCTTTGTCATAAGTGGGATACTTTCGGACTGTGTCTGAAAGTGTCTCACTTTGATATGCCACTGGATGCCCGTGTTGAGTAAGGACTGCCCCAATAGCATAGTCAGAGGCATCTGTATGGACCTCAAATGGTTGTTGCAAGTCTGGTAATGCAAGAACTGGTGCTGTGCAGAGTTGATCTTTCAACTCTGTGAATGCCTTCTGTTGAGATTCAGACCAAATTTTTTTTTCTTTCGCTCCTCCCTTGGTGACCTGACTCAAGGGCCAAGTGATATGAGAAAATCCCAACATGAACCTGCGGTAGAAGTTGGCAAGGCCTAGAAAGCTACGAAGCTCTGTCAGAGTTGTTGGAGATGGCCAATCCCGAATGACTTGGATCTTGGATGGATCCACATGCACCCCCCTTTCATCAATAATGTATCCCAGATACTGAACCTGGGTCATGCCAAAAGTGCATTTCTCCAAATTGGCACATAACTTGTGTTGTCGCAGTGTTTGGAGAACCTGTCGAATGTGGTGGAGGTGCTCTTCCCAAGTCTTGCTAAAGATCAAGATGTCATCCAGGTATACCACTACAAATGAGTTGGTGAATGGCCGCAATATGTCGTCCATTAGCCTCATGAAGGTTGCAGGAGCATTCGTCAATCCGAAAGGAATAACCAACCATTCGAAAAGGCCCTCCTTGGCTTTGAAGGCAGTCTTCCACACATCGGAGGGTTCGATTGGTACCTGGTGATATCCTGACTTCAAATCGATCTTGCTGAAAT
The DNA here is from genome assembly GCA_031772625.1 of Pinus tabuliformis. NCBI lineage: Eukaryota > Viridiplantae > Streptophyta > Pinopsida > Pinales > Pinaceae > Pinus > Pinus tabuliformis. The sequence continues at coordinate 1,084,698,936 of CM062815.1, read as the reverse complement.
ATTTTTCCCCCTTTAGTTGGTCCAGGAGGTCATCAATCCGTGGGATTGGGTACCTATTACAAACAGTGATCTTGTTCAGTGCCCGATAGTCAATACAGAGTCTCCAAGTCCCATCCTTCTTTTGTACCAGCACGATCGGGCTCCCACAGGGCGATGAACTCGGACGGATGTGACCTTTTTGCAGCAGCTCCTGAATCTGCCTCTTGATTTCATCGTTCTCCATAACAGAGTGCCGATAGATTGGTCCATTGGGCAGCGGCGAACCTCGGGTTAGATCAATGGAGTGCTTGACCTGACAGTGCAGAGGAACCCCTGCGGGGGAGGTGAAGATGTCCTCATACTCCTCCACGACCTTGTCCATCTGTAGTTGTCGTGTGGAGGGGCCCTATCTGGAGGTCGTGGCCACCGTCTTCTTCTTTTCTTGAGGGCGTATCATCAGGAAAACAAACTTCCTGGTTTTGGAAATGATCTTACTGCATTGTTTTGCAGTAACCAAAGAGATGGCGGTAGGTGGTGCTACCTCTGGTATCCTGTACAACTTATTTCCCAAAGTAACAATAACAGCACGGGGCCTTGACTCATACACAACATGTCGCTTCCACAAGTATGGTTGTCCTAATAACACATCACAAACTTCAAGGGGTGCAATGTCACACAATACCTCATCCGTGAAGGGCTTGATGTTGTATGGGAGGCGGCACTGTTGGCTCACGCGAAGATCCCGTCCTTGGTGCAGCCACCCAATGGTGTATGGTTGTGGATGTGCTGTGGTCGGTAAGCCTAGCCGTTTCACGACCTCTGCCAAAATGAGATTCTTTTGGCTCCCGCTGTTGACAATGAACTATAGTGGGGAGCCCTTTACCCACATCTGGGAGTGGAAGAGATGCTCCTCCTCCTCTGGATCTTCAGGTTCCTCCTTCTGGATCTTTGTGGTGGCAACAGTGGCGTTGGGCTCCGCATCGATAATCTGCTTCCCTTTGTCATTCCCCTTATCGAGTTCCGACTCAGAGTCAGAACATGCATCTGATTCTGAAACCTTTAGCTCGGCCACCAGTGACTGCTTGACCCGACATTCACTTGTGTTGTGAGTGGAGCTCTTATGGAACTCACACCACTTTCCGGTGTCCTTTTTCGGCTTCGCGGCACTGTTCTTTGCTTGCAGCTTTGGCGGGTTGTCTTGGGCTGCCCCGCCTTGGCTTTGTCCTTTGTTCTATGGTTTGGGGGCACCTTTCCCTTGTTTCGGATTCGCAGACCCAAAGTCTCGCTTCTTCTGTTTAAACTTTTTCTCGACCTTGACGGCATATCGGTATGCCATGCCGAGCGAGGAGATGTTCAGGAATTCTATTTCTTCTTGGATGTACTTGTGCAGGCAGCCACAGTATTTTAGTACCAAATGCTGCTCTGTATCCTTGATACCCAACTTTGTGCGAAGGGTATGGAAAATATTGGTAAACTCTGGTATGTCTTGGTCCCTTCCCTGCCGTAGCGTGGTCCACTTTATGTATTGATCCTCATAGCTTCCGACAGGGTAGTACTGCTCCTTGATGGCATCTCAGATTGAATCCCAAGTCGGTGTGACTGAAAATAGTGAGCCTGTACTTTCATCTTTATGTTCGCAGTAGGTTTCCCACCAATCCTTGACATGGGGGGTTGCTTTGAGAAGAGCGAAAATAATCTTTTCCCGACTGGAAAAATCATGAACAGAAAAATAACCCTCTAGCACATTTAACCATTTATCGAAGGCATCTGCATCTATCTGACCCTCGAATATGGGGATTTCAAAATTAACTTGTACCTTAAATGGTGTGGCATTTCCAGAGTTGCTGTTGGAAGCTGATGCATCGCCCCTGGGTAGCCGCTGAAGGATTTGGGCTAATTTGTCCATCATCGCGTTCCTTTGTCGCTCGAGGGCTTCTTCGAGCAAGATTTTGATAGGATCTCCTGCCCCCTCGTCTTTCTTTTCATCCGCCATGGGAGGCCGTCGGGATTTGCAAGGCTGGTCTTGCAAAGGTTCGACCAGTTCAAGCCCTAACTCCTTATATCCCGACCTCGTTGGGGACATGCAAAGAAAAACAGAGAAGAAAAGCAGACCGCTCTGATACCACTGATCCGGATTTAAACAGGAACACAATAAACTACAGAGATAACCATAAAGATAGATATGCAGCGGAAATAATACCTCAATTCATTACTGTAAAATACTGAAATATGCTTACAAACAGAAATGGAAATAAACTAGCTAGGGCGATGGTAGCTTATCTCTGAGAAGAGATGTGGTGGCTACATGCCTCTGAACTGTCTTACAATGAGGCTCGAAGGCCTATTTATTGTTGAGAAACAATGGAAAACCCTTCACATTCCAAAACCTAACCCTAGAAGATGAAACGGCAAATTGTGGGCCCCGTTTTTGGGTAAGTTGGTACATCAACTTCCCGGGGTCGCGAATTGGTCGTACTATCTCCATTTGACGTGCATGATAGCCCGTTGGAAAGATCTCTCCGAGGACTACAACGGAAAAGACGATTTTTATCAAAAAAATCGCTAGCAGTGGATTTCCCAAAAAATGTCGTTTAGGGCCTCAAAACGGCTCTAGAAGTTTAGGACCCGAAAAACTGCTAAAAATAGTAAACTATGCTATAATTAAGGAAACTGAAAAAAACTGTAAGAAGCACTAGAGGGGATCCAAGTGGAATTAGCAGGTGGCCACCAATATCCACCTACACTAGAGGGGATCCAAGTGGAATTAGCGGGTGGCCACCAATATCCACCTGGATCATTCAAGCCTCCTCAAAACCCATTATTCAAATATGAAGTTGAAGTTAGGTACAAACCTTCAGTGCAAGACAATTTCAAACATTGGCAAGTGTTTGAAGATGAGGAACAAATTAAGCGCTTCATGGAGGTTATTGGGGAATTTTCTAACACTGTAATTGACCAGGAGGATGAGGAAGTAATAGATGAATAGCAAGTCAGTTGGGGAGAAACTATTGTTGGACACAAGATTTTACAATTGAAGGGAAACACCATCCCCAAGGGATTGGTCCCATTAGAAAGGTTGTTTAACCCAAATGATGTGGCTACCAAACCTATTGAGCAAGAGTTGGAGCAACGGGTGGAAGATTGCAGCATTGGTACAAACCAAGACCCTAGGATGATAAAATTGGCAAAAGGAGTGCCTGGTGAGTATAAGTAGAAGTATCTGGACCTTTTTAAGAATTATATGGATGTGTTATGATGACCTAAAAACATTTGATACTACTATCATTCAACATAAGATACCTTTAAAGGGTAGGGTGAAACCATATAAATAGAATCTCATGAAAATTAATCCTTTGTTACTCCCATCAATTGAAAAAGAGGTAAAGAAGTTGCTCTGGGAAAAAACCATTGTACCTTTGAGATATTCAGACTAGGTGGAAAACTTAGTCCCTGTCAAGAAGAAGAATGGGGAAATAAGGTTATGTGTTGAATTCATAAATCTAAAGGTTATGTGTTGAATTCATAAATCTAAAGAAGGCTTCATTAAAAGATAATTACCTGCTACCTAAAATGGACTACATTCTACAGAAGGTGGTAGGTTCAGCCCAGATGTCTATGATGGATGGTTTTTCTGGATACAATCAAGTGGTTGTCCACCCTGAAGATCAGAAGAAAATTTCTTTCACCATGCCCTAGGGAACATTTATGTATGCCAGAATGCCCTTCAGCCTCATAAATGCAGGAGCCACTTTTCAGAGAGCCATGGATATAGCGTTTGTGGGAGAACAAGACAAATTTGTGGTAATTTACCTGGATGACATCATTGTTTTTTCAAAAATAGATGAAGAACACATTGAACATCTAAGGCTCACTTTTGATAAATGTAGAAAGCATGGTCTATCTTTAAATCCCAAGAAATCTCAGTTTGATTTAAGTGAGGGAAAATTTCTAAGGAACATTGTGGCAAAGAAAGGGGTGAAGATTGATCCCAAAAGGGTGGAAGCCATCAACATCATCCCATTACCTAAAAATAAGAAATAAATATAGATTTTCTTGGGTAGACTCAACTTTCTAAGGAGGTTCATACCAAACTACGTTGAGGTATTCAAATAAATTACAAAGATGTTGAAGAAGTATAAATAAGTGAAGTGGAATTTAGAATCTCGGGAATCATTTTCTAGAATCGAAAAGGCCTTTGTAGAAGCTCTTGTGTTAGTAAACCTAGATTATTTTAAACCATTTTTTATTTTTTCTTTTGCTTCCCCTCACAAAATTGTTGTTGTCTTACTGCAAAAAAAAATCAAGAGCACGAGCAACCAATTGAATTTTTCAGTCAGGTGCTAAGATATGCCTAGCTAAAATACAATATTTTGGAGAAACATGCTTATTCCTTGGTCAAATCCCTAAATGATTTCAGCATCTATGTCTTGCAATCAAATATAAATTCCTATGTTCCTACAACTATTGTGAAAGATATCTTGGTGCAAGGTGATAGTGAGGGAAAAAGAGGAAAATGGATTGCTAAAATACAAGAGTATGATATGGATATCAAACCTACCAAGTTGATCAATGGGAATGGGCTAACTAAAATTCAGTATGAAGCAAATTTCTAAGCATAAACTTACTGGCTTGAAAAGAGGGGGAAAGTGAAAAATTGGGGCAACAATAAGGGATTGAAACCTCAGCCTAGAAAATTCACATGAAATACATTGTATCCCATTGGTATAAACATATTTTCCATTATCTACTCTTCCTGAGGTGCCCAATGAACTTTAACAAAATTAAGTACAGGGCTTTAAGGTTACAAGTCTAGAAATTTGTTATCTCAAATGGCCAATTGTATTGGAAGGATTCAGTGAGGATTTTACTCTTATGCTTGGTTGAAGAAGAAATTTACAAGGTGATTGATGAATTCCATAATTGTGTTTGTGGAGGACATTACAACTAGAGAGCTACAACCCACAAAATCCTCAAGGTATAATTTTATTGGCCTAAGCTATTTGGTGAGGTGCATACCTACATTCAGGCCGGTGAGAAATGTGGAAGGTTTGTAGAAAATAATAAATTAGCACCTTTTCCTTTAATCCTTGTTTTCGTTGAAGAACCTTTCAGGAAGTGTGGTTAGAATTCATTGGGGAATACATCCACCTTCCAATGGTCAACATAAGTAGATACTCACATCTACTGATTACTTCACTAAGTGGGTAGAAGCACCCCTAGCCAAAAATGCAATGGATGTTGTAATCATTAAGTTCGTGGAGGAAAACATCCTTGCCAGGTTTTCCTTCCCCAAGAAGATTGTCACTGACAATGCTCAAGCATTCAAGTCAACCAAATTTATTTATTTTTTACAAAAATATAACATCATAGTAGGCCATTCTACCATCTATTATCCACAAGGAAATGGATTGCATAAATCTTCAAATAAAACCTTGGTAAGGATTTTGAAGAAAATAATATCAGAAAATCAGAAGAACTGGGATTCACAACTTAAATTTTCCCTATGGGCCAATAGGGTTACCACCAAGAGGTCCACTCAAAAGTCCCCTTTTGAGTTGGTTTATGGGAAGGATGCAATCTTCCCCATGAAATTGGTTATGCCAGTAGCTAAATTCTTACAATATGTTGAGGGGGAACCAAATGCCTTGACTAAAAGGATTAATCATTTTGTAGAACTTTAAGAGAGAAGAGAAGAGGTAAATCAAAGTTTGATGAGTTACTAGGAAAAAATGAATTTCTTCTTTGATAGAAAGGAAAAAGACGGGTATCTACAACTAGGGGATTTAATGCTTAGATGGGATGTCAGAAGGGAAGATAAAGGAAAACATAGCAAGTTTGACCCCCTGTGGTTTGGACCTTTCAAGATTACTGAAAAAAAAGGGAATAACACCTTCTTGTTGGAGAATTTAAATGTTGTAATGCTTGAGCTGCTAGTGAATGGGTAGTTTCACAAGACTTCCTTCCAACACTGAAGAAGTCCACTCTCATCCATTATAAATATCAGTGAGCCATTGTAAATACCAGCATTATTTTGTGGTTTTTATTACATCATTTTTTTTATAGAGGTTTAAATAAAATGACTCCATACCCAGGGAGTAAGGCACTAATATGTAGGTTCTCAATGCATTGTATACATTACATTATCCCCAATTAGAGCCAATGTTGTTTCCATCAAGAATTTGTGTAGAGAGAGGGATATGAGAGGTTAAATTCATGATCCCTGGCTAAAAAATCAATTAAATCAAATATGGGGGCAAAGTTACAAGCCCTAGTTCCATGGCATACGTTCCAAAGTTCAAATTCACACTCCACAACCCCCACCAAGTAAGAAAAGCTGGCTAAAATTAAAATCATAGAATAAGTGCCCGTATGGTTAAAGTCTGAGTAGGTTAATAGGTGGATCATCGCTTATTCACGCTCGAATAGCCTACAACAACATTTTAGGGGAGAACCTATGCGAGTGATAAGCAAGTGCTACCCCCCATAGTTGACAAGTCAACTGGGCAAGCCCATTGATCCAACGACTCATATTAATTCTTGGGGGTAACTGATGAATCTGATATCCCACCCTTCTACCCGTCGGAGGATGGTGGTGACCACCCGCCATAATGGTCAGTCCATTGGTGCCATTCAACCAAGCAGGGAATTAAAAAAAATGGTAATAGCTCCACACTACTCTTTCTCCCATCCAATTGTCGCCTGTCACCACCCAATCCCCTTCTGCCACACATCCTCCCATGATGTCACCCTCACGTCTGTCAACCATTGGCCCCCCTCTGTGATGAACCTCATAAATGGGTAATTATATGGGCTCATTTTACCTCCTAACCTAGTCAACATAACCATTCTCTTAGCTTATTGTATGATTTTCTGATTATATTTATGCTTATAGAGTGAGTTGAGTTAGTTATTGTGCCATGTTGTCTAACATGTACTTAATGCAAATTATTAATGAGTTTCAAGGTCAAAGTCAAGGATCCAATGGAAAAATGGCAGCAATAACTCAAAGTGGAAAAAAGAGAGGACTTATAGGAGGGAATCCACCTCATTTATTACTCCTCACTTCGAATTCCCCTTCATTCAGCTCGAAGCACAAGTAGTCGAATCATGCACTAGAAGGCAGTCGAGCAAGTGGAGGATGAATAATGATTATCTCGAGTTTTGGGAGCCAAGCCTCCTTGATTTTAAGGAACCTGTTGGTAGCTTCATTGGTATAAGTAGAGAGGCATAGGGCCTCACTAGGGTCAGATTTTTGCTGGATTTTTGCTTATGTAAACTCTGCTCCAACTTCGAGCTTATTATTTTGTGATAGTTTCATGTAATCTTGTTATTGTTTTGATAATAAATATGGAATCCTTTTTGAGCTAGCACTAAGTTACCTCAGAGGGTTGAAGCTCTTGGGTTAGGGCCCAATCCAAGTAGTGAAGCTCCTCTTTACTTATATTTGTATGTTTTATTTCAGTTTGTAGATTAGGTTGCTATTAGTTGTATTTCTTTTATGATTAAGCATAGGTTGTTTTTGATGATTCAATAGTTTGCTTCCATTTGTGCTTTCTATTGCAGGTTAAACAGTGATCAAAAAAGACTCAAAAGGCTAGAAACAGTGCCTTGGCCTCTCTTCCTCCCTTTAGGACCATGATTTGAAGAAAAGACCCTCTTGCTGCCCTAAAAACACATATTTTCCTCCTTCATAGGACTTCTAGTGTTTTCAGCTTTTTAGTAGGTTAATAGTCCAGCTTTGCTTTGCTTTAGATCTTCTTCATCATGCTCACTTCTTTATTTGTAGTAGTCTTCTTTCATGCTTCCCTTTCCTACAACATTTCTCAGCATTTCCTTTCATAGATCATAGTTTAGACCATTTTTATGCAAAACTCTGTTTTTCCTAAATACATTCATTTCACTTGTTTCTTGATTTCCTTGGTTAACTGTCTGTTTCTTTGTAGCATATCTCTTCCAGCAATAGGCTAGCTTATCAGCAATTACACCCTCCATCTGATCCATGCCCTATAGGTCTCCCAAATCTCACCTCAATTCTGCCCTAGTTTCTTGCATTTTCCCATAGAAGCTCTTCCTCTCTCCTTGAGCAAATCCAATCATCATTTTCCCTCTGGGTGATTCATGGTAGACCTTAGGCACCTTAACACCTCATTCCAACCTTCATCCACCTTTTTCACCCACTCTCACACCCTCCAAATAGTGGAAACTATTCTCGGCCTCCTCCTGTAGGCCTACTGTAGATTCCCTGTTTTCCTCCTATAGATTTCCTGTGTCCTCCTGTAGATTTTCCTGTACGCTTTATTTTGAAGGCCGAGCATGGGAAAAGCCTCTAGAAGGCCACCTGAGACCTCCTAGGACCCATCCACACCATCCTACATCCTCTCAAGTCCCAAAACCACCCTTCAACACCACCTATTCGCTGCCACATTCGCACACAATAAATTACATGCATGCCAATTTCACAAAAAAATACATAAAAATCCAAAAATATGTCTTTTGCTTATTTACCTCTAGAAATACCATAGTTAGATGTTGTTTACTTCCTTGAATAGGTAATAGCATTCCTTTTATGGTTTTCATAGCACTTTCTGCAAAAGTAGAATTAGTTGGTTAATTAGGGTTCACTAGGTTTGCTCTACATTTCAGTATTTCTCCTTTCTGCAATTAGAATAGCATATATCTTTCTTTCCTTTTATCACATATAGAGCTTCTTCTGGAATCCATAGAAGTTGGCTAGAGCTCCTAGTGATCTTACGCCGGCTGACCAAGTGACAACCTGTAGTGAGAACTAGTACTTGTGCATACAACACCGACACTTCCAAGTGTGTTACGAACTACCGGGTTGATAAGAGTAAAGTAGGTAGCCCAAGAGTTGCAAAATTATTGTTGCAATACTAGTGCTCACCACTCTGCTTATAAAAACCCTTCCCTCCAAGAAATTTCAAAGTTTTAAATATATTCCTCATGCAAACACCTGTCATTGTCTATTTGTTCTGCAAACATTATCCAGTCGTTCAACCAGTGAAGAACACCCCCTCCAACATCGTTTTCATATTCTCCATGGAAAATAGGTAACCAATCATCCTGTTTCACCTGCAAATTCATTTGATTATTCATTGGAAAATGAAGAGGGAAACCCCTAAGCCCTCTAAAACTCGTGAGGCTAAAACCTCCTCCAATGTCAAGCATCTCATGGACACTAAGGCGCAAATCACAGACCCCTCTAATGCTTACCACCTCCTATTTCACGTATTATTCCTTGATGTTCTTCCGATTCATGTACACTCATGTGGGTGAATTCGAGTGCCTGGGTCTCAGTTTAGTGGCTTCCAACAAATAGCGGAAGTTTATTTTTGACTGGGATGTTGCTACCAAGAAACGATAAGAGCTTGAATGTTATTCCTAGTTTATATCCTCCTACATGGCCATTTCCTTAAAACTCATTCATGGTGTTTCCTATCCTATGGTTCTCCCTAAAAAAAAATCAATCCTTCAGCTCAACAAGGGTGCTAGGGTGGGGGACTGGTACTTGTTTTAGGAGTTCACAGAAATCAGGGTCTATGGGTGTGAGCTTCCTCCTTACCACTTACCTGTGTTTATTCCCATGAGGATTTTCACTTGAATTCATCAAACAGATCCTGAATGTAGACCAAGAACACTTTGTCCTGGTGAGGAAGGAATATATGCTTAAATTGGGCACGTCTATGAGACATCTTATTATAAATTCTAGGCAGTCCCATTGGGCAGTTGAGGAATTACATAGGCAGATAAATTTAACCTAGAGGAAGTTTGTCATTATGATCCTCATGGTGTCATCACCATGGGAAGAGAGAGCATAAAAAATTCAACTTATGAACATGAGGATATGCCTGAGATTGAATGGAAAACTAACTTTGATTTGTGGCATATTAATACAATGATGGAGATTGAGAGTAAAACATCAAAGGACAAGGAAAAAAAAGGATCGTTGAACAAGTTGAAGTTGTCGAGATGGATGATGTACATCGTAGTAGAAAGGAAAAAACCTAAGAGATAGAGGAAGAAGAAATTGAGACCGGGCTAGTAGAGACAAGACAAAATCAACCAAGGTTCCAGGTGACCTTAGAAGACCCATTACAGACTGCTGCCTCATCCTCTTCAGAGCTAGTTGTTCTAAGTTACAAAGGAAATGTTACCGCTATTGAACCAAGCTAGCCTATTATAAAGGTCATTGAAGAAAGAAACAAGAAGGTAAGAGAGGAGATGTAGCAGCAAATGGCATCTCACTTAGTCCCCTATTAGACCAGACTTCGGAATGTCATGGACTTGGAGAAAAATCAAATGAAATTCTCCCTGCAGCACCCACTAGCACAGTCATTTCCTTTGGGCTCTTAGTTAAAGGAACTAGACGTTTTGTTAAATTTGACCAGTGTCCCTCTACCGAATAAGATTAACTTCCACAAGAAAGTGGGGGAAATGTTGTATAGTGAACTCGATAGAAATGCAATGACCATCAACAAGGCTGAGAAGTTGTTATAGAAAGAAACAACAAGCTTGAAACAAGAGAGATCTAACTCCATATCTCTCCACATGCATAATGAAAATTTCAAGGAGATTATTGTGAAGTTGGGGGTAAATCCAAAAGAAAAATTTGCATTTGAAGCCCTCCTCCAAAGTTCACAAGCATAGATACAAGAGCTAAGGAATAAACTGAAGATGTTGGGCAGTGAACACGTGCAATATAAGGAACTTGCACAAGAGGAAGAAAAGAAAGAAATCTTGACCAAAGAGATGATAGAAAGGAAAAATTAGATAGTAGGCCTCAAAAATCAAGCAACAGAACATCAACAAAGGATAGACAATCACATTTTTACAGTGCTTGTGCCTGAAATTCCCCAAAATACCACAGAGAAACTCACTAGGACCCTCACCAAACTCCAACTTTCGGAAGTGGAACTTAAGAAAGTGCAGAAGGGTTTGGACATTGCCTCGAGGAACTTATCACAGAAATAAAAAAATCTTGAAACAATGTCAACTTTGAAACGGGAACTGATAATGTTACCCATTTCATAGAGATAGCTAAAAAGTGACCCAATTTTGAAAAGGGGTGATGCAGAACACATTTTTTTAGAGCATAATTTTTGGCACTTTAATTTTTTTTCATGTACATTACGTTTTATAATGTTAGTGATTTGCATGCTGATTTTAAAAAGTGGTGATTCTACATCAAGCCCTTTTTTTAAAAGACATATTTTTTTACTTTAAATTTTCTAATATATGAAATGTCAATAATTATTTTCTAAATTTAACAATTTTTGAAGTGGTCTACTTCTTCATATTTTCTTGTTTTTATTTTAATTTTTTTTTTTGTAGTGAGGTTTTTATTGTTTTGCATATTTAAAGAAGAAGGTTGATTTTTTGAAGTTTCGATATTTTACATATTTATACATTGTTAATTAATTTTTCAATGCACATGAAATAATTGTCTCTAAAAAACAATATTTTTTAACAATTGACATAAAAATAACCATTTTCAACATAAATATAACTAAAAAATTACACATTCTGATCATTTTTTTGTAATTTTTTGCTAGAAATGACATGTCCAAATCACAATTTTTATAGGAAAATTTTAACTAAAAAAGGTTAAAAAATAGTTTTCTTAATGAATTTCATGTCAAAAAAGAAATAATAATGACTGTTTAAAAAAAAAATATTAACATAAAAATTAAAGTGAAAATCACATAATACAAATATTGAACACATAACAACATTAATTGAATGCTTATTCTTCTCAGTAAAATGTCAAAGTCAAAATATTACAAGTATAACTAATTAATAGTTACAAAAAATGAGCTTGATTTCTAAGCATAACTTAAATTTAATCAACAATATCACATAATCCAAACTCTTCATCCTCCAGAGTTTCATCATTGTCTTCTTCCAAAATATATTTTGCTTCATTTTTCTCATTTTCCTCTTCTAATGGATCTTTGATGTCTGTGAATCTCCCAATGTATGCCTTTCCAATCATTCCATGTAATGGTGGTTGAGGTTCCTTTTCCTTTTTTGCCACACGTGATTCACTAAAGTCCCCTTTCTTCAATCCAATTTCTTGCATTTCATTTGGAAGAAATTGAGGAGCATTAATTCTTTGCTGAATAAAATTGCAGCGTATTGGATCTTTTTCAATGGCAATGCATTTTCTTCCTTTTTGAAGGCAACATGATAGTGTTGTACCTAATTATCAAGCACAAAAGAAATAATGAAGTAAATTAGTACAATGACATACAAATTAAGAAATAAGATATTGAAATTCAATTCCATATAATAAAACTTACCTAAGCTAGAAAATAAATCCAGAACCCAATCTCCTTCATTTGAACATATGTCTATAAGATAGTTAATCAATAACTGTGGTTTTTGATAAATATTAACTATCTCTCGTTTTGCTTCTTTGTCGTCATATGTTAGTTTTCTCACAACAACATCATAAGTCAGTACTTGGCTATGTCTCTTTCCATCTACCTGATTAAAAATCATATACATATAGCTATCATCTTTTTCCCAACTATCAATATGGATGAATTCACAATCATTCATAAATAGTTGATCATCACAATTAAGAAGATTTGACTTTTGCCTGTAACATGAAATAGTAAAAGTTCAATTAACTTGTACATAAATGAATTTTTTAACATTAATCAAATATATATTTTCAACGTCTTACCATGGAAGTTGCATCCTTGAGTTTGTTTTCCCCTTGAAGATTGAAAATAACATTGCCAATTGTGTGTTTGAATCAAATATCACAAATATCCATAATGGTGATGATGTGACTTCTAGAAATTCTACAACCACTTTACTAAGAGCTTGATAAGTATAAAGGTCACTATCATAGTCAATGTTTGGGATATTGAAACCATGGGGAATATCTGCAATAACTAGGGCATAATCCCTTTTAGGTATGAGTTTAGCAATGTCTTCATAATCGCCTTGTATTACTTGATATTGAATAGTGTCAAGCCCATTCCAAATGAAATGAGTAAGACGTGGATCAAGTTTAACATTCCTAAGATGTTTCTTCTTCAGTCTTTCGATCTTAATTTTTTCAATAAAGGTTCTGAAACTATATGGTGCTCCATTTGCATCCTCTTTCATCTTTAATAAAATAAACAAATATATGTATAAGTTATAAAATAAAAATAGTATACATATGAATAAAAATGAGTGTATAAATAAACATACATTTTTATATGCAAGATAAACAAATTTAATGTTGATGTAGAACTTGAATCTGGATAGTTGCGTACAACATCATCCCAACTATATTCATTCAATAATTTAACCATTTGTTCGTGTATTTTCATGTAAACTTTGTGACTGCATAGATAAAGTAAAAAAGTTAATATAATGATATGTATAACAAATACTACCAAGAACAATATGTTATATTTAAAAGAAAATTATAATCTAGAAATAAGTAAAAATAATTCAACTAGCATACTTTTGAAATTCCTCAAACATTTCCTCCAATGATAATTTCCCTAACCTCACACAAGATAATATTGCTTTGACAAGTTTTTCATCCTTCACTCCTTGCAATGCTCTCCAAGGTGTGAAATTCATATCTTCTAGAAGCTGCTTCATTTCAGGACCTGATTTACTGTTGCTAGATATCAATGGTTTAGACCTTTTGCCTTCTAGTTTTTAATGCCAATGTTCTCCCATGTGCTAAAAATATAATTAATCAATTCCCATATCTTTTCAGTTCTAAATGCCAACTAGAAAATGTTATCAATACCTCTGAATAAATTAGTATTTACTCTACTACCTTTTGAATCTATTTTCTCCTCAATTTGATAGCCTATTTCCATACAAGATTCCTTTCAGAAATCTATAGTTACATTTACCTTATCCCCACCACATTTTTCTTCAAATCCATTATGAATAAATCTAACCCTTTGGATGAAATTCATAGAAATCCTATATTCATTATCCGAATTATGATCCCATGCCACTAACTTTGGTTTTGTATCTGATAAACCAACATAAATGATACATTTCATTGTTTCATAATGTGGGTTATTGGGATATTCCTCCATCAATTGTCTTTGAGCTTCTACATAATGGTTTCCCCCAATCACATAATAATTGTATTCATAACATTTTGACTTATCAAATGCTTCTTTGTTGGGAACTTGAACTGATCAACAAGAAGCACATAATTAACCACATGAACATATGGATTGTACCTCATCAATGTCTTAAAGTTGTGAACATGTAGGTGGTGTGGCTTTCTAATTTGATATTTACATTGTCCTTCACTTGCCTTATAGATTTGTCTCACATTAAGCTGAAATGTACAACCACCCTCAATTAAGTTTCTCTTTGTCAAGTTCTGTCAAATGGCATTTTGTTTTGTTTTAATAATTCCATCCTCTAAATCAGCTCCTGGTGTAATGATTTCTCTACTTTCTTTTGAAGTTTCACTAGGATCTTCATTGTTGGTAATGATTACTTGAGAATGTTCAACTTTACTTTTCTTCCTCATAGTGTTAGCCCCCTATACTACTAGTGTAACCCTTTATTGTTATTAGTATAACCCACTTATTATATTGATGTACCCATGTAGTGCCCATATTGTTACTATTGTGCCCCATAGAAGCCCACTATTGTTATTATTGTGCCCTACATTATTATTGTTATGTCAGCTCTGATTATGTTATGACCCCTTAGACTCCTATATATAGAAAGGAGGTCTTTTCATTTGTATCATCCAAGATTTGTTCATTTATGTAATGTAAAGGTGGTTGCCCCCTCGAAGAGGCTGAATTCTAAGGCATTGATCTATCTTTTCTTTAGTTGGTTTCATAACAATTGGTATCAGAGCTTTGGATTCTAGGGTTTCGTTGCTCCAAACAGGTCATCGTGGCATTTTTGCTATAACTTTTTTCTGTGATGTTTCAGAAGTTTGAAAAAAACCCATTTGAGAAGAAATTGCGCTGAACCTCGAGTCCAAATTTTAGATCTTTTCGTGCTATATTTGCGGAGATATGATCTGAGGAAGTTGGTCTTTTTGTAAACTCCTGAATTACGTTCCAAACAGGTGACCTGGGGAAAATCATCATAACTTTCTCTCTATGGATCAGATTAAAATTTCATAAGAAGGTACAGAAAGAGGATGGACTGTAGTTTTTTTTATATCTTTTTTAGATCCAAAGGTCAAAACAGTTATACGTGGCACTTCATACAAGTTCGATCTTCTGGAAAGGTCTATAATCAAATCATCTTGGGAGATTGTGCATAACTCTTTCTTAGAGAATCCAATTTGGATCAAACTGGTGGCATTGGAAAGAGGACACAGAGGGCTACTATAGGTCACAATTTTAGAACTTAAAGATCTGAAAGTACAAAGTTATATTCGTTTCAAGGTTGAGCTCCTAAAATCAAGAAAAAACAAGATGAGGAAGTTTGATGGCAAGGATCCGGTAAATTGGATACTTCAGATGGAGCAATATTTTGATCTACATGGTGTACAACTATTACAAAAGGTATGTATTGCATCTTCATATTTAGAACCAAATCAGTTTTTATGGTACGAAGGGCTTTTTTCTCGTAAACAACTTGTTACCTGGTCAATTTTCATGGAGGAAATGATAGCACATTATGAGGATACAAAGAGCAACACCTTATTTAGAGCAACACCACAACAATTGGAAAGAGTAAAAGGGCTTTGTGACATAGTGGAAAGAAAAATTATGGAAACCAGGAAGCGTACCCCTCACAACTATAAATATGGAAGTGTTTTTTCTCCTAGCCTTCCACAACCTACAAGGGTTACACCACAACAATTGGAAGAAAAAAAGAGAAAAAGGGCTTTGTTACAATTGTGATAGCAAATGCACTAAAGGTCATAAGTGTGCTGAGAAGAAATTATTTTACATAGAATATGAAGAGGAAGAAGAAAAGGATCAAGAAACATCAAAAGAAAAAGATATACGCCCAGACCCTGTTAGCCTCCTGCTGCAGCAGGTATTCATCTTTCATGATTGACATTTTTACATGCCAAATATGTCATACTTTGCAAGCTGCAGTGTTCCATATTTCCAGAAGAGACCAAAGAACAAGCCATGAAGTGTGCTAGTCCAAAGGCCACTGCTGTATTCCAGTTTTGGAGAGTTTTTAGAGGGAGGTCCAAACAGTCTAATCTTGGTCTCCCTAGGTTTCAATTTCCTGTTTTAGAATATAGAGAATGATATCTGCCCAAACAGTTTAATCTTGGCAGATCTGTAGATAGGTAAAGAATCAAAGGGACCCAACTGTTTAATCTGGGCCCTGGCAGAAATAAGTGTAGATTTAGATAGGAAAAATTCAAAAGAAAAATTGTAAATTTGGGTTTGCAAGTCTAAGTGCACCCACCCAAAAAAGAAGAAAAAATGTTAGAAAAGTAGGCTGGGTAGGTAGCTGTGTGGTTTCAGAATGATAATTTGTGATCAGTTTTGTGGTACAAAGTGTTTTATCTTTTCAGATCACAGTGCAGGCAGTTTTCATGCAAAAGGGCTCAAAGGTGGACATCACTAACTCCCCCTTCTTCTAAATCCCCGAGTCACTTACTAACTTCCCAAAGAGGTCAAGATCTGCTTGATTCCTCTTAGTTTCATCATCATCCATATCAGTTGCCTTGCTGAAGATCTGCTTCACTCAAGGACTCCATTTCTGTACAAGTCCTTTTTCCCAAATTTAGCCTAAGGTCCCCGAACTGAGCGCTTGTTGATCACCTTCATATTAACTACTAACAGTATTAAATAACTCCCTATCATTTTTCCCTCTTCCCCTACTAAAACTTTGTATATAAAATTCCCCTATTTGAATATTTCCTCCCTGGCAATATAGCCATATTTTTTATAAGTCCGGGAAAAAACGGTCCATCTGGGGCTGTTTTTAGCCCATCTGAGTCATCACAGGGGTTAGATGACACTTGGTCATGCTAACAGCCTCTTCCCTAGCCCTAAAACCCTCAAAACCCCCTTTTTCTACCCCTAACCCAATTTTTTTGCATAAATACATTTAACCCCGCGCATTTTTAACCCAAAAACCCCCATTCCCTAAGTTTAAACCCCACCGCGCGCATATGAAATTCAGAATATTCCTTGAATATTCCCTGCCTGTATACCCCCGCCGACTCACCATCGCCGCCAGCCGTTGGATCATCCGCCCCGCAGATCTACGGCTGACGGGCCGTCCCATCTCCGAACTGCCCGAAGGTTAGTGTCCGGGAGATGGGCGGTATTCCTGTCGTACCTCCCGCCACGCGGCACCTCCTGGGTTGTGGCGGAGCCCCCTCTGACAAAACCGCTCAGGCCCAAAGGCGGTGCACCTAGAAACCGTTTACGCCCTCTCCCCTGTGACATAAGCCCCACGTCACCTGCCGCGTCACCGCCCTTGCCCCGCCATCCTACCGCCGAGCCATCTGCCACGTGTCCTGCCACTGTGTCCCTCCCACCGTGTATGCCACATCATCGTCCGTATAGGATGACGTCATCATGCTGACGTCATCCCGCCACGTCATCATGCTGACGTCACCCGCCGTACAACGTCACATCATGCTGACATCATCATCAGTTTTTTGGCGCAGAGGCAAAAATCGCACTTCGGGGCCCCGGAATCAATTTCTGAGGCAGTTTTTGATCAACGATTTGCGCCTTTTTGGGCCTGAATGGGGAATCTTCAGGGAATCTTTTTATTTTGCAGCCCCCAGGAAGCCCGAAAGGCGCCGAATGAGCCGTTTTTCTTTGCGAGGCACTCAGGAAGCAGCAGAAAGTAGTTTTAAAGGAAACAGAGAGCCGAGCAACGGCCATTAATTTGTGATTAGACACACAGCACGTCAGAGCAGCATCCCGATTTATTGCCAAAGAGTATCAGAGGAAGAAGAAGAGCCAAAGTGTATCAACAAAGATTTTTTAGGGGCTCGAAGCACCTGTACAATTAATGAGTCCCTCAGAAAGGTCAAGTCGGGAGGCGTAAGCCCATCAGAGCTCTCAAATCACCGTCAAAAGCATTCAATACTGCCGAACAGCAAGGGTGTAAAGACCAATGCAGAGTTATGACAGATGAACAACACAGAGCCACCAGGACAGACATTAACTCATTTTGATACAGCTGCCCCCAGCATAGCTCAAATATATTTTCTTGCATTTATTTCTGTATAAGATTAGGTTAAAGTAATCAGTTTTCTGTCAGACCTATTAGGTCGGCTGTAATAGATAATTTTGGATAAATCTTCCCTATATATACCACCCTCTGTATGGTTTAAAGGGTCGGTTGGTTGATAGTCTTCAGTTGAGACTCGCACTGTATACCTGATATGTTTTCTGTAATCAAAGACTGTTGAAAGGCTTGGAGGAAAGACTGTCTGCTTTGTGTCTAATGGTTTGAAGAAGTGAATTTGGAATTCTAGTGCCGCAACATGACTCAATAAGTTTTCCTACCTCTGTTTTTTCCATTGATATACCATCTAAAATAGCAGAAAGAAAGAATAGTCTAGAATTGGTTTAACTGCCCTCTATGCTCATTTTCTGTTGTTTCTTTATGTTTTCCTCTGGATTAGTCATAAATATGAATTCCCTCTGGCTCATATTTCCCCTAATCCATTCATCTTTGACAGTTGTCTAGGAATTCTTGATTGCTCCTAGATAGAGCTCATTCACCTTCCCCCTTTTAAGCTGAGTGAGCGATTCTTTGTTGCCTCTCATTCCTTATCCCTCATTCCATCCTTTTAAGCTTAAGTGTTGTTTCATGAGCAGCTACCTTGCTCCTTATTTCTCTTGTGACCAAGAAAACGCATCAGCAGTCCGACTCCTTGACTCCAAGCCCAATGGTTTGAAACTTACTAGACTATGTTTTGCCTCTCTACCTGAAAACATCATCCTTCCCACCAAAAACAAAACAAAAACCCCTGAACTCGAGACCTAGCCTAAAATCCTTTTAAACAAAGCTAAATCTGAAAGAGAGAGCCCTCTCTGATTGCAGGTGGGCTAGAACCTGTAGTCCAAAGTTGGTTTGTGGTTACCTCGGCCGTATCCTTTTCCGGAGCTTAAGGACAACCTGAGTGATAACATAATGGCGACTCAACTGGGGAACTTTCCTTAGATAATTTTACAAAGTTTCACAAAGAAGGTAAGAAAGCTCCACTGAGAGAACCAGACCTTCAGAACTATTTTTTCAAGTTTAGTTCTGATCTTTGATGGTGGATAGAGATCAAACACCTCAAAGTTGATTTATCCACCTGGCGACTCCACATCATCCTCATAACAAAGACTCCACTGGAGAAATGAACCCAAAAGAAATTTATGAGCAGATCAGGCTTTTGACCTGGATTATTATCCAAGAGGTCATGTTCTTTCTCCTCCATAAAATCTTACTGTACATATTGTTTGAACTTGACTTTTATGTTTTTCCCGTTGAAAATGTTGAAGAAATCCCTCCTTGCACACCAGAACAACATCCTTTAAATGTTGCTAATGCTCACCTTATAGTCAAGGAGGACACTACTGTCAAAGCAAATCATCCTATCCCTATTCATACCGAACCTAGTCATTTAGTCCCTGTACACAATCACGTACCTCGTAAGGTTCCTGATAGATATAAGCCACTCATTCTGCCTCCCGTGCTTAATCCTTTGCCCAAAAATCATCCCATGTATCTCCCAAGATTTGATGGAGAGAATGGAGTTACTGCCCAAAAGCATATTCAGGCTTTTGAAGATTATTTAAACATTTTTGAAGTGGAAGATGAGGATGTTAGTGTTAGGTTGTTTTCCCTTTCTTTGCAAAGTGAAGTTAGGACTTGGTTTAAAGCATTGCCTGAGGCAAGCATCTCAAATCTCCAGCAGTTATTCAAACTCCTCCTTGATAGATGGATGATCAAAGTCAATTTTTTCGTGCTCATAGAAGAATATAATCAATTAAAAAGGATTCCAAATGAATCTGTTCAGCAATTTTCTAACCGATTCAATCAAGTTTATCATTCTATACCATTGAATATAAGACCTCCCCCTGATGTGGCCCTACTGCATTATCCAACAGCATTTGATCCAGAAATAGAATTTTATCTGAGAGAAAGGAGCCCCTCTACTATGCAACAGATGCAGAACATGGCAATAGATGTAGAGGTTAATCTGAAAGTTAGGGAGGGGAAGTTGAAAGCAGGAAAAGAGGATGAACTTGATATCTTTTTAAAGAAAGCAGAGGAATTAAAGCAGATGTGCACGATAGAAGTTAAACGTTCGAAGCACCAGAACAGATCTTTTTTTCAAAAGGAAAGTAATGATATTCATGAACAAACCTGCCATAAAACAGATGGCATATTCATACCGCCACACATGATGGAGCAGTCTCCTGATATAATCTATGAATATAATAGCTTCTCTTCTTTCGACTGTCTGCCCAAATATGATCAGTATGATGATGATTATGAACCTGACGACCAAATCAGCCTTGCAGAGTAGTTAGACCTTATTTTTGCAGAAAGCACAGTTCAGGCTCAGTTGCCTGAAACCAATGACCAGCATGCCCATTTCAGCTATTATGACGAAAAGGAGGAAAAGGCAAAAAATTTTAATTTCAGCGAAGGAGCTTTACCATTTTATTTCAAGTCTTTTCAGTTTATTAGGGGAAACTATCATGCCATTAATAATCAAGTGTCACCATGTTCTGTTACTGATCAGCCAGAAGAAAGTTTAGGCCCCGCTTCTAATGCATTAACACTACATTTGCAGCCCCAAAGTGCCAGTGAATCTCAGATTGAGGAAGACTCAAAAACGGCAGCATGTGACCAGATAATCCAGCTAGACCCCCTGCCTTGTGGGTTTCAGCCATCTTGGATGATTGAAAAAGAAGAAGAACAGTCAGTACAAACCTGTCAAGTACCATCTGAACCAGCTTTCAAAGAATTACAGGGATCATCCCCTGTTTTGTATGATTCATCGGATGGCAAGATGTGTGATGAGATAAATCACTGCTCTTTTCCATTAAAAGGCTGCAAAGATCAAAATCAAGTTATTGATGATTCCCCAATTCAAAAGCATGATAGTTATCCCAAACTTTTTTACAGTTCTTTTATTCAGTCCAGCAATAATGTATATATGCTACAGGACCCTTTTGTACAGTTTCTTGTTTCAGCAAAGAAGGTCAGCAGCTTCCTGATCTTCTCAAAGATTAATAAAGCCATATCAGATTGCAAGATCTCCATTTCAGGTAACAGCAAGCACAAGCAGCAGGGGCCATTCATGTTTATAATGCTTAAGTGGCTACATTGGCTGTTTCATTTCACCTAACGGAAAAGTAAGTGCTAGTTAGGGTAGGTAGGTAGGATTAATAAGGCAGCCGGCCAAGCAAATTTTGCAGAATACAGCAGCAATTGAATACAAGGTAGTCTGACCTGCTGTTCTTGGCTTTTCACAAGGAAAAGCCATCCCCAAGTGGAGCCACTGTTAGCCTCTTGCTGCAGCAGGTATTCATCTTTCATGATTGACATTTTTACATGCCAAATATGTCATATTTTGCAAGCTGCAATGTTCCATATTTCCAGAAGAGACCAAAGAACAAGCCATGAAGTGTGCTAGTCCAAAGTCCACTGCTGTATTCCAGTTTTGGAGAGTTTTTAGAGGGAGGTCCAAACAGTCTAATCTTGGTCTCCCTAGGTTTCAATTTCCTGTTTTAGAATATAGAGAATGATATCTGTCCAAACAGTTTAATCTTGGCAGATCTGTAGATAGGTAGAGAATCAAAGGGACCCAATTGTTTAATCTGGGCCCTGGCAGAAATAAGTGTAGATTTAGATAGGAAAAATTGAAAAGAAAAATTGTAAATCTGGGTTTGCAAGTCTAAGTGCACCCACCCAAAAAAGAAGAAAAAATGTTAGAAAAGTAGGCTGGGTAGGTAGTTGTGTGGTTGCAGAATGATAATTTGTGATCAGTTTTGTGGTACAAAGTGTTTTATCTTTTCAGATCACAGTGCAGGCAGTTTTCATGCAAAAGGGCTCAAAGGTGGACATCACTAACTCCCCCTTCTTCTAAATCCCTGAGTCACTTACTAACTTCCCAAAGAGGTCAATATCTGCTTGATTCCTCTTAGTTTCATCATCATCCATATCAGTTGCCTTGCTGAAGATCTGCTTCACTCAAGGACTCCATTTCTGTACAAGTCCTTTTTCCCAAATTTAGCCTAAGGTCCCTGACCTTAGCGCTTGCTGATCACCTTCATATTAACTACTAACAGTATTATATAACTCCCTATCAGTTTTCCCCCTTCCCCTACTAAAATTTTGTATATAAAATTCCCCTATGTGAATATTTCCTCCCTGGCAATATAGCCATATTTTTTATAAGTCCGGGAAAAAACGGTCCATCTAGGGCTGTTTTTAGCCCATCCGAGTCATCACAGGGGTTATATGACACCTAGTCATGCTAACAACCTCTTCCCTAGCCCTAAAACCCTCAAAATCCCCTTTTTCCGCCCCTAACCCAAAGTTTTTGCATAAATACATTTAACCCCGCGCATTTTTAACCCAAAAACCCCCATTCCCTAAGTCTAAACCCCACTGCGCGCATATGAAATTTGGAATATTCCGTGAATATTCCCTGCCCGTATACCCCCGCCGACTCACCATCGCCGCCAGTCGTTGGATCATCTGCTCCGCAGATCTATGGCTGACGGGCCGTCCCATCTCCGAACCGCCCGAAGGTTAGCGTCCGGGAGATGGGCGGTATTCCCGTTGTACCTCCCGCCACGCGGCACCTCCTGGGCTGTGGCCGAGCCCCCTCTGACAAAACCGCTCAGGCCCAAAGGCGGTGCACCCAAAAACTGTTTACCGCCCTCTCCCCTGTGACGTAAGCCCCACGTCACCTGCCGCGTCACCCCCCTTGCCCCGCCATCCTACCGCCAAGTCATTTGCCACGTGTCCTGCCACTGTGTCCCTGCCACCGTGCATGCCACATCATCATCCATACAGGATGACATCATCCCGCCACATCATCATGCTGACATCATCACTGACGTCACCCGTCGTACAACATCACGTCATGCTGATGTCATCATCAGTTTTTTGGCGTAGAGGTGAAAATCGCACTTCGGGGCCCCGAAATCAGTTTCTGAGGCAGTTTTTGATGAGCGATTTGCGCCTAGCGCAAATCACTCATCGCTAGATTTTTTGGGCCTGAATGGGGAATCTTCAGGGAATCTTTTCATTCTGCAGCCCCCAAGAAGCCCGAAAGGCGCCGAATGAGCCGTTTTTCTTTGCGAGGCACTCAGGAAGCAGCAGAAAGCAGTTTTGAAGGAAACAGAGAGTCGAACAGCGGCCATTAATTTGTGATTAGACACACAGCATGTCAGAGCAGCATCCCGATTTATTGCCAAAGAGTATCAGAGGAAGAAGAAGAGCCAAAGAGTATCAGCAAATATTTTTTAGGGGTTCGAAGCACCTGTACAATTAATGAGTCCCTCAGAAAGGTCAAGTCGGGAGGCGTAAGCCCATCAGATCTCTCAAATCACCGTCAAAAGCATTCAATACCGCCGAACAGCAAGGGTGCAAAGACCAATGCACAGTTATTGTTATAGAAATTTTTGTGCCTTACAGCATTGAGCATGAAATGTCCATAATCTAAGGGATCCAAAGTCCCTAAACATGTTGTTCCTACCCCTAGAGGAACAAGGCTAACAAACCACAGCAATTCACAGAAGTTCTCCACCTGAAACTGCTCAAAAACAAGTCAATTCAGGATCATGTCAACTGCTCCACTGACCATCTACGCTGAATGTCAATGGCTCCACTGGCTACCTGCACTGAATGTCAACTCCAACACTGGCTACCTGCGCTGAGCGAGATTGGACATGTGGCAGACTCATTCCTCAAGGTGTCAGAACCCAGGAAGCTTCCAAAATGACACTTGCCTCAGGGAATTCGACTGGTGATGAGTAAGAGGTTCCAAATCTCCAAGTGGAAGCAAGAACCTCCAAGTGGACTCAAGAACTAACAGAGGGAGAGGACACTAGTCAGATCTCAAGCTGACTCATCCTCTCTCTAAACATCTATATATGGATCTCTCCTCCATGAGATCTAGAGGCTGGAATTTTGTTATTGCAAAGAATTGCTGTTGGTTTGAGACTGGAACCATTGGGTGCTTAATGCTTTGAAGGGAGGTGAAGATAGGAATTCCATTCTGCTGGGAAGGAGATGCTGGATTGGAGCCCTCTAGGTTGTATCTCTTCCTGAACCTTGTTATTTATCAATAAAGCTATCTTGGTTTTCTCCTATATACTGATGTATCTTTGATGTATGATTGCATTAGTGTATTTGGTTTATTTCTAATCCTGAATCATTTATGAATGTGAATATCTGTCTTTGTGTTGTGTTCTTCTCTTGTCGCAAGTAGCTGTTCTCTTGTCGCAAGTAGCTGTTCTCTTGTGATCTCGCAGGAATCTGTTGAAGTTGGGCGAGCGAGGAGGCAAGTAGCTGTGAACACCCAAAGAGAAGAGGATCTGGATTGAGGGACAAACGGAAGACACCGGTAAGTCTATTGATCTCTCTTCTTTCACATTTCATAAAGGAAGAAACCAGAATAGCTGTCTCTGTTTGTTGCTAAGGCACTGTCACACCTTAGGTGGATAGGATCGTCCTGCATAGGCATTTTTCCCCACAACAAATTGGCGACTCCGCTGGGGACATTTGTTTTAGTCATTTTATTTTTGTTTCTATCATTGTTTACCTCATAGACTCAACAGCAACAATCAAACTGCTTCTGCTATTCTCAGTTGCAAAGTAGACAGTTGCTGCCTTGATCCTTCACTGGATTTTGTCTATGATCTAAACAATGGACTCACAAATGATTTGATGATCCTTTGTGATAGATCTTAGTACCCTCTCAAAGCATCCCTTTGATTGTACCTTGCTTGTGTTTCTGATTTGGCCTGAAACCGTTGATTATTGAGCAATCTATGACCCAGAACCCAGTGAGAAATGAGAGTTTTTCCTTCAGCGCAACTGCTGTGAAGGCATTCTGCATTTCAACGCAGGTCCCATGAAGGCTACCTGCGCTGAATGTCAAAGCCACAGTGTTGAGGTTGCGCTGAACCAGTCTTGCCTTGTGCAGCTGGGGTTCTCTGCTCTCTGTTGCCCTGTTTTGATCTCTATTTTTTGCAGCCTGTAACCAGCATAGGTACCAGTCTGATAACTCCTTTTCTCTGCTTAAATTCCGCCTCCTTTTGTACAAAAAGACTGTGAGTGTTTTTATGTGTTTGTGGCATCATTTACAGTTTTCCTTTGCATGAGTGAAATAATCATCCTGTAGCCCTTGATTCAGATATGTTGATTGTGATCTTAGGAGAGAGTTCATTGGTTGTTTACAGTTGGTTATACATTTGCTTTTGCTTATTGGTTTGAGTTTGTCTCTTTTAAGTGTCGAAACAAGCTGTTTATTTCGAAAGTCGCAAAGTGTTGTAATCTCTTCTACCCTTGCTGATTTCGAAAAAGTGAACTTGTTTGTATCTGTCATTTAAAAGCAAATTCAAAGTTGTACAAAAAAGCTTTCTTTGTAGGCATCAATACTAAGAAAGCGGAAAACAAACACCTACATTGTGCATTTGCATTTTGATAAGTTTGCATGCTTGATTTAGGAACAGTGCATTAGAGTGTGCTGATTGCTCTTTGAGAAAAGATGGTGTCTTTCTTTTCCCTTGGTAGCTAGGATTTTCAAAGTTGAAAGATAATAAAGCTTGCTTATCATCTTAGACTGCATTTAGGAATTGTACCATACATCTCGTGGTGATCCAGAAAGGCAAACTTCTAAAAAGATCAACTTAAAATAAACTGAATGAACTTAACAACGCTTTGCAACATAACGCACAACATAGAGGTCTAGGCTAGAGACGTGTTCCGACGTCGTTAAGCCTAGTGACTGTTGATCTCGTGGAAGGTGGGTGATTCCTCCTGAGGGACGATAGTGCTAGTACGGATTGTGCTCCCACGTACCGTCACGTATATATTGGGAGACCCCTATAGGAATAAAACCTTTATCCTTAGGAAGCCGTGTCGGCTGCCCTACTGATCGCAATGCACTGAACACAGCATTCAGGAAGATCGACCGCCCGTACCCTAAAAAGTATTCTGCGGTTTTGCGAAAAGTTTGCCACACCCTCTGCCTAGAGCTCCAGAGCAGTTTCTTTTGGCCTTTTTCAGACTCTATAACAGAAAAATTCCATCCGAGCATTTGTCACTTCGGGCTCGTTAAAACATCGAAGGAGACTAGAGTCATCTTTAGCTTTTTCTCGACTCTTTAAAAGTGAAAAAGAAATTTGTGTCTAAAGCATCGTTAACAATTTATTTTAAATGGAACAATCACCCTTTATTCCCGCGTTGATCTTTAGGTTGAAAAGATGGAGCCCACCAACCAAGGAATTCCCCTAAGTGGAAATCCTAGTCCCTTCTCCTCTTGGGGAGAAGTTGGTGCGCCCCACATGGCCACATTGTCGCTTCCAGGACTGACAATTGGCCTACCAGTCTGGCTCTTTTCAACCAGCGTCGTTCAGAACACCACCATTCCTGAACAGTCGAGTCAACAGTTAGACCAGACAAGAGTTTCCCACCAGCCTTCTACTTCATCTTCCTCTCCTCCTTCTTCTTCGCTTGACGGAACTGGTAAAGCAAAAAACCGAGTTCCTAAGGAGAAGAAGGAGAAGAAGAAGAAAGAGAAGAAGAAGAAGGAGCCATAGGCGACTGGGGGCAAACAAGTGTCGTCTGACAAAAATCCACACACAGCACTGGCAAGGCCTAAATCGCCATGCGTCATATGCAAGGGAGACCACTTCCACAGAGATTGTCCCTGTATCCCTCGGATACTAAGGGACTGGTCTCCACATTTGCACAATTCGGTAGCGTCGACCTCTGATAGCCATGTTGACTGCTCACCGTCGACTAGTGGAAGTGAAGCCACGGGACAAAGAGGGAAAGCTAGATTTCCCTGCAAACTGTGTGAAGGTGATCACGCCATCCACCGTTGTCCCTTCTTAGACGAGGAGAAAAGAGTTCTGGAAGATCGCTCGATTTTACGAGCGCAACTTCCTCCTGGATATCAAAGACTCCTGCCAAGTCCTTCGCTAGTTGAGAACCCGGCTGGCCCACTCAGATGGTCAGCCGAAGCACCTATCATTGAAGATGAACCGTCTGAATCCATACCTGACGAAAGTCTAAAGGTTGAAACGGCAGTTGACCTGGTTTTGCCTTCAGAGGCTCTATCTTCGAATGATACCATCACAAAGGAGAATAAAGACGACACCGTCCAAATTCTCTTCATCAGCACTGACTCTGATGATCAAGGGGGCAATGCCACCATTCCTTTATCGCAGGAAGGAAGTTCGTCAGAGCGATATCCGGCCGTCTATTCGGTCCCACCACCAAGCAACTTGGTTGTGTCCTTTGACTAGAACCAACTAGGCAGACCCCGCTTGCCAGCTAGCATACCATTCAGAATTATTGTCCAAATATACAGAATGGTAATGGCTGGCACAGTTATTGATGAAGGGGCATCTGTGAGTATCCTTTCCTCTATTTCTTGGAAAGCGCTTGGTTCGCCAGTGCTTTTGCCTGAAATGAGAAATCTATCAGGCTTTGATAAGGGAACCAGTCGACCTTTAGGGATCCTCCCCAATGTGCCCATAACATTGAAAGGGAAGACCATTCAAATGAACGTGATGGTTGTTCAAGGACCCTTGGATTATAACCTACTCCTTGGACGAGACTATATATATTGCATGGGAGCCATTGTCTCATCACTCTTTAGAGTAATGTGTTTTCCGCATGAAGGAAGAATGGTCAAGCTCATGGACCAACTTTCATTCCCCGGATCACGCGTCGCAAATAGTCATGAACCATCCCTAAATGGTCTATTCACGCAAGAAGTGTCTCAACCCACGGTCCGTCCTCCTAATGAGCGCGAGTAATCCAGGAGGATATGACTGGAACCCAGGGGGCGTGCGTCCTGGTCTGCTTCGGCAGAGAACTTTGGGTATAAGGTAGGTTTCCGCGGGAGAATATGACTAGTCCGTACCTCGTCCGTCTAGGAAGAGGGGTTGTTCTAGAATAAGATTCTTTTGTCAAAGTTATGTGAGTTGGCGGGCTACGTCACTCACCTTTGCCTATTTCGGTAGACATCGCTGAAGAAGTGTCTTGTTTGCTCCGCGAACGAGACAATCTTTAGGTAACCTGAAAGAGGTAAGCCTCTCTCGTTAAAACAAATGTTTTGATGGAAAAGAAGTAGAGGTAACCTTGAAACTCTGTTTTATGCCTGGGTGCATGCAAGCCTTTTGGAGTGCAAGCAAGGGGCGACTATTTATTTTTTAAATTTTTAGGTCTTCCCTTTAAACCTGTAGGTCTAACCCTTTAAACTCGTAGGATTAGTCGTTTCCGAACTTGCATAACGAAAGGATCCAGAGCAAAGCTTAGTGAGATGAAGCTCCTTAAAAAATAGAATCTTGATGAGACACTCTTATCATATGACTGGTATAATCAAGCAGTTTTAGCACAAAGTTCATGCTCGTTAAAAAATAAATGCAAGATCCTAGCAGTTTTAGCACATAGTTCATGCTCGTTAAAAAATAAACATAAGTTTGAGTAGTTTTAACGCAGACTTCATGCTCGTTAAAAAATAAACATAAGCACCACCCGGTAAATAACCACTGTGAATGTAAACCTCATCAGCCATTAAAGCCTTGGTCGTGTTTGCACCGTCACCTCCACTTTTCATTTGGCCGATCGTTCACCTCCATATGATTGTTTACCCATTTTGAGGAACAGCTGCGAAGAGTGATTTCACCTAGCCATCCTTGTGACACTGCCGTGATTGGAAAATTCCAACCTGTACCTGGAATCAGCTGCTAACCCTGTCTATCACTCATTCCTCAAAAGACGAGTCTTCTTTAAGCTCTTTTCAACTCACTCGTAAAATATGAAAAGATTGCCGAGTTTTGGCCTTCCAGCTCGTTAAAGCGACAGGAAGTGCTATCCCTCCTTTAGATTTTAATCTTTTTGGACCTGAGGGATTATTACACAAAAAGATCGAGCGCTTGTTTTGTTCGGCTCGTTAAAACTATCGAAAACTCATCCCTTCTGTATTGTTTTATACTTTTTCGGACTTAAGGGATTAGATGACGAAAAAGGAATTTTGGAGTTAACTTTACGTACCTTTTCAGACTCTCTAAAAATGAAAAGGGACCGAGTTGTCTTTGTCTTTAGACTCGTTAAAATCACTAAATAGCGACAAACTTGTCTTTAGACGAGAACGAGTTTCACTATTGCTAGGCTCGTTAAAACATAGCGATGGGCTTGCCCGAAGGGCAGGTTATAGAACAAGCATATGTTATCCTCCTCAAGCTTGACAAAAATAAAGAGGTACTGGTCAGCAATGACTGGGGAAAAATTGGGAGAAACTAAAGAAAACTTTGATGGTAGCAAGTCGCTCTTGAACATGACACTTTTCCTCCGTACCACAATCGGGTTGGGTTGTTTCATTCACCGGTCACATCACCATGGTCTCGCCATACCATCCATAATTGGGGTAATGCTACCGATCCATCGCATCAGTGTCGCCATATGTTCAAGAGAAGTCATTCAGAAAGAGTCAACCGGGTCCCATCCACTGCCATACATTATCCTTCATCCATTCATGACCGCCACCCTGAATCATATGTCACAGATCGTTTTCACCTCCATTAAAATCATTAGCTCCGTTCCATGTCACTGATGTGGGATTCATTAAGGCCCTCCTTTGACGGATCGCTTCTTGTCGACATCAGCTCATTATCCAAGAAGTTGATCTAGGAACAACCCCTTCAGTACTTTGAAGCTTGCATGCCTCAATGGCAAGTTTCTCACTTCCGGCGACAGGTATACCTCAATGACCTTCGACCGGAAGATTTTGCGTGGTGTTCGACGCCAAGTCCTTTATTCACACCACGTGAATTGTACTGCAATACCTTGAGGGTCATTATCATTATCGGTGATTCCTCTCGCGCTTGTTAACGGTTTACCTCATTGACCGGTAATCAAGCGATGTCTTTCCATGTTCGACTTCAGAACAATTCTCACATGGATCGACTTGTACTTAGAGTGAAGATCGAACGAGTTTGAAGACCCCGGATCTAGTTTCATCCATCTGGGCTGCGATATATATTCAGGAAAGATAAAGACATTTGACATGTACATCATTGCAGCAGATGATCATCCTACTCAAAGGATGATAATTTCATCAAAATTATCAGTCTACCATCAGACGATTGTCTGTTCTATGTACAAAAATGAATTTATAAAGCTGAGCATGGGAATGCCCGCCTCAGCTAGATCACGAAAGCAGTATGAAAAATAATGTATTGTATTGTATCTTATTACAGGTCTCCTCCTAGCATTGGATGAACTTCGGACCCTCCTGGATAAAGCATTTCACTCGATAAACGGCCTCATACTTTAGGGGGCAACTGTTATAGACATTTTTGTGCCTTACAGCATTGAGCATGAAATGTCCATAATCTAAGGGATCCAAAGTCCCTAAACATGTTGTTCCTACCCCTAGAGGAACAAGGCTAACAAACCACAGCAATTCACAGAAGTTCTCCACCTGAAACTACTCAAAAACAAGTCAATTCAGGATCATGTCAACTGCTCCACTGACCATCTGCGCTGAATGTCAATGGCTCCACTGGCTACCTGCGCTGAATGTCAACTCCAACACTGGCTACCTGCGCTGAGCGAGATTGGACATGTGGCAGACTCATTCCTCAAGGTGTCAGAACCCAGGAAGCTTCCAAAATGACACTTGCCTCAGGGAATTCCACTGGTGATGAGTAAGAGGTTCCAAATCTCCAAGTGGAAGCAAGAACCTCCAAGTGGACTCAAGAACTAATAGAGGGAGAGGACACTAGTCAGATCTCAAGCTGACTCATCCTTTCTCTAAACATCTATATATGGATCTCTCCTCCATGAGATCTAGAGGCTGGAATTTTGTTATTGTAAAGAATTGCTGTTGGTTTGAGACTGGAATCATTGGGTGCTTAATGCTTTGAAGGGAGGTGAAGATAGGAATTCCATTCTGCTGGGAAGGAGATGCTAGATTGGAGCCCTCTGGGTTGTATCTCTTCCTGAACCTTGTTATTTATCAATAAAGCTATCTTGGTTTTCTCCTATATACTGATGTATCTTTGATGTATGATTACATTAGTGTATTTGGTTTATTTCTAATCCTGAATCATTTATGAATGTGAATATCTGTCTTTGTGTTGTGTTCTTCTCTTGTCACAAGTAGTTGTTCTCTTGTCGCAAGTAGCTGTTCTCTTGTGATCTCGCAGGAATCTGTTGAAGCTGGGCGAGCGAGGAGGCAAGTAGCTGTGAACACCCAAAGAGAAGAGGATCTAGATCGAGGGACAAACGAAAGACACCGGTAAGTCTATTGATCTCTCTTCTTTCGCATTTCATAAAGGAAGAAACCAGAATAGCTGTCTCTGTTTGTTGCTACGGCACTGTCACACCTTAGGTGGATAGGATCGTCCTGCATAGGCATTTTTCCCCACAACAGTTATGACAGATGAACAGCACAGAGCCACCAGGACAGACATTAACTCATTTTGATACAGCTGCCCCCAGCATAGCTCAAAGATATTTTCTTGCATTTATTTCTGGATAAGATTAGGTTAAAGTAATCAGTTTTCTGTCAGACCTGTTAGGTCGGCTGTAATAGATAATTTTGGATAAATCTTCCCTATATATACCACCCTCTTTATGGTTTAAAGGGTCGGTTGGTTGATAGTCTTAAGTTGAGACTCGCACTGTATACCTGATATGTTTTCTGTAATCAAAGACTGCTGAAAGGCTTGGAGGAAAGACTGTCTGCTCTGTGTCTAATGGTTTGAAGAAGTGAATTTGGAATTCTTGTGCTGCAACATGACTCAATAAGTTTTCCTACCTCTATTTTTTCCATTGATATACCATCTAAAATAGCAGAAAGAAAGAATAGTCTAGAATTGGTTTAACTACCCTCTATGCTCATTTTCTGCTGTTTCTTTATGTTTTCCTCTGGATCAGTCATAAATATGAATTCCCTCTGGCTCATATTTCCCCTAATCCATTCATCTTTGACAGTTGTCTAGGAATTCTTAATTGCTCCTAGATAGAGCTCATTCACCTTCCCCCTTTTAAGCTGAGTGAGAGATTCTTTGTTGCCTCTCATTCCTTATCCCTCATTCCATCCTTTTAAGCTTAAGTGTTGTTTCATGAGCAGCTACCTTGCTCCTTATTTCTCTTGTGACCAAGAAAACGCATCAGCAGTCCGACTCCTTGACTCCATGCCCAATGGTTTAAAACTTACTAGACTATGTTTTTCCTCTCTACCTGAAAACATCATCCTTCCCACCAAAAACAAAACAAAAACCCCTGAACTCGAGACCTAGCCTAAATCCTTTTAAACAAAGCTAAATTTGAAAGAGAGAGCCCTCTCTGATTGCAGGTGGGCTAGAACCTGCAGTCCAAAGTTGGTTTGTGGTTACATCGGCCGTATCCTTTTCCAGAGCGTAAGGAAAACCTGAGTGATAACAGACCCCACCCCAGAGAAAGAATAAATGAATCAGACCATATCTTCTAAAGCATTGGCAAGAATTACCACTCCTCAAACTCTCAAGATAGAAGGACATACCAAGAAGAAAAATGTGCAAGAAGTGAAAGATCACATCGAGAAAGAAGAAATGAATCCAACCATATCTTGTAATTCATTGTTCAAAATTACCACTCCTCAAACTATCAAAATAGAAGGACATATCAAGAAGAAAAATGTTCAAGAAGTGAAAGATCACATCGAGCATCAAGAAATGAATCCGACCATATCTTGTAAAGGATTGGAAGAAATTACCACTCCTCAAACTCTAGAGATAGAAGGACATATTAAGAAGAAAAAGTTTTAAGTAGTGAAAGATCACATCGAGCATCAAAAACAAGTTCTCCAACTTTTAAAGGATAACACCACTTCAGTGAAAAATCAAACAAAACAACAAGTAGATAAACATTGTAGTGAAAAATGTTTTGATGTAGGTGATTGGGTATTTTTACTGCTACATCTCAAGCAAGCTATTTATGAGAAGGAAATGTTGGCAATACTACATGCACTTAAAAAATGGTGACCTTACCGAATGGGAAGACTCTTCAAGGATGAGGATGTGGAAGCATTGTTTTGTGCTATTTATATTATCCAACCAGATTGGATAAACGAAGCAAGGGATGAATGGAAGAAGGATGAAGAAGTATGGCCACTTATTCAAAAGTTGCAAAAGATCCCAATTCAAACAATATTGTGAGAAATTGAAGAGGAAGGAAAAATCATATTGGAACCTGGAGCAATCATAGCAACAAGAACCCGACAACTATGAAATCAATCAATTTCAGAGTATCTCATCAAGTGGAAGAACTTACCCGCTAAAGATTCCACATGGGAGGACAAGAATTTTATACAGAAGCATCAAGAACTACTCAAGCGTTGAGGACAACGCTTTTTGAAGGGGAGGGGCATGTTAGGCCCCTATACTACTAGTGTAACCCTTTATTGTTATTAGTATAACCCACTTATTATATTGATGTACCCATTTAGTGCCCATATTGTTACTATTGTGCCCCATAGAAGCCCACTATTGTTATTATTGTGCCCTACATTATTATTGTTATGTCGACTCTGATTATGTTATGACCCCTTAGACTCCTATATATAGAAAGGAGTTCTTTTCATTTGTATCATCCAAGAATTGTTCATTTATGTAATGTAAAGGAGGTTGCCCCCTCGAAGAGGCTGAATTCTAAGGCATTGATCCATCTTTTCTATCTTTTCTTGAGCTAGTTTCATAACACATAACATTATAATCATTAACTATAACAGATTTATTCTTGGGCATTGTTACTTTTGGTCTTTTACGACTCTTCTTCTTTCTAACATCAGTTCAAATTTCCTCCTCAATAACGAAAACCTATTCTTTAGTGCTAGTTTCAACTTCCTCATATTCAAAAGTAACATGTCTACCTTTGCCAGATTTATCCACTAGAGGCATTTTTTTCTGATCCCTTGGATGTAGTTTTGTAGCATCATGAATTACTACATTTTTCTTGTTTTCCATATCTTCTTTTGACACTAAGTAGAAACTACTGATAGCTTTCATAATATCATGCTATATGAAATGAATGCCTCTGAACATAATTGAAACACTTTCAACAAAATTCTTCCAAACAAAATATCGTATGTCAATAAAAACAAAGCTATAAAAATATAATGAGATAGTTACAATAACACAAAACACAAATATAAATAACAATACTTATGATATTTTGTTTCATCTCATTTATGATTTGTTTACACAGCTTTGTAGATACCTCTCTCGTGCCATACAATGAATATAATAACTAATATTTAATCCTTTCATGTGATGGACAATTTTGTAAGTATGTAAACAACTTCACTATCCGGTACCGAACATATGTCTATGACCTTTCCTAGCACCTCATAAATTCCATTATCGTTAGGTATAAAAACATATAGATATATCTGCACATCATCACTTTCTCCTTCTTTCACATACCAAACATTTGCTAGAAGTTTCACTTATTTTTATTTCTTCTAGTATGAAATCATCTTATTATCCTTTGAGGCACTTGAAAAATTTGTATCTATCAGCTCAGGTTTGGTTCATTCAACAGTTTCTTTTGAAGATCCACCTTTAACAGTCTTTGGTCTAGAAATATTGATAAAAATCTTCTTTGATGCCATTTTCCTGAAAAAAGACACATATATAAATTAGTAAATTGCAAAAAATAATAGCTTAAATTAACAAAATAAACAATAAATGATAATTAATTTTGTAAAACATAACAATTTAAAAAAAAAATAAGAAATTTAAAAAATACAGTGCCCTGCCACCACACCCTGAAAATCGGTTGGCCACCCGGGCCAGCAGTTAGGCCCAACCCCCTACCCCACCCTAGCTTCCCATCAACCGCCTCCCCCGCCCCACCCCCATCCCACCCCCACTGTTGGGCATGGGATCCCCTGCAACATGTGTTTAGGGCTCAAAGCCCAAGTTTTGGTAAATTAGATTGTAAGACTCCACGAATTATGGGTGCGGAGCACGAAGTCTAGGATAAGTCATAAGGTTTTTCGCCCTAAAATATTGTAATTTAATGTAAAGTTGTGTCAGCCTACCCATGGTCCGCGGACCATGGGATTGTATAAATAGAGTGAGGCTCTAATTGTATGCTAAGTAAAAAGAGATAGAATAGCGAAGGCATGGTTCAAGGTTAGAGTTGAATCTGAAGTGTACTGGGTCATAGTAGTAGGAAGAGGCTCTGCAGCTAAGTGCGCAGAGGCCTAGTAGAGTCTGCAGCTGAGTGCGCGGACCCCTGCAGCTGAGTGCGCAGGGCAGAGTTAGGTCTGTACTTGGGATTGAAAGTTAATAAAGAGAAGTTTACTCTGTGCATTTGTTCTTGAATCCATATTTTGATGTTATACATTACTTTTACTCTGTTTATTTACTACACGCAATTGATGAATACTTGTATGAATTCTTATATATGAAAATAATCTAAGTAATCAACTAACAGAGCCTAATTAAGGAAGACTTGGGTAAATAACACGGGTTGCGTTGTGGCTAGAACTGCGAAAAGATAGTATCCAGGGCATGGGGTACCCACTGGTGCACGTAGTGCAGTAAATGTTGGACCGCATACCAATCACCTCATATCAGACATCCCCAGGGTGTGGAAACCTGGTTCTATCACCCTCCCATATTACTTCGGGTGAGACCTCATTCCGCACTCCACAGACTGTTGTCGAAAGGGCCAGTAGTACCAAGATTTGCTTGGCTAAATCACTTCTAAACTTGCGTCAGGCCCAACTAAGCCAAAAAATGGTTCCATTGCCAGGACCGGGATCTGCATAAGGTAGGTTTGATGTCATGCCACTGGAACCCAATAAAGAAGGAAATTAAAGAGTGGTTGGACAAAAAGGTTCATTAGTTTGTGACATAGGAAAACAAAACTCCACAAGTATTTGAGGAAAAGTGGTTGGAGTGCTATGTATATACAGAAATCCATGAGATTTTCTTTACATCCTTTCCTTCTGAGCTGTATGAGTGGATTGCGAAGTTAACCAGCAGCTAGGGAAGGTGTAGGCTCGACAAACCAATAGTGTGGACTCCGGAATTAGTGTGCAGACTAGAAGCATCAGAAGATAAGATCACGCGAGCTATGGACCATTGGCTCGACCAAATAATAGGGGGATTTATCACTGAGTTTGCGGTAGACATGAATGTGAGCTACAGTGAGGTAGAATGACGCTTTCTCAAAGGACTACGAGGTAAGTATATTAAATCTTTAAATGCTTGGATTAAGATGCTATTGTGTGAAAAAAGGGTCATGCGAATAAATTAATGTTTGGGAATACGTGGAGCAGAAAGATCTACAAGAGTAGCGAAGAATTAGAAAACGGTCCCTTAATTTCACCCTCGTGAGAGAGCGAGGAAGAGTTCACTAAGGTCTCTCCAAGAAGCACAGTCAGTTTGATAAGTAGCACATTTCATGGTTGCCACCTCCACCCACACTGCCACTCGCTTCACATCCCTCACCTCCATCTCCACCACCTCCACAGTGTAGTATGGAGAGCGTGATCAAGCTACCAGTATTTAGATGAGTAGGGAATGAAGATCTAGACCAATTCTGGTTCATGGTAAGAGCAGTATGGGAAGCACAAGGTGTCACGGATGACAATATTAAGAAGGTGACATTGGTGAGCGTGCTACAGGATCATGCATTAACATGGTATATCAAGCACTCTAACGACCACCCAAACGCAAGGATAGCAAAAATCCAAAATGTGCTGAACAAGGAATTTAGCAGGCCAAAATCAGAAACATAATCAATCATTGGGTTTAAAGGAATCACGATGTTCACGGGCGAGACTCCCTGGGATCTAGATCAACGACTAAAGAGTACAATCTACGAATCCAATATGGCGTTGACAGATGGATAGCATCATGCATGGTTTGTAGCATCTCTGACACCACACTTGAGGATGGCAATGTCACAACAAAAACTTTCCACCTAGGCTGAAGCATTGGAAATGGCAATGAGATTACATGAGACCCCGATACAAGACCCTGGGTTGGGAGTTCAACAAATCCATGCTCAACTATAGAATTTGTGTTTAGAAATGCAAAGTTTGAAGAAGGATAGGGCACCGCAGCTAGAGGCACGTGAGGAAGTATGGTGCATAAAATGCAAAGGCCAAGGCCATGACAAGGATCATTATATAGTGTTCGGGAACTACTTGGCAGGGGGAGGGCTAATGCCATTGAGACCAGAGGCACAAGAAAGGCTGAGCATGACACCCGCTTTATGGTGCGAGATTTGTCAGATAGGAGGGAAATATATGACGGATAATTTTCATTTGTTGCAGAAGTATACACAGACACCCCAACAATTGTTTTGTAATTTATGTAGGTCAGTAGGCCACGATGAGTGCACTTGCTGTAGTTACGAGCTAATGATGGATCAGACCCCTGCCTATAGGATTCAGACTGAAATGCGAGCCCTCAACCCAGATGTAGGGATGGCGCATGGTGGATTTCAGGGGTGAGGTCGAGGATGAGGTGGAATGGGACCAAGAAGGGGCCACAGACAATTAATTTGCTACAATTGCGGAGGACCAGGGCACTATGCCCGTGATTGTACCAACCCGGTGAGGATATCATGTTCGTATTGTTCTCAATTTGATCATGAAACAATAGATTGTCCTATGTTGATCACCAAGATGCGTGAGAAAGGGGTATTCCAGCCGCCCTTGACTCAGAATATACAAATGATGAGGTCTGAGTCACACGAAGACGACCTGAATGTAAACATGATGCTTAGAAGTGGTACGGCCATGGGAGAGGATATGGGGAAGCAGCCAGAGGAAAGTACATGGGTTCGCAAGGCTCCTACAAAGGAACCTGAGTTTGACTTAGAACGTGCAAAGGAGGCATGCATGGAAGATAAGAAGAGCTTCATGGAGGCCTCCACCTCAAGTAGTAAGGATCAACCAGAGCCAAGAATGGATCCTAAAATGCTTACTACCTTTTTGGAGACATGCATGAAACTACTGTGCAACAACAAGGTAGTTAAAGGACTACATGAGCTGATCACTAGGTGCGCTAGGTCTAGAGAACCACCCGTAGTTCGAAAATTGGGGAAGCATGCGTTGCGCACTGGAAGGGAAATAAGGTTGACTACATAGACTGGTGAGCATGAAATGGATCAAGTAATCCTAGATCTGGGTTCAGACATGAACGTATTACCGAATCAAACATGGGAATGCATGGGCAGGCCCACATTACAATGGTCCCCTATTCAATTACAGATGGTGAACCAACAGAAGATTTTTCCCATGGCGAGGTTGCAAGGGATAACAGTTGATATTGAAGGCGTGAGCGTGCAGGCAGATTTTGAAGTAATAGAGATTGTCAATGACAAAAATCCCTATCTCGTGTTGTTAGGAATAGATTGGGCCATCGATATGAATGGAGTTATCAACCTGAAGAAGCGCAAAATGATCTTCAAGAAAAAGTCACTACGCATAGTAACCCCACTGGACCTATTTGAAGGAGCGCGCTACACTAAACCAGTGCGTGATGATGATAGCAATGATGATCTTGATTGTATTTACAAGATAACTGCATGAGACCAGGATTGGGTGAATCCAACTATAGATGGGAGGATCTCGTAGGAGCACGAAAGCTCCTGCACTTTAAATTCAAACGAAGAAATAGAGCAATGGTAGAATTGGTTGTGCGAAGTGACAATGCTAAATTGAAACATGATGGTTAGATCACTGCGTTGCATGATAACATAGGAAAGGGAGCTGCCAACATATGATGGATTGATAGAGGTGGATGAATTCCTGATGCATTGAAGTGGGCACTACCCGCAACACCCGCATGATGGTGGGGTACACATGAAGCAAATTTTGAGGACTGGTGCAGATGTAGAAGGATGATGCACCTATAGTTTGGAATCCCCCATCTCTGAACAAGAGTCAGTCAGCAAGGACGGAGAAGCTTGCGCACCCACCTGTCTCGATGGGTACAAACATGTGCTGGGTAGCCCACACAAGCACACCCCAAACTCAGGATCGAAAATTAGAACAAGATGCAATAGCAGGAAAGGTGATGCGCACCACAAATGTTCCACGTGGAAGCACTCAATAAGGTATGCAAAGTCTTGAACAGGGTTCACCAGGCAAGACGAATTTATTGGGACCTGCGCATGCTAGCGGTTCGATGGGCCTATAGGGCCATGTGAAAAAACCTGAGCGCAGAGATGATTCTGAATTTGAGAAGCAAAGTCGAGATGATAATTTTGGAGGAAAGGAATCCTCACGCAATACCTCCCATAGTTGTGATAGTACGTGAGGACCAGGACAAAGGAATTATAAAGCTATGCGAGGGTGAACATATGCAGATTCAGGAAGCCATTCAGTGAGGGAACCTTAAGCTTTGTGAACTCGAAGAAGATTGGGTATGCCTAAGGAAGAAAAGCATGTTATTGGACGCAGAAATCAAAAAACTGGAAACTAAAATCGCGCAAGCATGTCTCATCAATAAACTAAGAGTGACAAGGCAAGATATGGATAGCCATACTACCGCATTAGAATTGTGTCACTGAGAATTTGTGACTCTGCTACCATGGATGCGACTGCACCTTACCAAACAAAGTAACCAGGGGAGTGCACCGCATAAGGAAGAACGCGCGACGCTGACTGTCACGAAGGTAATTGAGGAGGGCCCACGGACTAGGCTGGAAGGTGAATTGAAGTCTCGCACAAGTGGTGCGACCACCTGACTAGTTGTAGGGAGCACAGTCTTAGTGCTCCAAGCAGTTGAAAGAGAGCATGGGACTATAAAAGAGTCTATGAGGGAGCTGTGTGATAAGGAGGTTGCGCACAGGATCAGCATGTCACAAGGGTCGCGCCTGCACATAGGGGGCTGCGCTGCCACATGGGTAGGCTAGGAAGTGACCGTTGGTGTCACTATTCATGACAAGATGTCCAATTTAAGACAAAAAGGAGTGGGCGGCGGGCAATTAAGACACAAAGTCAGAACTAGATTTGGGACGATCTGCCGCCAAGAATGCATTAATGACTCAGAAATGGGGGGAATGGTCAAATTCAAATTCGAAAGACGCTATAAAACTACCAAGGTGGGCCACGAGACAACACTTGTTTGTTTGAGATTTGAGCTGTTACAAAGGGCACAGAGTGTTGAGTGCCAAGCGGTGTTTGAGCCTCCAAAGTCACGAACAACTACAGACAGCTTGAACAAGATGACAACTACCAGGAGAGGTGTGGGATTTGTAGAGAGTACCACCGAGGAAGTCGCGCAGAGCCCTACGGTGCAGGTGGGGGATGCACCAAAAATTCTGAAATCGCCCCAGATGCCGAGGCCTAAGACAGATACATAGGCAGCGGGACCAGTCTGCATGTCCCCATGAAATCCGTGGTTTGGTAAATTTTCTGTGGAAGACAAGGGCAAGACTGTTAACCTTGAGACAGATGATGAGGAGGAGGACCTCCAGGCTTTCATAGAGGAGATAGAGGTGGATGAAGAAATGGAAGAAGACATCCAGCCGGTGCAGGCGGTAGCAAAACTGCTTGAGTATGTCCCTCTGCGAAAAGGGAAAGAAAAAGTACCCAAGGATTTAGATGCCGCTAAGAGCACACTCCAAACCCTGCTTCTCCCAGATGGAATCCGTTTGAAGACTCAGTCCTGGGCCACGTGCCCATGATGAAATTTGAAGATTGGGACCTTGTGGACAACAAAAATTTCCCACATTTGGAGACTAGCAACCTCATGAAACAGAGCAAGGAAGGGTCAGTTATAGTGCTAGAGCCACGGAAATGGCTACATGGTGTGGAGAAGGTCGGGCTACTCCACCTACTATGAATTCCACAATTTCACCGGGCACCGAGAACGATCTTTGTCATCAGGAAACTGCTTTCCCTAGTGCACGATGGGTACTTGTGGCTGGATGAGCCTATTCCCATCACAATGGAGCTTATTCATAGGATTTCTTAGCTTCCTTGTAAGGGAAGTGATCCTATGGAAATAGCTAACAAAAACGGAGATTTGGCACTCGCAAAGGCCATGAAGAAGAAATACAAGTTGGAAAGGAAGTAGAAAGGCTACATACTTAGTAGCATTCAAGACAAAGGGGTGTGCATAGCCACCCAACTACTATTGGGAAGGTGATGAGAAAATGTTGCGACAATGAGGTACCAGTGCCAGTCATCACACTGGCCGAACAATGCGTGGAGGGGGTCCAATTCAACTAGGCTGAATTCCTCTGTGAATAATTTCTAACCAACTGCAAAGAAGCTCAGGAGCAGGGCAACACCTTCCACTATGTGTGGTTGCTCTTGTCTATCTTACCGATGACTGAGGAACTACCTGAGGACAATCAGTTCCCTTCTCTTGAATAGGACATGCTAGAGGTGGAAAAATACTCGTCACTATGGGCTACGAAGGATGCCAAGAGGATCCACGAGACTAAGATATTCTGGGTGCTCATGGAGGCGAGCATCTAAATGTGGATCAATAGAAGGCTACACCTGTCTCCCATAGTGTACAACAGCTTGCGGAGCTTTGCAGACTTCAAGGCAGATATGCACAATGTGTATATTAGGGCACATAAGGTTCAAATGCAGAACTGGACCAAACTTCCTTTCATCATGATTGATGATGCCATTTTCACCATGCTCGACTCATGGCCTCCTAAGTGGTGCACCTCGGATTTGGCAGTGTGCTATAAGAGAGCGATACAAAAACATAAGGATGCCACCAAGCTACTGGCTCAACAGAAGCACAACGAGTAGTTGGCCGTGGAGGTAAGGGCTTTCCGCGAGGCAGCAAAGGCCGCAACAGAGCAGACCAAGGCCACTGAAAAATAACCAACATCACAGGCAACAGGGGTCACCATGACGCGGGAGGAAGGAGGCCTGGACTTGACCATGGGACAGGGAACAGAGGACACAATGGAAGGCATAGACCCAAGCATGACATATACACAACTGAAATGGCCGCACAATAGAGAACGAGTAGGCCCACAGAAGAATACCAAGGCTTCCAAACTAGATAGTGAACCTATTACACTAACTGAGGGTGACCTCTATGACATCAGTGACATAGTTCACGAGGTCACTAGGGAAGCGCTCCAGGAAGTGATGATGGAGCAGCGGAATGTGTTGGGGGCCCTTAGGGCCCAGCTGTAGGAACTTCAGGGATGGCCCCCATAGGAGGGAATGCTAGCTGCCTACGGTGCCACAAGTACATCGGCAACGAAGCAGTTGCTGCAAGCCAAAATGGCTAACACCATCGTGTTGTCGGAAGGAGAACTAACAGTGGAATGCATAAAGGACAAAGCCGCGATGAGCCGGATCAAGGGACTTAGCCTAAACTTGGCTGCCCTTCCATGGGATACATTATACCAACTAGAAGACAGAGCGACAGTAGAACTCTGCACTAGGGAAGGCTGCACAGTACAGATGCTCAGCGAACAGAGAATCAACATTGAGCAGCTTGGTCTACAATGCAATGAAGTGATGGCGCATAATCAACAGCTGGAGCAAATGGTAGAGGAAGCATGTCACCACATGCCAGAGCTAGAAATTGTGACATACCTCCCAGTTGGAATGCGGATTCACAAATTGGCCAGTGGATTCTATGAGGCAAAGCAAGTAGAAACGAGGATACAGTTGGACCTCAACCTTCAGATTGCTGAACTACGATTAAAGGCACAGTCATCCACGCCCCCGGAAGTACGGGAGTAGTTCTCTGGTGCTATCCAAAAAGGGTTGTAGGAAATAGGACAAGCAGTGCAAAACTGTACTACTATGTTGGAAGAATCCTTCATGGTCCTCACTTCCTTACAGGAGGACCCCACCATACAATGCCTAGAAACAGAGGCGTGGGAACTTCAAGTGCAGTATGAGAGTGTGTGCGGCACAACATAGACAACTATCCTAACCCAATGGCTAGCAAAGCTACAGTAGGTGAAGACATTAAAGGAACAGGTGGATGTTGTGCGACATAAAGAGGCAGTACTTAAAGTGCACGTCTAGTCTTGGATTGATGAGGCCTTCCTCATCACTGCCAATATCGAAGGAAAGCTCACACAGATGAAGGTGATGCATGCCTTAAGACAGGGATTTTCCCCTAACAGTGAGCATTCGGCCGAAAGAGTAGAGCAGATCCAACAGACGGTAGAACAGTGCGCTGCGGACCTTCGCACAACATAGGCACAGTTGGAGGGGCTCCATGCCAAGATCGCCGCACCAGTAGAGTGACTCGGGGCAAGTCATGATGATTGTGTTGGGGGCCTGTTGGTCATGGGATCCCCCGTAGAATCTGTTTGGGGCTCAAAGCCAAAGTTTTGGTCAATTAGATTGTAAGACTCCGTGAATTACGGGTATGGAGTGCGAAGTGTAGGATGAGTCATAGGGTTGTCCACCCTAAAATATTGTAATTTAGTGTAAAGTTGTGTCGGCCTACCCCTGGTCTACGAACCATGGGATTGTATAAATAGAGAAAGGATCTAAGTGTAAGCTAAGTAAGAAGAGATATAAAAGCGAAGGCATGGTTCGAGGCTAGAGTTGAATATGAAGTGTACTGGGTCATAGTAGTAGGAAGAGGCTCTGCAGTTGAGTGTGCGGACCCCTGCAGCTGAGTGCGTAGGGCGGAGTCGAGTCTGTACTTGGGATTGAAAGTTAATCAAGAGAAGTTTACTTTGTGCATCTGTTCTTGAATCCGTATTTTGATGTTATACATTACTTTTACTCTGTTTATTTACTGAGTGTAATTGATGAATACTTGTATGAATGCTTATATATGAAAATAATCTAAGTAATCAGCTAACAAAGCCTAATTAAGGAAGACTTGGGTAAATAACACGGGTTGCACTGTGGCTAGAACTGCACGAAGAGAGTATCACAGGGTGCAGGGCACCCGTTGGTGCACGTAGCATGGTAAAGGTTAGACTGTGTACCAATCACCATATATCAGACATCCCCAGGGTGCAGAAACCTGGTTCTAGTACCCTCCCATACTACTTCGGGTGAGACCTCAATCCGCGCTCCACGGACTGTTGTTGAAAGGGCCAGTAGTACTAGGATTTGCTTGCTTAAATCACTTCTGAACCTAGGTCAGGCCCCACTAAGCCAACACCTACCCCACCCTGGTGGCCCAATGGCTTGTTGATCCAGCCGGCAGTTGGACCGCCAGGGTGGAGTGGGGGGGATGGCACCCAGTCCCTCGCCCCACCCCGTCGACCCAACTGCCAGCGAGGACAACAAGTTGTTGGGCCACTAGGGTGGGGTGGGGGGGGCTTGGGCTACTGGGGTGGGGTGCTAGC
This sequence comes from Pinus tabuliformis, assembly GCA_031772625.1. Lineage (NCBI taxonomy): Eukaryota > Viridiplantae > Streptophyta > Pinopsida > Pinales > Pinaceae > Pinus > Pinus tabuliformis. The sequence goes on along the minus strand of CM062815.1, from coordinate 1,084,654,473 downwards.
CTCCCCACCCCACCTCGGCGAGCAGTTGGGCCGTCGGGGTAGGGTGGGGGGAGGGGCACCAACCCCCCCACCCCACCCTGGCGGCCCAACAGCCACCACCCCGGTCGGCTATTGGGCCACCATGGTGGGGCAAGGTGATGGGCAACCAGCCCCCTCGCCCTTCATCCACGTGCCCATTGGGCTGTCGGGAGCATGATTGGCCTCACCACACCCATAGGCCCATTAGGCCCTTGGAAGCATGATCAGCCCCACCACATCCATGAGCCTATTAGGCCATCAGGAGCATGATCAGCCCCACAAAAATTTTTAATTTCTAAAAGAAAAATCATTAAACTTATTTAATTTTAAAATTTTCACAACAAAAAATTAACTAACCTTTCAAATGTGATAATCCTCCATTGAATATGTTGTTGATAACAATGTAGCTGCTCCACAAATTCGCTCCAAGTCTTTTAACGAACCTTGGAAAACCTTGATGTGATGTGAGGAATAGTGAATGAAATTTATTATATAGGGTAAATTACGAAATTGTTTTACCGTACGGTTAATGTGGGATTAATTTTTTTTCATAAATTTTAACATGTAAATTTTGTTATGGCAATATAGGAAACTATGATAAAGTGAACATTATGGAATTGTTTACAGCACGGTGAATGTGGGATTAATTTGTTTTAGAAGGTATAATAAAAAAAATCAATTGTCTAGTAAATATTAAATTGTTTAAGTAATAAATTAATTTAGGTAAAAGATTTAGTTTACAATTTTAATTTAAAAAAATTATTTCATAAGAAAATTTTAGTTAAAATTTTTCAATAAATTGTAGAAGAAAATAATGGAGGGAAATACATGAAACAAAAACTTTTGGAGGGAAAAATTTTGGCGAAAAATTTTGGAGGAAATTGTCATTCTTTAAGCTATATATTATCATTAGGAGAGTCTACATTTGCATCATTCAACCTCTTCTATTTGAAAGGAATGGATTCTTCTGATAGTGAAGTTTCACTTTGTGAAGCATCAACATCTTCGTCACGTAGCAACTCTATTCATATTGATGAATATAACAGAAATTCTTCCACTATGAATAGAGAGTCAATTCTTCCACTTAGTCCTAATCCTAAGGACTATGAGAGAAGCACTGATGAAAGATGGGATGAAGAATTTCAAATAAATAAAGAGTCACGGTTTCCACTTAGTCCTAATCCTATGGATTATGAGAGCAACAGTGATGAAGAGAATGATGAAGAATTTCAAAAGAATGGAGTGTCACGGTGTCCACTTAGTCCTAATCCTATGGACTATGAGAGCAGCAATGATGAAGAGCATGATGACAAATTTCAAAAGAATGGAGTGTCACGGTGTCCACTTAGTCCTAATCCTATGGACTATGAGAGCAACAGTGATGAAGAGCATGATGAAGAATTTCAAAAGAATGGAATGTCATAGTGTCCGCATAGTCCTAATCCTATGGAATATGAGAGCAGTAGTGATGAAGAGCATGATGAATAATTTCACAAGAATGGAGTGTCATAGTGTCCACTTAGTCCTAATCCTATGGACTATGAGAGCAGTAGTGATGAAGAGCATGATGAAGAATTTCAACTGAATAGAGTGTCACAGTGTCCACTTAGTCCTAATCCTATGGACTATGAAAGCAACAGTGATGAAGAACATGATGAATAATTTCAAAAGAATGAAGTGTCATGGTGTCCACTTAGTCCTAATCCTATGGACTATGAGAGCAGCAATGATGAAGAGCATGATGAATAATTTCAAATGAATAGAGTGTCCACTTAGTCCTAATCCTATGGACTATGAAAGCAGTAGTGATGAAGAACATGATGAAGAATTTCAAATGAATATTGTCATGGTGTCCACTTAGTCCTAATCCTATGGACTATGAGAGCAGTAGTGATGAAGAACATGATGAAGATTTTCAAATAAATAAAGAGTCGTAGTTTCCACTTAGTCCTAATCCTAAGGACTATGAGAGCAGTAGTGACGAAGGATAGGATGAAGCACTTAGTCCTAATCCTAAGGACTATTAGTCCTAATCCTAAGGACTATGAGAGTAGTAGTGACAAAGGACATGATATAGAATTTCCGGTAAGTAAACAATCACATTTTCGACGTAGTCCTAATCCTATGGACTATGAGAGCAGCACTGACAATGCACATGAGGAATAAAATCCAATAAACATCAAGTCAAATTTTCCATATAGTCCTAATTATAAGGACTATGATAGTAGCACTAAAGAAGGGGAAGATGAAGAATATCCTCCAAGTCAGTATTTCAAAAGCATAGATGATCATAGTGAGAATAACATTCTTCATAATGATGATGAAAATGCTTATACAAATGATGATCCAATGATGGATATGTTGCCAGGAAATATTGTATCAAGGAGTAGGAGTAGACCTTTTCGTATCAATCAAAGATTTTCTAGTTATACAATGGGTAGAGCAGAATATCTGATGAGAATAAGTTCTATAAGCGCTCTCATTTCAAGCGAATTTTGTCAAAAATATTGCTTGAAACATATGGATTTCAAGTTTGCATTAGAGAAAAGGAAGAGATATTTGTCAATGAATAAAAGCATGCAAAATTCATATTTAGCTGGGTGCATGAAATCTACATTGTCCTGCTATGATTAACATATTGGGTCTTTATTTATCTATAGAAAGCCTTTCAAAATGTTTCATTCGATGGGTAATTTTCATCTCTCAAGAATCCAAGAAAAATTGGAAAAGGATCCCACATTTTATTCATAAGTACATCATAAATGAAAGTTTGGGCCATTATCAAATACTGCAATGTCATGGATGAAAGTTTTATTTTCAAAGCATGGAGAGTGTATGCCAAGTAGAGAGACAATACATATTCCAGATACGTTTTCAAGACAATAAGTCTACATCTTATACAAAGAATATGGAGAAGGTGCTAAGGGACATGGTCGATTTATTACATATAAATATTTTTGTGAAGGTATGGAAGAAAGAATTCAACAATGTCTGTATTACTAAGAAGATAAGGATGGGTATTTGTAGTACATGTGCTTCTCTTAAATCAAAAATGGATAAATGTGAAGGGTCAGAAAGAGGTAACCATTCATAACTTTAACTTTTAAAATTGTGTAGTCATCAACTATGACAATGTATTCCTTAATGAATTTCTTTTATGTTGTGTAGATTCCATTGTCAAAGAACTTTAGGAGCATTGTGATAAACAAACAAGTGAAAGGAAAAAAATTTACAAGCATCAAAATAAGTTTTATGATAATGCGAATAAATATTTGGGTTTGATAATTAATGGTATGGACCAGAAGAAAACAGTTTTATCACATTTTTTTCGCACACCCAAAAATTTACAGGAGGAAAATTTTATTCAGTATCACTTGGTCAGTTGTATGGTCTTCAATGCGAAAATGTTGCCAAGGGTGTACTTCACAGCTCCAAATATTCATAATTATGAAAATATGGTCTGGTAATCTTCTTGAAGTTTTGTATCTACAATTGGACAACACTTGCCGTGAAAACAAAAATCAGGTTATTTTTGGATATCTAAACATGCTTGTTGAATTGAGAATTTTTCAGAAGGTAAAGGTTGGCTTCCTTCTTGTTGGGCACATTCATTACCATATTGATCAAATGGTCAGTCATTTTTGGGTCACATTGAGGAGGAAGGAAGTTGGGAGTTTGCCATCATTAATTGAATGTATTAAGAAATCATACATGTCAGAGCCTACTTTTGATGTGTTGGAAGAAACTGTTGGCATGCGAAGGTTTCTTCTGGGATCGCATGGTGAGGAGAAATGCATTGAACAACTTAATGACATTAGCTTCCAACATCAATTTCGTATCAAAAACATTGATGGGAAAACACTAATATGGGGCAAGAAGTATTCAACTACTGCATAATGAGCACCATCATCAGGTTTGGAATTTTTGAAGTTCATTCCAAATCATCCAATATTTGCATCAAATATATTGTTATTATAATCAGTGGTTGAAGCTCATAATGCACACAGACAGAGTAGAGATATAAATTATTCTGAATGCCTAGAAGAAATTAAAAAATACATTAGATATACATCTGAGTACTTTGACATTGCTTATTTAGTTTGGTGGGAGTCATTTTTCAATAATCAAATTGATATCATTTCAAGAACAACAAAGGAAGATATACCTTTGAAAAATCCATTTAGTTGTCCACAAAATGTGTCAAATGAACATGAAGAAAGAAACATTGTTGAACAACAACAATCTCAAGGTATTATTAATTCTTCACATGTAGAGGAAAGAGAGATGTATATTGGTTCCAGAAGATCTCGAGCACAACGTGAAGCCATGGAAGACCTTTATAGGGGTTTAGTATAGGATGTTAAGCAGGGTTTCATGATTGCAGTGCTAGCAAATGGAGATCCCAATGAATATCCGTTCTGGGTTGCTAAGGTTATAAAGGTCTTTACAAAAAATGAAGATGTTATAGGTGTTGAAGTACATTGGTATGCCACAAATACACACCCATTCAATGGTGTGTATAAGCCAGAGATGGTAGTTGATAAAAAAAATGGCAAAAAGAGAAAAATAAAGGGTACAAATATAAATCGTCACCACACAGACCTCTTAAAATTGGAGGATGTTGACATACTTGTTTATGACTTCAATTTAACAAAGAGAGGAACTCTTTGCTTCAAAACGATAGAGATTCTGAAAAGGTTGTTACCAGAAGGAACAATGTTGAGATGGGAGTCTACTGAAACCAGTCGTAGATCCAGAAGAATTTTGAAACCTGAAATGGTGGGCATGCATGTGGACTCAAATGGGGCACTAGTTGATGAAAGAGAATAATATGGAACATCTTCATCTGCATCCAGTCATTCATATTAAGATGTGAATTATGATGGTGTGCAAGAAAATATGAGTGATTTGAATACTTGTCTAAGACAGTTTATATAGCTGATGTTTGCATCGTATCTTGAAATAAAAAATTTGATTTCCATATGGTGTTAAATCAAAAGTTATGAGTCCTTTTTATGTTGTTGGATTATATGTTTTAATTATGATGATTTTTATTGTTTAGAATATCTACAATGCAACAATAAATTAGAGATATAATGCATGTTTCACTCAATCTACAAATAATGACATTTTGATTAGTTTAGTCATGTAATTTGTTCATAATGTCATGGTTTTTTAATTTTATGGTTGAAAAATTTGCAAATTTTTTTGTATCTTTAATGTTATGGTTGAAAACAATTAGAATTTTAGCGATCTTTAGTGTGATGTTATTATATGTTTAACAACATGGATGAAAACTAATAGAATTTAATGTGTTTCAAATCCCATTACTTTATATTTATCATCATTACTAAAAAATGTTGAAATTATACTTAGGAAAAAAAAATGTTATTCTACCAAAAACATTAGTGTGTTTTTTTCCTCAAAAACAAATGTTTTTTTGCACATAAAAATTCGGTTTTACTCACATTTTTTAACAATGTTGAAAATTGACCCTAAAAAAAAAAAACCATCATTCCAGTATCAACACTTTTCATTTTCAGGGTGCTTTTTGCACAATTTTTGCACGAAAAAATTGTTTTCACTGCCATTTTTAAAACATGTTCAAAATTGACCCTTAAAAAAACCATCGTTCCAGTATACACACTTTTCATTTTTAGCACTATTTTTTTAATGTTTTTTCGAGGTTTTTTTGCCAAAGTTCCTATATTGATTTTATAGTTATTGTTTCAAAGTTTACATTATTCTGAGATAGCCAGGACCAACACAGACAGAATTAGTAAGAACTTACAAGCAGCAAGTACGAGATTACTGAGCTAAAAGGCAAGTTGAAAGGAAATATGTCTCTCCTGCAAGCCAAACAACTTATCTAGGATGAAATCATAGCATAAATGAAAAGAAACTGGGAGTACATAACTCTGATGGATGAATAAAAAAATTGTAATCAAGGATTATGAGTTTTTCATCCTTGCTACCAAAGAAGATGGGGAAAAGAACTCCCAAATTTCCAAGAAGTTCATCCAATTTGTGAATGAAAGGCCACTTAGTGAGTTGAGGCCAATTGATGTAGTAGATAGAGTGTTTGCTATCATGGAGATCTCTAAAGTTGTTCAGAAGGAGGAGGCCAGAGTCAAAGTTGAGGAATGCCTAAGGGTGGTATAGAAAGATGTGGATTCTTTCCATGTTGAGTTTGATGAAAGAGTCAAGGTAGGGTTGCCTAGCTGTTGGGATCTTGTGGGAATGCTAATCCCATGGACACAATACAACCAGATGTTAGTGGAGGCCAAGAGCAAGGCAAATTCCTCCCATGAGAATATTGCCACCCTTAAAGGTAAAACATTGGTTAAATATCTCATAAAAGAGTTCTAGCTGTTAGGGTTGATAAAGACCTTGTTCTTCCCTAGGTTAGACTATATAGGGGTCACGAATCTCAATAAATCATAACAATGATTCTTTCATGCTCATGTACCAGCGCCAACATTATGAAAAAGGTTTGAGAAGTTTGTAAATCCTCTCGTGCTTCATATTATCAACCCCGCGATGCTAGCTCCAAAACATGCTTATCATGACTAAGGATGTTGTTAATCGTGTCGATCGTGACACTTTGATTTTCTGTTTATGTAAATATCTTATTTTAGAAGAAACTATGTTGGTTAGTTAGAATTCAGTTTGTACAGTTGTGTCAATGAGAATGCTAATATTTTTGTTATGATGATTCACTGCCAAATCAGGAAAGAATATTTTGCAATGGGCTCTCCGTGTGAAGCCTTATATAAACATTTTATGATATTGAACCAAGGGTTCAGAATATTAGTTTTCCAAGAGAGAAGCTGATGAGCCTCATCATTGGGTAACTATATAGACCTTATTACACCTCCTAGCTCATTTAAATCAACTCTTCTCATAATTCCTTACATATTTTAATTATATTTTTCTTAATGAGATGAATAAAGTGAGATGTTATGCCTAGTGGACTAATGTGCATTGATTACGGGTTTTTGAGAGAAAACCATGGAAATTTTGTCTAATTAAGCAAAGAAAACTGAATGGGACGAGGAGAGATTGTAGGAGACAGATCCTCCTCATTTACTCCTCACGCATTCGAATATTCCTCCATCAAATCACACTACCTTGGACTTGCAAGCAGTCGAGCCATGAACATCAAAAGGAAGTCAAGCCAGTGATAGTTAAAGAGCCAGTTCATCTTGAGTTTGCAACCGAGCCACCCTATATTTAAGGAAGTCATTGTAGACTTCAGTGGTATAAATAAGGAGGCCTAGAGCCTCATTAGGATTTGAATTTTCAATGTAAAAGCACTAAGCATTTTCAGGTTCAAGACTTGTGGAAGACATTGCTATGTAATTTTCTAGTTTGATAATGAGAATGAGCATTTCCTTGATCCAGCACTGAGTTGACCCAGAGGGATGAAGCTCTTGGGTTAGGGACCAACCCTAGTAGGAAAGGCTACTCTTCTTGTATTTTATTCTTAGTCGATTTCATAGATTAATGGTTGAATATCAAAAGGATGATAGTAGGTATCTTTGGCCTCACTCCTCCCTTCAGGGACCTTGGTTTGAGTAAAAAACTCCTATGCAGCCCCAAAAAGATAGAATTATGATTTCTTATGGAATTTAGGGTTTTCTGTTACTTAGGCCAGCATCTTACTAGTTTCTAGAATAGGATTTAATTTTCATTTCTAATTTCTTCAGCCTTGCACTAGATCTCCTAAATGTTTCACATTATTCTACAAGTTTTCCCATGCATGAAATAGCAAACTAGATAATGAAATTTTGTTTTTCTTTAGTTAATTGAATCTTTCTTGTTTGACGTGATTTATGGATAAACGTTAGTGATTGATGCAGTGCAGGAGTTTCAGTAGTACAAACATATTTCATGACCAGCAACCCCATTCTAGCCTCATCCATCTATGATTATCACTTTTTCCACTATGTCCCTTCACCAAATTCATCATTCCATAAGAATACTTCTCCAACCTTGTTGAGAAAATCCAACCATCTCACAAGCTTTGTTTTGAGCTCTGAAGGAGTCCTAGGCACTCCCTTGCCTTATTTCTCCCACCATTCACCTTCCTTAATCCCTACACCACCTTCCAAATCCCTCCTCCTATTCTCGGTTGTATCTTGTAGGAATACAGGGGCTCCTGTAGGAGCATTAGGACATCTTGTAAGAGGCATTAGGACATCTTGTAGGTTGACCTGTAGTGGCATATTTTGAGGCCGAATTATGCAAAAAGCACCTAGAAATATAGGATAAGACCCCTACTTAGCTCCCAATCCATCTTACCATTCACCATCATCCCTAATCCACCTACCACTTCACCAAGAGAACTTAGCATTCACATTTTCACACAAAATGACAAAAAGGAAAAAGAGTTATTTTGTTCATTTACATGCATAGTAGTAGAATGTTTGGATGTTTCAAATTCCATGCCTAGGACAGTAGGATTACACACAAGTTAACTTAGCATTATTTTGAAGCAAAGCCTCTTAGCAGTTAGTTAGATGAATGGTGTGTTTAAGCATTTGATTTCAGTCTTTTCCTTACTATAGTAGACAAGAGTTCATTTAGAGTAAATTTTCCTTTTTCCTCATTGGTAATCAAGCCTCTTCTAAAGAAATAGAAGGCTGGTTTGAGAAACCATAGTGTTCTATCGCCAGCTTAGCAGTCACAAAGAGTGGACCCATTGCATCTACTTATGTATACAACATTGTCACCTCCATGTTTGTACGAACCCCGGGTTCATAAAGTAAAGTCGATAGCCCCAGGAGTTGCATCATTCTTGCTGCAATACTGGTGCTCATCACTTTTTGGCATCGTTTCCTAGGATGTGTCTAAATAAGATGTGATTTCTGCTTTCTTTCTTCCATTTCTTATCTCTGGCATTCTGTTATTAGCTTCATTTCTGCAAAAGTAATTGTAAGTTAGTTTTCTTTCTTCTCCATTCTGCAAATAAGATTTCATTCAAGCAGTTAGTTTCCATTCAATTTGTGATTTCAAATATGAAATTAGTCTCAAAGCTTAAAAAACACAAAATAAAACAAAAACACTTCTTTCATGCCTCATAGGAATAGGGATAACTTAGGAAAATTTCTACCAAATACCCCCACCACTTCAAACCCCCAACCTTCCCTCTTCTTAGGTGGTTGTGAATTGGAGGACCCCTTAGGTGAATAACCAGAGATATTTGAAGAGCCTATAGGAGGAGAAGAAGAAGGAAAACCCATTCCAACTAACCTAATGGTTAAAAATAGAAATGACAGAGGAGATAGAGAAATAATTGAGGGTGACTTTCCAATCATAGAAACGAATGGGGATACCAAGATGAAAAACATAAGCCCCTCTACTCTTCCTCATTTCCATCGCCTAACATCTGAAGATCCAGACACTTTCTTGTTTGAGTTTTCTGTCATATACAAAACTTATGATTACACCACTGATGATCCGGATTTAAGCAGGAACGCAATAGATTACAGAGATAACCATAAATACAGAGATGCGATAACCATAAAAACAGAGATGCAGCGGAAATAATACTTCATTTCATTAATGGAGAATACTGAAATATGCTTACAAATAGAAATAACCCAGCTAGGGCGATGGTAGCTTATCTCTGAGAAGAGATGTGCCAGCTACATGCCTCTGAACTGTTTCGAACTGTCTTTACAATGAGGCTCAAAGGCCTATTTATTATTGAGAAACAATGGAAAACCCTTCACATTCCAAAACCTAACCCTAGAAGATGAAACGCCAAATTGTGGGCCCCGTTTTGGGGTGAGTTGGACAGCCAACTTCCTGGGGTCGTGAATTGGTCGTATTATCTCCGTTTGATGCGCATGATAGCCCGTTGGAAAGATCTCTCCAAGGACTACGACGAAAAAGGCAATTTTTATGAAAAAAATCGCTAGCGGAAGATTTCCCAAAAAACGTCGTTTAGGGCCTCAAAACGGCTCCGGAAGTTTAGGACCCGAAAAACTGCTAAAAAAAGTAAACTGTGCTATAATTAAGGAAACATAAAAATTGAAAGAGACAGTTGTGGGGGTCCAAATGGGATAGGTGGGTGGCCACCAACATCCACTTGGATCATTCCTCCCCCCTTAGGAAGCAATGGTCCCCATTGCGTTGAGTTCCTCCCTGAGATGAGGAAGCTTCTGCTGAGCGGGGTCTCTGGTGAGCTGTTCTGCAATCTTTGATGTGTCCAGAAATGGTGGGGAGCATGGTCGGCGATGGTCCACATTGAACACTCGGTGCAAGCGAAGGGATGGAGGAATGTTGTGTTTCAAAGCATTGTTTCCCGTAGCCTTGTTACTGGTGTAAGGACCATGTCGAAGTGGTCTGAGTTTCTGATGGGTTCTGGTAAGGTGCTCCCTTTGCAAATGTAACCAAACTTTGTCGCCCACCTGAAACTTGTGTGGTACCCCTCCGGGTAAGGAGAAGTTGTTCCTGTGTTCTGTCACGACTGTATCCCTCTGTTGCTGCTGCTGTGTGGAGGAACCCTTCGTGGGGGTCATGGATGTAGCAACGATCTTCCCCTTACTTTGGGAGCGAACCAGACAGAAAATAAATTTCCTAGTCTGCGAGATGAGCTTGCTGCCTTTCTTAGTAGTGATCAAAGAGGTGGCGGTAGGGGGGGCTACCTCCGGTATCCTGTATAATGAATTATCCAAAGAAATGATGACAGCGCGAGGCCTTGACTCATACACATCATGTCGCCTCCACAAGTATGGCTGGCCTAATAGTACATCACAAACATCCAGAGGTGTAACATCACACAATACCTCATCTGTGAAGGGCTTGATGCTGTAGGGAAGGCGACACTACTGGCGAACTTTGAGATCTCGTCCTTCGTGAAGCCAACCGATACTGTACGACTGTGGGTGTGGTGTAGTTGGTAAGCCCAACTGCTTCATGACCTCTGCTGAAATGAGGTTCTTTTGGCTGCCACTGTCGACAATGAATTGTAGCGGCGAACCCTTCACCCACAACTATGAGTGGAAAAGATGTTCCCCCTCCTCTGGATCTTCGGGCTCATTTTTCTGGATCTTGGTGGTAGCAACAGTGGCGCTGGGATCTGCATCAATGATCTGGTTCCCTTTGTCATTCCCCTTGTCGGGTTCTGACTCAGAGTCGAAACATGCATCTGATTTGAAAGCCTTCAACTCGGCCACTAGCGACTGCTTGGTCCGACACTCACTTGTGTTATGAGTGGGACTCTTGTGGAACTCACACCACTTTCCAGTGTCCTTCTTCGGTTTCGTGGTGTTGTTCTTTTCTTGTGGCTTCGACAGGTTGTCTTGGGTCACCCTGCCTTGGCTTTGTCCTTTGGGCTTTGGATTTGCAGATCCAAAGTATCGCTTCTTCTGTTTGAACTTTTGCTCGATTTTGACAGCGTATCGGTATGCTGTGCCGAGTGAGGAGATGTTTAAGAACTCCATATCTTCCTGGATGTATCTGTGTAGGCAGCCGCGGTATTTGAGTACTAGATGCAGCTCAGAATCTTTGATACCCAACTGTGTGCGAAGGGTATGAAAAATATTTGTGAACTCTGGTACATCTTGGTCTTGTCCCTGCCGCAGTGTGGTCCATTTGATGTATTTGTCCTCATAGCTTTTGACAGGATAGTACTGCTCCTTGATGGCATCCCGGAAATCATTCCAAGTGGGGGCGGCTGAAAACAGCGAGCCTGTACTTTCGTCCTTCTTCTCACAGTATGTTTCCGACCAGTCCTTGACGTGGGGGCTGCTTTGAGAAGAGCGAAAACAATCTTTTCCCGACTTGAAAATTCATGAACAGAAAAATACCCATCTAGCAGATTTAACCATTTATCTACGGCATCTACGTCTATTTGACCCTCGAAGATGGGGATTTCAAAATTAACTTGTACCTTAAATGGTGTGGCGTTTCCAGAGTAGCTGTTGGAAGCCGATGCGTCACCTCTGGGTAGCCGTTGAAGGATCTGCGCAAAGCTATCCATCATCGCATTCCTTTGCCGCTCGAGGGCTTCTTCGAGAAAGATTCTGATAGGATCTCCTGCCCCCTCGTCTTTCTTCTCATCCGCCATGGGAGGTCGTCGAGATTTGCGAGGCTGGTCTTGCAAAGGTTCGACCAATTCAAGCCCTAACTCCTTATATCTCGACCTCGTGGGGGACATGCAAAGAAAAACAGAGAAAAAGCAGACTGCTCTGATACCACTGATCCGAATTTAAGCAGGAACACAATAGATTACAGAGATAACCATAAATACAGAGATGCGATAACCATAAAACAGAGATGCAGTGGAAATAATACTTCATTTCATTAATGGAGAATACTGAAATATGCTTACAAATAGAAATAACCCAGCTAGGGCGATGGTAGCTTATCTCTGAGAAGAGATGTGTCGGCTACATGCCTCTGAACTGTTTCAAACTGTCTTTACAATGAGGCTCTAAGGCCTATTTATTATTGTGAAACTACGGAAAACCCTTCACATTCCAAAACCTAACCCTAGAAGATGAAACGCCAAATTGTGGGCCCCATTTTGGGGTGAGTTGGATAGCCAACTTCCTGGGGTCGCGAATTGGTCGTATTATCTCAGTTTGAAGCACATGATAGCTCGTTGGAAAGATCTCTCCGAGGACTACGACGAAAAAGATGATTCTTATCAGAAAAATCCTTGCGGAAGATTTCCCAAAAAATGTCGTTTAGGGCCTCAAAACGGCTCCGGACGTTTAGGACCCGAAAAAGTGCTAAGAAAAGTAAACTGTGCTATAATTAAGGAAACTAAAAACTGAAAGAGACAGTTGTGGGGGTCCAAATGGGATAGGTGGGTGGCCACCAACATCCACTTGGATCAACTGATGATCAGAAGTTAAAACTATTCCCATCCACTCTCAAGAATGCAGCTCTATGATAGTTCATGGGTTTACCTGGGGATAGCATCACAACCTGGCTCAGATGTAGCAAGCCTTCACCAACAAGTATCGAGACTATTGTAGGTCCAAAGACACTAAAGAGGAAATTTTTAGGATTACCTTGGGGCATGATGAATCCCTATAGGATTATGAAGACATATTCCATCTTAGCTACAAAAGGCTAGGTGCACACTTGATCTTGAGTCACTAAAGCTAGTCCTACTTAGAGGGGTAAGGGAAGATCTCTTGAATACCATAAACCTACTAGCAAGAGGGGACATCTACGAGCTACCCTATGAAGATGTCAAGACTTTCTTTAGGAATCATTCTAGGGTAGCTAGGAAAAAGGGTAGGGGTAGTCAACTAATGGCTAGCCCATCCTCTTCCAACACATCCATCAAAGGTGAAATTGGAAATATGATGGAAGATTTCAAGAGTGAAATGTTGCAAACCCTTGCCCTACAAATGGACACTATGCACATCAAGAGAAAGCAAGAGGAAGAAGAGAGAGCATTAGCCATTTTTTCCTAGATGCATAAGGAGGCACCCTAGAATGAATTTCCATTAAATCTGAATGAAATCTACTCGATTTGTGAATAAAACCACACCACAAACAAGTGCCCTTCTCTACCTAGAATAAAATATGTGTATCATGGAACTGAAGGGGTGACTGAACAACTCTACTACATAAATCAAAGGAGACCTCATGGGCCACGACCATACTAGCAAGGCATGCAAGGGTCATCCCATACATATTACAACCCTAACAAGAACACATCCATTCCCTCTTGGGGGCCCCCTGCTCATCCCTCCTGGTCTACACCTCCTCATTAGTATTTTTCACCTCAGTACCATTCCCAGCCAACCATCCAGTCATTTCAGCCATATACTCTACCACAACCTTAGTTGAATGCACCACCCCAGGGGTGGAGGCCCCCATACAACAATGCTCCAGCTTTATTGCCTTCACCACCTACTCAACCACATCTTTTACACCATGCTCCACCTAGAAAACCTTAGATTCCTGCCCAACAAAATTCGAACCCAAACAACAGATAGGCACAACAAGTGTACACTGGAGAAACATCCTACCCTACTTATGCTGTGAAGATTTAGGAAATCAACCTGAGATCTAGGAGAGTACTCCTAGACAACCAACCTCCACCTCCACCTCCACCTAGGGAGAGTGAGGGGGAAAGGCAGGAAAGAATTCCTAGAGTGAATCCACCACCCTCTCCTAGATGATTAAATCATCTAGTCCAACCTACCCCAGAAGAGAATGAACTTCTAGGTGAATTGAAAAACCTATTTAAATTCCACTTCTTCAAGCCATCAAGGATGTACCTATTTACAAAAATTTGATTAAAGAGAAGTGTTTCAAACATCCAGGGAGGTGAGAAAGAGACACCCTTACCATTAATGTCATTGGACAACTCTCTGACTTAATGTTGGGGTAGGAAATTTTCCCAAAGTATTTGGACCCTGGAAGCCCTGTAGTAGATGTGCACATCAATGGCACCATTGTCCCACACACTTTGATTGATCCTGGGGATGCCATTAATGTAATGACTAAGGAAACCATGCTCAAGCTCAATCTCCAGGGTTCATTAAGAAATACCACAATAGTCTTGCAACTTGCAGATAGTTCCATAGTGACACATGAGGCGATTGTTGAGGATGTGATGGTCTCCATTGACACTTGGGAGTACCTTGCAGGCTTCCTAGTTCTCTAGCCTAAGGCCAAGCGTACTGATTATCTTCTCATACTCGAGAGGCCTTGGTTAGCCACTGTTGATGCCTACATCACCTATAGGGCTGGAAATATGACTATCAAAAATGGGCATCTATCCAAGCAATTAGTCTTGTACCCTCCTTCTCAGCCATCTCTAGAACATGACTTACCTTTATGGCTAGAAGAGGAGGAATAAGGTGAAGTCTACTCAACCCAAATATATACCTTAAAAACATCCATGGGAGAAGGACAATTGGATGAAGATGATTTGATTGAACACATACTCCAAAGTCCAACTCCCAGCACCTTGTCCTCAGAGGAAGTAGTAATGAAACCAAGAGAAACTAGCATATTGATCCATGCTTAGCTTATTCAAACCCTACCCATGTCAAAACCATAGAATTCAGCCCTGAAAGAACTTTGAAAATCAACCCCTCTCTTTCTGTGCACCAAGACGAAATGTTGTGCAACATGCTAAAGGAACATCTGGATGCCTTTTCTTGGAGTTCAAAGGAAATGAAGGGAGTCCATCCCTCAGTGTGTACTCACCACATTTATATCAAAGAAGGTTGCAAACTAGTCCAACAACTCTAAAGGTGAATGAATCCAGCCCTCAAGTATATAGTCAAAGAAGAACTACAAAAGCTGCTAGATGCAGGATTCATTTACCCTTTCTCGGACAGTGAGTGGGTTTCTCCTTTGGTGTTGGTTCCAAAGAAAAATGGGAAGTGGAGGATTTGTGTTGAGTACAGATAGTTTAACAAAGAAACAAAGAAGGACCATTTCCCTCTACCTTTCATTGACCAAGTGCTAGATAGCCTGGGAGGGAAGAAGTTTTTTTCTTTCTTAAATGGGTTCAACAGGTACAATCAAATCTAGATCAGCCCAGAAGACTAGGATAAAACCACCTTCACCTACCCTTGGGGTACTTTCGCTTATAGGGTCCTTCATTTTGGCCTATGCAATGCTCCTGTCACTTTCCAAACGGCAATCATGAGTATCTTTGCCGAGCTAGTCCATGATGCAGTAGAAATTTATATGGATGATTTTACACCCTAAGGGTGTGATTTCCAAGAGTATCTATCCAACTTGGGTAAGGTGCTAAACAAATGCTTGTCCGTTAGTCCCGAAAAATGTGAGTTATTGATGACTGCAGGGATTGTTCTAGGTCATTCAATATCTTAGAAAGGACTGTAGGTGGACCCAAATAAAATAGCCATCATCCAAAGGGTCCCACCTCCGCAAAAATAGAGGGATGTCAAAAGTTTTCTAAGGTTTAGCTAGATACTATCAGAGATTTATAAAAGACTTCAAGTCTGGAAACCAAGAGAAACCAGGTCTGCCTCATCCAAAGGAAAAGTTCCCCAACAGGAGACACAGAAGGACCTACAGGAAGTAGAGGCCATCCTACATGAAACTCTGCTAAACCTACAGGAAACTCAAAAAATGGACCAAGAAGGGATCATGCAGCAAGAAATAAAGATGGAGGATCCAGAACTCAGGGAACCTAGTCCTCAACCCAACCTTGACTCTTACTACAGGTTCATTGAAGTTCTTCTCTTTGCTATTGTCCTCAACTCTTCATGATAGATCTTGCTTCTACTTCATATTCATTCTCCAAAGGAGTTGGTTACAGTATTATAGTCTTCCATGTCATCTTGAACTCCATCCATCTATCATAATTGAGTGTTCCTTTGTCTCTCTTTTTATGGTCTTTTTGTGCTTCACCTACACAAGCATCTTTGCAACATTCCCTTGATGTCCTCCTTGAGAATCATCTTTCTATGTAAAGAGAATAACACTTGTAAATCAATTTCACTCATGATAAGACAACATCATTCCTGAAATCACCTAGTCTACCTTGTTTCTCATGCAACATAATGACTTAGGTGGGATAGTACACAGGCATTGAGGAACGAGGCCTTCTCTAGTGTTGTGTGCAGGAGAAGGAGGCAAGCGATGAGGGACTGAGCACTGTGACTGCATAGTGTACAGTGACTAAGGGAGAGGCGGTCCAAGGATTGTGTAGTGGGCAAGTCTAGAAATTAGGGTGGCATGAATGTGCACTGTGACTACACAGTGCATAGTGGCTAACGGAGAGGCTCAAGGGACTATGCAGTTGAGCACTACAAGGGTCCATAAGAGGCTCCACTATCCACTATGATTTCATAGTGCATAAAAATAATTTCGCATCAAAATTGTGCATTGGGAAAGAGTAACTAGCAAGATTGAGTGACTAAGCACTTTAGTTGCTCAATGCGCAGTTGAGGAAGACTGTCTTCTAGCATTGCATAGTGTGCAGTTCCAGGATGTAGAGGCATCATCATTATGGATGAGGACTACGCACTACACATTTGCTACCAGTTTAATATTGGCCATTGATTGACCAAGTTGTGAGGACACTGAAAACTCTGAAAATGACTAAGTGTGAGATCAGTGATACAAGAAGGTGAGAGTAAAAGCATGTAACAAAAATTGAACATGATCACACATTCATAAACAATAAACCACATAACAAGGAGACACACAGTACCCAAAATCAACATGTATTCATTGAAACAACAATAAAGTGACACTTACCTCAAAGTGCAACACTTAAGATATACCTTTACTACACAAGTGTCAACTGCAAAGAGAAAGTGCACAATACCTTGGGAATGAGTCCAAAGCATGTCCCTAGCTAGATAAGACCTACTAATGTAAGAGAATGTGCTAAATTTACCTCTTAAAGGTCTGCCAAAACTTCCTTTCACAAATAATGACACTTTCCCTAACAAAAGATGAGACTTTGGATTCCTTTAGAAAGGGACTTGAAAACTTAGAGAACAAGTACTAGATCACTTTAACTAAAAATGACAATTCACATGGTCGAAGGAAGGCTCCAAATTTGAATGTAAGGCAAATTTTGGAGGGTGTTGTAGCAGCAAAAACACAACCAAGGTTTGATATGTTGCATGAATAGGTCTACTCCAACAAAGTGATAGAACAATGAAAACTTACCTTTGAAACTCTGATGGTTAAACAAAATCAAACAAATGAATCCCTGTAGTCCTATTATAAGATGACAATACTACCACAAAAAATATGCCAGCGAAGCCCAACACTTGATTACGATGAAACCCTTACTTCTATAGGTAATACAACTTTAGTCTGCGGTCTCTGCAGAGGAGTAGAAAGTGGAATCACCCACTCATGCAGAGACTTCCAGAGATGGGAGAAAGTGCACCAGAGAGGCTCACAGGTTATTGCATGATGCTAGATAGAATGTGGGAGCACCCACATCATAATGTAGGAAGAAGAGGTCACGAGAGAAATGCACTGGATACATGGCTCTGATCAACCAGAGTGTAGAGATTGAACCATCCTCATTCGAGGAATCAGTGCAGAAACCAACGTGGGTTGATGCCATGGTTGAGGAGTATGACTCCATTATCAAAAACAATGTTTGGAAGGTGATTCGAAGACTAGAAAAAAAATCAATGGTGAGTTCCACATGGATTTACAAGGTAAAGTACGTAGCATATGGGAGTGTGGAGAAACACAAGGCCAGATTTCTGGCCAGAGGGTTCTCTTAAGTAGAGGTAATTGATTACGATGAGACTTTTTCTCTTGTAGCAAGGTACTCATCGATCAAATCTATTTTATCACTGTTAGTGCACATGGGATGGAATATACATCATATGGATGTAAAGACATCATTCCTCAATAGCATGATTGAGGAAGAGGTGTATATTGAGCAACCAGAAGGTTGTGAGACCTTCAACATAGAGCCACATGTGTGTAGACTTAAGTTAGTGTTGTATGGACTTAAACAAGCACCCCATGCTTGGTGCACCAAGATTGACAGTTATTTCACCAGTTTGGGCTGAATCACCAAAACTGAAGCAGATGTGAACCTTTACCATATTGTGGTTGAAGGTAAAGTGTTGATTATAATACTATATGTTGATGATTTGATTTTGGCAGGTGATGAGAAGTTGATTAAGTCTTACAAAGAGTATCTTGCAAGAGAGTTTGAGATGAAGGACCTCAGGCTCATGCATTACTTTCTAGGTATGGAAGTACAACAAGGAGAGGAGGCACTATTTTTCTCTCAGGGAAAGTATGCTAATGAGATACTGAAGAAGTTCCACATGAAGAGTAGAAAACCCATGGAGACTCCTCTAGCTGCTAACTGGAGGAAGGAGGATCATACTTTAGGTGAAGTAGTGGAGGATACTATTTATAGACAATTTGTGGGTTCACTTATGTACTTGGGGTCACGTAAGTCCACCAATAAATGTAACTTAGTGTGAGCTCATGCTTGACCAAAGGATCGAGGTCGAGCTAGTCGGGTGGGAAATGTGAGTCAGAGATAGGGCTAGTCGAGCTTGATGGCAGAGTCTGGTGGGACTGCAAGTCGAGGCCAAGTACGAGCTAGTTTGTATGGTGGTCGGCAGTTCGAGGGTTGGGGCTCTGATCTTAACCGCGTTCGTATTTTCTCCCGAGTAAGCTAACTCTTGACTACATAAGAGAATGCACCCATACACATGGATTCATCCATGGTGGAAAAATGGTCACGTGAGTGCCACATTGAAGACTACATGTGTGTCACATGGTGGCCACTTATGATGTGGCAAGATCTTTTGGGCCTTTCTTGAATGGCCTTATCTCTTGATCCATAAGTCAATTCGAGGTAAAATTTATATCATTGGAAAGGTCTCGACAAGACAAATGTAGAAATTTCATCCATTTTATGTTTGAGAAAATTGAGAAAGATTGAAAAATTAAAACCTCGTCTACATAATTGTACCTTGGAGGTTGGTTCCACATAGTAACTGCCTCCTAATCTTTGTTGTGGGTTGGAATAAGAAGGGGGTGTATTGCATTAAGAAACTAAAAAGGGAAGATGATATTAAGTTTGTCTCAATTTGAACCAAGTGGGACAATGTTAAAATTATTTCTTATTAATGTTAGGAATGTTTCTTATTGTAGCCCAAATTGCCACAAACCCATATATGTGGTTGTGTAACTTCCCATGGAGTGTTGGTTATGACCAGTAAAAAACACCCCATTAATTCTGATTTAATTAACGATCATTGATGGAAATATCATTATAAAGACTAGTGGATTAGAAGGATCCTTGATTTACCAAGAAAGAAATTACATGTGACTCCAACCTTTGGCACATTAAGTCTTGGATAGATTAGAATATCTCTCGACTGGGTTCTTAAGGATTTTCTACATCAAATCTAATAACCATGGCCAGAGGTACATGCCATTTTATTCTACTTAAATTTTAAGTTTACATGGCAAAGATGGAAAGTGGAATCAAAATCATGGGATTTTGGTTTATTTGGCTAAGATAAAGCTTGACTATAGAAAATAGGAATGATCATGGAGTATTTTTTCACTTTAGGTACCATACATCCCAATGTTATACTTCCCTTATGCAGGTTGATTATCGGGAGTGGATGCATCCCTTCTTAGAACCTCTGAAATGTTGTATTCACTCCATGGTATGAAAATTATTCCTTGGATTGTATAGCACAGAATTAAAAGCATTTATTAGTAACTTGGTTGTTGGAATAACATATATTATTTGGTGTGGCCTTGACAATGTTTTATTGTTATTACTAGTAATTGGTTGTAAGGCAACTATGATATACATCCACACACATTGTATTTTATAGATAGAGTGTGTTTTGGATATTGTATAAAAGCTATAACCATATATTAGGACAACTTTTTTAGTTTTGTTTATATTATATATTTTACCCATTCTAATTGTAATTATTTGCAATTATTTGAATGTTATTTTTTGTAAAAGAGAAATTTGAATGAAGGTATGAGGACAATGTGAATGTAGATATAGGCATGTGAATAGTGTTAGAGATCAAATATAAATATAAATAGACATATCATAGACAATTGTTTGTTATCATTAATAGTTGTCTTGACATTGTAACCTCAACAAACAAAAGCATTTTAATATGTTTGCTAAAGCATAGTGAGCAAAAGAAGGTTTGTATTCAAAATCACTAAAAATAGACATTGTAATCAATTTTGAATAGGGATTTACATATAACAAGTTCTACTTTCATAAAGGAAATGTGTCATAATTCTCATGTTTTTTAATCAATTACCAAGAAATCAACTTGAAAAAGATTGCCAAAAATCAAACTATGCTCTATTCTATTACATCATTCACTATGAGTAATGACATGGACTTTGAAAGGTTGGAATAGCTTCAAATTGTGAAAATATCTTGAAAAGTTATGAAACTTTTCCTCTTGCTTTGAGACTTTAAAATGTCATATAGAAAAACAAACATTATTTAAGATTAGATAAATAGTTTTAATGATCTAAAGAGTCATACATTTTGTATAATAAATTAATACATATACCTTATTATTTATATATAATATAAATTTCTTAATATTTTATTAAATTTATAAATTATATTTTATTTTACCATTAACAATATATTTTTTAGGTAAATATTCATGATTAAAAATAATCAGAATTCATATTAATCCATCCACACATCAAATCCATAAGAAATCTTTCTCAAATTTTTCTCTTTTAAAAATATATATAAAATAATGTTTTAGCTAATAAAAAAAAAGTTAATATTTCCATAAACTTAATCCTTCCATATTTTAGGATTCTAAAATTAAAATCAATAAACAAACAAATCTTTAAATTTACATAATATACCATGTTTTTGTCAAAATAGCCCAAAACATATATTTTCACCTCAACAAACACTGCTTAAACAAGTCCATATAAAATTTAAATATAAATGTATTTAAAAATGAAAAATAAAACTTTCACCCCCATAAACTTTTCACACAACAATAACATTCGTTTGATACAAAGCAAATTTATAAAAGCAAAAGGAAAATATACCAAAAAGCTAGATACTATATTTACGAGATTGAAATACTAGGATAGAGGTACAGCAAGAAACACGCAAGGGAATCAATTTTGGCACCAATTCCAGAGCGAATCAAGAGCAGAAAGTAGAAAAGCTGCATAAAACTTTGAATCGATTCTTTTCTTTATGGAAAGCAAGAGAACAAATACCTGAAAGTGTAAAACCCTAACCTCATTTCCTGTGTTATTTGTCATAATATTAACGTAAAAGCGGCCCCATCAACCCATTTTACACGTATATAAATACATGCGATTGAGCAGTAGCAGCACAGGAAAGGAGAGCAGAAAGATCAGTTCAGTAAGCTCTCACTACTACCCCTAGCCCTAGCCGTAGCCCTCTTATTTTGACCTAAAACTTGATCAATATTTCATGTATTTTCTTCATTAGGTATGGAACTGAAAATTGTTTGGATTGTGTTGTGGATCAGATTTTTTGGTGCAGTGGGAGAAGAAATGGCTGCTGCAAACAAACGTCAGCCCCCTCCTGGATACCCAACTGGAGGAAATGCAGAGGAGGAAGCTTCTCGAGTTGATAATAATAACAGCGATGAGAATGAAACCGATCGGGGCATAAGCGCACGCTTCATGATTGGTCACCCTAAGCCTCGGTCACATGAACGTTACCCTGGCCCTGGCCTTGTCCCTTTTGATGATTACGTTCCTCCACCGCCGCCTCGAGGACCACACCGTGCGCCGGGCTATGATTATCCTCCTCCTCATGGTAAGTAGCATTGTCTTTTGGTCACTCATCCATTCTAATACCTGTAACAAGGGTTTATGAGTTCTGCTTCTCAATCCTTGTTCACAGCAGGTTATGGAGTTCATCGCCACCAAACCCCTGTGGAATTTGAAGTTTCTGGTAAGGGTCACTTAACCTGTTTAGTATTGTTGTTTTTTTTATAATTCATTTGGATTTGAATTAGAACGTGTTTGGTATTGTTGTTGGTTTTTTTTATAATTCATTTGGATTTGAATCAGTGAATTTTTTGGTAAAGAATTAGACACTTTTTTGGAAAAAATGTTTACTTCATCTAGATTTGAATTAGTGATTTTTTTTAGCAAAGAATGTTTACATTAATTTGTGGGGAATTGAATGAATGATTTTTTCGTAAAAAAATTACACTAATCTTTAAAAATTTGAATGAATAATTTTTTAGCAAAAATGTCTCTATCCATTCACCATCAATTCAAATAATTTTCATCATTTTGAATGTTTTTGTTTAACGTCTATGTCGAGATGACGAGGATGAGGATGAGTATGAAAATGGATATGGACATCAGCAAATTCCGTATGGAAAAAAACCTCAACAATTCTATCGACGAGAGACTTATGTTGTTGAACCTTCTCCTCCTCGCCCTCCCCCTCCCCCTCGCCGGCGTCCAGTGCCATATGCTCCGGAGGGTAACTATTATGCTAGAAATGAGTACGTGCGATACTAAGTTTGTAATGGAATATCAGTTTACTATGATAACTACCTAGAAACTAAGTTTGGAATATCAGTTTACTCTGATAACTACCTTAGCTACCTATGATAACTACCTGGAAACTAAGTTTGGAATATCAGTTTACTCTGATAACTACCTTAGCTACCTACTTTATGTGTGAATAACATATTGGGCTATGCTAGATTTATCTTAGCCCAGTAACGCTACGTTTGATATGTTATCTATATGTTTGCCAGTTAAAGTTTGTGTTATTTTGACAGATTTTGGTTGATATAATGGTTTGTCTCTGGATTATATCGAACAATTTTAATCATAATTTAAAAAATAAAATCCACAAATACTTTCTAACATATTTTTGAAAAGAAATTACATTTTACATATATACTTCATCCATCGTTTTATTATTTTATATTTATTATGGGGTTTATTTTATGATTTTTAAATTATAAAAAATTGAAGTATATAGATTTTACAAACTTTGTATGGTTATCATAAAGTTTTAAAAATTATTAATTATGGCTTTGGAATTATAAATACATGATTCATGGTTGAGTTTAGATGTATAATACAATTTCATTGTGATTTATGAGATATAATAAATTTATTTCTATTTCATTAAATTAATTTAATTAAAATAATTATTTTATAATATTTTATTTGAAAATTTAAATTATTATTTTATATATATATCTATATATATATATATATATATATATATATATATATATAAAATATGATATTGAATTGCCTATGCAATAGTTTTTTCGATAATTAAAAATAACAAATCTAAATAATAAAAATATAAAGTCAAAATGTGAAGGAAAAAATTATTATTTAATATAGATTACTATTTTTATAATTTTATGGGTTTTGAAATGTATTTAGATATTTTTTTAACTTTTGGTATTGTGCTGAAAATTGGAAGAGTAGTGACTTCTAATTAAATTATATTGATTATTGTGTTTTTTTCCCTTTTAAATTACATGGCATTGTATTAAGTTTTTATATCTTTGTAAATATTGAATTGTATTATTAAGATTTACACATTTTAGATATGATATAGTTTGTTATATAAATACTTTTGATGTGAAGGTATTGAAAATTTAATTATGCAAAAAGTTGATGTTATCTGTATCATAATTTTGTTTATATATATATATATATATATATATATATATATATATTCCAAACTTTTTACATTTGTTTTTATAAATTTTTCATATTAAATGTTAATTATTAAGATTTTCATGTCTGAAATGAATTATATATATATGTGTGTGTGTGTGGAAAACTTGTTTAAATACCAGTGTAAAAATATTTGAAATTTCTAAGTTAAAAATAACTATTAATACCAATTATATAGTTGCAAAATCAATAAAAGCATTATTTTTTTCTTCAAAATACTCTATTGCATTATGAGATGGAGAAACAATGTTTTATATTTTAAGTATAGACATCATTTTCTGAATTCAAGTTTCTGTGATCCATATTACATCATTGTTAGTTTTAAATTTTGAATGCTCTATCACATTATAAGATGGAGAAACAATGTTTTATATTTTAGTTGTAGACATCATTGCTAGTTTTAAACTTTGAATTCATTTTAATATATTTTTCATGTATATTCATTTTAATATACATATTATTTAATGTTAGAAAGGATCAAGTAAAATTGGCTGAAATATATTTTCCACTTAAAACATATAATTATAAGATAAATATATGTGATTTTTTTTATAATAATTTTTTTTTAGAATTTTCACCTAACATTACAAAAAAAAACTATGGAAAAAACTCTAGATACACTAATGTTGATATATAATCCCATATTAGCATAATTTTCCCATAAATTAAAAACAATTATCTTTATATTTGAAAAATAATGAAAAATATACCTGTATAAAAGAATGAGTAAAAAAACTATGGAAAAAAACTCTAAATACACTAATGTTGATATATAATCCCATTATTATAATTTTCCCATAATTTAAAAACAATTATTTATAGATTTAAACCATAATAAAAAAATATGCATATAACAATTATTTATATACTTCAACAATAATAAAAAATATGCATATATGAAAGAATGAGTAAAAATAAATAAATATGTATAGAAAAAACAAAACTTCATTAACATTAAGATACATAAAACAATAATAGAAATTTCATCTTAATTATAATACACATATAAAAAGAAATTCACCATAAAATTCATTTATATACATTGATTTTGTATTAAAATAACCCTCTCATAATATTCAAAGTATCTTAGTAAGTACTGAAAACAAGTGACGTGATTATATCAATTCATTCTCATGCCGTGAAGGCATTGTTCATGAATGGTAGAAATACGCTAATAAGTAAAGGACCAATGTCCTTGGGGTTCCCTACTGGTTAATGTAATCACACAATGCATTGGGATTACTTATAAAAATATATATTTTTTAATATAAAATATTATTTTTATGATTTCCTGAATTTTTAAATATTTTTGTTTTTGTTTTATTAGGGGAAATTGGAGAGTATTGAATTCTAATTACAGTTGGTTAATTATTATAGTTTTTCTTTTAAATTATAATATTATATATGATGATGATGGTTAACCTCCGCTAAGACCAAATAATGATATATAAATATTTTGAAATTTTATTTATATTAAAAATTAAAGTAATCTAAACCAAATATTATATATATATATATATATATATATATATATATAGATAATATTTTATAACTCCACTTATTTAGTAAAAATGAAAGGTATAATTATACATTTTTTTTTGTGTTACATATAATATAATCAAATATATTGAAGGTCATTGAAAGATCAAGAATGTATAGTTTTTTAGTGTAAAATCTTTTATATTTTGTGATGTTATTAGTTTTATTGAAGTTTGAACATAATAAATTGTAATGTCTTGTTTCCTAAAAGATGGATGATGTAAGGAATTAATATTTGATATCAAACATTTCTACAAACATAAATGTAAAAGATTTAAGAATTCTCAAGTTAAAAATATTGTAAAATATTTAAGAATTCCCAAGTTAAAAATATGGGGATCAATTATATAATTGCAAAATCAATGAAAACATTATTCTTTTTTTCAAAACACTCCACTGCATTATGAATGATGAAAAATGTTTTATAGTTTAAGTGGTGAACATCTTTGCTAGTTTTTAAATCTAAATTAGGTCTTAAAAAATATTTTTATGTGTAGTAGCATGCATCTATTTTAACTATTATATTATTTAATGTTAATAAAAATAAAATAAAATTATGCATCCATTTTAACCATTATATTATTTAATGTTAATAAAGATAAAAGAAAATTAAATAAAATATTTTGTTCACATAAATATATAGAAACTATTATAAAAAAACATTTTTTCATTGTTTCTAACATTAATTGTGAAAAGTAGGAAACTTTTCCCCAGCATTGCAATAAAAGCATGGAAGAGATCTCCAAATGCACTAATGTTGATATATAAAGCTTTATTAGATAAATTTTATTTAAAAAATATATATATATTTATATGTTTGGGAAAAATATTAAAAATACATATATGTACGGAAAGATAAGACATCTAAATTTTCTCACCATAAAATCCAATTATATAAATTGAGCCTTGGTTAAAATGACGCTTTCATAATGTTCAAAATATGTCAATAAATATTGAAAGCAAGTAATATGTTTATAATATTCAAAATATGTGCATAAATATTGAAAACAAGTAATATATTTATAATAACTCATTCTCATTTTATGAATACCAGAAATAAATCACTAATAAGCAAAGGACCGTTGTTTATTATCTCTATACAACTTTGGAATTACGTATTGATTAATGTAATCACACAACACAATTGTAAGAATAAATTCATTGGATTCGAATTACCTATTGGTTGATGTAATCACACAATACAATTGTAAGAATAAATTCATTAGATTCGATAATTTTATGAGATAAAACCAAAAAAAATTAACAAGGTTGAGTTGATACCCTACTTGAATTCCTTTAATATGCAAACCATGAAATGATATGAAAAGAACATAGATCCACATCCAAGGAAATTTAAATTCATTTGGGCCTTAAATATGTGGGGATCCTTGATGTTCATAATTGATCTCAGGCCATAACATTTTCTTCCTTTTCCGATAGAAATTTTTTGAAATAAATATATGAAAAAATTTAATTCAAAAAATTATTTTAATTTTTCTTTTTTGGTTAAAAATCTATATGGTTTTAAGTAGTAGTCTGTGCAATTATATATTTTGGTTCTTGAGGAAAAGATTATGAAGTTTGGAAATTAAGATGAAAATATTGGTGTTTTTCTAATATGTCTAAGATTTTGTAGTTTATAATTATATAAAACCAGTTGATGAGGTAGTTGAGTAACCTTTGACAAATGTGTAAAAAGTTCAAGTTAAAGATAACAGGAAGAAGGATGCAAAGGCACTCTATGTCATCCAAAATGACTTGGATTAAAGTATATTTTCAAATATTTGAATAAATAAGTTCTCAAAGATAGTGTGAGATTTCTTCGAGATTAATTATCAGGAATTATTAAGGTAAAGACAGTCATGTTACAAAAACTAATAATGAATTTGATAATCTGAAGATGAAAGGGTGATGGGAAATATACCATTATATGAACCAAGTCATGAACATTGTTGATCAACTAAGTATGAATGGTGAAGAACTTTCAAATCAAAAAGTGGCAAAGAAGGCTCTTATAAACTTGTGTTGACATTGTTGGACCCGCCAACATGTCAGGGGATCTCCTCGCTAAGAAGTCCCAATTAGACCTCAGACCCTTTGGTGTAGGAGTCCTAGTAGTGGGTCGTACGGTAATGCCTTGGCCACGGTTTCACACCTATGCAAGTAAGATGTCCCTGTTGGTAGCAAGGGTGTGATAGCTGCAGTGAGACAAGGAAGATGCATGAACATTTCTAACACATGGAGAGTGAGGTGAGTGCGCACTTTGGAAACTTGTAATAGTACTCGGCTTGGAAGGGGACACACGATAAAAGATGCATCACTAGCTGGAAAGCAAGATAGCGAGTGATCCAAAGGGATGTTTAAACCAACAACACATCTACAACAAGATTTATACAATTGAATACAAAATAGTTCATACACAAATGTGTAAGTTAAATAACATACATTGCTACAGCAACCAGAATAGTCCAACTACAATAACAACATATGCATGAAAACATGTTGGCTTTGTTATATTAAGAAGTGTAAGTTCCAGTCATACAATACATCCATGTCCAACCACTAGTTCCAATAGTGGAACGTTACAATCACAACCACCTACTCCTCTAAAGAGATATACTAGCTCTACGCAGTGGAGAAGCCAAGGCGTGTTACAATATTGTCCAAACTTTCTCTAAGATAGTCCTATCAAAGCTTGGCTGACAAAAGCATTTACAATGAGTTATGAGGGACTATTTATAGCAAAGGGTGGGGTGACCCTTGACATTCCCTTTGTGATAGTTCATCTACCCTCATGAGTCTTAATCTACTGTATGATTGTTATATCCAACTATCGACACTTGAACTTACACTTGACAAGACGTTACATTGCAATGCACATGTACCCATGTGAAACAAAATGGCTTGAACAAGCCATGCATGATATCACTATGACTCGAACAATCGTGGGAAGTCCAACTCTTCGACATACTCAAGATGACCGACAGTAGTGAACTGATGCACATGATTTCATATTTCTAGAACCTGACTCTTGCCTCCATAGCATCTAGGTACACTGCTCAAGATCCTTTGTCCAACTCGTATGAAATCATGTGCATCATTGTCTTTAGTGTGACCTGACCAACAACATACGTGTGCATGATGTCTGCATTGATTGGAAAGTCTAGGTTGTGGTTATGCACATCAACTCGTCAAAGTACGAGTCAAGCTCTAGTGGGACCTGTGCCTTTGTCTTTGCCTGGGTGAGAGTCCCAATAGATGGGATTGCATGTGCGCACACCACAACATCCATACTCTTGAATACACTTGCATGGGAAGCCTATAGACTAGCGATGAGTTGCCGGAGCTCTTCATAGTTCCGGATCTAACTCCAGATGCGTGCCTTCAGCTCGACTGCTCTAGGCTTCATCATCTTAGGAAAGCGAAGTGGGGCTCCCTTGTATCTCATCATCCATGTTTGCATGTAATCAAGAGCAGCATGTACGTTCAATGAGATACGTGTTCTTCTAGCACATTGTTTTTACCATCCGTTGAGATGGACAACTGCCTTATGCACGTTACCAAACTTGGAATACGTTGCCCTCATGACTGTGTCAAGGGACAACAGTTCATCTAGTATTTCCTTCTTCAATTCTGCTCGGGCGGATGCTATAACCAATTCTGCTCAGGCGGATGTTGTAACCAATTCTCCTCCCTGCTTGGTCGTCTGTAGCTCCTTTGTCATTCACTCATTCTCAGCTATCAGAAATAAAACACTCAAGTTAGTGCCTTCGGCATAAGCTTTGGTAGCATCGGCCAATGCTACTAGATGTTTGCACACATCACTCATTCCTCATATTGCGCCGGAGATGTATGATCTTCTGGAGTTGACACTCTGAATGATTGTACAACCCTATGCTGAGACTAGTTGAATGAGATGTTGTGCATCTCCCCTTATGGCTAATCTCTAAGGATCTCAGTGTCTCCTCGTTCGCTTGGGACTTGCTCGTCTTCTAGATGTGGTGAAGTTGGTGGGTCGACCTCTTGGTGGGGAGGCATGAGGTTGGTGTCTTGCTCTAATTCCTGCCGCTCCATATCCGTATCCATTTGTTCAAGTGCTCACTCTATCTCTTGGGTGAAGTCCTGCTCCTGCGATGGCTCCCTCTGTTTGTCTGATGTCAGTTGTTCTGATGAGTCCACTACCTGTACAGGCGTTGTTTCATCTGTATGCACAATTTGCACCCCCTATTGTACCTGTTGCTGATGCGATTCCCTCTCCTATTGGTGCAACTCCCGTTCCTTCCAGAGTTGCTCCTTCAACTCATGCAACTCCTTCTCCGTCTCCTCCATTCTCCATTTCCCTCTCTGTCTTTGTGTGTTTCACTTGTTGCGTTGTTGCATATTTGTCTCTATAGCCATAGCTGCTTCCTCCACAAGTGGATCTACTCGGAACTTGTAGCTTTGCTCTTCCTTCAAGCGATTGAAAATCTTCCTCTTGCCCTTTTCATGCACTAGTATGTTCACCTCTGCTACTGTTGCTACTTCTGGTGCTCTCTGGGATGCTGCTTTACGTTACTTCGCTAACCATTCCACAGCAAAACCGACTGGTTCATTGAGTGTGGAGGAGTTGTAACAATATCTCCATTGGTCCTCCTCCACCCAATGACATGACTCGTGGATCCAATTGAACTGTACTCTTGTGCAATGATCTTTCACAAGACAATGTGGGTCATACGGATTGTAACTTCGGAGCTCGAATAGATACTTCTTCATATGTTCTTCTTTGACATCTGCATGCTTGAAACTCCAGATCTCGTATAACCCAATGCATAGTGGAAGAGCGGGCCAAGGTTCCTTCTTCTTCCAGTACAGCCTAGCTATCAATCCTCTCAAGGTGTGATATGATACTTCCTGCATGATGAGTATGTCCAAGGCAAACTTCAGTCTAAGAACATGCAGAGGATTCTCCGCATTGTACATTCGTATGAAGGTGCCAGATAGTGAGGCATACCAATGAGCAATGTTTATCAGTGCCTCCATTGCTACTTTCAACATGCAGGGTGGATCCTGTTCAAATATCATCATGTAAACTAAGGTGACAAAATGATCAGATAGCTGTGTGATAACTCCTATGAAGCTTCATTCGGATAATATCTTACAATAAGTGTTCACAATAGTCTCTACTAGTGTCCATGGCCACTTCAAGCCCGGAAACTCCTATCAGGCACAGATTGCATCCAAGATGTAGGCAGACATGTAGATTTCTTCTTGCATACCTTTGGGCAGATTTCGAGTCTGTGTTACCTGTTCCTTTCGCTGATGAGCCAGCATGGCAAACCAGTTACATGCTTTTCCCTCTCTAGCTAGTTGGTCCAGCGCGATTACTCCACTCTATGGGAAGGTTTCTGTGCTTTCTTGGCCATACAGTTGAGATGCAAAAATGACCAAGTATTGACACACCTTCTGGAGTATCTTCGTCTTGTATACCTAGTTGGGTATCATCCTGAATTTAGTCGGTTCCTTCATCCAATTATTCAAAATGTCTCTGGAGTTGGCATTGTTGTTGGGTAAGTTGAAGGGAGTCTCCATGATGGTCATGCGCTCCGACATCTGATACATCTCGTCATAATCCTGTGCCCTGAACGTAGTAATATCTGTCCCACTCACACTTCTCAATGTCATCATCTCGGGATCAGTGTGTGAGACGATCCAATGTATCATATTCGTGCATGGGAACACGGGATACTCACTTGCAATCTGGTACAAGCTGGACTTGTGGATGTTCACATACACCTGGCGGTCTTTGAGGTCTTCCCCAAATGTGCCTAAAAAAGCATCCTTGACCTCTTGCCATTTCAGCTTGATGTCCTTGTCTAGAATCAACTTGGTATCTTCATAGATTGGTAGACTTGTGGACACTCGCTCAACTATTGCTCCAGTTTCACTTCCACCAGTGTCCTTTGATCCTACTCTCTTGGAGGCCATTAATCCTGAACTGCAAAGAGGCAGACAAACACCTACTAGACATGGAGACAAAGCGACATGCATGGCAAGAAATAGGTCAATGAAAACCAAAGCAAACTTGAGGAAAGACATGAAACATAGTTGGGGATTGATAGGAAAAAATCGCATAATTTCTTCTAGGGGGGCTGGCTGACTGGCTGCCAGAACTGCGAAAAAGGAAAACTGAGCTATCTGGGGAGGCTGGCAAGTTACTAGATTTACATAATGTGCAATCCAGGTTGGCATGCTAGCTGTTGGAATTGCGCAATACGCAATTTCAGCTGGCAGTGGATACAAGCCTAGTGACTACATTGCACAATTTTCTAGGCTAGTAGTCACTTTCCCTTAGAATTGCGCAATTCAAGCCTGGAGGATAGCTCCTGGGTAGAAATGTGCATTTCCTGAGAGGAAGACAGAGCCTTCCTTCTCAGGATTGCACAATGCTTCTTGGTGGGGTAGGGTTCGGGCCAAGGCTGCCCAGAACCACTGACGGGCAATTAAAAGCAAATTTGATGGTGAATGCATGGTGATACTGAGTGTAAGCAGAAACAAATGATCATTCATGCAAACAATGAGTGAATGATTCAGAAAATGGAACAACATGCATGTGGGAAAAGGAGGTCGCTGAATCGGTGATTATTCGTGCAAAATAGTTTCATGCATGCGACAGCAGTGAGATGCTAACGAAAACTGAAATGGTGTTAGTACAAGCTAGTATGCATGTAAACAACAGCAAGTGTTCAAAAAAATCAAGCAAACAGCACTCACACAAGCGAAAACACAAAAAACGACAGAAATGCTGCAAAAGGCAAGTTAAGACCACTTACCCATGAATAGCTAAGTTGGATGTGTCGAAGAGTCTTGGATGTGTTGTGGGATGTCAGAGCTCCAAGATCGATGTGAATAAATGAGCTCTGAACGTTGAATAAATATTTTTGAAGCTCATGACGCGCATGCCAAAAATCTAGGAAAAAGTGACACTTGGAGGAAAGCTTCTAAAACGATCTTTGCATGTAACCTCCAGTAGCTAAAAATAGCTCCCTAAAATCTAGGGATACATTTTGCATTTTGCTTTTTCTATTCCAGGAAAACGCAACCCATGCATTCAAGTCAAGTTTTTTTGGTCCCAGGTGGAACCGGTCAAGCCAACTACACATGCAAGAGCCTGCTCAACTGCTAGGGAAAAATGTACATTTCTGGGAGGGAGCTGGGCTTGATGCCCAAGGGATTTGCGCAATTTCTAGGCAGAGCAGCTGACTGCTGCCCAGGATTGTGCAATTCCTAGGCTGAGCTGCCCTACTGGGAGGAATCACTTAATTTTCTAGGTGAAGCTTGACTGGCAGATTTGTGCAATTATGGATCCCAACAGGCTACCAGATAGAATTGTACAATTTCTATAGGGAAGGCTAGTTTCCCTCCAGAATTATGCAATTTCTTGAGGGAGCTACTCAGCCTACAACTAGACCAAGTCCGAAGAAACAGCCTGTGAGGGTAATGCAACAAGCTTTGATGGACAGGTTGTCTTTCTGCAAGAAAATCATTGAAGCTTGTGTACTTGATGAAGCAAGACATGATGCTGTGATAGGTTTGTATGGAGGCTCGGAAACGAAGCTACGGAGAAATTTTGGATGGTTGTTGTAGCTGCTACAACAATTGGCAACACACTGGTAGAACTCCAGCTCTCTGAATGGACCTTGTTCGTGAAAAGAAAGTCTAACACCTTCGGAAGTATTGTTCAGTTCTTAGTTCATCTTGGTTTCCACACTAGCTTGATAGTAAGATGTAGCTTCTACCAAGGTCTTGGTTGATTAACACACATTCCAAGCCAAGGCAACACAATTCTTTTGATTGGGGTTGAGGGGTATATTGATGCACAAGCAATATAGTCATCAGAGTCTTAGTTTCATCTCTGGTGTTGCTCCACTACCAGCAGGCCTGGACAGTACCCCGGCATAGTCACGCAGGAACACAAGCATCGCTCCATTGCCAGTGAGCCTGGTCAGTGCCCCGATGGAGTTACTTGCATCACCTCTCTATGCAGGAAGTCTTTCTTTTCTTTTGCCTTATTCATTTTTCATTATTTCATTTTCACTTTTCATTTTTTTCAATTTTTCATAACTATGCATGGCACTTATTCATTTCAGAGGCGGAAGAGGGATCCCGATTTATTTAGAATAGAAGAGGTTGTTCCTTCAGATAAGTATTTTATTATATACCTCTAACATGCTTCTTAAGATTGTCCCCCTTACCTTACTCTACTTTACTGAGCTGACAAGGGTTAACCCAAAAACAACCGAATAGAGTAGGTGACACTTGTTAGCGTGCAAGCATTGTGTTTTCACCAAGTTTCACTTCAAACATTACATATTTTCCATTGATGTATCATGGACTAAAAGTAATAAGTTCTTCATATGGAGGCAAGATGACAGATAACCAAGTAGTGATAGCTTCACAATGCCTCTTGTATTTTACCTTGTTTGTTTCAAGATTCAGACATGCTTCCATGTGAAACTAACCTACGAACAAAACAAGCAGACGAACAAGAAAGAAAAGTAGAAGCAGAAGAAAATGAAAAAGCAAAGTAAGAAAAAGGGTAGGCAAACTAACAAGCAAAGCAAGCAAGCATGCAAGCAAACAAACTGAAAGAAAACACTACTCCTACTCCTAAGTTAACGGTGCATGGGTCTGATCACGTGAAGTGATATTTCTAATGCATCCACCGGCACATTGGTTGACCCATGTTGCTGAAGGCTTGGTTCGCGAGAAATCTAGTTGTGTGAACCAGAAGACAATAAAGATATAACAATGAAGACAAATGCACTTCATGTTTCAAAGTGTCCACAGGACATAAGTGAGTGCAAGTACATGACATGTGGTTCGTGGTCTTGTCACAATGTTTTCTGACACTGCATGCAGCTTTGAAGCATACGCATACTCTTTGCTATGATATGCAAGCAAATGAAAGAAACAAAGACAAATTGCGTCGTGCACATGTGCTTGCAATGTAAGATTCCTCCAATGCATGAACGATGGGGTTGTGCTTTTCAAGTGGAGGAAGCATGATCTTTGTTTGAGAATGATCTTCAATGCATACAGATGAGTGATGAGGAGCCTTGGCTGATTGAATAATTTCCTGATTGGATGTGAAACCAACCTCAGGACAGCGAGGGCCTGACATAACCATCAGCTCGGACTAAAGTGCCTCTATAGTCTGGGGGGTTTCTACTTCATAGTCATCTAGATCATCATAAACTGGGGACTTCTAAAAATCAACTGCAATAGAATCATAATCGTGATCGAATATGGGAGTAAATGGATCACGATAGCCATGACCAGAAAAACCAATGATTTCATCGGCATCCTCAGGATCTAATGAATCAAACAGAGAGGTAGATGAGAAGCAAACAAATTAATCCTCCGTATTTCCAAAAAAGGAAGATGAAAGGTCAAGTGGATTTTCAATGAATAACTTATCCTCTTCATTTTCGGATGATGGACTAACATCCGATGTGTCCTACGAGTGATTAACAATGGGTGCATCTTTGGATGAAGATACACATGCGAAATCATGGATGGTAGGTTCACCAAAGATGTCAGGGAAGAACAGAGGAGACTCGGATGGAAGGGAGTCACCCTTCGCTGAGTGTTGATGCTCAAGCTTCTAATCATACTCTTCATGAATGATAGTTCATGTTGGTTGTGAAACACCAACTCCGTCAGTTGCTTGATCCTTGTTCACAACAAGTGTAGAATCCGGAATGGAAGAACACAAGATAATATCATCTGGAGGAACAACCGAGTACGAAGATGGAGGTTGTGGTACAAAATGCATACGAAAAATTGATGGACTCAAAACCAAATCTATGCGAAAATTAAAGCGAAGTGATGTTGGGAGGATGTAACAGATGAACAGATGTGTGAGCATGATCTCCTACATCACTCTGCAGTGGTGAAGTTTTTTGATGAGGGGACTGTTGGGTGTAGGAATTACACTTAAGAAAACTCCTCAACACTTAAATTGTCAACCCAGGGGATTCGTAAACTTAGTGACGAAGCACAAGAAATGCCAGAGATGGTATGAATATTTCTAATGTCAACCCCTACTTTCTTTAAAGGAAAGATTGCAAAATCAAACTAAAGAGAGAAAAAGGCAACTTGAACCATCAAAATAATCTAAGACTGGAACAAGGAAGAATGCATTTGAAAAACAAATTTAGAAAGAAAGGGGCAATCACTCTAGCTAACTATTGATCAACTATTGAATGTGTGTTTTTCTTTAGCATAGACACTTTAGCAGTCTCATCAGATGAGCCCTTCAAACCTGCTTATGTAGAGATTTCCTTCTTGCACTAATCTATCCTGCACTAGTGCAATCTGCTTGCTCTAGTGCAGGAACAAAGATCTATGCAGAGGGTATAAATGGTGTCTTTACTAAAAGTGTTTTACTTCCTACAAGGGCTTGAACTTTTTAGGTTCAGAGCACTCAAATCCCGTGGCAAGAAACTAGTTCTTGCACTAGATCAGAGCTTCTTGCACTTAGTATTTAATTCTTGAAATAAGTGTTAATTACTGCAATTGTTATCAAATTACACAAATAAAATGAATGTTTCTGAATTTAATAAAGTGTAGAAATAAAGAAACAATCGATATAATCTATCCGGTCATAAAGTGTTAATGAAAGAAAGAAAGTTGCGAGAAGTAAACTAGAAAGGCTTTTTGTATCACACTAACATGCACTGGTGTAGGTTCATTTCTCCTACTTGGACCAGGTGGGGAAACCAATCAAACAAAACTGCAGAAAATGAATAGCACACCAACGTGCACTGGTGCAGGTTTATTTCTCCTGCTTGGACCAGGCGGGAAAACCAATCCAAAATCAAGTACAGGAAAATGAATAGCACACCAATGTGCACTGGTGAAATTTTATTTCTCCTGCTTGGACCAGGTGAGAAAACCAATATGAAATCAGGTGCAGGAAAATAAATAGCACACCAATGTGCACTGGTGCAGGTTTATTTCTCCTGCTTGGACCAGGCAGGAAAACCAATCCGAAATCGAATGTAGGGAAATGAAATTTAACTACTTCACACAGTGGATCCACTTTCACTCAGACAGGAATGCATGTGCTAGAAATTAAATCACACTTGTCAATATATAAACATAAATTACAAGAAACATGAAAATAGGGTAAAAATGCTGGGTTGTATGGGCCCTAGCCAACCAGTGCATTTCCCTTTCAAATAGAAACGTTGTTCAGTACTTTATCAATTCATCAGCTTTCAAACACAAAAATACGATTTATGAAACATGAGGCGGAGCTCCCTTCTTATTAATTCATAGAGGTAAATACATGCGTGAATACATAGTCCAACCTAGATCTGGACGATAACAAAATACAAGCCTGTTACCGCCTCCCTAGTTATATCTCTGTTCTCTACAAACTTCTATCAAAAAACTATCTCGTCCTATTTACATTCCTTGTTATATAGATCTTTGGCCGAAGGCCAAAAAGATCGTTTAACCAATTACATAACCAATATGCAGAATTTAGCTTTCGGCCTTCAAAATTAGGCATTTTAACAAAACTGGCCGTAACCAATCTCCAGTTGTTCGTTCTTCATAAGTTCGACCTTGACTGCCTTTAAATTGCCTTGTTGTCGTGGCTGGAGCTCGACTGCCTTCAGATCTATCCTACTGTCGTGGCTGAAGCTTGGCTGCCTTTAGATCTATCCTGTTGTCGTTGCTAAAGCTGCACAAAACGGGGTGGTGATCAAGGAGGTCTGGATCTGTTGCAAGGATTTGTTGCATTGGCACCGGTGCAAGATCCGATCCTGCAATAGGATTAGCGGTCACAGTAAGAACTTGACTACCAAACAAACATTGGAGATATCAATAAGTTACAAGAGTGATTATAAGCAATAAATCATGTAATAAATAATTAACTAATGCTAAGTTAAGTTAAAAATATGAAATATAAAGTTCATGCGAAATATGTCATCATTCTTGGACTAGTGCAAGAAGAGGGTGTATAAGAGAGGTAAAACAGTGGTAAATGGTTATGATTTAGGAAGGGAGAAATGGCCAAAAGAGAGAAATTTAGGGGGCTAACATCCTCCCATCCCTAAATTGTTGTGTGTCCTCACACAACTCTTTACCTCTGCAAAAAACTTCAAAACTTTAAGCTCTCTAGCTCAATCCTTCTCTGGCATACTGTCATCACCCTGCAATGTTTCAGACTTCTTCTTTCTAATGTTCTTTAACTTCTTTGTCACCTTTTTAAGTCACCTAAAACACTGCACGGATCGGTACTACCAAACTTTAACTTCTTTTCCTTTTCTGGATCTCCGCCGTGAATTCTCCTCTACTCTGTTCTTTATCCTCTTGTGCTTTCGCTACAAGCTGCTCTAAGTTCTACACTTGAAGCTCTAATTCAACTACCCAAGCAGCAAGAGTTACAAACTCTTTTTCTTTTTGTGTTTCAACAGGGGTTGTTTCTTCCTCAGGCACCTCAATATCCACCATGGTTACATCAGGAAACTCTTCTCCCTTTGGTCCCTCTTCTTATGTTTCTTCCTCCCCTGGTTCTTCTTCTTCCGATTCTTCCTCCTCTGGTTCTCCTTCTCCTGCCTCTCCTTCTTCTGCTTCTTCTTCTATGGATTCTTCTCCTCCTGCTTCTTCTTCTTCTGCTTCTTCTTCTTTAGGTTCTACCTCTTCTTTTTCGAATTCTACCTTTTCTTCTTCAAATTCTTCTCCTCCTGCTTCTTCTTCTTCTGTTTCTTCGTCATCTGGTTCTTCTCCTCCTGTCTCTTCTTCTTCTGCTTCTTCATTTTTTGCTTCTTTCTTCGGTTCTTCTTCTCGCACTGGTGCTTCTTCTTGTACTGGTGCAGGAGGGGATTCCACGCCCTATGGGGACTGTGGTTCTTTCCCTGCATCAGAAACTTTATTCTTTTACTAGGGATTTTTCATAAAATCGGCCAACAGAGCATCATCCTCAACCTCTGCAAACTTTGTTGTGTCTTCAAGGACTGAGAGGTTGTCATTTTCGGGCGTAGAAAGGGTCTCTTCAATTGGTGTGCTATCTATCTTCTTATTTGAAGATGAGGCCTTTTTTGCTTTTTCAAATCATTTCCTTTTTGCACTGGTGCAAGAAGGACTTCCCTTTTCATTTTTTCTCAGGCCCTTACTTATGCTGGCAGGGTCCTCTATCTCCTTTCCAGTGGTTGTACCTTTGTGCAGCTATTTTAACGGCACCTCCCATGTCATACCCCTAACTTCTAGCTATTTCAAGACCAAAATTTTTATCAGGCTATGGTGATATAGCCTTGTGTCCGCTTGGTCTGCCCTTCCATCCTGTATGCTTTTAGCCATTTTCTCCAAGCTTTTGAGTAGAAAATAAGGGAAATTGATCCTCCACAGGACATGTCAGCCATCTTCAAAATGTTGCAGCATTCTAAAATGGTATACCAAGGTGTGGGTTTATCTTCCCTCTCAAGTCACAAACTTTTGTAAGATGAAAAGGAGGTCTTTCCATTGTCCCAGCAGGGCACTGCATGGAACTCCTACCTACCAATCTACCTCTATCTTCTTATCAACGATGAAATGCTACCAGCACTTCCTTTCTAACTGCTGATTCTTAAACCATTGTTCTCCAATGCTCTCTAAGCCTGTCGCTGCTGCTATGAATTCTTCTGTAACTTTAAATTTGAGAGGCCCAATTTTCAGTCAGTCGTTTCTAAAACTCCTTCTGAACTGTAAAGCCACTTCTTTATCATGCCGGTAAAAATTCTGCAGAAATGGAAGAAAACCCGAGTCTCACAATAGTGCAAGACTATTGCGATACTTGGCAGTCTGCTCTACTTTGCTTAGAGAAGATGGTTCATTCTGAATAGGCAACATCGCTGCTTAACGACTATGAACAATTAATAATTCTACACACAATACCAGGGAAATCGGCTCTTATAAATGGAGACAGAACTATCCACCATCCTTTCTGCCTTATCACCCGTTCATTCGCCGTAGATGCACGACAACTTTGAGGTTAGGCCGGATTGGTACTTGCGATGGCGATTTAACGGGTAGGTTAGGTAATCATTATGAGTGAAGGACATTTAGGATTATGGTGGAGAGGGGTAATTATGTCCAAGCAATGGTTAAAACATTTCCACATTCCTTCATAATTCAAAAAAAAAAGAACTTAGCATTCATTTCTAACTTAAAAAACACCTTGTTTTAAATAATTTTCTCCTAGTTATTATAATAGCATAAGTACTCGTCAGTGAAATGAAAGGACTTCATATAAATTTTCATGATAACCACTTTCCTATGCCGTATGCTATAAAAATAACTTGTACTATGTTGCTGATGGGGTGCATGCTTGCACTGATCTGCTTGCATCGCTTAAATTATGCTATTCTGCTGGTACCATTCTACTTGCTTTATCATATAGGATAACATGCTTGCACTAGTGCAAGCATAATATCTAAAAACAGAGAGTTTAAATAAAATATGACTTCCTCAACTTATACTGAAAATTTGCTTCTCCCTTTCTTGATGGTTCAGAGCATATCCGTTTGCTCTTTGTGTGCAAGATCTTGCAATAAATTCATGAGGGAATAAAGAAGTGGGGAATGGAAATTTCAAAATGGGAAGTTATTATGTTACAAGGATTCCAGGAATAGTACCAAAAGAGAAGATAAAAAGTAGTGGGATAGGGAAAAAAATTCCAAGGGAAAAGTGGGATTTTTTTTGAAGTGGACAGGGTAAATTTAGAAGAATGTGGGAAGGTTGATTATTCTGGGATTGAAGAAGAAAATTGAGGGAATATTATGAAAGTGGAACGTGAAGAAATGAAAAAAAGATCTGGAAGGTCTGCCTGCACTGGTGCAAGAAAAAAATAACTACAACAAAAATTAAGTGTTACTTAAGTAAAAATATCCATGCTAATTACCCCAACTATATAAAGGTTGGTTCTGCTAAACCTGCCTTTACTTGGTGGTAGCTAGCATATCTAAAGATCAAGCAACATTTTCATTTTATTAGAAATTTTTGATCTTCCTGCCAGCAAGCTGGTTTTTAGGTTGATCCTTCTACAATCATGTCAGTGAACTGATTTTCATAATTACAGGAAAATATTTTTTCTTTACTTTTTTCCTATTTTTTTTATTTTTATTTTTATCTTTAAGAAGAAAGAGAATTCATGTTTTCAAATGGTTGGTATTACCATTCACCACTACCGTCCCAATTTGTTGTTGGACTTGTTGTGTAAAATCTTCCCTCGTAGGTGGCTGAAAATATTTCTTTAACCTGTGTCCATTTACCAAGAATACTGAATTTTGTCCCTCAATAGTTTTAACTTCTACTGCTCCATTCTCAAATACTCGGATCACTTCATAAGGTCCCATCCAACATGTATGGAATTTCCCTTTAAAGATTTTAAATCTAGACTCATAAAAGAGCACCC
Organism: Pinus tabuliformis; assembly: GCA_031772625.1. Taxonomy (NCBI): domain Eukaryota; kingdom Viridiplantae; phylum Streptophyta; class Pinopsida; order Pinales; family Pinaceae; genus Pinus; species Pinus tabuliformis. Next base: position 1,084,613,282 of record CM062815.1, on the reverse strand, counting down.
AATCACCTGGTTGGAACTACTTTTTCTGAATAGACTTGTCATGCCACCTTTTGCATTGCTGCTGGATTAGTATGCTCTGCTAAACAACATCCCTAGAAAATTCATCTAACTCATTTAATTGGAGAAGACATTGTTGTTGTGCCTCAGGGAGATCTAGTCCCAACTGAACTGTAGTTCTCAAAGTTTTGATCTAGAATTCAATTGGTAATAGAATGTGTTTGCCATATACCAGCGCATATGGTGTATGTCCCGTGCTATTCCTCCAAGTGGTTTTGTATGCCCACAAAGCCTCTGGTAATCTTTCAGCACAGTCCTTCCAATGCATATTGACTGTCTTTGTCAAAATGGACTTGATCACTTTGTTTGTGGATTCCAACTGGCCATTTTCTTGCGGGTGATACGGTGTGGATTTCCTATGCTGGATCTTATATTGCTCCATCACACCCTGTACCAGATTAGAAATAAACTGCGGACCATTGTCAGAAACAATTTCTCTAGGTACACAAAATCTAGTAAAATTTCAATAAAACAAAAGTCAACAACAAATATTTCTGTAGAAAAAGAAATAGCTTTAGCTTCTACCCATTTCGTAACAAAATATGTACAAACCAAGATATGATTTTTACTTAATTATGTTGGATTTATTGGCCCTATAAAATCAATAGCCCATTTTTCAAATGGCTCAATCATAACTTGGGGGCATAGAGGCATTTCATTGGTTTGATTAGGCTGGCCCATTCGCTGACAGCTATCACAACGCTTGACATATTGTTTGGCATCCTTAAACAAGGAAGGCCAAAAGTAACCAACATGCAATACTTTATATGCAGTCTGCTTATCAGCGAAGTGGCCTCCACAAGGTTCATCATGAGCAGATTTCAATATGTCAAACACTTCCTCCTCTCTTACACACCTACAGATAATCAGATCTGGACTAGTGTAAAAGAGATCTCCTTGAATCCAAGAATATGCAGCACTTTTCTGAACAATACTCTGCTTTTCACGAGTGGACAAGTGGGGTGGTGTTTTCCCAGTAACCAAGTAATTAGCAATGTCAACAAACCACGGGGAATCTGTTGACATAGCAAAAAGATGTTCATCCGGAAAATCATCATTAACAAGAGTTGCTTCACCAGGATTATCTAATCTAGAAAGAAAATCTACTACAACATTAGATTTTCCTGGTCTATCAACAATAGTAATATTAAATTCCTGCAACAATAGTAACCACCTAGTCACTCTACCACTAGTTAATGGTTTATTCATCAAATATTTAATCGTGGAATGATCAGTATGTACAAATACTTCATATCCTGTAATATAGTGTCTGAACTTATTAATTGCAAAAATTACAGCTAAAAACTCTTTCTCTGTAACTGTATAATTTAATTCAACGGAAGACAAATTATTACTAATATAATAAATAGCATAGGATTGTTTATTTTCCTCTTGTCCTAAAGCTGCACCAATAGCCAAATCTGAAGCATCAGAGGAAATATGAAAAGGTAGAGACCAGTTAGGACCTCTTAAAACTGGTACATGTACTAATTTTTCCTTCAATGTTTCAAAAGACTGTTGTCAAGCTGTGGTCTAAGAAAATTCACTATCCTTAGTTAGAAGTCGGAAAAGAGGAGAAGCTATCTTAGAAAAAATTTCAATGAATCTTCTATAGTAACCAGTATGTCCTGAAAAACCTCTTACTTCCCTTTGAATTTTGGGTGCAAGAAGATGCAGAATGATTTCGATCTTTTCTGGATCAACCTGGATACCTTTACCAGAAATCAGATGGCCAAGTACTACTCCCACTTTGCACATTAATCTACATTTCATGTCACTCAAGGTGAGAAGGGCTTCCTGACAACGAAGAAGTACTTTTTCCAGATTTTTGAGAGCTTCCTGAAAAGAATCACCAAACACAGAAAAGTCATCCATATAAATTTCTACAAATTCTAGATCAACAAAAATGGCCAGGACTGCCCTTTGAAAGGTAGCCGGGGCATTACATAAACCAAAGGGAAGCACTCTATAAGCAAATGTACCCCATGGACATGTAAAAGTAGTTTTATCCTGATCTTCGGGTGCAATCTGTATCTGGTTATAACCACTGAAGCCATCCAAAAAGGAAAAATATTTCTTTCCTGCAAGGTTATCAAGCACCTGGTAAATGAAAGGGAGAGGGAAGTAATATTTGAGAGTGGTTTTGTTTAATTCTCGATAATCAATACAAATACACCATCTTCCATTTTTCTTAAGTACTAGCACTAATGGAGAGACCCACTGACTGTTGGAAATAGGGTAGATAAAACCAGCATCCAAGAGTTTCTGTACTTCTTCCTTCACAATATCTCTCAGACCTGGATTCATTCACCTTCGGGGTTGTTGGACAGGTCAGGCTCCTTCCTGAATATAGATATGATGTGTACAAGTTTCAGTAGGAATACCCTGCATATCTTCATAACCCCATGCAAAGGCACTAAGATGGTTTTGCAACAAATTCACAAGCTGCTCTCGTTGAGATGAGTTCAAATCTGAACTAATATACAAGGATTTACCAGGGCTAATATTAACAAGAGTAGTATCAGGCTTAGGAGTTCTCAAGGGGACGGTCAGATGCAGTGGTACAGAAGAATGAGAATCATGGTTATCTTAAAAATCTAGGCTAAAAATTTGGCTCAATAGCTCAAAATTAGGCATAGTGTCTAGATTATTCATGAAATCTTGAATCTCATCTTCTTGTGAAGACCCAGTATGCTGATGGTTAAAGGAAATGGGTTGGGTCTCCTCATCACTGCTTTGATCTAACCATAAAGTATCTCAAAGGTCCTGAATGGATCTGGCAGGGGGGTATAAGGTAACTTTTTTCCTAGAATCTCCATGCGAAATATACATGTCACCGGAGCGACATCCTATATATGTATTGGCTATAGCAAGCCATGGTTGACCCAAGATCAATGGATGTCCTCCTACTGGGTTCTTTGGCTGAAGCACAATGAAATCAATATGATATTCCCAAGAATCTAATGAGATGATCACATCGTCCAATACTCATTCTGGCTTAATTTTAGATCTATCCGCTAATTCAAGCACAGTGGGAGTAGGGCAAAGATGAGATAATCGAATTTGATCCATGGTTTGCTTAGTCATGACATTAATGCCTACCCCTAGGTCTATAAGAAAATTAGAGACAAGGACATTACCAATCTGAACTGAGACAACAAGGTTTCTAGGATCAGTATATTTTTCCATAGACACACATCCTGTCATCAACTCTGCTGCCCTACCAACAAATTGAATGGTTTGGGGTTATAATCTCTTCCTCCCAGGCTTCTTGAGACAGAGTTCCTTAATAATCTTGGTACAAATAGGGATCTCTTTGATGGCTTGGAGAAAAGGTATCTTAATGAAAATATTCCTTAGCTCCGATGCCAAGCTAGTCTCAGAAATAGGCTCACTTCTTTCCATTACTAGCCTCTCTGGGAAGGGAGGCTAGTTGGAAGAAGGTGGAAAGGATTCAAAGGGTAAGGGTTGCTTAGTGACAGCTTTTGGAGAATGATTAAGAGTTTCCACTTCTTCTTTCTCTTCAACAATCACTCTAGGTTGCTTCTGGTTTTCCGTTGTTACAGTCCCTCACGATCTTAGTTGAATATCATGAACCCCAACTGGAATAGACTGGTACTCAAATAAAGGTGGGTTTGTTACATAGATCATTTGCGCTACTTTATTATTGTTAGGATTGGGAATAGGTTGAGCAGGCAACTAAGGATGTCGAAAAGGTGGAGGTAAAAGTAACGATGGAGTAGACTGACTCGGAGGTTGAGGCATTGAATAAGGTGCATGTGTAGATGGATATGACTGCATGGGTGGCTAGTAGGAATATGAAGAATGAGTTGGCCCTCTCCAACCTTGTTGCCATGGTTGAGAAGGTTTCCCATGCTGATATTGGTTTACATACTGCCACTGTTGATTAGTGTTAGGATAATAATATGCATGTGAATTATAACCAAAATAGTGTGGAGAAAATTCAGGAGCCATACCTGGACCTACCTGAGGCCAGTTTCTTTTTGCTCCCATAACATACAAATATTCTGCTTCAGGCTGTCCCCTTGTAAATACAGATTTAAGTCCTAGTATAGAGGGACATTTCTTTGTGATATGGTCTTCTACACAAATAGCACACTTATTAGTTTCTTTCAAATTAAGAGGACATTCTTTAGGAGGATGCTTGTCTCTACATGTAGGACAGAAAATACTTAATGACTCTTGTTCCTTCATGAGTTTTTGCTGAAATTTTAAAGAGTCCAATTGTTTAGTAACAGTATTCATTATGTCAATTTTCATGTTTTCCATTTTATTTTCTAGTCCAATAATCATAGCATCAGTAGATTCAGCATTTCTATTTCTATTTCAAGTTCCTCTACTAGATCTATACTGATTTCTTGAAAATTTCCTTCATAATTCACAAATTTGTTCGAAAGTTTGCTGAGAAATATCACCTTGCCCTAATAGATTTAAATTATTTCTAGCAATATCAATAAGTCCTCTTAAGAACAAGGTTCTAATAGTACTGGAATCAAGCTTAATTTTCGACCTTTGTAAAATATACAGAAATCTTTCTAGGTAGTCTTCAAGAGTTTCATCATCATCTTGTATGATTGTAAAAATCTCATCCTACATGTCCCAAGTTTTGCAATATTCTTGATATTTAGATAAAAGCACTCTCTTCATCTGATCCCAAGAGGCTACAGTGTTTCCTCCTAACCCCATAAACCAACGTAAAGATGAGTCTTTGAGAGTAACAGGAAATAATCTTAGCTTCTGAGCATCAGTTGAATAATCATAACTTCTACAAAAAATATCAAACCCGAATAGAAAAGAGTCAAGATCTTCATGAACTTTACCATGGAAATGAGGGAGAGCTGATGGTGGAATGTTCTTCATCTGCGCCACAGTATCAGGTTCCACAATTAGAAACACAAAAGTGGATTATTCCCCACTTACCTAGTTTTCATCAGTCCTTTCCTCATGATCTTCATGGTCTGCCATTGTTTCCCTTTTTCTCCCAACGGATTGAACCACACCTGAGTTGTTGTCACCGGAATCTAGGTGGACTGTTCCTGCGTGATGGGTTTGAATTGGATTGGGCTTCTTGCTCACAGAAGGAGACCCAATATGAGAATTGTTTTCAAAATTCTTTCAGCCCTTAGTGGGCTTTGAACCCCTCCCTTTTCTAGGCATTCATTTCAAAAAAGAAAGAAAAATAACAAAACAATTTCTAATAAAAATGTTGTCTGAAATCAATCAACAGCAGTAAAATTCCTTCAAAGAAGCTTTTCAAAAAGCATACTGCAAAAAATGAAGGAAAAATTACCTCTATTCTGTAATCAAAAAATTCTTACCAAATCAAATCACCTCCCCGGCAACGGTGCCAAAATGTTGGGTGTAGCAATTACACTTAAGCAAACTCCTTTACACTTAAATTGTCAACCCGGGGGATTTGTAAACTTAGAGACAAAGCACAGGCAATGCCAGAGATGGTATAAATATTTCTAATGTCAACCCCTACTTTCTTTAAAGGAAAGATTGCAGAATCAAACTAAAGAGAGAAAAAGGAAACTTGAACCATCAAAATAATCTAACACTGGAACAAGGAAGAATGCATTTGCAAAAGAGATTTAGAAAGAAAGGGGCAATCACTCTAGCTAACTATTGATCAACTACTGAGTGTGTGTTTTTCTTTAGCAAAGACACTTTAGCAGTCTCATCAGATGGGCCCTTCAAACCTTCTTATGTAGAGATTTCCTTCTTGCACTAATATGTCCTACACTAGTGCAATTTGCTTGCACTGGTGCAGGAACATAGATCTATGTAGAGGGTATAAATGGTGTCTTTACTATTTCCAGGAAAACTAGTGTCTTTTCGATCTGCTAGTCCCACTAGGATTGGCAACTATCCTAGAAACAAATAATCAAAGAAATTTGCGATTTCCTTTATGTATGATAGATAAGAGAGGAGTAAAAGGACCAACCTGGATCTTCCGCTTGACTCATTGCTTGATTCCTCTCTCCCTTGATAGAGTTTGTACCCCTTCTCCTAGCTTATCCCGTTCAATGAATACCTTTAGAGACAAAGTAACAAAACACCAACAAAGCATCTCGATCTATTATATCATAAAAAATGCAAAATCAGAAATACATTGATCATACAATGGCATTCACAAACAACAGCATTCACAAATACACGATTGTATGGAGAAAAACTCAAAGAACTTTATTAATAGTAGAAGGGAGAATTACAACCCAGCTGTCTGATCCAACATCATCCTTCCAACATCAAAGCCCTCTTCACCTCATGAAAAGCAAGATCACCCAACAATACAATGCTCTTTTCTCAAAGATAAACTATCAACACTTCCTTACAAATTACAAAATTCCAGCCTCCAGATCTCTCAGATGAGGGATCCATTTACATATGTCTGAAAGGGTGTGAGTCATCTCTAGGTTTTTGATTAGTGTCATTCCACTTGTTGTTCTTGGTTCCACTTGGAGATTTCTTGGATCTCTTACTCATCCCTGGGCGAATTCAAAGAGGCAAGTGTCATATGAGAAGTTTCTGGAAGATTCCATGAGCATCCACTTAGAAAACTATCTCAGACATTTGTCCATCCTCACTCATCGCACCCCACAGAAGGCCTCTTCAGTATCAATCGCACCTGTCTAGTGTAGAAGTCAGTATGCATCGCACCCTGATAATGGAGCAGTCATTATGGTCCAGTTTTGGCCATTTTTGTGTGGTTTTTTAGGTGGAACTTTTGGGGAATGATGTAATCAGTTGACCATGATCCTTTAGGGTATGAAACAACAATTTTAGGGGTTAAAGAGCCCTTGGTTTTTTGAAATATAAGATTGGGGTTGCAATTCCCAAATATGTCTATAATAGTTTCCCCCTAAAGCATGAAGTCATAAATATTTTGATGTCGAGTGAAATGCTTTATCATGAGGATCCAAGGTATTCGAACTCGAAGGTGACCTGTATAAGATATAATAAAATACATCATCATCATATTATTTTCATGATCTAGCTAAGACAGACATTCCGATGCTCAGCTTTATAAATTCATTTTCATGTACATAGGACAAACAATCGTCTGCAGTTGCATAGTGGTGATTCTTCATATGAAGAGTCATCTTCCCTAGCTTAGATGACTATCTGTGCAGCTTCTATGTACACTTGATGTCCTTATATTCCTAAATATATCGTAGCCCGAATGGATGAAACTAGATCTGGGGTCTTCAAAACTTGTTCAATCTTTGCCTGATGTACAAGTTGATCCATGTGAAAAGATGTTCTGAAGTCGAACATGGAAAGACATCACCTGATTACCAGCCAATAATGTAAGTTGTTAATAGGCGCGAGAGGAATCACCGATAATGATAATGACCCTCAAGGTACTATAGTACAATTCACGTGGTGTGAATATATGATCTGATGTTGAACACCACACAAAATCTTTCGGTCGAAGGCCATTGATGTAAACCTGTCATCAGAAGTGAGAAACTTGCCATTGATGCATGCAAGCTTCAAAGTACTGAAAGGGTTGTTTCTAAGTCAACCTTTTGGATAATGAGCTGATGTCGACAAGAAGTGACCCATCGTAGGAGGGCCTTAATGTATCCCACATCTATGACACGAAACAAAGCAAATGATTTTCTGGAGGTGAAAACGATCTGATGATACAAGGTTCAGGAATGGCAGTCATGAAAAATGGAGGGTGAAGGTATTGCAGTGGATGAGGCATTAACTGGATGGTGAATTCTCTGAACAACTTCTCTTGAACATATCAGCGACACTAGGATGGATTGGTAGCGTTAACCCCAAAATATGGATGGTATGGAGGACCAATGGTGATATGATCGGTGAATTGAATAACCCAACCCGACTCAATCATGGTGATGGAGTGAAAGTGTCATGTTCAAGAACGACCTACTACCATAAAACTCTTCAAGTTTTCTTCCCTTTTCCCCCAGTCATTGTTGACCAGTACCTCTTTATTTTTGTCAAGCTTGAGGAGGATAACATATGCTTGTTCTATAATTTGCCCTTTGGACAAACCTGTCACTATGTTTTAGTGAGCCTAGCGACAGTGAAACTCATTCTTGTCTGGGTGGACAAGTTTGTCGCTATTGTTTTAACGAGTTTAACGAAAAAGATAACTTAGTCCTTTTCATGTATAGAGAGTTCGAAAAGGGACGAAAAGGAAACTCTAGCAGTTCTTTTTCATAGCATAATCCCTTAAGTCTGAAAAAGGATAAAATAATATGAAAGGGATGACTTTTCGATCACTTTAGCGAGCCGAAAAAGACAAGCGCTCGAACGTTTTCATGATATAATCCCTCAGGTCTAAAAAGTTTAAAATACATAGGAGGGATGGTGCTTCCAATCAATTTAGTGAGCTGGAGAGGCCAATAGCTCGACAATCTTTTCATATTTAACGAGTCTGAAAAGAGTTTAAAGGGGACTTTTTTTTTAGGAATGAGTGGCATTTAGGGTAGCCATTGGTTCCGGGTAAGCTTGGAACTTCTCAAAACATGGTGATGTGAAGAGGGTGGCTAACAGGACCACTCATTGTAGATGTTCTTCAAAAAGGTAAACAATCAAGTGGAAGCATATGATCAGCCAAAAGAATCGAGGTGATGGTAGGAACACAACCAAGGCTCAAAAGGCTGATAGCAAGGCAATCACAAAGGTTATTTACCGAGGGTGGATTCATTTTTTAACGAGCTTAAACCAGGAGAAACTATGCTTAGTGGTAGGTTTATTTTTTAACGAGCTTGAACCATGCGATAACATTGCTCATGAGAGTGCGGGTTCATTTTTTAACGAGCTCAAACCTTGTGGAAAGTATGCTCATGAGAGTGCGGGTTCATTTTTTAACAAGCTCGAACCTTGCGGAAAGTATGCTCATTACAGTGGTCAAAAGATGTCCCTCATTGGTAGGTTCATTTTTTAGTGAGCTTGAACTCTATGATAACATATGCTCAATGCCTTTTTATGTAGGCTAGAAATGACCAAACTACAAAGCTAAAAACACTAAAAATATAAGGAACTACTGAGGTTAGGTAGGATGGTTTTATCAGCCGCTTAGACAAAACCCTTTCTTTGGTCCGTCTGCAATGCAGACATTGTTGGACCAATCACCTAACCTAAGAAGTTGAAACTAAAAAGCTAAAAAATGAAACTGGTCATTTTTCGCTTGCAAAAAAAAAAGGTTTGCATGCCCCCAAGTATTGAGAAAAGGAGAGTCTCTAGGTAACCACATGGAAGTCACTATGGTTAAGCAGGATCGTTTTTGTTAGCGGTTAGACAAGAAAACTTCCTTAGCTTTGTCTGAAGCACAAAAGAAAGTGAATGGTGTTTCAGACCAATCACATAACCTATAGGGAAACCCATTTTTTCAGCGGACTACTTGCTGCAATCAGGGAAAATTTATCTTTTCAGCTGGGTTCGTCTCAAAATAGACAAGGGTGCATGCCCCCTAAGCTTTGTTACATTCACCGGACTACTTACCACAATTAGGTGGATGGAATGAAGGTTGAAGAGACACTCTTGATGAAAAGAGACCATTGATGGATGATGTTTTACTTGGAACGGTGTTTGAACCGGGAAATGAAAGCTAGTCGACAAGCTGGACAATTTTGCCTTCATGTGGGAAACACATTACTCGAAAGAGTGTGGAAACAATAGCTTCCATGCTATAAACATAGTCACATCCAAGGAGTAGATTGTAATCTAACGGTCCTTGGACTACCATCACATTCAAGTGAACGGTTTTCATTTTCAAAGTTATAGGCAACTTCAGAAGGATCCCTAACGGTCAACCGGTTCCTTTGTTAAAGCCTAACAAATTTTGTGTAACAGGCATAAGCGATGTTGAACCAAGCGCTTTCCAGGAATTTGAGGAAAGGATACTCACTAAAGCCCCTTCATCCATGATAGTGCCAAACACGACCATTTTGTAAACTTGTACTATGATCCGGAATGGTACATTAGATGGAAGGCGGGGTCTTGCTAGTTGATTCCAATCAAAGGAAATGACTAGACTGCTTGGAGGGGGTACCGGATAAACGATTGAATGAACCCCTTGAACTGGGGAATTTTCCTCCTATTGTAAAGGAATGAGTGGATTGCCCCCAAGTTCATCAAACTTTGTATTAACAAAAAGAATTTGAATGGTATTGTTCTCATTCTCTTTGGAAATTGTATCATCTGAAGGTGGACCTTCTAAAGGTAAGACTGGGTCGACTGCCATTTCGACTTGCTAACTTTGGTCCTATATGGACTCAGAAGGTTCACTCTCAACGATAGGTGTTTTGATCGATGATTGAGTTATGTCAGTCGGATTTTCAACCAATAAATGACTTGAGGTGAGTTTCTTGTATCCAGATGGAAGTCGCTGCGGTGCAGTAGAACGGTTATGCAAGACTCTTTTGGCCTCATCCAATAAAGGACAACAGGGAAGACGATGGTCTCCTTCACATAATCCACATGGAGTTCTAACCTTTCCTTTCTGTCTAGGAATTTCATTTTCACTACTTGATGGTGTGCTGTCAACATGATTCCCAGAGGTTGATGACACTGGACGATGTGAACGGGGAGACCATTCTCTCAAGATCCGCATAATGCAAGGAAAATCTCGATGAAAATGGTTTCCTTTGCAAATTAGATAAGGATATTTTGGAGATTTAGTGTGCGGATTTTCACCAGATGATTCATGGTTGCCCCCTTATTTAACTGACTTCTTCTTCTTCTTCTCCTTCCCTTTCTTCTTCTTCTCAGGCACCTGGTTACTAGCATCACTATTTTCACCAAGTGAAGATGAAGAAGGGGAGGGAGAAACAAATGATGAGGAAGGTGAAGGGTCAACTTCAGTATCAACTAGATGCTGATTTGATTGCTGAGGAATCACATTATTTTGAACCATAGAGGTTGAGAACAACCACACTGGTAGGCCGATAATCAGACCTGGTAGAGACAATGTGGCCATATGAGGTGCACCAATATTTCCCCAAGATGTAAAAGGGCTAGGAATCCCCTTAAGAGGGATTCCATGATTGGTAGACTCTATTAACTCAACCTAAGATCAATGAAGGAACAGGGATATTATTCCGAATTTAAATAAATTTTAATGACTCTTTGACACAACTTTGCTTTTTCAATTTTTAAGAGTCGAGAAAAAGCTAAAGATGACTCTAGTCCCCTTCGATTTTTAATGAGCCTGAAGTGACAAGTGCTCAGATGGACCTTTTCTTTTAAGGAGTCGAAAAGGAACAAAAGTGACTACTCTGGAGATATAGACAGAGGGATTACCAAACCAATCGCAAAACTACAAAATACACCTTGTTGATAAATTAAAGAGAAATTATCAAGGACTTTTGTATGGTAGTCAATCTTCCCGAATGTTGTGTTCAATGCATTGCAATTGATAGGGTGGCAGACACGGTTTGCTATGGATAAAGGATATAAGCCTATTGTGGTCTCCCAATATATACTCGACAGTACGAGGAGCACAAGTCCATGCTAGCACTTGTTGTATCAAAGAGGAGGAATCACCCAACCTTCGATGAAAATGATAGTTACTAGATTTTATGACGCCAGAACATGTCTCTAGCCTAGACCTCTAGATGTGTTGCGTTAGGTTTCAAAGTGTTGTTAAGTTCATTGAAATTTATTTTAGAGTTGATCTTGCTAAGAAGTTTTCCTTTCAATGTTCACCACGTGATGTATACATAAAATTCCTAAATATGCAATCTAAAATGATAAACAATCGTTGTTTATTTTTTTTTTTAGCAATGAAAATCCTAGCTACTAAGGAAAGAAGATTACGATTCTTTCAAATAGAGAGAAAATAGCACACACTAAATGCACTTTTCCTAAATCATTTTTTGCACACAATATAAATGTAAATGGAAATGCATGTATTTGTTTTTTGTTCCCTTAATGTGAGAAATGCCAAAAAGGAAAACTGAGTATAGATCTGAAATATTTTGTTTAAAGCGACATTTCGACAATTTCTTTTCAAAATGAAAGGAATACTTAAACGACACTTTTCGATTTCGAATGGAAAATGCTTTGGACAGTTCAAAATATCAACAAATCAAATCAAAATACATGAAAAAATGTTCAATCAACTATCCAAGGAAGGAAGACTCAACGACACTTCACTTTTTGATACAAAACTATAGTTACGACACTCTTTTGCATCAAAACGACAATTTGATTTTATCAAATTTTTGATAATGAATTGCAAATGATGGACAAATACATAAAAACACTTTCTAATCCTAAAAAATGGAGGCTGAACTATGTAAAGCAAGGAGCTTTCAACAATGAGATATTGTTCATAAGCAGCAAAACAACTAAAGAGAGCTGAAAATAAGGACAAAAACCCAAATTTCAAGGAAAGAAATAAGATTACTCAGTCATCACACCTGTGCTTCACAGAAACAAGGATGCATCTCACCTAATACACTTGGGAAGTGCGATGCATACTAGTTTCCAATGGTAGACAATGCGATGGGCCAGGGAGCACAACTGAGGTGGGTTTTGGCTCAAATTTGCAGCTGAATTTAGTGAGTTGAGCTGAACTATTATGAACAGTAAAGAAAAACGTACAGGGGTATGATCTTGGGAGGTTATTGAGCTACCAACAAGGCATCTAGAATGTTTGTAAGTCAGATGTTCAAATCATAAACTAAACTGGAGATAGACTGAAGCAACATTCATCTACTTTGCAATTGCAGAGAAAGAGTAGTTTGAAGGCTATCTGGCTAACTTCAGGCTCCGTCTATTATTTATAAAACAAACAATCAACAGAAAATAAACAAACTATTCAATCCCCAGCAGAGTCACCATTTTGTTTCTGGGAAAACTAGTGTCTTTTCAATTTGCTAGTCCCACTAGGATTGGCAGCTATCCTAGAAACAAACAATCAAAGCAATTTGTGATTTCCTTTATGTATGATAGATAAGAGAGGAGAAAAGGGACCAACCTGGATCTTCCGCTTGAATCCTTGCTTGATTCCTCTCTCCCTTGATAGAGTTTGCACCTCTTCTCCTACTTATCTCGTTCAATGAATACCTGTAGAGACAAAGTAACAAAACACCATCAAAGCATCTCAATCTATTATATCATAAACAATGTAGAATCAGAAATACATTGATCATACAATGGCATTCACAAACAACAACATTCACAAATACACAATTGTATGGAGCAAAACTCAAAGAACTTTATTAATAGTAGAAGGGAGAATTACAACCCAGCTGTCTGATCCAGCATCATCTTCCTACCATCAAAGCCCTCTTCACCTCATGAAAATCAAGATCACCCAACAATACAATGCTCCTTTCTCAAAGATAAACTATCAGCACTTCCTTACAAATTACAAAATTCCAACCTCTAGATCTCTCAGATGAGGGATCCATTTATAGATGTCTGCAAGGGTGTGAGTCATCTCTGGGTTTTTGATTAGTGTCATTCCACTTGTTGTTCTTGGTTCCACTTGGAGATTTCTTGGATCTCTTACTCATCCCTGGGTGAATTCAGAGAGGCAAAGTTTCATATGAGAAGTTTCTGGAAGATTCCATGAGCATCCACTTAGCAGACTATCTCATACATTTGTCCATCCTCGCTCATCACACCCCACAGAAGGCCTCTTCAGTATGAATTGCACCTAGCTAGTGTAGAAGTCAGTATGCATCGCACCCTGACAGTGGAGTAGTCAGTATGGTCCAATTTTGGCCAGTTTTGAGTGGATTTTCAGTGGAACTTTTGGGGAATGATGTAATCAGTTGACCATGATCCTTTATGGTATGAAACAACACTTTTAGGGGTTAAAGAGCCCTTGGTTTATCGACATATAAGATTGGGGTTGCAGTGCCCAAATATGTCTATAACATTTACCAAAATCATTTTACTTCCTGCAAGGGCTTGAAATTTTTTAGGTTCAAAGCACTCAAATCCCGTGGCAAGAAAATAGTTCCTGTACCAGATCATAGCTTCTTTCACTTAGTATTTAGTTCTTAAAATAAGTGTTAATTACTGCAAGTGTTATCAAATCGTACAAATAAAAATGAATGTTTATGAATTTAACAAAGTGCAGAAATAAAGAAACAATCCATATAATCTATCATGTCATAAAGTGTTAATGAAAGCAAGAAAATTGCGAGAAGTAAACTAGAAAGGCTTGTTGTATCACACCAACATGCACTGGTGCAGGTTCATTTCTCCTGCTTGGACCAGGAGGGGAAACCAATCAAATGGAATTGCATAAAAAGAATAGCACACCAACGTGCACTAGGGGAGGTTTATTTCTCCTGCTTGGACTAGGCGGGAAAACCAATCTGAAATCAAGTACAGGAAAATGAATAGCATACCAACGTGCACTGGTGCAGGTTTATTTCTCCTACTTGGACCAGGTAGGAAAACCAATCCGAAATTAGGTGCAGGAAAATGAATAGCACACCAACGTGCACGGGTGCAGGTTTATTTCTCCTGCTTGGACCAGGCGGGAAAACCAATCCGAAATCAAATGCAAGGAAATGAAATTTAACTACTTCACACAATGGATCCACTTTCTTTCGGATAGGAATACATGTGCTGGAAATTAAATCACACTTGTCAATATATAAACATAAATTACAAGAAACACAAAAATAGGGTAAACGTGTTGGGTTGGCTAGGCCCTAGCCAACCAACGCGTTTCCCTTTCAAATAGAGATGTTTCTCAGTACTTTATCAATTCATCAGCTTTCAAACACAGAAATACGATTTATGAAACATGAGGCGGAGCTCCCTTCTTATTAATTCATAGAGGAAAATACATGCGTGAATGTTAGGCTCCTCTACTAGTGTAGGGGCCTAACAGTGAATACATAGTCTAGCCCAAATCTGGCGATAACAAAATACAAGATTGTTATCACCTCTCTTGTTATATCTCTGTTCTCTACAAACTTCTGTCAAAAACTATCTCGTCCTATTTACATTCCTCGTTATATAGATCTTTGGCCGAAGGCCAAAAATATCGTTTAACCAATTATATAACCGATATGCAGAATTTAGCTTTCGGCCTCAAAATTAGGCAGTTTAACAAAACTGGCCATAGCCAATCTCCAGCTGTTCGTTCTTCATAAGTTCAATCTTGACTACCTTTGGATTGCCTTGTTGTCGTGGCTGGAGCTCGGCTGCCTTCAGATCTATCCTGCTTTCGTGGTTGAAGCTTGGTTGTCTTAAGATCTATCCTACTGTCGTGGCTAAAGCTGCGTAAAACAGGGTGGTGATCAAGGAGGTCCGAATCTGCTGCAAGGATTTGCTATGCTGACATCGGTGCAAGATCCAATCCTACACTAGGATCAGTGGTCACGATAAGCACTTGACTACCAAACAAACATTGGAGATATCGATAGGTTACAAGAGTGATTATAAGAAAGAAATCATGTAATAAATAATTAATTAATGCTAAGTTAAGTTAAAAATATGAAATATAAAGTTCATGTGAAATATGTCATTGTTCTTGGACTAGTGCAGGATGAGGGTGTATAAGAGAGGTAAAACAGTGGTAAATGGTTATGATTTAGGAAGGGAGAAATGGCCAAAAGAGAGCAATTGAGGGGGCTAACAGGGATGGCAGATAGTCACTTGTGATAGTGACCATATCCGTCTGTGATTGCACAGCTCCATCACTGAAGAAAGTTGAGTGAGGCTTGAGTTCAAACTTATTCTTGGGACAAGAAGATTTCTTAAGACAATACTCAAATCGGTCCCAAAGATAGAAAAATTTCATCTGGCTCTTCAGAGCTTGAAACTACAAATCATGGAAGCGTTGCCAAAAATCCATAGGCGATTCATGCAGAGACTTCCATTGTTGTAACAATTTATATTCAATATGTTTTGGATCAAAATGATAGAAAATGTCTTCAATGAGATCACAGAAGTGCTCAAGTGAGTGCATGCTACCAGAGGGTAGGCTACACAGCCATCGATGTGGGGATTCGCGAAGTGTGTATGCAAGCAGCAGGCTGGCATGTTCATCAGAACATCCATCTTACTCATGAAGCATGGAAAGAAAGTCATGTAAGAACTCAAGCCAGGCCACTTCGCCTTCACCATCATACGTGTATGTGGACAAGAGATTGAAAAACTCCCTCGTGATGTGTTGTGGCCACAACTACCACCCTATCAAAACCTGCCTTTGTAGAAATTTTGAATGGGTCCCTTAGAAGTTAATCTTGCATCTCTCTGAATGATCTGTTTTACCCGAGGGATTTAGCTCTCTGGGGAGTCAAATCTTCAATTCACAAATGGTTAAATCCCCCTTAATAAACCCCTCGCATATAACCTTGTTTAAGCCCTTCATTCATATGCTCATCGCGATTTATTTAACCCACAAAACCTTCCATCGCATCATTATTCCTGTCATAGTTATTTATAGCAGAAATCCTAAAAAACATGTGTAAATCCCCTTTTCCGCCTATCGCAATCAACACTAAGACTTAGTGTTCACTGTTATCTTCCGGACCCAATAGAAGTATTAACCCAAATTCATATATTTCGGGTCTGAAGCCATATCGCATATCGCAATCGGCGGGGTCCCGAGGCTTATATATATGGTGTACCACTATCCTCTAGACCCGACAGCATTATTAACCGTATTCTATATATATCGGGTCCGAAGCTATATCGCATATCACTATCGGCCAGGTCCAACTCTTATATATATAAAGGCGTGCCACTGTTTATCAGACCCGATGGTTTTATTAAACACGATATATATGTTTCGGGTCCAGGACCCCATCGCTTATTGCTATCGATGGGGTTTGGGGTCTATATATATGGTGCACCATAATCACCCAGACCCACCGATGATTATAGAGCCGGGCATATAAATTTTCAAGTCTGGCCCAACGGCCAGACTTGCATTTTCCCGTGTCTTCACGTGTTCCTTGATAATATGCTAGGTCGGGGTTTTTCAATGAGGAGTCTTATGTGACGGACCCGAAAGGATTATGAACCACGACATATATGTATGTCGGGTCCGGCCAATCGAAAGGCGCAATTGGCATAGCTTTAAGCCCAAACACATGGCACGATGCGATGCGATATGGTGGACCCGATAGAGTATAGGCCCCCGTATATAATATTTCAAGTCCGGATTTTTGGTTTGGTTCTATGTTTTACGATGATTTTCAATGAAAACCGAGTTTTCACTTGTGGGACTTAATCGATGTGTGAATTAAAAAAAAGGGGCCACTTCTTTCACATTTAATCCTCCTGATGTTATAAACGCTTCATGAAGGAAAGATTGGTGTTTTTAATAATTTTTATCTTATTTATATAATCATGACTGGTGTCCATTATCTCTGCATGCGAGGAGTAAAGGATGCATAAGTGGATCCGGAGAACTCATATATGTGGGTGTGTTTCGTTGAAAGAGCCGGCCTTTGGCATCCTTGGTTGGTTTCCAGGTGTTCCCTATATAATTCGAAAGTGAAACTACCCCAGATCTCATCATGAAGAGATGACACATAGTCATCCTTTTCTAATCAACATCTATTCATTTCCTTAGGAAATGAAATGTTCCAATGACAGAAAATGCCCTCTACGTGTCAGCAGTGACACCGATTGTTCTACATCTGTGTATTCTGGTCTGTATATCGAAGAGAACAAGGGGAAGGAAAAAGGGTTAAGGGAAGACCGAGAGTCATTTCTAGCTGCATTAATATTACCCCTAGATAGGAGAAAGGAGCTTTTTGTTTGGAGAAAATAGCTTTGATTTATTGTGAATAAAAAGAACTATTTGGTTCAAGAAGGAGCCTGTGTTTCAGATTTGTTTTTCCTTTTTTTTATATCTTTAGAATCAGTGTGTTGTTGCTTGTATAAAGACAAATGTGATTTTTTTAATTCATATTGATAAATAGTAGTTCATGGTTATTCCTGGTTATTTGAATGTGATTCAATAGCATCGATAATTCATGAAAAGTCGCTGATTCCAGACTTTGTTAAGCATCAGTTACAAGCGTTATTTGTATGTAAAGGAATGTATATTCTTGTATAAGTAATTGGATCGCGATTAAGATTTAATATAGCCTTGTTCTTATGTGGACCAGTAATTGATTCATTTGGACTTGGGATTTATATATGATGTTTAACCACCCTTTGTTTATCTCCTACAGGATAGATTAGGATAATTAGGACTAGACTAGAGTAGTTAGAGGTAGTGTAGATAGGATTTAATACATAGAAGTTATCTGTTTTATTTTGTTGATTTAATTGAAGTCTTCTTCCCAAAAGCAATCTTTCAACACCTATTACAGTTCACGAGGTCCTTTAAAACCAGTTGGAACTAGCCACTCCAAATGAAAACAGGTCTAATTGGGGTCTGTGATCGAGTTAGTTCCCCTTGTTGGTATAGTGAAAATTTTCCATGTCAACAAATTGGTGCTAGAAGGACGACCTGAACCACCATCCATAGCTTTTTATGATTTCATTTATAAATGTTTGCATGAAGGTAAAAAAGACCCTTCCTCTCATTCGGAAAAGCCTCATTTTGAAGAAGAGACGTTGTGGGAGTATCCTATCACTCAGGAACAACTAGTCAGAATACTTACTCGAGCTTACGCTCGTTCCCTCTCTCAGCTCCCCATCTTTCACTCTTTACCTCCGACAACCAAAATAAAGCCAAGGATCTATTCCATAAATGAAGAGATATCTGCAGCCCCGTCTCTTGAAGATATTGTGCTTGAATCCTTGCAAAGTATTGACACTCCCTGGGAAGAAATTCCTGAAGATCCACTCTCTGAAGGTAATCCTTGGCCCGATTTGGGAAGTATTAATAAAGAAAGCCTTGAAGAAACCTTCAACTAGAACATCCCTATCCTTGATATGGCTAATATTCCTCAACCAGGTGGAAACCAACTCCCACCTCCTCCGGGAGCACTTCCTCCCTGGCTCACTCAAGACGTCGTAGCGGTACCTAGGCAGCAGCACCCCTTACCCAAGAATGTAGAAATAGTACTGCCTAAATTCGACCCTGGGAAGGGAGACACCACTGATAACCATATTCACTCTTTCTTCCTGGTCGTGCGCATGTTGGGGGTAGTTGATGAAGATATAGTATGTCAGCTATTCCCCTTTACCTTGATTAGTGCTACTTCCACATGGTACTTTAGCTTGAGAACTGGATCGATCACCTCATGGGCTACCTTTCAACAGGCCTTTTTAGACAAGTATGGTGATGACAAAACCCCTGTGGCCTTAGTTTTAGAACTATCCCATTTGAAAATGGAAACCAAAGAAAAGGTTAAGGATTTTAACATCCGGTTCAACACCTTGTTCAATAGAATCTCGGCCACCGCTAGACCTACTGAGGAGGTGCTCATGGAATTCTACATCACTACTCTCCCTATCCCTATTGCGATGTGGGTCAAAAGGAGTAATGCAAAAACCTTACAGGGTGCTATCAATGAAGCAGTAAAAGTTGAGAATGAAATGATCAGTCTCACAGCATGCCATCATACAACCAGAGAAAAGAAAGCCTCTCAAGCAGCCAAGAAGAATAATGGGAGTGATAACAAAGGGGCTAAAACCAAAGAAAAGGATACCACAGATGTAGAAGGTTTGCATTGGATCATTAAGAAGTTGACAAATATAGTAATCAATATGAAAATGAATTCTGGAGAGAGTACAAGCAGGAGTGGAGGAGAGTATAACAACAGAAAACATTTCAAACCTTTCTATCGTAAGAAGGCAGAAGGTGTTCATGGTCCACTTGCACTGCTTGCTCCACCCAATAAAGGGAATTTAAATACAGAAGAGATGGCCCTTATTGGATCGCTCCTTAACCAAGAAGAACCTATAGTGGAGCTAAAGCCAGAACAAGAAGATGAGGAAGATTACCAAGTAGAAGAGCCCCTGGAAGAAGAATCTCAAATCAACGTATTGTGGGATTTCTATACAAATGAGAATGATGATGACCAAGGAGACAGTATGGCAGAAGTCCATACTAATGAAATCCACACATGAAGCAAGGGGCCACTTGCAGGTATGATGAAGCCTGTAGATCATAACAAGAAAGATGTTCACCCTGTGAAGGCACCCGCTCCCAAAATCCCTGTTGAGAAGAGTAGACCTAGTGGTCAGTCCAAGAATACCCCAGTTGCAAACCATCCAGAGAAAGAAAATGCATCTCCCACTGCAACGAAGGTGACTCAAAATGGTAAACTCCCACCTAAGAATGGAAAAACTGGTATGTTTACTCTACCCTATCTTATTTATAACATTGATTACAATATTGTGGATGATCTTAAGAAATCTAGGGCTAATATCACATACTTTGATTTGCTGAAATTAACGCAGCAAAGAGATTTTCTCTTGAAAGCTATGAATGAGTGGAACTGCAAAACCCCCACCATCCCAAGCAGCCAAACCTAGAAGTCAATCTCCGGCCCTATTAGTACTCCCAGCGCAGCCTAAAAGCCAGCAGCCATGGAATCCACCCTATCAAAAATGAATCGAAACCACCAAGATGTCAGTGCAGCCATGATAGGAAGGAAATCAAAATCCATGACTCCCCCTTTCTTAATCACATTTGAAATCTTCAACATGAATGTACACAATTGCTTGGTAGACTCAGGTGCCTCATCCACTGTGATGCCTTACGCTATTGCTAAAAGACATCATGTG
This sequence comes from Pinus tabuliformis, assembly GCA_031772625.1. NCBI lineage: Eukaryota > Viridiplantae > Streptophyta > Pinopsida > Pinales > Pinaceae > Pinus > Pinus tabuliformis. The sequence goes on along the minus strand of CM062815.1, from coordinate 1,084,592,546 downwards.
ATACCTGAGAAAACTGGAGCCCGAATCATGCAATTATACAGGACAAATGTGAAAGTAATTGGGGAATTGAAAGATGTGTTGATCCAGATGACTGCTAAACCACAATACACACAAGTCATTGATATAGTGGTAGTTGATATACCCGAGGCTTATGGAATGTTGCTTAGTAGGGATTGGTTAGCAAAATTGAATGGATATTTCTCAACTGATTGGTCCCATCTCTTGCTGCCTCAGAAGGGAAAGGGTGATATGCTAAGAGTTTATCGTGAAAGATACATGAAGTATGTAGTAACAGAGCTAAATGGTCCCAATGAACCTGTAATGTTTACCAACTCTATCCTTGGGAATTATAGTTTCAATGTTTGTGCCACAGAAACCTGTTTTGGAGAATTCCATGCAGAAATAACTGAAGAAACTGCAATAAACACATAGTTGGAAGCTCTCCCCTGTAATCCAACTGATGAACCACCTTGTAATATAGTAGATGATAGAACTAGTTTCGTAGGAAGTAATTCAATTGATGTAACACTAGACTCTATATTTTGGACACTCTATTTTGATGGCTCTAACTGCCTTGAAGGTGCAGGTGCTAGGAGCGTTCTCATTGATCCACAAGGGAACCAACATCTGATGGCCAGCCGGTTGGAATTCATGTGCACCAACAACATGACAGAGTATGAAGGCTTGTTGTAGGGCCTGAAGAAAGCCATTGATATGAAGGTGAAAAATCTTAAAGTTTTTGGTGACTCATAGATAATCGTGGATCAGGTAAGGAAAAGGATACACTGCAATTCGCCACACTTGGTAAGGTACTAGCATGAGGTATGGAGCTTAATTGACAGTTTTGATTCTTTTAATATCACATACATACCTCGAGGGCAAACCCAAGATGCCGGTCTGATGGCTAGTATGGCTGCTAAACTTTTTCCCGATTTCAGATTGAAGAAGAATAAATGTTATGTTGAATTGATTTTCAGACCATCCATGCTTGATAACATCTCAAATTGGCAGGTGTTTGAAGATGACGAGCAAATCCTTGAGTTCTTGCACTACAAGAAGACATTCAAGAATGCAGTCATTGATGAAAAGGAGCATGACAATCTTATGAACGAGAGGGAAGGTGAGGAAAAGGATTAGTCCAATATGATTCCCAAGTCAGTTGTCAAGATGGAGCAATTGTATGACCGGCATAGCAAATTCAAGAAGCCAACTAATTGCAAAATGCATAGCTCATCCATGAAGTATGAATCAGTCAATCTTGGGACCAAAGAAGACCCAAAAACTATTAATTTGGGCTTGGGGTGCTCCCCACAAGAAAAGGCTGCATTTGTCAAGCTATTTAAAGAATACAAGGATGTCTTTGCATGGACATATGGAGACCTAAAAACCTTTGATACCAGCGTTATGCAGCATGTAATTCCTTTGGAAAAGGAGGCTAGGCCCTACCAACAAAAGCTTTGTAAGATGCATCCAAGCCTAGAACCATTGGTGAAGAAAGAATTAAACAAAATGCTGGATGCTAAAATCATCTTTCCTGTCAGACACACATGCTAGGTAGCCAATCTCGTGCCAGTAAGAAAGAAAAATGGAGACATCAGGCTGTGTATTGATTTTAGAAACTTGAACAAAGCATCGCAAAAGGATAACTACCCTGTCCCTTCTATGGAACACATTCTTCAGTGCGTATCTGGGTCTGAAATGTTGTCCCTATTAGATGGATTTTCAGGATACAATCAAGTGTTAGTATCTAATGGGGATCAGCTTAAGACAACCTTCAACACTAAATGGGGCACCTACGCATATCGTAAAATGCCTTTTGGACTTATCAATGTAGGCAGCACATTCCAGAGAACTATGGACATAGCTTTTTGAGGGTTGATTAACATATCAGTAGTGGTTTACATGGATGACATCACTATGTATTCATATCACAGAAGGGATCATATTTATCACCTAAGATAGGTTTTCAAAAGATGCTAAAGGTATGGGATATCATTGAATCCCAAGAAGAGAGTCTTCACAGTCATAGAAGGGAAACTACTAGGTCATATCCTCTCTAAATAAGGGATTGTTATTGATCCTAAAAGAATAGAGACCATCATGAGAATACAACCCCCTGCAAATAAAAAGGCCATGCAATCTTTCTTCGAGAAGATCAATTTCGTTAGAAAATTTGTCTCAGGTTTCGCAAAAATAGTGCACCCCATGCAGCTAATGATGAAGAAAGACGTTGTGTATAAGTGGAGTGATGAAGCTAAGAAATCGTTTCAGCGAATCAAGGAAGCCATCGCAAAAGCTCCTGCATTGGTCAGCCCCAATTTCGGCAAGGAATTCTTCTTGTACACTTTTGCTTTTGATCTTTCATATGCCACAATTCTCACTCAAAAAAATGATGATGGCAATGAAGTCCCTATTTCTTACATGAGTTCTAATCTCCAAGGAGTAGAACTGAACTACCCAGACGTGGAGAAACAAGGCTTTGTAGTTTTTAAGGCCATAAAACATTTCTGCCCTTATTTATTAAAGGTCAGGACTAAAGTAATCGTTCCCCATCCTGCTGTGAGAGCCCTCTTCATGCAGAAATAAATGGGTGAACGGAGAGGGAATTGGATCACCGCACTTCAAGAATTTGACCTTGAGATTAAGCCAACAAAGATAGTCCAAGGGCAAGGGTTGTGCAGGCTAGCACCATAAGCCTTAGTGGATAAAGAAGGGGCATCCGAAGAACCAAAAGCACAGAGCATGCAAAACGAACAAGTAGAACACAGGGAGGAGCCCCTATGGATTAATGAAGTGCTGATATATGAACGCGAGGCATCAGAAGCCCTTTTGGATCCTGAGTCGTGGTATTATGACATACGCTTCTATCTCACATGGGGATCATGTCCTGAACACATGGATGCATCATAGAGGAGAGCACTCAGATTGAAATCTAATCAGTATCACTTGGCCAATGACACATTATACAGAAAAAATTATGATGGAATCTAGCTCAGGTGTTTGGAAAAGGATGATTTTGATCATGTATTGAAAGAAATGCACGACATCCTAGCAGATGGTCACTACGGCAGAGAGACCACTACTCATAAAATATTAAGAGCTAGATATTATTGCCCCACAGTGTTTAGAGACTCGCATGCCTACGCTCGCAAACGCAAAGTGTGTCAAACCGCCGTAGGATGAGAAATAAATCCAATTGTTCCCCTCAGACCCATTATGATTTATCGCCCATTCCAGCAACGGGGCCTAGATATCATAGGCGAGATCACTCCAAACTCCTCACAGCAGCATAAGTATATACTCACAGCGACAGACTACTTCACCAGATAGACTGAAGCCATATTGCTTCGGAAGGTAAACAAAAATGAGGTAATATCATTTATTGAGAAATTCATTATCAACAGGTATGGCATCCTTGACGCTCTCATATTTGATAATTCTTCTTACTTTTCATCACTGAAATTGACTAAATTTGCTATTGATAAATCAATTCACATCAGGTATGCCTCAAACTATTAGCCCCATGGAAATGGGGTTAAAGAGTCCTAAAATAAGAACCTCATATGCATAATACGTAAATATGTCGTTGACAACCAAAGGAACTGGCACAACGCTCTAACTAATGCCCTTTGGGCTGATAGGGTCACCCCTAAAGTGGCCTTAGGAAACTCCCCATACTTTGTCGTCTATGGAAAGGAATCCATCTTACTTCCAAACATTACCCTTCCCTCTTTACAGCTCTCCCAAGCTTCAAGAGGAACCCCTTCAGCCTTACTTCAAGAGAGGATCAGCGAACTGGTGAGGTTGGAGAAATTGAGAGATAAAGCCAGAAATAAATTTAGAAATCACCAAATGATTGTGAAGAGGTGGTTTGATTGCCATCTAGTAGGAGATAAAGATTACCAAATAGGAGATCTAGTTGAATGAGCCAAAAGGTAAGCACACAAAATTCCAACACTTATGGGTGGGCCCATTCCAAGTTGTTGAAAAAATTGGTCAAGGAACTTACAGGTTGAAAACTTTATAGGGAGAGACTGAAAAACTCCCTGTTAATGGCCAACATCTGAAGAGATACTTCCAGTAGCCACCACATGGTGGTTACCTCCTGAGTAGGTTAGAATTCATTTTATTTTTCTGTTAGTTTAGTTGTATTTCTGTCTTTTCCTTTTGTTTTCTACAAAGTTTATTTTCCTGCTGTTTTGAATTACAGTCCTTTTCAGCCAACTGATTTCGGCCCTCCCGTCTTGTTCTTACCTTTCTCAGATTTTCCCTCATTCACCACCTTCAGCCTTTCCCTTCCTCATTAACCTGCTGATGATTCTATTGTTTCTAAATCCATCATTACCTTGCAAATCAAACAAATTTTCAATCAACCCATGAGAACTTGAAAATCAACTGTGGAATTCAAACCAAAACCACTCATTGGCATCTGTTGGGAACTAGATAAGATCTATTGATAACTTGGATATTTGGAGCATGTAGGGGCATCTTTATAAAACAAAAATGTGTAATTACAGCTGGGCTAGCATGGAGGGACGCTGCATTATGAATAAATCCCACTCAGACCTAGCCTATACTTAGTTGTAAGGTTTGCAGTCATTCTCCATTGGTTCCATCCACCACACTAAATTGTCCAATACTTATTATCTACAAGTAAATTTCCTTTCATGAGCTAAACTAATTGTCATATACCATGTGGCAAATCCAATTGTGCTATAGTCTTTGTTATCACCCCAAGAAACTCTCCTAGGTTGTATCTCAGAGATGCTAAGGAACATTACAAACTCAACAAAAATGTTGGAAATAGGTGGATGAATGGAAAGATTGATGCGTATTCAAGCCAGATAACCTCTTCTACTATGCTTAACCCCAGACATGGGTGAACACCCCCAGACTACAAGGCTTTAGACCACCAATTACTCACAGTTTGAGGATTAAGTGAACATGGAGAATACTAACCACACCAGCAGATGCACAAGACCATGTGATAGCCAGATGCAACCAGTAAAGAGGTATGCAAATATATTTCCTAATGCACAGACAGGATGACAACTCTCTAGCACTAAGTAAACAGAAACCTGCATAACACATTCAATGATACATACTAGATTCTAACAGAGAGGTGGGATGACAACCCCTCTAATGCTAAACATCAAGAGCACATGAAAATGCATAACAAGCACAACCTAGAACATAGCAGAAATGGAAAGTGAGCAATTAACAACAAAAGAAGCTTGTATTAGCTGAAAATGAAGACTAGACGTTGTAGGTATCACAGTAGTTACAGTCTCCAGAAGTTGAAGCTTACATCAAAACTACAACCATCAACCCTCATTACATCTGGTTTCTGGGTATATATAGAGTTTGTTTACAAAAATGCCCTGCTAGTCTATGCGTGGAGGGGTCATAATGGACCACCAACCACCTTAACTCTCTGATAGAGTCTCTGCTACAAACTGCATGCTTTAATGAACAAAATTGGCCTTTTGAGATACTCTGTTGTCCTTCTCGAGCAGGTGGAGTGTTGACTGAAAGAAGCTCCATAACTGATAAATTCCTTTAACTGCTCGAAGTTGTCCTTTTCTTCTCGGCCATTCTTCCTTGTTAATGCAGTGGTTGAGGAATAACTGCACTGAGTACAGGTAGTTGATCACTGTTTTCCTTCGGAAGCATAGCTCAGTCAAAGGTGGCGTAGCTTCATGGTGGGTGGATAGAGTGAACAGAGGAATGAGGCGGACCGTCATATTTCACAAATCAACGGCGGAGACAGTGCGACAGGGGCTATCAGGAGGGTGAGGCGACGGACAATTGCTGGCCGTTGGATGAAATAGATGAACGATGGCGATTGGTTTTCAGAGGTTATCGAGAGATATGAGCGCGGGGAGATCGTTGGCCATTGGATCTTGGGTGGGGAGATCCAATGGTCGTCGGGCAAGGAATCTGCGTGAGCTTTAGCGAGCGGGGAGAGCGGTTTTGGTGGTGAGCGGTATTCCCCGCACCGCCTTTGGAGCTGTGGCAATATTCGTACAAAGCCGCACAATCGCAATCAGCGGGTGAGACGTGGCGGATGTGATGGGCAGCAAACCGCTTTCCCCACAGTTTAATGCATGTGCAGGTTTCGGCAACGGGGGAAGCGAACGACGTTGGATCTTGCGGCAGGAACGATCAGACGGTGGAAAGCGATAACGAGTTAACGAGTGGGAAAAGAAATGGAGACCGTTAGATTGGGATGAAATGATCGAACGGTGCGGGTTTAATAGCACAGGTTACCATAGGAAAGGGCACGTGGTCATGCTACCATGGTTACATGGGTTTAATCCCTAGCACCTAGGGGGTCGAAATAACATAGGCTTTCATAGCAATTTAGAGGTGAAATGAAGGAAAGCACATGCATCGAGGGCTATGGGAGTACACTGAAATGGAGCAGGAGAAGAACAACTGATGCACATCCCTTCTTGAGAGCAAACGACCCGATCAGGCCTGTATTTGATCCTCGAATGTTGAAATCAATAGCAGAGCTAACACTGGCTCCTTCTGGGGATGAGATCCTCCCTGTGAGGTCTCAAGAACCTGCAGATCAATGCCTTTCCGATGAAAACAAATTAGCCAAAATTCCTAGTGTTCCATTGGGCATGGAGTCTAACTAAAACTGATAAAACAACATATTTACAACTTTAAGGCCAAAAGACCTTAAATCACATAAATTTTCAGAAAACACCCATTAACTGGGCCATCAAAAACTACTTCTCCTCCCATGCTTTTCAGCATGAAGGTATTGTTCCCTTGAATCTGAGAGATGATGAAAGGCCCTGTCCAGATAGCATCAAACTTCCCATGACTGCCTTTCTTTTCCTTTAGTGCATCCCACTTCAGAACCAAGTCTCCAACCTCAAAATTATCTGTTTTTGCCTTCTTGTCAAAGGCTTCCTTGATCTTTATCTGATGTGCTACAACATTCTCAACTAGTTGTTCTCTGATTTGGTGTACCTCTGCTAAACCAGTGATCCTTTTTGCCATTTCTTCTTCCTCATTCTACTCTTCTTGAAGGAATTTTGCTACAATGAGAATTAACTGAATTGGGAATACAACCTCAGTGCCATACACTAGCTTGAATGGATAATTCCCTGTGGATTTCTTAATGGTCACTCTGTCAGCCCACAGTGCATATTTGAGTTTGGAATCCCAATTCTTTTTGTTATCCTCCACCAGATTTTGATTATCCTTATCAGGATTTTATTAGAGGATTCTGCTAGACCATTGCCTTGAGGATAATATGAGGTGGAATGAACCAGTTTAATACCCATTGAATTGCACATATCCACCAATTCGTTTGCTATGAAGGATGCTGCATTGTCTGTGACTAATTTATGTGGACAACCAAATCTGGTAAATATATTCTCTCTCAAAAACTTTATGACCACATTATGATCAGCCTTCCTAGTAGAAGATTGCTTCAATCCACTTAGTAAAATAATCAGTGGCTACTAATATCCATCTGTGCTGGCCACTGGAAAGTGGATTGATCTCTGCAATGAAATCCAAGCCCCACTGCTGAAAAGGTCCTTTTGTATGTATTGGTTTTAAGGGCAAGGACTTCAATTGCTTCTTTCCTTCAAATCTTTGGCACCTATCACAAGATTTAACAAATGAAAGTACATCAAAAAATAAGGAGGGCCAATAGTACCCAGCTCTGAGAATTTTGTGGGATGTGGTTTTCCAATAATGGTTCCCTCCACACATGCTAGAATGAAACTATTGCATAACTTCCATTGACTGTTCTTTGCCTGGACACCTCAAAAGCACTCCAGATGGATCCCTCCAGTAGAGCATATTTTCATTAATGCAATATTTAGCTGCCCTAAGCTTAACAGTTCTGACTTGACTTTGAGTAAGTCCTAAAGGGATTTCTAGCTTTAGCAAGAAATTAATTATTGCAGAATACCAATCACAACAAGCTAAATTTTTGGCCACTGACTACTTTCTCTCTGGTTCAGCTGCTTCTTCTTCTTCATCTGTCTGACCAATTTCTGCAATTGTGCACAGGAAATCAATATCCAATGACCTGCAATTTTCTTCAGCCAATAACTTGCCAAGACCCTGACCTCTAACAAGTTTGGTGGGCTTCAGTTCTATATTAAATTCAATCAATTTTGCAATCCATTTAGCCCTTCTTCCATCAGCATCAGGTTGTGTTAAGACATCTTTTATTGCAACAGAGGGTACATATGCAATTATCTTGGAATGCAAAATGTAAACTCTGAAAGCTTTCAAAGATTTGATAAGAGCATATGCTTGTTTCTCAATAATGTCATACCTCAGTTCAGCATCCCTTAATGTTTTGCTGAAAAATGCCACTAGATGCTCTGAACCTTCTTCATCTACTTGTAATAAAACGACTGCAATGGTGTCATCAGAGGCAAATGAGAATATATGGAACTCCTTGTTGTAATCTGGACTTATTAAATTGGGAGCCTCCATAATAGCTTTCTTAATGGACTCAAAAGATTCTCTTGCTATATCAATCCATTTGATCTCTGACCCCTTCTTCAACATGGAGGTAATATGCTTCACTAATTCTGCAAAATTTGGTATAAACCTCCTCACAAAATTAATTTTGCCCAGAAAGGACTAAATATCCTTCTTTGATCTTGGGACAGACATGTTCTGTATTTCTTTTACTCTTTCTGGGTCAATTCAAACACCTGCAGCAGAAACAACATGTCCTAACAGCTTGCCTTCTTCTAAAGCAAATTGTGATTTTTTAGGATTGACTAAAATCCCAAACCTCCTGCACTTCAAGAACACCTTTTTCAAATGCTGCAAATGGTCATGATGGCCGCTGGAGTGTACAGTTATGTCATCAAGGTAGATCAGGACAAACTTATCCTTTTCTCCCACAAATGCTATATCCATAGCTCTCTGAAAGGTGGCTCCAGCATTCATCAATCCAAAAGGCATCTTGGCATACATAAAAGTGCCCCAAGGAGTGGTGAATGTAGTCTTCTCTTGGTCATCGGGATGCACAGCAATCTGATTAAACCATGAAAAGCCATCCAAGAAAGACATTACTTTGGCTCTTGAGACCTTCTGCAAAAAATGCTCCATCTTGGGTAGGGGATAATTATCTTTCTTAGAGCATTTGTTTAAGTTTCTGAAATCAACACAGAGTCTGATTTCTCCATTTTTCTTCCTCACTACCACCAATTTGGCTACCCATTTTGAATATCTAAGAGGGACTATGATTTTGGTAGCCAGCAACTTTTTAATTTCCTTTTCAATCAGAGGAAGAAGCATAGGATTTATTGGTCTCAGCTTTTGTTTGAAAGGTATCGTGTCTTTCTCCAAAGGGATTTTATGTTGAATAATCTTTTTATCATAGGTTTTCAGATCACTATATTCCCAGGCAAACACATCAGCAAATTTCTTCATTAAATTGCAGTATTTAGCATTTTGGTTAGTAGATAGATGGGAAGATAGATTTATGTATCTAGGCTGACCTGGACTCCCTATATTATGCTTACGGACTGCATATTGATCTTCTTTTTGGGAAGCCTTGTAAGGCACATCATTATGGTCAAACATTCTTTCGAAAGGAATTAAACCCTTAGGTATATGATTGCTGGGAAGCTAGACAATGCTATCTTTGCCAATTTTGTTTCTAAGCTGGGATTGAGGGTTTTCTTCCAAGGCTTCATTATCTTGGTCAATTTGCATTTTAGAGAATTCATCAATGACTTGAAGGAACCTATTTAATTCATCATCATCTTCAAAAACTTTCCAATGCTAGACATTGTCAGGCAAGGATGGTCTGTATTTCATTTTCACTTCATAAACTAGTTTGGGAGGCATGGGAGGAATAAACAGGCTAGCAGACACAGCAAGGGAATCAACAAGTTGATTATTGTCTCTAGAGATATATGAAATATAGAAATCATCAAAAGAATCTTTGAGTCTCCATACCTCATCTCTGTATGCTTTCAGCCTTGGGTGCTTCGCTTGAAATGTTTTGTTTACTTGCTGAATGATCAGATCAGCATCTCCAAACACCTTTATGTTCCTGATTCCTCTGTCTTTTGCTACGTTAAGGCCCAATAGAAGAGCCTCATACTCTGCTATATTGTTTGTGACTTGGAAAGCTAGCTTAAAAGACAGATGGGTGCTTTTTTGTTCTGGAGATATCAGCACCACCCCTGCTCCTGCAGTCTCCCTGGAACATGCTCCATCAAAGAACATATCCCAAACTTTACTTCCTTTCCCTTCCTCGGCCTAATTCACTAGTTTCCTGAGCTGCATTGAGGCCTTCTAGGATTCTTCTATTTGGAGGATACATGCTCCAAAATCAGTGTCCACAACATATATGGGATGATTAGTAGGATTCTTCTCATCACTGATGATGTATGCCAACTGTGCTTCTCTGTACAATCTCCTGCTTTCTCCTCCAAAAATTGGGACAGTGGCATAAGATAGATCATTTTGTAATGTCCCACCTAATCTCTTAATCCGTCCCCTCGATAGTAGCATGCCAAACTTAGGAGGGACATTTGCTACCACAATATCCATCATCATACTCTTCATGGGCAGCTGAGTTAAGGTAATGGCTAGATCTTTAATCAACCCCAGACATTTCAGCTTTCTTGAATCAAATGAGAATAAATCATGATATGGTCTAGTGATGTCAAGGCTTAACTCTTGCATTATAGATTTAGGTATCAAATTGTGGCTGGCCCCTGTGTCTAGCAGGTAGTTGTGGAGGATTTTGTCATGAATGGTCAAGGAGACATAAAATGATGGAGAATTATTATCAGCAGGTTCAATCATGGGGCTAAGCACAACAGCAGGCTTATCATCTTGCAAATTGATAGAGTCAGTGGACATTTGTGTGGTTTCCAGCTCAAAAGCTTCAAGGATAGGCTTTATAAACACTTCACTCTTTACTAACTCTACCAGAGGCACAGATATTTTCAACTTCTGAGCTTCTGACTCAAAGTTGAAAGAAGAAGGTAACTTATCAGAACCTCTTACCTCTTGAACTATAGCTTTGAGGATGACTGGATCGGCTGTTGGTCTTCTTTGCCTGATATTCTGTGACTCTATTTGGACAGCAGCTCTTTGGGTAGGATTCTCCTTGACATTTTTTGCATTTGACCTCAGATTGTATCTTTGCTGTTCACCAGTCTACAGAACAGCCTCTTTGTCCCATTCTTGACTTATTTGGTCCTGCAGCAGTGATTCTTCATATGCATCCAATGTCAAAAAGGCAGCACTGCCTTTATCTTCCATGTAGTGAATTTCATCCTCATCTTCAAATTGTTCCTCCTCCATGACCATATTCTGGAAAGGAGCTTTAACCTTTTGTTCTTCATTTGTTTCTTTACCCCTCTGAATGATTTGTAACTGTTCATTTGCTCTTCTGAATGGATTTGGATTTCTTGGAGAAAATGTGTTATGTTGCCTTGTCTTTCTTGAATTCTACTCAACCTTCAGCTTAGATATTTCAGCAACCAATGACTCTATCATCTTAGTCATTTTATCTAATTTGGGTTCTGAAGATGATGCAGAGGAAGTAGAAGCCTGACCTCTCTGCCTTCTTCTGTCAGCTTGACTTTTGAGCTTTTCTGCAGCCTTGATATTAGATTCCACCTCTAGTGCTGCATCCTGCATATAAACTAGAGTGGCACACCTTCTTTCTCTCAATAATAGGCAGAAATCAGAGTCAAAAGCATTGGCATAAGTGAGTTTGGCAGAGGTGGGGGTAGGCTTTACCTCAGCTGGTATCTTACTATATATACGATTGAATCTTTTATTAAAATCAGGCAATGATTCCCCATTTTCCCTCTTCAGGTTACCAAACTCAGTTTGATAATATAGCAAATCTTTTTTATCTCCCCAGTGTTTTAAAAATTCATCATCTAAGGCTTCAATATCAACAATAGATCTAGGGGCTAGTTCTCTGAACCACTTTCTAGCCTCTCCATCAAGGTTCTGTACAAAAACTTTCATCCACACATCGTTTTCACTTATATCTAAGTTATCAGCATAACTATAAAAAGCCTCAAGGTGTTCTTCAGATGTTACTCCCTTTGTGCCAATGAACTTGTGTATATATTTTTGATATTCTCCTACAGGCATAGCGTTCAAAGGAACGAGCAAGACCAGAGGTCCATGCCTAGCAGCTACAATTCTTTATATCTTCTTAGGTGCTTGTTGGCCTGCCATGACTGAGGTATGTGGAAGGACACTGGCAGATTGAGCAGTATGCAACAATGAAATGGATGACAGAGACAAAGGGATGCTATGGACTCTATGGGAAGCTTTCTTTGGACTGAGATTCAAAGGGGAACTAGATGGATAAGGAGCTCTATTAGTCTTTGAAAGAATTTCTTTACTAACAATGCTGGGCTATAAATATTCAAATTGTATATTCTCAACTATAACCTTATCTTTCAGAGATGCATAATTTTTCTTAGGCTTACTTGATCTTGATGCTCCTTTCTGTGATTTTCTCCTTGGTTTAACAATCTTCTCAGGGTTAGGCACTGGGTCAGCTGGTGACTTCTGAGGATTTCTTCGAGTGTGCCTCACAAACTGAGCCAGAACTTCAATGTGGAGTTGCCAAAGGTTGGTCTTCCTCCAGTGGAGTCGCCAGATAGATGATTACAACTAGAAATGTGCCCAAACTTTGTTTATCATCAAAATCTAGAACTATGTCATCTCCCAGGGAAGCTGAGCTTCAATCTCCTCTCCTTGGCAACAACGCCAATTAATTTTATCACCCTAAGAAACTCTCCTAGGTTGTATCTCAGAGATGCTCGGGAACATTACAAACTCAACAAAAATGTTGGAAATAGGTGGATGAATGGAAGGAATGATGCATATTCAAGCTAGATAACCTCTTCTACTATGCTTAACCCCAGACATGGGTGAAAACCCCCAGACTACAAGGCTTTAGACCACCAATTACTAACAGTTTGAGGATTAAGTGAACATGGAGAATATTGACCATACTAGCAGATGCATAAGACCATGTGATAGACAAATGCAACCAGTAAAGAGGTCTGCAAATCTATTTCCTAATGCACAGATAGGATGACAGCTCTCTGGCACTAAGTAAACAGAAACCTGCATAACACATTCAATGATACATACTATATTCTAACACAGAGGTGGAATGACAGCCCCTCTAATGCTAAACATCAAGAGCACATGAAAATTCATAACAGACACAGCCTAGAACATAGCAGAAATGGAAAGTGAGCAAATAATAGCAAAATAAGCTTGTATTAGATTAAAATGAAGACTAGACGCTACTGGTATCACATTATTTACAGTCTCCAGAAGTTGAACCTTACATCAAAACTACAACCATCAACCCTCATTACATCTGGTTTCTGGGTATATATAGAGTTTGTTTACAAAAATGCCCTACTACTCTATGCGTGGAAGGGTCATAATGGACCACCAACTACCTTAACTCTCTAATAGAGTCTCCGCTGCAAACTTCATTCTTTAATGAACAAAATTGGCCTTTTGAGATACTCTGTTGTCCTTCTCGAGCAGGTGGAGTGTTCACTAAAAGAAGCTCCATAACTGTTAAATGCCTTGAACTGCTCGAGGTTGTCCTTTTCTTCTCGGCCATTCTTCCTTGTAAATGCAGTGGTTGAGGAATAGCTGCGCCAGGTACAGGTAGTTGATCACTGTTGTCCTTCGGAAGCACAGCTCAGTCAAAGGTGGCGTAGACTTCATGGTGGGTGGACAAAGTGAATGGAGGAACGTGGCAGACTGTCAGATTGCACAGATCAATGGCGGAGACAGTGCGACAGGGACTATCGAGAGGGTGAGGCGACGGACGATCGCTGGCCGTTGGATGAAACAGATGAATGGCGGCGATTGGTTTGCAGAGGTTATCAGGGGATATGAGCATGGGGAGATCACCGGCCGTTGGATCTTGGGCGGGGAGATCCAACGGTCGTCGAACGAGGAAGTTGCGTGAGGATTAGCGAGCAGGGATGGCATTTTTGGCGGTGAGCTGTATTCCCCACACCGCCTTTGGAGCTGTGGCGGTATTTGTACAAAGCCGCATGATCGCAATCAACAGGTGATGCGTGGCGGATGTGACAGGCAGCAAACCACTTTCCCCATGGGTTAATGCACGTGCAGGTTTCGGTAGCGGGGGAAGAGAACGACGTTGGATCGTGCGGTAGGAACAATCAAACAGTGGAAAGCGATAACGGGTTAACAAGCAGGAAAAGCAACGGAGACCATTAGATCGGGATGAAATGATCGAACGGTGTGGGTTTAATAGCACGGGTTACCATAGGAAAAGGCGCATGGTCATGCTACTGTGGTTACATGGGTTTAATCCCTACCGCCTAGGGGGTCGAAAGAACATAAGCTTTCATAGCAATTTAGAGGTGAAATGAAGGAAAACACATGCAACGGGGGCAATGGGAGTACACTAAAATGGAGGAGCAGGAGAAGAACAACTGATGCACATCCTTTCTTGAGAGAAAACGACCCGATCAGGCCTATATTTGATCCTCGAATGTTGAAATCAATAGTAGAGCTAACAGTCCTTGTGCCAATCTGGAAGGACAAGTTGTTTGGGAAGCCGGATAGAGTAAGGACTGTTGCTAGTCTCACAGTACTGATTGACACAGCAAGCCCAACCTTTCTTAAGAGGTTTAAAAATATGGCATGATCCATTACTACGCTGCATTCAATCATATGAAAATATAGCAGTGAAATTATCATATAAAGTGTTGATAAACATATCTACATCAAGTTTCATGAGCAATAAAGAGCTGAGGTACACACCTGAATAGGTATTGACAGAATAGTGATGGCCCCGAAAGGATTTTTGAAAGTAGAAAACAGGTAAAGGATGGTCAATAAACCCCATAACATGACCATTGGAGAATGCCTGTCAAAACCCAATCAGAAAGTAGAAGCTATTTGTCTTTATCCCACCTGAAGCAATTAATGTTGAAGTGGAACCCATGCTTGTTCATCTGTACAATTTGCATTTAAAGTTTATCTTAACACCCTAATGTTTTATTGATCTGAGGTTTATTTGGAAACAAAGATAACTGGTTCACCCAGTGATTTGCCATTTGTTGTGGCCACAACAACCACCCTATCAAAACCTGCCTTGGTAGCAATTTTGAATGGGTCCCCTAGAAGTTTATCTTGCATCTCTCCGAATGATCTATTTTACCCAAGGGATTTAGCTCTTTGGGGAGTCAAATCTTCAATTCACAAATGGTTAAAGCCTCCTTAATAAATCCCTCGCATATAACTTTGTTTAAGCCCTTCATTCATATGCTCATCGGGATTTATTTAACCCACAAAATCTTCCATCGCACCATTATTCCCGTGATAGCTCTTTATAGTGGAAATGCTCAAAAACATGCATAAATCCCCTTTTCCGCCTATCACAATCAACACTAAGACTTAGTGTTCACCATTATCTTCTAGACTCGACGGCAGTATTAACAGAAATTCATATATTTCAGGTCCGGAGCCATATCGCATATCGCAATCAGTGGGGTCCCAAGGCTTATATATATATGGCGCGCCACTATCCTCCGAACCCAACAGCATTATTAACTGTATTATATATATATCAGGTCCAGAGCTATATCGCATATCGCTATTGTCCAGGCCCAACTCTTATCTATATATATATATATATATATATATATATATATATATATATATATATATATATATATATATATATATATATATATATATATATATATATATATATATATATATATGTATGTATATAAAGGTGCACCACTGTTTATTGGACCCGATGGTTTTATTAAAAACGATATATATGTTTTGGGTCCGGGACCCCATAACTTATCTCTATTGATGGGGTCCAGGGTCTATATATATGGCACACCATAATCACCCGGACCCGCCAATGATTATAGAGCCGGGCATATAAATTTTCAAGTCCGGCCCAACGACTAGATTCAGGTTTTCCTGTGATTTCCCGTGTTCTTTGATAATATATATATATATATATATATATATATATATATATATATATATATATATATATATATATATAATGGTGCACCACTGTTTATTGGACCCGATGGTTTTATTAAAAATGATATATATGTTTTGGGTCCGAGACCCCATAACTTATCTCTATTGGTGGGGTCCAGGGTCTATATATATGGCACACCATAATCACCCGGACCCGCCAATGATTATAAAGCCGGGCATATAAATTTTCAAGTCTGGCCCAATGGCTAGATTCAGGTTTTCCCATGATTTCCCGTGTTCTTTGATAATATGTTGGGGTCGGGTTTTCCAAAGAGGAGTCTTATGTGGCGGACCCGAAAGGATTATGAACCATGACATATATGTATGTCGGGTCTGGCAAATCAAAAGGCATAATCGGCATAGCTTTAATCCCAAACACATGGCACGATACGATGCAATATGGCGGACTCGATAGAGTATAGGCCCCCGTATATAATATTTCAAGTCCTGATTTTCAATTCGGTTCTGTGTTTTACAATGACTTTCAATGAAAACCAAGTTTTCTCTTGTGGGACTTAATTGATGCGTGAATTAAAAAAAAAGGGGTCACTTCTTTCACTTTTATTCCTCCTGATGTTATAAACTCTTCATGAAGGCAAGATTGGTGTTTCTAAGCATTTTTATCTTATTTATATAAGCATGACTAGTGTCTATTATCGCTGCAGGCGATGAGTAAAGGATTCATAAGTGGATCTGAAGAACTCATATATTGAAGTGTGTTCTGTTGAAAGAGTCGGCCTTTGGCATCCTTGGTCAGTTTCTAGGTGTTCCCTGTATATTCCGAAAGTGAAACTGCCCTAGATCTCATCATGAAGAGATGACACATAGTCATCCTCTTCTAATCAACATCTATTCATTTCCCCAGGAAATGAAGCGCTCTAGTGACAGAAAATGCCCTCTACGTGTCAGTAGTGACATCGATTGTTCTACATCTATGTATTCTGGTCTATATATCGAAGAGAACAAGGGGAAGACAAAAGGGTTAATGGAAGACCGAGATTCATTTCCAGCTGCATTAATATTCCCCATGGATAGGAGAAATGGGCTTTTTGTATGGAGAAAACAACTTTGATTTATTGTGAATAAAAAGGACTGTTTGGTTCAAGAAGGAGCTTGTGTTTCAGATTTATTTTTCCTTTTCTCTGATTTGTTTAGAATCATTGTGTTGTTGCTTGTATAAAGAAAAATGTGATTTGTTTTATGCATATTGATAACTAGCAGTTCACAGTTATTCCTGGTTATTTGAATGTGATTCAATAGCGTCGATAATTCATGAAAAGTCGTTGATTCTAGACTTCGTTAAGCATCCATTTCAAGCATTATTTGTATGGAAAGGAATGTATATTCCTATATAAGTAATTGGATCATGATTAAGATTTAATACAAGCTTGCTCTTATGTGGATCAGTAATTGATTCATTTGGACTTGGGATTTATATATGATGTTTAACCACCCTTTGTTTAGCTCCTGTAGGATAGATTAGGATAATTAGGACTAGACTAGAGTAGTTAGAGGTAGTGTAGATAGGATTTAATACATAGAGGAAATCTATTTTATTTTGTTGATTTAATTGAAGTCTTCTTCCAAGAAGCAATATTTCAACACCTATTACAGTTCACAGGGTCCTTTAAAACCTATTGGAACTAGCCATTCCAAACCAAAACAGGTCTAATTGGGGTCCGTGATCAGGTTAGTTCCCCTTGTTGGTATAGTGAAAATTCGCCATGTCAACATGATGGTAATATATTCAGCATGTGAAAAACAAATCGTTGAGGGAGAAGAGTGCAAGACTCCATGATAGATCTACAAAGGTTCAAAACAGGATGAGAAGACATAGCTTGTCATCTAACCATCCTTCTAGCACTAGAAATGTTGACAGTGATGGACCCGCTAAAATGTCAGGGGATCTCCCCAATAAGAAGTCCCAATTAGACCTCAGACCATTTGGTATAGGAGTCCCAATAGTGGGTCGTACTATAATGCCTTGACCGCGATTTTGCACAGAGGCAATTAAGATTCCCTGTTGGTAGCAAGGGTGTAACAGTTGTGGCGAGACAAGGAAGATGCATGAACGGTTCTAACACATGGAGAGTGAGGTGACTGTGCCCCTTGGAAACCTATAAAACACAGGAGCAAAGATTCATCACCATCTGGAAAGCAAGATAGCAAGCGATCCAAAGTGATGTTTAAACCAACAGCACATCTGCAACAAGATTCATACAATTGCATACAAAATAGTTCATCTAAGTTAAATAACACACATTTCTACAGCAATCAAAATAGTCCAACTACAATAACAACATATGCATGAAAATGTGTTGGCTCTGTTATATTAAGAAGTGTAAGTTCCAGTCATACAATACATCCATGTCCAACCACTAGTTCCAATAGTGGAACGTTATAGCCATAATCGCCTGCTCCTCCAAAGAGATATACTAGCTCTGCACAATGGAGAAGCCAAGGCGTGTTACAATACTATCCAAGCTTTCTCTAAGATAGTCCTATCAAAGCTTGGCTAACCAAAATCCCTTACAATGAGTTATGAGTGACTATTTATAGAAAAGGGTGGGGTGACCCTTGACATTCCCCTTTGTGACAGTTCATCTACCCTCATTACTCTTCATCTACTCTATGACTCTTAAATCAAACTATCAACACTTGAACTTACACTTGACAAGACATTACATTATAATGCACATGTACCCATGTGAGACAAAATGTCTTAGGAAATCCAGCCAAGACATCCCTATGACTCGGACAACCGTGGGAAGTCCAACTCTTCGACATCCTCGTGATGATCGACATTAGTGAACTAATGCCAAGATTAGTAGTCTATGATGGTGTCCTTGTACTCCAAGGTGACATCTTTCTGGAACCTGACTCTTACCTCCATAGCATCCAGGTACACTACTCGAGCTCCTTTTTCCAACTTGTCTGAAATCATGCACATCATTTTCTTTAGCGCGGCCGGACCAGCAACATACTTGTGCATGATGTCTGCACTGATTGGCAAGTCTTAGTTGGTGGCTATGTGCATCAACTCATCAAGCTCTAGTTGGACCTGTGCCTTTGTCTTTGCTTGGGTGAGAATCACAATAGATGGGATCACATGTGTGCACACCACAACATCCATACTCCTGAATACACATGCATGGGAAGCATGTAGACTAGTGATGAGCTGCGAGAGCTCTTCATAATTCTGGATCTGACTCTGGATGCGTGCCTTCAGCTCGAACGCTTTAGGCTTCATCATCTTAGGAAAGTGATCTAAAAATGGGGCACTAAAGGCTTCTTGTGAACTTACAAGAACCTCTCCCACTTCCAAAGATTAAATTATTCCCAAGTCTTTATGATTAACCAAATGCAGAATTAATAATGCTTGAAAATAAGTGTATGCTTGTGTTTATTTTTTATTATTTATGTGCTTTAAAATTCTGTTGTTTATGCTGATATAACATACATATAACAATAAACAATGCAACCATAAAACAAACACATAAGACAACAATTTAATTAGGATTTCACCCAAAACTCTTGGGCTACGCCTTCGTGAGCTCTAGTGAACTCGACTAGGCTTTCTAGGATTATGGTATAAGTCCTTTTACAAGCTCCTGGCTCAACTTCATTGGTTTACACAGAACACAATGGGTTTAGACACCATTTTATCCCTGGCTCTAGAAGCTCTCAGCTCTGGCTCTGGCTCTGGCTCTTCGGCTATGGCTTCTCTGAGTTCTCAGTAGTCTGCTTGACCTCCAAGTGACTATCTCAGCAAATTTCTACTCTCTGGTTTTCCACTTGACCTCCAAGCGACTCCAAGGCTCCCTCAGCTGCTCTGCACTTTAGCTTTCACTCTCTCTACTCTCTTCCTTCTCAATTGAGCTCTCTACCTCCTTTGAGGTACTTTTATGGCTTCTCGGCTACCCCAGTCATTTCTCTACCTATCATCATCTCTCTGCACCTCTGTGGCTTCCCTGCTCCTTGTCAGTTCGACTGGCCATCTAGCTCTACGGATCTTGTTTGGTCAATTTAGTTTAGTGATGTCTAAATTGCAACTTTCAAATGTCAACCCGGGGCTCGTACGCTGATGAAGTGATGTGTACTGTGTGTACTTAGGCAACTGTTTCTTAAGTTTTTGTCGTTTTTAACTTTTTAAGTTTGTTTTCAAATCTATTTCTCCTACAGTGATGTGATGGAAATGAAATAAAGTGAGTGAAGTGTGTGTGATTGTGATGAGTTCTAGATGATTTCTTTAAAACTTAAAAGTAATCTACAAGAAAGCTTTGAACAACAACTGAAATGAAATTAACTCTTAAAGGAAAAATGAAGGCATCAAATAAAAGACCAATGGCATTGGCCCAGTACCTCTACTGCTGATAAAAATGAGATTGAAAATGACATCTACATTAACTCAATTAAAAACAAGAACAACTACTTTAACTCTTCAATTAAATCTTAAGCAATGTACAATCTAAATGACAAATCACACTACTTAATTTTCCCTTAACCTTTCTGCCTTCAGCTGGATTGATCATATAAGAAAGAGTTATGAGAAAGTTAGCAATGTGAGTCTTAAAAAAAAATAAACCAAGCTGCACTAAGTGATGTTCCGGCTCCACCAAAAGTTAGTTGATTATGATAAAAAGAGCCATTAAAAGATAAACAACTTGATAAGCTATGAGCAGAAAATAAAGTGCAAACTAAAGCAATGATACTAATGAAAATCAAAAATAAAGATCAGCAGTCTAGATAAGACGATCACAAATGCCACTAGTTGTAAAAAGCGAAGAAAGAAAACTGTCCCGGGCACCTAAGAAATCTGCAAAAACACACTGATCAGTCATGGAAAAGTGCAGAAATATAAATGAGCAGAATCCAAAGTTATATACAGCTATTGTACATGATCAAAACATAGCAATCAAAAGCATTGTGTACAACTATTATACATAAACTGATAAGAAGAAATGCAAGAAATGAAAAGCACTGTACAGGCCTTAAGTAAACAGGGGCCCTCTGCCTACTCCAGCCAGCTCAAAGATCAATTACACGCTCAAATGGAGAACAGTCTTCTCATATATTATACATTAAAATAGAAAGTACAGTGGGGTTCAAAATTACATATCAGCAGCTAACTAATCAGCGTTTAGAGACGCTTTATTTATAGCAGAGAAAACAAAACAAACTTAACACAAACTACGCTATTCTATCAGCTGTGTAAAAACACGTAATCTAGCACAGTCCTTGGATTTAGGCAATGGTCGTGGTGGGCATTAAATCTTTTGTTGGATTCATGTTTCCCATCATCTGCGTGGCTGAGGAAGAGGCCAGCTATTCTTCACGTGCTCTAAAACTGAACACGCAGAGCCGTGCCACCGCCAATGACCTATGTTTGACCGTAGTTGCCCCCTCGTTGACCATGGGTTTTTATGACTAGTTTGGCTGAGCTGGAAGGACACACACCATGTCCTTGGTTCCACGAACTTGCCCATGTGGCTCTTCTGCCCGGAGGACACCTGGAACATGCCATTTAATAAAACAGCTGCGGAATCCGGGGTTGGCTGCGGAAACTGGGATCAGCTGCGGAAACCCTGTGTGAGCTGCGGAAAGTGCAGCACTTGAACCAAAATTCTAATCCAACAACACAGTCATTAGCATAATTAATAAACCATGTAAAAAGTCCTAAAATACAATGATTTGAGCAATTTGATGAAGGGAATGAGTGGCAAAAGAAGGAAATGAATAGGAAAAGGAGGCTGAGAGGATGTGTAAAGAAGTGCAGGTTTGAGGCTCAACATACCCCCACTGTGAAGGTGTTGCATGTCCTCATGCAACCAAAACTTTGTCATTGTTTTTCAGTCCATGTGCTCAGATGCTTCTGCCAAAACATCCAGCCTTCTTCTCTTTCTTCTTGTTGCCAAAATTGTTCTTGGTTTCTTAACTAAACACTTGAATTTCAAATTGATCAAGGCCCTGCTCAGTTTCTTGCATTTTCTCTTCAATTTTCTGTTCTTCTTCTGCCAAAGTCCTAAGTGAAGCATGGTGTTGTCATGGACAATTTTGTCCACCTTGCTTTGTTCTTTCAATGCTTCGTTTTCTTGTTTAATATGCCGGTTCAGGACTTCTAGCTCAAACACCTCTTGTTTTAAAGATTGGACCTGTTCCTCAAGAGGCAATATAGTGCTTGGACCTGCAACTGATTGCTCCAAGGTCTCCAAATAATTGTATGCCTCCTGCTGGTCAGGGTCAATTTCAGGTGTTCTTCTTGGCCTAAACTCGAATTCTTGAGGACTGTTTTCTCTTTCTTGCTGAAAGGGACTTTCCTCTCGTGGAGGACTTGGCTCAATAACTAGCTGAATTGGAGTCTTTTCAGGTGTGCCTTCTCCCAAATCAATGAAATGTGATTGTTTTTCTTTAGTCACACTCATTTTTTCTTTAAGTCTACCGCTTCTTCTCACTTGTACATTAGTGCTCTTTTGCTGACTACTCTGTTTTTCTTTTTGTTTCTTCTTTGAGAGGGCAGTAGCTTGGAGTTGTACTAGTCTATCAGCCAAGGTTTGATAGTCTTCTTCTATTGAAGGTTCAGGTGATGGATATGATTCTTGAACAATTGTTTTCCCTTTATCCTTTTTCTGTTTCTTGGTTTTATCTCTCTCTACCTCTTCTTCTTGAGTAGTCTCCTGAGTTTCTACAATAGGAGGATCTTGGGCTGCAACATCTCTTTTCATTCTCCTACTTCTTTTTGGGACTCTAGGAGAACTGCTAGCGGAAGCTTCAGTTACCTCTTGAAAATGATTCCTGACTAAAAACTTTTCCCATGTATCATTGTTACTCTTTAACTGCTCTTCTATAAGAATTCTAATTAACCCGTGATGATACAAGTGAGATTCAATATTGCCTATATTCTTTTGGACAGTGGAACTCATTTTCGTTAGGCTTCTTAACAGAAAATAGGGTAAATTGATGGCATGGCCTTCCATGAAGTTCATCATAATTCTAGCATGGTACATATACATAGTGCCAAAGCGGCCCTCACATGTAACAAACTTTTGAACAAGTAATAACAATGCAGTCCATTCTTCCTTAATCACATGTACAGGAATCCCTTTGGTGAATATTGAAGTGTCCATACCTGGGTTCTTAAGCATATATTTCCATCCCTGATCTTCCACTGTTCTGTTCTTAAACCATCGGTCTCCCACCTGAGGTAAGCTGGTTGCTGTTGCTATGGAGTTCTCTGTGATTGTGAATTTCAGGTCCCCTACTTCCACAGTGTGTCCATTGAATGATCGAGCAAATGCTTTCGTTACCTCCTTATCATATCCTCTGAATTTCTGGATGAACTTCAACCATTTTGCCTTCTTTAATGCTTCCTTTGTCTGTGGGTATCCTTCTAGATACTTTGAATCTTCAGGTTCAGCTCTAAGCAGCTTCCCCATCTTCGACTTTTAACTTTGGCTGAAGCTTTGACTGTGTATGGATGCTCAAGGAGGATGCTCACGGGAAAAACAGATGAACTACTGCTGTAAGTGGGATAGCCACAATGTAATGCAAGGCAATACGGGTTTGAAATGGAATTGTGGAGTTTGAAACAGAGCTGCGGGGTTTGAAACAGAACTGTGGAATTTACAGCGAAAATGAGAGTGGAAATGCTGTGAGTGCGAGGGAGTAGAAGACAAACACGAGAATGAGTTCAAATGCGTGCGGAAATGGGGTGATAAGAGAATGGAATAACGGCCGAATCCCTTGAAGTTCGAGTGGCTTACGCACACGTTTTAGCATTGGCTGTGGAGATCGTGGTTGAGAAGAGACGTAGTACGATAGGTCTCTTCTTCCTTGTACGACTCATAAATGAAAGCGCAGTCTCAACTTGAGTTTGAACTAAGAGTGATTATGAGACCGTTAGGAGGGTATGAGGTGGATGAAGGATTATCGTGGAGGAGAAGTGGGATGATCTTGCCGAATCATTGCATTTAGTGGCTCTGTCCACGATTTAATAATTATGCATAAAATGACAATTAAATGGTTGTTTGGAAAAAAAAATTGATCATACCTTCATAGATTTGCCTTTTGTTGATTAAGGTTGCTGACCCCTTATTGCTTTCTTATCTTGCAGGTGCCTCATATCCTTTTTGCCCTTGGTGATGTTGATACCTCTGACTGTGGTTTTTGAAAACAGAGTACTGCTGCTGTAGAGACAGAGTGGTGCTGGCTGCGGAAACTGGTGCGAGCTGCGGAAACTGAAACAACACCCTTCTGTCTATACCAAGAAGTAGTTAGAGAAGACTTAACTAAATGAAATAGTCCTGAGAGGGACTTTTATTGATGAAATGGAGTGAGATGAATGAAATGGAATGAAAATGAAGTGGAATGGAGATGATGTGATGGATGAACTGAAATGGCGAATGAGATGGAAAGAGAGAGAGAGATTTTTTTTGGAAAATACAAAGTGTCAGGTGCCCCTGATTTTCACCTTATATTTTCTGCATAAGACTGCCAATTCAAGATTGGTTTTCAGGCTTATACAAGAGACTTTTTTTTTTCTTCTTTTTTTTTTTTTTTTTTCTTTTTTTTAACTGAAAGAAACAAAGACTAGGCTGATGGAGGAGAAGAATTCTTCTCCACTAGCCTCATTGCAGAATCTTCTTGGAACATTTTAACAAATTCCTCCTTTGAGAGTGGCTTGTGGTAGACTTTCAATCGGTGGCCATTCACAATGAGAGGAGTCTGAAACTCATCAATGGTCTTTACTCGAACTGCTCCATTGTTAAAGACTTCATCAATCTCATATGGTCCAAGCCAATGAGTTTGAAATTTTCCTTTGAAGTCCTTAAACTTGGAATCAAACAATAGTGCCCAATCTCCCTTCTGAAACTTTTTCTCTTTGATGTGTCGATCATGCCACTTAGTTCTTTGGTGCTGAACTAGATCAGTCCTTAAAATTGCATCTTGTCTTATCTCATCTAGCTCATTCAGCTGCTCCATTCTGTGCTTTTGGGCTTCTGATAGATTCATCCCCAACTGAACTGCCATCTTGAAGGTCTTGATTTGAAACTCAATGGGGAGCAAGACTTCTTTCCCATAAACAAGTTCATAGGGAGAATGTCCTGTTGTGTTCCTCCATGTAGTTCTATAGGCCCATAAGGCTTCAGGAAGCCTTTCTGCCCAATCTCTTCTATGAAGATGAACAATTTTGGTGATGATGCTCTCAAGAACTTTATTTGTAGATTCCACTTGACCATTTGCTTGCGGATGGTATGGAGTAGATTTTCTATGCTTGATTTTGTATTCCTCCATCAGCTTCTCCATCAATTTAGATGTAAATTGACTTCCCTGATCTGTCACAATTTCTCTTGGGACACCAAAACGAGTAAAAATATCCTCAAAAAGAAATTGAACAACTGAATTTTCAGTGGCAGAAGGCAATGCCTTTGCTTCTACCCATTTAGTAACATAATCAGTACAAACCAATATATACTTCTTTTGCTTAGATGGTGGGTTAATGGGTCCAATGAAATCTAAAGCCCATTTTTCAAAGGGTTCGATGCATACCTGTGGCTGTAATGGCATTTCATTTGAAGGAGTTGGTCTCCCAACTCTTTGGCAGTTGTCACACCTTTTGACATATTGTTTTGCATCTTTGAAGAGAGAAGGCCAATAATATCCTAAAGAAAGGATTTTATAGGCCATTCTCTTGTCAGCAAAGTGTCTGCCGCATGGTTCATCATGACATGCCTTAAGGATGTCAAGCATTTCATCTTCCCGAACACATCTTCTGATCATACAATCTAGCCCTGTTTTGAACAATTCATTAGAAATCCAAGAATACTTTGAGATCTCCTGAATGATTTTCCTTTTCTCATTAGGAAATAAGTGTGGAGGTAGCTTCCCTGTAACCAAATAGTTAGCAATATCTGCATACCAAGGAGTTTTAGTAGTTACTGCAAATAGATATTCATCTGGAAACTTATCCTCTACGGGATAATCTTCGTTAGTATTTTGAATTCTAGACAAGAAATCAGCTACTGTATTTTGTTTTCCTGGTCTATCTAACACAGTAATATTGAATTCTTGTAGAAGTAAAAGCCATCTTGTAACTCTACCATTAGTAACAGGTTTGTTCATGAGATATCTAATTGCAGAATGATCAGTATGGACAAAAGTTTCATAGCCTGTTATATAGTGTCTAAACTTGTTGATTGCATGAACAACGGCTAAGAACTCTTTTTCAGTCACAGTATAATTTAACTCAGTGGGAGTCAAATTTTTACTGGTGTAATAAATGGCATAAGGAACTAAATCCTTTTGACCCAACACAGCTCCTAGAGCTGTATCTGAAGCATCTGTAGAAATGTGGAAAGGGAGTTTCCAATTTGGCCCTCTCAAAATGGGTGCTTTAGATATTCTAGTTTTTAAAGTTTCAAATGCAGATTGACAGTCAGGATCCCACTTGAATTCACAATCTTTGGTAAGTAATTTGAAGAGTGAAGATGCTATCTTGGTGAAGTTCTCAATAAATCTTCTATAATACCCAGTAAACCCAAGAAAACTTCTAACATCTTTTTGACAATTTGGAATAGGTAACTTGGAGATGACTTCGACTTTTGATCTATCAACTTTGATTCCATCTCCTGAAATATGATGTCCTAAAACAATCCCTTCAGTAAACATCATAAAACATTTTTCATGACTTAATGAAAGATTTGTTTCTTTACATCTTACAAGGACTTTTTCCAAATTTTCTAATGCCTCTTTAAATGAATTACCATAAACTGTAAAGTCATCCATATAGACCTCTACACAATCATGAATTAGATCAGAAAAGATTCCTAGTACTGCCCTTTGAAATGTTGCAGGTGCATTACATAACCCAAAAGGAAGTACTCGGTAAGCAAAAGTTCCCCATGGACAGGTAAATGTGGTCTTGTCCTGGTCTTCAGGTGCTACCTGAATTTGATTGTAACCACTAAAACCATCCAAAAATGAGAAATACTTTTTACCTGCTAGAGTATCTAATACTTGATCGATAAAGGGTAAAGGAAAGTGATCCTTCAAGGTTGCTTTGTTCAATTCTCTGTAATGAATGCAAACCCTCCATTTACCATTCTTTTTAGGTACTATAACCAAAGGAGAAACCCACTGGCTATCTGAAATGGGGTAAATGAAGTTTACATTGAGTAACTTTTGGAGCTCTTCTTTCACTATTTCCCTAAGGTTTGGATTCATCCTTCTTTGAGGTTGTCTGATTGGTCTACTATTTTCCTCAATATAGATGTGATGAATGCAAGTCTTCGGGTCAATACCTTTCATATCTGTATATTCCCATGCAAATACAGTAGAATGCTTTTGCAAGAATCTGGTTAGCTCTTCCTGTTGTGATTTTTCCAAGTTTTTGTTGATATTCAGTGTTTTTCCAAGAAAAATCTCAATGGCAGAACTACCAAACTCTTCCATAGAGAAAAGAGACATCTGTCTAGATGATAGACACTCAATGTCAGAATCCAACTGAAATTGTGTGTGGTCATATTCTGAAGATGGTTCAAAATTTTCTAATGTGTTCAAAATTTGACTATCTTCACTAATCTCAGAAATGGTAAAGACAGGTTGTATAGTATCTTCATCATCAACCCACTCATTATCCCCTATTTCTGTAATTGCTTTTGCTGGAGGATACAGATTGAACTTCTTTGTCGAATTACCATCAGAAATGTACATATCCCCAGACCTACAACTTATGAAAGCATCAGCTGTGGCTAGCCAAGGTCTTCCTAGAATAAGAGGATGCCCTCCTAGATTACTCTTGGGAGTTAAAATCATGAAATCTACTGGATATTCCCAAGAGTCTAGGGAGACTGGAATGTCTTCCAATACACCATCTGGTTTAATAATTGATCGATCTGCAAGTTGCAATAAAGTAGGTGTAAAAAGAAGATTAGGAAGTTTTAGCTGTTCCATAGTCTGTCTACTCATAATGTTAATAGCAGCCCCTAAATCAATCAAAGTATTCGGTATTTCTACCCCATTGATATGTGTTTTGACAATTGGACTACCAAGATCTACATATTTCTGCATAGTAATTTTTCCCATCATGATGTCTGCAATTTTTCCTACCAGGTGGATCCTTCTGGTATCTCTTGGTTTCCTTCCTGGTCTTTTAAGGCTCAACTCCTTTATTGTTTTTGCTAGAATAGGAATCTCTTTAATGGCTTGTAACAAGGGAATCTTGATACACACATTTTTCAATTCATCTAGAAAATTATAGTCAGGCAACCAAATTTGTTTTTCCACTCCTTTATCAATTTGTAATCTTTCAGGGAAAGGAGGTGTGGATAAGGATGCAGGTTGCTCAAATATGGGAGTTGTGGGGGTTAATTCTTTTTCTTTTTCTTTTTGAGTGTTTGGGTTTTGAAGAGATGCTTCAGAACCCTTATTGGCTTCTAGAGATTCTTCCTCAAAAATGCTTTGCTCTTGAGTTTTTATAGAAGGTTTGTCTAAGACTCTACCTGATCTGAGTTGTACTTCGTTGAGAGGAACAATCATATAGGTAGGGAAAGGTTGACCTTCCATCATGTAAGCATTTTGAGGGTTTTTATTATTGGGGTTTGGCAATGGCTGAGAAGGAAGTTGATTTGACTTCTGTTGGAATGGAAGCAAGAGTTGAGAATTTTGATTCTGTTGAGAAGGTTGTTGTTGTGGAAATGGTAATGATAGTTGTGGATTTTGATTTGGAAGTTGTGGAGCTTGTTGGTTTTGAAAAGATGGAGGATATTGGTAGAACTGAGCAAATATCCCATAAGGATTTTGCATACCTTGTACCCATGCTTGAAAAGGATTTTGAGATTGGGGCCAAGGTTGTTGCCAAGGATTCCAATTTGGTGGAGGTTGAAAATTCATAGAGTTGTTAAACCCTTGATTTTGTTGCCCCTGCCAAGGTCTCCTTGCAACAAAATAGAGAGATTCAAGTGTACTTGGATCTTCTTGAAAAACAGCTTTGAGCCCAGGGATTGAAGGACAATCCTTGGTCTCATGATTCTCTGAGCAAATCACACATGTCTCTACAACTTTTGCTTCCAAGGGACATTCCCTTAGAGCATGTTTCTTTCTACACTTTGGGCAAAAGATGGCCAAAGCCTCAGCTTCTGCTTTCTGCTTATTGTGAATCTTAAGAGTGTCTAGTTGTTCACTAAGACTCCCTAAGATGTCGGTTTTAAATTCATCAAGCAAGTTGCCAATCTCAGCCCTACTTACCGATCCAGTTGCAGATTTATTTGCTCTGATGAGAGAAGGATCTCTAGGCCCTTTTTGAGTTTTGGATTTCCCCCTTGAGAGATGGACACATAATTCTGCTATATCAGAAAGTGGAAGTTGAGATACATCTCCTTTTCCCATCATATTCAAAAGATCTATCCATTCATCTCTAATAGCTTTTAGTAAAAGAAGGAATTTCTCCTTCTTCTTCAGGTGATTCTACTTCTTCAATTACAATTTGTCTCTCTGGAGAAAGAAGGAAAGGATCTCTCTCTAATTCAGACTCGATGGAAGGTATGGGAGAGTCGACTCCTGCTTCTTGAATTCCGGGAATCCTAGGACTAGGAGTGTCAGTTGGAGATGAGGGAGGTGTCTCTTGTCTATTCCTTGAAGTAGATGGACTTGTAAAAATCGAACTCTTGGCTCTAGCTAAAAACCTTCCCCTAGAATCTCTAGCTCTATGCATGTCATTTTTTATTTTTCTTCAAGTCAGGCTAATAATTCTCTTTCTGATCTTCCAGGTCACTCTAGGTGCAAGAAGAGAGCATACTCAAGAAACTATTAAACCAATAACTTTCTCTTTTCTGATCCTCCAGATCACTCTAGGTGCAAGAGGAGAGCATACTTTGAGAGGTTATTAATTTTCCTTCCTTGAAATTTTTCTTGTTTTTTTTTTTTTTAAGAACTGGCTACCTAATTTTCACTTCCCCGGCAACGGCGCCAAAATGTTTGGTCAATTTAGTGATGTCTAAATTGCAACTTTTAAATGTCAACCCGGGGCTCGTAAGCTGATGAAGTGATGTGTACTGTATGTACTTAGGCAACTGTTTCTTAAGTTTTTGTCGTTTTTAACTTTTTAAGTTTGTTTTCAAATCTATTTCTCCTACAGTGATGTGATGGAAATGAAATAAAGTGAGTGAAGTGTGTGTGATTGTGATGAGTTCTAGATGATTTCTTTAAAACTTAAAAGCAATCTACAAGAAAGCTTTGAACAACAACTGAAATGAAATTAACTCTTAAAGGAAAAATGAAGGCATCAAATAAAAGACCAATGGCATTGGCCCAATACCTCTACTGCTGATAAAAATGAGATTGAAAATGACATCTACATTAACTCAATTAAAAACAAGAACAACTACTTTAACTCTTCAATTAAATCTTAAGCAATGTACAATCTAAATGACAAATCACACTACTTAATTTTCCCTTAACCTTTCTGCCTTCAGCTGGATTGATCATATAAGAAAGAGTTATGAGCAAGTTAGCAATGTGAGTCTTAAAACAAAATAAACCAAGCTGCACTAAGTGATGTTCTGGCTCCACCAAAAGTTAGTTGATTATGATAAAAAGAGCCATTAAAAGATAAACAACTTGATAAGCTATGAGCAGAAAATAAAGTGCAAACTAAAGCAATGATACTAATGAAAATAAAAAATAAAGATCAGCAGTCTAGATAAGACGATCACAAATGCCACTAGTTGTAAAAAGCGAAGAAAGAAAACTATCCCGGGCACCTAAGAAATCTGCAAAAACACACTGATCAGTCATGGAAAAGTGCAGAAATATAAATGAGCAGAATCCAAAGTTATATACAGCTATTGTACATGATCAAAACATAGCAATCAAAAGCATTCTGTACAACTATTATACATAAACTGATAAGAAGAAATGCAAGAAATGAAAAGCACTGTACAGGCCTTAAGTAAACAGGGGCCCTCTGCCTACTCCAGCCAGCTCAAAGATCAATTACACGCTCAAATGGAGAACAGTCTTCTCATATATTATGTATTAAAATAGAAAGTACAGTGGGGTTCAAAATTACATATCAGCAGCTAACTAATCAGCGTTCAGAGACGCTTTATTTATAGCAGAGAAAACAAAACTAACTTAACACAAACTACGCTATTCTATCAGCTGTGTAAAAACACGTAATCTAGCACAGTCCTCGGATTTAGGCAACGGTCGTGGTGGGCATTAAATCTTCTGTTGGATTCGTGTTTCCCATCATCTGCGTGGCTGAGGAAGAGGCCAGCTGTTCTTCACGTGCTCTAAAACCGAACACGCAGAGCCGTGCCACCGCCAATGACCTCTGTTTGACCGTAGTTGCCCCCTCGTTGACCATGGGTTTTTATGACTGGTTTGGCTGAGCTGGAAGGACACACACCATGTCCTTGGTTCCACGAACTTGCCCATGTGGCTCTTCTGCCCGGAGGACACCTGTAACATGCCGTTTAATAAAACAGCTGCGGAATCCAGGGTTGGCTGCGGAAACCGGGATCAGCTGCGGAAACCCTGTGTGAGCTGCGGAAAGTGCAGCACTTGAACCAAAATTCTAATCCAACAACACAGTCATTAGCATAATTAATAAACCATGTAAAAGGTCCTAAAATACAATGATTTGAGCAATTTGATGAAGGGAATGAGTGGCAAAAGAAGGAAATGAATAGGAAAAGGAGGCTGAGAGGATGTGTAAAGAAGTGCAGGTTTGAGGCTCAACAGATCTATGGCTTCAAAATGCATCATTACCTATAACAATTCTCACTTGTAGCATGGCATGAGGATCTGGAGCAGTTACAAAGGTTTTGGGGCCTTCTCTTAGGCAAAAACCCAAAAACGGAGAAAATTTCATTACATAGAGATTTCTGGAAAATACACTATCAAATGTGAAATATGGACATGAAATTTCATTCAATCACCCCTAAAAACCCTATCGGGCCCACCATTAGGCAGCATATCACATCGCGTAGGCATATTGGGAAAAATCCCAAATACATGAGAAATACATGAAAAACCCGACAAAATCCTTTTTATCGGTCTTCAAATTATATCGAAATCGCCCTAATGTTGCATCGGGTCCACCTTGGGTTGCTTTCACAAGCTCCACCATCGATCTGGATGATCTCCGATCCAATGGTTAACATGCGGTTTCGGGTGGCTTAAGGGTATGGAGGTTACCCACCCGAAAAGGCGGTTTCTCTGCTCCTCCACCAAGCCATGTGTCATTCATTGTATGGGATCAGGTGGAGCCGGCCCAATACCGCTTATCGCTTGAGGCCCACCTGAAATCATGCTTTATCGAAACTCAAATAACATGGCGCCGTGTTTGTAATTCCCTTTCGGGTCTGCTTTATCGCTTTACGCAATTTCCTTTGTATTTTGGTTTTTACAACGAAACACGCTTATACACAGGAAAGTCACTTTTACCGGAACTCAAAACTTGTCAAACCGCACCTATAAAGTCCATTGGGTCTGGTGTTATCACCCCTTTTACATCATTGTGAGAAGACGATGTGATGTGATATGTCGCAATCACAAGTCGCATTGGCCCGGGGGACCATCCTTTTGCCTCGTGGCATCACTGACATCGATCTGCCGATATCGGTGATCGCAATATCACTTTGGCATGGGGTCCTTGCCTTAGGTTATATGCACAAGCCTACCTCCGACCTGATATGTCAGGGATCGGCAATCTGGGGTTTCTCCCCTTTCTGCTTAAGTCCACCTTTTGGACCTCCTCCGATGTGATTTCCCTTTATAAGGGCTTTTTTCCCATTTTAGGGGATTTTGCCTCTTTTTCCAAAGAACAAAGGGTATCTTCTTTCTACGATAGCTTTTTCATCCTATGTCCATTTTTGCCCATTCAAGTTGTAGTAGATTCAGAATGAAAATTTCTCTGCCATGGGGCTATTTCCAAGAACTTCCTTGGACTTTCATTTTCCTCTATGAGGAACACTTAGACTTAAAAATCTATCCAAAATCCATTTTGGATCATGCCTTCCCACTAAAATAACTTTTGGTCTCCAAAAGACTGATATACTGATCTAAATAGTAAATGAGAGTAACATCACCCTCTTCCTTCAGCCTCCATACACTTGCCTTGCATAGTGTCTCTGAACCAAAGCCTTTGACCACTCTCCTTCCTGGATATGCTGGTCCTCTTGGGAAGAATTATCTTCCTCCTTGGCTTCTGTTGACATGGCTAATGTGCACTATGCCAACAAGGGGAACTAACCAGATCGCAAGCCCCAATTAGACCTACTTTCGTTTGGATTGGCTAGCTCCGATAGGTTTTAAAGGACCCCGTAAACCCCTTGGACATGTCGAAAGATTGCTTCTGGGAATAAGACTTCAATTAAATCAATAAAATTAAACAGCTAACCTCTATGTATTAAATCCTATCTATAATAATTCTAACTACTATAATCTATCCTGCAAGAGCATGATACAGAGGTTTAAACATCATATATATGTTCAGCAGGAGTGTGATAAAAAAGTTTAAACATCATGCATAGATTCAAGTGAAAATGAATCAATCACTGAATTCACAGCTGGACAAGACTGTATTAAAGCTAAATTGCAATCCAATCACTCATATAGGAATCCACATTCTTCTATGGAATTAAAACTACATATGATTTTTAATTTAGTTTCAAATCAGAGACCATTCACAAGTTAATCATGAAACTAAATCACATTCAATTTAACAAGCCAATAGTGAACGGTAAGTCATCAATATGCATAAATATAAATCACATTTACATTCATTCTAGTAACAACACTCTGATCCAAAACAATAAAATCAGTCCTCAAACTAATGGCACCTTCTTCCCCTAAAAACAGTCCTCCTCATTCACAATAGATAAACATTATTCTTCTCGAAAATAAAAATCCCTTTCTCCTCTTTGGAGGTAATACTTATGTGGCCCTGGGCGACCCTCGGCCTTCCATGACCTTTCCCAGCCACTTTTCATTACACAAATCAGTATGTATAGCTGCGATAGGTTGGTGAAACTACTAACAAGATGAGGTGACCCCGCCTCTTCATCTTCCCACTGTTTTAGATATCCCAATCGAGTACACAGAGATAGGATCATTAGCGTGACCACTGGAACGTAGAAGGCATAACGGTCAGGTTGATTCCTTTCTTGAGGAGGAGAACAAGTGTTGGAAAAAAGGGTGTCTGTGTGTTGTCTCCCCATGATGAAGGCCGAGACAGCTCTACTTATGGAATGCACACGTAACGGGTGGGCTCCTGACCCAGAACGTTTGCATCCAAACAATTAAATGCAGCGCTTTTGCATCCATGCCTCTTTGTATCCCCTCCTGTGTCCTTTACTTCTCACCTGCAGAGATGGCTATCATTAGCTTCATAATTGTGAGTGATATGATAGAGACATTCACATGAAACACAGATGCTGCTTCCATTAACTTTATAACTATGGAAACAAGTGTGAAACAGATCTATGCATAAAACATAGTCAAAATACAAATTCCCGCTCAAAGCATAGGCTTGGCATAGTTTTCGAGGGCCTCCTTTCATTGCAATCGGGTATCGGCTACCTCTTAGATCATAGGACCCATGCCTTCCACCACCCTGATGTGAAATTGCATATCAGGAGTCAACGGTCTTGCCATTTACACTAAAAACTCGATCCCATTATAATTTCAGAAAATTTGGAAAACAAAGAAAAACATAGGAAAAACCCGAGTCAATCACCCAAGCCAGGCCTCAAATATTATATGCTAGAACCTGTAAATATTGTCGGGTCGGACCTATCACATATCGCAATATGTGCAAGCCTGAGGCCCCACCAATCACGATGTGCGATAGGGCTTCGGACTCACCAATATATATATATCTATATATATATATATATATATATATATATATATATATATATATATATATATATATATATATATATATATATATATAGATATATATATATATATATATATATATATAATATATATATATATATAGATATATAGATATATCATATTTGATAGGTCGGTGGGTCTGATATAAATATCGTTGTGCGTAATATGTATAAGGCCCGGGGCTCCGCTGATATGTGATATGCAATCGGGAGGCGGACCCGAAAACACATATATGTTAATGTTCATACATCCCTTTGGGTTCGTAATGTTACCATTCCCTTTGGAAAACCCCAATTTTAATGTTTCAATGCAAACACATGGATATATGGAAAGACCCGCGTATTGCCATTGGGGCAGATTTGAAAATTAATATGCCATGGTTTATAATCATCGACGGGTCTGGGCAGTTAGGGCGCACCATATACATAGATATTGGACCCTTCCGATAGCAATGAGCGATGGTCTCGGATCCAAAACACAATATACCTCTATTAATATGGTCGTCGGGTCTAGAATGCTTATGTGCCCTTTATACATGGCTTTGGGGCTTGGCCGGTTGGCATTTTGCGATGTGATGGAGGACTTACTCGCATCTCTCTCATTCACTCATGATAAATCATCCCTTTGCCCTTTGATCAAGGTGGAGTGCGATGAGCGAAAGGGGTGATTAATGTGTGCTTTGTGAAGGATTTCCACTATAATGCATGGTGATGGGAATAGTAATATGATGAGGGTTTTGAGAGGTTAAACAAGTCCCGATAAATATAGGAATGAAGGGCTTAAGATAGGTATCTGTTAAAGGGCTTTATCGATCTGTGAATGGAAGATTTGGCTCTCCACATAGTTAAAATCACTAGGATGAAACAGATCATTTGGAGGGATGAAAGACCAGATTTATAGGGGACCCATTGAAAATTTGCTATCAGAGGCATGTTTCAATAGGGTGGTAGTTGTGGCCACAACAAATGGTGAACCAATGGGTGAACCAGTTATTGTTGTTTTCAAATAACCTTCAGATCAATAGAACATTAGGATGTTAAAATAAACTTGAAATGCAAACTACACAGATGGACAAGCATGGGTTCCACTTAAACACTACTGCTTTAGAAGGGATAGAGACAAATAGCTTCTACTTGCTGATATGATTTTGACAGGCATTATCCAATGGCAGCGTTATGAGGTTTATTGACTTCCCTTTACCTGTTTCCTACTTTCAAAAATCCTTTTAGGGTTGTCACTGGTCTATCCATACTTGTTTAGGTGTGTACCTCAACTCTTTATAGCTCATCAAGCTTGATGTAGACATGTTTTTTCTACACTTTATATGATAATTTTAGTGCTATATTGATTGATTGAATGGGGCGCAGTCATGGATCATGCCATATTTTTAAACCGCTTAAGAAAGGTTGGGCTTGCTGTGTCAACCGGTACTCTGAGCCCCAAAACAGTCCTTACTCTAACTGGATTCCCAAACAACCTATCCTTCCAGATAGGCACAAGGACATAACATTTCATTTCCTTTTAGATAAGTCCTTCCAATTTCAGGCACAAGGACTAGAACACAATTAGATTTGCCACAGGGTATGAGACAATGAGCTTAGACCATGAAAGGAGGTTTACTTGTGAGTAACAGGTATTGGACCATTTAATGTGGTGGATGGGACCAATGGAGAATGACTGTAAACCTTACAAGCAAGTATAGGCTAGGTCTGAGTGGGATTTATTTAAATGAAGCATTCCTCCATGCTAGTCCAGCTGTAGTTACACATTTTTTTGTTTTATAAAGATGCCCCTACATGCTCCAGATATTTAAGTTATCAACATATCTCACGCAGTTCTCAATAGATGCTAATGAGGGGTTTCAGTTTGCATTCCACTGCTGATTCTCAAGTGCTCACGGGCTGATAGAAGGTTTGTTTGATTTGCTGGGAAATTATGGATTCAGGAACAACAGAATCATCAGGAAGCTAATGAGGCAAGGAAAGGCCAAGAGTAGTGAATGAGGGCAGATCTAAAAGGTAGAATGAAACCAGATGACTACAATTAGCTGGCTGAAAATGAATGTAATACAAAATAGCAGGAGAATAGACTTGGTAGAAAAAAAAAGGAAAGAACAAAAATACAACTACACTAACAGCAAAAGAAATGAAATCTAACCTACTTAGGAGGTAACCACCAAAGCAGTGGCTACTGGAAATATCTCTTCAAATGTTGGCCATTAACAGGGAGCTTTTCAGTCTCCCCTGGTATTGTTTTCAACCTGTAATTCCCTTGACCAATCTTTTCAATGACTTGGAATGGGCCCAGCCATAGATGTTGGAATTTTGTGTGTTTACCCTTTGGCTCACTTAGCTTGTCCCATTTCAAAACTAGTTCCCCCACTTGGAAATCTTTATCTCCCACCAGATGATGATCAAACCATATTTTTACAATCATTTGGTGATTTTTGAATTTAATTCTGGCTCTATCCCTTAATTCCTCTAGCTTCATCAGTTGGTCGATCCTTTCTTGAAGCGGGGCTGAAGGGGTTCCTCTTGAAGCTTGGGAGAGCTGTAAGGATGGAAGGGCAATGTTTGGGGGCAAGATGGCTTCCTGTCCATAGACTAGGAAGTATGGAGAGTTTCCCAAGGCCACTTTAGGGGTGACCCTATCGGCCCAAAGGGCATTTGTCAAGGCGTTGTGCCAGTTCCTCTGGTTATCAGCGACTGTCTTGTGGATTATGCAGATAAGGTTCTTATTGGAAGACTCTGCAACTCCATTTCCCTGGGGATAATAGTTTGCTACATATTTTATGTGGATTGACTTATCAATGGCAAACTCAGTCAGTCTTAGAGATGAAAAATAAGAAGCGTTATCAAAGATGAGAGCATCAAGGATGCCATACCTATTGATAATGAATTTCTCAATGAATGATATTACCTCATCTTCATTCACCTTCTAGAGTGGGATGGCTTCGGTCCATCTAGTGAAGTAATCAGTCGTTGTGAGTATATACTTGTGCTGCTATGAGGAGTTTGGAGTGATCTTTCCTATGACGTCTAGGCCCCATTGCTGGAACGGTTGGTAAATCATGACAGGCCTGAGGGGAACAATAGGCTTTCTTTCTCGTCCTGCAACAGTTTGGCACGCCTTGCATTTGCGAGCATAGGCATGCGAGTCTCTGAACACTATGGGCCAATAATATCCAGCTCTCAATATTTTGTGGGCAGTGTTCTCTCTGCCATAATGACCACCTGCTGGGCTGTCATACATTTCTTTCAATACATGGTTGGCCTCATCTTTCTCTAAACACCTCAACCAGATTCCATCATTATTTTTTTTGTACAAGATGTTGTCGACCAAATAATACAGGTTGGATTTTAATATAAGAGCTCTCCCCTGTGATGCATCCATGTGTTCAGGACATGAACCCCGCACTAGATAGAAGCGTATGTCATGGTACCATGACTCTGGGTCCAAAATGGTTTCCGATTCTTCTTGCTCATACATCAGTGCTTCGTTATTCCATAAGAGCTCCTCCCTGAGTTCCCTTTGTGCATATTGTACGCTCGACGTTCCTAATTCTTTGGGTGCCTCCTTTTTGTCCACTAAGGCTTCTGCCGGCAGCCTTCAAAGTCCCTACCCTCGAACTATTTGGGTCGGCTTTATCTCCAAGTCGAACTCTTGCAGGGCGGTCATCCAATTTCCTTTTCGTTCACCCATTTCTTTTTGCACGAAGAGGGCTCTTACAGCCGGATGGGGCACGATGACTTTGGTCTTGGCCTTTAGTAAGTAAGGGTGGAAATGTTTAATGGCCTTGAAAACTGCATAGCCCTGTTTCTCCACGTCTGGGTAATTCAGTTCCGCTCCTTGGAGATTTGAACTCATGTAGGAAATGGGGACTTCATTGCCATCATCATTTTTTTGAGTGAGAAATGCGGCATATGAAAGGTCAAAAGAAAAGGTGTATAAGAAAAATCCTTTTCCGAAATCAGGGTTGACCAATGCAGGAGCTTCAGCAATGGCTTCCTTGATTCGCAGAAATGCTTCCTTGGCTTCATTGCTCCATTTGTACACACCGTCTTTCTTCATCATTAGCTGCAAGGGGCGTATTATTTCGGCGAAGCCTGAGACGAAATTTCTATTGAAATTAATCCTCTCGAAGAAAGATTGCATGGATTTTTCATTAGCAGGGGGCTATATTATCATGATGGTTGTCACACGGAATAAGTCGATCTTGCAGACAAGATAGACCTTCCTAGAATCTAAAGAAGACCTAATGACAAGCAAACCAACCAGACACTATCTTTCTCTAAATACGCTTTTATAAACAAAGGCAAACAAGTGTTTTAGGGCCTACCTTAGGTCCAAGACGAGTTTGTGGAAGCCTTCGCTCCTTCGATCCAAATGAGCTCCTTTGTCGCGAATATGCAAACACAAACAAGCAAACAAATTAAATAACACCTGAAAAGCCAATATCATAAAACATATTTAACATGAAAGTCAAGGAGTTCATGAAACAAATAACATGAGATACTTGTTGAGAAAAATGAGTTTGATTGTATTAATTCAAAAGAAGAAGAACTTTACAACCTGTGCCTTGATGTTGTACAAGCTCCTCCTAGGGTCCAGCAAGAAGTCTCCTCTACTTTGACAAGTTTCACTCACTTCCCAATGAAGCCAAAAAGGTATGTGACCTCTCCTCTCAAGCTCAACTAGGAAGTATTAATTTCACCAGCATTTACCCTCAAAAATGTTCAGCCTCTAACCTCTCCAGCAACCAGCCCAATGCCTGAATTTATGGTGCAATGGAGGGAAGTTACTAGGTCCTCCTTCAAAGGGATAAAGCCCTCCTTCAAAGGGATAGCTCCTCTCATCAAGGGATTAGCTCCTTCTCCTTTGGGATGCATGAACCACCTAAGAGCGGCAAATCCACGTCAAAATTCCTTCTAGAATCATCTAAAATCAACCCAAAGTGAGTTTTTAGAATAAACTTGTGCCTTTTTTACTTTCATAGGGGTCCGCACCCACACCTTTAGGGACAGAGCGGGCAGGTCCACAGTTTTTGTAAACAGAAGGTGCGGGACCGCAGGTAACAGTGAGAGAAAGTGCAGAACCAGAGTTTTATTGATTTTCAATGTCTTTCTCTCATTTTCAAAGCTTGACTTGAAGAGCTGAGGTCTGAGACTTGCTTAGGAGGAAAGTACAAGTGATGATAGACCCATACTGACTGCAAATGATCATGGTGACGATATTTTTGTGTAACAGATTGCCCCTTAAAGTGTGAAGTCTGTAGTAGATGAGGATTTCATTTATCATTTAGGAAGAGTGAAGTACTTTATCATTTCGAGGATCATCTTGTGGAAAGCCCGGTTGGAACCTATAAAAACATTCAATGCAATATATATATATATATGAGATCATATCATCGCTGAGGTAGGCATTCCCATACTCAGATCAAAACTGACTTATAAAACTAACTACTGCTCTGATACAGGAATGACCTTGTAAAACATCACAAGTATAGACTCATGTGGACACAGTATGGACGCAACCATCTGTTTATGAATAGTCCATTATATAATGAATACAAAATTCCTCGCAGCCTGGATTGTGGAAACTAGTTCCAGGGTCTTCATTTCTACTTCTCGACATAGTACGATTCTATCCATGCGAATAAATGTGTTGAATTTGAACATGGTAGAAACCACTTGATTACCAATCAATGATGTAAACTGTTAACAAGTGTGAGAGAAACCACCAGTGATGTCAATGGCTCTCAAAGTACCCAGTACAATCCATGAGATGTGAATAAATGTGTCGATGTCAAACATGTCACAGAATCCTTTGATCGAAGGTCAATGATGCAACCTGTCATCAAAGGCGAGAAACCTGTCATTGAGGCATGCAGATCCAAGGTACTGACGATTTCTAGATCATCTTTCTAGATAATGAGCTGAAGTCGATAGAAAGCGATCCGTCACAGGCAAGCCCACAACACGAAATCATAGATCAAGTTGAAGAAATTTAGTTGCAAGGATTGACTCAGGGATGGTCAAGATGGATGATAGATATTTTGCAGATGAATGGCTTATTGGCAGTGACCTCTTGAACACATAACGACACGACAGATGGCTTGGTGACAATTGACCCAAAGTTAATACCCAGAAATCGGTTGAAGACTTTCAATGTGGTTTGATCAACTGTTAGGCAAAGGATTTCCCAACCCAAGTGAATAAAAGTGTCGTGTTCAAGAGTGGTTACAAAGTATGACAAACAGGCTCATTTTTCTCTCTTTTCCCCCACCATTTTTGGCAAGTACCTCTTTATTTTTGACAAGCTTGACGAGAATAACATTTTCTTGATTATAAGCTCATCCTTCGGATGAGTCCAACTTAGTTTAAATTCGAACCCTAAGAAGGAGTGGTTCATTCCTGTTTGTAATTGAACAGGTCCTTTACTGTGAAATTTTAACGAGTCCAGTATAGGAGAAACTCAGCGTTTTTCAATTCTAGAGAGTCTGAAAAAACTTAAGAAAACTCCAGGGTTGACCTTTTTCGTAAATTTGTGTCTCCCAAGCCTGAAAAAGTATAAAATAATACTTGAGAGAACCGCTTGATCTTTTACGACCAAGGAGTACTTTTCGTAATTAGTGCCCTTGATTCAAAAAAGTAAAAAAGTGATCAACGACACGTCATTTTATAACCAATATCGAATTTGAAACGACAAAAATCCGGCAATCTTTTCATGTTTTTACGATCAGAAAAGAGCTGTAAGTGGACCGTCTTTTAATTCTGTTTTAACGAGTCTAAAAGAAAAACTCGACGATCGTTTCATGTTTTAGGAGTCAGAAAAGAGCTTAAAGATGACTCTAAATGTTTTTCGTTGAAAATGATAGATTTCGCCTGAATAATCCGTTATCTTGAACAAAAACTCAAACATTACTCATACTTGTTTGAAATGGATAAAAATGTTGCAAAAATACCTTTCCAAAGTGAAACATAAACAAATTTGCAATTTATTTACTCAAAAAACTTAATTAAAGGGTCTTTGTCAATTCATTTTTACCATTTGAGTTTTGGGTGAGAAAATAGTGCTTTTGTCCAGAAAACTTCCCGTGAAGATTGTGGAAAATCCAACCGTCGGAATCAAATGCCGTCTTCTCCAGGTAATCCACATCATCCTACTCTTCATTTTTAACCATTTCATTTCTTGTTTTAGGCTTTCATTTCATTTTTTGGAGGGTTTTTAGGCTTAAAACCCGCGCACGGGGGCCCGTAGGTGTACCACTGCTGACCCGCAGACCCCGAATTTTTCTCCATTGGGAAAAAGTCAAGGGTCCGCACCTTCCATGTAGACAAGGTG
Source organism: Pinus tabuliformis (assembly GCA_031772625.1). Lineage (NCBI taxonomy): Eukaryota > Viridiplantae > Streptophyta > Pinopsida > Pinales > Pinaceae > Pinus > Pinus tabuliformis. The sequence continues at coordinate 1,084,550,237 of CM062815.1, read as the reverse complement.
CGGTCCCACGCACTGTGTCTAACCCGGAGGGTGCGGTCGCCACCGCAAGGGTTTTTAACCCAAAATTTCTCAAAATTGGCCGAAACAAAATAATTTCTAGCATTCTAATTTATCTTTTCACTTGATGTAGAGAGTACATCATGCTAGATTGGCGTGAATGAGAGCATGAGGACGCGGATGCTACCACATGGAATCATCATCCTTCACTTGATGCTTTGAAGGCGTGCAGCCTGTACAAATTCTGGGCCATTCTTGGCATGAGGGCTCAGGTGGATTTCTTACAGTGGCTGGTTGACAGATGGAGCATATAGGACCAGTGCTTCTTCATTGGTGGCCACCAGCTCGAAATCGAGCCAGCGTGCTAGTGCCAGTCTTTCCAGCCTTCCTCCAGTGATCAAATATGCTCTTACAAAGTGGTCTCAGAGTGTCAAGGTCAAATTTTGTCATTTCAAAGAGTCTTCAAGCAAAATTTGGTCACTAGGCATTAGGTCTAGGGTTTGTTTTCACTCTTTTCAAAGTTGTCCAAATGGCAGTCCATGTCATCATTCAGCTGAGTGTATCATCATTCAGAGGGTTTTCATCATCATGTCAAGTTCCATTGGGTCATTTTACACCTTGTTCATGCTTCAGTTGCGCCTAGGCAAGGTTCATTTCCCTCTCCTAGGGTTTTGAAGGCAATTTCTCTTGAATGGTCAAATCATTAGCAAAACTTGCATCCTGATGTTCATACACCTTCCCCTATCCTTAATGTACCTTATTAAACACTTCCCATCACTGAGATCCCCCAAATTCTTCATTTTCGCACAAACCCTAGTTTCTTGCTACAACCTGGCAATTTTCTAGGTTGGGCCTGTGTTTTGCCCTTTCGGACCCCTTCCCCTCACTCAATATCTGAGATTCCACCTTCCTCTACTTCCTAACATCCCTTCCTACTCCCCAAAATTTCCTCAAGAATTTAGAAGCCCCCTATCCCCTTCATTTCGCTTCATTTCGACAAATCCCTTGTTCCACACATCGGGATAGCTTTCACTCAAATAATGTTTCGGAGCAAGGAAAGATGAATTTGGAAAACCTGAGAGAGGTTTTTGTTCACAACAGGCCAAGGAAGTAAAACCTCCTTCACTTTTTACACAAGTGTCATGGTTTTAGAGAAATGTCAAAAATACCCTTGCCTCAGGAGAATCGAATGCACCTATGTAGTGACCTTGACAAACTCACGTTTTCTCATAGCTTGGTTGGCCAAATGACTTTTTTGATGAGTCAAATGATAGCTAGACACAACGATCTTTCCAATGAGCTATCATGAGCTCAATTTGGAGTTGAGGAAGGCATTCAAAAGTTGACTGCAACAGCACTCTGCCTTGAGGCAGCCTCATTTGGCACATTTTGACCAGTCTTGGGAGATTTGATTTTTGATAGGGTAAATGAACTCCAAATTAAAAAATTATAGTTGGGTTGGAAATTATACTCAAAGACCTTTCCAACGCGCTATCCTGCGCCCAATTTTGACACCAGGAAGGCCTCCAAAAGTCTCCTGTAAAAAGGCACTACGCACAGGGCTATATGCGCCGCGCCTTCCTGATGCGCCACGCCAGTGTATTTTTGCACTGTGTTTTGTTGTCTGATGCGCCGCGTGCCCCTGATGCGCCGCGTGCCTAGTTCAATGCGCTGAACCATCAACAACTTCACAAACTTGCTCCAAATCGTCCGAAACCTGTGGATCATCACTTGTTCAAGTAGGTTAACCCTCTGATTATTGCTTTTCATTCAAATTTGATGGTGGTTTGATGGTGTTTGTGTATGGTGAGTGTTCAAACGAAAGCAAACCCTACCTTTGAAATTTCTCAAAGAAAATTGCTGCCTAGGGTTTCAAACTGTTGTTTTGTTACCAAGTCCATCCTTTATTCCCTCACCACTCCCTTATTCCATTTTTCTCTTGAATTCCCAAACCCTAGCTACACATTCCTAGACCCTAATCATTATCCCAAAATCTAAATCCTATTCTTTAAACACCTTATTCCCCATATCCAAAAATGACATCAAGGCTGTCTTTGCCAATGAAGCAAGGAAATAAATTTTAATCAAACACCATCCTCTGTTCTTCAAAGCAATGATCCATTGTTGACAAAGGCACCTTCAGCTACGAATCAGTTTCATGTACAGCTAAGAAATCAGTTTGAGGCACAAAATCAAAGCTTGATGCAAACACAATCAAGCAATCAAATGCAATCTCCATCTGGTTCACATGTAGATTTAGCTAGTCAGGGGCAGTCACAAAGTAATAACCAATTTCTTACTCAATTCACACAACAGGCACACTCATCTTTCAAGGACAGCCTTTAGGCCAGGTATTCCAAAACAGATTAATTATCAGCCTTCAAATCAAAGTGATATCTCAGTCAAGCTCCTTGAATCGAAGGGGGCAGAAAAGTTTGCTAGGCACTCTACAAAGTGAGATAAGTAATATGAGGTCAAAGAGACTAATAGACAGGGCTGATAGGGACAAAGCATTGCTGAGACACATGGCTTTCCACTACAAGGCACGGAACAAGGTCTGCGAGGCACGGATAAGGAATCTAAAGGCAAAATTGAAGAAGGCAATCAAAAATCAAAAACGGCGAAAGAGGCTAGATCCACTTCGAGTTTTGGTCAAGGCTTCTCTAGCTGAGCATGGTACTTGATTGGAGACCCCCAGCCCAAATTTCAACAAGTTTGGGGAAAATTTTGTCAATTTTGAAATTTTTGTGTAAAAAACAGGTTTTTGGGCTCAACGCGTAGCGCGCCGCACGCTACCCATAAGATTGGGAGGTCCAAATCACGAATGGTTTGCATTTTTGAATTTTTCATGATGAAATACACATGCTCAGCTATTTCCAAGGCATTTCATCAAGGTTTGGGTCCCCAAAAGGTCAAAAAACATGTAAACAATGACCTCACTGCCCCTTTTTGGACACACAGGAAGAAGTCTTGGGAGAATGAACTTTTGGAGGGGCAAATGGACACCAAATTCAAAACTTCTACTTGGGTTGGAAAGTAGACATCCATATCTTTCCAATGAGCTATCTTGGGCTCAATTTGGATGTTGGGAAGTGCCCCAAAATCAGGTGGAAAGGCACGCGACGCATAGGGCTCAGGCGCGCTACGCATCAGGGTTTTTTGCAAAGTTTTCATCTTCAGCTCAGGAAACGAAGCCAGTTTGACCAGTTTTGACTTGTGATGGGATTTTTCACCCTCCTTGATGTAATTAATGGAACTTTATGTTGACTTGACACTTATTTACCTATTCCAGATGATTCATTCATAAAATAGCAAAAATTTAATGAATGAATCAGTTTCCTACCTTATAGAGGCAAGTTGTTTTGACTGCCTAGATTGTAGTGCTTTGTTTAGAATTGGTTGAAACAGTGCCTAGGATGATGAGCTCGACCCCTAGAGGCAAGGGAATGATTTGGCTTGCCTATATTATGTATTTTCTTAGTCATTTTCATGGTTGGACTCTTGGGAATAGCTTGATACACTATTGTACATATTTTATCTGCAATTTTGGCAAAGGATAGACCAGGGTTTTGCAACACTATTTGGGATTCATGTGGCCTTATGTGTTGATGGTGTGTTTCTCTCAATACTTGTAAGTTGTGTATGTGTATCACTTTCCTTATTTAATCTTCTGTAATTAAACAAATGAAGTGTTAAGGTAGAATCCATAAATTTGCTATGCTCTGCCTTTAAGTTTGTTTAATTTTCAATGTTTTCTTCAGTTTAAGGAGAATCCTTGAGACTTCCTTGCTCTCCTTAGCTCCTCACCTGTCAGGTCTATTCATTCAATCACTTCAAAGGCATCAAAACAATCACCTATCTTGCCCCAAGTAGACCTCTGCAAAAGCTCTGCCTCATCCCCGCACCCAAAATTGCCTTTCCCTTGAATTCAACAAGACTTCAAAAAATAAATTCCATAGTCCTTGTACTTCATACCTAGCCTAAAATTAGTCATCAATTCAGTCATCTCGAGTCTCTTTGATTACTTTTTTCTGAGATTGACCAGAGAGAGCCCTCTCCTGTCCTTGTAGGGCTAGCTACGAGGCTGAGCTTGGTTTGATGTTGCCTCGAGTTTTGCCTTCCTCAGCCTGAGGCAAATTCAAACGCTAACATAGTGGCGACCATACTAGGGAGAACATGGTTTGCTTGTTGATGTCATTTGTTTTATAGCTACAGACGGAGCTTGAAGTTATGCTAGGTAGCCTTCGAAACGCTTTTGCTTTGCATTAGCGGAAGTAGATAAACGCTGCTTCAGTCAATCTCTGGTCTAGCTTGTAAACGTGACATCTAACTTCTTAATTACCCCAGTACATGTATTAAGTTCAGATCTGATTGTTGATGGTGGAAAATGATCAGACACTGGCAAGGCTGAAATCATTCACCTGGCGACTCTAAATCAGTTTTGAGATCAGATCTAAAGACTCCACTGGAGGATGATCCCGACCAGCAAAAACATGAGAGGACAACATGGACAGATCAGGTATTCAAGTTGGAATTTCATCCAAGACATTTTGTTCTTTGTCATAAATTATTTCTTCTCTTTTCCCAAGAATGTCAAGAAGGCTTTGCAACGTAAATTGTATTTGAGAAGAGATCCTCGGCCTGCAGTTGATTCTTTCCCTTTGAAGATTGTGAATACCAAAGATTTGCATACCTTTGAGCTTGATCAAGATCTTTCTTCTAAATTTTGTGATGACCATCTTTAGATTGATGAACCTCAAGAGACCAAGACTGATAATATACCAGCTGTACATACCCCTACACCTTGTAAAATTCCAGATCGGTATAAACCTCTTGTTTTACCTTCTGTTCTTCATGCTTTCCCCAAAAGCTATGATCTATACTTGCCGAGGTTTGACGGTGAATGTAAGAATTTCAACGCTGAGAAACATGTGCAAAATTTTGAGTCTTTTCTAGAACTTTTTGAAGTTGATGCAGAAGATGTCAGTATAAGGCTTTTTGCTCTTTCTTTGCAAGCTAAAGTGAAGAGTTGGTTCAAAGCCCTGCCTGATGCAAGCATCTCAGATTTCTGGCAGTTCGTCAAAGTTTTTCTCGACAGGTGGATGATCGGGCAGAACCTTTTCTTGATTGTAGAAGAGTATAACCACCTGAAAAGACTACCAGGGGAGACAGTACAACAGTTTTCGGCCAGATTTAATCAAGTTTATTATTCAATGCCAGTTGAGATAAGGCCTACTCCTAGATCTTCTCTCTTGCACTATCCGGGTGCCTTTGATCCGGAGATGGAGTTTCAGCTGAGAGAAAGGGATATTGCAACACTTCATGAGATGCAAAACAGTGCAGTAAATGTAGAGGCTCATCTGCTGATCCGAAGGGCAAGGATGAAGGAAGAAGAGATGAAAAACATAGATCCGGAAAAATCGACATCTCTAGAGGTAAAGCTTGACATTTTGGTAAGTGTAGTAGAAGAGATGATGCAAAGGATCACCACAGGGAATAATTATGATGTTCAAGCTCATGGCTCGCTGATTGAAGAAGAACAAGTTGCCGCTCCAAAACATTTTGTTTCTTATCCTAGTTGTCATAGATCTGATAATGATTGTTTTGTAGATCACCTTGGCGAAGAAAGAACTGTTGATATGACATGCATGCTTGATGATGTCTTTTATACTGATGATTTTCCTCAGTTTGATCAGTATGATGATGATTATGTTCTCCAAACAGAAGTTAATCTTGTAGATGAATCAGCAGCTAGTTTGTGCGAGGAGGAAGTTCACTTATAGCAGCTCGAGTACAATGATCAAATGATGCATATCAGCTATGACATTGATGAGGAAAGTGCAGAAAATTGGGAAGTAAGTGAAGGATCTTTGCCTTTTTGCTTTGATTCATGTCAGTTCATCAGAGACAACTTCCATGCAATCAGAAATTAGCTATCGACTAGTCCTGATTTGGATCCTCTTGAGCGCCATGAAAACTTTGTTCAAGACTTCTCATATTCAGATTTGCAACCCCCGAAATCCATTGATTTTCAAGTTGCAGCTGAAGACTTGGAAGTGCACACACATGATTTAATGATTCAAAGTGACTCCGTACCATTCTGTTTTGAATCATTTCAGTTTTTGAAGGGTAGATTGCATAGTAAATCTTCAAATGAACAGCCTATAACAAATCAGCAATCTCTCAGTGTTAATGTTGAGGATGAGACAGATAACAAAATTCTTGAGCAGCCTGTAGCATCAGATTTGCAGCCACCAAATGAAATTGAAGGGCAGATTACAGATGAAGCTGTGGAAGACGAAATACATGATTTGATGATGCAGGAAGATTCTATACCCTTTCGTTTCAAAGCATTTCAGTTTATAAGGCAGAATCTTCGTAAAATCTCTCAAGAAAAAGATGAACAACTAGAAGGATGTCATACATTTTCAATGGATACATTACAACAGTCTTTTCAAGTTTTTCATGATCCAATAGCTGATGTTTTGGATGAGGTTTGCAGTCAAAGTCTTTCTCCATTGACTACATGTGAGCTTGAAACATGTGCTGATATGAATTTGATCCGGCAGCCGGTTTCTTTCTCATTTTCAGCAGAGGTCTTGTCACAAGGCTCAGATCAAAGTTTGCATTCATGGTATGAGGAAACGAGAAGTAATCCATTAGATGAGCTAAGTTCCAGTGTGCTTGAATTTCAAGATCCTTATGCAGTGTTTTTGGAGGAGGATAGAGAATTCATATCATTCAACGGATCTGTTTCCAAGTTGTCATGGGAGTTGCCTTTCAGTAGTTCTCTCTTGTTGTTCATAAGCGAGCACTTGCGGAAAATTCGAACAACAGATGGAATACTTACTTGGTTGCACTGGTTGTTTCATTTCACTTGATCAGGTGATGAATGAAACTGTTAGAGTAGGTTGTGATGAATAAGCTCCCCTTTGAGCATCATTTCTAGTTTGTCAGTTGTGTTTAAGTATTGAGTCAGTTTTTAGTTGAGTGAGAGTCAATTTGTGTCATCCGAGTCATCAGTTTTCAGTCATGCATTTTAGTTTGAGTTTTTGACTCCATTGCCCAATGGATAAGGCGTTGGTCTGCTCTCCCAAAGATCTACTGTTCTTGGCACCTCCAAGGAGCTACCATCCCCATTGGCGCCAATGTTAGTGTCAGTCTTTCCAGCCTTCCTCCAGTGATCAAATATTCTCTTACAAAGTGGTCTCAGAGTGTCAAGGTCAAATTTTGTCATTTCAAAGAGTCTTCAAGCAAAATTTGGTCACTAGGCATTAGGTCTAGGGTTTGTTTTCACTCTTTTCAAAGTTGTCCAAATGGCAGTCCATGTCATCATTCAGCTGAGTGTATCATCCTTCAGAGGGTTGTCATCATCATGTCAAGTTCCATTGGGTCATTTTACACCTTGTTCATGCTTCAGTTGCGCCTAGGCAAGGTTCATTTCCCTCTCTTAGGGTTTTGAAGGCAATTTCTCTTAAATGGTCAAATCATTAGCAAAACTTGCATCCTAATGTTCATACACCTTCCCATATCCTTAATGTACCTTATTAAACACTTCCCATCACTGAGATCCCCCAAATTCTTCATTTTCGCACAAACCCTAGTTTCTTGCTACAACCTGGCAATTTTCTAGGTTGGGCCTGTGTTTTGCCCTTTTGGACCCCTTCCCCTCACTCAATATCTGAGATTCCACCTTCATCTACTTCCTAACATCCCTTCCTACTCCCCAAAATTTCCTCAAGAATTTAGAAGCCCCTTATCCCCTTCATTTCGCTTCATTTCGACAAATCCCTTGTTCCACACATCGGGATAGGTTTCACTCAAATGATGTTTCTGAGCAAGGAAAGATGAATTTGGAAAAACTGAGAGAGGTTTTTGTTCACAACAGGCCAAGGAAGAAAACTCTCCTTCACACTTTACACAAGTATCATGGTTTTAGAGAAATGTCAAAAATTTCGTTGCCTCAGGAGAATCGAATGCACCTCTAAAGTGACCTTGGGAAAATCAGGTTTTCTCCTAGCTTGGTTGGCCAAATGACTATCGTGATAAGTCAAATGATAACTAGACACAAAGATATTTCCAATGAGCTATCATGAGCTCAATTTGGAGTTGAGAAAGGCATTCAAAAGTTGACTGCAACAGCACTCTGCCTTGAGGCAGCCTCATTTGGCACATTTTGACCAGTCTTGGTAGATTTAATTTTTGATAGGGTAAATGAACTCCAAATTAAAAAATACTAGTTGGGTTGGAAATTAGACTCAAAGACCTTTCCAACGCGCTATCCTGCACCTGATTTTGACACTGGGAAGGCCTCCAAAAGTCTCTTGTAAAAAGGCGCTACGCACAGGGATATATGCGCCGCGCCAGTGTATTTTTGCGCTGTGTTTTGCTGTCTGATGCGCCGCTCACCCCTGATGCGCTGCGCGCCTAGTTCAATGCGCCAAACCATCAACAACTTCACAAACTTGCTCCAAATTGTCCGAAACCTGTGGATCATCACTTGTTCAAGTAGGTTAACCCTCTGATTATTGCTTTTCATTCAAATTTGATGGTGGTTTGATGGTGTTTGTGTATGGTGAGTGTTCAAACGAAAGCAAACCCTACCTTTGAAATTTCTCAAAGCAAATTGCTGCCTAGGGTTTCAAACTGTTGTTTTGTTACCAAGTCCATCCTTTATTCCCTCACCACTCCCTTATTCCATTTTTCTCTTGAATTCCCAAACCCTAGCTACACATTCCTAGACCCTAATCATTATCCCAAAATCTAAATCCTATTCTTTAAACCCCTTATTCCCCATATCCAAAAATGACATCAAGGCTGTCTTTGCCAATGAAGCAAGGAAATCAATTTTAATCAAACACCATCCTCTGTTCTTCAAAGCAATGATCCATTTTTGACAAAGGCACCTTCAGCTACGAATCAGTTGCATGTACAGCTAAGAAATCAGTTTGAGGCACAAAATCAAAGCTTGATGCAAACACAATCAGGCAATCAAATGCAATCTCCATCTGGTTCACATGTAGAGTTATCTAGTCAGGGGCAGTCACAAAGTATTAACCAATTTCTTATTCAATTCACACAACAAGCACAGTCATCTTTCAAGGACAGCCTTTAGGCCAGGTATTCCAAAACAGATTAATTATCAGCCTTCAAATCAAAGTGATATCTCAGTCAAGCTCCTTGAATCGAAGGGGGCAGAAAAGTTTGCTAGGCACTCTACAAAGTGAGATGAGTAATATGAGGTCAAAGAGACTACTAAACAGGGCCGATAGGGAAAAAGCATTGCTGAGACACATGGCTTTCCACTACATGGCACGGAACAAGGTCTGCAAGGCACGGATAAGGAATCTAAAGGCAAAATTGAAGAAGGCAATCAAAAATAAAAAATGGCAAAAGAGGCTAGATCCACTTCGAGTTTTGGCCAATGCTTCTCTGGCTGAGCATGGTACTTGATTGGGGACCCCCAGCCCAAATTTCAACAAGTTTGGGGAAAATTTTGTCAATTTTGAAATTTTTGTGTAAAAAACAGGTTTTTGGGCTCAATGCGTAGCGCGACGCGTGCTACCCATAAGATTGGGAGGTCCAAATCACGAATGGTTTGCATTTTTGAATTTTTCATGATTAAATACACATGCTCAGCTATTTCCAAGGCATTTCATTAAGGTTTGGGTCCCCAAAAGGTCAAAAAACATGTAAAAAATGACCTCACTGCCCCTTTTTGGACACACAGGAAGAAGTCTTGGGAGAATGAACTTTTAGAGGGGTAAATGGACACCAAATTGGAAAATTAAACTTGGGTTGGAAAGAAGACATCCAGACCTTTCCAACGAGCTATGGTGAGCTCAATTTGGATTCTGGGAAGTGCCCCAAAATTAGGTGGAAAGGCGCGCGGTGTGTAGGGCTCAGGCGCGCTATGCATCAGGTTTTTTTGCAAAGTTTTCATCTTCAGCTCAGGAAACGAAGCCAGTTTGACCAGTTTTGACTTGTGATGGGATTTTTCACCCTCCTTGATGTAATTAATGGAACTTTATGTTAACTTGACACTTATTTACCTATTCTATATGATTCATTCATAAAATAGCAAAAATTTAATGAATGAATCAGTTTCCTACCTTATAGAGGCAAGTTGTTTTGACTGCCTAGATTGTAGTGCTTTGTTTAGAATTGGTTGAAACATCTCCTAGGATGATGAGCTCGACCCCTAGAGGCAAGGGAATGGGTTGGCTTGCCTATATTATGTATTTTCTTAGTCATTTTCATGGTTGGACTCTTGGGAATAGCTTGATACACTATTGTACATATTTTATCTACAATTTTGGCAAAGGATAGACTAGGGTTTTGCAACACTATTTGGGATTCATGTGGCCTTATGTGTTGATGGTGTGTTTCTCTCAGTACTTGTAAGTTGTGTATGTGTATCACTTTCCTTATTTAATCTTCTGCAATTAAACAAATGAAGTGTTAAGGTAGAATCCATAAATTTGCTATGCTCTGCCTTTAAGTTTGTTTAATTTTCAATGTTTTCTTCAGTTTAAGGAGAATCCTTGAGACTTCCTTGCTCTCCTTAGCTCCTCACCTGTCAGGTCTGTTGGAGAGGTAAATCCCCTCTACGGATAGAGGCGATCCCTACTAGCCCAGCAAGGGTCTAGCAACAATCAAACAATGCTGCTATGCATGTTCCTAATTACAATTAAACAAGAGGTAAAGAGCACCTACTTGGATTCCCGTGCCGTCGTTTAACGAAGAGATGTTGCCTTCGCTCCTTCGCTTTGGCTGGTCACAATCCTCCGCGATCTCCGCGAATAGATACCTGCACACACGAAGAGGAAATAAATGCAAGCGTGAAATCTAATAAAAGCAACCATACATCAGTCACAAAAGATGTAATTCACATTTAACCATTGCAAGTACAAATGAGAATGGAACAATAATAGCAGTCATCTATTATTAATCAGAATAGAGAAGAGTACAACCAAATGTTCTGACGTCGGTAACCTTCTCAGGAGGGGCCAGTCAGCATGTATCTCAAGCATTCACCTTTGAGGCTGATTCTCCCAAGACAAACAACTCTCTCTCACACACAAGCAACACAAAACAACCTTCCCTAAGCAATCAATCACTTCCACACCTAGCACACCAAATACCTATAGTAGCAGCAATCTAAGCACTATAAGCTCTATACAATCCAAGCTATGTCTAACTAGCCGCTCATGGTAATGGTGGAAGTATATGTAGGAGAAGGAGTCTCCTAAAAGGGTGGAAGGATGAGCTTATCCTTGAGGGGAATGGTTGCAAAGGGTCGAACAGACATGCCATAGAAGGGAGTCGACATTCACAAAGCTAACAACCAAGCCTGGAGTTATCTGGAAGGCTGGTTGTTTGAATAAAATCGCCCAAACTGGATCAGCGCGGATTATGAGGCAACTGACGCGATGTCGCCGCGTCTACATAACTAGGAAAGTCATGTCAGCGCGGAAGAACACGGGAAAGGCGCGCTGGCGACCAGCGCGGAAAAGTGATGTCCTTCCGAGCTAGCAGCGCGCGGAATACACTATGGAGCGCCAGTCATCGCGGGTATTTGGGAAACAGACGCGCTAATCAACAAAACTTTGGGAAAGTGGGTTTTTGGGCCAGTTCAGAAGGCATGAACTTGATTTTGGTGAATTCTTGGCACAGTAGGGTGACTGACAGAATGGCAGTGACAAATTACTGTGTAACAGATGCCCCCTAAAGCATGAAGACCGAGAGAGTGGGAGGGGTGAAATGCTTTACAACACACACCGAACTGGAACACCACCAGGAAGGATCGAAATATCTCTGATAATCAAGTACATGCAGTCTAGGCATGGGCACAGCCATCCAAAAAGACATGCGAAAAGGTCTGTTGGAATGGACGCAGCCACCCAGCTAAAGAGACCATAATAATGATAAGGTATGGTCGCAGACATCCATGATGACTCAGGTATGGGCGCAGCCATCCATCAATGAGTCATGTAATGATCATCCACAAAATCGCAACCTGGACCATAATAGACAGGGATCCAGGGTCTTGTGCTCCGTCCCGATCCGAACAAATTACAAGTTCAAGCATGTGAATATATGGGTTGAAGTCGAACATGCATGAACATCGTCTGATTACCAGTCAATGATGAAAACTGTTAACAGACGCGAGAGGTACCACCAATAATGACAATGGCCCTCAAGGTACTATAGGTACAATCCGCGGCATGTGAATCAATGAGCTAGTGTCGAACACCCACGGAATCATTCGATCGGAAGCCAATGATGTAAACCTCGCGTCGAACACGAAGAACGTGCCATTGAGGCATGCAGGCTCTAAGGCACCTGAAGGGAGTCTCTAAGTCACCTTCCCGGATAATGAGCCGAAGTCGACAGGAAGTGACCTTGATCGAAGGTGGGCCATAATGTTTCCCACATCATCGACGCGAGACAGAGGAAAAATGATTTGTGTGAGATAGCAGATGAGGTTGTATTATTGCAGAGGTCAACTTCTCTTGAACATATCGACGGCACTGTAGCGGGTTTGGCAGTATTTGACATCAAATGAGCAAAGGGTATAGTGATGATGGCGACGGGCAGATGAGAGGTCAAATAGGATAACCCAAACCCACGGAGGCCAGTGAAAAACAAAATGAGATGGTCCCACCCAGACACGAAGTAGAAGAGTGCCATGTTCAAGAGCGACATACTGCCGACACGACTATGATTACGGTTCCATTTTCCCCACCATTTCTGGCAGGTACCCCGGTTATTTTTGGATGACAAGCTTGACGGGGATAGCATATGCTTGAAGAGTGTCATTTTGACAATGTCCGATGTCATCAAGTGTTTAACGAGCCTGACAAAGGAAAAACTCGGCGTCTTTTCTTGTTTAGAGAGTCTGAAAAGACAGCGGAAAAGGAGACTCCAGGGGGGTCCTTTTTCGTACAGTTGTGTCTCTCGAGCCCGAAAAAGTATAAAACAATGCTCGAAAGAACCGCCCGACCATTACGATCAAGGAGTACTTTTCGTAAATAGTGTTCTTGACCCGAAAAAGTAAAAAAGCGGTCGAAAACACGTCGTTTTAGAGCTGATAACGAGTGCGAAACGACAAACACCTGGCAATCTTTTTAAGTTATACGGTCGGAAAAAGAGCTTAAAATGACCGCCTCTCGTTCCCTTTAATGAGCTGAAAGGAGGCTCGGCCATCTTTTCTTGTTTTATGTCGGAAAAGAGCTCAAAGACGACATTGTTGGGATCAAGTGATTTTAGGACCATGATGATTTTCACCGTCTATTCGAACCTGCACAGGAACACCACCCGCATAAATCCATTCGATATGTGTAAAAAACATACTAAAACATGTATCCAGTAGATCTAGGGCTAAAGCCATGGCAAAAGATGGTAGAAACCCAAAAATATGGACATTTATGAGTTTTTCCTATAAATAGGGGGGGTAAAAAATCATTTTTACCAATTTACCATTTTGGGACGTGAAGGACGTGGAGAAGCCAGAAAGTTGACGGAGTGATTTCCAGCTCGTACGGACACCATTCTTCGAACTGCTTCTTCCAGGTAGGTTCTCCTCTCCTTGCCCTGCATTTCAATCACTTTTGGTAGGATTTTAGCGGTCGAATTTGCCCAATTGGGCAAATTCTTGGCGCATATATGTGCTCTCGGTCAGCGCGGATATCCCGCACGGGTCTGCGCTGGCCGAATTAGGACAAAACGCTGCCAACTTCGGGTCAGCACGGAAAACCCATGTTCTTCCGCGCTGACCTTGAAAAATAACAAAGGGCGACCATGGCCAGCGCGGCTGTTTTTAAAACAGCCGCGTTGGCGCGGAAAAATTTTTTTGTTTCAATTTGAACGTGAAAAATTCCATCCCAGCACTTCTAATTTCTTTTCCTGGCTTGTGCAGGACGCAATGGCTTTCCAATGGCAGGAAAGAGCTCACGAGGTCGAAGATATAGCTACTTGGGCAAGTGCGGAATGCTGCAACGCCATGCGGGCTTGCGGTTTCATGAAGTTTTTTCTCACACCGCGCCTACGGGCCCAGCATGATCTCCTTGAGCTACTGATCAGGGCGTGGAACCCGGTGGATGGGAAGTTTACCATCCGGGGCCAAGATATTGAATTTGACCACAAGGATATCTTTTTCCTGACTGGGTTGTCACGCCGGGGTGCGAGGCCCATCATAGAGGGACAACGACCTGGCGGCGGTACTCTAGATGATCTCATGGCCCGAGTATGTCCGGAGGCGGAGAAGACGCGGAGTGGGAAAGTGGGAATCCCCACGGTGGGAAACATGGTCCTTCGCACCATCCTGTTCATGGTGACCCGGGCAGCGGGAAGCATGGCCAACCATGAGGCTTCGAAGACCCACCTCATGCTAGCTCTCGATTGCCTCGAGCCTAGAATGTTTGATTGGGCCACAGCAGTGACCAACAACATGAAGAGGCAGCTGAGCAACTGTCGTCGCGGAGAGACGAAGCAGTTTGGCTACGGGTCAATCCTGGTCCCGCTCATTCTGGAGCGAGTGCCAGCCATGCGGCTACAGACGCTGGCCGTTGATGCTCCTAGGGGTCCTCGGGAGACGAGGGCCACACGATGGGCTCGCATCATGCCACGCGGAGGTGGTGGCCGGCCACATGCCTGGGGAGCATTCTTCCGGGACTGGCTAGATCAGCAGGTTATCTTCGTGGAGGACTGGCCATACGCGGGTATGGATTTCTGCAATGACCCTGATATGGTGCTGCCCCCAGGGGAACAGTGGGATGATGCAGGTATGTCACTTGACTTTTTGAATTTTGTAGTGTTTTTAAATTTTTTATGTACATGTCTTAATAAATGTCATGGTATGCAGATGTGGGGCCGACTAGACCAATTGGCCTGGCTACCGAGGCACGGAGGGAAGGACAGGGAGCTGGGGCCTTGGCTTTAGTCCCTCCAGGGGTTGACACGTCAGAGACTGTAGCTCGCAACCTTGAGGGGTTGCTGGAGAGAGTGCCTGACTACCAGGGGGTCGAAGAGGTCCCTTTAGAGCATCAGATTCATACAGTGGGGGTGGAACCCAGGGTGCACCGCCTTCTAAGGCGGGTAGCACGAGCAGCTGCGTACTACAGAGAGCATCACCCGGCTCCGTAATTTACCTAGGGTTTTTATTTCCACTGTTATTTTGAGACACATGACTCAGATGTACTGATATTTTGGACATATACACTTATTTTTGAGCGCCTTAGTGCGCCACACAATATATATACATACCGGCTTTTTGGATGGATCATTGTTACATGTGATGATGTTTTGTTTATGTTATGCAATTGTTCAGTACAACTGTGATCTTGTGTATGAATTTGCATGACACATGACCCATGTATTTTATATTTTTAAACAAGCTTAAAAGCACACACACATGCAAACTATGCTTGGAAAATTCATTTATATGCATATGTTTATTCTTAGATGAATCTTTTAGATGTAGTTTATATGCTATGCGAATGTTCGACACATATGTAATCTGATGTATCTACTGCATAACAAATGACCCATTGTGGAATATGTTTACACACACGCATATATTTTATTTTTACGAAAGCTTGAAAACACACATGACAATCACGTATGCAAACTATGCTTTATGGGAAATTTTATTTTTTATGCAAGCTTAAAAGCACATGGTACATATGCAAACTATGCTTGATGGTAAAGGGAACGGGCATGCCCCCCAGCATCGTGTCTCAATTCGAGGTACATGCCCCCCAAGCTTCAGTCCATTGAAAATGGGTTGAAGGTTGACATAATGGGTATAGCGCTCGAATTGCACGAGCGCGTGTTTCATTGTTTTAACAAGGTTGACACAGGTAAAAGAACTATCCTCGGGCACAAACCGTTTCATTATTTTAACGAGGTTGACACATTAGCAAAATTGTCCTCGATACTCCTTGTTTCACTTTTTAGGGAGCTTGTCACAAGACCAGGAACTGCGCTCCAGACAGACCCAATTTTCATTGTTTAGGGAGCTTGACATAGGAAAGTGAACTATGCTCCATCCAACTTCATCATAATGAACAGGAAGTCGGGGCTTCCCAGAGTGGCGCTCCTGGTGGGAGGTCAATGTCTCGGAAGTCAGGACCCAATGCCCCCAGGACACTATGCACGACGGTGGCATTGCTGGATATAGGCACGGGAGAGGTGGCGACGTAGTTGATCTGGGGTGAGACAGATGCAACTGGTGGATGAGAACCAAGAGGGAAGGAGACTTGTGCCGGAGGGGCTTGTGGATGAACGAACGATAATTGATCGATTGTCACTATTCTTCCATCGTGTGGAAAACAAACCACACGGAAAAGTGAAGAAACAAGGGCTCCCATGGCATACACATAATCACGCCCAAGGAGAAGACTGAAGTCTAAAGAACCTTGGGTAACCGAGACGTCTATATAGACTGTCTTGCCTCCCAAAGTGATAGGAAACTGTGGAAGGATCCCTAATGGTTGACTCGTTCCTCCATCAAAAGCGGTGAGATTCGGGGCGACAGGTACAAGTGATGGGGAACCCAAGGCTTGCCAAGTAGTAACGGGCATGAGACTAACCGATGCACCTTCATCCAAGACAGTGCCGGGCAGCGCCATTTGGGCAGCATAGGCGGTGACCCAGAAAGGCACATGGGATGGAAGGGGAGGGGTAGTCAAACGACTCCAATCGAAGGAAATGACCGAACTACTTGGTGGGGGAACCATATGGTTGCCCCCCTGCTCACAAGGAAACGAATCAGAATTCTCCGGAGAGATTGAGGTGGAAAAACCATTATCAAGCTCAGGAGAATTTGACGAGACGAGAAGAACATGAGAATTTTGCTCTTTCGAAATAGAGTGGTCGACAGGAAATGGACTCGAGTTGACACTCTTTCCGACCAATGGTTGGTCTGGAACAGGCTGGACATAGCCGGGTTCGGGAAGAGGGGCCTGGACAAGAGAAGAATGTGAATCAATCTCATTGTCGGGAGGCGGATGATCTGCAGCTGCAGAGAGATGTTGATATCCAACGGGGAGTTAGGGTGAAGGAGCCGGGAGACTTTCCAAGACACTGGAGGCTTTATCCATGAGTGGACAAAGGTGAAGGGGATGGTTGCCTTCACAAAGTCTACAGGGGACTCGAAGCTTCCCTTTGCCCTTTCCCTTCCCAACCGATAAGAGAGCATCGCTATTATCATTAGTGGATGATGAAGGGCGGGCCGGATCGTGGGACCAAACTTCTAATACCATGGGAATGCCAGGACAATCACGAAGCAGATGGTCCTCCCTGCATAATCGACAAGGAAACTTAACCTTCCGCGGAGGAGCAGAAGGTGACCCGACTTCAGGTGTACTGGAGTGAATAACGGTTGTGCTTAAAGCCTCGCCCTTAAGGGACTTCTTCTTCTTGGTCTTCTTCTTCTTCTTCTTAGTCACCTGACTAGTCGAATCAAGACTTTCACCAGGCGAAGTAGAAGAGGAAGATGTAGAAGAAGGTGTCAAAGGGGAGAGATCCACCTTAGGATCAACATGATGTCGTTCAGGTGGAGGGACTGATGGACTAACAGCCGATACGGTAGGGAACAAAGAGGTTGAAAACAACCACACAGGCAACCCGACAGTTAACCCTGGTAGGGACAACGTCGCCATATACGGAGCACCAACATTCCCAAGAGGAGGGAATTGTCCTGGATTCCCATCATATGGGGAACCTGGGTTAGTGAATCCCGAAAAAGTTTCCATAGCAAACGAAGACGAAACCTACTCAAGCTAACGCACACAAGATCTAACTAGGTGATGTTATCGTGGCCGAATTAATTTTAAGACACAAGAACCAAACTTGACCTTTTCATGTTTCAGGAGTCGAGAAAAGGACGAAAAGATGACTCCAGTCGCCTTCGAATGTTTAATGAGCACGAAGTGACAAGATGCTCACAGGCACCTTTTCATTTAGGGAGTCCGAAAAGGATCAAAAGTGACTGCTCTGGAGACTCTAGGTATAAGGTTTACCAAGTGACCCGTAAAACTGCTTATACACCTCAGCAATCGTATGAGAGCCAAGGACTTTCCGTATTGCAGTCAATCTTCCCGAATGCTGTGTTCGGTGCGTTACGGTTCACAAGGTGGCAGACTCGGCTTCCTATGGATAAAGGATAAAAGCCTAGTGGGGTCTCCCTATATACGCGACGGTACGTGGGAGCACAGTCCGTGTTAGACCACTATCGAGTCACAGAAGGAGGAATCACCCAACCGTAATGTGAAACAACAGTGACTATGTTTAAAGACACCGGAACACGTCTCTAACCTAGACCTCTAGATATTTGTGTTTAGTTCCAATGCGTTTTTAGATTCATTCGGTTCATTTTATAGTTAATCTTGAGATTAAGTTTCGATTTCAGGTCCTATCGTATGTTCTCTCACAATTACCTAGATGCAAACTACATGTCAAAGAGAATCATTTTGTTCGATGAATTCTAGCTATAGAAAGGTAAAGAGATTTCAATCAAACAAAATGAACACAATCAATCAAACAGCCTAATGCAACTAAAAGCGAGGAAAGGAAACTTTTTCTTTTGAAAATGCAAATCAATGAAACATTCTTTTCCTTTTCAATTTTTTAAAAGCAAAGCCACTAGTTTGATTTTCTTTCAGTGACACAAAGCATCTAAAATAATTTGGAGGAACCAGAACACCAAGCAAAATGAAATTGCCTAATGAAAGCACACAAAGTTCCCAAAACACTCAACAAAGATTCCCAAATCAAAAGGAAAACTAAGTTCTGCACGAGCTATGTGATCTAAGCTCGGCAAGTCAAGCAAGGATTGCAAGCCAGGAGAAAGCGAAAAACACTCGGAAACACAACCCAAAGCACTTCAACAATCACTGAACAAGTGCACAAACGAATCTGAAGTTGGCTGATCAAAGAAGCAAACAAGATCCCTACGGAAGGCTTGACACACACACGGCCACTAGATACCCTAGGGCTAGAGTGCAAAATCAAGAGAAAAGGGCAAACACCCGAAGGATGAGAGTTACAACCAGTCAATCAGAGACTCAAAACCATTCAGCAATTGAAAAAGTGATGGTGTAAACACAAACCAAGCAGCGAAAGCAAAAGGGAAGGTGTTCGCAAAACCAAAAACTAAGCAAAAATGAAACCCTATGGATCCAGACTTCGCAATCAAGGAGTTCAGAGTTCAGACAGTGAAAAGCAAGTCACAAAGCCGGTGGAGAGAAGAAGGGATAGTCAAAGCAAGAGGTTCAGGAGGCTAATTTGGTCAAAAATGAACTTTACAGGACCAGCGCGGGTAGCCTTCAGCAACTCGGCGCTGACAAAAGGAGCCCTGTAGCAACTTTGCGACGTCAGCGCGGAAGGACAAGGATAAAGCGCGTTGTCTCAGAAAATCGAGGTCAGCGCGGAAAGAAACCACACAGACGCGATGACACAGATCACAAAGAAGCGGGGACGCGATGCCAGCGCGGAAGGACACGAATAAAGCGCGCTGTCTCTAAAAACGAGGTCAGCGCGACTGTTAGACGTAAGGGCGCGATGAAAAGGATACCAAAGGAACAGGGGCGCGATGTCAGCGCGACTGTTCTGAATTAAAACGCGCTGAGGATAAAAAACAAGCAAAGCCAAAGCAAAAACTTCCCAAACCAAAAGCAAAAGCCTTCTAACAATCAAGACACTTCCCAGATGTACCAAGAAAGTTTATAAGCAGAGAGAAAATCCCAGAATCTTGGAAAAAGAGACCAATCAAAGTCAAACACGAAAGTGGACTCAAGAGACAAAAGGCTGATCCCCAGTGGAGTCGCCAAATTGTTGGAGAGGTAAATCCCCTCTACGGATAGAGGCGATCCCTACTAGCCCAGCAAGGGTCTAGCAACAATCAAACAATGCTGCTATGCATGTTCCTAATTACAATTAAACAAGAGGTAAAGAGCACCTACTTGGATTCCCACGCCGTCGTTTAACGAAGAGATGCTGCCTTCGCTCCTTCGCTTTGGCTGGTCACAATCCTCCGTGATCTCCGCGAATAGATACCTACACACACGAAGAGGAAACAAACGCAAGCGTGAAATCTAATAAAAGCAACTATACATCAGTCAGAAAAGATGTAATTCACATTTAACCATTGCAAGTACAAATGAGAATGGAACAATAATAGCAGTCATCTATTATTAATCAGAATAGAGAAGAGTACAACCAAATGTTCTGACGTCGGTAACCTTCTTAGGAGGGGCCAGTCAGCATGTATCTCAAGCATTCACCTTTGAGGCTGATTCTCCCAAGACAAACAACTCTCTCTCACACACAAGCAACACAAAACAACCTTCCCTAAGCAATCAATCACTTCCACACCTAGCACACCAAATACCTATAGTAGCAGCAATCTGAGCACTATAAGCTCTATAAAATCCAAGCTATGTCTAACTAGCTGCTCATGGTAATGGTGGAAGTATATGTAGGAGAAGGAGTCTCCTAAAAGGGTGGAAGGATGAGCTTATCCTTGAGGGGAATGGTTGCAAAGGGTCGAACAGACATGCCATAGAAGGGAGTCGACATTCACAAAGCTAACAACCAAGCCTGGAGTTATCTGGAAGGCTGATTGTTTGAACAAAATCACCCAAACTGGATCAGCGCGGATTATGAGGCAACTGACGCGATGTCGCCGCGTCTACATAACTAGGAAAGTTATGTCAGCGCGGAAGAACACGGGAAAGGCGCGCTGGCGACCAGCGCGAAAAAGTGATGTCCTTCCGAGCTGGCAGCGCGCGGAATACACTATGGAGCGCCAGTCATCGCGGGTATTTGGGAAACAGACGCGCTGATCAACAAAACTTTGGGAAAGTGGGTTTTTGGGCCAGTTCAGAAGGCATGAACTTGATTTTGGTGAATTCTTGGCACAGTAGGGTGACTGACAGAATGGCAGTGACAAATTACTGTGTAACAGATGCCCCCTAAAGCATGAAGACCGAGAGAGTGGGAGGGGTGAAATGCTTTACAACACATGCCGAACTGGAACACCACCAGGAAGGACCGAAATATCTCTGATAATCAAGTACATGCAGTCTAGGCATGGGCGCAGCCATCCAAAAAGACATGCGAAAAGGTCTATTGGAATGGACGCAGCCACCCAGCTAAAGAGACCATAATAATGATAAGGTATGGTCGCAGCCATCCATGACGACTCAGGTATGGGCGCAGCCATCCATCAATGAGTCATGTAATGATCATCCACAAAATCGCAACCTGGACCATAACAGACAGGGATCCAGGGTCTTGTGCTCCGTTCCGATCTGAACAAAGTACAAGTTCAAGCATGTGAATATATGGGTTGAAGTCGAACATGCATGAACATCGTCTGATTACCAGTCAATGATGAAAACTGTTAACAGACGCGAGAGGTACCACCAATAATGACAATGGCCCTCAAGGTACTATAGGTACAATCCGCGGCATGTGAATCAATGAGCTGGTGTCGAACACCCACGGAATCATTCGATCGGAGGCCAATGATGTAAACCTCGCGTCAAACACGAAGAACCTGCCATTGAGGCATGCAGGCTCTAAGGCACCTGAAGGGAGTCTCTAAGTCACCTTCCCGGATAATGAGCTGAAGTCGACAGGAAGTGACCTTGATCGAAGGTGGGCCATAATGTTTCCCACATCATCGACGCGAGACAGAGGAAAAATGATTTGTGTGAGATAGCAGATGAGGTTGTATTATTGCAGAGGTCAACTTCTCTTGAACATATCGACGGCACTGTAGCGGGTTTGGCAGTATTTGACATCAAATGAGCAAAGGGTATAGTGATGATGGCGACGGGCAGATGAGAGGTCAAATAGGATAACCCAAACCCACGGAGGCTAGTGAAAAACAAAATGAGATGGTCCCACCCAGACAAGAAGCAGAAGAGTGCCATGTTCAAGAGCGACATACTGCCGACACGACTATGATTACGGTTCCATTTTCCCCACCATTTCTGGCAGGTACCCCGGTTATTTTTGGATGACAAGCTTGACGGGGATAGCATATGCTTGAAGAGTGTCATTTTGACAATGTCCGATGTCATCAAGTGTTTAACGAGCCTGACAAAGGAAAAACTCGGCGTCTTTTCTTGTTTAGAGAGTCTGAAAAGACAGCGGAAAAGGAGACTCCAGGGGGGTCCTTTTTCGTACAGTTGTGTCTCTCGAGCCCGAAAAAGTATAAAACAATGCTCGAAAGAACCGCCCGACCATTACGATCGAGGAGTACTTTTCGTAAATAGTGTTCTTGACCCGAAAAAGTAAAAAAGCGGTCGAAAACACGTCGTTTTAGAGCCGATAACGAGTGCGAAACGACAAACACCCGGCAATCTTTTTAAGTTATACGGTCGGAAAAAGAGCTTAAAATGACCGCCTCTCGTTCCCTTTAACGAGCTGAAAGGAGGCTCGGCCATCTTTTCTTGTTTTATGTCGGAAAAGAGCTCAAAGACGGCATTGTTGGGATCAAGTGATTTCAGGACCATGATGATTTTCACCGTCTATTCGAACCTGCACAGGAACACTACCCGCATAAATCCATTCGATATGTGTAAAAAACATACTAAAACATGTATCCGGTAGATCTAGGGCTAAAGCCATGGCAAAAGATGGTAGAAACCCAAAAATATGGACATTTATGAGTTTTTACTATAAATAGGGGGGGTAAAAAATCATTTTTACCAATTTACCATTTTGGGACGTGAAGGACGTGGAGAAGCCAGAAAGTTGACGGAGTGATTTCCAGTCTGTACAGACACCATTCTTCGAACTGCTTCTTCCAGGTAGGTTCTCCTCTCCTTGCCCTGCATTTCAATCACTTTTGGTAGGATTTTAGCGGTCGAATTTGCCCAATTGGGCAAATTCTTGGCGCATATATGCGCTCTCGGTCAGCGCGGATATCCCGCGCGGGTCCGCGCTGGCCGAATTAGGACAAAACGCTGCCAACTTCGGGTCAGCGCGGAAAACCCATGTTCTTCCACGCTGACCTTGAAAAATAACAAAGGGCGGCCATGGCCAGCGCGGAAATTTTTTTTTGTTTCAATTTGAACGTGAAAAATTCCATGCCAGCACTTCTAATTTCTTTTCCTGGCTTGTGCAGGATGCAATGGCTTTCCAATGGCAGGAAAGAGCTCACGAGGTCGAAGATATAGCTGCTTGGGCAAGTGCGGAATGCTGCAACGCCATGCGGGCTTGCGGTTTCATGAAGTTTTTTCTCACACCGCGCCTACAGGCCCAGCATGATCTCCTTGAGCTACTGATCAGGGCGTGGAACCCGGTGGATGGGAAGTTTACCATCCGGGGCCAAGATATTGAATTTGACCACATGGATATCTTTTTCCTGACTGGGTTGTCACGCCGGGGTGCGAGGCCCATCATAGAGGGACAACGACCTAGCGGCGGTACTCTAGATGATCTCATGGCCCGAGTATGTCCGGAGGCGGAGAAGACGCTGAGTGGGAAAGTGGGAATCCCCACGGTGGGAAACATGGTCCTTCGCACCATCCTGTTCATGGTGACCCGGGCAGCGGGAAGCATGGCCAACCATGAGGCTTCGAAGACCCACCTCATGCTAGCTCTCGATTGCCTCGAGCCTAGAATGTTTGATTGGGCCACAGCAGTGACCAACAACATGAAGAGGCAGCTGAGCAACTGTCGTCGCGGAGAGACGAAGCAGTTCGGCTACGGGTCAATCTTGGTCCCGCTCATTCTGGAGCGAGTGCCAGCCATGCAGCTACAGACGCTGGCCGTTGATGCTCCTAGGGGTCCTCGGGAGATGAGGGCCACACGATGGGCTCGCATCATGCCACGCGGAGGTGGTGGCCGGCCACATTCCTGGGGAGCATTCTTCCGGGACTGGCTAGATCAGCATGTTATCTTCGTGGAGGACTGGCCATACGCGGGTATGGATTTCCCCAATGACCCTGATATGGTGCTGCCCCCAGGGGAACAGTGGGATGATGCAGGTATGTCACTTGACTTTTTGAATTTTGTAGTGTTTTTAAATTTTTTATGTACATGTCTTAATAAATGTCATGGTATGCAGATGTGGGGCCGACTAGACCGATTGGCCTGGCTGCCGAGGCACGGAGGGAAGGACAGGGGCTGGGGCCTTGGCTTTAGTCCCTCCAGGGGTTGACACGTCAGAGACTGTAGCTCGCAACCTTGAGGGGTTGCTGGAGAGAGTGCCTGACTACCAGGGGGTCGAAGAGGTCCCTTTAGAGCATCAGATTCATACAGTGGGGGTGGAACCCAGGGTGCACCGCCTTCTAAGGCGGGTAGCACGAGCAGCTGCGTACTACAGAGAGCATCACCCGGCTCCGTAATTTACCTAGGGTTTTTATTTCCACTGTTATTTTGAGACACATGACTCAGATGTACTGATATTTTGGACATATACACTTATTTTTGAGTGCCTTAGTGCGCCACACGATATATATACATACCGGCTTTTTGGATGGATCATTGTTACATGTGATGATGTTTTGTTTATGTTATGCAATTGTTCAGTACAACTGTGATCTTGTGTATGAATTTACACGACACATGACCCATGTATTTTATATTTTTAAACAAGCTTAAAAGCACACACACATGCAAACTATGCTTGGAAAATTCATTTATATGCATATGTTTATTCTTAGATGAATCTTTTAGATTTAGTTTATATGCTATGCGAATGTTCGACACATATGTAATCTGATGTATCTACTGCATAACAAACGACCCATTGTGGAATATGTTTACACACACGCATATATTTTATTTTTACGAAAGCTTGAAAACACACATGACAATCACGTATGCAAACTATGCTTTATGGGAAATTTTATTTTTTATGCAAGCTTAAAAGCACATGGTACATATGCAAACTATGCTTGATGGTAAAGGGAATGGGCATACCCCCCAGCATCGTGTCTCAATTCGAGGTACATGCCCCCCAAGCTTCAGTCCATTGAAAATGGGTTGAAGGTTGACATAATGGGTATAGCGCTCGAATTGCACGAGCGCGTCTTTCATTGTTTTAACGAGGTTGACACAGGTAAAAGAACTATCCTCGGGCACAAACCGTTTCATTATTTTAACGAGGTTGACACATTAGCAAAACTGTCCTCGATACTCCTTGTTTCACTTTTTAGGGAGCTTGTCACAAGACTAGGAACTGCACTCCAGACAGACCCAATTTTCATTGTTTAGGGAGCTTGACATAGGAAAGTGAACTATGCTCCATCCAACTTCATCATAATGAATAAGAAGTCGGGGCTTCCAAGAGTGGCGCTCCCGATGGGAGTTCAATGTCTCGAAAGTCAGGACCCAATGCCCCCAGGACACTATGCACGACGGCGGCATTGTTGGATATAGGCACGGGAGAGGTGGCCACGTAGTTGATCTGGGGTGAGACAGATGCAACTGGTGGATGAGAACCAAGAGGGAAGGAGACTTGTGCCGGAGGGGCTTGTGGACGAACGAATGATAATTGATCCATTGTCACTATTCTGCCATCGTGTGGAAAACAAACCACACGGAAAAGTGAAGAAACAAGGGCTCCCATGGCATACACATAATCATGCCCAAGGAGAAGACTGAAGTCTAAAGAACCTTGGGTAACCGAGACGTCTATATAGACTGTCTTGCCTCCCAAAGTGATAGGAAACTGTGGAAGGATCCCTAATGGTTGACTCGTTCCTCCATCAAAAGCGGTGAGATTCGAGGCGACAGGTACAAGCGATGGGGAACCCAAGGCTTGCCAAGTAGTAACGGGCATGAGACTAACCGATGCACCTTCATCCAAGACAGTGCCGGGCAGCGCCATTTGGGCAGCATAGGCGGTGACCCAGAAAGGCACATGGGATGGAAGGGGAGGGGTAGTCAAACGACTCCAATCGAAGGAAATGACCGAACTACTTGGTGGGGGAACCATATGGTTGCCCCCCTGCTCACAAGGAAACGAATCAGAATTCTCCGGAGAGATTGAGGTGGAAAAGCCATTATCAAGCTCAGGAGAATTTGACGAGACGAGAAGAACATGAGAATTTTTCTCTTCCGAAACAGAGTGGTCGACAGGAAATGGACTCGAGTTGACACTCTTTCCGACCAATGGTTGGTCTGGAACAGGCTGGATATAGCCGAGTTCGGGAAGAGGGGCCTGGACAAGAGAAGAATGTAAATAAATCTCATTGTTGGGAGGCGGATGATCTGTAGCTGCAGAGAGACGTTGATATCCAACGGGGAGTTGGGGTGAAGGAGCCGGGAGACTTTCCAAGACACTGGAGGCTTTATCCATGAGTGGACAAAGGTGAAGGGGATGGTTGCCTTCACAAAGTCTACAGGGGACTCGAAGCTTCCCTTTGCCCTTGCCCTTCCCAACCGATAAGAGAGCATCGCTATTATCATTAGTGGACGATGAAGGGCGGGCCGGATCGTGGGACCAAAATTCTAATACCCTGGGAATGCCAGGACAATCACGAAGCAGATGGTCCTCCCTGCATAATCGACAAGGAAACTTAACCTTCCACGGAGGAGCAGAAGGTGACCCGACTTCAGGTGTACTGCAGTGAATAACAGTTGTGCTTAAAGCCTCGCCCTTAAGGGACTTCTTCTTCTTGGTCTTCTTCTTCTTCTTCTTAGTCACCTGACTAGTCGAATCAAGACTTTCACCAGGCGAAGTAGAAGAGGAAGATGTAGAAGAAGGTGTCGAAGGGGAGAGATCCACCTTAGGATCAACATGATGTCGTTCAGGTGGAGGGACTGATGGACTAACAGTCGATACGGTAGGGACCAAAGAGGTTGAAAACAACCACACAGGCAACCCGACAGTTAACCCTGGTAGGGACAACGTCGCCATATACGGAGCACCAACATTCCCAAGAGGAGGGAATTGTCCTGGATTCCCATCCGATGGGGAACCTGGGTTAGTGAATCCTGGAAAAGTTGCCATAGCAAACGAAGACGAAACCTACTCAAGCTAACACACACAAAATCTAACTAGGTGATGTTATCGTGGCCGAATTAATTTTAAGACACAAGAACCAAACTTGACCTTTTCATGTTTCAGGAGTCGAGAAAAGGACGAAAAGATGACTCCAGTCGCCTTCGAATGTTTAATGAGCACGAAGTGACAAGACGCTCACAGGCACCTTTTCATTTAGGGAGTCCAAAAAGGATCAAAAGTGACTGCTCTGGAGACTCTAGGTATAAGGTTTACCAAGCGACCCGTAAAACTGCTTATACACCTCAGCAATCGTATGAGAGCCAAGGACTTTCCGTACTGCAGTCAATCTTCCCGAATGCTGTGTTCGGTGCGTTACGGTTCACAAGGCGGCAGACTCGGCTTCCTATGGATAAAGGATAAAAGCCTAGTGGGGTCTCCCTATATACGTGACGGTACGTGGGAGCACAGTCCGTGTTAGACCACTATCGAGTCACAGAAGGAGGAATCACCCAACCGTAATGTGAAACAACAGTGACTTATGTTTAAAGACGCCGGAACACGTCTCTAACCTAGACCTCTAGATATTTGCGTTTAGTTCCAATGCGTTTTTAGATTCATTCGGTTCATTTTATAGTTAATCTTGAGATTAAGTTTCGATTTCAGGTCCTATCGTATGTTCTCTCACAATTACCTAGATGCAAACTACATGTCAAAGAGAATCATTTTGTTCGATGAATTCTAGCTATAGAAGGGTAAAGAGATTTCAATCAAACAAAACGAACACAATCAATCAAACAGCCTAATGCAACTAAAAGTGAGGAAAGGAAACTTTTTCTTTTGAAAATGCAAATCAATGAAACATTCTTTTCCTTTTCAATTTTTTAAAAGCAAAGCCACTAGTTTGATTTTCTTTCAGTGACACAAAGCATCTAAAATAATTTGGAGGAACCAGAACACCAAGCAAAATGCAATTGCCTAATGAAAGCACACAAAGTTCCCAAAACACTCAACAAAGATTCCCAAATCAAAAGGAAAACTAAGTTCTGCACGAGCTATGTGATCTAAGCTCGGCAAGTCAAGCAAGGATTGCAAGCCAGGAGAAAGCGAAAAACACTCGGAAACACAACCCAAAGCACTTCAACAATCACTGAACAAGTGCACAAACGAATCTGAAGTTGGCTGATCAAACAAGCAAACAAGATCCCTACGGAAGGCTTGACACACACACGGCCACTAGATACCCTAGGGCTAGAGTGCAAAATCAAGAGAAAAGGGCAAACACCCGAAGGATGAGAGTTACAACCAGTCAATCAGAGACTCAAAACCATTCAGCAATCGAAAAAGTGACGGTGTAAACACAAACCAAGCAGCGAAAGCAAAAGGGAAGGTGTTCGCAAACCAAAAACTAAGCAAAAACGAAACCCTATGGATCCAGACTTCGCAATCAAGGAGTTCAGAGTTCAGACAGTGAAAAGCAAGTCATAAAGCCGGTGGAGAGAAGAAGGGATAGTCAAAGCAAGAGGTTCAGGAGGCTAATTTGGTCAAAAATGAACTTTACAGGACCAGCGCGGGTAGCCTTCAGCGACTCGGCGCTGACAAAAGGAGCCCTGTAGCAACTTTGCGACGTCAGCGCGGAAGGACAAGGATAAAGCGTGCTGTCTCAGAAAATTGAGGTCAGCGCGGAAAGAAACCACACAGACGCGATGACACAGATCACAAAGAAGCGGGGACGCGATGCCAGCGCAGAAGGACACGAATAAAGCGCGTTGTCTCTAAAAACGAGGTCAGCGCGACTGTTAGACGTAAGGGCGCGATGAAAAGAATACCAAAGGAACAGGGGCGCGATGTCAGCGCGACTGTTCTGAATTAAAACGCGCTGAGGATAAAAAACAAGCAAAGCCAAAGCAAAAACTTCCCAAACCAAAAGCAAAAGCCTTCTAACAATCAAGACACTTCCCAGATGTACCCAGAAAGTTTATAAGCAGAGAGACAATCCCAGAATCTCAGAAAAAGAGACCAATCAAAGTCAAACACAAAAGTGGACTCAAGAGACAAAAGGCTGATCCCCAGTGGAGTCGCCAAATTGTTGGAGAGGTAAATCCCCTCTACGGATAGAGGCGATCCCTACTAGCCCAGCAAGGGTCTAGCAACAATCAAACAATGCTGCTATGCATGTTCCTAATTAAAATTAAACAAGAGGTAAAGAGCACCTACTTGGATTCCCGCGCCATCGTTTAACGAAGAGATGCTGCCTTCGCTCCTTCGCTTTGGCTGGTCACAATCCTCCGCGATCTCCGCGAATAGATACCTGCACACACGAAGAGGAAACAAACGCAAGCGTGAAATCTAATAAAAGCAACCATACATCAGTCAGAAAAGATGTAATTCACATTTAACCATTGCAAGTACAAATGAGAATGGAACAATAATAGCAGTCATCTATTATTAATCAGAATAGAGAAGAGTACAACCAAATGTTCTAACGTCGGTAACCTTCTCAGGAGGGGCCAGTCAGCATGTATCTCAAGCATTCACCTTTGAGGTTGATTCTCCCAAGACAAAAAACTCTCTCTCACACACAAGCAACACAAAACAACCTTCCCTAAGCAATCAATCACTTCCACACCTAGCACACCAAATACCTATAGTAGCAGCAATCTGAGCACTATAAGCTCTATACAATCCAAGCTATGTCTAACTAGCTGCTCATGGTAATGGTGGAAGTATATGTAGGAGAAGGAGTCTCCTAAAAGGGTGGAAGGATGAGCTTATCCTTGAGGGGAATGGTTGCAAAGGGTCGAACAGACATGCCATAGAAGGGAGTCAACATTCACAAAGCTAACAACCAAGCCTGGAGTTATCTGGAAGGCTGGTTGTTTGAACAAAATCGCCCAAACTGGATCAGCGCGGATTATGAGGCAACTGACGCGATGTCGCCGCGTCTACATAACTAGGAAAGTCATGTCAGCACAGAAGAACACGGGAAAGGCGCGCTGGCGACCAACGCGGAAAAGTGATGTCCTTCCGAGTTGGCAGCGCGCGGAATACACTATGGAGTGCCAGTCATCGCGGGTATTTGGGAAACAGACGCGCTGATCAACAAAACTTTGGGAAAGTGGGTTTTTGGGCCAGTTCAGAAGGCATGAACTTGATTTTGGTGAATTCTTGGCACAGTAGGGTGATTGACAGAATGGCAGTGACAAATTACTGTGTAACAAGGTCTATTCATTCAATCACTTCAAAGGCATCAAAACAATTGCATATCTTGCCCCAAGTAGACCTCTGCAAAAGCTGTGCCTCATCCCCGCACCCAAAATTTCCTTTCCGTTGAATTCAAAAAAACTTCAAAAAATAAATTCCATAGTCCTTGTACTTCATACCTAGCCTAAAATTAGTCATCAATTCAGTCATCTCGAGTCTCTTTGATTACCTTTTGCCGAGATTGATCGGAGAGAGCCCTCTCCTGTCCTCGTAGGGCTAGCTACGAGGCTGAGCTTGGTTTTATGTTGCCTCGAGTTTTGCCTTCATCAGCCTGAGGCAAATTCGAACGCTAACACGACGGACATATATTTCTTGACTGGTTTGCCTAAGAGAGGTGAAGACTTGACTCTATTCGAGGCTAGGCCAAGTGGCCAGTCTGTCGATAGCCTCCGGCTAGAGTTTTGCAACAGCCAAGCTAGAGACAAAGGGATAGACATAAAAACCATATCCCGTCCTGAACTCATGGTGATCGCGTTTACTGTCACCAAAATTTGCGGGAGTGCCGCATTAGATATTGCCACCGAATCCCAGATGTGTATGGCAGTTGATTTCTTTCGAGGCACCATCTTCAACTGGTGCGATGCTGGGTTGGCCAATGTGAAAGGCCAACTGACCAGGGCCAAGAACGGACAACTAAAGACCTTTGTTATGGGGCTTTTGTTGTGAGTTTTGGTCTGAAGATGGTTCCCATGTTGATCCTGCAGCACCTTACTGTTGGAGCTGGGCTTCCTCGAGAGCCCAAACTGATGCGATGGGTCGCAGTTATGGCCCGTCATCCGGACGAGAGGACAGAGGTTGCTCGATTCAAACCTGAGTATTTCCAATGGTTGGAAAACCAGGTTTTTTCTATTCAGGACTTCCCTTACGCTGGGGTAGATTTTCGTGGTGACCCAGACATGGCTCTTCCACCAGGAGAGCAGTGGGATGACTCAGGTAAAATCATTTTCAACATTTTCCTTATTTTAATTTTTATTGTTATTTTTCCATCGTCCCAAAACTGATAGCAAAAGTTTCAAATGCAGATGTGGGTCCACAGTGACCAGCCGCTCTCCAGCCTTACGAGAGGAAACAACCAGTTGCAACCGCGCTAGCCCCACAGGACGAATCAGCAGAGGTTTTCTCCGAGTTGGAGGGTCATCTCGAGCGCTTGATAGGAGATATTCCGGAGACCACTATAGATGACATTCCTCGTCGACTTCAGCGCTATGTGATTGGGGTCCCAAGACCTTTTAGGAGGTTCCTTTGCAAGGTGGCCCGTGCAGTGGTTTCTTATCGAGATCATCACCAGTGATAGGATGATCGCCTATTGTGGGCACATATGACATTTTTGTTTTTTGTACTTATCATTTTTGCCGATCATAAGGTGTTTTTAAACCTATGATTGAGGACGATGTATTTTTTGACACACTCCTATATATATATATATATATATATCACTATTACTGACTTATCTTGTAAATCATGTTATGGAATGGTTTTAAATTTACATGTATGATTATTGCAAATGTCTACTTAACGTTCGAGAAGCAATTGCATCTGCTAATGTATTTAAAGATCTTGGAATATGTTGATATTCAATATAATCAAATTCACATTCTAAGAGACGCACTCTCAAAAATAATCTTAATAACACTGGATTTCTAATGGCATACACTCTATTAAGCTGTAATACAATGAGTTCAGAATCTAACCTCACTATCAAACTCTGAATCCCAAATGAAATAGATTCAGATAATAACTCAATCACTGCACTATACTCGGCAATGTTGTTCGTTGTTTGACCGAGGCTTACCCCATGCATAGATACTAACTCGTCAGAGGGCGAATAGATAACCCAAGCTGCGGAAGAAATGTTCCATGTATTACAACAAGCACCATCAGCGAAACCAATGTATGTTTGGAGAGGCATCGATATCTGCAATATCAAGAGTAAAACCAAGATAAGCAAGAATAATGACGAAACAACACTCTCTAAGCTAAGCACACTGTTTAAACTAAAACAAACCAGCTAGAAAGAAAAGCTATCCTAACTAAAAATCTCCATACCCATTCTTTAAGCATAATACCTTTTCAAGTAAAGACCATTTCTGGGTTTACCTAAAGAGTCCCCGTCAAATTCTACCAATTCATAGACCCCTTTTGCTAGCTTTCGCTTGACAACATAGGGACCATGCCACATAGGAACGAATTTTCCAACGCCTAATTTATCATTAACTTGATTGTAAACTAAGACTAGATCTCCTTCCGAAAAATTTCGAGGGGTCACATTTCGATCATACTGAGCTTTCATACGTTTTGCGTGAGTTTCGATCGCCAATGCAGCATCACGTCGATTCTAATCTAATTGCGCCAAGTATAACAAACACTTTTCCTCTTGGGAAGTGGCTGGAAGTAACTCGACGGCCATTTGCAGTGATGGGATTTCGCATTCAATGGGTAACAAAGCTTCCAAACCATAGACTAGTTGAAAAGGAGTGAACCCTGTTGATGTTTTTACTAAAGTTCGGTACGCCCAAAGTGCTGAAAATAGCATGTTATGCCAATTCGACCGATGAATCCCAATGATTCGTCGGATCATGATGACTAAAAATTTGTTGATGGATTCAACCAGACCATTAGCTTGTGGATAATAAGGGGTTGAACTATCGTGACGCAAACCAAGTTGGCTTGTAAGTTCGGTCATCATAACGTTTCGAAAATGATGCCCATGATTAGTGATTATTGCTTGTGGGACACCAAACCTAGCAATTATATGATTGAACACGAAAATTGTAGCTGTCTTGCCGTCTGCCTCAAATGTAGGCATCGCCTCGGCCCACTTGGTAAAATAATCTACCGCAAGGATGATATACGCATGCCCCCCGGCTGAGTGAGGGTTACATGTAATAAAATCGATACCCCATTTGGCAAAAGGACCAATGGTAATTATAGGGTGGAGAGGAACAGGTGGAGCGCGCATCTTTCAATCAAAAATTTGGCAGTTGTGGCATTTTCGGACCGCAGTAATACAATCTTTAAGCAAAGACGGCCAGAAGTAGCCAGCACGCAATATCTTTTGGGCTGTGGCATACCCAGACATATGACCGCCACACGCGCCAGAATTACATTCATTTAGAACCCTTTCAGCCTCTTCGTGAGTTAAGCAACATCGAAAAACAGAGTCCGCCCCACGGCGATAAAGAGTATCTCCAATAATCCTGAATTGTTGGGACTGGAATCGTATTTTCCGACGTTCTGACCTTGAAATTTCTGGCCAAAAGGATTGGGTCTGGAGATAAACGATGATATCCCCATACCATGGATCTAAAGTGCTGATTAGAAACAAGGATTCGTCCACAATGGGCTCCTCCGCCACAGTTTCCGTGTCAACACACCGGAAATCACACATTAATTCCGCAAAAACTAAAGATTTCTTAGACTTAGATTTCTCAAATTCCAAGTCGAACTCCTACAGGATGACAATCCATTTAAAGTACTTGCCCCCTAGCAATTGCTTGGTCAAAATGTAGATCATAGGGTTGCAATCCGAAATCACTGTAGTTTTACGTAGTAAAATGTAGTGATGAAAACGTTGGACAGCTTGAATAGCTGCCAATGCCAATTTCTCCACATGTGAGTATTTTAACTCAGTTGGATTTAACGTTCGACTAAGGTAATATATCACATGTTCAGTTCTAAATTCATCTTCCTGAACTAAGACCATTCCAATGGTGGAATGAGAGGTGGCGAGATACAAGAAGTAATCCTCGTTGTAGTTGGGAGGATGCAATAATGGTGCATGGGTCAACGCGTGTTTGAGTGCATCAAAAGATTTCTGAGATATCTCATCCCAATAGAATGGATTATTCTGTTTCAACAACCAGGTAAAACCCTTTGTAACCTCGGCGTAGTTAGGAATGAATCGTCGTAAAAAAATTTATTTCCCTTGCAAACTTTGGAGTTGGTGAAGACTCGAAGGAGAAGGCAATTTGACAATAGCTTCAACCTTTGAGGGATCGACGCGAATGCCGGCTTTTGAAACTACAAACCCCAGCAATCGACCCGTTTCTATACAGAAGACACATTTGTGTGGGTTCAACCGAATCCGATAATGCCTACACCTCATAAAGATTTCTTGTAAATGGACGAGGTGATCTGCTCGACGTAATGAATGAGGAGGCAAGTCATCAAGATAGGGTTACAGAATGTGCTTGATGTCATGAAATGCATAAGACATGGCCCTTTGAAAAGTTGCTCCGGCATTCTTGAGCCCAAAAGGTAACTTGCAATAAGCAAATGTCCCCCATGGACAAATGAAAGCCGTTTTTGTTTGATCGGCAGGTAGAATATTGATTTGATTGTATCCGGAAAAACCATCCATGAAGGAAAATATTTCGCTGTCGGCACAATCATCAATGATTTGATCGATATAGGGAGTTGGGTAATTGTCCTTTAGACAGGCTCGATTGATGTCCCTATAATCGATACATATTCTTATTGTTCCCTAATTTTTGTTAACCGAAACAATATTCGATACCCAATCCGTTAATGGGATTGGATAAATGAAACCTGCTTTGAATAATTTTTCAACTTCTACTTTAATTGCAGCAGCTTTTCTTGGGTGAATCTGACGCAAACGTTGCCGGACGGGTTTAGCGTCCGGGTAAGTTTTGATCTCATGAACAACAATTTCAGGATCAATTCCTGGCATTTCCTCATAGGACCAGGCAAACACATTGCGGAATTATTGAAATAGAGCCTTATATATTTGAATTTCATCATCTGTACACAAGGCACCTATATGAATGTTCTCAACAATTCCAGGCTTAACCGAAATGTCAATAGGAATAGTTCGAGAGATGTTCCCCAAATTTAACTCCGAATCAGGATGTTTCATTAGATTTTGAGGTTCCTTGACATATTCGGTCGTAAAAATTGATGAAAAATCATTTTCGAAATGATCATTCTCGGGTAAAAACGAAGATATGTGATGGAGATCTTCCCATGGTAAATCATCTACACATAGGATTTCACAAATTTGCTCATCAGAGTGAATAAGTTCAGAAAACGTGATCAAATCCAAGCTTGATGTGAAAAGTGATTCTTCACGGACCACATTCATTAGGTCAATTTCGGTTGAAAATGGATCGGTAAACGATTGCACAGCCTCATATGCAATTTCATATGGACTCAAAGGCATGACATCACCAAATGAGTCTATCTCAGATTCAAAAGGAATGATCCAAGGATCATCATAAACAATGGTGTCTGACGTAATCATATGAATGGTTGCAAATGAAAACGATGCGTTGATCGGAGGAAAAGGAAAAGTTCCCAGTAAACCGACATCTTTAACTAGTCCTACTCCAACATCCTTATACGGGATAGTCATTTTACCGACATGCTGAATACTTTTAGAAGAGGCTGGGTCGGATGAAAAGTAAGCCAGCTGGTCTATTGTTACGATCTTTCCATTATGAGGAAACTTTATAACCCAAAAGACCGATGAAACGACCGTTGTCATAGCGTAAGACCAACTTCGACCCAAGAGAAGGTTGTAATCTAGAGGGGCATCAACCACCTCCACATCTAGATTAACAGTTTTTCCTTCAACCCCTATAGGAAAATCCTGTAGAATGCCAAAAGGATGAAACCCACAGCCATCAAAGGCCTTTAGAATCATCGGGGATTGATTTAGCGAAGGAGAACCAAGCGATCTCCAACACTGTATCGACATAATACATGTTGAGGCTCCCTCATCAATCATAGTCCAATGAATAGGCCTGTTTTTGACTATCACTGGGATCTGGAAAGCCATTTGATGAGGCAAACGCGGTGTACTATTTTCTAGATTGAAAACCATTAGGTTCGAGTCCTGAATGTCAACAGCTCCTATAGCCGACAAAAGTAATCTACGCTGTGCTGGACATGATTGCAGCACCTTCAAAGCCGACATTGTTGAGGGTGAAACAGCTAAATCCTCAACAATGTTATAGTTCTGAGCCGCTCTTGCATGTGGATTGAAAGCTGACTTTCGAACTATACCCTTGGTGGGCGGTTTGATTACCAAGTCTGGATTAGGTTTCTCGATCTGTAGTGGATCGGAACCGGGAGCTGAGGTTGATGGATTAGAATGAGAAGATTCTGCTTCTTTACCATCAACAGGACTTTTACTACCATAATCTTGTGATCGAGTTGTAATCCTAACATGGGACATCATCAGTATGTGTTCTTCATTGGCACTCGAGGAAGAACTTATCATCTTACCGTCTTGAGCTGGAAAAGGATCCTTCAAAACAGCAGGCGTTTGGGAACCTTTGACAATCTTCGCAACCTCTACACGATGAGGGTAGTCTCTTGTAAAATGTTCATCGTCACAATGGTCGCCATTTTGTCAGACGGAATAAGTCAATCTTGCAGACAAGATAGACCTTCCTAGAATCTAAAGAAGACCTAATGACAAGCAAACCAACCAGACACTATCTTTCTCTGAATAGGCTTTTATAAACAAAGGCAAACAAGTGTTTTAGGGCCTACCTTAGGTCCAAGCGATTTTGTGGAAGCCTTCGCTCCTTCGATCCAAATGAGCTCCTTTGTCGCGAATCTGCAAACATAAACAAGAAAAAAAATTAAATAGCACCTGAAAAGCCAATATCATAAAACATATTTAACATGAAAGTCAAGGAGTTCATGAAACAAATAACATGAGATACTTGTTGAGAAAAATGAGTTTGATTGTATTAATTCAAAAGAAGAAGAACTTTACAACCTATGCCTTGATGCTATACAAGCTCCTCCCAGGGTCCAGCAAGAAGTCTCCTCTACTTTGACAAGTTTCACTCACTTCCCAATGAAGCCAAAAAAGTATGTGATCTCTCCTCTCAAGCTCAACTAGGAAGTATTAATTTCACTAGCATTTACCCTCAAAAATGTTCAGCTTCTAACCTCTCCAGCAACCAGCCCAATTCCTGAATTTATAGTGCAATGGAGGGAAGTTACTAGGTCCTCCTTCAAAGGGATAGCTCCTCTCATCAAGGGATTAGCTCCTTCTCTTTTGGGATGCATGAACCACCTAAGAGCGACAAATCCACGTCAAAATTCCTTCTAGAATCATCTAGAATTAACCCAAAGTGAGTTTTTTAGAATAAACTTGCGCCTTTTTGACTTTCACAAGGGTCCGCACCCACACCTTTAGGGACAGAGCGGGCAGGTCCATAGTTTTTGTAAACAGAAGGTGCGGGACCGCAGGTAACAGTGAGAGAAAGTGCGGGACTAGAGTTTTATTGATTTTCAATGTCTTTCTCTCATTTTCAAAGCTTGACTTGAAGAGCTGAGGTCTGAGACTTGCTTAGGAGGACAGTACAAGTGATGATAGACCCATATTGACTGCAAATGATCATGCTAACGATATTTTTGTGTAACAATGGTCTGTATTCTTTTAGGATCAATCACAATCCCATCTTTAGAAAGGATATGACCCAGTAGTTTCCCCTCTATGGTTGCAAAGATGCTCTTCTTGGGATTCAAAGAAATTCCATACCTTTAGCATCTTTCGAAAATCTGCCTCAGGGGATAAATGTGATCCCTCCCACGATATGAATACATAGTGATGTGATCCATGTAAACCACTACCGATCTGTTCATCAACCCTCAGAAGGCTATGTCCATCGCTCTCTAGAATGTGACACCCGCGTTAATGAGCCAAAAATGAATTTTTCGGTATGCGTAAGTGCCCCATTTGGTGTTGAAGTCTGTCTTAAGTTGATCCCCATGCGATACCAGTACCTGATTATATCCTGAAAACCCATCTAATAGGGATAACATTTCAGACCCAAAAATGCACTGAAGGATGTGTTCCATAGAAGGGATAGGATAGTTGTCCTTTTGAGACGCTCTATTCAGGTTTTTGAAATCAATACGCAGCCTGATGTCTCCATTTTTCTCTCAGTGGTACGAGATTAGCTACCTAGTGGGTGTGTCTGACTGGAAATATGATTTTGGCATCCAGCACCTTGTTCAGTTCTTTCTTCACTAATGGTTCTAAGATTCGATGCATCTTACGCAGCTTTTGTTGGTAGGGCTTGGCATTCTTTTCCATAGGGATCATATGCTGCATAAGACTGGTATCAAAGGTCTTTAGGTCTTCATATGTCCATGCAAAGACATCCTTGTATTCTTTAAATAGTTTAACAAATGCAACCTTTTCTAGCGAGGAACACCCCAGGCCCAGATTAACAATTTTTTGGTCCTTTTCGATCCCAATGTTGACCATTTCATACTTCATGGATGAGCTGTGTGTTTTGTAGATATTAGGTTTCTTGAATTTATCATGCAAGTCATACAAATGCTCCATCCTAACCACTAATTTTGGAATCACATTGGGCTGATCCTTTTCCTCATCTTCCTCTTCATTCATAAGCTTGTCATGCTCCCTTTTGTCAATGACTGTACTCTTAAATTTCTTCTCGCAGTGTACGAACTCAAGGATTTGCTTATCATCTTCTAAAACCTTCCAATTCAAGATGTTATCAGGCACAGATGGTCTGAAAATCAATTCAACAGAACATTTATTTTTCTTCAATCTAAAATCAGGCAAAAGTTTAGCATCCATATTAGCCATCAGATCAGCATCTTGGTTTTGGCCTCGAGGTATGTATGTAATATTAAAGGAATCAAAACTATCAATTAAATCCCATACCTCATGCTGGTACCTCATCAGGTGTGGAGAATTGCAATGTATCCTTTTCCTTACCTGATCTACAATTATTTTTGAGTCATCAAAAAC
This sequence comes from Pinus tabuliformis, assembly GCA_031772625.1. Taxonomy (NCBI): domain Eukaryota; kingdom Viridiplantae; phylum Streptophyta; class Pinopsida; order Pinales; family Pinaceae; genus Pinus; species Pinus tabuliformis. The sequence continues at coordinate 1,084,511,241 of CM062815.1, read as the reverse complement.
CTTAAGATTTTTCACATTCATACCAATGGCTTTCTTCAGGCCTTGCAGCAGGCCCTCATATTCCGCTATGTTTTTGGTGCATGCGAACTCCAACCGGCTGGCCATTAGATGTTGGTTCCCTTGCGGGTCAATGAGAATACTTCCAGCACCTACACCTTCAAGGCAGTTAGAGCCGTCAAAATAGAGTGTCCAGAATATTGCATCTAATGTTACATCAATTGAACTACTATCTAAGAAATTGGTCCTATTATCTACTATAATACAGGATAGCTCATTAGTTGGATTATAGGAGGGAATTTCCAACTGTGTGTGCATCAAAGTTTCTTCAACGGTTTCTACATGAAACTCTCCAAAACAGGTTTCTATATTATAAACATTGAAACTATAGTTCCCAAGGATGGAGTTGGTAAACATTACAGGTTCATTGGGACCATTTAATTCTGTTACCACATACTTCATGTATCTCTCCCTATCGATTCTCAACATATCACCCTTTCCCTTCTGAGGCAACAAGAGATGGGACCAATCAGTGGAGAAGTATCCGTTCAATTTTTTTGACCATTCCCTACTAAGTAGAATTCCATAGGCCTTAGGTATATCGACTACCACTATATCAATGACCTGTGTGTACTGTGGTTTAGCAGCCATCTGAATCAACACATCCTTCAATTCTCCAATCACTGTCACATTTGTTCTATCTAATTGCATGATTCGAGTTCCAAATTTTTCAGGTATGGCTTGAAGTCTTTTAGCCACAGCATAAGGCATGACGGTGGATGAGGCATCAGAGTCTACCAAGCAATTGTGGATGTTCATGTTGAAAATCTCAAATGTAATGAGGAATGGTGGGGTCATAGATTTTGATTCCTCCCTATCGTGGCTGCGCTGACATCTTGGGGTCTTCGATTCATTTTCGACAATATGACTTCCATAGCTGAGGATATTTGGGCTACACTCATGGTACTAACAATTTTGGATGTTGGCTTCTTGGTTTGGGTGCTTGAGGTGGCGGGGGCTTTGCAGTTCTGCTCATTCATGACTTTCAGTAGCAGATCTCTGTGGAGCGATAAAAAGGTGTCTTTTGAACTCCTAATTACCTTCACATTAATTATCAACCCAGGGACGACTTTTTATTTCAAGAGTGTACTCAGTCTGAGGCGGCTATTTACTCAAGAGTAATGTTTTGTAGTATAGTGCTTAAAAGCTACAAAAGTAAATGGCTGCATGTCTATAACTTAACTACTTCAAAAGGCTAAATCACACCAAGCATTGCATCAGTCGAAGGTTCGGTAGCAATAACCCATCCTTTTCATAACTGATGAGAACAAATCCGAGGTCTGGGAGCTAGGTAGCAGATGCTGGGGCTCACTACAGCCTGAGATCGTCCTTGATGAATATAAATGAAACAGCAAGTAAAGGAAATAACGATGAAATAGAACAGCACATCAGCCAAGGGTTTGGTGGCAATAACCTATCCCTTTCATAACTGATGGGAGCAAATCAGAGGTCTGGCAGCCAAATAGCAGAAGCTGACACTCACTACAGCATGAGTCTGTCCTTAAGAAATGGCAAGTAAATGAAACGACAAATCAGCAAACTTGAAATAGACCAGCAATTGAAATGGAATAGAAATGCTAAAATACTAGAATTAAACAACAATCTTAAATGGAACTGAACAACAAAACTAAGTAATTAGAAAGACACAGCAACTATAAATGTAATTGAATCAGCAACCTATCAGCATGAACATTAATCGTAGTTATTGAAGCAACAGCAATCGTAGTTAAAATTGAATAGTAACTTAATTGAACAGCCATTGCAATTATAAATGAGCAACAATTAAATGAACCATAGTCTTAATTAGATAGCGCAGCATTAGATCAGAATTATCAGCAGGACATTTCAAGTTATAATTAACAATTCTATCACTGACACAATCCAATTATGATTTCAACGAAATGTTCATAAACAAAAGATTACTGAACAAGCAATTTAAAGAAATGAAAAGGAAATCAAACCATCACACGAAAGCAATTGTAAAGATATGATACACAGCAGCAGCGTACTCCACCAGAGGCTGGGCCCTTAGCCGCCAGCGGATGCTGCTGGGTTACTTCAGAATGAGAAGAATGAACAGCGACTCCCAAATCATTTATTAATCAGCCAATTGTGGAATCATTACAACAGCAAAATCTTGAGAATTACAGCATGCAACAATCCCTATCCTATCATGAATAATCCACCATCATTCTTCATCATTTTTCCATCATTTTTCATTTCCAAAAATCATCCCCAATTCATCATGTCCATCTCTGATCTCTGTTTTCATTTAAATAGAGAGAGATCGGAGAGAAGTCACAATAAAGATAAGTACATCATAATTTCTATTACAAAATTGGTTTGCTTCTAACCAATTGATCAACAAGAAGATATATTTCCATCCAGCTTTCAACAAGAGCAAGACGAATTTGGCTTTGCAGTTGAGATTTGGAGGACGGCCGCAACAACAAATCTGAGAAAATCGTGCTCAAAGAACCCTGTGTTTCTCTCAGTACAAGCCGAATTTGGGCAAACCGTTCTTTGTTAAAGTTAATTGGGTCCGTTCTGGACAAAACCCATGTTCCGGATTTTCCAGATTCTGCTTCATTTGCTCAAAATCTCAACTGCAAAACCGTCACTTCTTATTCCAGCGAATTTCTGAGTTGGCACTTTTAATGATCAAATCTTCAATCTGGAAATTATCTTGGAGGCTAAAAATGGTGAATAATGTTACAACTAATTTATTAAAACTATCATTGATAAAATCATGCATAATCATCAATTTATTAGAAATAAAGGAGAATAAATAATATTCATTCATAGAAGCATAAATCATCATAAAATGGATTTATATAATAAATTATAATAAATGACATGATGAAGAATAATAGAAATGGGTGGAATAAGTGTTCAAAAGTGATAATAATAATGGCATATTAACGGCCGAACATACCTCCACACTCAATATGTTGCATGTCCTCATGCAACGAAAACTGAATATATTGCATGTCCTCATGCAATCCAAAGACAAAAACCCATGTGTTAACCAAGCAATAAAAAATATGTTCATCTCAGCTCATGAAATGGATAGAACAAATGAATTCTTCCTTAATTAATGAATATTCACTTTTAGTAATCTTGATGAAGGCATAACAATTTTTACATTTACATTCAAATATAAGTATATATGAAGTTGCAACAAAATATGATATAAGTAACAACAAACTTCATTAACCATTTTCTCAAAAACTACAAACCAGCTTTTGTTGAAATTTGGCAAGTAAATTTATAATATATGAATTCCTTTATGATCCAAAAAATCAGACTGTTTTAATGCACGGATCATGAGATATAAACAAAATGGCTGTAGGTGAGAGTGCATGATTTCCGAAATTTTATGAACCAATTTATCTTGAAATTATCTGGGTATGTGTATTTTAATAGTATCTCTGTGTTTCCCAGAGATCACAAGAATTGAGTTCATAGTTTTAAAAACATTATGGAAATCAATTTCTACACTAAAATTGTATGCCTTAAATGAGAAAGAAAATAGAAAACATCCATCATGCGTAGCAATTCCTCCCCCTCTTTGAAAAATTAGCATGCCCTCATGCGATGCTAAAAAACAAATAGAGGTGGGTGCTACGATCTGTTGAAGTCTATGCTTGGTGTAAAACAACATGGAATAAGGGAGGTGTTGAGAATGAATAAGAATAGCAATGGATGATAAAGAATATGAATGACATGGTCATAAGAAAGAAATGAATGAAAGCAACACTCCCCCAAACTGAAAGATGATATGTCGTTGAAAAAGGGGAAGTGGTAAAGATGTGGAATGAAGGATGATAAATAATGCTCAAAATGGATTTCTATGAAATTCTCCTAAATTTGTAATAAATCAGGAAATTATGCGATTTTACCTCAAGTTTTACCTCCGAAAATGTGGAATGACATATAGGGACTAGCATGTGTTGAAGCTGATGTAGGCAGAGTTGGTGCTGAAAGTGATACAAAAGGTGGAATCCAGGTAAGCACATCATGTCTGCAGAATTGTTCACGTTCACGAGCCTCTTCTGTTAAGTGCAATAGTGTGGTCATGCTATGAATAGAATTCTGCCCATACTTGTTGTTTTCCTGCCAACAAATCATTATTTTGCATACAATGTTCTTGAATCCATAGTGTTAGTTTTGAATAGCAACAGATAAGATGCATGCAAAAATTTCAATCAGAAAAATTTATGTATACATGCAATAGTAATATTTTGGCAAATCAACAAGTGATGGCAGAGTGCAGTAATCATATCGCATGCAATCCCATAATGCATACATTCCCCCCCCTCCAATTAGAAAATGAATTCCATGACCATAAAGCATATGAGAGGGGTTATGTTGACGGCAAGGCATAGGAATGAACAATATAGAAGTAGAGTACACATATCAAGGATAGGACAACGAGAGTTATGGTTATAATGAGAGCAGAGTGTGTAAAGATAGTTATGAATAAGAGATAGGACGCTTTGAATTGATGATAAGTGATGAAAAAGAGAAAAAGAACAACAATATGCCAAAAAGATGCTTTACTGATAGGATGCTAGCTGAAAATGATGCGATTGATCATAAAACAATTTCTCATGCATAAAGGTTCAAAACAGGGAAAAATTTAAGGAAATAACTTCTCTGATAAAAAGAAAAAAAATAAGAAAAGGGTATTATAATAATAATTGACGATAAGATATAACTTCAATACCATAAGCAGAGCCGCTGCTGCCAGCAGGCGTCCATAGCCTCGGCAGGGTTGCTTTTTAACCCATATGAGCCAGGATCCTCAATTTATAAATGGAGAGTTACAATGCTGTTCTACAGAAGAGATCAGTGTGCTGGCGTGGTAACCAGATAACCACACTGCCATTCACTGGGATGTAGCAAAAGTGATCAGGCCGGCTCGTGATGAGACCTCCTGTTCCAAGGATAATTTGGCTATCCAATGGATCATAACCCTGGTGTGGTGGCCATAATGGGAATGTCACTTTCTTACAACCTTATGAACATGGTAGGCTGGCTCGTAATGAGACCCCCTATCCTCTATCTGCGAACAAAATTTTGTTGTTATTACACATTTTTATGATAAAAAGAGGGAGGCTCAGTACTCCTTAAGAGCAAGGATGGTGGAAGAAGTTGAACATGTCAATAGAAAAAAATATACCCATAATCTCATTTATTACAGACAGAGAAGATTATAACCAGGAAGGGTGGAACCAGCATGGTATTAAGATGATCAATCAGTATCATGTACAGTAGGAAACAATGCAGTAAAGTAATATATAAATAATTGTGTCCCTTTTTAAAAAAATCTATCATCAAGGAGTTGTCGTGTTAAAGATCATAACGTGAATGATATTAATTCGCTTCAAAAGAACCCATAATTCTTGTCCTCATAAAAGTAGTGTACTTCATGCCATAAAATGGAATCAGTTAAAATGTGGTTGAGATGAATTAGGAATAATCCCACAAGAAGAAGGAAGGGTTGCTCTCTGTCACACGGAATCTGTCAAGGGTGCGGACACGACTGACCTTCCTAGAAGTCTAAGACATTCTAATGACAAACAAGACAAAATGGAGTGATCTTTCTCTAAATACACCTTTTACAACATGAAAACTACAAGTGTTTAGGCTTACCTTATTCCAAAACGCTATTGTTGAAGTCCGTTCTTGACGATCCGGATGAGCTCCTCCTTCAAGTCAATTCCTGCAACCACAAACAATCAAACAATTACCAAGCACTTGTATTTCATATAATAAAACATATATTCAACATGCAGACCAAGGAACACATGAAATAACTCATTAACACAAGCTATTGAGAAAAATAAACCAGTTTGTATTAATAACGAAACAAAGAAACTCTTACAACCTGGCCTTGGTGTTGTGCAAATTCCTCCCAGGGTCCATCAAGGGTTTTCCTCTACTTTGACAAAGCTCACCCTCTCCCAAGTAGAATCAAGTGAAGACAATCTCTCCTCACAAAGGCTCTAATGGAAGACCTAAATCCTGCAGCATTTACCCAAAGAAAATGTATAGCTCCAACCTCCTCTCCTTCTGGCTCAATGCCTTCATTTATAGTGCTGTAAAGAGGTTATTCAGGTCCACTATCAATGGGATCATCCCCCTCTATGGGTGGGATAGCTCCCTTATTGATGGGATAAGTTCCCCCTTAATAGAGATACATGAACCAACTGGAGGCGCATCCATTTCATCAAACCGACCTCTAGAATGTTCTAGAAGTAACCACAAGTAACTTTTTCAAGATAAAACTCGCGCATTTTGCCTTTTACAGAGGGACGCACCTGTCCCTTAACATACAGAGCGTCCATGGACGCATATTTTGTGAACATGGTCAGCGTCCCCGCAGGTAAGGCTAGAGAGAACCTGCGACCCCAGAGATAAACATGATTTTTACAAGACTTTCTCTCTTCTTTGAGTTTGAGATGGATAACAGAGGCATGAGACTTGCCTAAGAGGGTAGCATGACTTGTTGATTGGAGCCATACTAACTGTAAGTAGTCAAGGTGACATTTTTTAGTGTAACAGATTGCCCCCTAAAGTGCGAAGCCTGGAATAGAATAGGGTTTTGTAATTCTAGGAAGGGTGAAGCGCTTTATCATTTCAAGGATTGCCTTGTGGATGGCCTGGTTGGAACCTGCAATTTTCAACACAAAATACATGGATAAGATTATATCATCACTGAGGTAGGCATTCCCATACTCAGATTCAAAACTTTAACTAATGGACTAACTATTCTGATACAGGAATGATCTTGCAGTACATCATTTTTATAGACTTTTGTAGACACAGTATGGACGCAGCCATCTGTTTATGATTAGTCTACATAGATAATGAATACAAAACTCCTCGCAGCCTGGATGGTAGAAACTAGATCCAGGGTCTTCACTTCTACTTCCCGAATTGGTACGATTCTAGCCATGTGATTAAATGATTCGATGTCGAACATGATAGAAACCACTTGATTACCAGTCAATGATGTAAACTGTTAACAAGCGTGAGAGAAACCACCAGTAATGTCAATGGTTCTCAAAGTACCAAGCACAACCCGTGAAATGTGAATAGATGTTTTGATGTCGAACACTTCACGGAATCCTCTGATCGAAAGTCAATGATGTAAACTGACGTCAAAGGCGAGAAACCTGCCATTGATGCATGCAGACTTCAAGGTACTGTCGATTCCTAAGTCATCTTTCTAGATAATGTGTCGATGTCGATAGAAAGCGACCCGTTGCAGGCAAGCCTGCAACACGAAATCATTGTTCAAGTTGAAGAAATGTTGCTGTAAGGACTGACTCAGGGATGGTCAATGGATGACAAGTATTTTGCAGATGAAAGTTTTGCTTGCAGACCTCTTGAACACATAACGACACAACAGATGGTTTGGTGACGAATAACTCAAAGTTGATCCCTGAACCCGGTTAAAGATTTTCAAAGTGATTTAGTCAACTGTGAGGTAAAAGATTTCCCAACCCAGGTGAATGAAAAGTGTCGTGTTCAAGAGCGGTAATAAAGTTTCTTCTGAGGCAAAAGGTGACAAATAGGTTCATTCTTCTCTTTTTTCCCCCACCATTTCTGGCAAGTACCTCTTTATTTTTAACAAGCTTGAGGAGGATAACATATGCTTGATTATAAGCTCATCCTTCGGACGAGTCCAACCTAGTTTAAATGCGAACCCTAGGAAGGAGTGGTTCGTTCCTGTTTGTAATTGAACAGGTCCTTTACTGTAAAAGTTTAACGAGCCCAGTATAGGAGAAACTCGGCGTTTTTCAATTTTAGAGAGTCTGAAAAACTTAAGGAAACTCCACGTTGAACTTTTTCGTATATTTGTGTCCCTCAAGCCCGAAAAAGTATAAAATAATACCTGGGGGAACCGCTTGATCTTGCGACCAAGGAGTACTTTCATAATAGTATCGTTGACCTGAAAAGTAAAAAGCGATCAAAGACACGTCGTTTTATTTCCTTATCGAGTTTGAAACGACAAAAACCCGGCAATCTTTTCCTGATTTTACGGTCAGAAAAGAGCTAAAAGGGGACCGTCTTTTAATTCCGTTTTAACGAGTGAAAAAGAAACACTCGGCGATCTTTTCATGTTTTAGGAGTCAGAAAAGGGCTTAAAAGATGACTCTGAAATTTTGTTTGTGAAAAATTACAATTTCCCTTGAAATCCCTTCGTCCTGCACAAAAGCGACACATTACTCATACCTGTTTAAAATAGGCAAAAATACATTTGAAAACATCTTTTCATGGTAAAAAATGAACTAATTCATCCAAAAAACCTATAAAAAGACCTTTTACCATGTCATTTTTACCGTTTCACTGTTGAGGTTGAAAAAGGAGCTTTTGACAAGAAACTTCCCGTGGTTGCTGCGGAAAATCTGACCGTCGGAATCGAACGCCGCTTCACCGAGGTATTTTACACATCCCACTCTTCATTTTTATCCGTTTAGTTTTTTGTTTTTGGTCTCTGTTTCATTTTTTGGGGGGGTTTTGGGTTCAAAATGCGCCCCTCGGCGGACGCAGGTGCCCTTCGGGTGAGCCGCGTCCCCCGACTTTTTCTCACACGGGAAAAAGGTCTGGGGACGCAGTCCGCCTTCAGGCGAGCTGCGTCCGGACGCCCTGTGCTAAAAAGCCGGGGTGCGTCTTCCGCAAAGGGCGCATTTCAAAACCCTAACTCTCTCAAAAAACCACCAAATTTTCTCAAATTAATTTCTAATTGACTCTTTTGATGTGCAGGGCCCAAAACATGTTAGACTGGAGAGAGAGAGAGCACGTAGAAGACGATGAAGCTGCGATTAACCACCAACCCTCTCTGGATGCCTTAAGAACATGTGGATTGTACAAATATTGGACCATACCGGGCATGAGGGGCCAGGTAAGATTTTTGGAATGGCTAGTTGAGCGATGGAACGTTCAAGATCAATGCTTTTACATTGGAGGGCACCAGCTCGAGATAGAGCCCTCGGATGTATACTTTCTCACTGGCTTGCCAAACAGAGGTGAGCAACTCAACCTTGCGGGGACCAGGCCGGGTGGCCAATCCCTTGATGATCTCCGCGAGGAGTGGTGCAGACCAGGGACTCGCCATAAAAAGGGCGTGGAGATAAAGCACATCGCTCTGGCGGAACTTAGAGTTATTGCATTTACGGTCACTAGGATTTGTGGCGCGGCCGCCTTGCACATTGCTTCCGGATCCCAAATGCGGATGGCAGTTGACTGTTACCAAGGCACCATCTTCAACTGGTGCGAAGCTGTGTCGGCTCATATGAAGAGCCAACTAACCAAGGCAAAGAACGGACGACTAAAGACTTTTGGATATGGGCCTCTAGTCGTGAGCTTTGCCTTGGAGAGAGTTCCTATGCTGATCCCTCAGCAACTCACTGTTGATGACTTGGGTCCTCGGGAGCCAAAGCTTGTTCGATGGGTTGCGGTGATGGCCCGGCATCCTGACGAGGGTGCTGCAGTGGTTCGATTCTCTGACAGTTACTTCGACTGGCTAGAGGGCCAGCTTTTTGTGATACAAGACTTTCCATATGCCGGAATGGATTTCAGAGGTGATCCGGACATGGTTCTTCCACAGGGAGAACAATGGGATGACAGAGGTACTTTCATTTTCACAAGTTTTCTAATTATGTATTTTTTATTTTTCATATATATCGTCTCAAAGTAACAGTAAAATTTTAAAAATGCAGATGTTGGACCACAGCGTCCAGCCAATCTCCGGCCTTACGACAGACGACATCCAGCTGCACCGGCACCGGCCTTACAGGATGCGACAGCAGAAGTACTAGCCGATTTGGAGCATGATCTAGAGCGTCTCACGGCAGATATACCTGAGACTACTATGGATGACATTCCAATGAGGCTTCAGCGCTTCGTGGTTGCAGTCCCTGGACCGTTTAGGAGATTTCTGCGCAAGATAGCCCGCGCAGTGGTGTCGTACAGAGAGCACCACCAGTGATTGACTAGTCACTTTTGTAGTCACATGTGACATTTTTGACTTTTTGCACTATCATTTTGCCGATCATAAGGTGTGTTAAACCTATGATCGAAGACGATGTATATATTTTTGGACACACTTCTATCTATATCTATATATCACTATTATCGGCTTATCTTGTTTAACATGTATGATGAAATGTCTTTAAATTTACTTGCATGATTATTATAAATGTCTGTCCAACACTTGAGAAGCAATTGCATCTGCTAATGTATTCAAAGACCTTGGAATATGTTGATATTCAATGTAATCAAATTCACGTTCCAAGAGACGCACTCTCAAAAACAACCTTAATAACACAGGATTTCTAATGGCATAAACTCTATTAAGCTGTAATACAACAAGTTCAGAATCTAACCTCACTATCAAACGTCGAATTCCAAATGAAATAGATTCGGATAATAATTCAACCACTGCACTGTATTCTGCAATGTTATTCGTTGTTTGACCGAGGCTTACCCCATGCATAGAAACTAACTCGTCAGAGGGCGAATAGATAACCCAAGCTGCGGAAGAGATATTCCGTGTACTACGACAAGCACCATCAGCAAATCCAATGTATGTTTGGAGAGGCGTCGACATCTACAATATCAAGAGTAAAACCAAGATGAGCCAAAATAATGACGAAAAACCACACTTGCTAAGCTAAGCACACTGACTAAACTAACACACTTGCTAGCTAGAAAGGAAATCTAACCTATCTAAAAATTTCTCCATCCACCATTTTAAGCATAATACCTCTTTAGGTAAAGTCCATTTCTGGGTTTGCCCAAAGAGTCCCCATCAAAATCAACTAACTCATAAGCCCCTTTTGCTAGCTTTCGCTTTACAATGTAGGGCCCATGCCACATGGGAACGAATTTTCCAGCACCTAGCTTATCGTTCGCTTGATCATATAATAGTACTAGGTCTCCTTCCGAAAAACTTCGAGGGGTTACATTTTTATCGTACTGAGCTTTCATTCGTTTCGCGTGAGTCTCGATAGCTAAAGTAGCGTCACGTCGAGTCTCATCTAATTTAGCTAAGTATAACAACCGTTTCTCCTCTTCGGAAGTAGCTGGAAGTAATTCGACAGCCATTTGAAGTGATGGGATTTCGCACTCAATAGGTAACACAGCTTCTAAGCCATAAACTAGCTGAAAAGGGGTGAAACCTGTTGAATTTTTCACTGAAGTTCGATATGCCCATAGTGCCGAAAATAACATGTTATGCCAATTCGTTCGATGGATACCAATGATCCGTCGAATCATGACGACTAGAACTTTGTTGATTGACTCAACCAAACCGTTGGCTTGCGGATAATAAGGTGTAGAGCTATCGTGGCGCAAACCAAGCTGGCTTGTAAGTTCAGTCATCATGACATTTCGAAAATGGCTTCCATGGTCCGTAATGATTGCTTGTGGGACACCAAACCTAGTTATGATATGATTGAATACGAAAAGTGCAGCTGTCTTGCCGCTTGCGTCGAATGTAGGCATCGCCTCGGCCCACTTAGTAAAATAATCAACCGCAAGGATGATATACGCATGCCCCCCGGCCGAGTGAGGGTTACAAGTAATAAAGTCAATGCCCCATTTGGCGAATGGACCAGCGGCAATTATAGGGTGGAGAGGAGCAGGTGGAGCGCGCATCTTGCGATCAAACACTTGACAGTTGTGGCATTTTCTGACGGCAAGGATACAATCTTTAAACATAGACGGCCAGAAATAGCCAGCGCGCAACACCTTCTGAGCTGTGGCATACCCAGACATATGACCGCCACATGCTCCAGAGTGACAATCATTCAAAACTCTCTCAGCCTCATCGTGAGTTAAACAACGTCGAAAAACTAAGTCTGCCCCCAGGCGATAAAGTGTATCTCCAATAATTCTGTATTGCTGGGATTGAAACCGAATTTTTCGACGGTTTTCCTTGGAAGTTTCAGGCCGAAAGGTTTGGGTTTGGAGATAGATGATTATATCCCCATACCACGGATCTACAGTGCTAATAAGAAACAAAGATTCGTCCGCAATGGACTCCTCTGCCACAGTCTCTGTGTCAGCACTCGGGAAATCACACATCAATTCCGCGAAGACTAAAGATTTCTTAGACTTGGACTTCTCAAACTCCAAGTCGAACTCTTGCAGGATGACGATCCATTTAGAGTACTTGCCCCCTAGCAGTTGTTTTGTCAAGATATAAATCATAGGGTTGCAATCCGAAATAACAGTAGTTTTGCGGAGAAGAATGTAGTGACGAAAACGCTGGACAGCTTGAACGGCTGCCAGGGCCAATTTCTCCACATGCGAATATTTTAACTCAGTTGGATTTAAGGTTCTGCTAAGGTAATATATCACATGCTCTGCCTTGAATTCATCTTCTTGAACTAACACCATTCCAATGGTGGAATGCGAAGCTGCGAGGTATAAGAAGTAGTCCTGGTTGTAGTTGGGAGGATGCAATAACGGTGCATGGGTCAACGCGTGTTTCAGTGCATCAAAAGATTGTTGAGCAATCTCGTCCCAAAAGAATTGTACGTTCTGTTTCAACAACCGTGTAAAACCTTTAGTGACCTCGGCGTAGTTAGGGATGAATCGGCGTAAAAAGTTTGCTTTCCCTTGCAAACTTTGGAGTTGGCGCAAACTCGAAGGAGGAGGCAATTGGATGATAGCCTCGACTTTCGAGGGATCGACGCGAATGCCGGTTTTGGAAACAACAAATCCCAGCAATCGACCTGTTTCTATACAGAAAACACACTTGTGGGGATTCAACCGAATTCGATAATGCCTACACCTCATAAAGATTGCTCGTAAATGGACAAGGTGATCAGCTCGGTGTAAAGAATGAGCAGGCAAATCATCGAGATAGGGTTGCACAATGTGCTTGATGTCATGAAATGCATAAGACATGGCCCGTTGAAAAGTAGCACCGGCATTCTTAAGGCCAAAAGGTAATTTGCAATAAGCAAATGTCCCCCATGGACAAATGAATGCCGTTTTTGGTTGATCGGCAGGTAGAATATTGATTTGATTATACCTGAGAAACCATCCATGAAGGAAAACATCTCACTTCCGGCACAATCATCAATAATTTGATCGATATAAGGCGTAGGATAGTTGTCTTTTGGACAAGCTCGATTGATATCCCTATAATCGATACAGATTCTTATTGTTCCTTGTTTTTTATTGACGGGAACAATATTCGATACCCAATCCGTTAACGGGATCGGATAAATGAAACCTGCTTTCAACAGCTTTTCGACTTCGGCTTTGATTGCAGCTGCTTTTCGAGGGTGAATCTGACGCAACCGTTGCCGAATGGGTTTAGCATCCGGGTAGGTTTTGATTTCATGAACAACAATGGCAGGATCGATTCCTGGCATTTCTTCGTAGGACCAGGCAAACACGTCGCGGAATTCTTGGAATAGGGCCTTGTAAGTTTCAATTTCTTCGTCAGTACATGCGGCACCTATATGAATGTTCTCCTTGATTCCGGGCTTCACTGAAATATCAATGGGAATAGTACGAGAAATATTCCCTAAATTCAGCTCTGAATCAGAATGTTTCGTTGGATCCTGAGCGTCTTTGACATATTCAGCGGTAAAGATAGATGAAAAATCATTTTCAAAGCATCATCCTTAGGTAAAAACGAAGATCTGTGATGGAGATCGTCCCATGGTAGATCATCTACACTTAGGATTTCGCGAAGTTGTTCGTCAGATGACACTTCTTCGGGAAACGTTATCCGTTCTAAGGGTGAGGTGAAAAGTGACTCTTCACTGACCACATTCATTTGGTCGGTTGAATGAAAGTCGGTAAAAGACATAAGAGCTTCATAAGCAATCTCATACGGACTCAACGGCATAACATCACCGAGTGAGTCTAGCTCAGAGTCAGAGGGAACATACCAAGGATCATCATAAATAATGTTTTCTGACGTGATCATATGAATTGTTGCGAACGAAGGGTCTGCATTGAGTGGAGGGAGAGGAAAAGTTCCCAGTAAACCGGAATCCTTAACTAAACCTACACCAATGTCCCTATAAGGGATTGTCGTTTTACCAACATGCTGGATAGTTTCTAAAGAGGTTGGGTCGGATGAAAAGTATGTCAGCTGATCAATAGTCACGATCTTACCGTTATGTGGAAACTTAATGACTCTGAAGACCGATGAAACGACCGCTGTCATAGCATATGACCAACTTCGACCCAAAAGAAGGTTGTAGTCTAGAGGGGCATCAACCACTTCCACATCCAGACTAACGGTTTTACCTTCGACCCCTATAGGCAATTCTTGTAGAATACCAAACGGACGGAACCCACGGCCATCAAAGGCCTTAAGGATGGTGGGGGATTGGTTCAACGAAGGAGAACCAAGCGATCTCCAACATTGAATCGACATAATACACGTAGAAGCTCCCTCATCAATCACAGTCCGATGAATAGGCCTGTTTTTGACTATCACTGGAATTTGGAAAGCCATTTGATGGGGGAGACGCGGTGTACTACTTTCTAGATCAAAGATCATTAGGTTCGGGTCCTGAACATCGACAGCTCCAATAGCCGACAAAAGCAATTTTCGTTGCGCTGGACATGATTGCAGCACTTCGAGTGCCGACATTGCTGAAGGTGAAACAGCTAAGTCTTCAACAATGTTGTAATTCTGGGCTGCTCTCGCATGTGGATTGAAAGCAGACCTTCGAAGTACACCCTTGGCGGGCGGCTTAATCACTAAGTCTGGGTTAGGTTTTTCGATCTGTAGTGGATCGGAACCAGGAGCTGAGGTTGATGGGTTAGAGTTAGAAGATTCTGCTTCTTTACCATCAACAGGAGCCTTACTACCATAATCTTGCGATCGAGTCGCAATCCTGACATGAGACATCATCAAAATGGGTTCTTCACTGGCATTCGAAGAAGAACCTATCATCTTATTTTCCTGCTCGGGGAATGGATTCTTTAACACAGCAGGAGTCGGAGAACCTTTAACTATTTTCACTACCTCGGCCCGATGAGGGCAGTCTCTCGTAAAATGATCTTCTTCACAAATGAGACAAGGATAACGAGGTTTGCGCTTTTCGTCATTGGTTTCCGACTTTTCCGTTTTCTCCTTTGGAGCCTTGTCTGCTTTAGCCTTCTTCTTTCCTTTCTTCTTTCCACCGTTTTTGGATTTGGCCGTAGATGACTCTACAGCGTGAATGTCGGCGGTAAGTTCAGGAGGAGAAGACTCTCCTGTCGGAGAATCAGGCAAAGTGATAATTGGAGTATTGGAGGTCTTGGAAGACTTCTTCTTACTCTTCGTAGTCACGATACCGATCATACCATCAGCGGCATGAGATCCCGAAGGAGCAGCAGCGATTTGGTTTGACTTTGGAAGATCCGGAATTTTCTCGTGTAACGTACCCGACTGAGTGTAAACTAAGTCAAGGTATTGTGCCTGAGCAATGACTTGCTCCTCAGTAACTACGCCGGCCTTAGCTACATCTTCAGTAATTCTTGGTAATAATGATTTTACAAACCATTCAGCTAAAATTTGGTCCGGGATAAAAACTTTCACTAATCTCCTTCGACGTCTCCACTCATGGATGTGATCAGAAATGTACGTGGATGTCGATTGTTTTAGCGAAGTTAATAATTCCGTACCATTATCGTATCTGACTGGTAACTGAAAATGAGTTAAGAATGAAGTAGCTAACTGGCTAAAGTTGTAAAAAGAAGCCCGTGGCAACTCAATGTACCACTTGGCTGCGAGACCAATGAGTGTACGCTGGAAAAGACGTAAGCGGATAGAATCATCTGAGATGGAATTTGATGCACACCAGAGGTGGTAAGTCATCACGTGATTAGACGGATCCTCTCCAGACTTACCTTCGAACTTGGGTATATCGCTGGGCAACTTATTTGGCATTGGCGGCCAGAACGGAAGATATTGAATTGGATCGTTCGTTAGGCGCGTCAAGTCGGGTAAATCTAAAGTCGCAATAAATGGTAACTGCCGGTTAGGATCTCTGAAACTCTGAGTCACAATACCAGCCCCAGGAGGAGGATATCCAGGATAACTAGGAACAGGATTCGCATTGGGGATATTATATCCTCCTGGAAAACCAGGATTAACCGGACCGTACTGGGGTTGTTGAGGTGGTTGATAATTGTACCCAGGATACGGTTGATACTGGTAAACCGGTTGTTGGGCAGCTTGACCAGGTTGATACTGTCCCTGGTACGGAGGTTGAACAAATTGAGGTTGAGTAGTAACAACCGTACTTGTACCAGGTTGACCTGCAGGCATCTGGACTGTGGTTTGAACCGTGGGTCCAGACAACGGTACAGATGTCTGAGGAACGGTTACAGGGACAGTAGAAACCGGAGCTGCCGATACTCCAGATGTAAGCATGGTAGATGAAGCGGTAGCTGCTGCAGCCGTGTGAGGTGGAGTACTCGGTGCAATTGGCGGCTGAGTAACTACAGAAGTTACAGGGGTCTGAACACTTGACTGGACAGGTTGCGGTTGCTGGGGTGGACCAGGAACTGCAGGTTGTCCTGCTTGAGGTACCGACTGTATACTTGGTTGCGACATCTGTTGACCCTGTGACGGATCCCATGTTAACATTCCAGGGTATTGACTCGTAACAGGTTGAGGATACTGAGATCCATAGCCGTATTGAGGATAGGGTTGATAACTGTAAGGTGTAGTCCCATATGATTGCCCTTGAGGTGGTTGATAACCTTGACCAGGGTATTGACCCGTAGGTTGATAACCTTGAGGTAAATACGAATACTGGGGTTGACCTTGACCTTGAGGTTGGTATCCTTGAGGTTGATACCCTTGGGGTTGATACCCTTGGGGTTGCCATCCTTGAGGTTGCCATCCTTGAGGTTGATACTGATACTGAGGTTGACTTTGGGGTACGTATTGAGGCTGGGGTTGATACCCTTGGGGTTGATACCCTTGAGGTTGCCCCCCAGTCACAAATGAAGTACCTTGAGGTTGCCCCCCAGGCATTAACGAAGGTTGCCCCCCAGGCGGTAATTGGCCACCTTGAGGTTGGTTAATGGGAGTTGAACCTGACATCATATAAACTTCACCTATACTCAATGGTACATTACCACTGTTTCCAACTAATAACCCATGATCAACAGGTTGAGGAGATGCTCCCGCAAAGGTACCAGAAAGTGACTGATACCCAGTAGGAACAGAAGGACCGCCATGTAAAAATGATTCAGGACTTTGCGAAAACACAGACGACTGACCAGACATATTTACAGGAGAATGAATTCCTCTAGGTGGAACCGGAGTACGAGGTGTAGAAAAACCTACTGAGTTGTCTAAAAAATTGGTTAATGCAAGGTACCAAGATTCACTTCTAGGAGGACTGTAAAAGATGGATTCACGCTCCCTTAGATCAAGGGTAATTAGATCTTCAGAATCAGAAACGCCTATTTCTTCCTCTGGAACAAGTTCTTCTATAGCAATTAATCCAACAGGAAGATTTTCGGTGATAATTCTTTCTATTCTTGGTGAATCAGGAACACTAGGAGTTGGAGTAACAGGTTCTGAAATTTCAGGTTCTTCGCCTGTTTCACTGGCAGATGAAAAACTACCAGCAAGCTCGGAAACTGTAACAGCTTCGGGATTGTAACCTGTTTCTAATCTTTGGTAATCTGGATGGACTACCAAAGAAGATTCTCCTTCTTCAGGTGAACCTACTCTACTGCCACTAGGAGGAGTTACAAGGACCTTTAACCCTTCTAAATGACCCGGAATGTTTTCAGGAGATTCACCCCGCGATTTACGGAGTTTTCTTAACAAATCTATCCCGGTAACAATCTCAGGAGACTTGCCCCGAAGTCTACGGGACTGTCTCGGTAATTCCGCCACAATTAAAGATTTTAACTACAACACACGAAATCAAAGTAAAAAATTTCAAATCAAACCACCTAAAGTCTTCTAAAGAACCAATCAAATTTGAAGCACACGCCTAAATAATCTAGAGCGTCAAACCACACACAAACAGTAGTCTTCCGGACCAAAAGCGCTAGTTGGTGATTAGGCCCAACCTCGCAGGATTCAGTACAGAAATAGTGGGTGGAACAGTTACCCCGGCAACCTGCTTAATGAATAGACTGGACCAAGTTCCTCCACTTTAACCGTCTCGAAGTGAAGCGAACCCCCCAGAAAATCCAAGTGAGTATAACCGACGTCTGCTCCAGGTACAGTGGGACCTTCCCTCCACCGTCACCTTGGGTAGAATCCTAGATATTATGGCCACTAAGGTTACCAATCACAACAATTACACCTGGGGGAACAGTCTAAACTCCGACAGCACGCAAGGGCAGAGTAGCAAGCTCCAATCCCCTTACCGGCTCCTTGACAACAATCCAAGGTTTACCGATAAGTGACCCCTGGCTCCTCGACAATGGTTAATCCGAGGTTTACCGTTTGTAATACGTACTGCCTGGCGTCGTTCCCAACGAGGGAGGAATGATCCCCTCACTGGTTCGGACACGAGCTCGTGTTTCTCCTTTAAGAGGAGCTTTCCCAGAATGTAACTGAAACAATTGGATTTGTTCTACTCAAGATAGACTATCTGTTTGGTTTTGTAGTCTTGGAGAGTTAAGTACTCACCTACTCCAAGACCCTAGCCTAAGCTATGTTGGTGCTTCAGAGCCCTAGAAAAATAAAGATTACTAGATTGATTTTAATTTAAGCGTTACTTTTAAGGTTGTTTCTTAAGTCAAAAGGTGATGGAAGTGAAACTAGTGGTATGTTGACTCGACTCGAAACCACTACAAAATGCACCTAAAATGATTTATCCACTACTTTACTTTTTCGATGAATTGCTTAACTAAAAAGTTGAGAGAATGCAATCCTTATAAAAGCAACTTCTTAATTGAAGACAATCAAAGAAACAATTCGTTTTTCTTTTCCAAGCATAAAAACATAACTTCTCTTTACATGCACGAAAAACTCTTTTCTTCTTTTGAAAACAAAAAGCTACTTGAAACAAGACTTTTAAGAAGATGTTTTTGTATTTTTCTTTTAATAAAGCAAATAAATCTAATATAACCAAAAAAAAAACAATCTTAAAAACTCTTAAAATCTATGAAAATGCACTCATAAGCAAACTAAAGGCAAATTTACTCTAAGCAATCTTAACGAGGCCAAAACTAACAATGATTATTTCTAAGGTGTTTTACTTGATCACAATCAAATCAAGGACTAGCTTATTGCAGAACCAAAAACTAGTCAAAACAAAATTCTAATCTTTTTGTCCTTTTTGAAAATGGAAATCAATACTTTAAAAACAAGCAATTCGAAATTTGACCCAAAACAACTCAAATGACAAGTTGCTCAAACAAGGAGACTTTACGGCAGGCTCAACTTCTAAGAAGGTTGACTAACCAGAGATATCTAAGGCTGGACAACTTTCTAAGCTCAAAGTCACTACAAAGCCTTCCAAAAATCAAACCCTAGGTCTAAACTTCGTTGAAAACCACTAAAACACTCAAAGCTCACAAAACGAGTTCAGGTGAGAATTCTTGACAGGGTACTAAAGGATCTGGGCGGAAAACACTAAGAAAAAACAAAATCTAAAAGTAATTTAATGCAAAAATGGAATTTTCTTAACTTTTACAGGAAGACGCAGGCCAGCAGTTGTCACAGGTGCGGCCCCGCACTGTGCAGTCGACAACAGCGCGTCCAAGGACGCACTGTGCAGCACACAGAGACTGCGTCTTTCTGGAAAAAAGAAGAAAAACTAAAGCCAACTAAAGCTACAGCTAAGCCACCCAAATACTAATTCTCACAGTCAAAAACCAGAAAATAAAAATGATTTTCTCAAAGCAAAGTTCATATAAAGGAAAAGACTCTCTCATTAATGGATTCCCCAGCGGAGTCGCCAATTTGTCACACGGAATCTGTCAAGGGTGCGGACACGACTGACCTTCCTAGAAGTCTAAGACATTCTAATGACAAACAAGACAAAATGGAGTGATCTTTCTCTAAATACACCTTTTACAACATGAAAACTACAAGTGTTTAGGCTTACCTTATTCCAAAACGCTGTTGTTGAAGTCCGTTCTTGACGATCCGGATGAGCTCCTCCTTCAAGTCAATTCCTGCAACCACAAACAATCAAACAATTACCAAGCACTTGCATTTCATATAATAAAACATATATTCAACATGCAGACCAAGGAACACATGAAATAACTCATTAACACAAGCTATTGAGAAAAATAAACCAGTTTGTATTAATAACGAAACAAAGAAACTCTTACAACCTGGCCTTGGTGTTGTGCAAATTCCTCCCAGGGTCCATCAAGGGTTTTCCTCTACTTTGACAAAGCTCACCCTCTCCCAAGTAGAATCAAGTGAAGACAATCTCTCCTCACAAAGGCTCTAATGGAAGACCTAAATCCTGCAGCATTTACCCAAAGAAAATGTATAGCTCCAACCTCCTCTCCTTCTGGCTCAATGCCTTCATTTATAGTGCTGTAAAGAGGTTATTCAGGTCCACTATCAATGGGATCATCCCCCTCTATGGGTGGGATAGCTCCCTTATTGATGGGATAAGTTCCCCCTTAATAGAGATACATGAACCAACTGGAGGCGCATCCATTTCATCAAACCGACCTCTAGAATGTTCTAGAAGTAACCACAAGTAACTTTTTCAAGATAAAACTCGCGCATTTTGCCTTTTACAGAGGGACGCACCTGTCCCTTAACATACAGAGCGTCCATGGACGCATATTTTGTGAACATGGTCAGCGTCCCCGCAGGTAAGGCTAGAGAGAACCTGCGACCCCAGAGATAAACATGATTTTTACAAGACTTTCTCTCTTCTTTGAGTTTGAGATGGATAACAGAGGCATGAGACTTGCCTAAGAGGGTAGCATGACTTGTTGATTGGAGCCATACTAACTGTAAGTAGTCAAGGTGACATTTTTTAGTGTAACACTCTCGAAAATAATCCCAAAGTGTTGCTCTTTTCAATGAACAGCAAAAACACTCAAAAAGTGGTGTTCCGTGTAGGGAACAACAAAGGAAATGCACACAAAAAAAAAGCAAAAATACACACAAAAAAGTGTGAAAATGGAAATGTCGTTCCTTTGGAAAAAGGAACAGCGAAAACTAAAAGTGTTGTTCCTTTAGAAAGGGAACAGCAAAAACAAAAAGTGTCGTTCCTTTGGAAAAGGAACAACAAAAATGAAAAGTTTCATTCCTTTGGAAAATGAACAACAAAAACGCAAGTGCCGTTCCTTTGGAAAAGGAACAGCAAAAATGAAAAGTGCAGAAGTGTTGTTCCATTAGAAAAAGAACAGCAAAACGTGAAAGTGTAGAAGTGTTGTTCCATTCGGAAAGGAACAGAAAAACGTGAAAGTGCAGAAGTATTGTCCCATTCGGAAAGGAACAGCAAAACGTGAAAATGCAAAAGTGTTGTTCCATTCGGAAAGGAACAGCAAAACGTGAAAGTGCAGAAGTGCTGTTCCATTCGGAAAGGAACAGCAAAACGTGAAAGTGCAGAAGTGTTGTTCCATTCGGAAAGGAACAGCAAAACGTGAAAGTGCAGAAGTGTTGTTCCATTCGGAAAGGAACAACAAAACGTGAAAGTGCAGAAGTGATGTTCCATTCGAAAAGGAACAGAAAAACGTGAAAGTGCAGAAGTGTTGTTCCATTCGAAAAGGAATAGCAAAATGTGAAAGTGCAGAAGTGCTGTTCCATTCGGAAAGGAACAGCAAAACGTGAAAGTGCAGAAGTGTTGTTCCATTCGAAAAGGAACAGCAAAACGTGAAAGTGCAGAAGTGCTGTTCCATTCGGAAAGGAACAGCAAAACGTGAAAGTGCAGAAGTGCTGTTCTATTCGGAAAGGAACAGCAAAACGTGAAAGTGCATAAGTGATGTTCCATTCGAAAAGGAACAGCAAAACGTGAAAGTGCAGAAGTGCTGTTCCATTCGAAAAGGAACATCAAAACGTGAAAGTGCAGAAGTGTTGTTCCATTCGAAAAGGAACAACAAAACGTGAAAGTGCAGAAGTGTTGTTCCATTCAGAAAGGAATAGCAAAACGTGAAAAAGGAACAGCAAAATGAATTGCTGACCAAAAAGGTGTTGTTCCTTTGGAAAAGGAACAGTAAAACGAAATTGCTGTCCCTTTGAAAAAGGAACAGCAAAAACGACAGAAGTGCACACAAACGTTGTCCCTGTTGGATACCTATACCAATAGGTTTCATATTTCATGATTGGCAAGAGAAAATCCAAATATGCTCTGCTTTGAGTTCACAAAGATCCCATATTTCCTAAAAAACAAGAAGGTGTGTAAAGTGTTTCAAATGTTGATGACCTTATTTCAAATTTTGATGGATGATCCAACAGTCTAATCTGGATCATGCCGTGTGTTCAATTTTGTGTTGTAGACTAGAGAAAAAAGTCTGTCCAAACTGTTTAATCTTGGCAGACAACTAGTTTAGGTAGAGAAGAAAAGGATCCCAACAGCTTAATCTGGGACCTTGAAAGAGATAAGGGTAGAAGTAGATAGAAAAAGCAAAAGAAAAAGCCAAGGAAAAGAAAAGGCAAGTAAGGGTCTGCAAGTCCAAATGCACCCTCCAAGAAGAAATAAAATGCTAGGCAAGTAGCTGGGTAGGTAGCAGGGGTTGCAGAAAGGTATCCCTATCATTGCAAGGTTGATGATGGTGGGCAGCAAGGCAAAAGATTACAGCTGGAAGCATGACTAATTTCCCTCACTCCCCTCCAATTTCATTTCTAACATTCCCTCACTAGCCTGAGATTCATGGAAAAGACTAAGTTTTCATGGTGGTTCTTGATCTTTAAAAGCCACATTTATTATCTAAAGTTCTTTTCATTTTGATCTACTCTTGAAACCAAGCTTGTTTCATATAAACTCAATGATTTCCACATCCACTTACCTCCTCCTCCACAACTAACACTAACCCTATTGTACAAATCCCTTATATCGCCTTTCTCCCTAATATTACTAACACCAAGGTGTATAAATCCCAGCATTATCTACATATTCTCCTTTTGGCATTATAGCCAAGTAAATGGTCCAAGGAGACTTCAGTCCACCTGGGACTGTGGTCAACCTTGTCTTGGATGTGCTCTGACCCCTGGTTATGAGCAGAAATCCTGTCCCTCAAGCCCTTACCGTCTCTCTGCTGAAAGCGCACAGAAAACCCCCTTTTCCTATGAAAACCCCTGAAAAGGCCCAAAAAACCCAAAACTGCGAAAAAACCCACTTGCCTATAGTCCTCCGCCCAAAAATTAAACTGAATATTTTATTGCGCTGGCGGGACCCCTCCCCAACATGCTCGACCAGTCGGAAGGCCCGCCAGCCGTCAGATCTCCAGCGCCCAGATCTAAGGGTGGGCGGTCAATTTCAGATCTCGATGTGCCGACATTTAGCGTCCGGGGAAAGCGGTTTTACCTATCCCGTACAATGGACGCGTGGCGGGCGGTAAGGTTGTTCGGAGCCCTCCTCCCACTTACCGCCTTTGCCCAAAGGTGGTGCGGGGAACCCACTTACCGCCACCCCGTATACCGCTACCCCACACGTCATGCCTACACGTCATGTCCACGCCGCTCTGACGTCACCCCGCCGGTGCCCGCCCCATCGTCCCTTGGTCCTCCACGCGGGCCCGCCTTTGCGCCCGCCCGCCACCGTGTCCTGCCGACCTGGCTAACACCTCAGCATCCACGTCACCCCTCACCTGGGCCCCGCCATGACGTCATGCTGACGTCATCGGCGGAAAAGCGCCAAATTCATACTTTTGCCAAATTTACCGTTTTAAACGGCTAAACGCATATTTTTCGCTTATTTTGCATGCGAAGCTGAACTAGCCGTTGTCAAGCCTGCTGCCGCGAAATCTTGCATTCAGCCATCAAATTCGACAAGTAAACCGTTCAAAGTTCGAGGCTTGACTGCATTAAGCCTTTGCAACCCAGCCCGCAAGCTTCCAGGTCGATTTGCCAGGTATTTTGCCGTCTTCTCCCATTCTGCCCATGAATTCCAATTTTCTGCAAAATCACCATTAAAGTCTGCTAAAAAACTCTAAATTTAGCTCTACCTAAGCACCCAAATCAGACATAAGCAACCTGTGCCATCCATTAGCCCCAATTTAGCTCTGTACAAACCAGCTCGCGGGTTAAAACTGCAGAAATCGCCCTGAAGTACCCGGCATTGTTCCTTTTTGCCAAGTACTGGTTACCTACACTCTTCCTGTACAAATACTAATACCTCAGTAAGCATTCCCTTAGACAATCCACATTCCTGAAAATCATCAGTACTTTGCTAGCTTCAGAACAACTTCACACCAGAAGAAGACATCACACCAATTGCACCTACCTGCTGCTCAAAGTCTTCAAGAGATTCATCAAAGCTCTGCATCCTACTGCACACTTTTAGACTGTATCATGGCAGCATCTGCATCCTCCTCCCTCAGTGTCACTCCACTGAGTCAAACCAATAAGGAACTGGAAGCTATGCCATTAGTTGACAAAGACTGTCTCATAAATGATTTTGAGGGAAACAGAAACTTTTTGAAGACCTTCACCACATTAAGGGAAGACTATAAGGCAGGACTTGGTACAGATGGGATATGGGAGTCAAACCTGCCCTATTACTGCCTCCCAGCTGTGAATGTTTTCCCTGAAATCATTCACTTATGTGCTCAAAATTATGATCAGAAGCACAGAGCTGTCAACACTCAACTAGGGAGGATTTTGTTCTATATAAACGCTGACACCATCAACAAAATGCTGCACTTTGAACAGACAGAGTTATTAGTCCCTTTCTCCATGAGATCTTTAATGGAAACAGGTGAGAAGATGACCAGTGAAGAGCTGCAGAAGGTCACCAGGAACTACATGTGGCCTGAGAACCAGCCTACAGGGCCACCTCCTTATCCACATGAGCACTTCAATGACTCAGGCAGGCTGCTCCTGGACATGATAGCCTATGTGCTAGGCTACCAGAACAGCAAGCATGTGGATCTAGCCATGCTCGTAATGCTATCTGCCTACAGCCCACGACAACCCCCTGCCCGAAAGTACAACTTTGCCAAGTTCATAGCCAATAGGATCCATGATCAATTGTGCAAACTGGACAGACAAGGAGTCTTTAGATATTCAGCATACATCTACCACCTGTTCATGTATCATCACTCTGAAGCTTTCCCATGCTACATCAGAAGGCTGGACAACAAAGGGGAGAGAAGATCAGTCATATTCTGGACCTCAGTCTATCATGAAATCACAAATTCACCCTACAGCTATTGTGAATTTGTAGATCAGTTTGTATACCCAGTCTCCAGCATACTTATGAAATCCCCTCCACCTAGAATATCAAATGAGATCAAGAAAGCTTTACAGCTTTCTAAGAAGTACAAAATAGGTGATTGGTACCTATATGAACACCACACTGTGTTCAGAGTGTATGGGTGTGAGCTCTGTCCATACAGACTACCCAAGTATGTTCCCATGAGATTATTTGCCTTGGAATATTACAGGCAATTAATCCAGTCAGACCTCACTCACTTCCACAGCTCAAAGAAAAAAGCACACCTTAACTACAAAAATGAGCTGGGCCCTTTTATCATGAATAAGAAGGAAGGATGGGAGGCTGCAGATTTGATCCTAAAAGACAAATATAAGTTGTCTTACAGTTTCCGGTGGGTCCCATATGACCCTCAAGGTTTCATCACTGCCAGGAGAACAAAGTACAGACTCCTAGCCATCAAACACTGCCACTATCCACATCTAGAACAGTATGCAAACTTACAAGAGTGGCAGTTGGATACCCTTGTTGAGAGCTTGTCTGAAGAGGAAAAAATAGCTAAAAATATGAAAGAACTTGAAAAAACTATTGACCTGGACTATGTGATCCAGGTACCTTTCAGGCTGCCTCAAACATCAGGAGGAGGAACCTCAGTTACCAGGACAGCGCCGCCAACAACAGCACCAGGCTTGGATAAGGGAAAGGGAAAAATGGACGCTGAAGATGAAGCAAAAAAGCAGCAGTCAGAGCAGGGAAAGCAACAACCAGAGCAAGAAACAGGGCAGCAAGAAGAACAAACCGGTCTGCCACAAACTGGGCTGCCAGAAACCACCTTATTGCAGACACCACCCCCTCAAGTGGAGCCCCTAACCACTTCAATTTTACAGACCCCGGCACATGAAGAAAGGGGGACCAAAAGACAAAGAGAAGAGTCCACTCCCCTCAGTGGATCCTCCCAACAACTAGAAGCTAAAAGGCAGAGGGCAGACTCCCCAGAAGTAGAAGACATTACTGAAGATGTCTTCAATGATACAGCCAAGGATAGGGAGGGCAGCCAACACACAGGGACTAGCTCCTTTCAGCAGGAGCAGAATTTACAACTTGGCTTGGAGGTATCATCTTCTTCTCAACAAAGCCAGAAGCTCAAAGGTGCTAAGGCCACCTTCAAAGAAATCAAGGCAGCAAATGAACTATTGAGGGCTGAGGTTTACAAACAATTTATAGATGCCACTCCAGCCCAACAAGAAAGATTGATGTCGGTCTACGACTTCAAAGAGGAGAAGATGATATTCAGCCATTTCAAACCTAAGGGGCCCAACCCAATGTCCACTGCTGATTTCATCAAAACAAGGGTGGAGGTCTTGGCCAAAGACATACATCCTATGGACCAAATTGAGCTCCATAAGCAGACTGGAGAAATGGTCTATGCCACCTTGGTAGATAAGGCCACACTAGCTCATGAGCTGAAAGAATCCTTGAAGCACACAAATACTCAACTGGATTTTGAGAGATTGTCTTCCAGGGCCAAGGATAACAGGATAAAATCTCTTGAAGAGATTATTGTTGATCTAGGGCATAACCCTAGTGACCCAACCGGGGTAAAAGCCCTCCTGAAGAAAAAAGAGGATGATCTCAATGCCATGAAGAGGAGATTGAAGCTGTCACCTACAGAACATCCTCAGACAGCTGAACTGCAAAAAGAAAAACAAGTTGATCAACAACTTGATTTACTATTGCAGCAGGATCAAAGGATCCAAGAGCTAGAGAAGGAGCTGGAGAAGTCATTACAGGACAAACAGGGAGAATCCACACTACCAACTCCCCCAACAGATTCTACAGCAGCAACAGGCTCTGGGGCAGCAGTGGCCCCTACAACAGCAAATACAGTTGACCAGCCCAGCATAGAAGAACTAACTAAGGCTGTTAAGCAAATGGAGCTACAAGCAGATGAGATAAGGAAGGCAAAAGAAAAACTGGCAGAGATAGATGCCAAGTATGACCAGTCTAAAATGACAGTGGCAGAACAGGGCAGACAGATCAAGACCCAAAAGGACAGAATCAAAGCCCTGGAGAAAGAGCTTGATCTCAAAAACACCATGGCTGAGATCAAGAGGATCTTATGGAATAAAATCACCCAAAGCATGATTAAACAGTGGAAATCACTCAAAACAATCCATGAACATATGGATTTAATTGTGCAAGCTCAGATAGATATCCAGAGGGCTAAGACAACACTAGGAAATAGACCTGAACAAGCTAGCCAACTGATAGACTTTCTGAACAGGCAAGACAAAGATGAGCTGGCAGCAGTTGGAATCACCAACAGAACGGAGGCCATCCTTATGACCAAAAAGGTGCTAACACTCAGAGGATATGTGCAGACAGCAGAAAGGAGGAGCTATGAGATACAGACTGAAGTTGAAGACTTCAAGCTCAGAATGGGGATGCTACAGGCAAGAGGAATGCCTAGCCTATTGAGCGGTACAGGGAAATTGATCAACAGAGATCAATTTACAAATAGGATGGCCGCGTACATAGAAAATCAAATCACTGCATCCAGCAGTGCTTCTGAAGAAACTGTTCCTCCTACAGGACAGAGTTTGTACACTCAGCTTGAAGGGTCATTTTTTATTGAAAATGAAGTTAATCATCTATTTGAAACTCCTCCCAGTTTTTTCAAATACACAGAGCTTGATGAGACATTGATTAAAATGCGAAGGCATCAAATGCCCAAGGAGGACTGGTGGCAAGCCATGCTCCAGATTCTGCCACAGTAGTTTCAAAACTCCAGGTCAAAAGCCAGCTCAGGTCACCGCAAGACAAGTATAAAGTGGTCGGTGACTGGAAAATATCTAAAAAGTGATTCATCACTAACAGTGACAGCTAGCCACATTTTGAAACACACGCCTTCAGCCGACTACAACTGCTACAAATTCAACAGCATCTGACAGATTTTGACAGCTAAAGGACTAAGAGCTATTACTGCATTTACTTCTTCATTTACTTCTTTGGCTACTGCTCACTAGCAGTTGGCAGCATATTTATGAGGCATTTACTCTTCTTTCAGATATTTTTCCAAATGTAAATCTGTATATATACCCCCCTTAGTAACGCATAAGAGGTGGCTGGAATTTTCTCTTGGATAACTTCCATCTGCTGTAATATTTTCAGAGAATTAATACAAAGGAGGAATGGAACTTCCAGAAGTTTGGTGTATTTGATGTCTGGTGGTGAAGGATGCATGTTACAGGATTCCATGGGTGTTGCATAAAACTATAAGTATTTTCAAATCTTCTGTTATGTGTTTTTTTGAGTCTTTTGTTCTCTTTGGTTGTTTAAATGTCTTACACTTGATAGTAAGGTGAAAGAATAGTTTCAGGATTTAATCAAGCATTACCCTGAACTCAAACCTGAACTGTCATCTATGTTTTCTTCAGAAACAGTAATAGAAATTGCAATTCTTAACTGCTGCACTTCAATCTGTCTCTTCGCTGTAACAGACTATTCCCAGGGATTCAAATTATTGCCCCTGTGACCTCTGTTTTCTGCTCCAAATTCTGTCACGTGGAAATATGTAAACAATAAGTGGAAATTCTTAAATGCTTTCACTTCGTGCTGCCTGTTTCCTGTCACTTAGCCAAAATATGTTTTAACAAAGCACTCAAAAGGCCCTGTAAGTTCCATCTTTCATCTCACAGATTCAAACACATTAAGCCACAGACTCCATTGCCCAATGATATTCAACATATCTAAAAACTACATCACTGAAGTCTAAGGGAATTTCATCAACCGAAACACAAACATAACCTGTACTCAATACCTAGCCTAAAACACCATCACTGTAGATATAAATCATAAAGAGAGAGCCCTCTCTGATCACTGTTTGGCTAGAAACAGTGATTAAAAGATTGGTTAGTGGTTACCCCGGCCGTATTCCCTTGGGAGTCATAGGGAACAACCTGGGTGTTAACATAATTGGCGACTCCACTGGGGAACCTAAGACTATTCAATTACTATCTATCTTCCAAAGCTTTCATCAAGCCTGAAACTAGCCAAGACATCTTAGGACTGTTTCTCTAATACAGGGGCAGTCTTAGGGAAGAGCTAACTAGGGAAACTTATCCTAGCCTTGAAACATATATAGTCATTCCAGAGTTCTTATTTTGCCCTTGTAAATACAAAACGTCTGTATAAAGTTCTGAAAGAACACTTAGAAGCTGGCTCCTAAAAGAAACCCAAGGCATACTAGGGCACACCCTGACCCTGATCAACCCATCATTGTTGATAACCCAAATATCATCCCAAAGAACATAAGGAAACAGCACAAGCAGGATAAACCTGCTGATTCAGATATAAGGTCAGACCAACCCATCCTCATTCCTACTCCTTGCAAAGTCCTTTTTCGTTCCACACCCAATTCCCCTAGTTCATCTTCAACCCCTCAAAGTCCTACCTTTCCATCTTCACCATCTGCACATACTCGCTCAACCAGTTCTCCACTTGTTACCCATCCTATTAACCCCAGTACACCTGTAATCCCAGTTGTCCCATTTGTTCCTATCAACCCTATTAACCCTATAAACATGGCTAACAGATATGCACCATTGCAGATTCCAGCCAATGCTCCAGCCCTACCCCAAGATTATCAAACCAGACTCTCATTTTTTGATTCCCATGGCCCTTTGACGGCCATCCAGCATGCTAAAAAGATGCAAGACCACTTTGAGACCTATGAAATTGATGATGATAGTGTCAGGATGAGAATCTTTGTTCAAAGCTTAACTGGGGATGTCAGAACTTGGTTTAGGTCCTTAAATGCAAATTCAATTGCAACCCCTGAAGTTTTATACCAGGAATTTACTAACAGATGGGAGAAAAAGAGAGATCCCCACCACATACTTGGTGAATATAACACTATTAAAAGAGGTCCCCAAGAGACAGTGTTAGAGTATTGTGCGAGGTTTAACAACATATACAATGCTATCCCTCAGAACTTAAGACCCCCTCCTGATTTGGCCCTTTATAATTTCCCTGATGGTTTTGATTCTGATATGGCCTATCAGTTGAGAGAAAGAGACCCTCCAACCCTTGCAGAAGCTCAAAGGGTTGCAGTCACTGTAGAGGCCAACCTAATTGCCAAAAGAAACAGGGCAAAGCTGGAAAAGAAAACTGGCTTCAAAGAAGAAACCTCGGGTTTCGACCAAAAGCTAGATGCAATTCTAAATAGCATGAAGAGGTTGGGGGAGAGAGTGGAATCAGTGGAAAGAAAATCATCATGGGAGGCACCACAAAACAATCCTCCTAGAAACCCAAATTTCAGGAGAGCCCAAAACCCCAATATAGGAA
The DNA here is from genome assembly GCA_031772625.1 of Pinus tabuliformis. NCBI lineage: Eukaryota > Viridiplantae > Streptophyta > Pinopsida > Pinales > Pinaceae > Pinus > Pinus tabuliformis. Next base: position 1,084,480,531 of record CM062815.1, on the reverse strand, counting down.
AGACTAATGCTGACCAAGATATCAGACCCCCTTTTCAAGAAAATTATGCAGAAACTTCTACTGCAAATCAGCTAAATGAGGACCCTGAAATCAATTTAATAGGTCTGGATGGCAAAAATCATGTATTCTTAACCCAAGAAGACCATGAGGAGGATGAGAGCAATACATTTCAAACTAAGTCAGGGGAATCCTTTGATTTTAAACAAGGATATGACACTGCTGTCTATGAAGTCCACAAACAATACAAACTAAGGAGTAGGACTGTAAATGTAAATCAACCCGAAAAGATAAAAGAAAAACAGCAAACCAAAGAAAGCTCAGTCACTGAACCTGATCATGTGCCAAACTTGCCTACAAAGGAAGTAGTGGTTGAAGAGGTTACTGAACCACTGTCACCATCAAAACAACCCATGGCAACCTTATCCTCTGAGCCTAACCCAAATATTGCCCCTCAAGATATCAATATTAGGGGCAGGTTCCAAAATCAAGATGAAATCCCACCAGAAGATGTAATAAACAAAGAAAGAACTGCTACCCGTGATCCCAAATTGCAAATTGACAAACCCTTTGACCTAGGAGTAGAGATTGGCAAGTTAAAGGTAGCAATTCCCCTCTCAGAGCTAGCAAAGCATGACATGTACAAACAACAGATTAAAAAATCCCTTCAGCTCACCAATAGCAAAGATGATGTAAATGTATTAGATGACACTCCAGAGTTACTATTTGGTCCAGAGGTAGATGGAAAAACAGTAGTCACAGGGGTTTTACCGTTTTATGTCAGCTTACATGTACATGACAAAATTCTGCACAATGCAATGTTTGACTCAGGAGCTTCTCATAATCTGATGCCAAAAGCAGTCATGGAAAGATTAAACTTAGATATCACAAGACCATACAAAGACTTGTTTTCTTTTGATTCTAGTCAAGTCAAGTGCCTGGGTCTAATTAAGGATTTGTGTGTGTCCCTGGTCCAATTCCCCAACAAGACCATTTTGATGGATGTTGTTGTTGCTGATATCCCACCCAAGTATGGGATGCTATTATCAAGATCATGGGGAGCAAAGCTTCAAGGCTCCCTGCAGTTAGACATGTCATATGCAACCATCTCTGTCTTTGGACAACCAAAAAGACTTTATAGGGAAACACTCATGAAGTATATGGTTAGCAGTGAAGAAAAACCCCAAAATTTCCCAATATATGCTGTTCATTCGGACATAGACTCTTACATCCTCTTTAATGACAGCATTGGCTTCTCCGACAGTCACATTAGCACAGAGACATTTAAACCAGAACAAAACATCATTCTAACAAGTAGCACCTGTCAAACATCAATCAGTACAACAAAACACTTTAGCTCTCCCCTAGGGGTCAAAGATGGTCAGGCAAATGATGAAGCTATCCTAGAAAACAAATGGGAGAAGAAACCCCAACTCATGCTCACACTACCACCCCATGAACAGAACCTCAAACCTCCTGACCAGCAAGGCATCTTGTGGGTCTTAGAATTTGATGGCTCGGTTAACAAGTTAGGAGCAGGAGCGGGAGTATGGATACATAACAAAGAGAAAGGCTGTGCAACAGGCAAGGCCTACAGATTGAATTTCAGATGCACCAACAACATGGCAGAATATGAAGCTCTATTACTAGGCCTCAAGATTGCAAAATCATTACAAGCACCTAGCCTCTCTATCAGGGGAGACTCTGATCTGGTCATTCAACAAGTAAAAGGCAATTTTGTCACTAATGACAAGAGGCTGAGATCCTACAGGGCTGCTGTAATCGAAATATTAGAGACCTTTCATGAGTTTGCTATCACAAAAATTCCAAGGGGCCATAACCTCCATGCACATAGCTTGGCAACATTTGCCAGCACTTTCAAATTCCCACTGGAACCTAATAATTGTTTCACAGCTGAGGTCAGGTACAGACCCTCTATTCCAAACAATGTCAGAGAATGGCAAGTATTTGAGGATGACATGCAAATAAACAATTTTTTAACCCTGCAACAGGAGTTCACAGGATTAAATATTGATCTTGAGACAGCAAGTCAATCACAAATGCTTGAGACAGCAAGTCAATCACAAATATTTAATGAAGCATGTCAATCACAAATACAGTTTCAACAATCTGCTCACCCAATGTCACCTAGGACAGCAAAACAACTACTCAGCCCAACCATTTTCAACAATGAAAACATTCAACAAATTAAACAAATGGACTGTGAAGAGATGAGTAACATTGAAACTGAAATCATACAACTCAAAGACAACTTCCTCCCAGTGGGCCTTACCCCATTAGAGGATATTTTTGACTCAAATGACATCCCTAGGAAGCCAAAGATGCAGCCATTAGATGCAAGAATTGAAGAATGCAATATTGGCACTATGGAAAAGCCTAAGATAGTCAAGCTGTCCGCCTCTTTGCCCCCTGATCAAAAGCCCAAGTACATTGATCTCTTTAAAGAATTTCAAGATGTCTTTGCCTGGGGATATGAAGATCTCAAGTCCTATGACACATCTGTCATCCAGCATACCATCCCCCTCAAGCCTAATCAAAAACCATTCAAACAGAAATTGAGAAGGATCAATCCTGTGCTCCTTCCTTCCATTGAAAAAGAGTTGCATAAAATGTTCAAGGCTGGTATTATAGCACCAATCAGATTCTCTGAATGGATTTCAAATTTAGTCCCTACCAGAAAGAAAACTGGTGAAATCAGACTTTGTGTAGACTTAAGGAATCTGAATCAAGTTTCACTCAAAGATAACTACCCTTTACCAAAAATGGATCACATCCTCCAAAGAGTAGTAGGAGCCTCAAGGATATCACTGCTTGATGGATTCTCAGGCTTCAATCAAATTTTAGTGCACCCTGATGATCAAGACAAAACTGCATTTACTACCCCATGGGGAACTTTCAAGTATGTGAAAATGCCTTTTGGATTGAAGAATGCAGGGGCAACATTTCAAAGAGCAATGGACATTGCTTTTGCAAAAGAAATTCATGATTTCTTGGTCATTTACTTAGATGATCTTACACCCTTCTCAAAATCTGACCAAGAACATTTGAAACATTTAAGACAGATTTTCATAACATGCAGAAAATATGGCATTTCCTTAAACCCCAAGAAGTCTTTATTTGGTTTGGAAGAAGGGAAACTTTTAGGACACATCATTTCAAAAGATGGCATAAGAATTGATCCAGATAGGATACAAGCGATCCTACAAATGCCTCACCCTAGGAATGTCAAAGAGTTGCAAGGATTCTTAGGAAAACTCAATTTTTTAAGAAGGTTCATCCCAAATTTAGCAGAATTGATCAGACTACTAAACAATATGCTAAAGAAAGATTCAAAGGTTAAGTGGACTGTGGAAGCAAAGCAAGCCTTTGAAAGCATAAAATTGGCTTTAACCCAAACCCCGGTATTAACTAATCCTCAGTTTGACAGAGACTTTATTATTTTTTCTTTTGCCTCCCAGCATACTATTGCTGCTGTTTTATTGCAGAAAGATGATCAAGGGAATGAAAAGCCCATTGCCTTCTTCAGCAGAGCTCTTAGAGATGCTCCTTTGAAATACCAAATAATGGAAAAACAAGCCTATGCATTAATCAAAGCTATCAAAGATTTTAGGATCTATATCCTTTACTCTCATGTTGTGGCTTATGTACCAAGTCCTATTGTCAAAGACATTCTCACCCAAGAAAACTTAGAGGGTAGAAGAGGAAAATGGATTGCAAACATACTTGAATTTGACATTGAAATAAAACCTACAAAGCTGATTAAAGGGCAAGGTTTGGCCAAGTTAATGACAGAAGCAAATTTCCAAGCCTTAGATATCAACCAACTGGACAGTGAAACAGAGATGGCGACTCCAAAGATCAATGTAGCCTTTGAACAATCTCCTTGGTACTCTGATGTCTGTTATGTGTTACAAAACCTGTGTGCTCCCCCAGGACTGTCCAGAACTAAGTCTAGGTTTCTGAAAATGAAAACATCTAAGTTTTGTGTGATGGATGAGAATCTACTCTGGAAAAACCATGAAGGTATTTTGCTGCACTGTCTTATTGAGAGTGAAACTGACAACATCATGCAAGAATTCCATGCTGGAGACTGTGGTGGACATCTATACTGGAAGTCCACTGTAGACAAAATATTAAGGGCTGGTTATTACTGGCCCACTATGTTCTCTGATGTGAAGAAATTCACAACATCATGCCACAAGTGCCAACTGTTTGAAGGCAGAAGACAGTTGCTGCCACTTCCTTTGAGGCCCATTTCAACAGAAAGACCTTTTCAACAATGGGGTTTGGATTTCATTGGGGAGATTCATCCCTCATCTTCAGGACAACACAGATGGATTTTGACTGCAACAGACTACTTCACCAAGTGGATTGAAGCTGCCCCATGCAGACAAGCAAATGATTCAGTGATCATTCAATTTTTGGAGAATAATATACTGGCTAGATTTGGCTGCCCAGATAAGATAATAACAGACAATGCTGCTGCCTTCAAATCCAAGAAAATGGTGAACTTCTGCCATAAATTTCACATCACTTTGGGCCATTCTACAGCTTACTATCCTCAGGGAAATGGTCTTGCTGAATCATCAAACAAAAGCTTGATAAACATCATAAAGAAAGTATTGGAAGAGAACAAAAAGAACTGGCACAAGAAACTAGTAAATGCTTTATGGGCAGATAGATTAACCACCAAAAGATCAATTGGTACCAGCCCATATGAGTTGGTCTATGGATTAGAGGCCAGATTTCCTTCATCACTAGGGGTGCCAGTTATGAAACTTCTACAAGAAAGTCAAGCAGAGCCAAATGATATGCAAAGAAGGATCAACCAGATAATCTGTTTACAGCAGACCAGAGAACAAGTTTTCAGCAGAGTGCAAATATTACAAGAAAAACTGAAAAAGGCCTTTGACAGAAGAACCAAAGCAGAAGATTTCAATATGGGAGACAAAGTTCTAAGGTGGGATGCAAGAAGAGAAGAGAAAGGGAAACATGGGAAATTTGATTCTTTGTGGAAAGGACCATTTGCTGTCCAAGCAGTACAAGGTAATAACACTTATTTCCTTAAAAGTTTGACTGTAACTGAACTGGATGAAGGTCCTGTCAATGGCAGGATGTTGAAGCACTATTATGATGGTTCACTATGATAGGGATCCAAAGGTTCATTGTATATATGCAGGCCTACATATGTTTTTTTGTTTGTAAAAAGATGTTTTCAAGTGCTGCACCTAGCAGCAAGAGGCAAATAGAATCAGAGGTCTTCCAAGAAAGAAGCACACAATTTTGACACATCAATGCAGTAAAGTTCAAAGATTGGTATGGGCAGCTAAGGAACAAGGCAATCTGACCTGCTGTTCTTGGTCTTTCAAAAGAAAAACCATCCCCACGTGGAGCCACTGTTGGATACCTATACCAATAGGTTTCATATTTCATGATTGGCAAGAGAAAATCCAAATATGCTCTGCTTTGAGTTCACAAAGATCCCATATTTCCTAAAAAACAAGAAGGTGTGTAAAGTGTTTCAAATGTTGATGACCTTATTTCAAATTTTGATGGATGATCCAACAGTCTAATCTGGATCATGCCGTGTGTTCAATTTTGTGTTGTAGACTAGAGAAAAAAGTCTGTCCAAACTGTTTAATCTTGGCAGACAACTAGTTTAGGTAGAGAAGAAAAGGATCCCAACAGCTTAATCTGGGACCTTGAAAGAGATAAGGGTAGAAGTAGATAGAAAAAGCAAAAGAAAAAGCCAAGGAAAAGAAAAGGCAAGTAAGGGTCTGCAAGTCCAAATGCACCCTCCAAGAAGAAATAAAATGCTAGGCAAGTAGCTGGGTAGGTAGCAGGGGTTGCAGAAAGGTATCCCTATCATTGCAAGGTTGATGATGGTGGGCAGCAAGGCAAAAGATTACAGCTGGAAGCATGACTAATTTCCCTCACTCCCCTCCAATTTCATTTCTAACATTCCCTCACTAGCCTGAGATTCATGGAAAAGACTAAGTTTTCATGGTGGTTCTTGATCTTTAAAAGCCACATTTCTTATCTAAAGTTCTTTTCATTTTGATCTACTCTTGAAACCAAGCTTGTTTCATATAAACTCAATGATTTCCACATCCACTTACCTCCTCCTCCACAACTAACACTAACCCTATTGTACAAATCCCTTATATCGCCTTTCTCCCTAATATTACTAACACCAAGGTGTATAAATCCCAGCATTATCTACATATTCTCCTTTTGGCATTATAGCCAAGTAAATGGTCCAAGGAGACTTCAGTCCACCTGGGACTGTGGTCAACCTTGTCTTGGATGTGCTCTGACCCCTGGTTATGAGCAGAAATCCTGTCCCTCAAGCCCTTACCGTCTCTCTGCTGAAAGCGCACAGAAAACCCCCTTTTCCTATGAAAACCCCTGAAAAGGCCCAAAAAACCCAAAACTGCGAAAAAACCCACTTGCCTATAGTCCTCCGCCCAAAAATTAAACTGAATATTTTATTGCGCTGGCGGGACCCCTCCCCAACATGCTCGACCAGTCGGAAGGCCCGCCAGCCGTCAGATCTCCAGCGCCCAGATCTAAGGGTGGGCGGTCAATTTCAGATCTCGATGTGCCGACATTTAGCGTCCGGGGAAAGCGGTTTTACCTATCCCGTACAATGGACGCGTGGCGGGCGGTAAGGTTGTTCGGAGCCCTCCTCCCACTTACCGCCTTTGCCCAAAGGTGGTGCGGGGAACCCACTTACCGCCACCCCGTATACCGCTACCCCACACGTCATGCCTACACGTCATGTCCACGCCGCTCTGACGTCACCCCGCCGGTGCCCGCCCCATCGTCCCTTGGTCCTCCACGCGGGCCCGCCTTTGCGCCCGCCCGCCACCGTGTCCTGCCGACCTGGCTAACACCTCAGCATCCACGTCACCCCTCACCTGGGCCCCGCCATGACGTCATGCTGACGTCATCGGCGGAAAAGCGCCAAATTCATACTTTTGCCAAATTTACCGTTTTAAACGGCTAAACGCATATTTTTCGCTTATTTTGCATGCGAAGCTGAACTAGCCGTTGTCAAGCCTGCTGCCTCGAAATCTTGCATTCAGCCATCAAATTCGACAAGTAAACCGTTCAAAGTTCGAGGCTTGACTGCATTAAGCCTTTGCAACCCAGCCCGCAAGCTTCCAGGTCGATTTGCCAGGTATTTTGCCGTCTTCTCCCATTCTGCCCGTGAATTCCAATTTTCTGCAAAATCACCATTAAAGTCTGCTAAAAAACTCTAAATTTAGCTCTACCTAAGCACCCAAATCAGACATAAGCAACCTGTGCCATCCATTAGCCCCAATTTAGCTCTGTACAAACCAGCTCGCGGGTTAAAACTGCAGAAATCGCCCTGAAGTACCCGGCATTGTTCCTTTTTGCCAAGTACTGGTTACCTACACTCTTCCTGTACAAATACTAATACCTCAGTAAGCATTCCCTTAGACAATCCACATTCCTGAAAATCATCAGTACTTTGCTAGCTTCAGAACAACTTCACACCAGAAGAAGACATCACACCAATTGCACCTACCTGCTGCTCAAAGTCTTCAAGAGATTCATCAAAGCTCTGCATCCTACTGCACACTTTCAGACTGTATCATGGCAGCATCTGCATCCTCCTCCCTCAGTGTCACTCCACTGAGTCAAACCAATAAGGAACTGGAAGCTATGCCATTAGTTGACAAAGACTGTCTCATAAATGATTTTGAGGGAAACAGAAACTTTTTGAAGACCTTCACCACATTAAGGGAAGACTATAAGGCAGGACTTGGTACAGATGGGATATGGGAGTCAAACCTGCCCTATTACTGCCTCCCAGCTGTGAATGTTTTCCCTGAAATCATTCACTTATGTGCTCAAAATTATGATCAGAAGCACAGAGCTGTCAACACTCAACTAGGGAGGATTTTGTTCTATATAAACGCTGACACCATCAACAAAATGCTGCACTTTGAACAGACAGAGTTATTAGTCCCTTTCTCCATGAGATCTTTAATGGAAGCAGGTGAGAAGATGACCAGTGAAGAGCTGCAGAAGGTCACCAGGAACTACATGTGGCCTGAGAACCAGCCTACAGGGCCACCTCCTTATCCACATGAGCACTTCAATGACTCAGGCAGGCTGCTCCTGGACATGATAGCCTATGTGCTAGGCTACCAGAACAGCAAGCATGTGGATCTAGCCATGCTCGTAATGCTATCTGCCTACAGCCCACGACAACCCCCTGCCCGAAAGTACAACTTTGCCAAGTTCATAGCCAATAGGATCCATGATCAATTGTGCAAACTGGACAGACAAGGAGTCTTTAGATATTCAGCATACATCTACCACCTGTTCATGTATCATCACTCTGAAGCTTTCCCATGCTACATCAGAAGGCTGGACAACAAAGGGGAGAGAAGATCAGTCATATTCTGGACCTCAGTCTATCATGAAATCACAAATTCACCCTACAGCTATTGTGAATTTGTAGATCAGTTTGTATACCCAGTCTCCAGCATACTTATGAAATCCCCTCCACCTAGAATATCAAATGAGATCAAGAAAGCTTTACAGCTTTCTAAGAAGTACAAAATAGGTGATTGGTACCTATATGAACACCACACTGTGTTCAGAGTGTATGGGTGTGAGCTCTGTCCATACAGACTACCCAAGTATGTTCCCATGAGATTATTTGCCTTGGAATATTACAGGCAATTAATCCAGTCAGACCTCACTCACTTCCACAGCTCAAAGAAAAAAGCACACCTTAACTACAAAAATGAGCTGGGCCCTTTTATCATGAATAAGAAGGAAGGATGGGAGGCTGCAGATTTGATCCTAAAAGACAAATATAAGTTGTCTTACAGTTTCCGGTGGGTCCCATATGACCCTCAAGGTTTCATCACTGCCAGGAGAACAAAGTACAGACTCCTAGCCATCAAACACTGCCACTATCCACATCTAGAACAGTATGCAAACTTACAAGAGTGGCAGTTGGATACCCTTGTTGAGAGCTTGTCTGAAGAGGAAAAAATAGCTAAAAATATGAAAGAACTTGAAAAAACTATTGACCTGGACTATGTGATCCAGGTACCTTTCAGGCTGCCTCAAACATCAGGAGGAGGAACCTCAGTTACCAGGACAGCGCCGCCAACAACAGCACCAGGCTTGGATAAGGGAAAGGGAAAAATGGACGCTGAAGATGAAGCAAAAAAGCAGCAGTCAGAGCAGGGAAAGCAACAACCAGAGCAAGAAACAGGGCAGCAAGAAGAACAAACCGGTCTGCCACAAACTGGGCTGCCAGAAACCACCTTATTGCAGACACCACCCCCTCAAGTGGAGCCCCTAACCACTTCAATTTTACAGACCCCGGCACATGAAGAAAGGGGGACCAAAAGACAAAGAGAAGAGTCCACTCCCCTCAGTGGATCCTCCCAACAACCAGAAGCTAAAAGGTAGAGGGCAGACTCCCCAGAAGTAGAAGACATTACTGAAGATGTCTTCAATGATACAGCCAAGGATAGGGAGGGCAGCCAACACACAGGGACTAGCTCCTTTCAGCAGGAGCAGAATTTACAACTTGGCTTGGAGGTATCATCTTCTTCTCAACAAAGCCAGAAGCTCAAAGGTGCTAAGGCCACCTTCAAAGAAATCAAGGCAGCAAATGAACTATTGAGGGCTGAGGTTTACAAACAATTTATAGATGCCACTCCAGCCCAACAAGAAAGATTGATGTCGGTCTACGACTTCAAAGAGGAGAAGATGATATTCAGCCATTTCAAACCTAAGGGGCCCAACCCAATGTCCACTGCTGATTTCATCAAAACAAGGGTGGAGGTCTTGGCCAAAGACATACATCCTATGGACCAAATTGAGCTCCATAAGCAGACTGGAGAAATGGTCTATGCCACCTTGGTAGATAAGGCCACACTAGCTCATGAGCTGAAAGAATCCTTGAAGCACACAAATACTCAACTGGATTTTGAGAGATTGTCTTCCAGGGCCAAGGATAACAGGATAAAATCTCTTGAAGAGATTATTGTTGATCTAGGGCATAACCCTAGTGACCCAACCGGGGTAAAAGCCCTCCTGAAGAAAAAAGAGGATGATCTCAATGCCATGAAGAGGAGATTGAAGCTGTCACCTACAGAACATCCTCAGACAGCTGAACTGCAAAAAGAAAAACAAGTTGATCAACAACTTGATTTACTATTGCAGCAGGATCAAAGGATCCAAGAGCTAGAGAAGGAGCTGGAGAAGTCATTACAGGACAAACAGGGAGAATCCACACTACCAACTCCCCCAACAGATTCTACAGCAGCAACAGGCTCTGGGGCAGCAGTGGCCCCTACAACAGCAAATACAGTTGACCAGCCCAGCATAGAAGAACTAACTAAGGCTGTTAAGCAAATGGAGCTACAAGCAGATGAGATAAGGAAGGCAAAAGAAAAACTGGCAGAGATAGATGCCAAGTATGACCAGTCTAAAATGACAGTGGCAGAACAGGGCAGACAGATCAAGACCCAAAAGGACAGAATCAAAGCCCTGGAGAAAGAGCTTGATCTCAAAAACACCATGGCTGAGATCAAGAGGATCTTATGGAATAAAATCACCCAAAGCATGATTAAACAGTGGAAATCACTCAAAACAATCCATGAACATATGGATTTAATTGTGCAAGCTCAGATAGATATCCAGAGGGCTAAGACAGCACTAGGAAATAGACCTGAACAAGCTAGCCAACTGATAGACTTTCTGAACAGGCAAGACAAAGATGAGCTGGCAGCAGTTGGAATCACCAACAGAACGGAGGCCATCCTTATGACCAAAAAGGTGCTAACACTCAGAGGATATGTGCAGACAGCAGAAAGGAGGAGCTATGAGATACAGACTGAAGTTGAAGACTTCAAGCTCAGAATGGGGATGCTACAGGCAAGAGGAATGCCTAGCCTATTGAGCGGTACAGGGAAATTGATCAACAGAGATCAATTTACAAATAGGATGGCCGCGTACATAGAAAATCAAATCACTGCATCCAGCAGTGCTTCTGAAGAAACTGTTCCTCCTACAGGACAGAGTTTGTACACTCAGCTTGAAGGGTCATTTTTTATTGAAAATGAAGTTAATCATCTATTTGAAACTCCTCCCAGTTTTTTCAAATACACAGAGCTTGATGAGACATTGATTAAAATGCGAAGGCATCAAATGCCCAAGGAGGACTGGTGGCAAGCCATGCTCCAGATTCTGCCACAGTAGTTTCAAAACTCCAGGTCAAAAGCCAGCTCAGGTCACCGCAAGACAAGTATAAAGTGGTCGGTGACTGGAAAATATCTAAAAAGTGATTCATCACTAACAGTGACAGCTAGCCACATTTTGAAACACACGCCTTCAGCCGACTACAACTGCTACAAATTCAACAGCATCTGACAGATTTTGACAGCTAAAGGACTAAGAGCTATTACTGCATTTACTTCTTCATTTACTTCTTTGGCTACTGCTCACTAGCAGTTGGCAGCATATTTATGAGGCATTTACTCTTCTTTCAGATATTTTTCCAAATGTAAATCTGTATATATACCCCCCTTAGTAACGCATAAGAGGTTGCTGGAATTTTCTCTTGGATAACTTCCATCTGCTGTAGTATTTTCAGAGAATTAATACAAAGGAGGAATGGAACTTCCAGAAGTTTGGTGTATTTGATGTCTGGTGGTGAAGGATGCATGTTACAGGATTCCATGGGTGTTGCATAAAACTATAAGTATTTTCAAATCTTCTGTTATGTGTTTTTTTGAGTCTTTTGTTCTCTTTGGTTGTTTAAATGTCTTACACTTGATAGTAAGGTGAAAGAATAGTTTCAGGATTTAATCAAGCATTACCCTGAACTCAAACCTGAACTGTCATCTATGTTTTCTTCAGAAACAGTAATAGAAATTGCAATTCTTAACTGCTGCACTTCAATCTGTCTCTTCGCTGTAACAGACTATTCCCAGGGATTCAAATTATTGCCCCTGTGACCTCTGTTTTCTGCTCCAAATTCTGTCACGTGGAAATATGTAAACAATAAGTGGAAATTCTTAAATGCTTTCACTTCGTGCTGCCTGTTTCCTGTCACTTAGCCAAAATACGTTTTAACAAAGCACTCAAAAGGCCCTGTAAGTTCCATCTTTCATCTCACAGATTCAAACACATTAAGCCACAGACTCCATTGCCCAATGATATTCAACATATCTAAAAACTACATCACTGAAGTCTAAGGGAATTTCATCAACCGAAACACAAACATAACATGTACTCAATACCTAGCCTAAAACACCATCACTGTAGATATAAATCATAAAGAGAGAGCCCTCTCTGATCACTGTTTGGCTAGAAACAGTGATTAAAAGATTGGTTAGTGGTTACCCCGGCCGTATTCCCTTGGGAGTCATAGGGAACAACCTGGGTGTTAACAGTCCCTTCAGAAAAGGAACAGCAAAATGCACAAGCATGAAATGCAATCACGCAAAGAATGAATTAGCTGTTCACTGTATTGAAGCTGAGGATGGGTCACAGTTTGAATGAAGCAACACCTGAAACACAAAATATAAAAGAAATTAGAAAAGAAACAACATTTTATTTAAAAACAATATGTAAATTAAGTTACAACAGCTATGATATTATGTAAAAAAAATGATCTTTTTGAAAAATGTTTTGGCAGCAGTGACAAGACATGAATCTTCAAATCGAAATCAATTCTTCATTTCTTCTATTATGAATCCATTGGGTAATGACTTGGATGAAATTCCTTTGTTTCATTAAAATTTCTTTCAAAAATCACTCGTCCATAAATTGACCTTCTTTATTTTCCCAAGACCTGCAAAAAACGAGTGTCTACCTGCAATAAAACATTAAATCATGGAGAAAGAGAGGTGATCGGGCTCCCCTAATCCAAGAATTATGCAAAAAAATAACAAGTAGTTACTCTGTATAACAAATTCATTGAGAAAATAACAAAGTAAAATTTATTTGTCACCTGCGGGAGAGCAGTGGTCGACCATACTATCCAGCAGTGTTTTAATCACAACTTCTTTGTTTTTCATCGAAATTGAGTGATTCCAAAGCGAAATGAGAGATAATTCAAATGTTTATCTCTAGTAGCAATAGGTTTTAGAAATTCAATGATATGATATGTCAATTTTAGTTAGAACAACCTGCATAACAGAGTCATTTTCGATTACCCAACTCAGACCAACGATTGATATTTCAAGCATAGATTCTTCGTTTGATGTCGGATTCAAATAATTAAAATTGGAAATAAAATTAGATTCATTTATTTATCTCCAATAGAAACAGGTTTTGAAGAAAAGAATAATTGATAGGTCAAATACTGTAAGGAACAGCCAGAAAGACATAGTTTTAAGAGTGCTGATTTACGATAGACAGTCAGTATTTTGATCATAACTTCCCCATACGATATCGAAAATGAGTGATTCCAATTGCATTGTAAATTATATTCATAGGGGAATCTACCATAGAAACAGGTTTTAAAAATTCATTCATTTAGGCCTCCAAAAACTGACTGTCCCAACTCTGTTCCTGAGCTGCCGACTAGACATCCGGTCAATGTTTTGGCTCTAACTTTCTCGTTTCAAATCCAAATTGAGTGGTTCAAATTGGGTTAGAAAGTAGAAATCAAGGGATACCTAGGGTAGAAACAAGTTTTAAAAATATTCACTTTTGGTCCCTCAAAACATGACTGTCTCGACTGTTTGTCCAGAAATCTCTTCAAGCCCACAAGCCAAAAAAAATGATATTCAAACATTTTTTCATATTGATGATAAAGATGAATATAAGTGTTTGTAGAATTGTCATTTCTATTATAAATAATTTACATACACAAATGAATTGAAACATTTATCATCGATGTTGATTTCAATAGCGTGTTGCAACAAAAGAAACAACTAGTTTTACAAAAAAAAAAAAACAAAATGCATTTATTTATTCCCTTATTTATTTTATTTTCTACACTAACCTATTTTGATTTGAAAAATGAATATGACTACGTATAGGAGTATTTCCAATGAAACAATTTTCGAAATAGGGCTTCATGTATGCACATATTCAAATTTGAAAAATGCATGTTAATGGATATTAGGGTATGAGAAGCCCGCTTTTTTACTTTTTTCGGGTCGAAAGCACTATTTACGAAAAGTACTCCTCGATCGTAATGGTCGGGCGGTTCTTTCGAGCATTGTTTTATACTTTTTCGGGCTCGAGAGACACAACTTTACGAAAAAGGACCCCCCTGGAGTTTTCTTTTCCGTTGTCTTTTCAGACTCTCTAAACAAGAAAAGACGCCAAGTTTTTCCTTTGTCAGGCTCGTTAAACACTTGATGGCATCGGGCATTGTCGAAATGACACTTTCCAAGCATATGCTATCCCCGTCAAGCTTGTCACCCAAAAATAATCGGGGTACCTGCCAGAAATGGTGGGGAAAATGGAACTGTAATAATTGTCGTGTCGGCAGTATGTCGCTCTTGAACATGGCACTAGTCTGCATTCGTGTCTGGGTGGGGATATCTCATCTCGTTTCACATTAGCCTCCGTGGGTTTGGGTTACCCTGTTTTGACCTCTCATCTGCTCATTGCCTTGTCACCATGACCTCTGCTCATTTGATGTCAAATACTGCCAAATCCACCGTCGTGCCGCCAATATGTTCAAGAGAAGTTGACCTCTGCATTAGTACAACCTTCCCTTATATCTCACACAAATCATTTTACCTCTGTCTTGTGTCGATGATGTGGGAAACATTATGGCCCACCTTCGATCAAGGTCACTTCCTGTCGACTTCAGCTCATTATCCAGGAAGGCGACTTAGAGACTCCCTTCAGGTGCCTTAGAGCCTGCATGCCTCAATGGCAGGTTCTTCGTGTTCGACACGAGGTTTTCATCATTGGCCTCCGATCGGATGATTCTGCAGGTGTTCGACACCAGCTCATTGATTCACATGCCACAGATTGTACCTATAGTACCTTGAGGACCATTGTCATTATTGGTGGTACCTCTCGCGTCTGTTAACAGTTTTCATCATTGACTGGTAATCAGATGATGTTTATGCATGTTCGACTTCAACTCATGTATTCACATGCTTGAACTTGTACTTTGTTCGGATCGGGACGGAGCGCAAGACCCTGGATCCCTGTCTATTATGGTCCAGGTTGCGATTTTGTGGATGATCATTACATGACTCATTGATGGATGGCTGCGCCCATACCTGAGTCTTCATGGATGGCTGCGACCATACCTTATCATTATTTTGGTCTCTCTAGCTGGGTGGCTGCGTCCATTCCACAGACCTTTTCGCATGTCTTTTGGATGGCTGCGCCCATGCCTAGACTGCATGTACTTGATTATCAGAGATATTCGGTCCTTCCTGGTGGTGTTCCAGTTCGGCAAAGTGTTGTAAAGCATTTCACCCCTCCCACTCTCTCGGTCTTCATGCTTTAGGGGGCATCTGTTACACAGTAATTTGTCACTATCTCCCTGTTAGTCACCCTACTGTGTCAGGAATTCACAATAATCAAGTTCATGCCTTCTGAACTGGCCCAAAACCCACTTTTCCAAAGTTTTCCTCATCAGCGCGTCTGTTTCTAAAATATCCGCGCTGACTGGCGGCTCGTAGTGTATTCAGTGCGCTGCCAGCGCGGAAGCACATCACTTTTCCGCGCTGGTCGCATTTCATAAGCCAGCGCACCTCTCCTTTGTATTGGGTCGCGCTGACATGACTTTCCCAGTTATTGAGGCGCGACATCAGCGCATCAGTCGCCTTATAATCCACGCTGATCCTGTTTGGGCGAATTTGTTCCAACAGCCAGCCTTCCAGATAACTCCAGGTGTGGTTGTTGGCTTTGTAAGTATCGACTCCCTTCTATGGCATGTCTGTTCGACCCTTTGTAACCATTTCCCTCAAGGATAAGCTCATCCTTCCACCCTTTTAGGAGGCTCCTTCTCCTATATAAACTTCCACCATTACCATGAGCAGCTAGTTTTGGAATAGCTTGGATTGTATAGAGCTTATAATGCTTAGATTGCTGCTACTATAGGTATTTGGTGTGCTAGGTGTGGAAGTGATTGATAGCTTAGGGAAGGTTGCTTTGTGTTGCTTGTGTGAGAGAGAGTTTCTTGTCTTGGGAGAATCATTTCCAAAGGTGAATGCTTGAGACGCTTGCTAACTGGCCCCTCCTGAGAAGGATACCGATGTCAGAACATTTGGTTGTACTCTTCTCTGTCTTGATTAATAATAGATGACTGCTATTATTGTTCCATTCTCATTTGTACATGCAATGGTTAAATGTGAATTACATCTTTTCTGACTGATGTATAGTTGCTTTTATCAGATTTTACGCTTGTGTTTGTTCCCTCTTCGTGTGTGCAGGTATCTATTCGCGGGGATCGCGGAGGATTGTGACCAGCCAAAGCGAAGGAGCGAAGACAGCATCTCTTCGTCAAACAACAGCGCTGGAATCCAAGTAGGTGCTCTTTACCTCTTGTTTAATTGTAATTAGGAACATGCGTAGTAGCATTGACTGATTGTTGCTAGACCCTTGCTGGGCTAGTAGGGATCGCCTCTATCCGTAGAGGGGATTTACCTCTCCAACAATTTGGCGACCATACCGGGGATCAGCCTTTTTGTCTCTTGAGTCCACTTTTGTGTTTGAATTTGATTGTTCTCTCTTTTCTAGATTCTAGGATTGTTTCTCTGCTTATAAACTTTCTAGGTGCATTTGGGAAGTGTTTTAACTGTTAAAAGGTCTTTACCTTTGGTTTGGGAAGTTTTTGCTTTGGCTTCACTTGTTTTACCCTCAGCGCGCTTTAATTCAAAACAGACGCACTGACGTCGCGTCCCTTCTTCTGTGTTGTCCTTGTCATCGCGCCTGTACCATCAGTAGTCGCGCTGACCTCGTTTTTAGAGACAGCGCGCTTTATCCGTGTGCTTCCGCGCTGACGTCGCACACCTGCTTCTTTGTCCTCCCTGTCATCGCGCCTGTGTGATTAATAGTCGCGCTGACCTCGTTTTTCTGAGACAGTGCGCTTTATCCGTGTATTCCCGCGCTGACGTCGCAAAGTTGCTACGGGACCCCTCCTGTCAGCGCCGAGTTGCTGAAGGCCACCCGCGCTGATCCTGTAAAACTTGTTTTTGTCCAGATTAGCCTCCTGAACTTCTTGCTTAGCTTTCCCCTCTTCTCTCCACTTGATTTGTGACTTGTTTTTCATTATCTGAACTCTGAGCTGCTTGCTTGCGAAGTCTTGTTCCACAGGGTTTCGTTTTGCAAATACCTTCCTCTTTGCTTTCGCTGCTTGGTTTGTGTTTCCGCCATCACTTTTACAGTTGCTGGATTGTGTTGAGTCTCTAATTGACTGGTTGTAACTCTCATCCTCCGGGTGTTTGCTTTTCTCCATTGATTTCGCACTCTAGCCCTAGGGCATCTAGTGGCCGTGTGTGTGTCAAGCCTTCCGTAGGGATCTTGTTTGCGTATTTGACCGGCCAACTTCAGATTTGTTGTTGCACTTGTTCGGTGATTGTCGAAGTGTTTTGGGTTGTGTTTCCGAGTGGTTTTCGCTTCCTACTTGCTTGCAATCCTTGCTTGTCTTGCCGAGCTTAGATCACATAGCTCGTGCACAACTTAGTTTTCCTTTTGATTTGGGAATCTTTGTTGGATGTTTTGGGAACTTTGTGTGCTTTCATTAAGTGATTTGCTTGGTGTTCCGGTTCCTCCAAATTCATTTAGATGCTTTGTGTCATTGAAAAAAAAAAAATCAAACTAGTAGCTTTGCTTTTGGAAATTGAAAAGGAAAAGAACATTTCATTGATTTGCATTTTCAAAAGAAAAAGTTTCCTTTCCTTGCTTTTAGCTGCATTAGGTTGTTGGTTTGCTTGTATTCGTTTTGTTTGATCAAAATTTCTTTACCTTCTCATAGTTAGAATTCATCGAACAAAATGAAATTCTTTGGCATGTAGTTTGCATCTAGGTAATTGTGAGAGAACATACGATAGAGCCTGAAATCGAAACTTAATTTCAAGATCAACTATAAAATGAACCAAATGAATCTAAAAACGCATTGGAACTAAACGCAAACATCTAGAGGTCTAGGTTAGAGACGTGTTCCGGCGTCTTTAAACATAGTCACTGTTGTTTCACATTAGGTTGGGTGATTCCTCCTTCTGTGACTCGATAGTGGTCTAACACGGACTGCGCTCCCACGTACCGTCGCGTATATAGGGAGACCCCACTAGGCTTTTATCCTTTATCCATAGGAAGCCGAGTCTGCCGCCTTGTGAACCATAACGCACCGAACACAGCATTCGGGAAGATTGACTGCAGTACGGAAAGTCCTTGGCTCTCATACGATTGCTGAGGTGTATAAGCAGTTTTACGGGTCGCTTGGTAAACCTTATACCTAGAGTCTCCAGAGCAGTCACTTTTGATCCTTTTCGGACTCCCTAAATGAAAAGGTGCCTGTGAGCGTCTTGTCACTTCGTGCTCATTAAACATTCGAAAGAGACTGGAGTCATCTTTTCGTCCTTTTCTCGACTCTTGAAACATGAAAAGGTCAAGTTTGGTTCTTGTGTCTTAAAAGTTTATTCGGCCACGATAACATCACCTGGTTAGATCTTGTGTGCGTTAGCTTGAGTAGGTTTCGTTTTCGTTTGCTATGGCAACTTTTCCAGGATTCACTAACCCAGGTTCCCCCTCTGATGGGAACCCAGGACAATTCCCTCCTCTTGGGAATGTTGGTGCTCCGTATATGGCGACGTTGTCCCTACCAGGGTTAACTGTCGGGTTGCCTGTGTGGTTGTTTTCAACCTCTTTGGTCCCTACCGTATCAGCTGTTAGTCCATCAGTCCCTCCACCTGAACAACGTCATGTTGATCCTAAGGTGGATCTCTCCCCTTCGACGCCTACTTCTACGTCGTCCTCTTGTACTTTGCCTGGTGAAATTCTCGATGTGAATAACCAGGTGGCTAAGAAGAAGAAGAGGAAGACTAAGAAGAAGAAGTCCCCTAAGGGAGAGCCTACGCACACAGTCCCCCTCTCAAGTCCAGCTATCCACTCCAGTGCACCTGAAGTCAGGTCATCTTCTGCTCCTCCGCGGAAGGTTAAGTTTCCTTGTCGATTATGCAGGGAGGACCATCTGCTTCGTGATTGTCCTGGCATTCCCAGGGTATTAGAAGTTTGGTCTCACGATCCGGCCCGCCCCTCATCGTCCTCTGAAGCTCACGGCGATGCTACCGTATTAGTTGGGAATGGTAAGGGAAAAGGGAAGATTCGAATCCCCTGTAAACTTTGTGAAGGCAATCATCCCCTTCACCTTTGTCCACTCATGGATAAAGCCTCCAGTGTCTTGGAAAGTCTTACAGCTCCCTCACCACAACTCCCCGTTGGATATCAACGTCTTTCTGCAGCTGTAGATCATTCGCCTCCCGACAATGAGATTGGTTCACATTTTTCTCTTGTCCAAGCCCCTCTTCCCGAACCTGGCTGTGTCCAGCCTGTTCCCGACCAACCATTGGTCGGAAAGAGTGTTGACTGGAGTCCACCTCCTGTCGACCACCCTGTTTCGGAAGAGCAAAATTCCCATGTTCTTCTCGTCTCCTCAGATTCTCCTGAGCTTGATAAAGGTTCTCCTGAAACCTCTCCGGAGAATTTAGATTCGGTTCTTTCCGAGCAGGGGGGCAACCATATGGTTCCCCCACTAAATAGTTCGGTCATTTCCTTTGATTGGAGTCATTTGACTACCCCTCCCCTTCCATCCCACGTGCCTTTCTGGGTCACCGCCTATGCTTGCAATAAGGCGCTACCTAGCACTGTGTTAGACGAAGGAGCATCGGTTAGTCTTATGCTCGTTACTACTTGGCGAGCTTTGGGTTCCCCATCGCTTGTACCTATCGCACCACATCTCACCGCGTTTGACGGAGGAACAAGTCAGCCATTAGGGATCCTTCCCAAGTTTCCTATTACTTTGGGGGGCAAGACTGTCTATATAGACATCTCAGTTACCCAAGGTTCTTTAGACTTCAGTCTTCTCCTTGGTCGTGATTATGTGTATGCCATGGGAGCCCTTGTTTCTTCACTTTTCCATGTGGTTTGTTTTCCACACGATGGAAGAATCGTGGTGTTCGATCAATTATCGTTTGTTCGTCCACAAGCCCCTCCGGCGCACTCGTCCTTCCCTCCTGGCTTTCATCCACAAGTTGCATCTGCCTCGCCGCAAATCAACTATGTGGCCACCTACCCCGTGCCCGTACCCAGTGATGACACCATCGTGCATAGTGTCTTGGGGGCATTAGGTCCTGATTTCCAAGATGTCGGCCTTCCCTCCGGAGCCACTTTCTTGGGGGCCTCCACTTCCCGTTCATTATGATGAAGTCTGGATGGAGCATAGTTCTTTTCCGGTGTCGAGCTCCTTAAAAAATGAAACTGGGTCTGGTTGGAGCATAGTTCCTTGTCTTGTGTCAAGCTCGTTAAAAAATGAAACAAAGTGTCCCGAGGATAGTTTTGATCTTGTGGCAACCTCGTTAACAAATGAAACAAAGGTTATGAGGATAGTTCTTTTACTGTGTCAACCTCATTAAAAAATGAAACAACCCCCTTTCCAAATCGAGTCTTTTGATTAAGATCTCGTAAAATACAAGTCGAGTCTTTCCTAGATCTCGAAAGCGAACCTTCATTCCATCCACTTTGTTGAATGCAATGAAGCTTGGGGGGCATGCGAACTCATAACAAGCATAGTTTTTCATTTCAAGCTTGTGTAAACATGAAACCGAATCCAAGCAAAGTTCTCCATGGTTCAAGCTTGTGTAAAAATGAACCCATACCCGAATTACATCTCGTGATTGTCATTTTTATCTGCTGAATTCTGTTCGATGAGCCTTGGTTGTTTTCATTCCATTGCTACCATCTCTTTGGCCGATCATATGCTCTCACTTGGTTGTTTTTCCTTTCCTAGGAACTGCAGCGATGAGTGGTTTTATTAGCCAGCCTCTTGACCATTACATGTTTTGAGCAGTTCCACCATTTCCGGAACTAGTTGCTCCCCTTTATACCACTCGTTCCTCTAGGACGAGTCACCTTTAAGCTCTTTTCTAACTCGTAAAATGTGAAAAGATTGCCGAGTATTTTTCCCTTTTTGACTCGTTAAAGAGAATAAAAATAGAGGTCTTCTTTCAGCTCTTTTCCGACCGTTTAAAGATGAAAAGATTGCCGAGCTTCCTTTCAGCTCGTTAAAGGGAACGAGAGGCGGTCATTTTAAGCTCTTTTTCCGACCGTATAACTCAAAAAGATTGCCGGGTGTTTGTCGTTTCGCACTCGTTATCGGCTCTAAAACGACGTGTTTCCGACCGCTTTTTTACTTTTTCGGGTCGAAAGCACTATTTACGAAAAGTACTCCTCGATCGTAATGGTCGGGCGGTTCTTTCGAGAATTGTTTTATACTTTTTCGGGCTCGAGAGACACAACTTTACGAAAAAGGACCCCCCTGGAGTTTTCTTTTCCGTTGTCTTTTTAGACTCTCTAAACAAGAAAAGACGCCGAGTTTTTCCTTTGTCAGGCTCGTTAAACACTTGATGACATCGGGCATTGTCGAAATGACACTTTCCAAGCATATGCTATCCCCGTCAAGCTTGTCACCCAAAAATAATCGGGGTACCTGCCAGAAATGGTGGGGAAAATGGAACTGTAATAATTGTCGTGTCGGCAATATGTCGCTCTTGAACATGGCACTAGTCTGCATTCGTGTCTGGGTGGGGATATCTCATCTCGTTTCACATTAGCCTCCGTGGGTTTGGGTTACCCTGTTTTGACCTCTCATCTGCTCATTGCCCTGTCACCATGACCTCTGCTCATTTGATGTCAAATACTGCCAAATCCACCGTCGTGCCGCCAATATGTTCAAGA
This sequence comes from Pinus tabuliformis, assembly GCA_031772625.1. NCBI lineage: Eukaryota > Viridiplantae > Streptophyta > Pinopsida > Pinales > Pinaceae > Pinus > Pinus tabuliformis. The sequence goes on along the minus strand of CM062815.1, from coordinate 1,084,458,571 downwards.
GAAGTTGACCTCTGCATTAGTACAACCTTCCCTTATATCTCACACAAATCATTTTACCTCTGTCTCGTGTCGATGATGTGGGAAACATTATGGCCCACCTTCGATCAAGGTCACTTCCTGTCGACTTTAGCTCATTATCCAGGAAGGCGACTTAGAGACTCCCTTCAGGTGCCTTAGAGCCTGCATGCCTCAATGGCAGGTTCTTCGTGTTCGACACGAGATTTTCATCATTGGCCTCCGATCGGATGATTCTGCGGGTGTTCGACACCAGCTCATTGATTCACAAGCCGCAGATTGTACCTATAGTACCTTGAGGACCATTGTCATTATTAGTGGTACCTCTCGCGTCTGTTAACAGTTTTCATCATTGACTAGTAATCAGACGATGTTCATGCGTGTTCGACTTCAACTCATGTATTCACATGCTTGAACTTGTACTTGGTTCGGATCGGGACGGAGCGCAAGACCTTGGATCCCTGTCTATTATGGTCCAGGTTGCGATTTTGTGGATGATCATTACATGACTCATTGATGGATGGCTGCGCCCATACCTGAGTCTTCATGGATGGCTGCGACCATACCTTATCATTATTTTGGTCTCTCTAGCTGGGTGGCTGCGTCCATCCATAGACCTTTTCGCATGTCTTTTGGATGGCTGTGCCCATGCCTAGACTGCATGTACTTGATTATCAAAGATATTCGGTCCTTCCTGGTGGTGTTCCAGTTCGGCAACGTGTTGTAAATCATTTCACCCCTCCCACTCTCTCGGTCTTCATGCTTTAGGGGGCATCTGTTACACAGTAATTTGTCACTGTCTCCCTGTCAGTCACCCTACTGTGTCAGGAATTCACAATAATCAAGTTCATGCCTTCTGAACTGGCCCAAAACCCACTTTTCCAAAGTTTTCCTCATCAGCGCGTCTGTTTCTAAAATATCCGCGCTGACTGGCGGCTCGTAGTGTATTCAGTGCGCTGCCAGCGCGGAAGCACATCACTTTTCCGCGCTGGTCGCATTTCATAAGCCAGCGCACCTCTCCTTTGTATTGGGTCGCGCTGACATGACTTTCCCAGTTATTGAGGCGCGACATCAGCGCGTCAGTCGCCTTATAATCCGCGCTGATCCTGTTTGGGCGAATTTGTTCCAACAGCCAGCCTTCCAGATAACTCCAGGTGTGGTTGTTGGCTTTGTAAGTATCGACTCCCTTCTATGGCATGTCTGTTCGACCCTTTGTAACCATTTCCCTCAAGGATAAGCTCATCCTTCCACCCTTTTAGGAGGCTCCTTCTCCTATATAAACTTCCACCATTACCATGAGCAGCTAGTTTTGGAATAGCTTGGATTGTATAGAGCTTATAATGCTTAGATTGCTGCTACTATAGGTATTTGGTGTGCTAGGTGTGGAAGTGATTGATAGCTTAGGGAAGGTTGCTTTGTGTTGCTTGTGTGAGAGAGAGTTTCTTGTCTTGGGAGAATCATTTCCAAAGGTGAATGCTTGAGACGCTTGCTGACTGGCCCCTCCTGAGAAGGATACCGACGTCAAAACATTTGGTTGTACTCTTCTCTATCTTGATTAATAATAGATGACTGCTATTATTGTTCCATTCTCATTTGTACATGCAATGGTTAAATGTGAATTACATCTTTTCTGACTGATGTATAGTTGCTTTTATCAGATTTTATGCTTGTGTTTGTTCCCTCTTCGTGTGTGCAGGTATCTATTCGCGGGGATCGTGGAGGATTGTGACCAGCCAAAGCGAAGGAGCGAAGACAGCATCTCTTCGTCAAACAATAGCGCTGGAATCCAAGTAGGTGCTCTTTACCTCTTGTTTAATTGTAATTAGGAACATGCGTAGTAGCACTGACTGATTGTTGCTAGACCCTTGCTGGGCTAGTAGGGATCGCCTCTATCCGTAGAGGGGATTTACCTCTCCAACACCAACAAAGCAACAGCAAATCTCTTAGAAAAGCAGACAGTGGAGCAGGGCTTTTACATGCTCCGCACACAGGTTCTTACCTTCCGTTTTTAAGATCCAACTCTTCCCTAGCAGGCACTCATCAGATTCACACTACTCTTTAGAAATGGCTACACTCTCCCCGGCAACGGCGCCAAAATGTGGAGCGATAAAAAGGTGTCTTTTGAACTCCTAATTACCTTCACATTAATTATCAACCTAGGGACGACTTTTTATTTCAAGAGTGTACTCAGTCTGAGGCAGCTATTTACTCAAGAGTAATGTTTTGTAGTATAGTGCTTAAAAGCTACAAAAGTAAATGGATGCATTTCTATAACTTAACTACTTCAAAAGGCTAAATCACACCAAGCATTGCATCAGTCGAAGGTTCGGTAGCAATAACCCATCCTTTTCATAATTGATGAGAACAAATCCAAGGTCTGGGAGCTAGGTAGCAGATGCTGGGGCTCACTACAGCCTGAGATCGTCCTTGATGAATATAAATGAAACAGCAAGTAAAGGAAATAACGATGAAATAGAACAACACATCAGCCAAGGGTTTGGTGGCAATAACCTATCCCTTTCATAACTGATGGGAGCAGATCAGAGGTCTGGGAGCCAAATAGCAGAAGCTGACACTCACTACAGCCTGAGTCTGTCCTTAAGAAATGGCAAGTAAATGAAACAACAAATCAGCAATCTTGAAATAGACCAGCAATTGAAATGGAATAGCAATGCTAAAATACTAGAATTAAACAGCAATCTTAAATGGAACTGAACAGCAAAACTAAGTAATTAGAAAGACACAGCAACTATAAATGTAATTGAATCATCAACCTATCAGTATGAACATTAATCGTAGTTATTGAAGCAACAGCAATCGTAGTTATAATTGAATAGTAACTTAATTGAATAGCCATTGCAATTATAAATGAGCAGCAATTAAATGAACCATAGTCTTAATTAGATAGCGCAGCATTAGATCAGAATTATCAGCAGGACATTTCAAGTTATAATTAATAAGTCTATCACTGACACAATCCAATTATGATTTCAACGAAATGTTCATAAACAAAAGATTACTGAACAAGCAATTTAAAGAAATGAAAAGGAAATCAAACCATCACACGAAAGTAATTGTAAAGATATGATACACAGCAGTAGCGTACTCCACCAGAGGCTAGGCCCTTAGCCGCCAGCAGATGCTGCTAGGTTACTTCAGAATGAGAAGAATGAATAGCAACTCCCAAATCATTTATTAATCAGCCAATTGTGGAATCATTACAACAGAAAAAGCTTGAGAATTACAGCATGCAACAATCCCTATCCTATCATGAATAATCCACCATCATTCTTCATCATTTTTCCATCATTTTTCATCTCCAAAAATCATCCCCAATTCATCATCTCCATCTCTGATCTCTGTTTTCATTTAAATAGAGAGAGATCAGAGAGAAGTCACAATAAAGATAAGTACATCATAATTTATATTACAAAATTGGTTTGCTTCTAACCAATTGATCAACAAGAAGATATATTTCCATCCAGATTTCAACAAGAGCCAGACGAATTTGGCTTTGCAGTTGAGATTTGGAGGACGGCCGCAACAACAAATCTAAGAAAATCGTGCTCAAAGAACCCTGCATTTCTATCAGTACAAGCCGAATTTGGGCAAACCATTCTCTAGTAAAGTTAATTGGGTCCATTTTGGACAAAACCCATGTTCCGGATTTTCCAGATTCTGCTTCATTTGCTCAGAATCTCAATCGCAAAACCGTCACTTCTTATTCCAGCGAATTTCTGAGTTGGCACTTTTAATGATCAAATCTTCAATCTGGAAATTATCTTGGAGGCTAAAAATGGTGAATAATGTTACAACTAATTTATTAAGACTATCACTGATAAAATCATGCATAATGATCAATTTATTAGAAATAAAGGAGAACAAATAATATTCATTCATAGAAGCATAAATCATCATAAAATGGATTTATATAATAAATTATAATAAATGACATGATGAAGAATAATAGAAATGGGTGGAATAAGTGTTCAAAAGTGATAATAATAATGGCATATTAACGGCCCAACAATCTCTTTGCTACATTAATTTTAACAAGTCAAAATATGTGATATTGGCCATAGACTTCTTGAGATCATCCACAATATTATAATCAATGTTATAAATAGGATAAGGCAGAGTAAACATACCTATTTTTTTGTCTTTAAGTGGGAGTTTACCGTGTTGAGTAGCCTTCGTTGCAGTGGGAGATGCCTTTTCTTTCTCTGGGTCGCTTGCAACAGGGGTATTCTTGGATTGACCACCAGGACCACTCTTCTCAATAGGAACTCTGGGGGCGGATGCTTTCACAGGGAAAACATCCTGCTTTTTTTGGTCTAAGGGCTTTGTCACACCTGGAAGCGGCCCTTTACTGCGCGTGTTGATTTCATTAGCATTAATTTCTACAGTGTCATCTCCCTCGTCATCATTCTCATCATTATGGAAATCCAACAGCACATTAATTTTGGTTTCTTCATCTGAGGGTTCCTCTACTTAGTACTCCTCTTTGTCTCCTTGTTCTAGTTTGAGCTCCAGTATAGGTTCTTCTTTGTTGAGGAGTGATCCAATCAGAGCCAATTCTTCTGTGTTTAAAGCCCCTTCATTATGTGGAGCAGGCAACGCGAGCTGACCATGACCACCCTCTATTTTCTTCCAGTAGAAAGGTTTGAAGGGTTTTTTGTTATTATGATCTCCTCCCTTACCACTAGTACTCTCTTCGTGATTCCTTCTCATATCAATGACTGTGTTCGTAAGTTTCTTAATAATCCGATGCAACCCTTCCACATCCATGGTGTCCTTGTCTTTAGTTTCAGCCCCTTTGTTATCATTTCCATTATTCTTCTTGGATGTCTGAGAGACTTTATTTTCTCCAGTTGTGGGATGGCATGCTGTGAGGCTAATCATTTCATTTTCAACTTTCACAGCTTCATCAATAGCACCTTGCAAGGTCTGCACATTACTCCTTTTAACCCACATCGTTGTAGGGACAAGGAGAGTAGATACATAAAACTCCATGAGAACTTCCTCAGTAGGTCTAGTGGTGGTTGGGATTCTATTGAATAAGGTGTTGAATCAGATATTAAAATCCTTAACCTTCTCCTTGGTTTCCATTTTCAGACGGGATAATTCGAAAACTAATGCTGCAGTTGTTTTGTCATCACCAAACTTGTCTAAAAAGGCCTATTGAAAATCATCCCAAGAGGTGATTGACCCTATTCTCAAGCTGAAATACCATGTGGAGGCAGCAACAGTCAAAGTAAAAGATAATAGGCGACACACCACATCTTCATTGGTGACCCCCAACCTACGCAAGGCTAGGAAGAAAGAGCAAATATGGTTATCAGTGGTATCTCCCCGCTCAGGGTCGAAATTTGGTAACACTCTTTCTTTATTTTTGGGTAAGGGATGTTGTTGCCCAGGTATAGCTATGGAATCCTGTGTAAACTAGGGAGGGAGTGCTCCCGGAGGAGGTGGAGGTTGATTCCCACCTGGAAAAGGAATGTTGGCCATATTATGGGCAGGGAAGTTTTGGTCAGAGGCTTCTCCATTATGATTCTCAAAATCAAGTGAGGAGTTACCTTTAGAAGGGGAATCCTCGGGAATTTCTTCCCAAGGGGTGTCGATAATTTACAAGGATTCTAGCACAAATGTCTTCGAGAGAAGTGGTTGCAGATGTATCTTCGTTCACGGTAAAGATCCTTGGATTTCTCTTAGTTGTTGGAGGTAAAGAGTGAAATATGGGAAGCTGAGAGATGCAACGAGCGTAAGCCTGAGTAAGTGCTCTAACTAGTTGTTCTTGAGTGATAGGATACTCCCACAGTCTCTCTTCCTTGGGTGACCCGGAAACAAGACTTTGAGGGGTCTCTGTTTCTTCAAAGTGAGGTTCTTTCAAATGTGTGGCAGGATCTCTCTGACCTTTACGATCCATACATTAACCCTTTTGAATCCATTTGTGGCACTTCTAGATGAAATCTTGAAAAGCTGGAGCAGGTGGTTCAAGCCCTCCTTCTAGCACCAATTTGTTGACATGGCTAATGTGCACTATGCCAACAAGGGGAACTAAACCAATCGCAAGCCCCAATTAGACTTTCTTTTGTTTGGATTGGCTAGCTCCGATAGGTTTTAAGGGACCTCATAAACCACTTGGACATGTCGAAAGATTTCTTCTGGGAAGAAGACTTCAATTAAATCAACAAAATTAAACAGCTAACCTCTATGTATTAAATCCTATCTATACTACTTCTAACTACTCTAATCTATCTTGCAAGAGCATGATACATAGGTTTAAACATCATATATATGTTCAGCAGGAGCATGCTAAAGAAGTTTAAACATCATGCATAGATTCAAGTCCAAATGAATCAATCACTGAATTCACAGCTAGACAAGTTTGTATTAAAGCTAAATTGCAATCCAATCACTCATATAGGAATCCACATTCTTCTATGGAATTAAAACTGCATCTGATGTTTAATTTAGTTTCAAATCAAAGACCATTCATAAGTTAATCATGAAACTAAATAACATTCAATTTAACAAGACCAATAGTGAACTGTAAGTCATCAATATGCATAAATATAAATCACATTTACATGCATGCCAGTAACAACACTCTAATCCAAAACAATACAATCAGTCCTCAAACTAATGGCTCCTTCTTCCCCTAAAAACAGTCCTCTTCATTCACAAGATAAGGGGAATTATTTTATAAATTAATTATAAAATAAAATATCATAAATTAATTTGAATAGATGTTTAGTTAAAAAGTTATTACAAAGTTAGTTATATATATATATATCTATATATATATATATATATATATATAGATATAAAGGAACTTATTAAAATAAATTAATTATAAAATAAAATCATTTTTAATTTAGAAGTTATTGATAGATATTATGGAAATTTTTATTTTTATTTTTTTTTAGTAAGGGTTAAATTATTCTTATTAATTAATTAATTAATTAATTAATTTATATATATATATATATATATATATATATATATATATTTTAAAGTTTAATTAAGGGTTAAACTATCATATTATCCTAGATTGACATCAGGTTATAGAATTATTATTAGAGTAATGAAAGGATTAATATAATAGTGTATCATAATACTTCATAAATAAAGATGTATACTTATAACCTAAATATCCTATATAAATATCTTACAATAAATAACAAAGCCATGAGGAGCGACTCAAGAGGAGAGGGCTAGGACTCAAAATCACATCAAAGACTAAAGGCCCATAAGAGAAGGATAGGGGAAAAAAGTTGAAAAAGGAGGGAGGGGAGGAAGGGAAGAAAACGACTAGGAAGAGAGGGCTGGAATCCAGCAACTGCTAATCTTCCATCTGTCTTCTCTATTGAGACTGTTCGGTCTTTTCTCAATCTCAAGGGCTTCCCTAAATTTATGGTGATGGAATTGCGAAACCATAGCAATAACACTTGCCTCCTCTATACAAACATGGTGTTTGGTACTCTCCACATGTTCAGCTAAAGCGGAAGACTTGGTTCTCCTATGCTTGAGGTCAGTTGCATGCTCACTAATCCTTTGATTAATGGAGCGACCAGTCTCACCAATATAGGGGGTCCCACAGGAACAAGGAATAATATAAACCCCTTTCATGTCCTTAGGGTCGATAGGATCCTTCACAGATCTAAAGGATTTACGAATGGTGTTGAGGGGTCTAAAGGTTGAGGGGACATTATGCTTTTTAAGAATCCTATCAATCTTATCAATGGTCCCCTGCACATACGGAAGATGGACACCTAGGACCCGATCTTTCAGTTCTCTTTTAGCTAATGAATTTTGAAAGCTTTGAGGAAAGCTTTCTGACCTAGGTACTTGCTATAACCATTCTCAACAAAGACATTAAGGAGGTGGGATTTCTCTTTCTCAAAGCTTTTTTCATTAGAGATCCTAAGGGCACGAGTAGCAGGGGTGTTGAGAACACCCAACTTCTGAGCCGGGAAATGGTGGGAACTGGCATGAAGATACTGCTCCATATTTGTTTTCTTTCGAAACACTCGGTGGGAGAGGGAACCATCACTATTCTTAGAAATAATAATATCAAGGAATGGGAGGCAACCATTGACTTCTTGTTCCTTGGTGAACTTAATGGCTGACGATTGACTATTGAGATGATTGAAGAAGAGATCTAACTCCTCTTGGCCATGAGACCAGATGACATTAGTGTCATCTACAAATCTTTTCCAAAGCTTCACAGGATTCAACATCAACAAGTGAATCATCCTAAACACATCAATCATGGAATCTTCCTTTCCATTTCTTCCATCTTCTCTTTCCACTTACTTTAGCTTTTGTGGAAGCGTTGTTGGATTCAGAGTCCAACACTTTTCAGCAAGATTCCCTTGCTTATGGTAGTAAGTGCACTGCATGTGCATCCTCTTGACAGCATGACTTGCCTTGTCCAATGGGCCTTTGGCTTCTTGCTTCTTGTCCTTCAAAATTTTCCTATATGTGGCCATTCTCTTCCAACAACTAGAAACATGATGGTTATCCAAACCGCAAAAGGAGCATGCAATTCTTTTCCCATATCTATGTGGAAATTTATCATGCTTTGCAAAATCAAAAGGAATATGTTTAGAACCAAATTTATACCTTTCTCTTTCACCTTTATTGCCTTCATGAGGAGGTGAATTGAATGAAGAAGTAGCTCCATTTGGAACACCATCAATCTCTTCAAGGCTGTTAGAGTTTCCACAACTCTCTGGTTCAAGTGTGTGCTTCTGAACACCTGCATCCTGCAAATGATGTTTCAAGCTATTGCATTCCTCCTGAATACAATCTTCACACTCTTGAGGTAGAGGACCTGAAATGAAACTCCTTCTTGGAACTATTTCAATGGCCTTCATGGTAGCTTTGGAACTCTCTCCATAAGCTTGTCCATAGCCAACACCCAAATAATTAGGCATTTCCTCAAACATTATTGGTTCAACAATACCATGTGCAAGTTTACCCAAGCCTTTTCAATCATAGCCCATCTTGGACATTAGCTTGGAACCTATGCCTCTGGTATGCTTTTCAAAAGAACCAATATAAGCATTCTTAGAAGTTGAAGATAAACTGGAATGGTTTACCTCTTCTTCAAGGTGATACTTGACTAAGGCTTCTTTAGCAACAAAGAACTGTGTCTCCAACTCTTGCATCCTTTTCAAGTTCATATTTGCAATATGAAGTTGCCTCTCCATTTCCTGCAATTTGTTAGAAAGCAACTACTTCTCTTCCTCTACAGAATTCAACTGCTCTCTAAGTATGCTGCTCTTCCTTCCATCCTCATACATTTCTCTCACCATATCCATCATGGTGGCCAAGTCTTCCTTCACGTCTTCATCAAATACTCTTGTGAAGACTGGAGAATTTGAGGATTCACTTGTAGAAGTATTCATTATGCCAATGAACAAAATAACTTCAAACAAAATTATCAAAGAGCTTATTCAACAACCTTTTCCAGCAAACCTCTTGTGCTTCACGAATTTCCTTGAGGTCCTTTGGGATAAGAAGAATGCCTTCAGCCCTTCTTCCTTCTTGTCCTTCCTGGACTGAGCTATCAATAGCTTTCCCTTCACCTCTACAACTCACACAATAGTCAGTCTACAACAAGCATACAATCAATCAGACAATCAATCCTTGACTACCCAAACACCTTCCAGACAAGCAATCTTTGCTCTGTCAATCAAGCATTCTGATATAACCTTCTTTGAAGGTGGGGTTAACCAATCTCAAGCTCTAATACCACCTGATCTGAAAATGGGGCACTAAAGGCTTCTTGTGAACTTACAAGAACCTCTCCCACTTCCAAAGCTTAAATTATTCCCAAGTCTTTATGATTAACCAAATGCAAAATTAATAATGCTTGAAAATAAGTGTATGCTTGTGTTTATTTTTTACTATTTATGTGCTTTAAAATTATGTTGTTTATGCTGATATAACATACATATAACAGTAAACAATGTAGCCATAAAACAAACACGTAAGACATCAATTTAATTATGAGTTCACCCAAAACTCTTGGGCTACGTCTCCATGAGCTCTAGTCAACTTGACTAGGCTCTCTGGGATTATGGTATAATTCCTTTTACAAGCTCCTAGCTCAAATCCATTGGTTTACACATAACACAATGGTTTTAGACACAATTTTATCCCAGGCTCTTGAAGCTCTCATCTTTCTGGCTTTGGCTCTTTGGCTCTGGCTCTAGCTCTAGCTTTTTAGCTCTGGCTTCTCTGAGCTCTCAGTAGTCCGCTTGACCTCCAAGCGATTGTCTCAGCAATTTCCTGCTTTGTGGTTTTCCACTTGACCTCCAAGTGACTCCAAGGCTCCCTCAGCGGCTCTGCACTTTAGCTTTCGCTCTCTCTACTCTCTTCCTTCTCAATTGAGCTCTCTGCCTCCTTTGAGGTACTTTTATGGCTTTTCAGCTACCCCAGCCATTTCTCTACATATCATCATCTCTCTATGCCTCTGCGGCTTCCCTGCTCCTTCTCAGTTCGACTGGCCATCTGGCTCTATAGCTCTATGGCTTCAAGATGCATCATTGCCTGTAAAAATTCTTGCTTGTAGCATTGCATGAGGATCTGGAGTGATTATAGAGGTTTTGGGGCCTTCTCTTAAGCAAAAACCCGAAAACGGAGAAAATTTCATTACACAGAGATTTTTGGAAAATACACTATCAAACGTGAAATCCAAATGTGAAATTCCATTCAATCACCCCTAAAAACCCTATCGGGTCCACCATTAGGCATCATATCACATCGTGTAGGCATATTGGGCAAAATCTCAAATACACAGGAAATACATGAAAAACTTGACAAAATCCTTTTTAGAAGACTTCAAATTATATAGAAATCACCCTAAAATCGCATCAGGTCCACCTTGGGTCACTTTCACAAGATCCATTGTCGATCTGGGTGATCTCCAATCCAACGGTCAACATGCGGTTTTGGGCGGCTTAAGGGTACGGAGGTTACCCACCCGAAAAGGCGGTTTCTCTACTCCTCCGCCAAGCAACATGTCGTTCATTGTATGGGATTAGGCGGAGCCGACCCAATACCACTTACTGCCTGAGACCCGCCCTAAATCCTGATTTATTGAAACTCAAATAACAGGGTGTCATGTTTATAATTACCTTTCGGGTTTGCTTTATCGCTTCGAGAAATTTCCTTTGTATTTCAGTTTTTACACCGAAATGCGCTTATACACAGGAAAGTCCCTTTTACCAGAACTCAAAACTTATTGAACCGCGCCTATAAAGTCCATCGGGTCTGGCATTATCACCCCTTTTACATCATTGCAAGAAGACATTGCGATGCAATATATTGCAATCGCAAGTCGTGTTGGCCTGGGGGTTCGTCCTTTTGCCTCATGGCATCACTGATGCCAATCCACCAATATCGGCGATCGCAATATCGCATCGGCCTGGGGTCCTTGCCTTAGGTTATATGCACAAGCCTGCCTCTGACCCGATATGTCAGGGATTGGCAATCGGGGGTTTCTCCCCTTTCCACTTAAGTCCGCCTTTTGGACCTCCTCCGATGCGATTTCCCTTTATAAGGTTTTTTTGCCCATTTTAGGGGATTTTGCCTCTTTTTCCAAAGAACAAAGGGCATCTTCTTTCTGCGAAAACTTCTACATCCCAAGTCCATTTTTTCCCATTCAAGTTGCAATAGATTCAGAATGAAAATATCTCTGCCATGGGGCTATTTCTAGGAACTTCCTTTGAATTTGATTTTCCTCTATGAGGAACACTTAGACTTAGAAATCTATCCAAAATCCATTTTGGATCAGCAAGTGAAGTGGGGCTCCCTTGTATCTCATCATCCATGTTTGCATGTAATCAACAGCAGCATGTACCATCGACACGATACATGCTCTTTTATCACATCGTTACTACCTATCGTGAGATGGATGTCTACCTTATGCATAGTACCAAACTTGGAATGCCCGCATGACTATGTCAAGGGACAACACTTCATCTAGTATTTCCTTCTACAATTCTTCTTGGGTAGATGTTGTAACCAATTCTCCTCCTTGCTTGGCTCTCTATAGCTCCTTCGTCATTCGCTCATTCTCAGCTATCAGAAAGCGAACACTCGAGCTAGTGGCTTTGGGATAAGCTCTGGTAGCATCGGACAATGCTATTGGATGTTTTTGCATATCAAACATGATCACTCGTTCCTCATACTGCACAAGAGATGTATGATCTTCTGTAGTCAACGCTCTGTGAGATTGCACAACCCTATGTTGAGACTCATCGAATGAGATGTTGTGCATCTCTCCTTTCGGCTGATCTCCAAGGATCTTAGTGTCTCCTTGGTTGCTTGGGACTTGCTCATATTCTAGATGCAGTGAAGCTGGTGGGTTGACCTCTTGGTGGCAAGGCATGAGTTCAGTGTCTTGCTCTAATTCTTGTCGCTCCATAGTTGTATGCATTTGTTCAGGTGCTCAGTCTATCTCTTGGATGAAGTCCTGCTCCTGCGATGGCTCCCCCTGTTTTCCTGATGCCAGCTATTCTAATGAGTCCATGACCTGTATGAGCGTTGTTTCATCTGTCTGCATAGGTTACACCCCCTGTTGTACATGTTGTTGTTGCGCTTCCCTCTCTTGTTGGCACAGCTCCTGATCCTTCTAGAGTTTCTCCTTCAACTCATGCAACTCCTTCTCCATATCCTCCATTCTTTGTTTATCTCTTTGCCTTTGCGTGTTTCACTTGTCGCGTTGTTACCTCTTTGCCTCTATAGCCATAGCTTCTTTCTCCACAAGTGGATCTACTTGAAACTTGCAGCTTTTCTCTTCCTCCATATGATCGACAATCATCATCTTGCCCTTATCGTGCACTGGTATGTTCACCTCTACTACTGTTGCTGCTTCTGGTGCTCTTCAGGATGCTACTTCACATTGCTTCGCTAACCATTCCATAGTGAAGCTAATCATTCATTGAGTCTGGAGGAGTTGTAAAAATATCTCCATGGGTCCTCCTCCGCCCAATAACATGCTCCATGGATCCAATTGAACTATACTCTCATGCAGTGATATTTCACAAGACAATGCGGGTCATACGGATTGTAACTTCGTAGGTCGAATGGATACTTCTTCATCTACTTTGCTTCGACATTGCATGCTTGAAACTCCGGATCTCATATAACCTAATGTGAAACAGAAGAGTGGGCCAAGGTGCCTTCTTCTTTTGGTGCAGCCTAGCTGTCAATCCTGCTGAGATGTGATATGCTACATCCTGCATGATGAGTATGTCCAAGTAAAACTTTGGTAGAACATGCAGAGGATTATCTGCATTATACATCCATATGAAGGTGTCAGATAGTGAGGCATACCAATTAGCAATGTCTATGATTGCCTCCATTGTTGCCTTCGACATACAATGTGGATCCTGTTTGAATAGCATCTTGTAAACTAGGGTGACAAAATTATCGGATAACCGTGTGATAACTCCTCTAAAGCTGCACTCGGATAACATCTTACAATAAGTGGTCACAATAGTCTTTGTCAGTGTCCATGCCCACTTCAAGCATAGGAACTCTTGTCGGGAATAGATTGCATCCAAGATGTAGGCAGACATATAGATTTCTTCTTGCATACCTTTGGGTGGCTATTGAACCCTTGTTACATGTTCCTTCAGCTAATGAGCCAACATGATGGAATAGTTACATGCTTTGCCCTCTCTTGCCAGTTGGTCCAATGTGATAACCCAACTCTGTGGGAAGGTTTCCATGCTTTCTTGGCCATACAGTCAACATGCAAAAATGACTGAGTATTGATATGCCTTTTGTAGTATCTTCGTCTTGTAGACCTGGTTAGTGTCATCCTAGTCGGATCCTTAACTCATTTCTTCAAAATGTCTTTGGAGTTGGCATTATTGTTGGGTAAGTTGAAGGGGAGTCTCCATGATGGTCACGGGCTATGACATTTGATACATCTCATCATAATCCTGTGCCCTGAAGGTAGCAATCTCCATCCCGTTTACACTTCTCAATGTCATCGTCTTAGTGTTAGTGTGTGAGAGGATCCAATGTATCATGTCCATGCATGGGAACATGGGATACCTGCATGCAATCCAGTACAAGCTGGACTTGTGGATGTTCACATACACTTGGTGGTCTTCGAGGTCTTCCCCAAATGTGCCTACAAATGCATCGTTGACCTTCTGCCATTTCATCTTGATGTCCTTATCTAGAATCAGCTTGGTATCTTCATATATCGGTAGACTTGCGGACACTTGCTCAAATACTGCTCCAGTTGCACTTCCGTCAATGTCCTTTGATCCTGCTCTCTTGGAGGCCATTGATCCTAAACTTCAAAGAGGTGAACGAACACATGCTAGATCTAGAGGCAAAGCAACATGCATGGCAATAAATCTGTCAGCGAAAAGCAAAGCAAACTTGAGGAAAGACATGCAACATACTTGGGGATTGATAGGTAAGGATTGCACAATTTCTTCTGGGAGGCTGGCTAACTAGCTGCCAGAACTGTGCAAAAGGCAGTCTGGGCTATCTGGGGAGGCTAGTTGGTTGCTGGATTTGTGCAATGTGCAATCCAGGCTGGTTGGTTGCTAGATTTGTGCAATACGCAATCCAGGCTGGCCTGCTGGCTATTGGAATTGTGCAATGTGCAATTTCAGCTGGTAGTGGTTACAGGCCCAGTGACTGGATTGTGCAATTTTCTGGGCTAGTAGTCATTGTCCCTCGGAATTGTACAATGCAAGCCTGGAGGACAGCTCCTGGGTAGAAATGAACATTTCCTGAGAGGAAGATAGAGCCTTCCTTCTCAGGATTGCACAATGTTGTCTTGGTGAGGCAAAGTCTAGGCCAAGGCTGCCCAGACTTGCCGACAGGAAAATGAAAGAAAATGTGATGGTGAATGCATGGCGATACTGAGTGTAAGTAGAATAAAATGATCATGCATGCAAACAGTGAATGAACGATTTAGAAAATGGAACAACATGCATGTGGGCGAAGCAGGTCGTCGAATTGGCGACTATTCGTGCAAAATAGTTTCATGCATGCTACGGCAATGAGATGCTAACAAAAACTAAAACAGTGTTTGTACAAGCTTGTATGCATGTAAACGACAGCAAGCACTCAAAGAAATCTAGCAAACAACACTCACACAAGTGAAAACACAAAAAGCGACAGAAATGCTACAAAAGACATGTTAAGACCACTTACCCATGAATAGTTGAGTTGGATGTGTTGAAGAGTCTTGGATGTGCTATGGGATGTCAGAGCTCTAGGATCGATGTGAAGAAATGAGCTCTGGAGCATCGAATAAATAAGTTTTAAGATCATGACACACATGCCACAAATCTAGGAAAAAGTGACACTTGGAGGAAAGATTCTAAAATGATCTTTGCATGTAGCCTCCAACTGGTAAAAATAGCTCCTTAAAATCTAGGGATGCTTTTTGAATTTTTCTTTTTCTATTCTGGGAAAAAGCATCCCATGCATGAAAGTCAATTTTTTTTGGTCCCGGGTGGAACTGGTCAAGCCAACTACACATGCAAGAGCCTGCTCAACTACTGGGAATAAATTTTCATTTCTGGGAGGTAGTTGGCCTGGCTTCCCAAGGGATTTGTGCAAT
This sequence comes from Pinus tabuliformis, assembly GCA_031772625.1. Classification (NCBI taxonomy): domain Eukaryota; kingdom Viridiplantae; phylum Streptophyta; class Pinopsida; order Pinales; family Pinaceae; genus Pinus; species Pinus tabuliformis. The sequence goes on along the minus strand of CM062815.1, from coordinate 1,084,442,940 downwards.
TTCTGGGCAGAGCAGCTAACTGCTGCCCATGATTGCGCAATTCCTGGGCTGAGCAGCCCTGCGAAGAGGAATTGTGCTATTTTCTGGGTGAACCTTGACTAGCCGATTTGCACAATTCTGGAGCCCAGCAGGGTGCCAAATAGAATTGCATAATTTCTGGAGGGAAGACTGGTTTCCCTCTAGAATTGTGCAATTTCTTTAGGGAGCTGCTAAGCTTGCGGCTGGACCAAGTCCGGAGAAACAGCGTGTGAGGGGAATGCAACAAGCTTTGATCGACAGGTTGTCTTTCTGCAAGAAAATCACTGAAGCTTTTGTACTTGATGAAGCAAGACATGCTTCTGTGAAATATTGGTAGGGAGGCTCAAAAACGAAGCTAAGGAAAAATTTTGGATGGTGGTTGTAGCCGTTACAACACCTTGTCTAAGAAGTCTGATGTAATGGTTGTACCCATTGAAAAATCTAAGTACTTGACATAGGTATGAATAGGTCAATTGTTGGGATATTTACAATCATGTGAATGCAAAATAAATGGAAATTATGATCCTTTGGAAAATACATTCAGATCATGAGTATCTATAGCGATAGGTAGAGGAGGATCAAGATAAACAGGCAAGGGTGGGAGTAATGAAATAAAAATCCAAACAGACGATAAAGAAAAAGAAAGGAGATCATATCAAAATCCTCATAGCTTAAGGGGGAGCAATAGTAGAAGCTCACAACCAAATCAAAGTTATGATAAATCCAAAGTTAATCGTTTTTATTATAATAAATTTGGTCATTATGCACATGACTTTACGATGAAGAAATTTGATCTTAGTAGACATGATGAAAACTATTTTAACACTTTTGATAACAATGACGACTCATTATTCATTACTTGCAATGTTTCTTAGGAGACTTCTAATGATATTTAGCTTATAGATAGTGGATGTAGTAATAATATGACATGTAATAGAAGCCTAATTGCAAATATAGATTATTCAATAAGGATTGATTTCAAGTAGGGGTTGGAAAATGATTGAAAACTGGAGAGCATAAAACTTGCAACAAAATCCTTTACGCAACTATAAGGGCTTGTGAAATTAAGTTCCAAAATTACAACTTAAACATGTAGAACATCACATAAAATTGTAACTTAATTGAAACGTGAACAAAGTAAAGCATCAAGACTGAGATTATAACAAATTTCACCCAGTCAACTCATGCACTAGGCTACGTCTATGGATTCGTCACCAAAGGTCGAATCGCTTTATTGTCTTCTTCAAAAGAGGCTAAATGTATACAATGCTTTACAAAAAGGATTGACTCCCAAAAATTCCTTCTACTACCAAAGAGATTTCAAGGCCAACACACTGAATGCATTTCTTCAATACTTCATAAGAGCTCTCTAAATAAGACTCACTCTCCAAAATTGACTCTCTAAAAACCCTCTAAAACAATCTCTCTTTCAAAGAGTACATAAGTTGTATTTATAGCTTTCAAGGATCCCTAAAAAAATAGAGGATATATCCTTAGATCCCTATTCCAAGGAGAGAATAACTCTCTAAATCCATTAAAAGAGGATCTATGAGATTTTTTAGGATAAAATCTCTCAACTCCACCAAACTTGGACCTTATCCAAAACTCAAGGGATCCCATGAGACTCTCAACTCCAACTTGAATTTAGAAACTAATTTTGAGTAAGATTCTCTCATAAATCAATTTCTATTTTACAATTTAAAAATGAATAATACATGAGCACATCCACATGAAGCTCAAACACTTTACATTCAAAATTAAAATACTCATAACCTAGGCTTCAATGAACTTTTCCTTTGGCATGGTAAACTTTGGAAAAGCTTGTCAAGATCCTCCTGTATCATACCTCCCAAAGGAGGAAAGATTTTGGTCCATCAAAATCTCAAGGTTCTTGATGAGCCCCGGTATTGCATCAAGTATGTTACAACTTCCAAGGCTCTCAACTTAAATTATCGACCTAGGGTTCATATAAACTTAGAGGTGATAGCACTATATGCATAGAAAGGTAAGTTCTACTCATGTCACCCTCAGTCATTAGATCAGATCAAGGTATTTAGATATCACTCCTTCAACTAACTACAAAGAGAATTTCTTATGAAATCATATCATGATTGCAAGGAAATGAACATGATTCTAACTACAAAAATGAAAATTCCATTCATTAAATGTAAAGGCTAATTGTAATTGCATGAAAGGAATATACTATTCTAGTTGCATAAGGAAACCATGGAATCCTACTTTCACGTTAATAAAATCAATAATATAGTTGCATGAATCATTTATCTACTTGCAACTTGCTTGAAAATGAGGAATTCAATCTTCAACACACCTATGGAATTAAAAAATACCAATTCTAATTCTACTTGTATCTTATGTTTGCAATGAGGAAAATATGGGGTTGGAGTGGTCTTGGAATCTTCCTTAATCATGAAATTAAATCCTGGGGGCCATTATTCAACTTCAAAATGCAAGATTCAAGGGTTGTAGCAAATCTAGTTGGATTTAAGCATTGTTGCAGGAGGCCATGTTTTTCTACAAGAGTGGATCTAATAGGTTTCTGAGGGTAAGGATGGTGTCTTGAAGGTGGAGGAAGGTGAATGAAAGGTGTGGGAGCCTTTTTCCAAGCCTAATACCCCTTAGAAGCTTATCTTGCACAAATTTTCATGCCCACGGTATCCTTCATTGGACCTTTAAGGGTGATCTCGGTAGCAGAGTTTGAGAGTAGTATGAGGTGTCGAGAAGGGAGGTGGAATGGCCTAAGTGGATGTGGATGAGTGTTCCAACCTCTGCAAGTCAACAAAAATCCCTGGAGACTAACCAAGTACATGAATTAAATGATCAATATTGTAGCAAAATAAATAAAAGTGGAAAGGATGATGTTATGTAGAGTTCTTCTCGAAGTTGTACGAAAAGAAATCACTTTAGACTGTGGATGACAAACAACCTTAATAGTAAAAATGGTTTTAAAATAGTGTGGATCTACATCAAATGATAGAAGCAAAACTTTCCAAAGTCCTGATCTATGCAATAGAAATAATTAAACAGCAAAATGAAATAAGAAAATAAGCGCAAATAACTCCAATAATCCAATGGAAACCAGATATAAAGAATATGTTTTATTAGATGACACATGTGAAGCAAAAAAATAATGTTACCAGTCCTCCTCTATGGGATGGGTTCTTGGATATCCTCAATGTCTTCATCTTTGTAGAGTCTCTCTCTTCTCTACAATGTGTAAAGCCAGCAAACAAAATGTTTGAGCTCAATGGGAACTCAAAAGAAAAAGGCAAATGGTGAGTGACAGTGATAATAATCAGAGCTGCAACAGCGAGTGCAACAATGAAAATGATCAAAAGTGAAGAATGGATGTAAAACCCTTCAATTTATAGCAAAATATTAGGTTATTCTCAAATAATGGAAAATAATAAAATATTATTAACAGCACCCAGCGTGCATGATATGACGGCTAGGGCGAATGGCTTTCGCTCCCCCCAGCCATGTTCGAACCCTGCGGAGGTCCCCCCTTCGGCGATATGTGACGGCTTTGCCGTATCATCTGGCTTCGGCTGTATTCTGTCTGGCTTCGACCTTATTGTATTCTGGCTTCGACCGTATTCTGACTGGCTTCGGCCATATTGTAATCATGAGGGCTTCGGCCATATATGGATTTTCTCTCTATAAAAAAATATATATGAAAAAAAAAAAAATATTATTAACCAAATTCTAGAATTAACCATTTGGAATATTTTATTATATTTGGTTGGAGGGAAAAAGTATTTAAATTGGTTAAATACTTTTATTTAGAAATAATAAATAAATAAATGATTTATTTATCATCTCAAGGAATGTGGTTAAGGAATAATAAACAAATAATGATTTGTTTAAGTATTCCTAAAGGATTTAGTCAAACTTGACAAGGAATAATAACTAAATAATGATTAATTAATTATTCCTAGAGAAAAATAAGATAAATAATGATTTATCTAATTATTTCTCATGATTGGGTCAAATATGACAAGGAATATTACTTAAACAATGGTTTAATTAATTATTCCTAGAAGATAATTAAATAAATAATGATTTATTTAATTATTCTTCATGGGTTTAACCAGAAATAACTTAACAAATGTGGTTTGATTATTGATTTAAAAATACTAATTCACCCCCCGCGTAGGGTTAGGGTCTCGAGTCGGGATGCCTCGGGCAGACTTGAACCTAGGACAAGGTGTTGGGGAAGCTTGCCTATGTTCGCATCTGTTCAAAGAATTAGAGACTGCAAAGACGCGCAAAGGGTAGGAGATAGAAGGCCAACGAAACTGACAAAGAAATGGTAGCTGAAGTTGAGAGGGGAGAGATCCCCTCCTACAAAAATGCAGCAGCAGGGGAGTCAAGCAGAAATGGAGCATAGGGAAGCAATGGAAAGAGCTCCAGAGACATTCCGGTCATGGGTGCACACTGGCAAGTAAGGTTAGGCGGCAGATGTTTACCGAGGGCAGCGAAAAAACCCAGGTTTGTAATCCTAACAACAAACTTGAAGAATACAGAAGTTATATGAAGGATCACGCTTTAATTTGTAAGTTTGTAGGGATTTGGTCATCTGAGAAGGACTTGACCAAATGGATACAGTAAAGATGGAAACCCAAGGGGAAAATAGATCTAAAATTAGGGGCAAAGGGTTTTTTCACGGTTATTTTCTCTAACCTAGAAGACAAGGAAAGGATTTTTGAGGGAGGACCCTACTTTATGAATAATGCAGGTTTATTCATGAGGCACTAGGAGGAGTGCTATAACCCAGACAAACAGAAAATGCTAGCAGCACCCATCTGGGTCAGACTATTTGGACTCCCAATTAAGTTTCGGGATCTGGAGATCTTAGAAGGAATAGGAAATACAATTCAGACATTTGTCAAAGTCGCTGAAACCACAAAAATAGGGAGATACACATCTTATGCCAGGATATGTGTATACATGAATATCACAAAACCGCTTCCTGATTTTATTGAGATAGAATACCATGATGAGGCATGGCAGCAACCAATAGATTATGAGCACATTCCATTTTGCTGTAGAAGATGCCATGAATATGGCCAACTCTTTAAACAATGCCCTTTAAATGAAGCTGAAGAATCAATTGAAAGGAAAGAGGAAGAGAAGAAGGTAACAGAGGCAAACAAAGAGACTGAAGAAGGATTCAAATAAGTGCTCACCAGAAGGAAATCTCTAAAAGGATTGCACTCTTTGCAACCACATGGAGAAACAGTACTACTAGAAAATCAAAACAAGTTTAAGGTCCTTCAGGAAGAGGAAACGAAAATGGAAAAGGAAGAAAGTGACGAAGAACCAGTGGAACTTTCAAAAGGGGCAAAAGAATAGGACACAATGTAAACAAATACGCAATAGGAGGGGGAAGAAGACGGCATGGACTCGCCAAAAGACAAAACTCAAATGGAGGTAGACCCACAAAAAAACAATGGAAGCGAAGAGGAATAGGTAATGAGGAGACTGTTACATGAATGGAGGCATCTAGATGAGAGATTTATACCGGAAGAACAAAAGCAATTATATAAAGACATGTTTCAAAATACAAGGCAAAGGCAGGGGTAATCAGGGAAAATCAACCAGAACAATTAGGAGCACAAGGAAACCAAAGTATAGGAACGAACAATGCTGGCAAAGGAGGAAGAAAATAAGGAAGACGTCCAATGAGCAAGACCATCCAAATGGTCGGGGAGATGCTGGTGAATTAAAGAAGAGTCATACCTCTTTCAGAGGTATTCCAACAACCTCCCAAATTATTAAAATGATAATTACAACATGGAATATTAGAGGCATTAATAGCAAGGGGAAACAGAGATATCTGAGGAACGGGTTGAAAAAAGATAAACCCAGCATAATGATAATTCAAAAAACAAATATTAGTGCACAAAAACTGGAAGAGATAATGAGGATATTTAATCCTCATTAGGAACTAATGGGTTAGGATGCCACAGGTAGCGCAGGAGGTCTGGCAATTTTGTGGAATCCAGAGGAAGTCCAATTCGAAAATTGGGTCAGCATGCCCCAAATTCTCTCAGGCACTTTTAGAATGATAGGCTCGTTGGAATAGATAGTCCTTACAGGGGTATATGGCCTACATCTAACAAGCGAATGCAGAAGCTTTCTCCAAAATATGGGAATAATCTGAAGGTTATACCCAGATTTTCCATGGATTGTAGGAGGGGACTTCAATATGATTACAACCCTGATGGAAAAACGAGGAGGCCTGAGAAGAACAGACCAAGACATGGAAGCCTTTGGCAATATGATATCATAACAAGGAATGGTGGATATCCACACAATAAATGGTATCCACACATGGAATAATAGAAGAGGAGGTAAAAATCAAATTGCATCAAGATTAGATAGATTTTTAATATCTGAACAAATTATAAATAGGGATATATTCATAGAAACAATGATCCTCCCAGCAATGGGTTCAGACCATTGACCGATTAGACTAGAAATTGACATCAAAGCTAGCCCGAAAAAGTGACCATTCAGGTTTGAGGCCTTCTGGCTCAGGGATCAACAGTTCATGTCAAAAGTGGAAGAGTGGTGGAAGCAGAGCCAACAAAGAGGAAGAAGCAAAATGCAGACATTTCAACTAAAATTAAAAGAACTCAAAGGGAAAATAAAAAATGAAACAGAGAAGAATTCGGGAACATATTTAAAGAGCAACAACGCTTAGAAAAAAAAATGAGAATACTACAGCAGGAAATTGTAACAGAAGGCAGAAGCGAGGAAAGAACAAGAGAAGAAGGGATAGTGATCAGCCAAATTGAAGAACGAAGAAAATAGGAAGAGATCATATGGAAGAATAAGTCAAGAATAAATTGGCTTCATGAAGGTGAAAGGAATACGAATTTCTTCCACCAGGCCATGATCCAGCAAAGACAAAGGAACAGAATATTCTCCATAAAAAATGAGGGTCACCACCTAACCCAGCATGAAGAAATGGAACAGGTTCTTGTTGATCATTTTAAGGAAATTCTCACAAAACCTCAAGTGAATAGAGAAGAAGCTATAGGAAGGATATGCAATGAAATCCCAAGGATGATTACCAGGGACCAGAACCTAGCTCTCATGAGGGCAGCAACATTGGAAGAAGTGGAGGAAATTGTAAAAGGGATGAAGAAAAATAAAGCTCTAGGACCAGATGGATTCACAGTGGAATTCTACCAAGCAAGCTGGCACTTCTTAGGGCAAGACATCTTGGAGGTGGTAGAAGAATCGTGAAGAAATCAGAAGGTATGTCCTGGCCTTAACTCAACCCTTTTGTCTCTTATTCCCAAAACTGCTAAATTGGAAACTGCCCAGGGTTTTCAACCCATTTCTCTTTGTAATGTAATATATAAGATTATAGCCACCTTGATGGCTAAGAGGCTGAAACCAATTCTATCTAATATTATCTCCCCAGAACAGACTAGGTTTGTGGAAGGGAGACAAATCCTAGATGGCTTGGTAGCATCTCAGGAAGCAGTGCATTCTTTGAAACACAAAAAGGAAACGGTAATGATGATCAAACTAGATCTATTAAAGGTATATGATTGTCTAAACTGGGATTACCTTAAAAAAAATATTAATGGATTTCGACTTCAGCAATAGGTGGGTAAAATGGGTTTATGATATGATTTCCACTCCTAATTTTTCCATTCTCTTGAATGGAATGCCAACTTAAACATTCAATGCCACAAGAGGACTGAGACAGGGGGACCCTTTATCCCCATTCTTGTTCATCATCACTGTGGAAGGCCTGGGAAAATACCTCAAAAAAGAATTGAGAGAGAGAAAAATCAAAGGGCTGAGGCTATGGGGAAATAACTTACCGATAACCCATCAACAGTTTGTAGACGACAATATGCTTTTTTGTGCTATCTCTCTAAGAGAATTAAAAAGGGTTAAGAGAATCCTCAACCTCTTTATGGAAGCATCAGGAACTGAAATTAACAAGGAAAAATCCTGTACATTCCTCTTCAACACACCAGGCACGGTCAAATCCCACCTGACGATAATTCTGGGTTTCCGTCTTGGTGAATTACCTACAAAATACCTGGGAAATCAACTAGATTTAAGCCCTTTGAAGATAGCAAATTGGCAACAAACCATTGAGAAACTCAAGAAAAGATTGGATAACTAGTCTTTCCGATCTCTGAATATAGCTGGAAGAATAGTGCTTCTCAAATCGATTCTTCAAGCAATTCCTATTTACCCTCTTTCAGCAATAGCGGTTCCCAAAGGGGTATGTACAAAAATGACAGAAATATTCAAAAAATTCATCTGGGGAGGGCCAAAGCAACAAAAGAAATGGGCTCTAATATCCTGGAAGGGTCTGATAAAAAATAAAGAAGAAGGAGGACTAGGTCTTAGAGATCCTTATACACTGAACCAGGTAATGGGGGCGAAGCTGTGGTGGAGATGGATGAGGGGTGGAGGTGATCTCTGGAAAAAAATATGGACTCAAAAATACAACATGCCCACAACCACTGAAGGCATTCTTAGACTTGAGGAAACTCCAAGAGGTTCCACAATATGGGACCTGGCTAGCCAAAACAGAGACATTATATTCAAATATGCATTCTAGGAAATACGGAATGGAAATTCAACTAAACTCTGGAATGAAGCCTGGCAGCAAAGAGGGAGAATGATAGAGGTGCGAGGCCTGCAAAACACATGCTAGAGGGCTAAAGCTGAGGGGCTAAATTATGTAAGCGAATACTGTAATGAAGAAAGTCAAGTGGAGACCTAGAGAACCTAGAAGAAATTGGAAGAATGGGATAGTCATATTGATACTGAACAAAGGGATCTATATGTCAGAGAAACGGAATCCAGAAGAATAACCATTAGAATAGGTCCAGATATACTAAGGTGGGGTAGATCCACGAAGGGAACCTTCACGACTAAAGAAGCCTATCATCTAACTGTTCATCAGGAGCAAGATGAAAATGCACCCATGTGGAAACAAATATGGCAGAGCAACTGGTGGCCGAAAATAACTATGTTCTTATGGTTAGTAGGAAAAGGACATATTTTGACTTGGGATCAGATTTAGAAGCGTGGATTCCATGGACCTCCCAGATGCAGCCTATGCAAGAAGGACCTAGAAATGCAAGAACACCTTCTGAACACATGCCCTGTTGCTCAACAGCAATGGGAAGAAATCGGGAAACTATTTGGGAAGACAAATAGAGACCCTCATAATATTCAACAAACCATAAAACAATGGGGGCGAGGCTAATTCTCAAGTCCAGTGGTTAGAAGAGCCTGGAGTCTAGCAATGGGTTTTAATATGTGGCTAATATGGAAAGAAAGAAATCGGAGAATATTTCAAAACAAAGACAGATCCCCAGAGACGATTTGGAAGGGAACCCAAAAACATATAAGGGAAACTATCCTAGCAGAATCCTGGAACCAAGAAGATTGGAAAGCAACTCCAGAAGAAGAAAGGATCCTAGTATACCTAAATCTAGAACAAGGCATGGTGCATTCCCAGAAGCAAAAGGACCAGAGCACTCATAATCAGAGCCCAACCAAGTTCAAATGCCCACGTGAAGGCTTCATCAAACTAAACTTTGATGGAGCCTCAAAAGGAAATCCAGGGCCAGCAGGGTTCGGAGGCATCTTCAGGGATAATCAAGGGCGAACAAGATGGGTTTATGCTAATCGGGGTGGTATAATGAGCAATAATGAAGTTGAATTAATGGCAGTCTATCAAGGAATCAAAATAGAAATACGAAATGGATACACTAATTTGGAAATAGAAGGAGACTCGAACCTATTGATAGAAATGCTCCGAAAACTGAATAATGGCAAGGGCTGGGAGAAAGTAGCGCAGAGTTGGAGGACGACGGGACTAATTCAAGACCTGGCAGAATTAATGAAATGCATTGAGTACAAGATCATAAACCATGTTATAAGGGATGGTAATAAGGCAGTGGATTTCCTTGCTAACTAGTGTTGCAATGAACTAGAAGGCAAGGTAGATAGCATATGGCCAATTCATTGGGAAGAACAACGGTGGGGGCCTCTCTAATTAATCATAACCTAGGATAATAATGAGATCACAAACTCAAGATAATGGATACAGATGGCCCCCGATCGGGGTGAAAGCATTGGAGAAGACGTGTGAAAATATGGCGAAGGGGAAAGGGTGGCAAAGCTGGCCACCATACATCCTTATAATTCAACAGGATGCGAGGGCAACATGCAAGCAGGGTAGAATCTTGAGACGTAGAGGTGACCGGGAAGTGGAGGAAGAGGGATGCGGAAACGGCGGTGAAAGAATGATGGGAGGTAGGGTAGGTGGGAGGAGGTTATGAAGGATGACGAAGAGCAACATTAAGGTTATTATGCAGCAAATGAAGGAGATGGTGATATCTCGGTGCATTATGGTGTTCTCTGTAACTTGGCAAAGGACCGGGTACGTACTCTCAAAACCAAACCCTACTTTTCTTTTAATCCTTAGCAGTACTAAGGAAGAGGGGGGAGAGCTAGGCGTAGCAGAGGGAGGGAGAAGCGAGAGGGAATTGGAATTCTTTCCTGCCATAAGAAGTCAGGAGGCAGAGGGTGGTAGGATGAGAAATGCTGAGGGAGAGTCTAGTAAGGTGGGGAATAGTGAAGATCAGGGTGAAAGGATGCCGATATTTTGTACATACAGTGAATAGGGGAAGCTTGAGGAGTTTAAACAGGCGGTCTGGGTAACAGAGAAGACTACCGAGAACATTCACCAACCACATCTAGGGGGAGCAAAGCTTGGGTATAACCCAACCATTGGAAAACCGCGGAAGGGTGAGGGTAAGACTTGGGAGAGGGAAGCAAAGGAGACCGGAATAGAAGCAATTACAGAGAATCTAACATTTTCTATTGGCCGTGGTAATTAGGTGGCAGTAAAAAACAAAATGGCTCACCCAAGTCGAGGAAGAGGACGTGGGGGTAGAGGCAGAGGCAGACATAACCAGACGGGCTGACATGAAACAAAGCCCTCCTCTCCAGCATCTTATAGACACATTAGAAAAACCATGAGACATACTGTGCAGGAGGCAGAAAAGGCATACAAAGAAGGAACTGACGAGGACATTCGTAAGTTCATTCAAGAATTGGAGGCAAACGTAATGGAAGAAGAGTCAAAACTTGAAATGGAAGAATGGGGAAACCTCATTCCTAACTCGGGCAACACTAGGGGGTGCATGACCTTATATAAGCAAGCCTTACATGTTTATTGGGTACTGAAGCAATTACTTGCTAAAGCGATGGAGCAGGTAGTAGAAGAAATGGTGGAGTTGGCCCAGGGGATGCCAAATATGAAGAGAGAAATGAAGAATCTCCAAATCACTATGCTCATGCAGGACAGCAAGCTGGATGAAATCCAACAACAACTGAAGAGGATTTCTCCAGCATCGAGGGATGCAGAGGCACCTCCTGAGATTGTGGAAGGTTAATCCTTTAGTTTAAGACAATGGATTACCATGTTTTCTCTTTGAGGATAGTATTTCTTGTTCTTGTTCGTAGTTTTAATGACTGTCTGGAACCAACTTAATAGTTGTTGATGTGAAGTTTATATAGCATGGATTAGTATACTTATTCTTTTTTGTTATTGGACAACGTATAAAAAATTACTGTGGCCAACAGATCCAGTTTCCCATTTGGGCGGGTTGAGGCCACCAAAACATTGTATACGGTACAACCTGTTTTTATATAAATAGAGAAAGAAAGGTCCTACTGTAGCTTACAAAAAAAATAAAACTTAACAAATGTGGTTTATTAAGTAATTTCTTATAGTGAAAGCAATTTTACTATCGTAAAATTGGCCCTACATGGTGTACTTTGATCCATCTAGTAAGTTATGGCTAGATGATTAATTTTTGGTGATAACATATTTCCCCCCAACGTACGAGCATTAGGAGCAAAACATATGACCGAAGTACGTTGTAAGGACACAATCACTAGACATCAAAGATGAGTCAAAGAGAGAGAGAGAGAGAGAGAGACCAATGGAGATGAATCGAAAGAGGATATTGACCGAGGGGCTGAGACCAACTAACTCATGTAAGTATCCTTTTATGTTGTGGTACCCGATCTCAGTGAGGCAGGGGAGGCATACCTATACACTCTGAGAGAACTCAGTACAAAAAATAATAAAGCGCCCAAAAAATGAAACTGAGCACTAAAGTACATGTTGAATGGTACATGACATGATTGCATAAATGAGGCAGAAAATAATACAATGTATCCCATATAAATAATGCACCTAGAAAAACATGAGCCAAGACTAAATACAATAACATCTTAGTACATGAGACATAATTTCTGTTCCCTTGAAAAATGGGTGGGAGGGAGGGTATAACAACCAAAGAAACCCAACTAAACATGAAATGGCTCTGCAAAACTAAATGGATCACCTGAAGGAGACATGCATGCTATGAGCATTGCAAGCGGTAGGAATCGAACCCATCAAATCTGTGGAACTACATCTAAGGTTGCAACATAATATGAAGTCATCTGGGCATGTGGGGGGCTACATGAAGGACCACCCCATCATGAGGTCTGAAACATCTAACGCACACCCAAGAAACACTAGTACAATCTGCTGTATCACTGGACCATCAAGTGTATAAATCATGAGCATGAAACAATCAAGTCAAAGGGAAATCATGATTCCCTTTGCTTGGTCTAAGGCATCGAACAAGATTTGAAGTTGGAACCAAGGTAAATCGCCCTCTAGGTTGTTCTTCTGGAATAGATGTGCTGATGTCGATAGAATAGGGCCCGCCATAGGTGAGGTAATGAGGATTCTCAACTAAGGCAGGAGGGAAAAAAATAATGTGACTGATAGACTAACACCAGGGAAAATGGGGAAAATGGGACTGAGGGACAAATAGATGACTTCCCTTGTCAAAGCATAAAGTGCATGGTTGACCTGATAGCAATTGACTCGACTCCGGGTGGGATGGTGGACAGTATGACTGAAGGCCAAAATGGAAACATGGGATGAATGGTATACAAAGATGGATGGAACTATGACATGATATGATGGGACACGAAACAGACTCCATGGATGCAAAGGTGACTCATCATGGATGCTCTGAACAAGGGTAACTCGATGATGCTGCCACACAGAATAGGCTCGGTGGAGACCATAAAAACATGAGAAAATGATGGTTTCTCATTACAAAAATTGACATGTGAGAAAAAAAATGCTAAAGGAATGTGATCCCCAAATTACAAGCCTCGCATATGAAGAAATTCGATTTTGAGAGGTGACGAAGTGACCCTTCTTGGAAAAATGGCTTTCAGGTGAAGTGTAAAATCATCAAAAACCAAGAGAGACCCATTATATTTCTTAATGAGATATTTCCAATGGTTTTGACAGTTCATCAAACTGAGCTATGGTTTGGTCGCAATGGGCAACAAACGAACTGTTTTTCCTATAAAATGGTGTTTTCCCTCCAATTTAATTCATTTTCACATTAAGCTTTGGTGAATTTGGAGAGGAGGAAAAGGCCCTAAATCTTGTGGAGATCATAGTGGACAAACCAACCATCGGAATTAGGATCTGCGACTTTCAGGAAAGTGGCCTTACTTGTCTAAATATGGCCTTAATGCTTCTTGGAACAATGGTTCCTAGTGAAGAATTAAGGGAAGAGGAAAATGAGAATGAACTACTAGAGGAGGTCTAGAATCATCCTCACCCACTAAGTCAAACATGGGGACTATGTGGTAAAGGTGGTATGACATAGAGTAGAATATTTGAAGATATGGTATCAAACGTCTACGATATGCAATGTGAATATGGCTCACCAAAGAGGCCAGTAGGGAAAACTATCCAAGGAATGGGAGGATAATCGACCATACCTAGATCCAGTGGTGATCTAGGCCGAGACTTATGTTAATAAATTGATAATAATTCCAGGGGAAAACCATCATGCCCCCAAGCATGGGATACTACCCACAAGCATATGTGATGTAGGGGACTGATCTCAGATGCAAAGGTGGGAATGATGCCCCCTAGCAGGAGGATTTTTTGGAGCGTCATTGTGTTCTGAATGCTCGAAAAAGGGATTCAAGCATCTCGGCCCAACTTGGCAAAAGATACTATAAAGGATGATCAGGAGATGTAGGGGCCTATGTGCCCCCTAGTATGCTATGGGCGTACCGAATGTATTTAGAGTGGTGGACTCCAAACACATTTATTTTTATATGTCGATACATAATGTGGTTATGAATATTTTATATGACGATTATGGTTTACCATTTGTTTTGGTTATGGTTTTCTTCTGTGGTATACATGTGATAAATGTCAATCGATAGCATTGTTTGCAACGGTATCTACATAGTTATTTTGGGCTCTAGGAACATGACTGAAAGTAATGGTTTCAAATTCACATACCAACAACTTAACTCGTAGATATTTTCTAAATAGGACTTGGTTATGCACATGATACACACCATTCAATTGCATGACAAGCAACAAGGAATCTAAACAAACATGAAGATGAAGGATGCAATGAGCAAGGGCATCGACTAACAAACCTATCACTACATCATATTCGGCCTAGTTATTGGTGGCAGATCCAATGCACATGCCATTAGAATGGACTAACGTATGCAAGGGGGTGAAAATGGCCCATGTTGTCGAGGCTAGATTCTTGGAGAAGCAACTCGCACTGTCGGCATAACCAATATACAATGTGGATGATGGATCCATCTAAAAGGTGCAAAAGAAAAAAAATGAGATGATGAAACCTACCTAAATGCATGACAGAAATAAATACATGCAAATCAATGGGATATGCTATGGGTAAAATTTCTTGAGGTAGTGTACATTGCAAGGATTAGGAAGAAGTTGGCATTCGAAATCCTCTAAGAGATATGCCCTCCTTACCCAAGTCCTTACGAATGATGTAAGGTCTTAGACATAATGATGAGTGAGACAATGATGAAGGATACAATCAATACCTTAATGATAAAGGTCATCGTCGATGAGAATATAGTGAGGGGCCTGGTATCAGATACATTGTCGATCATCACAAGTAAGATAGGGGGCAAACTTCTGGGTTTGCAAATATTTGATGAAGTACTCACGGTGGTGCATATCATCCTAAGGGTAATCAGGGGTAGTCCTAGATTCCATGATGTCCTCATCGGAATGGAAGATGGGTCGATAGGAGGAAGATTGACTACATGATGCGGTCGTAGTACCTGGTGCATCATCCTGAGAAAAAAGGTTCACATACACATCATCTGAAATGTAATACTACGAGCTAGTAGATGGAAGATCTGTTGATGTTGAGACATGAGTTTCCGATGAGGGAGGTTTGACAGAAGCGCACGTGGGAACCTTAGAGAGGTTTTCCTATGAGGATATCAAATATTATGACAGATAACGGATATGGATCATGGAGTCTGTCATCTTGACATTGGGGGGAGGGATCACGATGGTGGAACCAGAGTCCCCCTATTCTAGGGTACTAGTGGTACCATAATCCATAGGTAAAAGAGTAGATGATCCACTACGAGTGGACTTGAATTCACGAAGCACATGGAAGCAGTCACGAAATTCGTTGAGATGGGGGAACAATGGGAATAGTGACCATAATGATCGTAAAAATCATAAGGGTCAATCGTGCGCAATGATTTAAGTCTCCTGGATGAATCAGGTAAGGTAACTTGGAGCTCAGGTATGTTAGACTCAGGGAATGTATCGTTGACTAATGGTTTGAGACGAGGAAGATCAGGACAGTTATTGGTGGCATGCCCAACAACATTACACAAAGCATGCGGAGGTGTCGACTATGGATCCTTGGGAGCTGGATGTGCTTGGGGATCCTTGTCCTTAGGTTCCTTCTTCTTGGCTTTGCACCCTACCTAGATGCTTTCATAATAGGAGTGGGTTCATGTTGAGGTTGCAGTGGAACTGGAGTAATGATAGGGGTCATAGGGACTGGTTGAACCAAGGTCAAAGCATGATATGGCCTAATCTGACCAGGCAGAGTGCTAGCTGGGGGATCAATGTACCAGACTAGGATCCCCAAAGTCATATTTGGAAGACTCAACGAAGCCATAACAGGGACAGAAAAGACTCTAGGAGGAGGAAACAAGAAAGGTATATGTCCTACAAGATAATGTCCTAGTGGAACAGTTCCTGGATGGTTAACACTTGGAGGAAGAGTTCTTTGTGGGAACAAGGGAGAGGCACCCACAAAAGGAGGAGGTCCTGAAGGGGTGGATCCAGATGACTCGGTTGAAGTCACAACAACAAGATGTTGTGGGGCTAACTTTTGACCAGACATACCGGACTACTTTTGAGTAGCCTGTGATGCCTGTAACATGCAAAAACTCGATGAGCTAGGCTTAGAGATGGGAGGGGGAGGACCAGTGAAAGCACCCAACAAGGTGGAATCTTTGTAGACTCTGGATGAAACACTGGTGAGAGAGGTGGTAGACTAGTTGGACATCGATGAGATAATAGACTCAGGGGATGTCAAGGATGACGTATCGTAGTATGTCAACTGATTGATAATGGCGATCTTCCCTTCATGGGGAAAACACATCTTACGAAAAACCACAAACGTGACAGTTGACATGGCATAAGTGTAACTATGACCCAATAGCATGTTGTAATCCAGAGCGGCATTGATAACCTTAATGTCTACAAAAATAGTCTTTCCTGCACGAGTCACTAGACAATTGTGATATATGTTGAGAGGTTGTGAGGGGTGACCATCGCAAGCACGCAAAGTGATGGTGGATGGGGACAGTTCAGGTGACTTGAGTGTCTTCCAAATAGTAGTAGACATCATGCAGGTGGATGCACCTTCGTCAATAATGCGTCGGGAAATGATGGTATTATAGACTTGGAATGGTATCTGGAAAGCAACGGATGGTGGTAATGGAGGATGTTCTAATGCATCAATAGGAAAATATCAAACAATCGTTTGAAGGATCTACTACATCCAAAGCAGTTAGTAGAGCTTTCTTCTGAGATGGGCATGACTAGAGGACCTCTAGCGTCAACATGGCAGCAGGTGATTGTGCTAGGTCATCTACTATACTGTACGTGTGGCTAGCTCGGTTAGAATCCGCATTACGGTGCAATGGCCCTTTGGGGATCTTGGGAATTGACTCAACCTTAGGCTGAGGGATTTGTAAAGGGCCATTTGATTTCATAAGAGACTTAATAGATTCTTTGGTTTGGTCTTGGTTGCAGACAAAGTGGATGGCTTGTCGTATTGACGTGACCGAGATTGTAGGTTAACATTAAAGGTATTAACCTTGTCAGAATTCATCATGAGAATATGGTAATCACTAGGACCAGAAGGTTGGGGAGGGTAGGTTTCTTGGCCTTGCTGAAGTTGAGCAGCAACAAATCCTTGTTGAGGGAAAGGATTTGTAAGCACGGCTAGTTGAGATGGCGTAGGATTCTGAGGCAGTTGCTGCATGGATGGTTTACCTCTAGAATTTGCTTGGTTTCCACATTTGGTGCATCTAACGTAAGAGGGGACACTCATGAGTATAATGGCCATGTACACCACAACATGAACAAGGCTTGCCCATACAAACAGCCTTGTTCTACTTTGGCTAGTTTCCTTGTTGCTAGTTGTTGGTGTTAGGTTGGTTCCCTTGGTGTTGATTAGATTGATTACCCTAGTTACCCTGGTTACCCTTGTTACCCTTCCCCTTGTTTCTAGGAAAACTAGTGTCTTTTCGATCTAATATCCCTCTAGGATTGGTAGTTATCCTAGCAAACAAACAATCAAAGCAATTTGGGATTTCTTCTATGTATGACAGATAAGAGAGAAGCAAAGGAACCAACTTGGATCTTCCACTTGACTCCTTGCTTGATTTATCTCCCCCTTGATAGAGCTTGCAACTCCTATCCTACTTAGAGAATACTTGTAGAAACAAAGTTACAAAACACCATCAAAGCATCTCGATCTATTATATCATAAGCATTACAGAATCAGAAATACAATGAACATACAATGGCATTCACAAATAACAACATTCACAAATATGCAATTGTATGGAAGAAAACTCAAAGAACTTTATTAAAATAGAAGGGAGAATTACAACCCAGCTGTCTGATCCAGCATCATCCTCCCAGCATCAAAGACCTCTTCACCTCATGAAAAGCAAGATCACCCAACAATATAATGCTCTTTCTCAGACACAAACTATCAGCACTTTCTTACAAATTACAAAATTCCAGCCTCTAGATCTCTCAGATGAGGGATCCATTTATAGATGTATGCAAGGGTGTGAATCATCTATGGGTTTTCAATTAGTGTCATTCCACTTGTTGTTCTTGGTTCCACTTGGAGATTTCTTGGATCTCTTACTCATCCCTGGGCGAATTCAAAGAGGCAAGTGTCATAGGAGAAGTTTCTGGAAGATTCTATGAGCATCCACTTAGTAAATTGTCTCAGACATTTGTCCATCCTCACTCATCGCACCCCACAGAAGGCCTCTTCAGTATGCATCACACCTGGCTAGTGTAGAAGATATATTGCATCGCACCCTGATGGTAGAGCAGTTAGTATGGTCATGTTTTGGCCAGTTCTAGATGGTTTTTCAGGTGGAACTTTTAGGGAATGATGTAATCAGTTGACCATGATCTTTTAGGGTATGACACAACACTTTTAGGGGTTAAAGAGCCCTAGTTTATCGACATATAATATTGGGGTTGAGGTGCCCAAATATGTCTATAACAGTTGCCCCCTAAAGCATGAAGTCATAAATCTTTGATGTCGGGTGAAATGCTTTAACATGAGGATCTGAGGTTTTCGAAACTGGAAGGTGACCTGTATAAGATACAATACAATACATCATCATATATAATTTTCATGATCTAGCTAAGGTGGGAATTCCCATGCTCAGCTTTTATAAATTCATTTCATGTACATAGAACAGATAATCGTCTATAGTTGCAGACTGGTGATTCTTCATATGTAGAGTCATCTTCCCTGGCTTAGATGACTATCTGTGCAGCTTTTGTGTACATTTGATGTCTTTATATCCCTGAATATATTGCAGCCCGGATGGATGAAACTAGATTCGGGGTCTTCAAACTCGTTCAATCTTCACTTGATGTACAAGTCGATCCATGTGAAAAGATGTTCTGAAGTCGAACATGGAAAGACATCGCCTGATTTCCAGCCAATAATGTGAGTCGTTAACGGACACGAGAGGAATCACTGATAATGATTATGACCCTCAAGGTACTACAGTGCAATTCACGTGGTGTGAATATATGATCCGATGGCGAACACCACGCAAAATATTTCGGTCAAAGGCCATTGATGTCAACCTGTTGCCGGAAGTGAGAAACTTGCCATTAAGGCATGCAAGCTTCAAAGTACTGAAAGGGTTGTTTCTAAGTCAATTTCTTAGATAATGAGATGATGTTGACAAGTGACCCATCGTAGGAGGGCCTTAATGTATCCCACATCTACGACACAAAACAAAGCAAATGATTTTGTGGAGGTGAAAACGGTCGACGACACAAGGTTCAAGAATGGCGGTCATGAAAAATGGAGGTTGAAGGTATTGCAGTGGATGAGAAATTAACTGGATGGTGAATTCTTGACTGAATGACTTCTCTTGAACATATCGGGGACACTGAGATGGATTTGGTAGCGTTAACCCCAAAAATGGATGGTGTGAAAGACCAATGGTGAAATGACTGGTGAACGGAATAACCCAACCCGACTCAATCATGGTGATGGAGTGAAAGTGTCATTCTCAAGAGCGACCTGCTACCATAAAACTTTTCAAGGTTTTTTTCCTTTTTCCCCAGTCATTGTTGACCAGTACCTCTTTATTTTTGTCAAGCTTGAGGAGGATAACATATGCTTGTTCTATAATTTTCCCTTCGGGCAAACCTGTCGCTATGTTTTAACGAGTCTAACAACAATGAAACTCATTCTTGTTTGGGTGGACAATTTTGTCACTATTGTTTTAACGAGTTTAACGACAAAGATAACTCAGTCCTTTTCATGTTTAGATAGTTTGAAAAGGGACGAAAAGGAAACTCCAGTAGTTCTTTTTCGTAGCATAATCCCTCAGGTTCGAAAAAGATTAAAATCTACAGGAGGGATGGCACTTTCGATTACTTTAGCAAGCTGGAAAGGCCAATAGCTCGACAATATTTTCATATTTAACGAGTCTGAAAAGGGTTTAAAGAGGACTCATTTTTTAGGAACGAGTGGTCTTGAGGGTAGCAACTGATTCTGGATAAGCTTGGAACTTCTCAAAACACGCTGATGTGAAGAGGTTGACTAATAAAACCACTCATCACAGTTATTCCTCAAAAGGTTAAACAATCAAGTGGAAACGTATGATCGACCAAAAGAATGGAGGTGATGGAAGGAACACAACCAAGGCTCAAAAGAAGATGGCATGGAAATCACAGAGATTATTTATCGAAGGTGGGTTCATTTTTTAATGAGCTTGAACTCTGGGGGAACATATGCTCAGAGGGATGCGGGTTCATTTTTTAATGAGCTTGAACCTTGCAGAAACTATGCTCAGATGGAGGCGGGTTCATTTTTTAACGAGTTTGAACCTTGTGAAAACTATGATCGGATGGAGGCGGGTTCATTTTTTAGCGAGCTTGAACCTTGTAGAAACTATGCTCGGTGAAGTGGTCAAAGATGTTCAATTTATTGTTTAGCACATGAGATTCTTTCGACAGTCATTTAACCTGCTCAATCACTCCATCAAATTGATTAGAAATACATATATATGTACGAAAAATGAATGAAAACTAACATTTTACTTGAAGTACGTGAATAGTAAACATAAAAAGTAGCTTTACCTTTCATTTTCATTATTTCATTTCAAATTTGGGATTTTGGAGCTCTGGAGTGGTTTTCCCCCTCAAATTTCATCAATTGATTTCGAGAGATCCGGTGGACTATTCTCCGTGCCGTCAGGACCAGGTAGGAGCTAACCCTGAGCTCTTCATTTTCATTCCATCTTTTCTTGATTTTGAGCAAGTTTTTCCATTTTTCTGGGCCCCTGGGGTTTGAAGAACTCGTTCTCCAACCATCGCACCTAGCCTATATCAAAAGGAGTGATGCATACTAAGCTATACACTAGCCAGTCAGTATGCATCTCACCTTGCTCAAAGGTAGGGTGCGATGGGCACAGAAAGGAAACTTTATACAGTGATTTTTCATGTAATTTTTGCCTGTTTTTGCTCAAATTTGGATCCTAACTCATCTTTTGTCTGTGTTTCAGATATTTTTTGGATCAAGATGGTCGTCACATGGCGTGAATGCGAACATGAAGAAGAGGACATGATTGCCTTACATGACCAGGGTACAGTTGCTGCATTACGTAACTGTGGTTTGCTAAAGTTCTTCCGCATATCCAGCATGAGGCAACAAATCAGTTTGTTGTAGTATTTTCTCGATGCTTGGGATTCGATTGACCAGGTATTCCAGATCAGAGGAAAATCTATTCCATTGACAGTCAAGGATATTTACTTTCTGACGGGGTTATCGAGGCGTGGTGCCCCTCTTTCACTATCAGGATCCGCCCGTGGAGGTGAATCTGTGAAAGATTATATTCGTCAGTTCTGTAGAGATGGATCTCAGCCCAGCAGAGATGGCAAGATCAATATCCGAGATGTCACTGATCGGCCCTTAAGGACCATTTTATTTACCTTTTCTAGATTGGCTGACAGCACAGCTTTACATTTGGCAAACATATCTTACATGTAGTATGCCCTGGAATTCCTGGAACCGAAGGTGTTCAACTGGTGTGAGGTGGTACTTCCAGTCATAAAAGAATAGCTCTCCAAAGTAAAGAACTCCATGGTAGTTGTAGGCTTATTGAAGAAGCCATAAAATGATCAACATGGTAGTTGGTGTTCAACTAGCCAAAGAGTCAAAGGGAAGATAATTTCGCAGTCACCTTCCAAGAAGAAGGAGGACTAAAATCCTATATTAGACCCTTCCCATTGGAAATTTCTTTGAATAAGCTTTCCAACGATATAAAGAAGTCCAAAAAGGGACTCTTGTATCAAAATTTATGGCCTACTGAAGTTTAGGGACTTGAAGCCTTAGGTAGGAAGGAATACAGGCATATCGGAGGTCAGGCAAATTGGTGCATTACAACATCAGAAGGTAAAGATATCAGCAGTCACATTATCAGAACATCACATTATCAGAGATCGAAGGTATAGCAACATCTGCCATATCAACAATCGGAGGAGATCAGAACCCCAGAGATCAACGCATGGTAACATCAAAGTAGGTTGTATCGCATATTGGCAGATCGGAAGATTGGAAATCGGAACTTTCCTAGTGTGAAACCTTTAAAAGGTTGCGATATGGGTAAAGTTTTGATTGTGATAAAAGCCATCAAGAAGGCCAAAAGATAAATAACAAAGGAATTCTTTGCAAAACCAAAGGTGGGCGAGCCCTTTTCTCTCTCCTCTAGCAGGACATGTGGTCGCATGTGATTGGCTACGATAAGGATACATGGCAACATATGATCCGCTCCGATGAGGACACATGACAACGTCTGGTTGGCACCAATAATGGACAAGTTGTAGATGACATCAGCGTGACATGGTGATACAGAAGGACACCTGATAGGTTGTTTTGGTGTTTTAAGGTGGCCTAATGGGCCATATCTCAGTGACACATGTCACAACTCAAGAAGTGCCACATGGCAGTGATGACATCACATCAGAAGGTTGGAAATACGAGGATTGATGAGTTTATCACTTTATAATAGTTAACACTTGATAAAGTTCTGGTAAGGGGGCTGATCCAGGTGGATCTCTAAAAAGCACCAGTGGCATTGTAAAAAGGCTCAAAACTCAAAGTGGAAAAATGTACATAAACTTAGCATCAGTCAAATTTCTCGTCATCTTGATTCCAAGAATGAAAATGACACTCGAATATGATCTCATATGAAGAAGTTAGAGCAAGTCAAATTTCATGTTTGACTTGGACAAGTGGCAGGAGAAGCTGACGTGGTAGAACTCTCAATGAATGGGAATGCGCCAAGTGGCAGGCTGCCATTGGCCCCGCATATCATAGATCATAGAAGGAAGAAGCCATGGCTTAAGAAAATTGGCCCCAATCAAGTCACGGTTGTGATGTGATAAATTGAAATTGCAGATCACAAGGAGGGAAGATTTAAAGAATCGGCCTCAAAGCAAGGCAGGTTGTGATGTGATATATCGCAATCACAAAGTCAGGTTGTGATTTGCGATATCGCAATTGCAGTTTGCAAAGGGAAGCATTCGCCTAGAGTACCACCCCCATCCCGCCGACTACGATTTGCGATGATTATTTTGGACCTGATATACTATGTACTATGGTCTAACAGCTCATCGGGTCCACCTTTATCGCAGGTTGCTTGTTGTAAAGGCACGGGTATGTCTGCCAATAGAAATCGCCAATTGAAAAATTTGATTCAAGTGTTGACAGTAAAAGCTGTTGAGATTAATGTGTAGTTAAGAGGTTCTGGAGGTTTTTCCTTATATGAAAGGTTTGTCCCCTGCATGTTATCTTATGCCTAAGAACCTTGGTGTAGGTACCACCACTTGCTAAACTTGTCATTTGTTCAAGAACTTCCCAGGGATTGAGGAGTTAGCCACCAGCTTATATAAGGGACTGTCTGCATCAAAAAAGGGAGAGGCTAGCATATTCAAAAGCCATTGAATAGCAGTAACATGACCTGGCAGTAGGCTAGAACCTCACCTTCAGTAGCAGAGAGGTTCCGAGAGGGTACAAAAGCTTCATTTCTCCAAATTGGGTGTTTGGATAGGCGATTCTACATGATTTTTCACCAAGATTTCAGTGGTACTGTCTATTTCTAAAGCTAGGCTCTCCATTCTTATTCCATCTTCCAGCTTAGAGGTATAAGGACTATAAATGAATGTTGCTTGTACTTTATCTCTATTTATGCCACTTAATGAAATAAGGTCTCCCCACTATTGAGCAGAGCCCAGAGACGTAGCCCAAATTGGACGAACTCCATAATCAAATCCTTGTGTCATGGTTTCATCCTTATCTTGTTATTTCTGCATTGTTTTATGTGCTTTTAAGTTCCAGGCTAATAAGCTCTATTTCATGAAATTCTGATGCATCTATAAGTAAAATATCTAGGATAAAGTTTGGTATCATAGAAGGTATTTTTTGATGTAAATTGCATGAGTATATGCTAACCCGGAACAAGCTGTGAAAAGGCGAAGGAAAGATTGAGTTTTTTGATCCTGAAGTAGGACATACACAATGAAGAAGAAACATGGCAAATGAACAAGCTCATTGGAAAGAGGAACAAAATTTCCACAAGGTATTCTAGAATATGGCAGAGAAAGTGGAAAAGCTATTTTCAGAGTATGAGAAGGCACTTCGGCATGAGAAGAAAGATATCGATGACAATAGATCATAAAATCATGAAGGTGGTGGAGACGACCCTCCTCCCTTTCCTTCTTCAAGTAATAGTTCTCATCACTCTAATCGTGATTCCAAACATACATCTAAGAAACCATTATTCAAGCTAGATGTAAAGTTTTACCTACCCATGTACAATGGAGAGTGTAGTGTGTTAGTTTCAGTATTTGCATCCTGCCATTAGTGATCAAAAATCCTCTTTTCATATCATGTTAGGGTCCCACTCAGAAATTTTCGTCATTCCACTAGGTCCGCATTCAAAAATTTACTCACAAATGGTAGCCCCAGTCAAAAAACCTCACTCACCTACACTCCATCTACCTCCCTTGACCTTTTCCCATGCCCATTCCTCTCATTTCCCTCTCCTAGGGTTTTGAGGGAATTATTCTTGGTTTCATGAACTCTATGGTTAAATCATCAACAAAACTTGTATCTTGATGCTATTACACCTTCCCCTATCCTTAATATACCTTCATAAACACTTCCCATCACTCATATCCATCAAAATCATCATTTTTCTACAAACCCTAGCCTATTGCTATGCTTTTGACACTTTTCTAGACTAGGCCTGTGTTTTTCACTTTTGGACCCCTTCCCCTCACTCAATCCTTGAAATTCCAGTTTCCCCAACTCCCTAACATCCCTCCATACCTCCCAAAATTTTCCTAAGAATTTAGAAGCTCCCTATCCCCTTTATTTCCCTTCATTCCTATAAATTTCCCAAATCCCCTGTTTTTCCCACAGTAAACCCTAATTTCCTCTCCCATTGAGCTAGGGTTTGCTATGGAATCAAAGCCATCTGAGTAGAGGAGGAATAAGGGAGGTCATTTCAGAAATTATGAGGCCATTCCAACTCATAAACATCATGTCTCTATCATTTTTCAAGAAGTCATTCCAAAGGACAAATCATTTGCCACACATAGGGCCAGTTTTTCTTCAAACTATGTTTCTGACCAAACACAAGTGAATTTGACAAATGTGAGAGAGGTTGTTTTCCATCATATGCCAAGGATGAAAAAACTCTTTAATTTCTTACAAATATGTCATGGGTTTGGCAAAATGTCAAAAATACAGTTGCTACAAGAGAGTTGCTGCACTTCTGGAGTGATGTTGGGAAAATCAATTTTTCTCCTAGACGAATTGTCCACATGACTTGCATGATATGTTAAAGGATAACTATATAGAGATAGCTTTCCAATGAGCTATCATAATCTCAATTTGGAGTTGAGGAAGACCTCCAAAAGTTTCTTGCACGAGCACACTTCATTTTTTCACCCTCATTCTGGACTTTTTGACCAGTCTTGGGACAATTGATTTTTGAGGGGCTATACTTGATCACTTGCACTGATTTATAGGTCCATTATGTAGACAAGAGAGAGATATTTCCAACGAACTATCATGAGCTCAATTTTGACTCTAGGAAGGCACTCAAAAGTTGGTTTGACGTTGGCTCTACGCACTTCATTTTGGCGTTGTGCACTTCCTTCAGGCACTATGCACTTCCTTCTGGCACTATGCACTTCCTTCACATGCTACGCACTTGCCAAAGAGAGGGTGCACTTCCTTGTTTCACTGCTCACTTATCTAGGAAATCTAGAAACGCTTCAAGAATTCACCAAATTGCCTCCAAAGCTCCAGCAACATTGTCTTCAACCTCCAGCAAGTGACTGACAGATAAATATAGCATTCTCCTTCCTCCTACAATCATTTCTTATGGTGTTTTGAAATTTTATTAAATATTTGGTGTTTTTCTCATATCAAAACCCTAGTATCTCCCTCAAAACCACCATTTCACTCTCAATTCCCAAATTTCACTCCCCTACACTTTCATACCCTTCCCTCATTACAATTCCCTTTCCCTAAACCCTTTATCCCAATACTCTAAACCCTTTATCCCAATACCCTAAGCCCTAGGTGCTACAACTACCTAGGCTCCCAACCCCCAACCTGTAAACAATTTCCCCATCCTAAAATTCCATCATATTATTACTCCCTATCCCCTCCCACATTTCATAAATCCCTAAACCCATATCCTTCAATTTCCCTTTCCCATTCCTTACTCCTAAAAACCACATTCCACCAACATCATACCTCCCTAGGGTTTTGACATTAAAACACCATGGAAGAAGAAGAAAACAGACCATACAGTGAGGAAGAAGAAACAAAGGTGAAGAGACCACACAAAGGGGGCAGAGTACTCAGATTTGAGCCAACAGATATCAAGGAATTCTTGGCATTTCCTATGGTAGTAACACGTTTCAAAAATCTTGGTTGTTATGAATTCTATGAGAAAATTCAAAAAGTACAACACCATGCCATGTTGACTAAACTTTTCATATCTAACATCCATGACAACCAAGTTACTCTTGCTGGTATCACTTTTAATATATCCACTACCATTATATCAGCTGCCACTAGGCTCCCAAATGTTGGGGAGAAATCTTTCAAGCAAGGTGAGTTGGAGAAACATTACTATGAGCCTTTCATAAAACCAAGGTACAAAAATGAGAAAAAGATCTTTTTTCCTTTTTCTCACCTCCTCGATAGATAGGCCCCAATGATGAAGATTATCATGAACTACATTTCATGAGAAGGTAGATTTTCTAGACTTTATTCCTATCACATCCTCCTCTTAATGCATTTAACTAGGGTAAATATGCTCAACATACCCTACTACATTTTCTGGAGCACTAATAAGATGGCATATATTGTCCAGAAAAGAGAGTATGAACATCAAATGAAGTCTTTTTCATCATTCCCTCATCAAAATCATAGTCCTCTATCATCTCAATGAACTAAACATTGCATGGAGTACCTTCATAGCCAATCACATATTCACTGGTCCATCTATTCAAATTGTTCAAAATGTGCCTTCATCATCTCATCCTTCCACATCCATTCCTCCATCTCATCCCACAGATCATGCATCATCATCAAATCAGTCTCTTTCACCATCACCTCCACCATCACCATTTCATGAGCATATTGAGTCACCTAGCAGAGATGAGATTAGTGAGCTGGAGCAGATTGAGCAGGTTGAGGTCATCAAGCCTAAAAGGGAAAATTTGGGCACATTGGCACACACTTATCAGAGAGGCCATAGGTAGGTGTTTTCCCCACAGATTGTGGGAGGGGGCTTGCCTTCTTCACCAACAAAGCAGGTACACAAAGGCAAAGAGAAGATGACAAAGACAAAGATTCAGCATGAGGAGGAAGACCTCCATGAGACAGAGAAGGATTTTGACTTGGTTGACCTAGGTAAGTATGATGACAATGAGGACACTAGCATTGTCATCAAGGAAAAAGATGCACTCATCAGGGAGCTCCAAATCAACTTAGAGAGGTCAAAATACATTATTTCATATTATGAGCAAGAAAATCAGCAGCTTCAAGCTAAACATGATGTCATGGAGATTCAGCTCATCAAGGAAAAAAAGAGAAGCAATGAAAGCCAAGGAATTTCTTGATGAGGCCTATGAAAGGTATGGTGAACCTGAACAAGAGCAAGAACCAAAAAGCAGACCTAGGACTAGAGGGCTGAAAATAGCTCTAGAACTAGAGAGACAAAAGGAGGCTGAGCTTGCAAATCAGCTCACATGGAATGAGCAGTTTTCCATCATGATTAATGAGAACCGGGAGCATTGGCTTGACAAGGTAAACCAAAATTTAGAAAAGCTCCTAGACAAGGCCAATCAACAAAATGACATTTAGAGAAAGATGGCAAAACATTATGCCAAAAGAGAAAGAAATGCAAGGGCAAAGCTCAAGGCAGCAAAGGCAAAAATTGAAGCCCTAACTCACCAAGAAGAGAAAAAGAAACTTGATATACTTGCAAAGGCTTCACTCCAAGCCTAGCCACACCAACATCAGCCACTTCACCAATTTTGAAGCATTTTGGCTCATTTTTGCAATTTTTGTCTTTTTTGTGTGTTTTTGGACAATGTTATATCAACAGCATGGTCAAACGCGTAGCACCCTAGGCTATATGCACTTTTTGAGAAAATGGAGACTACCACTCGATGAGAAATGACATATACATCTAATAAAACCATGTTTCCAGCCTTAGTTTGCAAAACTAGTAGGTGAAAAGGGAAAAAAAACAAGCAAAACATCATGTTTCTCCCTCAATTTTGGCCTAGGTGCTGCGCACAGACCAGTATTGGGAGAATCAACTTTTGGATAGTCAAATCAAGCCCATTTTGCAAACTGAAGGAATATTTTGAAACTAGACAGGACAAGATTTCCAATGAGCTATCCTGGGCTCAATTTGGACACTGGGAGGGCAATCAAAATCAGCCTTCCAAGTGGAGGGCGCACTTGACACTATGAGGGCGCATTTGACAGAAAGATGGCACACTTGACCATTTGCCTAATTTTTCACTATTTCTCTCCAGATTTGATTTTCATCCTTGGAAATCAACTTTTCTACTAATGTAATTAATATTGTAAATGTAATTATAGTCTTTTTACTATTACCTAGGGGAAATACGTTAGGTAAATAGACTTCATCAAGTCAAATGAATAAGTTTTAATGTAATTAGGGAGGAGTCACTAAGAGCTCCCTACACTCTAGGTATCAATTCAGATTTTTGTGGATCTCTTCTGCAAATCAGGGATTCAACCCCTGAGGATGAGAGAAGGTTGTTTTCATGTTTATATCTTCCCTTTCTTCACTCTTTTAAGAGGTTGGACTGAGTTGGATGTTGTAGTAGTGATCAGAGACACATTGTATCAGATTTTGGCCAGTTTTAATAGGTGAGTTGCTGCTATTTCTTTGGGATACATGTGGTATGGATGCTTAGCATTGTTTTTTATTTGTTATCATTTGTATGAAAGTTTTGTAAGTTCATAAACCATTTTGTGTCTGTTATATGGTAATTTTCAAGTTGACAGGAAAAAAACATGTTTGCTCATGCTCTATTTTGGGAAAGTTATCATAATTTGTCCATAATTCTTCTGTTTAGGAATAATACATCTCCTACTCTCTTCCTAACTCCTCGTCAGTCTTAAACCATCTCACTAAATCACCTTTTAAGTGCTAAGCCTCCTTCCTACCTTGCCCCTTTGAACATATGTAATTTGCCCTGACCTAGCTTCTTTGACCTAATACCCTCATCCAATAATAACCCAATCAAATCAAATCAAACAACCTATGCACATCATAACCAGCCTAAAATCCTAATCCATCCAGCCCTCTTGGTTGTGATTCTTTGTTGAGACCCCTCTCCAGATTGGTAGGGCTAGCTACCAAGTCAAAATATTGGTCTGTGGTTAGCTCAGCTGGACTCTTCCTCATCTTCGGAGATCCGAAGGAGTGATAACATACTGGCATTGTTGTCGGGGACCGATGTGACAGATATTCCTGGGAAAGATCATCAAAGTTTAGATCTGATTGCTTATGGTGAATAGTGATCAGGCACAAGAAGGATGAAATCATTCACCTAGCGACTCCAATGTCGACGAATCCAAAGGTTCAGAATTTTCATGGTGACTCCACTTTTCAAGAACCAGTAGTTTAAAAACCTTCTTGGTGACTTCATCATTTTCTAGAAGAGTTCTACTGCAAGAATAAATCCCAGGTATGCTCTTATGGATCAATCTCAGATCCCTGAATTTCCAAATCCTATGCCTCATGTTGACTAGTTTACAAATCTTCCTATATTTAAAAATGAACAAGAAGATGATGCTACTCTGAATTTAGTAAGGTTTCATGTACATGTATGTAGACTAAGAGTTGAGTTTCCTGAGGACTGTCTAATGAAGTTGTTTATGGCTACCCTTGAAGATAAAGCTAGGGTATGGTATGAAGGGTTACCAAAAAGAAGCTTGTGTTCTCTACAGGATTTCCATAATGTGTTCACCAACCATTATGTGAAGTCTTATCTTTCTTTACAAAGCTGTTGTGATTATAGTGAAGGTTTCATTGCATATCTTGATAGTATTGATGATATCGAAATGGATGATGAAGAAATCATTGAAGCCTTCTCTGATTTTCCCATTCAACAACAGTGTGAAAAAGCCAATCACTTTGATACACAAGATCATAGTCAACATATAGTAGCTTCCTCTTTGCTTGAAGATGAAGCAATTTTGCATCTTGAGAGTCAAATGGAATCACATGAAATGAATGAACATTCTGATGAAAACTTATATACTCCTTTGCTTGAAATTAATGAAGATATTCAACATCCTTGTCAAACTTTAGGAGGGAAAGAAGACAATTGTTGTTTTGTCCAAACAAAACAAAGATTACTTCCTCCTTTGACTGAAGAAGAAATAAATCAGATTCTTAATTTGCAAATCCATATTCCATCCATTAAGAATGATGATGTTATTGTACAGTCTTTCTAGTTTCCAAGTTATTATGAAGAGGATAATAGTGATAAATAAGAAGTTTTTTTAGAGCCCCTCGCAGATACAAATCTTCCTCAAGGTTTAGAAAATGAAAGGTTTGTTGATGAAAAGGAGTTTGCCCCAGATCCCATAGATATGGACACTTATGTTGTTGAAAATATTATGGAGGATCCTTTTGCTAATTTGTTACAGCCATATGGAAATAATTCTTATTCCTCTCCTTTTATTGATTCGCAAAAGGTAATGCTTCATAATTTTCAAGATCCCTTGGACAGTCTTTTGCAAGCATTGGAGAAGATGAATGTTGTTTTGTTTATCATCATAAATCTTGGTTTTAGTTTTCATTGTGAGTTGCCTACATATACATCATTATGCCTACTCGAGGTAAGTGAGAGTAGAATTTTAGTAAGTAACCATCTACTAGATTGGTTACACTGGAAGGATCATTTCACCCAATCAAAAACGATGGAAGAAGGGAAAAAGATGCAGCAACATGCCATTGTGTTGCCTCTAGCTCATGAAGAGGAAACAATTCAACTTGACAGTTGTTCTGATCTTTTTACTGATCATCAAGATCTGTCCTTTGTTCATGCTTTTCAATATCCTTTTACCAGTTTGCTGCAGTCATCATATCATGACGGTTATCTTGTTTTGAATCATAGTTTTCAACTTCATTTGTATGTTGAGTTTCCAATCTTCAAGTTTTTTGTAGATAGTGTAGATAGAGGACAATTAGGTATCTAGTTGCTTGATTGCCTTCATTGGCATTTTTCATTTACCTCATTTAGCAGTCATTTTTAGTAGTTAGAATAGAATAGGGTTTGGATTTTGTTTCAACAACAACTTTCTTTCAAGTTCAACTTTCAACAAGTGACAACAGAATTCATCAAGGTTTAAAGCCCGAGGAGAAGGCGCTAAGGCTCTGATGATCTAATAGTTTGGATTGAAGTCTTCAGTGTTCAGTTTGGTTTTTATTTTTTGACCTTATTGGCCCACATGGCTAGCCACTTGGTCTATGGTGTTCTTGACACCTCCAAGAAGCTTCCATCCCCAATAAGGTCGATGTTAGTGTCAATATTTGTATCCTGCCATTAGTGATCAAAAATCCTATTTTCATATCATATTAGAGTCCCACTCAGAAATTTTTGTCATTCCACTAGGTCCTCATTCAAAAATTTACTCACTAATGGTAGCCCTAGTCAAAAATTCTCACTCACCGACACTCCATCTACCTCCCTTGACCTTTTCCCATGCCCATTCCTCTCATTTCCCTCTCCTAGGGTTTTGAGGGAATGTTTCTTGGTTTCATGACCTCCATGGTTAAATCATCAACAAAACTTGTACCCTGATGCTCTTATGCCTTCCCCTATCTTAAATATACCTTCCTA
Organism: Pinus tabuliformis; assembly: GCA_031772625.1. Lineage (NCBI taxonomy): Eukaryota > Viridiplantae > Streptophyta > Pinopsida > Pinales > Pinaceae > Pinus > Pinus tabuliformis. The sequence continues at coordinate 1,084,410,728 of CM062815.1, read as the reverse complement.
AACACTTCCCATCACTCTTATCCCTCAAAATCATCATTTTTCTACAAACCCTAGCCTATTGCTACGCTTTTGACACTTTTCTAGACTAGGCCTATGTTTTTCCCTTTTGGACCCCTTCCCCTCACTCAATCCTTGAAATTATAGTTTCCCCTACTTCCTAACATCCCTCCCTACCTCCCAAAATTTTCCTAAGAATTTAGAAGCCCCCTATCCCCTTTATTTCCCTTCATTCCTATAAATTTCCCAAATCCCCTGTTTTGCCTACACTAAACCCTAATTTCCTCTCCCATTGAGCTAGGGTTTGCTATGGAATCAAAGGAATATGAGGAGATGAGGCATAAGGGAGGCCATTTCAGAAAGTATGAGGCCATTCCAACTCATAAACATCACGTCTCCATCATTTTTCAAGAAGTCATTCCAAGGGACAAATCATTTGCCACACATAGGGCCAGTTTTTCTTCAAACTACGTTTCTGACCAAACAGAGGTAAATGTGACAAAATGGAGACACATTTTTGTCCATAATAGGCCAAGTATTAAAAACCTCTTTCATTTTTTACACAGGTGTCATGGGTGTGTAGAAATTTCAAAAATACAGTTGCTACAAGAGAGTTGATACACTTCTGGAGTGGCCTTGGAAAAATCTATTTTTATCCTAGATGGATTGTCCACGTGACTTTCATGATACATTAAATGATAACTATACAGATCTATCTTTCCAATGAGCTATCATGAGCTCAATTTGGAGTTGAGGATGACCTCAAAAAGTTTCCTGCAAGATCACACTTCATGTTTGGACCCTCATTCTGTACGTTTTGACTAGTCTTGGGAGAATTGATTTTTGAGGGTCTATACTTGATCACTTGCAGTTCTTGATAGATCCATTGTGTATCCAAGAGAGATATATTTCCAATGAGCTATCATGAACTCAATTTGGACTCCAGGAAGGCACTCAAAATTTGGTTTGAAGCTGGCGCTACATACTTCCTTCAGGCGCTACGCACTTCCTTCTAGCGATGCGCACTTCCTTCAAGTGCTACGCACTTGCCAAAGAGATGGCACACTTCCTTGTGGTGCTGATCACTTGTCCAGGAAATCCAAAAATGCTTCTAGACTTCACCAAATTTCCTCCAAAGCTCTAACAACGTTGTCTTCAACCTTCAGCAAGTGAGTGATAGATAAAGATAGCATTCTCCTTCCTCCTACAGTCATTTCTTATGGTGTTTTCAAATTTTATTAAAGATTTGGCATTTTTCTCATATTAAAACCCTAGTATCTCCCTCAAAACCACCATTGCACTCTCAATTCCCAAATTTCACTCCCCTACACTTTCATACCATGCCCTCATTACAATTCCTTTCCCTAAACCCTTTATCCCAATACTCTAAACCCTTTGTCCCAATACCCTAAGCCCTAGGTGCTACAAATACCTAGGCTCCCAACCCCCAACCTGTAAATGATTTTCCCATCCTAAAATTCCTTCATATTATTACTCCCTATCCCCTCCCCCATTTCATAAATACCTAAACCTATCTCCTTCAATTTCCCTTTCCCATTCCCTACTTCTAAAAACCACATTCCACCAACATCATACCTCCCTAGGGTTTTGAAATTAAAACACCATGGCAAAAGAAGAAAATAGACCATACAGTGAGGAAGAAGAAACAGAGGTGAAGATACCACACAAAGGGGGAAGAGTACCCAGATTTGAGCCAACAGATATCAAGGAACTCTTGGCATCTCTTATGGCAGTAACATGTTTCAAAAATCTTAGCTGTTATGAATTCTATGAGGAAATGAATTTTGTTATAGCATGGTGTCCAACACCATGCTATGTTGACTAGAATTTTCATATCTAACCTCCATGACAACCAAGTTACTCTTGTTGGTATTAATTTTACTATATCCACTGCCATTATATCCACTGCCACCAGGATCCCAAATGTTGGGGAGAAATGGTTCAAGCAAGGTGAGTTGGAGAAACATTACTATGAGCCTTTCATAAAACCAAGGTATAGAAATGAGAAAAAGAGATTTTTTCCTCTTTCTCACCTCTTGGATAGATATGCCCCAATGATCAAGATTATCATGAAATACTTTTCATGTGAAGGTAGATTTTCTAGACTTTATTCCTATCACATTCGGCTCTTAATGCATTTCACTAGGGTAAAGATGCTCAACATACCCTACTATGTTTTCTGGAGCATTGATAAGATGTCCTATAGTGTCCAGAAAAGAGAGTATGAACATCAAATGATGAGTCTTTTTCATCATTCCCTCTTCAAAATCATAGTCCTCTATCATCTCAATGAACTAAACATTGCATGGAGTACCTTCATAGCCAATCCCATATTCACTGATCCATATATTTAGAATGTTAAAAATGTGCCTTCATCATCTCATCCTTCCACATCCATTCCTCCATCTCATCCCATAGATCATGCATCATCATCAGATCAGTCTCTTTCACCATCACCTCCACCATCACCATTTCCTGAGCATATTGAGTCACCTAGCAGAGATGAGATTAATGAGCTGGAGCAGATTGAACAAGTTGAGGTCATCAAGCCTAAAAGGGAAAATTTGGGCACATTGGCACACATTTATCAGAGAGGCCATAGGCAGGTGTTTTCCCCACAAATTGTTAGAGGGGCCTTGCCTTCTTCACCAACAAAGAAAGTACAAAAAGGCAAAGAGAAGATGGCATAGACAAAGATTCAGCATGAGGAGGAAGATCTCCATGAGACAGAGCAGGATTTTGACTTGGTTGACCTAGGTAAGCATGATGACAATGAGGAAACTAGCAATTTCATCAAGGAAAAAGATACACTCATCAGGGAGCTCCATATCAACTTAGAGAGGTCAAAATATATTATTTCATTCTATGAGCGAGAAAATCAACAACTTCAAGCTAGACATGATTGCATGGAGATTCAGCTCATCAAGGAAAAACTAGAAGCAATGAAAACCAAGAAATTGCTTGATGAGGCCTATGACAGGTGTTAGGGCCTAAATCTACCTCAAGCTGAGAAAGGTAGGATCTAGGGTAACATCAAATCACACATAACCTGGTAGCTAGCCCTAGCAAGTCGGGAGAGGGCTCTCTCCTTGTCAATCTCAGGAAAATATGATCAATGAGGTTTGAGATGACTGATGTAAAGACTAATTTTAGGCTAGGTATATTCTCAGAGGAGTTTGATTGAATTTGATTTTGGTTTGCTCGCTCAAATGTGAAAGGCAGATTTGGGTCCTAGGAATGGACACAGTCTTGGAGAGGTTTCTGTGGGGCCAGGTAGGCAAATGGTTTAGTACTTTGAAATAAGTGAGATGGAGAGTCTTAATACTGGTGAGGATTTGGAGAGGGCATGAAAGTCTCAGGGATACTCTTCAAAAAGTTGAAAACATGAATAACTAAACAAACCCTAGGTAGAGCACTACAACATCAATGAATTCTACCTTTATCCTTGATTCATTTAGCTAAGTTGAATAGAGAGAGATGATGGCATACATAAACACATGTAAACTTGCATTACATAAGGAAAAACAATACCAAATAAAGTTGCCACAAGAATCCCACAAAATGCTACAAACCTTGGTCTATTCCTTTTCCAAACTATAGAGATGAATGTACAATAATGCTCAAAGCATTCACAAGAGTCCAACCTTTACAAATGACTGAAAAAATACTAGATATAGGCAACAACAACTAATGCTAGGCTTTAGGGGTTGAATTCATGAGTTTAGGAGCTGTTTCAACAAGATCTAAACTAAGAACTGAAAAGTAGGCAGTGGAACAACTTGCCTCTAAAACCTAGGAAATTGATTCATTCAATTCAAAACTAACTTTTCATGATGTATCTACCTCCATGAGTGAATTTTTAACATTTTTACATCAAATTCCATCAAGTTACATCAAATTACATCATGATTTTGACTATGAGAGAGAGAGAAATGTCAAACTGAGAAAAAACTAGGCGAAAAACAGAGTTTTTTGGAAAAAATGACAATTTTCCATCCTGTGTGTCGCGCCATTGTCCCTGTGCGTAATGCCTTTTTGCAGCTAATTTTGGAGGCCTTCCCATGCACCAAATTTGCTCCAAGTGGGCTTGCTGGAAATTTCTATCTGTCTAGTTTCCAGAACAGGTGGAATTTCTGAATTTGGTGTCCATTTTCCTCTCCAAAAGTGAGTTCTCCCAACACTGCTTCCTATGTGGCCAAAAAGGGGCAGAAAGGGAATTTTTGAGGTGTTTTTGACCCTTTTGGAAGCTCAAAACTTGACAAAAATTTCTAGCCATTTCTGGGTATTCATAATTTTGCATGAGGAATCCAAAAATGCTGAGTTTCCCTCTAGAGGAGGTCCCTAGAAAAAGTGAGCGCCGAGTGGCACTACGCACCAGCGAGAAAAATCTGTGTTTTACTCCAAAAATTCAAAATTGACAAAAAGTGTGCCAAATTTCTTGAAATTTGGTATGAGTGACCTGAATCAAGTGCTATGTTGGGCTAAGGAAGCCTCATCCAAAATCTTGAGCTTGTCTTGCTCTTTCTTTTTCCTCAAAGCTTTCCTCAACTTGGCCTTCAAAGTCCTAATTCTTGCTTTGCAAACTTTGTTTCTTGCCAAATAGTGATAGGCCATGTGCCTCAACATCTTTTTCTCCTTTTTTTCCTTCTCCAGCATCTTCTCCAAGTGCATGTTTTCCCTCTCAAGCCAAGATTCATGATCAGCTTCAATCTCTTGCTCTAGTGGTGTCAACTTGATTTTCCTCCTCTTAGCTGCTTGCCGGTTTTCTCTTATGTTTTGGAGCTCCATGATAGTCTATTGGTCCTCTAACTATTTTTTCCTTTTCTCAAGATAGTTTATTACCCACTTGGCTCTTTCCAAGTTGAGAGACAAGTCATGAATGTCAGCTTGCTATTCCTGGATGATCTCCTTGAGCTTTTAGCTTTGGGAGCCCAAATCAGTGTCATCATCTTGAATGAGAATGAAATCTCTCTCTTGACCTTCAGAAGGTCCCTCATCATGCAATGGATGTTTACATTTGTCCTGTACCTACTTTGTTGTTGAAGGAAACAAGACCCCTTCCACCCCGGGTGGAGATAGTACTCGTTTTGTTGCTACAAACAACCTCCTTATGCCCTTTTGGTAAGTGACAAACACTAGCACACTGGTGGTTTGAGTCTCATGCACCTCTTGATGATGTGAAGGTCCTCCTGCCTCATGAAAAACTGATGGTGTCACTTGAGGGCTTGTGAAGACTTCATGTGAAATGAAATCATCCCATGAAACATTTAATAAACTCAACTGATGCAAAACCACAATTTTGATCAATGCAAAGTGATAGATGTTGTTATATTGCTGATGAGGAGGTTTCCTTTGCACCAATGTGGTCATTTTCTCAATATTTTGGCATATGAAATAAGGGATGTTCATCATCCTCGCTCTAGTAAAATGTATCAATAATCTAACATGATAGGTGTATAGGCGAGAAAATCTTCCTTCACAGCTGAAATATTTGATTATGAGTTTCATAAGGGGAGCATATGTATCTTGTAGGTATCTGAAAGGGAAGACCCTACTGATATGCCTCTGAAAGCCAGCCTTGATATAAGGCTCATAATGATCTCTGTCCACCAGTTGTCCCTTGTTCCACTGTTCACCCACATTCGGAATACCTGTTGCTTCAGCTATAGTCTCAGGTGTCAAAGTGAATGTCACACCTGCCAAATTGACCTGGCCATTGTGAAGATGGAGCACAAAAAGTCTGGCAAGCTCATGGTGGTATTTGACTCTTTCCACCATCTCACAAAACTAGTAGCAAGATTGATGTTTGAAGCATGCTACAGCAAGAGGACAAGCCAATAGCTCAGTAAGTGTAGTGGGCTCCTCCCGGATGTGTTTTCCTCCCTTGTGAGGCTTCCTTGGTGCATGAATTTCTTGGGAGGAATCACTTACTATTTCCTCATTTCTGTCATAAGATGAATCTGTCTCCATGTTTGCCATTGTTTGATGTTCTTTGATGAGTATGAAGAGATTTTATATGAACAATAGGTGTTTGTTGTTCAATGAAAGGGATTGATGATGGAGGATAGTGAATGAGGGATTGTGATGCTGGTTGTAGGGTTTTTGGGAGTGGCAGGGTTTGGGGAATAAGGATTAGGGTTTAGAGATGCCAATTAGGGTTTGGGAGTAGTGGGATTAGGTATTAGGGTTTTTAGTTTTAGGGATAGGGGGATAGGTGAGTGTAAATAAAAGAGGGAAGGGGAAATGAGGTGAGTGAAATGTAGTGAGGGGATGTGAAAATGGTAGAGGGGGGATAGATAGCAAAAGTTTCAACTTTGCAAACCCTAGGCAGCTTTTTTAGTTTGACTATACGAGGAACTAGGGTTTTATTTTTCTCCTATTGAAACACCATGAAAACTGACTAAAACCCTTGAAATGGCACTTAGGATTGTTAAACTTACTTGTGAAATGCGATTGGCACAATTTGGAGCTTGGAGGAGGTGATTTGAGTGAATTTCAAACTAGGAGGACTGGTGCGTCGCGCCCAGAGACAGGTGCACCGCGCTCATTGAAGGTTTAATGTAATTTCTGAGCTCCTGTGCGCCACTCCAACCACGTGCGTCACGCCTCAACCCAAGTGTGTCGCGCCTTAAGAACTTTGATAGTTTTGCTGCAAATTCACTCCTTCGGCCTCAAACACGATTTAGCTCTTGTTTTTCTCTTCTTTGGCACACAAATGAGCTCTTGAACATAAGAAACACTTTATATATCCTTGGACTTTAATTTTTATTTACAAAAACCCACTTTTCTAAAGTTTGCTTTTCACTTGCTTTTTAAAACTCTGTTTTGGTAGTTTGACTTGCTTTTTGCCTTTGATGGACTAAATGCTTTGAAATTTTGACTCTTTTGCAGGAGCTAGAGCAAGGTGACCAGGGCTGCATCTCAGAATTATTACATATAGGAAAAATGAAATTACATGAAATCTTGTACATAAAACATAAAAACTTTGTTTTTAATCACTGAGCATGTGATTATTGAAATTTTTGTTGTTGAGACTTTATTTTACCTCCTCATATGCCTGTTGACCATTATTGAGCTTTTACAAGACTTTATTGACAAAACCCTAGACCTAATGAGACCTAAAACCCTAAAAATATATTTTGCAGGTGTAAAGACAAAAAATGACTGTAAATGACCTAAATGTATGAAAATGGGCCAGCAAGTAAAGACCATGAGGGAAAATTTATAGTATGCCACTACCATCAGATGATTCATGATCCTAATGGAATGCAGTTGATCGAATGAGACACCTAAAATACAATGCAACAAGAGTATTTTGATCACTAATGGAGGGATGAAGATACCGACACTAACAACAGGTATGGTGAAGTTGAACAAGATCAAGAACCAAAAAGTAGACCTAGGACTAGAGGGTTGAAAAGAGCTCTAGAACTAGAGAGACAAAAGGAGGCTGAGCTTGCAAATCAGCTCACATGGAATGAGCAGTTTTCCATCATGATTAATGAGAACCGGGAGCACTGGCTTGACAAGATAAACCAACATTTAGAAAAATATCCTAGACAAGCCCAATCAAAAAAATGACATTAAGAGAAATATGGAAAAACATTATGCCAAAAGAGAAAGAAATGCAAGGGCAAAGCTCAAGGCAGCAAAGGCAAAAATTGAAGCCCTAACTCACCAAGAAGAGAAAAAGAAACTTGATATACTTGCAGAGGCTTCACTCCAAGCCTAGCCACAGCAACATCAGCCACTTCACAAATTTTGAAGCATTTTGGCTCATTTTTGTAATTTTTGTCTTTTCTATGTGTTTTTAGACAATCTTATATTAGCAACATGGTCAAACGCGCAGCGCCCTAGGCGTTACGCACTTTTTTGGGGAACGTTTTAAGCAAATGGAGACCACCACTAGATGAAAAATTACAAAAACATCTAATAAAACCATGTTTCTAACCTTAGTTTGCAAAACTAGCTAGTGAAAAGGGAAAAAAATAAGCAAAAAATCATGTCTCTGCGTCAATTTTGGCCTAGGTGCTGCGCATAGACCAGTCTTGGGAGAATTCACCTTTGGAGGGTCAAATCAAGCCCATTTTGGAAACTGAGGGACTATTTAGAAACTATATAGGAAAATCTTTCCAATGAGCTATCTTGGGCTCAATTTTGACACCTGGAAGGCAGTCCAAAGAAGCCTACAAAGTGGAGGGCGCACTTGACAAAATGATGGCACACTTGACCATTTGCCTGATTTTTCACTGTTTCTCTCCAGATTTGATTTTCATCCTTGGAAATCAACCTTTTACTGATGTAATTGATATTTTAAATGTAATTATAGTCTTTTTACTATTACTTAGGGTAAATACATTAGGTAAATAGACTTCATCAAGTCAAATGAATCAATTTCAATGTAATTAGGGATGAGTCACTCAAAGCTCCCTACACTCTAGGTATCAGTTGAGATTTTTGTGGAGCTCTTCCTCAACTCAGGGATTCGACCCCTGAGGATGAGAGAAGGTCATTTTGATGTCTATCTTCCATTTATTCACTCTTTGCATAGGTTGGACTCAGTTGGATGTTGTACTAGTGGTCAAAGACACTATTGTATCAGATTTTGGCCAGTTTTAATAGATGAGTTGAAGTTATTTCTTTGGGATACATCCGGTATGGATGTCTAGCAATGTTTCTTCTTTATTATCATTTGTATGAATGTTTTGTAAGTTCATAAACCATTCATGTCTGTTATATGGTATTTTTCAAGTTGATAGGCAGAATACATGTTTGCTCTTGCTCTATTTTGGGAAAGTTACCATAATTTGTCCATCTTTCTTCAGTTTAGGAAGAATACATCTCATATGCTCTTCCTAACTCCTCATCAGTCTTAAACCATCTCACCAAATCACCTTTTGAAGTGCTAAGCCTCCTGCCTACCTTACCCCTTTGAATGCCTGCAATCATATCTGATTTGCCCTAACTTAGCCTCTTTGACCTAATACCCTCATCCAACAATAACGCAATCAAATCAAATCAAACAACCTCTACACCTCATAACTAGCCTAAAACCCTAATCCATACGTCCCTCTTGGTTGTGATTATTTGGAGATAGCCCTCTCCGGCTTGGTAGGGCTAGCTACCAAGTCAAAATATTGGTTTGTGGTTATCTTAGCTGGACTCTTCCTCAGCCTTAGAGATCTGGAGGAGTGTAATATAATGTCGCTATTGCTAGGGACTGAGGTGACAGATCTTCCCTAGGAAAGAAAATCAAAGTTCAGATCGAACTGCTGATGGTGAACAGTGATCAAGCACAAGAAGGCTGAAATCATTCACCTGATGACTCAAGTGTCGACAAATCCAAAAGTTCAAAATTTTCATGGCGACTCCACTTTTCAAGAACCAGTAGTTTGAAAACCTTCTTGGGGACTTCATTGTTGTCAAGATGAATTCTACTGCAAGAATAAATCCCAGGTATGCTCCTATGGATCGATCTCGGATCCCTGGATTTCCAAATCCTATGCCTCATGTTGACTGGTCTACAAATCTTCCTATATTTAAAAATGAACAAGAAGATGATGCTACTTTGAATTTTGCAAGGTTTCATATACATGTATGTAGAATAAGAGTTGAGTTTCTTGAGGACTGTCTCATGAAGTTTTTTATGGATACCCTTGAAGATAAAGCTAGGGTATTGTATGAAGGGTTACCAGAAAGAAGCTTATGTTCTCTAAAGGATTTCCATAATGTGTTCACCAACCATTATGTGAAGTCTTATCTTTCTTTACAAAGTTGTTGTGATTATAGTGAAGGTTTCATATGCATATCTTGATAGTATTGATGATATCAAATGTATGGATGATGAACAAATCATTGAAGCCTTCTCTGATTTTTCCCTTCAACAACAGTGTGAAAAAGCCAGTCACTTTGATACACAAGATCATAGTCAACATATAATAGCTTCCTCTTTGCTTGAAGATGAAGCAATTTTGCATCTTGAGAGTCAAATGGAATCACATGAAATGAATGAACATTCTGATGAAAACTTGTATACTCCTTTGCTTGAAATTAATGAAGATATTCAACATCCTTGTCAAACCTTAGGAGGGAAAGAAGACAATTGTTGTTTCGTCCAAAGAAAACAAAGAGTACTTCCTCCTCTGACTGATGAAGAAATAAATCAAATTCTTAATTTGCAAATCCATATTCCATCCATTAAGAATGATGATGTTATTGTACAGTCTTGCCAGTTTCCAAGTGATTATGAAGTGGAGAACAGTGATAAAGAAGAAGTTGTTTTAGAGCCCCTTGCAGATACAAATCTTCCTCAAGGTTCAGAAAATGAAAGGTTTGTTGATGAAAAGGAGTTTGCCCCAAATCCCATAGATATGGACACTTATGTTGTTGAAAATATTATAAAGGATCCTTTTGCTAATTTGTTACAGCCATATGGAAATGATGCTTATTCTTCTCCTTTTATTGATTCAAAAAAGGTAATGGTTCATAATTTTCAAGATCCCTTGGACAATATTTTGCAAGCATTGGAGAAGATGAATGTTGTTTTGTTTATTAGCATAAATCTTGGTTTTAGTTTTCATTGTGAGTTGCCTACATATACATCATTCTGCCTTCTCGAGGTAAGTGAGAGAAGAATTTCAGTAAGTAACCATCTACTGGATTGGTTACACTAGAAGGATCATTTCACCCAATCAGCAATGGTGGAAGAAGGGAAAAAAGTGGAGGAACATGCCAATGTGTTGCCTCTGGCTCATGAAGAGGAAACAATTCAACTTGACAGTTGTTCTGATCTTTCTGTTGATCATCAAGATCTGTCCTTTGCACATGCTTTTCAATATCCTTTTACCAGTTTGCTGTAGTCATCAGATCATGATGGTTATCTTGTTTTGAATCATAGCTTTCAGCTTCAATTGTATGTTGAGTTGCCAATCTTCAAGTTTTTTGTAGATAGTGTAGATAGAGGACAATTAGGTATCCAATTGCTTGATTGCCTTCATTGGCATTTATCCTTTACCTCATTTAGCAGTCATTTTCAACAGTTAGAATAGAATAGGGTGTGTATTTTCAACAAAAACTTTCTTTCAAGTTCAATTTTCAGCAATTGACTATAGAATTCATCAAGGTTTGAAGCCCAAGGAGAAGGCCCTAATGCTCTGATGATCTGATAGTTTGGATTGAATTTTTCAGGCTTCAGTTTGGTTGTTAGTATTTTACCGTATTGGCCTACATGGTTAGGCACTTGGTATACGGTGTTCTTGACACCTCTAAGGAGCTGCCATCCCTAATAAGGCCAATGTTAGTGTCAGCTTTTGCATCCTGCCATCAACGACCAAAATTCCTCTTTTCATATCATATTAGGGTCCCACTCAGAAATTTTTGTCATTCCACTAGGTCCTCATTCAAAAATTTACTCACTGATGGTAGCCCTAGTAAAAAAACCTCACTCATCTAAACTCCATCTACCTCCCTTGACCTTTTCCCATGCCCATTCCTCTCATTTCCCTCTCCTAGGGTTTTGATGGCATTTTTCTTGGTTTCATGACCTCCATGTTTAAATCATCAACAAAACTTGTATCCTGATGCTCTTACGGCTTCCCCTATCCTTAATATACCTTCATAAACACTTCCCATCACTCCTATCCTTCAAAATCATCATTTTTATACAAACCCTAGCCTATTGCTACACTTTTGACACTTTTCTTGACTAGGCCTGTGTTTTTCCCTTTTGGACCCCTTCCCCTCACTCAATACTTGAAATTCCAGTTTCCCCAACTCCCTAACATCCCTCCATACCTCCCAAAATTTTCCTAAGAATTTAGAAGCCCCCTATCCCCTTTATTTCCCTTCATTCCTATAAATTTCCCAAATCCCCTGTTTTGCCCAAAGTAAACCCTAATTTCCTCTCCCATTGAGCTAGGGTTTGCTATGGAATCAAAGGCATCTGAGTAGAGGAGGCATAAGGGAGGTCATTTCAGCAAGTATGAGGCCATTCCAACTCATAAACATCATGTCTCTATCATTTTTCAAGAAGTCATTCCAAGGGACAAATCATTTGCCACATAGGGCCAGTTTTTCTTCAAACTATGTTTCTGAGAAAACACAAGTGAATTTGACAAATGTGAGAGAGGTTTTTTTCGATCATATGCCAAGGATGAAAAACCTCCTTCATTTCTTACAAACGTGTCATGGGTTTGGAGAAATGTCAAAAATACAGTTGCTACAAGAGAGTTGCTGCACTTTTGGAGTGGCCTTGGGAAAATCAATTTTTATCCTATATGGATTGTCCAAATTGTTATCACTCAGGTTGTCCCTTTTGACTCCTAAAGGGATACGGCCGATGTAACCACAAACCAACTTTGGACTGCAGGCCCTAGCCTGCCTGCAGTCAGAGAGGGCTCTCTCTTTATGATTTAGCTATGTTGAAAGGGGTAATTTTAGGCTAGATATGATGCACAGGGGTTTTGATTGAGTTTTGGTGGGAAAACTGACACTTTCAGGTAGAGAGGCTGAGTATAGTCTAAATGTTTCAAACCATTGGGCATGGAGTCAAGGAGGGTAACTGCTGGTGTCTTTCCTTAATAACAGTGAGGGGAAAATGGAGCAAGATAACTGAAGCAGAAGCAACTTTCAGGTTCAAGGGATGGCAAGAATGCTAAAGAAAGAGAGGCAGTTAAGAATCTCTCCAACAGATTAGCAAAGGAGACAACAAGGCGCTACCTAGGGGAAGTTAAGAATCCCTAAGTAATTGGCCAGCACAGGTGAACTGGGGCAAACATGAGCCAGAAGGAATTCAATGTTCATAACCAATTCATTCAGAAGAAAACATCAAGAAACAGCAGGAATTGAGCATAGAGAGTATTTAAACTAATTCTAGGCTATTCTTTCTTCCTGCTATTTAGATAATGGCAAACACATAAACAGAGATAAGAGGCACTTATTGCTTCAGGCCGCAGCGCAGGAATTCCATCTTCAACTCTTCAACACATTCATCAACAACAGACAGTTCGCTCTCCAAGCTTTAAGCAATCTTTGATTACAGAAAAGTTTCAGGTATGCACAGCGAGTCTCTAGTGAAAATTATCAATTAACCCACCCTTAAAACTATACAGAGGGTGGTATATATAGGGAAAAACTCTCTGCAGAGTTCCTTTATTACATCTTGACCTAATTAGGTCATAAAAAATGACTACTTGACCTAATCCTATCTAGAAATAAATGCAAAGAATGTCTCGGGCCGTGCTCAGGGCCGATGTGTCAAAACTGAATGAATGATGCTGTCCTCGGTGGCTTGCTGCAGTGTTTTCTACAATAAATGGGTATGGGTTTGTGCTTTCTTGCTGTCCTGATGCCTTGAATGCCTTGACGGTGATTTGAAGGCAAGGATGGGCTGATGCTTATCGATTTGATTTTCTGGGGGCCTCATCAATGTTCAGGTGCCTCGAGCCCCTAAAAAATCATGACTGATTCTCTTTGGCGTCCTTTCTTCCACTGATACTCTTTGACAAAATCTGGGCTACTGATTTGTTGTGCTGTGGGTCTAATCACTAGTAAATGGCCATTGTTCGGCCTCTATATCATCTGGAATTGTCTTCTGATCCTTTTGATATGCTCTGTGAAGAAAACGGATCATTTTTGCGCTTTTTCGGGCTTCCTAGGGCTGCATGGAGCAAAGATTCCTTAAAGATTCCCTGAAGATTCTCCATTTTGGCCCAAAAAATCGCTCATCAAAAACTGCCTCAGAATTCGATTCCAGGGCTCCGAAGTGCGACTTTCGTGCCCCTGCGTCCAAAAAAGGGCTGATGACGTCAGCATGGCGACGTGGCGGGATGACGTCATCACGTACGGTCGATGACGTGGCAGGTACGGTGGCAGGGACACGTGGCAGTGACATGGCAGGAGGCCATGCAGGCGGGTGGCTCATCGGGTGACTGTACAGGGGGGGTGATGTGGGCTGGTGACGTCAGCTGGCAGAAGACGGTAAGCGGTATGTGGCGCACCGCTTATGGGGGATGGCGGTTTCGGAGGGAGGGGCTCCGCCACAGCCCAGCGCCAAACGCGTGGTGGGAGTACGGCGGCAAAACCGCCGAACTCCTGGACGTTAAAGGTCAGGCGCGTCGGGGATGAGGATGCCCGCCAGCCGTAGATCTGCGGGGCTGTGGATCGGACGGCTGGCGGCGGACGTGACGGGATAGGGGGTTAACGGGCCAGAATATTCGCAGGAATATTCCGAATGTAATATGCACGGCGGATGGGTTATAAACTTAGGAAAACGGGTTTGCGGGGTTAAATAAAGGCGCGGGTTAATGTTTATGCACAGGAACTTTGGGTAAGGGGCGGAATGTGGGTTTTTACAATGGTGGGGGTGAAATTTTACAAGGCGAAATGTGAAAACATGGGTTTTTTGGGCTAAGAAAGAGGTTACTAGCTGACCAGATGTCAAACCAGTTCCTCAATGACGCGGATGGGCTAAAAACAGTCCCAGATGGACTGAGATTTCCCGGACTTAGTAGAATTATGGCTATATTGCCAGGGAGGGGTATTTACATAGGGGAGTGTTATATACATGATTAAAATAGGGGAAGAGGGAAAATTGTTAGGGAGTTATATAATAAGGGTGATGAGAAGAAGGGAGAGGTTAATGAACTCCAGCCTGAGTACCTCCAACTGAAAAACTGCCTCAAACCAAAAATGGATTGCTTTATCAAAATTGGAACACAGCAGTGGCCCTTAGACCAACCTACTCTTATGGATACTTTTTGGCCATCTGTAGCAAATATGGAGCATTGCAGCATGCATAGCACGACATATTTGGCATGTAAAACTGTCGATCATGAAAGATGATTAACCTGCTGCAGCAGGAGGCTAACACACATGACTTTCGTGATACATTAAATGATAACTATATAGATCTATCTTTCCAATGAGCTATCATGAGCTCAATTTGCAGTTGAGGAGGACCTCCAAACGTTTCCTACAAGAGCACACTTCATTTTTGCACCATCATTCTGCATTTTTTGACCAGTCTTGGGAGAATTGATTTTTGAGGGGCTATACTTGATCACTTGCAGTGCTTGATAGGTCCATTATGTAGATAAGAGAGAGATCTTTCAAATGTGCTATCATGAGATCAATTTTGACTCCTGGAAGGCACCCAAAAGTAGGTTTTAAGGTGGATCTACACACTTACTTCTAGCAGTGCGCACCTCCTTCAGGCGCTATGCACTTCCTTCTGGCGCTGCGCACTTCCTTCAGGCGCTACGCACTTGCCAAAGAGAGGGCGCACTTCCTTGTGGTGCTTCTCACTTGTCCAGGAAAGCCATAAACGCTTCCAGACTTCACCAAATTGCCTCCAAAGCTCCAGCAATGTTGTCTTCAACCTCCAGCAAGTGAGTGACAGATAAATATAGCATTATCCTTCCTCCTACGGTCATTTCTTATGGTGTTTTGAAATTTTATTAAAGATTTGGCATTTTTCTAATATAAAAACCCTAGTATCTCCCTCAAAACCACCATTTCACTCAAAACTCCCAAATTTCTCCCCTGCACTTTCATACCCTTCCATCATTACAATTCCCTTTCCCTAAACCC
The DNA here is from genome assembly GCA_031772625.1 of Pinus tabuliformis. Classification (NCBI taxonomy): domain Eukaryota; kingdom Viridiplantae; phylum Streptophyta; class Pinopsida; order Pinales; family Pinaceae; genus Pinus; species Pinus tabuliformis. Next base: position 1,084,395,122 of record CM062815.1, on the reverse strand, counting down.
TTTATCCCAATACTCTAAACCCTTTATCCCAATACCCTAAGCCCTAGGTGCTACAACTACCTAGGCTCCCAACCCCCAACCTGTTAACAATTTCCCCATCCTAAAATTTCATCATATTATTACTCCATGTCCCCTCCCCCATTTCATAAATCCCTAAATCCATCTCTTTCAATTTCCCTTTCCCATTCCTTACTCCTAAAAACCACATTCCACCAAGATCATACCTCCCTAGGGTTTTGAAATTAAAACACCATGGCAGAAAAAGAAAATAGACCATACAATAAGGAAGAAGAAACAAAGGTGAAGAGACCACACAAAGGGGGTAGAGTACTCAGATTTGAGCCAATAGATATCAGGGAATTCTTGGCATCTCCTATGGTAGTAACATATTTAAAAAATCTTGGCTTTTAGGAATTCTATGAGAAAATTAAAAAAGTCCAACACCATGCCATTTTGACTAGACTTTTCATATCTAACCTCCATGACAACCAAGTTACTCTTGTTGGTATCACTTTTACTATATCCACTGCCATTATATTAGTTGCCATCGGGATCCAAATGTTGGGGAGAAATGGTTCAAGCAAGGTGAGTTGGAGAAACATTACTATGAGCCTTTCATAAAACCAAGGTAAAGAAATTAGAAAAATAGATTTTTTCCTTTTTCTCACCTCTTTGACAGATCTGCCCCAATGATGAAGATTATCATGAAATACTTTTCATGCGAAGCTAGATTTTCTATACTTTATTCCTATCACATCCGGCTCTTAATGCATTTCACTAGGGTAAAGATACTCAACATACCCTACTACATTTTCCGTAGCATTAATAAGATGGCATATATTGTCTAGAAAAGAGAGTATGAACATCAAATGAAGAGTCTTTTTCATCATTCCCTCATCAAAATCATAGTCCTCTATCATCTCAATGAACTGAACATTTCATGGAATACCTTCATAGCCAATCCCATATTCACTGATCCATCTATTCAGAATGTTCAAAATGTGCCTTCATCATCTCATCCTTCCACATCCATTCCTCCATCTCAGCCCACAGATCATGCATCATCATCATATCAGTCTCTTTCACCAGCACCATTTCATGAGCATATTGAGTCACCTAAAAGAGATGAGATCAGTGAGCTGGAGCAGATTGAGCAAGTTGACGTCATCAAGCCCAAAAGGGAAAGATTGGGCACATTGGCACACATTTATCAGAGCGGCCATAGGCAGGTGTTTTCCCCATGGATTGTGGGAGGGGCCTTGCCTTCTTCACCAACAAAGTAGGTACACAAAGGCAAAGAGAAGATGGCATAGACAAAGATTTAGCATGAGGAGGAAGACCTCCATGAGACAGAGCAAGATTTTGACTTGGTTGACCTAGGTAAGCATGATGAAAATGAGGACACTAGCATTATCATCAAGTAAAAATATGCACTCATCGGGGATCTCCAAATCAACTTAGAGAGGTCAAAATATATTATTTCATTCTATGGGCAAGAAAATCAGTAGCTTCAAGCTAAACATGACGTCATGGAGATTCAGCTCATCAAGGAAAAAAGAGAAGAAATGAAAGCCAAGGCATTGCTTGATGAGGCCTATGACAGGTATGGTGAACCTGAACAAGAGCAAGAACCAAAATCAAACCTAGGACTAGAGGGCTGAAAAGAGCTCTAGAACTAGAGAGACAAAAGGAGGTTGAGCTTGCAAATCAGCTCACATGGAATGAGAAATTTTCCATCATGATTAATGAGAACTGGGAGCATTGGCTTGACAAGGTAAACCAACATTTAGAAAATATCCTAAACAAAACCAATCAACAAAATGACATTCAAAGAAAGATGGAAAAACATTATGCCAAAAGAGAAAGAAATGTGAGGGCAAAGCTCAAGGCAGCAAGGCAAAAATTGAAACTCTAACTCACCAAGAAGAGAAAAAGAAAGTTGATATACTTGTATAGGTTTCACTCCAAGCCTAGCAACACCAACATCAGCCATGTCACCAATTTTGAATAATTGTGGATCATTTTTGCAATTTTTGCCTTTTTTGTGTGGTTTTGAACAATGTTATATCAGCAGAATTGTGAGACGTGCAGCGCCCTAGGCACTACGCACTTTTTGTGGCACTTTTTAAGAAAATGGAGACCACCACTGGATGAAAAATGAAAAATACATCTAATAAAACCATGTTTCCAGCCTTAGTTTGCAAAACTAGCAAGTGAAAAGGGAAACAAATCATGTTTTTGCCTTAATTTTGGCCTAGGCGCTGTGCACAAACTAGTCTTGGGAGAATCAACTTTTGGAGGGTCAAATCAAGCACATTTTGGAAACTGAAGGAAGCTTTGGAAACTAGACAGGAAAAACTTTCCAATGATCTATCCTGGGCCCAATTTGGACACCAGGAAGTTAGTCAAAAGAAACTTGGAAAGTGGAGGGCGAACTTGACACTATGGGGGTGCACTTGACAGAAAGATGGCGCACTTGACCATTTGCCTGATTTTTCATGTTTCTCTCCAGATTTGATTTTCATCCTTGGAAATCAAATTTTTACTGATGTAATTTATATTGTAAATGTAATTATACTCTTTTTACTATTACCTAGGGTAAATACACATGGTAAATAGACTTCATCAAGTCAAATGAATCAGTTTCAATGTAATTAGGGAGGAGTCACTAAGAGCTCCCTACACTCTAGGTATCAGTTCAGATTTTTGTGGATCTCTTCCTCAAATTAGGGATTCAACCCCTAAGGATAAGATAATGTTTTTTTGATGTTTATATCTTCCCTTTCTTCACTCTTTTAAGAGGTTGGACTGAGTTGGATGTTGTACTAGTGATCAGAGACACATTGTATCAGATTTTGGCCAGTTTTAATAGATGAGTTGCAGCTATTTCTTTGGGATACATCTGGTATGGATGCTTAGCATTGTTTCTTATTTTTTATCATTTGTATGAAAGTTTTGTAAGTTCATAAACCATTTTGTGTCTGTTATATGGTAATTTTCAAGTTAATAGGCAGAATACATGTTTTCTCATGCTCTGTTTTGGGAAAGTTATCATAATTTGTCCATATTTTTTTAGTTTAGGAAGAATACATATCCTATGCTCTTCCTAATTCCTCATCAGTCTTAAACCATCTCACCAAATAAGCTTTTAAGTGCTAAGCCTCCTTCCTACCTTTCCCCTTTGAATGTCTACAATCATATCTGATTTTCCTTGACCTAGCCTCTTTGACCTAATACCCTCATCCAGCAATAACCCAATCAAATCAAATAAAACAACCTCTGCACATCATAACTAGCCTAAAACCCTAATCCATCCATCTCTCTTGGTTGTGATTCTTTGGAGAGATCCCTCTCCGACTTGGTAGGGCTAGCTACCAAGTCAAAAGGTTGGTCTATGGTTACCTCCGCTGGACTCTTCCTCATCCTTGGAGATCTGGAGGAGTGATAACATAGTGCAGAAAAACTTAATAATTTGATGAGATAGATAGAGGTCTACTACCAGATTTAGTAGATTGAAGAAGATGAGGCAAAGGTCCAGTTACAATCTCTTCAACTAAGTGGCACTGCTCTTGTTTGGTGGGAGAGAAATTTGCATAATGGCAGCAAAAATTCAGGTAACCTTCTTTCCTCTTGGTCCAGTTTTATTTATGCATTGAAAGACCAATTTTACCCTTTGGGTTATAAACAAAAGGCACTAATGGAATGACAATATCTAAGGCAAGGTAAAGGCCAAAATTTACAAATATTCACTGAAGAATTTCAAAAACAAGCATTGAATTTGGGCATCTCATTAGATTCTCCCGAGACTGTAACTAAGTATGTTGGTGCATTACATCGTTACATAAGCCTACTCACTGTTATTGTTCGAGCCTAATACGATTGATGCGGTCAGTGTAAAGGCCATTCATATTGAAATCCAAGGTAAGAATGATAGAGATGATCAAGCCAAGAAAACACCGTTCAACCCTCAGCATGGTAAATTCCAAAAGAAAGGCAAGGGGGAGGATAAGAATACCGTCACAACCAAGAAAGGGGACGAAGCAATGCCATATTGCACTCATTGCAAGAGAGAAGGTCATGATTAGGGCCACTATTGGAAGCTACAATTGGAGCTAATACCAAAGAGATTCAGTGGAAAGGGAAAGCATAAGATAGTGGGAACATCGTAGTAGGACCTTGGATCAGATTCTAGTGACGAGACATTGATCACAGCCATGGGCGCAAGAGGTACTCTTTCTAGTAGTAATAATTTTGATTCAATTGCAAGTACTAGTTATTTGAATAAGCCTATAAGTAATGATCGAAAGAGAATTGAATTATTCCACATTAGGGTTATTATAAAACACAAAAAGGTGGAAAATATGTTCGATTCATGTTCCCAAGCAAATTTAATCTCAGACTCCTTAGTGAAAATGTTAGGCCTCAAAAATAAGCCTCATCTACGTCCATACCCACTTGGTTGGGTAAGCGATAAAGGAAAATTACAAGTAACCAAGAAGTGTAGGGACAGATTTGTTATTGCATCTGAATTAGTTGATGAGGTAGAGTTAGATGTTGTGCCTTTGGATATTTTTGGAATTGTCTTGGGAAGTCTGTATCTATATGACAGAAAGGTAGTTTTATTTCAGCACGAAAATAAATACTACCTCACGAAGGACGAGGTAGAATATATAGTCAGAGCTCATCATACGAAAGTTATTTCTAGCCTCGTAAGTGCAGGGCAAATTAAATGATCGGTTAATTTCAGTAAAGGGTGCCTGCTCATGGTGGTGAGAACGAAAGAGGCCAAGACAGCTGCCGCTTTCAAAGGTTGTGATCCTAATCATAAGAAAGAATTGTTAGAAATTATTTCTGACTATGATGGATTATTTCAGGAAACAAGAGGTTGCCCCCAAAATGGGAAATCCAACATGAGATCCATTTACAACATGATGCTCCTTTACCGAATATTGGCATGTACAGGATGGCTTCTATCGAGATGGAGGAGATCAAGAAACAGGTGCAGGAGTTGCTAAATCAAGGGGTCATCAAACTGAGTTCTTCTTCATGTGGCTCACTAATCATGTTGGTGCCAAAGAAATATGGCACATGGAGAATGTGCATAGACTACAGGGCGCTAAACAAAATTATGGTGAAGAATCGATACCCTCTCCCTCGCATTGATGAATTATTAGATCAATTGAAAAATGTTGTTTGTTTTACAAAACTAGATTTACGTAGTGGATATCACTAGGTTAGAGTTGGAGAACAAGACATTTGGAAGACTGCATTCAAAACCAAGAAAAGGTTGTTAGAATCAATGGTGATACCATTCAGATTGTGAAATGCTTCAACCACATTTATGAGGGTAACGAATGATCAGTTTAGTCATTTTCTTGATAATTTTGTGCTTGTATATCTGGATGATATTCTTGTTTATATTAGGACATGGGATGAACATGTATGTCATGTGAAGAAAGTGCTTTATGTTCTGAAAAATGAAAAACTATATGTAAAACTGTCAAAAGTGTGAGTTTTGGAACACCTCTATGGTTTATTTAGGTCACATAGTTGGTAATGGGCAATTGAAATTAGATCCCTCTAAAGTAGATGTGATTATGAAATGTCCAGAGCCTACAAATGTTACAGTGGTCCAAAGCTTTTTGGGTGCAGTATAGTATTGGATAAGGTTTATTTCGAACTTATTTGTTCATTGCCCCCTTACACACATTGACAAGTGTGAAGAAAGCCTTTTAGTGGGGAGGAAAGCAACAGCAATCCTTTGGCATGTTGAAAAAGAAGATCAGCATAGCACCAGTGCTAGCCTTACCAGACCTTTAGCAACCTTTTGAGATTGAAACATTTGCCAACGAATATGCCATGGGCATTGTATTGATGTAGCAAAGGAAGCCTGTATGTTACCATTCGAAGACTTTCTCCCAGGCTATTGTGAATTATCCCACATACTACAGGGAGTTGTACGCCTTGGTTCAGAATGTAAAGAAGTGGAAACGCTACCTAATTGGCAAGGAGACCATCATCCATACGGATCATCATCCCTTGCAGTACCTTCAGTCAAAGACCAAGCTTCAACAAGTTCATCATTTCAAATGGATGGGATTCCTCCAATATTTTCATCTGGGAATAAAATACAAGAAGGGCGCTAGTGAGCTCCAGTATTGCAACAATGATGCTGCAACTCCTAGGACTCCCTTCTTTACTTTTATCAACCCGATAGTGTTATAGACATATTTGGGCACTTCAACCCCAATCACATATGTCCATAAACCAAGGGCTTCTAAGTCCCTAAAAGTGTTGTTTCATACCCTAAAGGAGCAAGGTCAGCTGATTACATCATCTCCCAGAAGTTCTCCATGAAAAGCTACTCAGAACTGGTCAAAGAAGGACCATACAGACTGCCCAGTGCTAAAGGTGCGATGCATCTCACCTACCACATGCAAAAAGTGTGATGCATAATGGAAAGCCCTTCTATAGGGTGCGATGAGCGAGAGAAGACAAATGGCACAAGAAGTTTGCTAGGTGGAAACCTAGAGAATCATTTAGAAACTGCTCATTTGACACTTGCCTCTCTAAGTTCGCCCAGGGATGAGTAAAAGATATAAAATCTCCATGTGGAACTAAAAACTATCAGAGAGATGACACTAATCAAAATCCTAGAAGCTAACTCACCCCCTGCAAATATCTATAAATAGATCCCTCATCCAAGAGATCCAAAGGTTGGAATCAGGTAATTTGCAAAGAGGTGTTGCTGGTTTCTCTTTGAAGACATTGTTGGGTGATCTTGCTTTGTGTGAGGTGAAGAGGGCTTTCAAGCTGGGAGGATGGCGTTGGGTCAGAACAAGTGGTTGTAATCCTCTCTTCTATGACTTTTACTAATAAAGCTATTTGAGTTTTCCTCCATATTCTTGTGTATCTCTGAATACTGTGTTTGTTGTATGCATTTGTATGGTCAATATATATATGATCCTATATTGTTTACAGTGAAAGATCTATATGTTTTGATGGTATTATGTTGTTGTGAATCTACAGGTGCTCTTTGAAGCTGGACAAGTAAGGAAGCAGTGGCGAGATTCTGTCAAAGGGGAAAGGAAACAAGCAAGGAGCCAAGTGGAAGACTGAGGTTGGTACTCTTTGCTTCTTTCTCATCTCTCTCTCATAAAGGAAAAACAAGTGACTTTAATCTGTTTGTTTCTAAGATAGCTACCCGTCTTAGTGGGACTAGTAGCTCTTAATAGACACTAGATTTCCCGATAATGAAATGGTGACTCCACTGGGGATTGATTAGTTTGATTGCTTGTCCCTATTTGTTTGATTCGTAAACCACAGACAGAGCCTGAAGTCAAGCCAGCTAGTCTTCAAATTGCATTTGCTATGCAAGTGCAAAGTAGATCAATGTTGCTTTAGTCAATCTCCAGGTTTGTTTATGAACTGAACAATTGACTTGCAAATATCCTAAGTGCCCTAGAGGTAGCTTGAGTAACCTTATTAGATCAATCCTATACTTTGTAGTTACTGACTATCATTTGCTCAGCCTAAATCCCTGAACTAAACTGCAAACTGTGACCAAAAACCAAGTTAAAGTCTCGTTCCTTGACCATCACACCCTCTCCTTTAGGAAATCTGGATGCATCACACCTCCCATGTGCAGTAGGTGGGATGCATCCCTGTTTCCCTATGTTACAGGTGCGATGATTAGACAAGACTAGATCTGCCTCCAGATTTTGGTTTTTTCTTCACTGTCTTCAGTTTTATTCAGGAGTTTTGCTATCTGTGATCAGTAGACCACTGTTGAAACCCCCTTCTTTGCATCATCCAACCTCTACTATACAAATAATTGTGAATGTTTTTATGTATTGTGTGCCATTTACAGTTCTCTTTTACAAAGAAGTAGCTTAATCGAACTATCGTCTTTTGATTTGGAAGTGTCGCAAGTGTTGTTTTCAGTCAAAGAAAAGAATCCTACTATTCTTGATAGTCGATTGTACTGTTACTCTTGTATTTGATCTGAATTAGTAGTATTTCAAGTGTCGAAAGTAGTTTTCAATTCAAAATCGTAAAGTGTCATCTTGTCTCCTTTTCATTTTTTGAAAAGAAAATCATTAGTACTGTCGCTTTGAAAGAAGGAATAATTCAAATTTGTATTTAGCATTCTTTTTGTCATTCACACATTAAGAAAGCGAAAAACAAATACATGCATGTGCATTTTCATTTAGACAGCTTGTTGATTTTGATTTAGGACAGTGCATCTAGTGTGTGCTCTATGCTCTATGTTGAAAGAATTTCATTTCTCTTTCCTTAGTAGCTAGGATTTTCATTGCAAAAAGAAGATTAAACGACTGTTTATCATCTTAGATTGCATTTTAGGAATTGTATATCTACATCACGCGGTGAACCTTAAAGGCAAACTTCTTAAGAAAGATCAACTATAAAATAAATTCAATGAACATAAAAACGCTTTGGAACCTAACGCATAACATCTAGAAGTCTAGGCTAGAGACATATTCTGGCGTCGTAAAGCCTCGTAACTGTTGCTTTCATCGTAGGTTGGGTGATTCCTCCTCTTTGAGATGATAAGTGCCAGTACGGACTTGTGCTCCCACGTACCGTTGAGTATATATTGGGAGACCACAATAGGATATATCCTTTATCCTTAGGAAGCCATGTCTGTCACCCTATCAATCGCAATGCACTGAACATAGCATTTGGGAAAATTGACTGTCGTACCATAAAAAGTATTCTGCAGTTTTGCGATCGGTTTGGTAATCCCTCTGTCTAGATTTACAAAGTAGTCTCTTTCATTCATTTTCAGACTCATTAAAGGAAAAGGTCCATCTGAGCACTTGTCACTTTAGGCTCATTAAAAATTAAAGGCGACTAGAGTCATCTTCAGCTTGTTCTCGACTCTTAAAAATTGAAAAAGCAAGTTGTGTCAAAGCGTCTAAAATTGATTTAATACAGAATAACATTTTCCCCTCTTATTTTGAGTTGATCAAATAAATCCGCAATCATGGAAGAAAGTCAATCAAAACCTCGTCGTTCACGGAGACTGACGAGTCAACCGTCTTTGACTCTGGAAACCAAACCATTCCAGGTCAAGCGAACTCGTTTAACTGGGTCAAAGTCTCCTGGTTTGTTTGAAACTTGTGTTTCAACATCCTCTAAGACTCTAGTTACTCCAACCATTTCTGGTATCCCTGCCTCTACAAAAGAAGTTCCACAGTTACAAGAGGACATTAGAACTGATCCTAGTGTAACAGTAAACACTTCTATTCCTGAACCAGCTCCATCCAGGGTTGATTCAGAAGGTGTTACCCCTCCAACATCTGTCGCTGCAAAATCTATACCTTCTTCGACACCAGAAATATTTTACGGACCTGACGGTCTGCCTCTTCCACCTGGATTGATTGCTATAGAAGAGATTATGGAGGATCTTCCATCCAGTACTCCATCGCATTTTGGGACTGAGATCCACCTATATCCTTCTACTTCAGAAGTTAATACCCCTTCATCACAAGTTCCTGTAGAAGAACTGGGAAGTCTTTTGGATAGACTCGATATGTCTAGACAACCATCGACATCTAGGACTGTCTCGTCCGATACAGCGGTAGCAGAACCTCCTGCCACCACTCCGACGATGTTCGCTGGTATACCATTTGTCCCAACTAGCTCTCAACCACTAGAAGGAGTCCACCCAGGGACTATTTCGACAGTATGGTCTATTCTCGTTTGTTCATCTGGAATAGTATCTGGAATCTCTTATGTTGAATCTCAACAAATTGATCCTTCACAACATCAATTTGGGCAGTCTAGTCTCCAAAGGCCAATCATTCCCTTGAGCACTGGATTGCCGCCATATGAGAGTTCACAACCGAATTCAGGTCAAATTGGAATCACATCCAGCGGTTGGGTGCCAATACTGCCTCAACAACCAAGAGTTGTATACTCAATGAAACCGAGTCTCCCTGTGTTGAACATCCCCACTACACCAGCTATTGTGACGGTGTCACAAGTACAAGCATTGCCTGTTATATGCCAACCTCAAGTTTCTTAGGTCATTGTACAACAGCCTCTTGTCTCCGTGACACAACCGCAATCGCCAGTTAGTGGCTCCTTAAATGGAGTGACTCAGGCTCAAACAGGTACTATTACCCCTCATCTTGGTCAAATGTCCAGTATTGGGCAACAACAAATGGTTTCACAACCATGGCTGGTGCAATATCAACAACCATAATTCCAACAAGCTTACAAAGGACCTGAGTAGCAAAACTTTGCAGGTAATGGGCAGCCGTATATTCAAAATGATTATAACCAATGGTCTCAAATTTGTTATGCCCAACCACCTTATCAAAGTTATCAGCATCAAATGCATTATGCTGGTATGAAAAGACCCACTGCTCAGGCGATCCCATCTTATCCTGGGTACGCTTCACTGAACCTGAATCAACAGTTGCCCTTCGTGGCGACTCTAGAGTTACCAGATCTAAATCGGCTAACGAACGATCCAATCACTTATACCCCTTGGTGGCTGGTGATTCCTCATAAAATTCTGTGAGATATTCCTAAATTTAATGGAAATCCAGGTGAAGACCCGTCGAATCATGTGATGACTTTTCATCTATGGTGTTCGTCCAACACTCTCAATGATGATTCGATTCGGATTTGCCTTTTTCAACGAATGTTAACTGGTCCGACAACAAAATGGTATATCAAGTTGCCTAGAGCTTCATTCGATAACTTCAGCGCCCTTGCCACAACCTTTTTAACCCATTTTCAATTACCAATAAGGTATGAAATAGGAACAAAGCTTCTTACCAATTTCAAGCAAACGACGGCCATTCACATATCCGATCATATTCCTGAATGGCGACGTCGTCGTAGAATGGTGAAAACATATGTTCCTGATCAGCTGATAGCTAAATGGTTTATTAATTCATTGTTACCTTTTATTACAGAAGATGTGGCAAAGGGAGGGGTCGTCACTAAAGAGCAGGTTATTGCTCGTGCGCAATATCTAGACTTGATCTATACTCAGTCTAGAACGCTCTACAACAAAATCCCCGATGCTCCCAAACCGGAGTTTTCTGTTCCTCCTCCTCCTAAATCAAACAAAGACTCTCACATCGGCGATGGCGTGATAGGTACGACAAGCACGAAATCAACAAAGGCTACATCTAAGAAAACCTGTAAGATTTCTGATCAAAATGCAAATGAAGAAATTCTCGCCTCGGAGGTTAATGTTGTGTCAACTGACAAAGGCAAAGAACCAAAGCAACCAAGAGGCAAGAAGAAAGGGAAAAGAAAAAAGAATAAACATGATGATACGTCTCCTAAAAAATCTTCTGCAAACCCTTCTGGGCAAAAGAAACCTACTCAGCCATGCCTCATATGCGATGAGGATCATTGGACGAGAGATTTTCCATATAAAGTTGAAGTTAAGAAATTCTTTAAGAATTCAAAAACCTCAACAGTATTGACTAACCTGTTTCCAAACCCAGGAACCAATTTGGTTGCTAGTGACAATGCTTCCCCATCCCAAGTCCTTATGCTATCCATTTCAAAACAGAAAAATGATGCTTTGATTTCGACAAGGAATAAAGATTACGGGAATCCACAGCTGTCGAATAACAAGGCTACTGATCAACCTAGTAGTTTGACAACAACTTCAACCGAAATTGTGCCACCCATCATTCCTGAGCTAACGATAAAGCCACCAAAGGGAGTTGTACACAAATTGACATTTAATCCTTATGCCAGAGCGGCACAGAATTATAATATAGTAGAAGACCTGGCCCAATCACCGTCCGCTATGTCGACACTTGAGGTACTGCGAAATTTCCCCTCCCAAAAGCAAGCTTTATTATCAGCAATAGGTGGGATTGACCCAGCGGATTCCAATCTTGTGGCCTTTAATCATAAAGGATATGACCCATAGTTACCAGCTCAGCTCGTTTTCGTCATTCAAGTGAAAGCCCTCAACAAAATTGTCCATCGAACAATTATTGATGAGGGGGCATCTACATGCATTATGTCAATGAGCTGCTAGAAAACTTTAGGCTCACCACCCTTGTCACGATCGTCGACGACGTTAAAAGCATTTGATTTACGAACATACACTCCATACGGGATTTTAAGTAACTTGCAAGTCGAAGTGGGGGGAAAAACAGTAGAAATTGATGTGGAAGTTATCAATGGAAACCTAGATTACAACATCCTACTTGGAAGGCCCTAGATTTATGCTATGGCTGCCATCGTGTCGACATACTTCAGAAAGATTGCATTTCCTTTCCAAGGGGGAATTACAATCGTCGATCAACAGACATTCCTCCCCAACAATTTGCAAGCTACGGGAAGCATTCCGATGATCCACAGAAGCTCTCATTCACTTCAAAATATCGGAGTAGGCCTATTAAAAGACCCTACATTGATGGGTACTTTTTCCCTACCGCCTCCAAACAACCTGGCAAAAGTGGCAATGGTGGGCACCTGTAATATGGTATCTTTCATTCAGAAGATGTCTGAAAACGATATTAGCATGGATCGTCACCAGGTGTTGCCTCCAAGCCCAATAGAAATATTGTAGCAATCAATGTTCTCGGCATGGGAGGCAAATCCCAATGAACGCTCATCAAGCGTTTAGGTAGATAGGTCTAAGAAGTATGGTACCTCTTCAAATCCTTGGTCGAATGTACATTCTATAGACGAAGGAATTGTTCAGTCAATGAACATACAGGGGGCACCATGGGAAGATTACCACCATCGTTCCCATCTTCCGGATTACAACAAAGATTACTCCAGTAACATTAATCATCCATCAGTTTTTTATTTTCTATCAAATACTGTAAATACGGTGGATTCCGAGTGAAACCTGCCCAATATTGAAGAAACTATCACCATAAATATCTCAACAAAACCAGATGTTGTAGAAAATATTCATGTCGGCAAATCTTGTTCTTCTTCAGAACTGGAAATATATTACTCTCTCTTTCATGAGTTTAGAGATGTCTTTGCATGGTCATATGAAGAAATGCCAGGCATTGACTCAAGCATAGTTGAACACGAAATTAAGATGTATCCAAATGTCAAATCGGTAAGACAACGACTTTGGTAGGTGCACCCAAAGAAAGCCGCTACCATTAAAGCAGAAGTTGAAAAACTTCTCCATGTTGGTTTCATTTACCTAGTTCCTCTAACTGATTGGGTATCAAACACTGTTCCTGTGATGAAAAAGCAAGGAACAATTAGAGTTTGCGTCGATTACAGAGATGTAAACCAAGCTTGTCTAAAGGTGTTAAAATTGGCAACCAGGGAAAAACTTCATGTGGTTCATCTTATTCATGGCTAATAATATTTTTATTAGATTCCTCTTGTCGAGAGGTGTAGGATTGATATAAAGATCATCCAATTCCGATAAGTATTCATGGAGATATGAATTTATTTTGATTATGGAATTATTATCAAGCCGGCCTACAACTCATGTAGGCTAAGAAGCCCAACAGTCGAATCTATTCACCCACCAACGTTGTGTATAAATATAAGAGGACTTTTCCTCATTTGAACTCAACTCATCTCATCACATCTCTCTCTCTCTACTGTGCAGATATGAGTCTCTTCTCTACTGCGCTGAAATGGGTCTCTCTCTCTCACACATGTGAAGCCGGAAGCCGTTGAATTTGAAGCTGCAACTGCAGAAGTAAAGATTGACTTGTGTGACCTAGAAGATCTCCTCTTTGGAACTGTGCTGTAGGTTCATCTGAACCTCCTTTGAAAGTCGCAACTTTTGGTGGTGGAATGAAGTCAATCCGACGAACAGTTTGCAAGATATCGACTGCCCTAGTTTGAAGCCGGAAACTGCTGAAACTGAAGCTGCAACTGCAGAAGTAAAGACTGACTTGCGTGGCCTAGAAGATCTCCTCTTTGGAACTGTGCTGTAGGTTCATCTGAACCTCCTTTGAAAGCCGCAACTTTTGGTGGTGGAATGAAGTCAATCCGACGAACGGTTTGCAAGATATCGACTGCCCTAGTTTGAAGCCGGAAACTGCTGAAACTGAAGCTGCAACTGCAGAAGTAAAGATTGACTTGCGTGGCCTAGAAGATCTCCTCATCTGAACTGCGCTGTAGGTTCATCTAAACCTCCTCCGGAAGCTGAAACTTTTGGTGGTGGAATGAAGTCAATCCGACTGTCGGTTTGTGAGATATGGTCTGCCCTAGTTTGATAATGAAGCCGCTAATACTGATGCTACTAATCTAGGGTTTGCTACTGCTGATATGAATCAGATTTATTGTACTATTTCTCTCTGCTGAATTATTGAAGATAAAAGAAGATTTGATCAAAGGGTTTCCCCACACATTGTGGGGTTTGTCCCTGGCTAGCCGCCACATCTTGTGTCTCTTGTCTTGGCTTGTTTTCTGTCGATCGTTTAATGTTCTATCTACACTTTAATTTATGTACATGTGATTGCTAATCGGTGGAATATAATAAGAAAAAGAAGTAAACTGTTATAAGCATAGAACATACCATAACTTAACATAGTATTAGAGCTGAGGTGAAGACAAAGCCCAAGCAAGAGCAAGAGCAATCATTGAAGAGAAGATTGGCAAGGCTATCCTAAAAGAACTATGGGGTCCTCAACACTCTTTCCTGCCGAAGACAAGCTCCGTGAGAAAGATGACTATCAGGGATGGAAGATGTCTATCGATCTAACCCTTGAAGATCAAGGAGTGCTGGACCATGTAAGAGGCAATATTGTTGAGCCTTCATCAAATGCATCTGCTGCTACCTGGAACAAATGGAAAAATGGAGAAGTCAAAACAAAGAAGATCATCTGGGACTCTATCGACAAGCACTTGGTGGCCTACATCTCTGATCTAGACACCTCCAAGGAAATCTACGACAGACTGGTGAGTTTATTTAAAGTTAATGATGCAAATCAAGTTTTGTTTCTTAGAAATAAGTTGAGGGAAATCAAGAAGGGTAAAGATGAAAGTATGCAAGCATACTTCTTAAGAATCACCGAGATCAAGAACGATCTCCTATCTATTGGGGAAACCATTACTGACAGAGAAATGGCACTCACAACTCTTGGAGGATTACCATCCGAATGGTACGTGTTCAAGACTACTCTTCTAAACTATAATGTAATTCCTGGTTTCAAGGAATTAATGGCTAGATGGATTCAAGAAGAAACAAGGGAAGAAGTGCAAGAAATGCCCATGCCTAAAGGTCCTCCTGCTGCCTTTTCTTCTCATGCAAAGAGAAGAAAGGACTCACACCGGGACGATGATCAAAATCCCTTTGATGGCAAATCAAAGGAATGACAAATTCAACAGCAAAGGTAAGAGGAGAGCTGGAGATCGAGGAAGAGGACAACCATTCAAGAAGGCTAGAAAGTCCAGGATGTATTAAATGCACCTGACCTCAAAAGGAACCTAGTGTCCATCTTGGCAATGGAAGACAGAGGCTACAAGGTAACCTTCAGCAATGGCAAGGTATGTATATGGAAAAATAATGTTAAAGATTCCTTTACTCTTGGGTTTAGTGTTGATTCATTATATCAGGTTGATGGAAGTCGGCTAGGTGTCATGTCTTGTGACACAACTCTTTAGTCCGAACTTTGGCATCGGAGGTTTTCCCACCTTCATTACAAAGCTCTACCCGATGTAAGATAGATGGTAACATGGATGCCCGAATTCCAAGTAGAGAAAGAAGGTGTATGTCCGAGATGTGCCAAAGGAAATCTCAAAAGGGGACCATTCCCCTCAAGCCAAAGCAAGACCTCCGATATATTACAGTTGGTTCACTCAAGCATACTTGAGGGTGGAATTAAGAGGGAGACTACTACACCATATACTCCTGAACAAAATGGTGTGGCAGAAAGGAAGAACCGCACAATTATGGAAGCTGTATGGGCCATGCTACATGATCAAAGTCTTCCTAAGTTTCTATGGGCTGAAGCTGCAAACACTGCCGTATATGTACAAAATCGATGCCCTCATCAAGCATTGGGTTCCAAGAATCCTGAAGAAAAAATTCACCGATAAGAAACCTGATGTTTCTCATTTTAAAATTTTTGGAAGCCCTGTATACTTTCATGTGCCGAAAGAGAAAAGAAATAAATTGGGAGCATCTGGAAAGAAGGGAATTTTCATGGGCTATGGTGAAAATACTAAAGGCTATAGAATCTATGTAGCCGGTCAAAGGGAAGTCATAATTAGTCATGATGTCACCTTTGACGAAGATATGGCTCTCAGCAAGGTGATCAATCTTCCGACTTTGAGGAGCTCTCAAGAAGCCGGCACCAGGGAACCGAAAGAAAAGGATGATGAATCAATGCCTGATGTAGAAGAACCCATGGATCCGATTGATCCTCCTCCTTATGAGCCTTCCTCTTCTAGGAAGAGGCCTTCATGGCTTAAGGGATTACTTGATGATGCTGAAGGACATGCTGCACCCCGAGGAACCTTTCATGAAAGTAAGAAACCTAATAGGTATCAAGGATACCTGATCATCATGAGCACGATCATACAAAATGAGCCTTCGTCATTCTCAGATGCCGTCAAGCATCAAGTATGGAAGGATGCTATGACCGAAGAATATGAGTCTATCATAAAGAATGATGTTTGGGAAGTAGTTCCCAGACCCCAGGACAAGACTGTTGTTACTTCCAAATGGCTTTACAAGATAAAGCATGCAGTAGATGGAAGCACGGAAAAGTATAAGGCTCGTTTTGTTGCTCGAGGTTTCTCCCAAAAGGAAGGTATAGACTATGATGAGATATTTGCACCTGTTGCCAGATATACGACCATCCACTCGATCATAGCCCTTGCCGCTTCACAAGGATGGAACCTACATCAGATGGATGTCAAGACTGCGTTCTTGCATGGCTCAATCAAAGAAGAGGTCTACGTGGAGCAACCCGAAGGATTTGAGATTTATGATGGAAAATCTCATGTATGCAGGTTGAAGAAAGCTCTCTATGGGCTGAAGCAAGCACCCCGAGCATGGTATGAGAGGATCGATAGCTACTTGATGAAGCTGGGATTCACTAGGAGTGAAGCCGATCCTAACCTTTACTTTAAGGTTGAAGATGACAAGCCTCTCATACTGGTGTTGTATGTGGATGACCTCTTTCTAACAGGTGCAGACCCTCTCATTCACAAATGTAAGAGGGAGCTGGCCTCTGAATTTGAAATGAAAGACCTAGGACTGATGCACTACTTCCTAGGACTTGAAGTGTGGCAAAAGCCAGGAGAAATTTTCCTATCTCAAGGAAAATATGTGGTGAAGATATTGGAAAGATTCGGAATGGTGGACTGCAAGCCTGTAACTACTCCGATGGAGCTTGACTTCAAGAAGTTAAGCAGTAGTGCTGCTGGACCTGTTTTACAAAATGCTACCAAGTATCGGCAACTCGTCAGAGCATTAATGTTCTTACTGAACTCCCATCCAGATATAAGCTTTGCAGTCAACACGTTGAGCCAGCATATGGTTGAACCCCACCACATACACTGGATTGATGCCAAGAATCTGCTGAGATATCTTTGTGGCACTATCACTTATGGGTTAAGATACATTGTCAGAGATGTGAGACTATTTGGATACACAGATGTTGACTGGGTAGGCAATGTGGAGGACCGTAAGAGCACTTCCGGGTGTTTTTTCTCCTTGGGATGTGCTTCGATATCCTGGATGAGCAGGAAACAAAAGTCAGTGAATTTGAGCACCGCTGAAGCAGGATATACTGTTGCTAGCATGACCTTGTGTGAGGCAGTCTGGTTGTGAAAGCTCTTCAGTGAGCTGTTTGGATTTACATTGGATACCATTGTGATTCTCTATAACAACCAGAGGTGGGATTTGATTATTGAGGAATCCCATATTCGTCGATTGCTCCAGCAGATAGACATCATCTAGGATATGGTAAGTTGATGAGCAAGGAGGCTCCATCGCATTAAGATGATGTACAGGTTGATACACCTTGTCAAAGCCCCGAGGAAAGATCTAATTTGTGATTTTCCCAGACGACTTGGAGTCATCAAGAAACCCTTGTACAAGGGTCCTGCATGTTGCATACATTAAGCTCTGGGAGCTCTGAGGGCTTGTGGTTCTTACTGGAGAAACATACGACCACAGGGTGACTCACCCTCCCCTGGTGGTGCGCACTGGAACAAGATGATTCGCTCTCTTGTGGAACAAGATGATTCGCTCTCTTGTGGGACAAGATGATTCGCTCTCTTGTGGAACAGGATGATTCTCTCTCCTGTGTAGCAGGATGATTAGTTCTCCTGTGAGGCCTGGATTGATGTGTTCTCCATGGTGATTGTAGCAGGATTGATGTGTTCTCCTGTGAGGCCTGGATTGATGTGTTCTCCATGGCGGCCTGGATTGATGTGTTCTCCATGGTGATTGTAGCAGGATTGATGTGTTCTCCTGTGAGGACAGGATTGATTAGTTCTCCTGTCGAGGCATCCTACCCATGCAGTCTGGGACTCATGGGAAGTACCTCTCATCTGATCAATGAGCAGGGAAATGAAGTTAGGGACCATAGTAGTACCGATGGACGCATCGTTGTAACTACCGTACTCCCTACGCTAGGATGACCTCCATTGATCTGAGATCAATGATACTGGTCTGGGACCAGTGGTAGGAGTTGTACCATACTATGACACTGACTTCGGGTCGGTTGAGACTGGTCTGGGATCAGTGGTACATACTCTGAGACTGACTTTGAGTCAGTGGAGGATGATATTGGTCTGCAACCATTGGAGTTGTACTCACTATGACGCTGACTTTGGGATGGTTGAGACTGGTCTGGGACCAGTGGTACATACTCTGAGACTGACTTTGAGTCAGTATGATACATCCTCGATCATTTCTTCTTCTTCATAATTTGGACAAAAGCAGAGTAGAACATAACAATGCAAGAGCAGAGCAGAACAGAACAAAACAATACAGATCAGTGCAGGGCAGAACAAGTCAAATCAGAACAGGCAAAATAAAGAAGAGTAGGGCAAGGGTCAGGCTTTACAAGGCAGTGCATTTGATGGATGAATAGTAACAACCGATAGACAGATTGCAGATGAAGTTCTCCATGGTTGAGAGGGAGTGTTAAAATTGGAAACCAGGGCAAAACTTCATGTGGTTCATCTTATTCATGGCTAATAATATTTTTATTAGATTCCTCTCGTTGAGAGGTGTAGGATTGATATAAATATCATCCAATTCCGATAAGTATTCATGGAGATATGAATTTATTTTGATTATGGAATTATTATCAAGCCGACCTACAACTCATGTAGGCTCAGAAGCCCAACAGTCGCATCTATTCACCCACCAACGTTGTGTATAAATATAAGAGGACTTTTCCACATTTGAACTCAACTCATCTCATCACATCTCTCTCTCTCTACTGCGCAGATATGAGTCTCTTCTCTACTGCGCTGAAATGGGTCTCTCTCTCTCTCACATGTGAAGCCGGAAGCTGTTGAATTTGAAGCTGCAACTGCAGAAGTAAAGATTGACTTGCGTGGCCTAGAATATCTCCTCTTTGTAACTGTGTTGTAGGTTCATCTGAACCTCCTTTGAAAGCCTCAACTTTTGGTGGTGGAATGAAATCAATCCGACGAACGGTTTGCAAGATATCGACTGCCCTAGTTTGAAGCCGGAAACTGCTGAAACTAAAGCTGCAACTGCAGAAGTAAAGATTGACTTGCGTGGCCTAGAATATCTCCTCTTTGGAACTACGTTGTAGGTTCATCTGAACCTCCTTTGAAAGCCGCAACTTTTGGTGGTGGAATGAAGTCAATCCGACGAACGGTTTGCAAGATATCGACTGCCCTAGTTTGAAGCCAGAAACTGCTGAAACTGAAGCTGCAACTGCATAAGTAAATATTGACTTGCGTGGCCTAGAAGATCTCCTCATCTGAACTGTGCTGTAGGTTCATCTGAACCTCCTCTAGAAGCCGAAACTTTTGGTGGTGGAATGAAGTCAATCTGACTGTCGGTTTGTGAGATATGGTCTGCCCTAGTTTGATAATGAAGCCGCTAATACTGATGCTATTGATCTAGGGTTTGCTACTGCTGATATGAATCAGATTTATTGTACTATTTCTCTCTGCTGAATTATTGAAGATAAAAGAAGATTTGATCAAAGGGTTTCCCCACACATTGTGGGGTTTGTCCCTGGCTAGCCGCCACATCTTGTGTCTCTTGTCTTGGCTTGTTTTCTGTCGATCGTTTAATGTTCTATCTGCACTTTACTTTATGTACATGTGATTGCTAATCGGTGGAATATAATAAGAAAAAGAAGTAAACTATTATAAGCATAGAACATACCATAACTTAACAAAAGGACAACTACCCTACACCCTTCATCGACCAGATAATTGATGAATGCGCTGGATGCGAAATCTTTTCGTTTATGGATGGATTTTCTGGGTATAATAAAATAAATATCCGCCCACAGGACCAGTCAAAGACTGCATTTATCTGTCCGTGGGGCACATTCACGTACTGTAAGCTACCTTTTGGTTTAAAGAACGCAGGGGCAACTTTTCAAAGGGCAATGAATTATGCCTTCCATGACATCAAGAACATCGTTCAACCATACCTCGATGATCTTCCGGCTCACTCGCAAAAGCGGACCGATCATCCGCAGCATTTGAGAGCAATATTTCTATGTTGCCAACACTACAAAATAAGACTCAATCCACACAAGTGTGCATTTTGCGTCGGTTCTGGTTGTTTACTTGGCTTTGTAGTTTCAAAGGATGGAATTTGTCTCAACCCGTGCAAGGTTTAGGAAATCATTGATTTGCCTCCACCTTCAAATTTGCTTCAGATTCAGAAACTCCAAGGGAAAGCAAACTTTCTAAGGAGGTTCATTCCAAATTATGCCGAACTTGCTAAAGGTTATACGTGTCTCTTGAAAAAAGAAGTACCCTTCAAATGGGATCAGGTCGCGCAAGCTTCCTTTGATGCTCTAAAGGAATCCCTAATAAAAGCATCATTAATGTACGCTCTTGATTATCAAAGAGACTTTAACCTGTATCTGGCTGCAGCGGATACGACCATTGCAATGGTTTTAGTTCAAGAAGACAATGGAATCGAACATCCTGTTTATTATTTAAGTAGAAACTTAAATGAAACAGAAAGCAAGTACTCATATGTTGAAAAGCTGGCTCTCGCAGCTGTTCAAGCAATACAGAGATTCCAACACTATGTCCTCTTTCGAAAAACTACCGTTTTGTCAGATTGCAACCCCATGACTTACATCTTGTCGCGATAGTTGCTTGGGGGAAAATATTCAAAATGGATAGCAATTTTGCAAGAGTTTGATCTGGAATTTGTAAAATCCAAATCAAAGAAAGCTCTAGTTTTTGCAGAGTTACTATGTGATTTCCCATCGTCGTCCAACGATTCAACATCCAAAGAAACAATCGTGGATGAATCTTTGTTTCTGATATCTTCAAGTGATCCGTGGTATGGAGATATAATCATTTATCTCCAAACCCAAACATATAGGTCTAATACCTCTCGCTCAGAACAATGACATACTCGATACCAAGCAAAAGACTACATGATCATCGGTGATACGCTTTACCGTCATGGTGTCGATACAGTTCTGCGAAGGTGCCTCACCCATGAGGAGGCTGAAAAGTCTTGAATTATTATCATTTAGGTGCATGTGGGGGGCACCAATCTGGTTATGCTACGGCACAAAAGATTTTATGAGAAAGATACTTCTGGCCAACAATGTTCAAAGATTGCATAACCATAGTCAGAAGTTGCCATGCTTGTCAAATCTTCGACCACAAAACCAGAATACCACCCGCACCTCTGCAGCTAGTAGTTGTTGTTGGGCCATTCGCCAAATGGGGCATATATTTCATGCAATGTAACCCCACCTCGGCTGGGGGGCATGGGTATATCATAGTCACAGTTGACTATTTTACGAAATGGGCCGAGGCGCTGCCTACATTAAACAACAGTGGCAAAACGGATGTTCTTTTTTTTTCAATCATGTAGTCGCCAGGTTCAGCATTCTGCAAGATATAGTCACAAATCATGGATCGCATTTCCGCAATCACATGATGGTCCAATTGGCCGCCAAATTAGTACTGTCCCACGACAGCTCTACTCCATATTATTTGCAAGCGAACGGACAAGTTGAAGCTATCAACAAAGTCCTGAAACGCATGCTGCAAAGGATGATTGGAGTCCATAAATAGAGTTGGCACCTAATCCTATACTCAGCCTTGTGGGCATACCAGACATTGGTGAGAAATGCGACTAGGTTTACACCCTTTCAACTGGTGTATGGCTTGGAAGCAATCTTACCAGTTCAGTGTGAGATTTCGTCTCTCAAGCTCACAGTTGACCTCCTCCCCGGAACTTCAGAGGAAGAAGCTCGTTTCTTAGAATTAATCCAAATGGATGAAACTCGTCGTGATGCCGCCTTGGCTAACGAAGCACATAAGAAACGAGTCAAAGCACAATTTGACAAGAATGTCAAACCCCGCGTTTTCTCAGAAGGTGACCTGGTCTTGCTCTATGATCAGGAATCTGACAAATTGGGAGCAGGTAAGTTCCAGTCTTTATGGATGGGTCCCTATATTGTTAAGCATGTATTAGCAAAAGGAGCCTATGAGCTAGTAGATTATGATGGGATTCCATTGTCGCAACCCCGAAATTGGTTGTACCTTAAGCATTACTATGCTTGACTCATCATGGTAACCTCGTCATATGTTTTTGTTACAATTTTGTTTTCGTTAAGAGTGATTGTTTTGGTTAGGTAATCCACTTTTTCATTTTTTTGCAGATTTCGAACCCATTGGAATCATTTGTTGGATATGCCGATGGGGCGAGTCGTAGTACGCGGAACCTATCTTTTGCAGCTTGGGCCATCTTTGATCCAAGTGGCGAGTTAGTGAGTTTCAGGGGGGTGTGTATTGGTCAATCGACGAACAACATCGCTGAATATAGCGCGTTGATAGAACTCCTCTCTAATGCCATCGCACATGGCATACGCCGACTTGTCGTCATGCTAGACTCACAGCTCATCATTCTACAGCTTACAGGCATCTATTCTGTTCAGAATCCAACTATCTATTGTATGTTCCTAAGGGTCGAGATTTTGGAAAGACAGTTCGATTCTATTCAATATCAACATATTTCCATAAACTTAAACACATTAACTGATTCATTAGCAAATTATGTGTTAGATAGACATTTACAACATTTGTAAAAGAAAAACATTTTATCAATGAACTGCATCAGGATAGTATAACTTAACCAAAATAAAGCTCCGAAAATCAAAAATATATATATAACTATTTATAGTTTGTACATAGTGTTCTGTATCCAGGACAAAATCGGTCGCATGACCCAAAAACTCAAAATGCAAGGGGGCACCCTAATCTAATGTTGCTCATGATAACTAGTCACCGCCTGTGCAATCATGCGTAAGAGCCTGGTCCATCAGCTAGGCAAGCTAGTGGTATGGCGCTGTAATCTCAGAGGAAGCTCATCAGTCCTCATATCCAGAATACCAAGGGTGAGACCCTCGATTTGCTCCCGCAACACTGCAAGGGTCTCAGATACATCCAGGTCGCGAAGAATGGCCCTCCCTATAGCCTCTCCTGCTGGAACGGCAGCTACTCCTCTCAGACGCGCTGCTAGTCGCACTGGCCCAATATCTGCATAATCACATGAGTTTTGATTAGTCTTGATAAACATTTAAAAATCACAAGAACATTATGAAAACAATAAACCAAGATATGGTCAAAAAATTTTACCTATGACACCCCACTGCTCGCCAGCCGGCAGCACCAAATCTGGGTCACCTCAAAAATCTATCCCAGCATATGGATACTCGACATAAACCATTTGCTAACGGTTAAACCACTCAAAGGAGACCACTATCACCGAGATTTTCCTTGCATCCCACGGATCCTAAGGGACTGGTCTCCTCGCTTGCGCAATCCGGTGTCGTCAACCTCTGACGATCATGTTGAAACTACACCGTCAACTAGTGAAAGTGAAGTTACCAGACAAAAAGGAAAATCTAAATTTCCTTACAGACTGTGTGAAGGCGATCATGCCCTCCACCATTGTCCCTTCCTGGAAAAATCTAAAAGAGTCTTGGATAATTGTCCTATATCACCATAGCAAGTCCCTCTTGGGTACGAGAAACTCTTGCCGAATCCATTGCTAGTTGAAAATCCGATTGACCCACCTTTGGAGTCGGTCAAAGCACCTATCATTGAAGATAAACCCTCTAAGTCCACATCAAACCAAAGTCAATAGGTCGAGACGGCAGTCGACCCCATCTTGACTTCAGAAGATTTACCTTCAGATGATACAGTCACCGAAGAGAATGGGAACGACACTGTTCAAATTCTTTTCATAAACACAGACTCCGATGAACATGGGGGAAATCAGCCCATTCCTTTACCATAGGAAGGAAATTCGTCGAAATTGTATCCGTCTGTTTATTCAGTCCCACCTCCAAGCAACCTAGTCATTTCCTTCGATTGGAATCTACTAGGCAGACCCCATTTACCATTTAATGTACCATTTCAAATCATAGTGCAAACTTACAAAATGGTCATGGTTGGTACCATCATAGAAGAAGGGGTTTCTGTGAGTATCCTTTCCTCAACTACTTGGAAAGTGCTTGGTTCACCATCGCTTTTTCCTGAGATGCGAAATCTGACAGGCTTCAATAAAGGAACCAGTCAGCCGTTAGGGATCCTTCCAAGTTTGCCTATAACTTTGAGAAGGAAAACCGTTTATCTGAACGTAATGGTAGTCCAAGGACCTTTAGATTACAATATACTCCTTGGCCGTGACTACATTTATAGCATGGGAGCCATCGTCTCCTCACTCTTTCAAGTAATGTGTTTTCCACATGAAGGCAGAGTGGTCCAACTCGTAGACCAGCTTTCATTCCCCGGTTCACACATAGCTAATAGTCAAATGCCATCCTTAACAGGTCTTTTTTCACAAGGAATGTCTCATAAATCCCCAGTCCGTCCACCTTATGAGCACGAGTGATTCGGTGGTCAAGACTAAAACCCAGGGGGCATGCACCCTGGCCTGCTTCGACAGGAAAACTTCAGGTATAGGGTAGGTTTCCGCGGAGGATATATGACTGGTCTGACACACCCGTCCATTTAGGAAAATGGGATTATACCAAAATAAGATACCTCTGTTAGAAGGTAGGCCTTTCCCGATAGAACAAATGTTTTTTCTTCAAATTGAAGGGTAACCTGAAAAGGTAGGCCTTTCCTGATAGAACAAGTGTTTTGTCTGCAAATTGAGGGGTAACCTTGGAAACTCTACTTCACTATACCTAGGGGCATGCAAACTTTTTGCGTGAAAGTGAAAAGAGACCATTTATTTTCTTAGTTTGTAGGTTCTTAACCCTTTAAACTCGTAGGATTAGTCGTTCCTAGCTTACATAATAAAGAAGTCGGAGCATAATTTTGAATGGTGCAAGCTCCCTAAAAACTGAACCTATTGATGAGACATCCTTATTATACGACTGGCACGAGCAGTTTTACGCGAAGTTCAAGCTCGTTAAAAATTAAACCTAGCAATGAGCATATGTTCCACCAGAGTTTAAGCTCATTAAAAAATGAACCCACCTCCGATAAATAACCATCGTGAATGCATTATCATCAGCTTTTGAGCCTTGGTCATGTTCTTACCATCACCTCCACTCTATTGTTGCCGATCATTCGCCTCCATTTGATTGTTTACCCCTTTTTGAGGAACAGCTACAATGAGTGATCCTATTAGCCACCTTTTTACACTGCTGTGATTAGAAAGTTCCAAACCTTACCTGGAACCAGCTACTATCTGAAAACATCACCCGTTCCTCAAAAAACGAGTCTCCTTCAAGCTCTTTTCATCTGACTCATAAAATATGAAAAGATTGCTGAGCGATTGGCCTCTCCAAATCGTTAAAGTGATTGGAAGTGTTATCCCTCCTCTAGATTTTAATCTTTTTGGACCTAAGGGATTATTACACAAAAAGATCGAGCGTTTGTCTTGTTCGGCTCGTTAAAACTATCGAAAAGTCATCCCTTTCACATTGTTTTATACTTTTTCGGACTTAAGGGATTATATTACGAAAAAGGAATATTGGAGTCTTCTTTCTGTCTCTTTTCAGACTCTCTAAAATTGAAAAGGACCGAGTTATCCTTGTTGTTAAACTCGTTAAAACAATAGCGACAAACTTGTCCATTCAGACAAGAGCAAGTTTCACTGTTGCTAGGCTCGTTAAAACATAGCGACGAGTTTGCCCGAAGGGAAAATTATAGAACAAGTATATGTTATCCTCCTCAAGCTTGAAAAAAATAAAGAGGTACTAGTCAGAAATGACTGGGGAAAATTGGGAAGAAAACTTGAAGAAAATTTATTGGTAGCAGGTCGCTCTTGAACATGACACTTTCACTCCATCACCATGATTGAGTCGGGTTGGGTTATTCCGTTCACCGGTCATATCACCATTGGTCCACCGTACCATCCACTTTTGGGGTTAATACTACCAATCCATTTCAGTGTCACCGATATGTTCAAGAGAAGTCACTCAGAGAATTCACCTACCCAGCTTGTGTCTCATTCGCTACAATACCTTCACGCTTCAGTCTTTCATGACTGCCATCCTGAACCTTGTATCATCAGATCGTTTTCACTTCTACAAGATCATTTTCTCTGTTCCATGTCGTAGATGTGGGATCCATTAATGCCCTCCTATGACGGGTCACTTCTTATCGACATCAGCTCATTATCCAAGAAGTCGACCTAGGGACAACCCCTCCAGTACTTTGAAGCTTGCATGCCTCAATGGCAAGTTTCTCACTTCCGGTGACAGGTTTACACTAATGGCCTTCGACCGAAATATTTTGTGTGGTGTTCAACATCAACTCATGTATTCACACCACGTGAATTGTACTGCAGTATCTTGAGGGTCATCATAATCATTGGTGATTCCTCTCGCGCCTGTTAACAGTTTACATCATTGACTAGTAATCAGGCGATGTCTTTCCATGTTCGACACCAGAACATATTTTCACATGGATCGACTTGTACTTCGGGCAAATATGGAACGAGTTTTGAAGACCCTAGATCTAGTTTCATCCATCTGGGCTACGATATAATCAGGAAAATAAAGACATCAAATTTACATCATTGCAGCACAGATAATCGTCCAAACTAAGGGATGATGGCTCTACCAGAATCATCAGTCTGCACACAAATGGTTGTCTGTCCTATGTACATGAAAATGAATTTATCAAGATTAGCATGGGAATGCCCACCTCAGTTAGATCATGAAAATATCATGAAGATAATGTATTGTATTGTATCTTATTACAGGTCACCCTCCAGTGCGAAAAACCTCGGATCCTCATTATAAAGCATTTCACCCGACATCAAAAGATTTACGACCTCATGCTCTAGTGGGCAACTATTATAGACATATTTGGGAACTGCAACCCCAATCACATATGTCCATAAACCAAGGGCTTCTAAGTCCCTAAAAGTGTTGTTTCATACCCTAAAGGAGCAAGGTTAGCTGATTACATCATCTCCCAGAAGTTCTCCATGAAAAGCTACTCAGAACTGGTCAAAGCAAGACCATACAGACTGCCCAATGCTAAAGGTGCGATGCATCTCACCTGCCACATGCAAAAAGTGCAATGCATACTAGAAATCCCTTCTATAGGGTATGATGAACGAGAGCAGACAAATGGCACAAGCAGTTTGCTAGGTGGAAACCTAGAGAATCTTCTAGAAACTGCTCATTTGACACTTGCCTCTCTAAGTTCGCCCAGGGATGAGTAAGAGATCTAATATATCCATGTGGAACTAAGAACTATTAGAGAGATGACACTAATCAAAATCACAGAAGTTGACTCACCCCCCTACAAATATCTATAAATGGATCCCTCATCCAAGAGATCCAAAGGTTGGAATTGGGTAATTTGCAAAGAGGTGTTGTTGGTTTCTCTTTGAAGACATTGTTGGGTGATCTTGCTTTGTGTGAGGTGAAGAGGGCTTTCAAGCTGGGAGGATGGCGCTAGGTCAGACCAAGTGGTTGTAATCCTCTCTTCTATGACTTTTACTAATAAAGCTATTTGAGTTTTCCTCCATATTCTTGTGTATCTCTGAATACTGTGTTTGTTGTATGCATTTATATGGTCAATATATATCTGATCCTATATTGTTTACAGTGAAAGATCTCTATGCTTTGATGGTATTATGCTGCTGTGAATCTATAGGTGCTCTTTGAAGCTGGACAAGTAAGGAAGCAGTGGCGAGATTCTGTCAAAGGGGAAAGGAAACAAGCAAGGAGCCAAGCGGAAGACTGAGGTTGGTACTCTCTGCTTCTTTCTCATCTCTCTCTCGTAAAGGAAAAACAAGTGACTTTAATCTATTTGTTTCTAAGATAGCTACCCATCTTAGTGGGACTAGTAGCTCTGAATAAACACTAGATTTCCCGATAACAGGTAGTTCATAACAAACTTGGAAGCGACGGTGCTATATGCACAAGTAATAGCTCTTGCTGCAGTTGTCACTTGATCAGCTGGTACAAGTCTGCTAGGAGCTTAAGCCAACTTATATGAGTTCTTAGAAGAAGCTTTTAACTATGATGGACGAAAGTTAACTCGAAGGAGGTTAATCTACTTGTAGAAAGAAGTTGAAAGCTGAAAGGAAATGAAAACCCTAGCAAACCCTAATTTTACCGACTAACCCTACTAGCGCAAGAAAAGAGATGAAAGTTGTTTAAATGGATACCATTGACTCTTGGAAAGGGAAAATGTAGGTGACTAAGCTACTCCTGAAGTAAAATCTGACAAAAAAAAAAACAAAACAAACAAACATCTTTTCGTATTTTTGAGTAATCTTGCAGAATTATTATGCATATGCTTTAACTATTTTTGACTGTGCAGAGGTTGATTGGTGAAAGGGAATGGAGTGGATGCTTGCAAGAGGTTGGGATGGTGTGAAGAGGGCCTAAGGGGTCCCTAACATCCTTCCAGAGAGTTTCGCAGTGATCAGATCTCGAAAAACTGCTCGCGTGAACTTCTACAGGAAGTCTGCAGGGGTTCTACAGGATGTTCTACAGGAAGTCCTACAGGAACAGTCGAAAGATGATTTTAGAGGATTGATGGAGAAAAGATGCTAGGGAAGTGGGAATGAAGGATGGATAAGGTTTTTGAGAGGTGTGGGACCTAGTAAATGAAGCTCAAGAGTGATGAAGACAGTTGGATTTGCTCAAGGATGGAGAAAGCAATGTTGCACAAAAATATAGAAATTAGGGCAAATCGGGAAAGTATAGCGAATGAAGGGAAGGAATCTTGGATTAGGGGTTGAAGCAGGTTTGTATGATGGAGGAAGGATAGGTATGGGTGTATTACAGGTGCTCTGTACACTATTTTCTAAAACTAATCGAACAAAGACTAGAAAAACCAAAGATCTATCTACTTTGACCTAATCTAACCTAACAACCAGAAACATGATGAACAGAATTTTATAGATAGGAAATCATGCAAGATAGCTATGGAAACTAAGCAAGAACATATCTAAACATGCAAGTACACCTGGTATCAACTTTTCCAACTAAAAATCTAACACTAGCAATTGCATAGAAAGGCAAAAACAGTGTTTTTGTGGCAGGAAGTATGCCTTGGTCTCAGCTCATGGTCCCAAGGAGGGAGAGATGAGATCAAGGATTTCTTGATGGCCTTTTTGCAGATCTTTTCTATTACCAAATTGTCAAATCAACCTGAAGCATGAAAAACTATCTTAATCATCAAAAGCAACCTAAGTAACAAAGCAAGATTTTAACCTAAATAACAGAAATTATTCTATGAATGCAAGGAAAACACATAAAAGTACACAAAGGAGGTACTGGCACTTGGGTTGGGCCCAACCCCAAGAGCTATAGCCTCCTAAGAAAGATCAGAGCTGGTGCAAAGTGAAATTTATCTCCATTACTCAAAAAATAATCATGTCACAAAATTGTTTACAGCAAGAGCTCGAAAATGAGCTGAAAGGCAGAGCTGCACTAAAGTGTGAAAAACAACTGTTCAATAGCTAAACTACCAAGGCTTGAAGCATTCCTACTTATGCACCCAACAGCCCTCCTTAACTTTAGGGGCTTAGCTGCTCAAAACTGCAGTTAATCAGCCACTTCACAAAATCTGCTTGACTGCCCCTTGAAATCAACTTTGGTGGGCTGTTGAACTCCGAGCTGATGGTGGAGAACCCAAGGAAGGGGTCATTTAGTGCAGGAGACACCCTTCCTACAAATCCTCTATCTGTTCCTTCGTATTTGGCTGTCGACTTGCTCATAAATGCTTGACCTTGGTCCAAAAGATGTCCAAAAATCTGCAATAAGCACGTATTAGACTTTTGTGGTCAAGTGACTATTCTCATTCATCAATTAACATAAATATATTCAAAAGCATGCATAAAACTATGAAGAATGGTGGATTAATTGAGAATAATAGGCAAAATGAACCCATAAATTTACCCATTTTTGGGGCTCATCATCACCCCCCTACTGAATGTGTTGCTCATCCTCTGAGCAACTAATCCAGCTCATCATCTTTGATTTCTTTGACTGCCTCTCTGACATCCCAAGCTTCCGAGGTGATTTCCTCTTCTCGGTCATGAAACCCTGCCTTTCTCTCTACTTCCTCCCATTGCCTGTGTTCTTCTTCTTCTTTGACCCCTTCCAGTAGTCCCAAAAGCAATGGAGGACTGAACTTTAGGCCAATCCAGTTGGCCTTTAGATTTTGCACTGACTGTTTATAAAGTGGCACTCTCACCAAAGCCTCCCTCATCCTTGTTGGGGAGTGGTACTCTCTTACTTTTAGACTGTGTGACAAGGTGTTCCATCTCCTTGTGCAAGCATGGATGCAGTTATCACCCAACAGTCTTTCCATGTCCTCAAAGTGAGTGATGGCTTGAGCTTGCCTTTAGATGTAGTCTGGAAGAGCCTGAGGGTTTTTGGCAAGGTGCTAATGGGCATATACTAAAGTTGAGGGATCTTTTGGTTCTGCCTTGATCATGAGTGGCTCACTTAGCTCCCTGTCCATAACTTTTCAGATTTTTGCTGCCCTATTTTTCTCATGGCTTAACCAAGAAGCCATGGCCATGAGTTGCACATCTCCCAATGCAGTATTAGGGTCCCATAGATCCATGTTTGGAAGTGCCAAGTTGTGTAAATAAAATTATGCTATCTTGGCCTTATCTTCAACTGAGATGTTGTCACACAAATACATGAATTAGTTGTAATTCTGAAATGGAGTAGTGACCCTTTGGGCCAGTGTGTTAATTTGAAATTGCAACCATTGGTCTTTAAGGTATAATGCATAAGATTTGGCAGGTTGCCTACATTGTAAGGCTTCTATTGCCCAACTGGCCATGCAAGCCAATTGGGCCTCTTTCTCTTGCAACTGCTATTTCAAACCCTGTATTTCTTTTGCTGCCTGAGATTCCTATTCTTGCAGCAGTTTTGTTAGCATTTCCACATTAGCTTGTAGCTCTTCTTCTTTCTGCTGTGTCTCAGCTATGTCCTTGTCTGCTGGAGGTCTTCCCTGCTGCTGTTGCCCTCCCAAAATGGATAGCCTATCTTCCTTGTGGACTTCCTGTAGCTACAACTATTTTTTCAGCAGCTCATTCTCCTCCTGCAGCTTGGCTCTTTTGCAGCTTTCTACATGTCTTACCATGGCCAATTCTCCTCTTAATTCTTTTAACTTCTCCTCCATGTGGCCTATGTCCTCAATTCCTTTAGATTTGGTGATTTTCATCCATGTGTGTGTTCTGATCCTCTCTTTCTCTAATTTGAAAAATAATGGTATAGCAAATTTCTATGGGATGATTTTCCCACCCTCTAACAGATTGTAATATGATCCCAAATTAGGTTGAGGGGTAGGTTCAGGTATTTCTTCAGTTTTTCTCCCCCCTTGTGATTGTTTAGCTACTTTCTCCTCCAATTTCTCAGTCTCTTTTAACTTGGCTAGAGTTTCCTGTAGAGATATTGCAGCTTCCTGTAGAACTGCCTTTGAGTCCATCGACTTAATTTTCTCTTTCCATGTAGAGGTTTTTGGGCTTCCTCTTTCATAGGTGATGGATATCTTGGAAGGAGACTCTTCCTTCTATTTAGTGGGTGAGTCCTCAATGACAATCGGTTCCCTGGACGGTGGCTGAGGTTTGCCTACTTTGATCCTTGTGCTCTTTCTGGCTTTGAAGTACATGGAGGTCCTTTTTCTCTTTCCTTTTTGCTTTATGGGTGTGCTTAATGCAGCAAGCATAGCTGCTGCCTCCCTTGCCAACGTCTCAAGAGATTTCTCTTCCTACTGTTCTTTTTCTTTGCTTCCTGTAGAAATCTCTGTGTCCACTGTTTCTATCTGTATTGCTGATATCTCAGGGTGTGTCTTTCCCTTTTCTTTCTGGGTGCCTACTTTGGCTGTGGCAGCCTTCATTTGGGCTTTCTCGGCCTTTTCCTTTCTACTCTGCATCCTCTTTTCCCTTGGTGTTTTTTCTGTTGTTTCTTTCTCTGTTTTAGGCTCAGCAGTCTTGCCAATTTCTTTATGTTCTTCCTGTGCTTCCTCTGTTTTTCCCTTTGCTTGAAAGTCCTGTGCTCCCTCATCATTTTTCTTCTCAATTTCTTTAGTTTTCTCCCCCTCTTCACTGTTGTATGGGGTGATGTTCTCAACCAAAGTTCTAATGTTATCCTCCCTAGACATATTTCTGAAGGTTTCCCAAGATATGGGGACAGTATAGGTGTTTAAAGCATCCTCCACTAATAGTTTGATGAGCCAATGATGGGCCAACTAATTTGGGATCCCTTCATTTAGCTTTGTACCGCATTCAATTAAGGACTGAAGAAGGAAATATGGGATGCTGAGTTTCTTGGCTAGAGGCAAGTCAATCCCATGCCTTAATTCACACAACTACCTGAAATGATATCCGTAGATGATGTAAACCTCCCTTCACATGTGATGTACTTCATAATTTGATAACTAACTTCACTCCAGAGAGGAGGCAAGCTGGTTCTTCTAACCCTGTTTTTTTCTTCTATAGGATGCTCCTCAGGCAGAAAAAATGTTTTCTTAGCAATTTGGCCCAATAACCTCTCTTCTTTTCTCCAAGGGAGCCCCAATGGTAGACCAGTAATTCTACTGATGAGCTCAGGGGTAAGTTCTAGGGTCAAACCCCTAAAACTAACTGTGGCATGTGTCTTTGAATGTGGTCTCAGGGACATTAAAAACTCTTCAGTTATTTCCTCATCATAACCCTGAATTTTGTCAAAGAAGGAGATCCAATTTTCCTGAGTGAAAAGGTCCACCACCTCAGGGTGCTCGTGCAACTTGCTGGAGTCTAAGGGTTCTTTCCTTATGAATCCTCCTGGCATGGTGTTGAGTGCTCTTTTTTCATTTTAACCAGAAAGGAAAATGCTCAGGAAAACAAACAGTCAATTCACTGCAACAGAGGATAGCTGAATTGGTTTCTTCTGAACCAAAGAAGGAATTTCTCGTGTGTTTCTTACAATATCAAGTAGCAATAATTCCCTTGTTTTAAGACTATTGCCGCCCAAAATTTGGCTGTCTGTTTATGAAAAGAAATTTTATTTATTTTTTTATTTTTTTTTATTTTTTTTTCAGGACAAAGTATAAGGACACAGGTTCTCTTTTCAGCACATAGATAGGTATGTAAATTCAAGTTTTTTTTTTACACATGGCTTGCCCCTACTGCTACTTATATATTCCTTACAGGAGAATTTAAAAATGATGAGGAGATTTCGAAATGCAGAGGAAGAACTGGGTAAACTTGGTGAAATGTGCAGGCAAACTTTTACGTTTTTTTCTCAATGCACAGGCAAACTTTTACTCTCGTTTCTCAAACTGATGTCGTTCAATTCACCACCTTTTACAACCAAATCATGCACAGAGAAGTTTTTTTTGAGCCTACCTCGTTTGGAGCTTGAAATTCTAACGAAAATCCTAAATTTCCTCCCGCAGAGCTATTCTCTGCCTTTCCTATACAATCCTTCCTGTAGAAAGCTCCCGGTTCCTGTAGAATGAAACTACACTTCCGACAGAGCCCAATAGGTGAGAGATTTTTTAAAATAGGTAGAAAAACTGATGGAGGATGACTAGTTAATTGTTCGAGAAGCGGTGGATGTGTACTCTAGTCTAGAGCATTGTGAGTGCAGAATGAATAGAGGGTGGTGCATGTTTCAACTGAGCATCTTTTAACTGCGGCGTGATTCGTGGTGAGGGGATGAGGTGGCCGGACCAGACCGTTGATCCGACGTCACAGCCATAATGTTTCTACATGTTTCTGACCGCCATCACCTCCTCTCTCCCATTATCTGCCGCCACCACTACCAGTCCCGACGATTTCTCCCTGAATGGACACTCCACATGTGCTGGCTGCACATCTAATCGGCAATTTTGAATGTAACGAGGCTCGTTTGGATTCCACGAGGATATGTAACTGGCCGAGGGTGGCTAGTTCACTGGGCACCGATTCCACTCAATCCAAACCATTCCATAGTCATGCAGCTTTAAAATATAATTTATGCAATTGAAGAACGAGTTTAGGCACTTACCTGCGTGGTCGCAGTCGTGTTATGCAGATTTTGGTTTTGGAACCCATTCCTTCATTTGTTGTTGCTGCATGCATACTGCATGCTTGGCCTCGACTGTTGTTGATGTTCATACGTTTAGGTAGAGATCCATGCATGCTTCTTCTACCATACTTTGTTGTCCCTGTCTCTGAAGTATGTCTTTCAGAGGGATCAACTGCTACAGGATTCCTGTAGGAAGTCCTGTAGCTACTTCTCCTCCTGGAATGCAAGCTAGAATGAGCAGGGCTATACCGCTGACGAGGGTCTCAGCTGATGAGGAGTCCAGATGGAGGAGAACAGGTATGGTGAGTGAAAAACTGTTGCTTGATTTGTCATTAAAAATTTCTTGCTGGCAGTATGAAGAAAACAAGATTTCTATGTGTCACTGTGTAGGAACATAAAAAAAAATGAGTGCAATGGAGGTGTACAGAGGTGGAAAAGGGCAACATATTGTGATAGGTAGAAACAGGGATGTTGACAGGCCGCATAGGCAGATTCCCAACCTTTGGATTCTCTTCTAAGATCAATTTTGGCTCGTCTGTAGGTTCTACAGGATCTTCCTGTAGAAGACAAAAAATTTCCTGTAGAAGACACAAAACTTCTTGTAGAAGACACAGAACTTCCTGTAGAAGGTGAAATCTTAGCCCTAATGAGATCAAATCTTAGGAAAGGGTAGTGGTCATGGAGGAATGGATTGTGAGGGATGCTTGTAGCCTGGTGTTGACCTCTGTCTTTGTCTTGTGTGATCCTCCTAACCTGCAATGTCCTTCCTACAACCTGCAATGATTCAACAGAAATTAGGTTTATCTTTTATTCTTTATTCTTTTTTATGTTTTCCCTTTTT
Source organism: Pinus tabuliformis (assembly GCA_031772625.1). Classification (NCBI taxonomy): domain Eukaryota; kingdom Viridiplantae; phylum Streptophyta; class Pinopsida; order Pinales; family Pinaceae; genus Pinus; species Pinus tabuliformis. The sequence goes on along the minus strand of CM062815.1, from coordinate 1,084,359,629 downwards.
TTTGAGATAGACGGGGTGCCTCCAAGAGGTTTTCACCCTCATTGTCTGCCCTGGGCGCCTCCAAGAGGTTTTCACCTAGGGATCTTTTATTATTTTTCTTTTTTTCTATGTCTTTTGTTTTTTTTCAAGGTGTAGGTGGAGTGGAGATAGGGGCCTGCTCCACTACCAACACTAATTTATCTAGAGTTACAATGAACTCCTGCTTAGAAAGGGGCTTCCTGTAGATTTTCAATCGATGCCCATTGATGAGCATGGGGATGGCTTCTTCATCAATGGTCCTGATAAGGGCTGAACCATTTTCGTTGCATTTCTCCTGTGTATATGGTCCCAACCATCTTGTCCTCAACTTCCCTTTGAAATCCTTGTATCTTGAATCATATAATAGCACCCAATCTCCTAGCTGAAATTTCTTTTCTTTAAGGTGCTAGTCATGCCATATCTTCCTTTGAAGTTGAACCAACTCTGAGTGGAGAAGGGCCTGCATTCTCTATTCATCTAGTCTATTCAGCTGAAGTAATCTTTCCTGTTGTGCATGGCTGAGATCTAGGTCCAGCTGAGCTGCCAACTGTAATGTGTTATATTCAAATTCTATGGACAGTAAAGCCTTCTTCCCGTAGACCAGCTCATAAGGTGTGAAACCTATTGTAGTTTTCCAAGTACTGTTGTAGGCCCAGGTGGCCTCAACCAAGCGATCTGCCCAATCTCTTCTGTTGCTGCTCACCACTTTAGTCAAAATATCTTCCAAAGCTCAGTTAGTGACTTCCACCTATCCATTTGCTTGCAGATGATAAGGGGTGGAAGTTTTGTGCTTAATCTGGTGATGAGCGAGCAGGTCTTCAATCAGGTTAGAGGTAAACTGACTTCCTTGATCTGTGACTAACTCTCTTGGGTAGCCAAACTTGTAGAAGATATTTTCCCTCAAAAACTCAGCCACTTTTTCTTCTGTTGCTGCTTTGATTTCCTTTATTTCTACCCACTTTGTCAGGTAGTCCGTGCACATAATGATGTAAGACTTTTGTTTTGAAGGAGGGTTGATAGGACCCACAAAGTCTATGCCTCACTTCTCAAATGGCTCGAAAGTCACTTGAGGTTGGAGGGGCATTTCATCCCTTGGAGTCGGTTTCCCCATCCTTCGACATCGGTCACATTGGCTGATGTATCCCCTGACATCTTAATGAAGAGTGGGCCAATAGTAGCCTGCCTATAGAATTTTGAAAGTGGTTCTTTTTGCTGCAAAGTGGCCTCCACAGGGCCCATCATGATGGGTTAGGAGGATGTCAAAAACTTCCTCCTCCATGACACAATGCCTCAAAATATGATCCAAGCCAAGTTTAAACAGGTTGCCCCAAATCCAAGTGAATGGGGCGCTTTCCCTCACAATCTTGCTCTTCTCTTTTTAGGGTAGGTGTGGCGAGAACTGTGTTGAAACCAAGTAATTTGCTATACCAGCAAACCATGGAGAGAGTACTGAAATAGAAAATAGGTGTTCATCTGGCATTTGATCGTCCACCATCCCTTCTTCACCTACAAACAAATTTAGTCTAGACAGAAAATCAGCAACAACATTTTCCTTGCCTGGCTTATCAACAATGATCAAATCAAATTGCTACAATAAAATTAACCATCTAATGATTCGAGCATTTACATTGGGTTTATTCATCAGATACCTAATTGCAACATGATCAGTGTGTACGAATGTTTGATAACCAGTGATGTAGTGTTTGAACTTATTTAGGGAATGGACTACAGCTAGGAGCTCTTTCTCGGTTACAGTATATTTTAACTCTGACTTGGATAGGTTTTTACTGACAAAATATATGGCATATGGTAGCTTTTCTTCAACTTGTCCTAAGGCCACTCCTATGGATTTATTCGAGGCATCTGTGTGAATGTGGAAAGGTAGGGCCCAGTTTGGACCTCTCAAGATTGGGGCAATTATCAGCTTATCTTTCAACACATCCAGAGCCTCTTGACAGTCGTCAGTCCATATAAACTCAACATCTTTCCCCAAAAGACCAAACAATGGAGAGGCTAGCTTACTGAAATATTTAATGAATCTTCGATAGTATCCTGCTAAGCCTAGAAAACTCCGAACATCTCTTACCTTTTGAGGAGGTGGAACCCTTTGGATGATAACAATCTTGTTGGGATCCACCTGTAATCCTTGCTGAGAAATTGTATGACCTAGCACGATCCCTTCAGTCATTATGAATTCACATTTTTCAGGATTGAGGGATAGGTTCATCTCAATACACTTGGTTAAAACTTTTCCCCGGTTAGTCAATGCTTCTTGGAAGTTGGACCCATAAGGAGTAAAGTCATCCATATATATTTCCACTGAATCATGAACCAGCTCGGCAAATATGCTCAGTACTACTCTCTGGAAAGTGGCAGGAGGGTTGCATAACCCAAAGGGAAGGACCCAGTAGGAAAAGGTACCCCATGGACAAGTGAAAGTGGTCTTATCTTGGTCTTTCGGGCTGATTTGGATCTTATTATACCCACTAAACCCATCTAGGAAAGAAAATAACTTCTTCCCTGCCAGTCCATCTAACACTTGATCTATGAAAGGCAAAGGAAAATGGCCCTTCTTGGTGGCTTTGTTAAGTTCTCGATAATCTACATAGGTTCTCCACTTCCCATTTTTCTTGGGCACAAGCACCAAAGGAGAAACCCAATCGCTGTCAGAGATGGGGTAGATGAATCCTGCATCCAACAACTTTTGCAGTTTTTCTTTGACAATGTCCTTAAGGGCTGGATTCATTCTCCTCTGAGGCTACCTGACTGGTTTACAATCCTCTTTAATGTAAATGTGATGGGTATAGACTAAAGGGTGGACTCCTTTCATCTCCTTATAGCTCCAGGCAAAAGCATCCAAATGGCAGTTCAATAAGCTACACAGCGCCTTCTCCTGAGAGGGGGACAGGGATGAGTTGATCTTCAAGGTTCTTTCAAGGCCAAATTCCACATTCTTAACTCGGGGAGAGGTCGGATCAGTCACACAGAGATCCACTAAAGCATTGGCTTGGGTGTCTCCTACCAACTCTTCTAATGGAAGCACACTGGGAGGTGGATTTTGAATTAGATTTTTAATAAGGTCATCCTCAGTTTGAGGAGCTCCCCTGGTGGCTTCCACTATGCACAACGGTGTAGAGTAGACTTCATCCTCATCTTCCTCCTACAACCAGAGAGGTAAATTGTGTTCTAACAGAGGTTGGGCAGGACAATATAGGACTAGCTACTTGGACATAGGCCCATTCTTGATGGTCATGCTCCCAGCTTGACAACTGATGTAAGCATCTGCAATAGCTAACCAAGGCCTTCCCAAAATGAGGGGGTATCCAGTGAGTTTTTCCTTTGGCTGAAGGACCAAGAAGTCCACAGGGTACTCCCAAGAATCAATGGAGACCATGACATCTTCCACAATCCCTTCAGGAGTCACGGTAGAGTGGTCTGCTAACTGCAATATTGTCGAGGTCTTTCTTAGGGAACTCTAAAGGTTGAGTTTAAGCATGGTGTCCCTTGTCATCACATTAATGGTAGCCCCTAGATCGATCAAGGTGTGGGGGATTATGGTGCCATTGATGTGGACATTGACTACAGGACTCCCAGGGTCCAGATATTTTGGACAGATTACTTGTCCCAACATCAGGTCGGACAGTTGTCCTATGACATTGATAGTTGGGGCATCTCTCTTGCGCCTGCCTGGGTGCCTAAAACACTTCTCTTTAATCAATTTGTTGTATATTGGTCCATCTTTTATGGCTTGGAGAAGTGGTATTTTTACACACAACTGTTTAAGCTCGCCCAGAAGTTTAGTCTCTTCTGGGTTTGGTTGCGTGGTTCTAGTTAGTCTCTCAAGAAAGGGTGGAATGGCTTTGGGTTCGCTTTCCTGGTTCTCTTCCTCATCCTCCTTAGGAGGAGGTTATCTATCTGGGAGGACCTTACCAAATCATAGGTTGATCTCTTGAATCTCCACAGCATAGGTAGGGCATGTCTTCTCTCCAGTATATACCTACTGGGCCTGTCTGTTATTGGGGTTAGGGTTCGGTTGAGCAGGAATCTGGGGCTGTCTCGGAGGAGCAGAAGGTAATGGTTGTGGTTGAGCAGGTGGTGGAGGCAAAATAGCAGGAGGAGAGTTGTACTGGCACCTCCACCCCTGTTGAGGTGCATTCTACTGAGGTTGTGGTTGAACATGAGAATGAAACGAATGAGCAGCAGGTTGAGTATGATATTGAGATGGATATGACTAAGGAGGGGGTGCGGACCAGGAAGGATGAGTAGGGGGACCCCAAGAAGGTATGTGAGTGGATTGGTTATGGTTGTAATAAGTTTTGGATGTCCCTTGCATCCCTTGCTGGTAAGGTCTGGATCCATGTGGCCTCCTTTGGTTTAGGAAGTAGAGTGGTTCAGTGGTTCCTTCTACCCCTTGGTACATAGCTTTAAGTCCGGGTAAGGTTGGGCACTGGTTTGTAGGGTGGTCTTCCTCACAAATGAAACATACCTCTACTGAGTGCAATGGACACTCGTTCTGAGGATGCTTCCTTGTACATCTAGGACAAAAGATGGCCAAAGCCTTCTCAGCTTCCTCTTTCTTCTTTTGGATTTGGAAAGTATTCAGTTGCATGGCAATGGTTTGTCTCATCTCACTTTTAAGGTCTTCCATCTTATTTGTAAACTCATGTTTGGAGAAGGTGGCACTGGCTGAAAGTTGATTCCCCCTTCCTCTTTTCCAGGTTGCCCTAGAATGGTTTCTAAACACAGTCTTTATGTCATCATAAGGTAGTTGGTAGATGTCTCCTCCAGCCATCAAATGGAGGGTATCTAGAAGGTCTTCAAGGATTCCTCGGAGCAAAACTAGCTTCAGAGATTCGGGGTTGGCGTGCACCTGGCCGTTCTATAACTGAGTTGGAACCTTTCTTCATACTCTTCTAAGGATTCATCACTTCCCATGGTCATCCAAAAGATTTCTCCCTTCGTTTCCTTTGACCTACAGTAATCCCAGTATTTGTTGTTAAAGGATTGCTGCATCTAAGCCCAAGTTGTGATATTGTTTCCAGGTAACCCCATGAACCAGCGTAGTGCTACATCCTTGAGGGTAGGGGGAAAGAGTTTCAGCTTTTGCTCGTCTTCTGCATAGTCATAAGTTCGACAAAGGACAACAAACTCAAACAAGAAGGTATCAGGGTCTTCAGTGGTCAATCCATGGAAGTGAGGTAAGGCTGAGGGACTGATGTTTTTCATTTTTGTGTCCCCATTGGTCTCTCGGATGGGAAAGGCACCTTCTATTCTCTCCTCATTTCCTATACCATTTTTGTGTTCCGCCATGGTCTCAGGAGGAATGTTTTCTTGCTCTTCTTCTATTATAGGATCTTCATATATCTCTGGAGGTTTACCTATAGGTTCTTCTGGATCACTGCCACTAAAGAAGAGAGAAGGGTGATGTTGAAAAGTGTGCAACAATAAATGCTTGTTGAGAATGCAACAAGATGATGGAGCTTAGTGGAAAGGAGTCACCTTCACTAAGTGGTCCCGCAGGCAAGTTTTGGCGCAAAGTCTATTTTTAGACTATGTCTATTTTTAGACTATGTCTATTTTTAGACATATGGATCATGGTCTATGAGTTGTAGTTTGTTTTTTATGGATGATTGGCCATGTTGGGAAAAATAGATGGACTTCTATTTTTGGATCACAGCAGGAGTGATCAGAGTCTATTTTTAGACTGCTAGTCAAAAATAGAAAAGTCAAATTTCATTGTCTCATAATAATATTTAGACTATAAACTTTATCTTATCCTCTTGGAGCACTTCAGTTTGAGCTACAGATGTGGCACATGCAGCTGTCAGAAGGAAATACGCTTTCTTTGTGGGTCAATTGAGCTATTGCATGCAGGACATCAGTTAGAACTCATGTGGTTGAGTTCTGTGGAGTTGGATGAGCAGTTAATGGAGTTGTGTTCAGTTTGACTTAGTTGAACTAGTTGTATTTAGTCTAACTGGCCAATAGACTAAGTGATGAGTTGTGTGAATTAGTTATTAATTAATTCACTAATTATTAACTCATAATGCAACTGAAGAATACATCAGTTAACTCAGTTCATGTACAGTTCAGTGGAGACAGGCGTTAGAGGTTGAGATTGCTATCAGTTGTGACTATAGTTGTGCATGAGATATTGCACAATCAAAGGATTGAGTATGCCCATGAGAATTGCATATGCCCAGTGATATAGCTTGTGCTCACGTGATTTCTAATGTGAGTTATTTTCCAAGGTAAATAGAACTTGGAACGAGTTTGGATTCATTCATTCTCTTGCAAGATTGTGCAGTGGAGGCAGGCAAGCAGCGGAGGAGATTTGGAGATCACATCTGAGCTGTATTGTGTGTAACAGGTGGAGATAGTGCTGGATACTTGTGAGGAGTATTGTACTATGTAATGTTACATGTTCTCAATCATTAATATACAGATAGTGTGGGGATTTCAGCTGTAAGCTTTCCCCGGGTTACATACTGTGTTAATGTGTGCATGCGATTGATGTTTCATTGTTTTTGATGCTGCTAAATTGTTGATCAACATAGAGGAGCTTATGTATTTTGCATGTATTCTGAAATAGTGCATGATCAAGATAATCTCTGTTGAATATGTGTTTATTATTCAAAATTTCTACAGGTGACTCAGTGATGAGGTGTGGGTGTTGGGTAAGAATTTTCCTGAATTTTCTCTGTTCCTATGATACATGAAAGGAAATATTTTTAGTTGCTTTTTTGTTTCTTTTTTCTTCTTTTACCTACAAAAACTAAAATAGATTGAACTGCAACTAACTCAAATCTATCTTGCTGAAATGAAAATGCAAAATTGAAATGAAAGCAGGAAAGGACTAATCTATGTTGCTGAAATGAAATTGCAGAAATGAAATGCTAGGCTATGATTGCAGAATTGAAAGTGTAGAAATGAAATGCTAATCTACGCTTGCAGAATTGAAATTTTAGAATTGAAATGCTAATCTATGAAAGCGGGAAATGTCTAATCTATGCTTGCTGAAATAAACTACTTAGCATAAGGTTGTAGTAGAAAATAGAAGAAAAGTAGTAATCACAAATACTCTAATGCTTCCCTGGAAATGGCGCCAAAACAATGGTGGGCTCCAGTATTGTAGCAATGATACTGCAACTCCTGGGACTCCCTTCTTTACTTTTATCAACCCGGTAGTTCGTAACAAACTTGGAAGCGATGGTGCTATATGCACAAGTACTAGCTTTTGCCGCGACTGTCACTTGATCAGCTGGCACAAGTCCGCTAGGAATTAGGCCAACTTCTATGAGTTCTTAGAAGAATCTTTTAACTATGATGGACAAAAGATAACTCGAAGGAGGCTAATCTACTTGTAAAAAGAAGCTGAAAGCTGAAAGGAAATGCAAACCCCAGCGAACCCTAGTTTTACTGACTAACCCTACTAGCGCAAGAAAAGAGATGAAAGCTGCTGAAATGGATGCCATTGACTCTTGGAAAGGGAAAATGCATGTGACTAAGCTACTCCTAAAGCAAAATCTGAAAAAAAAAAAAAAAAAAAAAAAAAAAAAAAAAAAAAAAAAAAAAAAAAAATAATGTTTTTTGTATTTTTGAGTAATCTTGCATAATTATTATGCATATGCTTTAACTGTTTTTTACTGTGCAGAGGTTGATTGGCAAAATGGAATGGAGTGGATGCTTGCAAGAGGTTGGGATGGTGAGAAGAGGGCCTAAGGGTGTTATAGGGAAAAGTGTCTATATAGAACTGCTCTATCCCACTAAGGTGTGACAGCTGCCTTAGAAACAAACAGAGTAAAGCTACTTTCATTTTTCCTTTATGAATTATAGATAGAGAGGAACAGAAAGACCAACCTTTGTCTTGCGCTAATCTCCTGATTTTATTCCTCTCTTCCTTGATAGTCTTTCACTACTTGTTCTCTTGCACGCCCGGCTTCACAAAGTACCTGTAAGATCACAGTAGCATAGCACTATACAAAGACATGGATCTATAATCATAAAAAATCTAGGATCAGATGTAAATTGACCATACAAATGCAGCAAATATCAATGACACAAGAGCATGGAGGAAAACTTGAATAGCTTTTATTGATAAACAAGAAAGAGCCAAGAGGAGTTACAACTAGTTGTTCTGACCCAGCATCAACCTCTCAGCAAGGAAGCCCCTCTTCACCTCATACAAAGCTTAGATCACCCAACAATCTGATGTTTGTCTCAAGAAACCAACAACAATTCCTTACAATATGCAAAATTCCAGCCTCTGGATCTCTGGGATGAGGGATCCATATATAGATATCTGTAATGGAGATGAGTCAGCTTATGATTTGATTAGTGTCTTCCCTCTGATAGTTCTTGCTTCCACTTGGAGATTGATGATCTCTTACTCATCCTTGGTCGAATTCAGAGAGGCAAGTGTCACAGGAGAAGTTTCTGGAATCTTCCATTGCCTCTCCACCTCGTGGAATGACACTGCCATTTGTCATTTCTCGCCCATCGCACCCCATAGAAGGGATTTTTGAAATGCAATGCACCCACATAGTGTATTTAGGTGAGATGCAACGCACTTGGCCAGTGGAGCAGCTGAAATGATACTGTTTTGACCAATTCTGAGCAATTTTTCATGGAGAACTTCTGGGAGAAGCTGTAATTTGTTGACCTTATTCCTTTAGGGGTTAGAACAACACTTTTAGGGACTTAGGAGCCCTTGCTTTATGGACATTTCATGCTTGGGGTTGCAGGGCCCAAAAATGTCTATGACAGTTGCCCCCTAAAGCATGAGGTCGTTAATCTTTTGATGTCGGGTGAAATGCTTTATTATGAGGATCCGAAGTTCTTTCAAGCTGGGAGGAGACCTGTAATAAGATACAATACAATACATTATCTTCATAATATTTTCATGATCTAGCTGAGGCGGGCATTCCCATGCTCAACTTTATAAATTCATTTTCATGTACATAGGACAGACAATCGTCTGAGTGTAGACTGATGATTCTGGTAGAGCCATCATCCCTTTGATTGGATGATTATCTATGCAGCAATGATGTACATTTGATGTCTTTATTTCCCTGAATATATATCGCAGCCCAGATGGATGAAACTAGATCCGGGGTCTTCAATCTCGTTCGATCTTCACTCGAAGTACAAGTTGATCCATGTGAAAGATGTTCTGGAGTCGAACATGGAAAGACATCGCCTGATTACCAGCCAATGATGTAAGCTATGAACAGGCGCGAGAGGAATCACCGATAATGATAATGAACATCAAGGTACTGCAGTACAATTCACGTGGTGTGAATAAAGGACTTGGCGTCGAACACCACGCAAAATATTTCGGTCGAAGGCCATTGATGTAAACCTGTCGCCGAAAGTGAGAAACTTGCCATTGAGGCATGCAAGCTTCAAAGTACTGAATGGGGTGTTCCTAGATCGACTTCTTGGATAATGAGCTAATGTCGACAAGAAGCGATCCGTCACAGGAGGGCCTTAATGAATCCCACATCAATAGCACGGAACAAAGAAAATGATTTTAATGGAGGTGAAAACGATCTGGTGATATAAGGTTCAGGGTGGCAGTCATGAAAGAATGGAGTATAAATGTATGGTAGTGGGTGAGACACAGGTGAATTCTCTGAATGACTTCTCTTGAACATATCGGCGACACTGACATGATGGATTAATAGCATTAACCCCAAATGTGGATGGTATGATGGGACCATGGTGATGTGACCGGTGAATGGAACAACCCAACCCGACTTGGATGCGGAGTGAAAGTGTCATGTTCAAGAGCGACTTGCTACCAACAAAGTTTCTTCAAGTTTTCTTCCCAATTTTCCCCAGTCATTGCTGACCAGTACCTCTTTATATTTGTCAAGCTTGAGGAGGATAACATATGCTTGTTCTATAATTTTCCCTTCGGGCAAACCCATCGCTATGTTTTAACGAGCCTAGCGATAGTGAGACTCGTTCTCGTCTATAGACAAGTTTGTCGCTATTAAAAATTTTAACGAGTTTAACGAAAAAGATAACTCGGTCCTTTTCAATTTTAGAGAGTCTGAAAAGGAACGTAAAGGTAACTCCAAAATTCCTTTTTCGTCATCTAATCCCTTAAGTCTGAAAAAGTATAAAACAATACAGAAGGGATGAATTTTCGATACTTTTAACGAGCCGAATAAAACATGCGCTCGATCTTTTTGTGTAATAATCCCTCAGGTCCAAAAAGATTAAAATTTAGAGGAGGGATAGCACTTCCGATCCCTTTAACGAGCTGGAGAGGCCAATGGCTCGGCAATCTTTTCATATTTTACGAGTCAGTTGAAAAGAGCTTAAAGGAGACTCGTCTTTTGAGGAATGAGTGATAAAATGGGTAGCAACTGATTCCAGGTAAGGTTTGGAATTTTCCAATCATGGTAGTGTTACAAGGATGGCTAGTGAGATCACTCTTCGCAGCTGTTCTTCAAAATGGGTAAACAATCAAATGGAGGTGAATGATCGGCCAATGTAAAAGTGGAGGTGACGGTGCAAACACGACCAAGGCTTTAAAGGCTGAAATATTACATTCACGATGGTTATTTACCGGAAATTGGTTCATTTTTTAATGAGCTTAAACTCTGGGGGAACATGTGCTCATTGCTTATGTTTATTTTTTAATGAGCATGAAGTCCGCGCTAAAACTGCTCGATGCAGGTTTATTTTTTAACGAGCTTGAACCTTGCAGTAACATCGCTCGATGATAAGTTTGCATGCCCCCAGCATAATAATGCAAATCGAGGTGCATGCCCCCCAAGCTTCATTTCATTCATCTTGGTGGTTGGAATGAAAGTTTACCTTCGAGATCTTCGAAAGACTCGACTTTGATTTTACGAGATCGTAATCAAAGACTCGATTTGGAAAGGGAGTCGTTTCATTTTTTAATGAGGTTGACATAGTAAAAGAACTATCCTCGTGACTCCTTGTTTCATTTTTTAACGAGGTCGACACGAGATAAGAACCATCCTCGGAATCCACCGTGTTTACAGTATTTGATAGAAAATCAAAAACTGAAGGATGATAAAGGTCATCAGGAGTATCTTCTCCACAATCCGGAAGAAGGGAACGATGGTGGTAATCATCCCATGGTGCCCCTTCAACTACCATGGATTGAACAATTCCTTCGTCGGTGACATGCACTCACAACCAAGGATCTAAAGGGGTACCATATTCCTCAGACCTTTCTATCCAAACGCTTGATGAGCATTGATTTAGGTTTGCCATCCAGGTTAGGAACATTGATTGCTACAATATTTCCATCAGGTTTGGAGGCAAAACCATTGCATGATCCATGTCGATATCATTTTCTGAGATCTTTTTAGAAGATATCATATTGCAGGTTCCTACCGACGCTACTTCCGCCAGATTGATTGGAGGTGGAAGGGCGAAAGTTCCCATTAATATAGGATCTTTTAGTAGGCCTACTCCGATATTTTGAAGCGAATGGGGGCTTCCATGGATCATAGGAATGCTTCCTGTAACTTGAGAACCATTGGGAAGGAAGTTTTGTTGATCGACGATTGTAATCCCTCCTTGAAAGGGAAATGCAATCTTCCTAAAATAGGTCGACACAACTGCAGCCATAGCATATATCCATGGTCTTCCTAGTAGGATGTTGTAATCGAGATTCCCATCGATTACTTCAACATCTATTTCTACTGTTTTCCCTCCTAGTTCAACCTTCAAGTTACTTAGAATACCATATGGGGTATATGTTCTTCCGTCAAATGCTTTTAATGTCATCGAAGATCGCGAAAAGGTTGGAGATCCTAAAGTTTTCCAGCAACTCATCGACATAATGCATGTAGATGCCCCCTCATCAATAATTGTTCGATGAACAATTTTGTTGAGGGCTTTCACTTGAACAAGGAAAGCTAGTTGAGCTGGTAATTGAGGATCGTATCCTTTATGATCGAAGGATACAAGATTGGAATCCTTTGGGTCTATCCCACCAATGGCCGATAATAAAGCTTGCTTTTGGGATGGGCAATTTTGTAGTACCTCAAGAGTCAACATAGCGGATGGCAATTGGGCCAAATCTTCCACTATAATATAATGCTATGCCACTCTAGCACGGGGATTAAACGTCGACTTGTGTACTACTCCCTTTGGCGGATTTATTATCAGTTCAAGAATGATGGGCGGCGCAACTTCTGTCGAACTTGTTGTCGAACTACTAGGTTGATCTTTATCCTTGTTGTTTGACAACTGTGGATTCCCATAATCTTTGTTCCTTGTCGATATCAAAGCATCATTTTGCTGTTTTGAATCCGACAACATTAGCACTTGACATCGGGAAGCATCTTCACTGTCAACTAGATTTGTTCCTGGATTTGGAAATGGATCAGTTAACACTGTGGAGGTTTTTGAATTCTTGAAGAATTTTCTAAGCTTAGCTCTGTGTGGACAATCTACGGTACAATGATCCTCATCACATATAAAGCATGGATTTCTTGGTTTCCTATTTCCAGGAGGGTTTGCAGAAGATTTTTCAGGTGATGATTCTTCCCGTTTCTTCTTCTTCCCTTTACCTTTCTTCTTGCCCCCTGGTTGCTTGGTTTCTTTGCCTTTAACTGTCGATACGGCATTTACTTCCAAGGCAAGAAGTTCATCTTTTGCATTTTGACCTGAAATCTTACAGGCCTTTTTGGATGTAGCCTTTGTCGATTTCGTGTCTATTGCGCCAATCATGCCATCACCGGCATGAGAGTCATTGTTTGATTTAGGAGGAGGAGGAACTGAGAATTCCGGTCTAGGGGCGTCAGGTATTTTATCGTAGAGCGTGCCAGACTGAGTGTAAATCAAGTCCAAATATTGCGCATGAGCGATAACTTGCTCTTCTGTTACGACCCCCCCTTTGCCACATCTTCCGTGATGGAAGGTAGTAATGACTTGATAAACCATTCAGCTAAGAGATGATCGGGAACATACATTTTTACCATTCTACGACAACGTCGCCACTCATGTATATGATCAGATATGTGAGTGGCCATCGTCTGTTTGAAGTTGGTAAGGAGTTCCGTTCCCGTTTCATACCTTATTGGTAATTGAAAATGGGTTAAAAAGGTTGTGGCTAAGGTACTGAAGTTGTCGAATGAAGCTCTAGGCAATTCGATGTACCATTTTGTTGCTAGACCAGTCAACGTCCTCTGAAAAAGGCGAAGCCTAATCGAATCATCGTTTAGGGTGTTTGATGAACACCACAGATGAAATGTCATCACATGATTCGACGGATCTTCACCTGGATTTCCATTAAATTTAGGAATATCTGATGGAAGTTTATGCGGAATCGCTAGCCACCAAGGGGCGTAAGCGATTGGATCGTTTGTTAACCGATGTAAATCAGGTAACTCTAAAGTTTCCACGAAGGGTAACTTTTGATTCAGGTTAGGTGAAGCATACCCAGGATAAGATGGGATTACCTGAGCAGTTGGTCTTTGCATACCGGCATAATGCATTTGATGCTGGTAACTTTGGTAAGGTTGGTGGGCATGACCATTGTAAAATGGTTGATTTTGACCATTTTGAATAAACGGCTGCCCACTATTTGCAAAGATTTGTTGCTCAGAACCTTGGTATACTTGTTGGAATTGTGGTTGTTGGTATTGTACTAGCCATGGTTGTGAAGCCATGTGTTGTTGCCCGATACTAACTGTTTGACCAAGATGAGGGGTAATTGTACCCGTCTGAACCTGTGTCATTCCACTAGTCGGCGATTGTGGTTGAGTCGCAAGGTCAAGTAGCTGTTGCATTACAACCTGAGAAACCTGAGGTTGGCATACAACAGGCAGTGCTTGAACTTGCGACATCATCACAATAGCTGGCGTAGTTGGTATATTTGACATAGGTAAGCATTGTTGTATCGAATATACAACTCTTGGTTGTTGAGGTAGTATCGGTACCCAACCGCTTGAAGTAATTCCAGCATAACCCGAATTTTGTTGTGAACTCCCGTATGGTTGTCCCCCCAGAGGGGATAATGAAAGGGTATACTGCCCCCCATACGGTGGTAATCCAGAACTCAAGGGAATGGTTTGCCCTTGAGGGCCGGACTGCCCAAATTGACCTCCAAATGGATCAATTTGTTGAGACTCAACATAAGAGTTTCCAGATATTATTCCGGATGAACAAACAGGAACAGACCATACTGTCGAAATGGCCCCTGAGTGGGCTCCTTCTAGCGATTGAGAGCTAGTTGGGACAGATGGTATACCGGCGAACATTGTTGGAGTGATAGCAGGGGGTTCTACCGTCGCTGTGTCAGACGACACAGTCCTAGATGTTGACGGTTGTTCAGACATTTCTAGTCTATCCAAAAGATTACCTAGTGATTCTACAGGAGCTTCCGCTGGAGGTAGACTAACTTCTGATGAAGAAGGACACAGAGTGATCCCGACTCCGAATTGCAATGGAGTACTAGTTGGAGGATCTTCCACAATCTCTTCTATAGCAATCAGACCAGGTGGAAGGGGTAGACCGTCAGGTCCGTAGAATATTTCTGGTGCCGAAGAAGGTATGGAATCAGCAGTGACAGATGTTTGAGGAGCAAGACTCTCCGAACCGGTTGTAAATGGAACTGGTTCGATAACACAAGTGTTTACCCTCAGACTAGGATTAGTACTACTGTCCTTCTGTGGCTGCTGAACTTCTTCTATAGAGGCAGGGATTCCAGAAATGTTTAGAGTAACCGAAGTCTCTGATGTTGTTGGAAAACTTGTTCTAACTTTAACAGGAGATTTGGAACCGGTTAAACGAGTTCGCTTTGTCCGTACTAGCTTCGATTCCGGAGACAAAGACGGTTGACTCGTAAGCATCCACGAACGACAGGGTTTCAATTGACTTTCTTCCACGATTGTGGATTACTCGATCAACTAAAAATAAAGGGGAAGTATGTTTCTGAATTAAATGAATTTTAGACGCTTTGACACAACTTGTTTTTTCAATTTTTAAGAGTCGAGAAAAAACAAAAGATGACTCTAGTCTCCTTCGATTTTTAATGAGCCTGAAGTGACAAGTGCTCAGATGGACCTTTTCTGTTAGAGAGTCTGAAAAGGAACGAAAGGGATTGCTCTGGAAATCTAGGTAGAGGGATTAGCAAACCAATCACAAAACTACAAAATACTTTTTACGGTACGGCAGTCAATCTTCCTGAATGCTGTGTTCAGTGCATTGCGATCGATAGGGCGGCAGACACGGCTTCCTATGGATAAATGATTAAGCCTATTGGGGTCTCCCAAAATATACTCGACGGTACACGGGAGCACAAGTCCGTACTGGCACTTATCGTCTCAAAGTGGAGGAATCACCCAACCATCAGTGAGAACAAAAGTTACCAGGCTTTACGACGCCGGAATACGTCTCTAGCCTAGACTTCTAAATGTTGTGCGTTAAGTTCTAAAGCGTTGTTAGATTCATTGAATTTATTTTATAGTTGATCTTATTTATGAAGTTTGCCTTTCAGGTTCACCGAGAGATGTATATGTAATTCCTAAAATGCAATCTAAGATGATAAACAATCTTTTATCTTCTTTGAGCAATGAAAATCCTAGCTACTAAGGAAAGAAAGACAGAATCTTTTCACAAAGAGCAAAGAGCACACTCTAAATTCACTTTCCTAAATCAAACCAATCAGACTATCTATATGCAAATGCACATGCATGTATTTTTTTTCGACTTTCTTAGTATATGAATGATAAAAAGAAAGTTGATGCACAAATCTGAATTTCTTTTCAAGCGACAAATATCAACAAGTTTCTTTTCAAAATCAAAAAATGGAGACGATCACAACACCTTACAATTTTGAAATGAATACTTGTTCTTGACACTAGAAAATTACAAATTCAGACCAAAAAAAATAGTAACAGGATAATCGACCATCAATAGCAATCAAACTCTTTCCTACGATTGAAATCGACACTTGCGACAGTTTCAAATCAAAGGACGACAGTATGATTACGCTACTTTTGCAAAGGAGAACTGAAAAGGACTCAACAAACACACAAAAACATTTACAGTTCTTTTGTACAAAGGAGGCGGAATAGAAGCAAGGAAAAGGGGTTTCAAACAGACATATACTGATCACAGGCAGCAAAATTCAGGAATAGAACTGGAAAGAATGAATCATAGAAACCAAAACTGCACAAAGCCTAGTCTGATCAGCGCACCTGTAACACAGAGAATTTGAAATGCAGCGCACCTTCTCCACTCGGGAAGTGCGCTGAAGTTCAGATTCTCTGAACAGTACCTGTGTTGGGCCAGAAACGAGACTCTGTTTGGGTTCCGGGTCACAGTTTGCAGTTCAGTTCATGGGTTTTGGCCGACCAAAAGGTAATCCGTAACTCAACAATTAGGGGTAGATCTAAGGAGGATCTAAGAGCTATCACAAGGGCAATCAGAGAGTTTGTGAATCGGTTGTTTAAATCATAAACAGATCCCGTAGATGGACTGAAGTAGCATTTATCTACTTTGAATTTGCTATGGCAAATGAAATTCGAATGCTACCTGTAAGTTTATGAAATAGACAACAAGAAAGATAAACAAACAAACTAACTCTTCCCCAGCGGAGTCGCCATTTTGTTACAGGGAAAAGTTTCTATATAGAACTGCTCTATCCCACTAAGGTGTGACAACTGCCTTAGAAAAAAACAGAGTAAAGCTACTTTCGTTTTTCCTTTATGAATTATAGATAGAGAGGAACAGAAAGACCAACCTCTGTCTTGCGCTAATCTCCTGATTTGATTCCTCTCTTCCTTGATAGTCTTTCACTACTTGTTCTCTTGCACGCCCGGCTTCACAAAGTACCTGTAAGATCACAGTAGCATAGCACTATACAAAGACATGGATCTATAATCCTAAACAATCTAGGATCATATGTAAATTGACCATACAAATGCAGCAAATATCAATGACACAAGAGCATGGAGGAAAACTTGAATAGCCTTTATTGATAAACAAGAAAGAGCCAAGAGGAGTTACAACCAGTTGTTCTGACCCAGCATCAACCTCTCAGCAAGGAAGCCCCTCTTCACCTCATACAAAGCTTATATCACCCAACAATCTGATGTTTGTCTCAAGAAACCAACAGCAATTCCTTACAATATGCAAAATTCCAACCTCTGGATCTCTGGGATGAGGGATCCATATATAGATATCTGTAATGGAGATGAGTCAGCTTATGATTTGATTAGTGTCTTCCCTTTGATAGTTCTTGCTTCCACTTGGAGATTGATGATCTCTTACTCATCCTTGGTCGAATTCAGAGAGGCAAGTGTCACAGGAGAAGTTTCTGGAAGCTTCCATTGCCTCTCCACCTCGCGGAATGACACTACCATTTGTCATTTCTCACTCATCGCACCCCATAGAAGGGCTTTTTGAAATGAAATTCACCCACATAGTGTATTTAGGTGAGATGCAACGCACTTGGCCAGCGGAGCAGCTGAAATGATCCTGTTTTGACCAATTCTGAGTAGTTTTTCATGGAGAACTTCTGGGAGAAGCTGTAATTTGTTGACCTTGTTCCTTTAGGGGTTAGAACAACACTTTTAGGGACTTAGGAGCCCTTGGTTTATGGACATTTCATGCTTGGGGTTGTAGGGCCCAAAAATGTCTATAACAAAGGGTTACCTAACATCATTTTAGAGAGTTTCACAGTGATCAGATCTCAAAAAACTGCTCGTGTGAACTTCCACAGGAAGTCTGCAGGGGTTCTACAGGATGTTCTACAAGAAGTCCTACAGGAACAGCCGAAAGAGTATTTTAGAGGATTGATGGAGAAAAGGCTTTTCAGAGGTGTGGGACCAAGTAAATGAAGCTCAAGAGTGATGAAGATAGTTGGATCTGCTCAAGGATGGAGAAAGCAATGTTGCACAAAAATATAGAAATTAGGGCAAATCGGGAAAGTATAGCGAATGAAGGGAAGGAATCTTGGATTAGGGGTTGGAGCAGGTTGTATGATGGAAGAAGGATAGGTATCGGTGTATTATAGGTGCTCTACACACTATTTTCCAAAATTGATCGAACAAAGACTAGAAAAACCAAAGATCTATCTACTTTGACCTAATCTGACCTAAACACCCGAAACATGATGAACAAAAGTTTATAGACAGGAAATCATGCAAGATAGCTATGGAAAATAAGTAAGAATAGATCTAAACATGCAAGTACACCTAGTATCAACTTTTCCAACTAAAAATCTAACACTAGCAATTGCATAGAAAGGCAAAAACAGTGTTTTTGTGGCAGCAAGTATTCCTTGGTCTCAGCTCATGGTCCCAAGGAGGGAGAGATGAGACCAGGGATTGCTTGATGGCATTTTTGCATATCTTTTCTGTTACCAAACTGTCAAATCAACCTGAAGCATGAGAAACTATCTTAATCATCAAAAGCAACCTAAGTAACAAAGCAAGATTTTAACCTAAATAACAGAAATTATTCTATGAATGTAAGGAAAACACATAAAAGTACACAAAGGAGGTACTAGCACTTGGGTTGGGCCCAACCCCAATAGCTACAGCCTCCTAAGAAAGCTCGAAGCTAGTGCAAAGTGAAATTTATCTCCATTACTCAAAAAATAATCATGTCACAAAACTATTTACAGCAATAGCTCAAAAATAACCTGAAAGGCACTAAAGTGTGAAAAACAACTATTCAATAGCTAAACTACCAAGGCTCGAAGCCTTACTACTTATGCACCACGAGGACTCCCAATACCCCTCCTTAACGTTAGGGGCTTGGCTACTCAAAACTGCAGTTAATCAGCCACTTCACAAAATTTGCTCGGCTGCCCCTTGAAATCAACTTTGGTGGGGTTGAACTCCAAGCTGATGGTGGAGAACCTGAGGAAGGGGTCATTTAGTGCAAGAGACACCCTTCCTACAAATCCTCTACCTGTTCCTTCGTATTTGGCTATCAACTTGCTCATAAATTCTTGACCTTGGTCCAAAAGATGTCCAAGAATCTGCAATATGCACATATTAGACTTTTGTGGACAAGTGACTATTCTCATTCATCAATTAACATAAATATATTCAAAATAATGCATAAAACTATAAAGAATCGTGGACTAATCAAGAATAATAGGCAAAATGAGCCCATAAAGTTACCCATTTTTGGGGCTCATTAGGCGCCTGCAACAAAGTAGCAGATATGCCTTCTTTCCCTCCTATTTCTACATCTGTAGTTTTGAAAAATGCTTCTTTATCGTTAGAAAGTTATGCTGAACAATATGACAACGATGATGATTTTAAAGATATTTATGCAAAACTTACTCATGGATCGCAGGTGGACAATTATTATTTGTAGGGAAACCTATTGTATCAACTTGGAAAAATTTGTATACCCATTGATGAAAGGGTACATGTAATCTGAAAGGCTCATACCTCTCTTGTGTCTGGTCATTTTGGGGTTGAAAAAAATTTATGTCATTTACAGAGGTTTTGTTTTTGACCTCATATCAAAAACATTGTAACTCATTTTGTAAAGGGTCATGTGTTGTGTTCTGTTTCAAAGCCCTCTAATAGAAAACCTGGGCACTACACCCCTTCCTATTCTGAGTTGACCATGGGAAAGTGTGTCCATGGATTTTGTAGGTGGTTTTCCTATGTCTAGGAAAGGTCATGACTATTTGTATGTCATCGTGGATCGTTTTAGTAAAATGTGTATTTTAATGCCTTGTAAAAAGCAGGTCACTGCTGAGCAGAATTCTTATCTTTTCTTTCAGCATGTTTGGGTCCATTTTGGATTGCCCACATCTATTGTGTCAGATCGAGACTCTTGCTTTCTTGGAGAGTTTTGGACCAGCTTGTGGAGAATGATGGACACTAAGTTGAAAAGAAGTACAGAATTTCATCCATAGAACGATGGGCAGACAGAGGTCGTCAACTGCACTGTGGTACACTTGTTACGAGGCTATTGTGGAAAACATCCCAAGTTGTGGGATGAACAACTTCCTTATGTGCAGCATGCATACAATCGAGTAGCACATTCATCCACACAGAGCTCACCGTTCGAGACATGTTTTGGTTATCTACCAAGGGATCCCTTAGACACAGTTTTTAGGATAGATGAGGATGGAAATGGACAAGATGATAGGGACAAAGCACAAAATTTTATTCAGCGGATACAGGTGATTCATCAGGAAGTACAGGAGTAGTTGGAGAAGATTCAAGCTCGGTATAAAGCTCGACATGATAAGCACTGAGTTGACCATCAGTTTCAATTTGGGGACAAGGTATGGCTCCACATCAGCAAGGATAGCATGAAAGGAGAAGGGAAGAAATTGAGACCCATTCAATATGGTCCCTTCACCATATTGGCAAAGATTGAAGGCAATGCTTTTCGTCTTGACTTGCCCGCTTATGTGCAAATTTACTTAGTAGTGAATGTTGAAAACCTAAAGCTTTATGAACCTCCATTGATTATGGATACTGAAGAGGTTCCACAAATTCCTATAGTGGATGATTTTGCACCAGAGTATCTAGACAAGTTTCCCGAAGATATCGTACTCGATAAGAAAACTAGAACTTCACAACAGGGAGATGTGGAGTACATTTATGTGGGCTTCAAAGGAATGCATTTGAGTAAAGCTCAGTGGATGGAGAAATAAAAAGTGACGGAGAAATTTCTCACTTGCCAATTAACTAAAAGGGCTTTTGGCGCTCCAAAAGCTCTTAATGGGGAGGATTGATCCAGGTGGATCCCTAAAAAGTACTAGTGACATGGTAAAAAGTCTCAAAACTCAAAGTCATAGAATCTGGATAAAATTAGCATCAGAGCGAAATGCTCATCATCCTGATTCCAATGATGTGAACAAAACTCGAATCTGAGCTCATATGAAGAAGTTAGACCAAGTCAAAGTTCATGTTTGACTTGGACAAGTGGCAGGAGAAGATGACATGGTATAACTCTCAGCGAATGGGGAAGCGGCAAGTGGCAAGCCGTCATTGGCCATGCATATCTTAGATCACAGAATGAAGAGGTCATGGCTTAAGAAAATCGGCCCCAAGAAAGTTAGGGTTGCAATGTGATAAATAGTGATCGTAGATCACGAGGAGGGAAGAGTTAAAGAATCAGCCCCGGAGCAAGCTAGGTTGCGATGCGGTATATTGTAATCGCAAAGTCAGGTTGGGATTTGTGATATCATAATCGCATTTCACAAAGGGAAGAAGTTGCATAGAGTACCACCCCGGTCCCGCCGATTGCGATTTGTGATGATTCTTCTGGACCCAATATATTATGTATTATGGTCTAACAGCCTGTCGGGTCTACCTTTATTGCATGTTGCTTGTTGTAAAGGCACGGGTCTATCCACTAAAAGAAATTGCCGATTAAAAATGCCAATGGTAAAATCTGCCAGGATTAATGTGTGGTTAAGAGGTTCTGGAGGTTTTTCCATATATGAAAGGTTTGTCACCTGCATGCTATCCCAGGCCCAAGAACCTTGGTGTAGGAACCGTGCTTGCTAAACTTGTCATTTGTTCAAGAACTGCCCAGGGATTGAGGAGTTAGCCACCAGCTTATATAAGGGATTGTCTGCATGCACATTAGGAAAAGGAGAGACTGGCATAGTTCCGAACAACAGTAACCTGACCTGGCAGCAGGCTGGAACCTCGCCTTGAGCAGTAGGGAGGTTCCGAGAGGGTGTAGAAGCTTCATTTCTCCGAATTGGGTGTTCGGATAGGTGATTCTGCATGATATTTTTCCAGGATTTCAGTGGTACTGTCTATTTCTGAAGCTGGGCTCTCCATTCTTCATCCATCTTCCAGCTTGGAGGTATAAGGATTGTAAATTAATGTTTCTTGTACTTTATCTCTTTTTATGCCACTTAATGAAAGAAGGCCTCCCCACTATTGAGCAGGGCCCAGAGACGTAGTCCAAATTGGATGAACTCCATAATCAAATCCTTGTGTCATGGTTTCATGCTTATCTTGTTATTTCCACATTGTTTTATGTGCTTTTAAGTTCCATGGTTAATAAGATTTGTTTTATGTAATTCTGATGCATCTATAAGTAAAAGACCTTGGATCAGGGGCTCTGATGTGTTAGCGCATGGTCAAGAGGAAGCTAATAGAAACAAGGGCACAGATCATTAACAAAGGAAAAAGGCCCCCAGTAGAATGCTAAAGGACTTGGTGCCTTAAGGCTAAGCCTCCGGTCACCGCACCCGGTCCTATGGTGGAAATGTGAAAAGGGGATAAACAAGAAGGATTCAAGACAAAATCAGAACTCGTTGTTTTTGTATGCCTTTTTAAGAATAAAGTGTTGATAAGGAAAAGCTCTTATAGTGTAATACATAGAGGTAAAAGGCGTATGGGTTGGCAGCTGCAGGATTGAATGTAGAACATAGGAGTTGATCACATGAGTAATGGCTACTGTAAAAGAATTGTTGGGCTTGTCTCAATGATTGAAACAAAGCCATCTCTAATATCCTGTGCATGTATTATAGAAATAAATGAAAAATAGGGAAGCCATGCGGAAGTATAGTCAAGCTTTGTGAGATATTAGAAGGCATGGGGAGTCTCAATGGAATGTGCATGTGGACTAAGATTAAATTCTCAGCATGGAGAATCACACAATGAGGTGGTGAAGCAAATGAAGCCCATTCTTATGTTTTAATGTAGTGACATAATTGGTAAAGAGTGATGCAATAGAAGAATGGAGTGCCATACAAGAGTACACTCTCGGGCAGTGTGGATGGCGACAAAGACTGCATTGAGCTCAGTGCAACATAGGAAAAAAAAGTAGAACTTCCATTGACCGAAGTGGGAGTTGAGCAGATGTGTTAGAGTATTGAGTTGTGAGTGGAGTGCATAGTGACAAAGAGGTTGAAGCACCTAAGAGTACCTTTTCTAATAGTGCAGCAAGAGCAGTGAGTGTGCTATGTGGAGAATGGCAAGGGTAGTGTTGGAGAGTAGTCAGTGAAGAGCCCTTGACAGTGAAGGCAGAGTGCAGAGGAAGTGTTGTTGTGAGCAGAAAGAGGAGATATGTTGCAAGTGAGCACAGAAAGCAGAGTACAGAAATTAAATCTGAAGACAACCAATTATTGGTATTTTACTTGTATAATTGTATGCCTCTATTTTCAGTTTGAAATTTGTACAAAATAGTGGAACAATGGCAAGGGCAAGTTGGTTCCTTCATACTAAAGAGGTTGGTGCCTCTTGGAAAGTTTTTGCCTGCATACTAAATAGGTTGGTGCCTCTTGGAAAGTTGGTGTTTGTTAAAACAAAGGGGGTCAGTGCCTCCTGCGAGTGGGTGCTCTCAAACAAATAGATGTAATTAAGTGGGTGCTTAATTTACATCATAAAACAAACAACAAATTGGTGGTTTTTCCCTCTGGGTTTCCATGTGAAAAACACTGTGTCAAATGTATGTTGCTTATGAGATTATTATTTGAATATGTGTGTCTGAAATATTATTGGTTCATTTTTTATGAATGAATGCTCACAAGTTAAAGAACATAAGAAGGGATTGTAAGCATAGTAAGAAAAAGAAAAAAGAGTTTCTTAATTACTGTTTCACCCCCTCCCCCTCAGCAATTACTTATTCCAACAAAAACATGAAAAGAGGACAACTAGACTTTGAAATTGGTGACTTAATGATGGCATATCTCAAGAAAGAGATGTTTCCTATGGGAACATAAAATAAAATTAAACTTAAGAAAATTGATCCATGTAATATTTTAAGATACATTTCTTCTAATGCTTACGAGCTAAAAATCCCAAATGATATTGGGATTTCTACAATTTTCAATGTTTTAGATTTGGATCCTTTCAAGGAGACAGATATTGTTACATTAGATGAGCTTGTAAGTGATGAAGATCATACCAGTGGATGGAAGAAACAACTTCCTAAAATAATTCAAAAAGGTATTGAGAAAGTTATGTATCAAAAGGTAGTTAAAATAACCATAAGTAAAGAATACTTCCATTATTTGATCAAATTGAAGAACCAATGAGCCAAAGATGATATTAGGATGATTGAAACAAAAATATCCAACTGTGATACAAGCATTGAAAATTTGATGAATAGTTCTTTTCTTCTTCGAGAGTTTGATGCATGAGCATCTATTACCCAGAATTCATTTTAACCTCTCGCGTCAAAACCAATTTACCAAAGGAATTTGGTTTCCTTAATTTATTTTATTTTATTTCTATTGGTAACCGAAAAGAATCTATATTATTAAGAGGTTATATGAGTGCCATTTGGCTTTTATGTAAAATGGATAACTTAACTAATTTGGGATTTTGTTAGATAATATAGGAAACACATTTAGTCTATTGGGTTTATACGAGAACTATATGAGAAGAGTTTTATTATTTAATTTAGAGATTTAGAGAGAGTGTGAGAGGGATTCTGAGTTTAAGGACAAAGATTGTGCAGTACTATATAAGTGTTATCTTCCTTTCCATTCCAGAATTAATACATGATATTTGTTGGTTCTTAGTGTTTTATGACCTTTGTGTGGTGTGGGGAGTCATATTAAAGGTAGAAAGATTTGTTTTTGTCCTGTCATAGTCTTTATTATTATAGGTTAAACAATGATCAAAGTCCACAGTGATAAGTCTTGTTAATAGAGAAATTTGAGATTTGACCTTACTAGAGCTGAAAACATTATAACACAAACTTTTTTAATTTTTTGAATTCTTTTACGAGTCACGTTAGTTAACGTAACATTAATTATTTTTTCATATCCTTTGTCATTTATTTATCTATTGACAATCGGACCTGTAAGGGTTTCATTTGTAACCAAACCGTTATCACTCCAATATGATAACATACCAGTCCAATGAGGTATTATTGCAGAGTTTAAATATCCAATGGTCCTAATATAATTCTCTACTCAACATATGATACTGGTTATTGATATCTGACCCAATACCCTATTGTCAGGATCTGTTAATTTTCAGTTATTGTGTCACTCAACAACCCCCCATTATTCTAGAAAAGTAACTTATCCAAATAATGGGGATGCTTTTAAAATTTTAGAATAGAACCTTTAAATCAAATAAATAAAACAAAGTCTAAAAAATAGGTCATCCTAAACCTAGGTCTTAATCCAAAAATAACTAAAAAGGACTTAATTGAGATTGATCCCATGTATTTCACTTATCGCTCATCGCGAATGACTTAACGTACTAACAAAACCAATGTGCAATGAGAAAATACCCCAACCCAACCAACCATAATTAAACTTATGATAAAATCTTAATGACGAAAAAGGGGCCCCTACAAATATAATGAATATTTCAGAGCCCACAATAAATCCACGTCATCATTAAGCGAAATATCGCAAAAGAGGAATCAGCCAATCTCGATATGATTATTAATAAAAATCCCGATAAACCCTTTTTGTGATATCGCACCAACTGTATCGTGCATATTGCATCACATCACATCACAAGATGTTAAGTGGTCTTCCCTCAAGAAACATTGATTGTGATAAATCGTGCAATAAGTTTCCCGCCATATCTCTTAGCAAACATCGCCAATCAAATATCACAAATGTTCACTTCGCAATGCCATCGATGATCATATAAAAGAACTTGCGATGTGATATAATCCAACGGGATGCTAACCTGTCCTAAAGACATGTGAAACCCACATTTCTTCATTTATTATTAGTTATAATGGTATTAATGGACCTCGGTTGTGTGAATGATTCAGTTGATTTCATTGAGAATTTTGAGATTTTTGTGTTAAATGCCTATTTTCACACTATTTTACCATTATTTCCATAAGTCTTGATCATTAATTGTTTCCCCCTGTTCTTATCATATCTCCTCTGTAACAGGCTAGTCCTGAGAAACAATGCTTGAGTGAGATGTCAAGGGCAACAAAGAAGAATAGGAATAATGTGGTTCTACCACCTTCAGCTTCATCCACTACAGAAGTAATTGAGATTCCTCCCCTATTTTCTGATACTAAATGTACTATGGACGCGGGAATTTCTTCTTGGGAGTCTATTTATAGACTCTTTGAGGAAGAGGAGCCCAGAGTAGTGGTAGGGCAAGCTATGGCGGACGATACAATGTCTATATCTAAAACCACTTGGTCGAACATTGCCAATTATCACCTCTATCACATAGTTGATCGGAAAAATCTTATGTTGTATACAAGCTTAGTGAAATGGGTGATTGATGAAGTCAATATTGCATATAGAACTTTCATAACTCTGAGGACTCAGATCGAAATTGGTTCATTCAGAGTCGAGGACCTCAGGAAAATGTATCACTTGTTGGAACCTGTTGTGGTCACCAACAACCCCCCTCTTGGTTTGGTATTAGCAATAACATCAAGCAAAGGGGGACCCTTAACAAAAAATCCCAAAAACATTTTTATCAAAATTTTTGTATTTAACTCCCTAAAAGCTATATCGCATCGCAAAGAGAGAGTGAAGCGTTTTCCTATGCGCATAAATAAACTGCAAAGAAGCGATGCGAAATTCATCGCATCGCATATTTTGAAAGCGCCCTTAAAAGGAAACCTAAGGAATCGCCGACGACCGATATGCGATGTCGCATATCGCAACGTCACATAAATAGCGCACAGCGATCAAATGAAAAATGTGATCTTGCAATTTGCGATCTGCGATCTTACAAACTGCGATCTTGCGATCTGCGATGAATGAGACTATTAATTGCTGCGATGCGAATCGCAGAAACTACTCATCGCAAAGTTTCTTAGGCATGATCTGTAAACCCAAAATTAAGCGCGCACCTTAAGGGAAATTAATGATTGCACGCCTGAGTATCCAAAGATGATCGTGTTGCGTTTTTCGAAGAGTCAAGTCATTATGAGTGTCATGATTATGCATTCATTAGAACTTAAAGTTTTCATATCGATCTTTTCGTCATTTCTCTTTTTCTTTGCGTAAACTGTAAGGCAGCAACTAATATAAATCTATATGCAGGAAACATCTAAGGAAAAGGGGAAAGCGCCAATACTAGAAGAACAGAGAGGAGATGCCTTCGCAAATGGATGCCGCATGCAGCAGGGCCACGGATTCCAGAGTATCACTCAACAGACATTGACGAAAATAGACTATTCAAGACTCAAAGTCAAAGGCGCACAAAAGCAGCATGTTTGCAAAAGATCCTGAAGCTCATACTGGGTAAAGCAAAAAGAAAAACGCTAAAGAGGGAGGACGCTCCAGAAAAGCCTGGAACAAAGAACGGAAGAAATTTTCAATACGGAAGATTGTTCAGGCAACGAAATCCCTAACTCATTGAGTCATTTGCACGGCCGGAAACCGAAATAGCAACAGCACAATCAGTTTGAAAGAAATCTGGGTTATACTAAGTATACACACAGCAAATACACCCAGCCAGAGGAAGATTTTCAAAAATATCTTCTAGTTTGTCAGAAAGAGGTGCCAACTTTTGTTATTTCTACTTTTATCGCTCGAACAAAAGAAAAAGACAACCAGCCGACTCTTTCCAGGTGAACCTTGCATTGCTTACAGCATTAAGGAGCAGATACAGAAACGGTTAGAGATTAGATTCAATTTTTAGAAATAAATTTGTTTTAGTAAAAGGGCGGTCATTTGAAGCCGCTTCCTAAATTTGTGTAATTAAGATTAGTTAGTTAGTAGTATTTAACCCTTCTCATGGCATTTGGAGAAGGGTTCGGAAATTTGTCAAAAAACTTATCCTCAGAACATGCACTTTTGCACCCTCGAAGGGGGTTTTTGATTAATGGATGGATCGAGATTTATTTATGTTTGCATTTTAATGTCTGCTACTGATGTTGCACTTCTGTACTCTTAGTAGATGTTAGAAGTAAGTAGAGATAAATCGTTATTGCTTGAAGTTTGTGAGTGAAATCAGTCATAAATGGTACTTTTATCTCTTGATTAATTTCTGCTTATATTCTTAGAGTGATATACAGCTGAATTGTTTATATGTTAATGTACGAATGTGTGGGTTACCATTTGGCACTTTTGTACGGTGGAGTCATTTGTTTGTGCTTGACATATGAATAACTTATTATGCGATATGCTGTTCACAACTGTTTTGCCTAACTTCTTATGCAGAATGGTTTATCTTAATTGATTTATATTCTTATGATAGCTGAATGATCTTTATTACCAGTTATTGTATGAAATCTTTTTAGATCGCATGATGAAAGAATTCTACCCCGGGTTAGTATAGATTAGATGTGCTATTTTTTGTTAGATTACAGTAGTATAGAGTCAGTTTAGAGTTTAGAATTAAATTAGCTTAAAATTACCTCTAGATTAGCATCATCAAAATCTACACACACACACATCCTTTAGATTGGGAAGCTGGTCCCATTATCCCCAGTCGGACCTGCTACACCAAACGGGCAAGGAGCCACCAACCAGGTTCCGGACCGGGTGGGTATCCCCCTTGTTGTTGACCCGATTTTAGGGCCCTCAACATATTTGGCGCTAGAAGGAGGGCACGAACTATGAATGGCAACTAAATCAAAATCCAAATACCATTCTGAGAGTAAATCACCCTCATCAACTCCCCCGACTTCTCCAATACGGTTAAACCCGGAGTTAGAAGTCGCTCGAGTATCCACCGCTGCTACCTACCCTAATATATCAGACCAACTCATCATTGAACCCCCGGAAATCCAAACTTTGATTCGTAAACTCCAGGGATTCTCTATTTTTTCTCAGAGGTCTAATAAATCACACAGCAGCGTGACTTCGCAGTACAATCCTGCTCATCCCCTGACCAAATTGAAGAGTGAAAAATTTGGCATTCAACCAAGTGAACTCCCTCTCCCTACTAGGAAAAGAGCAAGGAAAACACCACTAGAGTCTGACAGTGAGACTCTTTCATCTACTTCGTCCATTTCAACCCCCTCACCACGAAGTCAACCACCCACATCCTCATCCCAAATCACTCATCCATCTTCCAAAACCCTTCCTCTTCAATCATCAAATATTATAATATCTTCATCTTCTCAGCATCAGGAACCATCTTCTGCACTTTCATTAACTAGCGGCTCAACGATGGCCCAGTCTCCATGGAACAACCCTGGGGCGGTTTTAATGCCTCCACCCCTGAGCCCAATACCGGCCCATCCTGAGAAATGGCTACCTAAATTCAATCCAGAAATAGGCATGCTAGCTGAAGAGCATATCAATAATTTCATGCTTTCTTTTAATCTCAACAGAGTTACCAACGAGGATGCTGTCGTCCGGCTTTTTCCTTATACAATGCAAGGAACAGCCGGGTCATGGTACTTTTCGTTACCTTCTGGGTCCATCACAAGTTGGGACATTTTTCAAAGTCAATTCCTCACCAAGTTTGGCGATGACAGATCAATAGCGACATTGATCAATGACCTATCTAATCTTAAAGCTGAGGCTAGAGAACCCATTAAGGATTTCAATTTACGGTTCAATAAGATCCTCAACAAAATTCCCGCTGCTTCTCAACCCAGCGAGGAAGTAAGATGTGAATGGTATATCACGGCCTTACCATCAAACTTGGCTATCTTCGTAGATAGGGCAAACAAGACGACCTTAGTTGAAAATTTGACAGAAGCGCTAGCAGTAGAAAAGCGCGTAGTTGCCCTAGAAAAGAGATCTGTAATAGAAGAACGCAAATCTAAGAAAATCTCTTTCAAAGAAGATACCAAGAAGAAGCAAATGAAAGATCCTTTCGATATGGAAGGATTACAAAAAGTGTTAAAGGCCATGTCTAATGAGATGATTGACATAAGAAAACAAGTAGCAGAAACTTCTTCAAAAAAGCCCTACAGATCTTTTAAAAGAAATCCTCCCATGGAGGTGAAACCACCCAATGCTGTCTCAAACGTCGAATCTGAAGAAGAAGAAGAAGAAGAAGAGAATACCACTGAAGGGTAGACCGATGATGAAGAAGTTGTGGAACTACAAGGAATGTGGGATTTTATCCTCCCACAAGAAGAAGATCAAGAAGCATTTCCGGTTAGCACACGAAGCAAAAATCAACTTGATCCTCCCCAAACTACCCCTAAACAGAAGGGCGCAAGCCCTGCAACAAAAGATAAGGTCGCAACAAAGAAAGCAACCACTAGAGCGACCCAATTTAGCCCAGTCCAATCAGATCAAGCACCTCCATCAAGAACACTGATAGTGTCGGATGAAATGGAGTATAACATTATCGATGACATGAAAAAGACTAGGGCTAATATCACTCTTTACGAATTGAGCAAATTGAAACATCAACAGAAAATAATGATGAAAGAATTACATGCCGTGCCTACTACATCTTTACCTACAGCTGTAGCTTCCCACAACATGGGAAGACCTCCAACCAACATGATCAATAAGATTGATCCGAATGACATTGCCTTGATGGGAGGAAGATCAAGATCCCATACTCCTCCTTTTCTTCTCACTTATGAAATTTTCAATAAAAACGTGCACAATTTCTTGGTTGATTCTGGTGCTTCAACGAATATTTTACCCAGATCAATATGTGCCAAATTGAATGTTCAACCACAAAAATCCGCAGTGCGCATAGTTCAACTTGATCGATCTCAAGTCGAAGTGATTGGTGAACTTAACCAGGTGACCATAAGATTGTCGTCTAACCCGAAAGTATGCTAGGTTATCGACATTTTAGTAGCTGATATCCCTGAATTCTATGGTTTAATTTTTAGCTGTGATTGGTCCAAAAAACTCCACGGATATTTCTCAACCGACTGGTCGCACATGTGGTTACCCTACAATGGTAAACCCAATCAAATAAAGGTTGAACGAGAGTTGCACCAAAAGTACATAGTGACTGAATTGGAAGGAGAGAATGAAGCAATAGCATACAACAGCAGTATCATAGGCAATTACTCGGTAGATTCTTTCCTCGGCAATTTCAATGCTCACACCTCACCTTACTTAGAAAATTCAGTTTCGTCCCAAGTTGAAAATTTTTCCCAAACTGATGATTCAAAGTGTTTTAATTTTTTAGATAACTCTGTAAATACATCTTTGTTTTGGAAATTATATTTTGATGGCTCTAAATCTAACGAGGGAGCAGGAGTAGGATGCGTTCTGATTAGCCCAGACGGAAACAAGATCATGCTTACATGCAGACTTGAGTTCGATTGCACAAACAATACAGCGGAGTACGAAGCCTTGGTGCAAGGCCTATACAAAGCAATCGGGTTGAATGTTAAGTATATTCAAGTCTTTGGAGATTCTGAAATTGTCATCAAACAGGTACGTAACACCATACATTGCCTGTCAAGTCATTTAAAGCACTACCAATCTTTAGTACAAGATCTGACTTCACATTTTATAGCATTCAATATTTCGTCAATCCCAAGACTCCAAAATGGGAGCGCAGACCTATTAGCTAACGTAGCCTCTAGACTTATTCCCTCCGAAGATTTTAGTCCCGATAGGTTCTCAATAGAATTAATCTTTAGACCATCCATCCCTGACAACCTCACCAACTGGAGAGTATTCAACGACGATCCTGACATTGTAAATTTCTTCACTTCTGAAGGATCCTACTCAAATCAAATAATTGACGAAGACCATCATGATCACCAAATACACCAAAATAGCATTGATAATGCTATACCTAAATCGGTGGTTAAGTTAGAAGATTTATATGATTTAAAAAGTCGGTTTAAAAGGTCTGCCAATTCTAAACTCTACAGTTCAACTCTGAATTTTGAATTAGTAAACCTAGGAACCGATCAGAAGCCGCAAAACGTTAATCTAGGCCACGGCCTGGCCCCTGAAGAAAAATCAGCATATATCCGTCTTCTGAGACAATACAAAAACGTTTTTGCATGGAATTATGATGAGCTGAAGACATACAACACTTCTATCATTCAACACACTATCCCTATGATTGACAACGAAAAACCTGTCCAGCAGAAGCTCAGAAAAATCCACCCCAACTTAGAAAATCAGATAAAGACTGAGCTAAATAAACTATTGAGAGCCAGAATAATTTTCCCCGTCAGACATTCCAAATGGGTATCCAATATGGTGCCCATTAGAAAGAAAAATGGAGATATTAGGATCTGTATTGATTTTCGGAATCTCAACAAAGCCTGTCAGAAAGACAATTTTCCCCTCCCACCTATGGAGAAAATACTACAGGCAGTAGCGGGCTCAGAATTAATGTCTTTCCTGGATGGATTTTCAGGATACAATCAAGTGCTGGTACATCCCGATGATCAGTTGAAAACCACATTCCGAACCAAATGGGGCACATACGCATATCGCAAGATGCCATTTGGTCTGAGCAATGCCGGCGCTACCTTTCAGAGAGCCATGGACATCGCGTTTAAAGGTTTAGTCAATAAATCGGTAGTGATTTACCTGGATGATATAACAGTGTACTCCAAGAAGCGAAGCAACCATCTCAAAGACTTGAAACAAATCTTTCAAAGATGTTTAAGGTATGGGATTTCACTTAACCCAAAGAAATCTTTTTTCGCATTAAGTGAAGGGAAATTGCTAGGATTCATAGTGTCGAAATCTGGTATTCACATTGAACCTGACAGAATCAAAGAAATTTCTGAAATATCCATGCCCCATAACAAAAAGGCCATGCAATCTTTCCTTGGACAAATCAATTTTGTAAAAAGATTTGTCCCGGATTTTTCACGTATCGTTTCTCCTTTACAAAATATGATAAAAAAGAATTCAAATTTTAAATGGGGTCTAGACGAGCATGAAGCATTCAACTTGATCAAGCAAGCAATCATTAACGCTCCATCTTTAGCGACCCCAAATTTTTCAGAATCTTTTACCTTATACACATTTGCCTCAGAGAAATCTTATGCCGCGATTTTAACTCAAACAAATCAAGAGAAGGCGGAAGCTCCAATCGCATTCTTTAGCTCAAACTTACAAGGTGTTGAGCTCAATTATTCAGACGTGGAGAAACATGCATATGCTGTTTTCAAAGCGATCAAATATTTCAAACCTTCCTTACTTAAAGCCCATACCAAAGTCGTAGTACCGTTTCCAGCGGTAAGAAACCTACTGGTACAGAAGGATGTGGGCGAAAAGAGAGCAAATTGGATTACCGCTTTACAAGAATACGATCTTGAGATCAAGCCAGCAAACATCGTAAGAGGTCAAGGCTTCTGCAAGATGTTAGCTGGAGCATCGCAAATTCCTGAGAACTCATCTGAAGAGGTACATACATATGAGGTAAGCCTAAACGACGCAGAATCATTATATGCGGACACCATTTATTATCTTAAGAACGGGTATGCTCTATCACATCTGGATCACACCAAGAAAAGAGCTCTGAGATTGAAAGCTAAACAATACCAGCTCATAAATGATGTTCTGTTTAAAAGGAATTATGATTCTGTACTTCTTAGGTGTCTTGAGAAAACTGAAGCCGAAAAGGTTTTGCAGGAACTCCACGATGGACCAGCAGGTGGACACTATGCTGGAGAAGCTACTGCGCATAAGATCTTACGAGCAGGATATTATTGGCCCACGCTGTTCAAAGACTCATACAATTACGTAAGGAAATGCCAAATCTATCAGACTGCTGCAGGGAAACAAAAGAAATCGTCCATGCCACTACAGCCGGTTAACATCGAGCAACCATTCAACCAATGGGGCTTGGACATAATAGGTGAGATCGTTCCTCACTCTTCTAAGCAGTATAGGTATATCCTCACGGCAACAGATTATTTTACTAAATGGGTAGAAGCAGTTCCTCTCAAGACAGTTAATTCTGAAAACGTTATTGAATTCATAGATCAATTTATCATCACTAGGTTTGGATTGCCAATGGCCTTAATGTTTGATAATGCATCATACTTTTCTGGAAATGTAATGACTGAGTTTGCACTTAAAAGAGGGTTCAAACTGAAGTATTCTGCCAACTACTATCCGCAAGGTAATGGGTTGGCTGAATCAACAAACAAAAACCTAATCAGGATTATTAAAAGAACAGTCGACCAAAACCAAAATAATTGGTACAAAGCGCTGGTAAATGCTTTATGGGCAGATAGAATTACGAAGAAAGCTTCAATCGGCACTTCTACCTTTAATTTAGTTTATGGGAAAGAAGTGGTTCTTCCAACTCACTTAGTCATTCCCTCTTTGTCTTTAGTACAACACATCGATGAAGTATTTACTTCCTCTTTACAATTGAGACAAATGGAGATAATCAAACTAGAAGAACGATGAGAACAAGCTAAGAAAACCCATGCTCACCACCAAGCGCTAATAAAATCCTCTTTTGACTCAAGCATAATGACCAGAAAAAGCTTTCAGATGGGAGATTTAGTTTTGAAATGGGATAAGGCTCATGAAGAAAAGGGCAAGCATACGAAATTTCAGAAGCTGTGGCTTGGTCCTTTTCAGATTGTAGAAGTCATAGGCCCATCGACGTTTGTGTTGCAGGATTTGGCAGGTAGAAGAGATTCTTTTCCTGTGAATGGACAGATTCTTAAAATGTATTTTCCATAGAAGATCATTCTTCTATTTTTGTAGGATAGTTTTAGTTTTTTTTTTATTATTATTTTGTTTTTCTCTTTCTTATAAATAAAACCGGTTGTGAATGATCATTGAAAAGGATTCATGAAAGAGCACACCAACTCTCTATCAGATTTTGATTTCACTTGTACAAATAGCAAAACTTTTCGAAAAATCTGATTTTTATTATTGACAAATAGAGTTAACTTTAACCTGAATTTGATATTAGTTTCAACCTCTCAAAAAACTTTGATGAAAGCAACCTTTGGTAAAAAATTGTTTTATGTCAGCACAATGAAAGGTATCATCAATAATAAAATAAATATTCTCTGTAAAGCTGTTGTTTTAAAACTCTATTATTGTCGTCCAGAGCTTTCTTAAGGAAAAACAATGACTTCCTCCCTGCTAAAGGAAACCGCAGCATTCAGAGAAAAAATCCGAGAAAACACTATGTCTCAAAGAATAAGAGGTCTCATCACGAGCCGACTTATCATGATCACAGATATTATAACTTGCTGACTTTGCCAATACTATCTATCAAAACAGGGCAACGACTCAAGATTGCTGCAATCAAAAGACAAGGGGTCTCATCACGAGCCAACTTGTTCAGCAAAAGTGTAAATCAAGTGAATGACTGTGTCATAATTTGGCCACCAAACCAAGACATTGTTCTTTAGAGAATAAAAAAAGGAAAAAGTGTCAAAAAGGATTTTTCTCTGAAATGTTGTAAATAACCTCAAGCAGGAAAAAGGATCATTGCTGGATAACATGGTAACCCTGTCGAGGCTATGGACGCTTGCGGGCAGCAGAGGCTCTACCTACGACAAATGAGCATATTTCAAAGCCAGTACGCAGAGAAGACCTTATTTTATCTTAAGGAAGGACCAAGTAATGTCTGGTGTGAATGCAAGAACTAAGCTTAAGGAAGCAGACAATTGGAATAAAAGAAAGGTTGAGACGAAGTATCATTGATAGGATAAGGGGTAATCTACTCTATCTGTCCATAACAAAATTTAGACATATGAAAATTTTTCTGTTTCGGAAGTGGAAATGTCAATAGAAAAGCAGAGATAACTGGTTCTTCACAGTGAATCGCCATTGTTGTGGTCACCAACAACCCCCCTCTTTGTTTGGTATTAGCAATAACATCAAGCAAAGGGGGACCCTTAACAAAAAATCCCAAAAACATTTTTATCAAAATTTTTGTATTTAACTCCCTAAAAGCTATATCGCATCGCAAAGAGAGAGTGAAGCGTTTTCCTATGTGCATAAATAAACTGCAAAGAAGTGATGCGAAATTCATCGCATCGCATATTTTGAAAGCGCCCTTAAAAGGAAACCTAAGGAATCGCCGACGGCCGATATGCAACGTCGCATATCGCAACGTCGCATAAACAGCGCACAGCGATCAAATGAAAAATGCGATCTTGCGATTTGCGATCTGCGATCTTACAAACTGCGATCTTGCGATCTGCGATCTGTGATGAATGAGACTATTAATTGTTGCGATGCGAATCGCAGAAACTACTCATCGCAAAGTTTCTTAGGCATGATCTGTAAACCCAAAATTAAGCGTGCACCTTAAGGGAAATTAATGATTGCACGCCTGAGTATCCAAAGATGATCGTGTTGCGTTTTTCGAAGAGTCAAGTCATTATGAGTGTCATGATTATGCATTCATTAGAACTTAAAGCTTTCATGTCGATCTTTTCGTCATTTCTCTTTTTCTTTCCGTAAACTGTAAGGCAGCAACTAATATAAATCTATATGCAGGAAACATCTAAGGAAAGGGGAAAGCGCCAATACTAGAAGAACAGAGAGGAGATGCCTTCGCAAATGGATGCCGCATGCAGCAGGGCTGCGGATTCCAGAGTATCACTCAACAGACACTGATGAAAATAGACTATTCAAGACTCAGAGTCAAAGGCGCACAAAAGCAGCATGTTTGCAAAAGATCCTAAAGCTCAGACTGGGTAAAGCAAAAAGAAAAACGCTAAAGAGGGAGGACGCTCCAGAAAATCCTGGAACAAAGAACGGAAGCAATTTTCAATACAAAAGATTGTTCAGGCAACGAAATCCCTAACTCATTGAGTCATTCGCACGGCCGGAAACCGAAATAGCAACAGCACAATCAGTTTGAAAGAAATCTGGGTTATACTAAGTATACACACAGCAAATACACCCAGCCAGAGGAAGATTTTCAAAAATATCTTCTAGTTTGTCAGAAAGAGGTGCCAACTTTTGTTATTTCTACTTTTATCGTTCGAAAAAAAGAAAAAGACAACCAGCTGACTCTTTCCAGGCGAACCTTGCATTGCTTACAACACTAAGGAGCAGATACAGAAACGGTTAGAAATTAGATTCAATTTTTAGAAATAAATTTGTTTTAGTAAAAGGGCGGTCATTTGAAGCCGCTTCCTAAATTTTTGTAATTAAGATTAGTTAGTTAGTAGTATTTAACCCTTCTCATGGCATTTGGAGAAGGGTCCGGAAATTTGTCAAAAAACTTGTCCTCAGAACATGCACTTTTGCACCCTCGGAGGGGGTTTTTGATTAATGGATGGATCGAGATTTATTTATGTTTGCATTTTAATGTCTGCTACTGATGTTGCACTTCTGTACTCTTAGTAGATGTTAGAAGTAAGTAGAGATAAATCGTTATTGCTTGAAGTTTGTGAGTGAAATCAGTCATAAATGGTACTTTTATCTCTTGATTAATTTCTGCTTATATTCTTAGAGTGATATACAGTTGAATTGTTTATATGTTAATGTACGAATGTGTGGGTTACCATTTGGCACTTTTGTACGGTGGATTCATTTGTTTGTGCTTGACATATGAATAACTTATTATGCGATATGCTGTTCACAACTGTTTTGCCTAACTTCTTATGCAGAATGGTTTATCTTAATTGATTTATATTCTTATGATAGTTGAATGATCTTTATTACCAGTTATTGTATGAAATCTTTTTAGATCGCATGATGAAAGAATTCTACCCCGGGTTAGTATAGATTAGATGTGTTGTTTTTTGTTAGATTACAGTAGTATAGAGTCAGTTTAGAGTATAGAATTAAATTAGCTTAAAATTACCTCTAGATTAGCATCATCAAAATCTACACACACACACATCCTTTAGATTGGGAAGCTGGTCCCATTATCCCCAGTCGGACCTGCTACACCAAACGGGCAAGGAGGCGCCAACCAGGTTCCGGACTGGGTGGGTATCCCCCTTGTTGTTGACCCGATTTTAGGGCCCTCAACAGAACCTCGGAAGATATATAATTCTCAGTTCATTCAGAAGTTCGCAAAGGAGCATCCAATTCAATTGGAGTCGATAAGACAATGGAGGCACAAGCCTAGCAAGCACAAACATGAAGAAAAGGGTGTGTATTCCCTTGTCTCTCTTGCTGGTCCTTATTGTCATATCATGGCTATGATGTGTAGGCTATTTTGGAAACCAAACACACAGAAATCCACTATAGAGTGGTTTCCTTTAATAGAAGTTGCTTCAGAAGCCTATATCATTGATTGGGCAACTATTTTGTCAAATAATTTGGCTACACAAATTTTGGCTTACAGGAGTAAATACAACATGTCTACCAGGGATATTCCTTCCTTTTTTATGAGCACATATATCATGGACGTGTTATGATTCACATTCAACTTTCCATCCATGGCATGGAAATGGACTATAGAGGATCCTACCCCGATTCACATATACCATAATATTCTTTGGGAAACCAACTATTAGCCCCACTTTTACAAGAATTTCCATGGGGTAATGTTTCCAATCTATCAAGTCATTTTTAATGAAAGACCCCCCAAATTTTCTAGGGAATATTTAGATGACCTCACGGCCATGGGAAAATGGTTTGGGGAGGAATTTTTCACCTATGCCAGGATCTATGAGAGCTTAGTTGCCCCGTATGTGCTCCCTCTCTATCTTCCAGATAAACTCTTGGCTAGGGAGGTCGTGTATCAAACCGTGGGAAATGGGTTAACCAAATCTCTTAAGGGAGCAAAGAAATTTGTTTGCCCCCCTTTTCCTATCCACTATGGAGTTTTCACACTAGACAATTATAGGCATGCGACCCTTGAGATTGACAAAATCCTATGCATGAAGTTTTCTACTATCCCACTTAGACAATATGACCCTAACAAAAAGGCTCAGAATATTACTGCACAGGTCAAGGTGAGACAATTTCAACATGAGCCAGATATTTTTGATGATCTTTTTGAAACAGTTGTTGATTATCAACATGTTGAGGCATTAGCAAAAGCTCGCCTTAGCCCAACAGATTCAGAAAAGTTCAGACAACATAGAAATAACAGATTGGATAAGATCCCCCTCAACATGGTCAACATTTTGCAACTAGTCTCGCATCAAAAATAGATTACAACTCAGGTTCTAAAGGAAATGGAGGTCGAGAAGGGAAATTCCAAAGCACTTAATCAACACAACAGGCCAATGAATTATTGCCAACCAGTGAATTAGACAAAGATTGGGAACAATTTAATAAAATGTGAATAAGACCTCTTCAGAGACACAAACTGTTTATCCTATTGATAATTTCAAGACTCTTGAAGTTACTAAGAAGACTTTGCTTACCTTTGAATCTTCCAACAAGGTAGTCAGTACTGATGACTTAGAACTCATCCCAACACATCCTACATTAGAAATCATCCTTAAAATTGAAGAGATGCCTTCACTAGATGTATTTTACAGCCCTAAGCATAAAGAAATCATGACAAGGCAGAGAAAGTGGAGAAAAACAGAACAATCTCGAGCCTTGATTCCTATAGATATACCTTTAGATGTCTTATGGAAGGATTCTCAAATTAATCCAGTCAATGACCTTACAAGGCTGCCACTGTTCCCGAGGGAGTATGCAACTAAAACTGTTGATAAGGCATCAGAAGTGAAACTTCTCTTAAGGGAGAAGGATGATAAAATAGTTCAGTTGGAACAAGCCTTTATCAAGTACGAAACAGAGTATTGGAAGAATGACAGGTACAGATGAAACAACTACAGAAGAGCTTTGATGAAATGAAGCTTCAACATGAAGAAGACATCAAAGGCAAGGATGAACAACTTCAACAGCTTCAGCTAAGGATTGATCAAGTCAAAGAGAATCCTAAGCTTGAAGAATTCAAGAAGGAAGCGGCAGAACTTAACACTCTCCTAGCTCAATCACAGGTTGCATTTTGTCGAAAGCTAATAATATTCAATGATCTATGTAAAACAAGCGATTCATTAATGAATCAGTTGTCTGACCTAAGGACATACTTCAATGACATAGAAGAGAAGATCTTTGACTATATCACCTGGACAAAAAGCACAGAAGGCAGAGCAGCTAATCCTCCAAGGATTCAAGACACACAGAAGGAAATCCTTTTTTGGGATTGGGACATGAGAATGAAACAGGCAGAGGCAGCCATTTTCAGTGCAAGGGACATCGCAAATAATATCATGGAGACCATTCACGAAAACCTTTTCAATGCCAACTTGATTCAAGAATGCCCCATAGATACATTGTCAGATGTCAAGATACTAATGAAGCATTGGCAGGATTGGTCCAAGACAAAGGCAGATAACATAAACAAGTTATCTAAGTTAAACTTTGAACACTATTGGAAACACTTGGTTAAACCACACAGCCAATGGCTTATGTTACGATGTTTGACAAATAGTACTGTCCACATGCTGCCAACTCTCTCCGATGTGATTTATGCGTGCCAGATGCGACTCAACCCAACTCATCCTCCATAATCAAAGACCATAATGGATATTTATGAAATTGTCTGTAAATGAAAGCACACCAAGCTTCTTATTATGGATGATTTGTTCCAACAGACTCTATTTTTGTCTCTTATTTTTATATTAAGGGAAGTTGTTTGAACCTCCTCAAAATTTTAAGTATTCGCTATTTTTGTAATTTATATTTTTATAAATACCAAGACTATTTTCCTTCCATTAGCAGAGCATTAATATATCGGGTACTATTATCCTTGTTTTATCGTTATGTTTATATTTGATGACAGACACATACTTTCTTTACTATTTATGTTGTGTATGATCTTATATATTATTGAATACTTATTCACTATTGAAGAGTACGAAATTGATATTCTTGAATGCATTGTAGAAACAATGAAATATTATATGCAATATGTTTTAAAATAATTAATTTGATTAACTATTTAATCAAATTAATTATCTTTCTTGTATTCATTTCTTGAAATGTTATATGATATATATTGTTTAGCATATTGAATAATCTTTAAATTGTAGGATAAGGATGAGTTTAATCCTAGGAAATAAATGGTTAGATATATGTGGGTGTGTGTGTGTGTGTGCGTGTTTGTATTTCTTTCATATCCATCCACCACATCCCTTTTACTCACAATTATACTCCAAATCCCATCATATACACTTAAAGGGAAACTTGTCCCTTGATCCCCAATTGGAGCCACTATTCCAAACGGATATGGAACAATTTTCAAGTTCCCAACCAGGTGGTTATCCCCAATGTTGAGGCAACGACATTTCAAGCCTTCAACATTTTTGGTGCTAGAAGGAGGGCCCCGACTATGAATGGAAAAAAGGTTTGATCCTACATCAAAAGGCCATCTGAAGAGTCACTCCCCCTCAAGATCTCCCCCAACTTCTAGAGCTCATTCCAAATCACCCACTCCTAGACTGGAAGTTGTGAAAACAACCACAAAGTCTCCTAGCCCACTACCTAAGTCATTCGATCAACCTCCTTCTCAGGAGATACCTGAAGTTCAAACTTTAATTCAGAAATTAGAAGGAATTTCTATTTCTTAAGAGAAGCCACAACAATCTAACTTAAAGAAAGTAGTGTTTCCTCATCTTTCCAATCTACTCGCATTTTGACTCGTTCCCAAAGTGAGAAACTTGGGGTTACTCCATTTGAGTTTCCTCTGCCTTCTCATCAAAGAAAGATGAAAAATCTGAAGCTCAATCATCCACTAGCAAGATTTTATCATCAACTCCACCTCAAACACCTTCATTTCAAACTTCATCATCATTTTTCTCTCCTCTACTTAATCCTCCCTTTCATTCTCTCTTGTCACAATCAACTGGTGTTGATTCGACCAACACTAGCTCAGGAGCTGCTTCTTCTTCCACATAGTCAACTTCTTCTACTATTATAAAACCTTCTTTTCAAGTTCCCATAATGGTAGGTAGGCAACAAAACCCACCAGCAGCTCTACCATGGACTAGTCCTGTAACTGTCCAGATGGTGAAACCTCTCCATCCTTTACCAAAACATCCTGAAATATGGTTACCAAAGTTCAATCCTGATGATGGACTTCCTGCTAAAGAACATATCCATAATTTTATGTTGGCCATTAATCTCAATGGAGTAGTAGAAGAAGACTATGTAGTGAGACTATTCCCATATACCCTTGAAGGATCAACAGGTTCGTGGTATTTCTTATTACCACCAGTATCTATCACTAGTTGGGATATATTTGAAGAACAATTTTTCACTAATTTTGGTGATGATCGAACAACTGCTACTCTAATCAATAACCTATCCAATGTTAAAGCCAACTCCAATGAGAAAATCAAAGATTTCAATTCTAGGTTTAATAAATTGTTAAATAAAATTCCAGACACCTCTAAACCTGGTGTTGATGTTCAAATTGAATGGTATATTTCTGCTTTTCCTTCTAATATCACAATTTCTGTAGATAGGGTTAATAGAGCCACTTTAGTTAGTCAATAGCTGTATAAAAAAGGATTCTTAACTTAGAAATGAAAACTTTTCAAGAAGAAAGAAAAACTAAGAAAGTTACCTTCAAAGAAGAACCAAAGAAGAAAACTCCTAAAGATCCTTTTGATCTTGAAGGATTACAAAAGGTTCTTAAATCTATGTCAAATGACATGGTAGATATCAAAAAACAGGTAGTTGAGTCTTCTAAAAAACCTTTTCGATCTTTTAGGAGACCCTAGACATCAAACCCTCAACCTCCTAATGTCATATCAAACATTGAATCTAATCAAGAGGAGGAAGAGGAAGAAACAACATTATCTATCGATGAATCCCAAGAAGAAGAAACAGTCGAACTTCAAGGATTATGGGATTTTATTCTTCCAGATTCAAATGATGAAAATCAATGTGAGGCTTTGCCAGTTAGTACACAAAGTAAGGGCTCTATAGATTCATCACAATCAACCCAAAAATAGAAACCTTCTACACCTAATACTAAATGCAAAGCTCCACCCAAAAAATATCCCATTACATCGTCTGTCTCAATCATAGCTTCTTCAAATTATCCATCCACATCTAAAACTCTTGTTGTTTCTTATACCATAGAGTATAATATAATAGAGGATATGAAGAAGGTCAAGGCTAATATTTCCTTCTATGAAGTAGCTAAACTAAAGCAGCAACAGAAATATTTACTTAAAGAATTGAATGCAGTCCCTGCATCCCCTTTGCCAATTGTTGTTACTTCTAAAGCTTCTAAAGGAATAGGAAAACCTCCCATTGATCCTTCAGATAAGATTGATCCCACCAATGCCATCCTTATTGGAGATAGGTCAAATTCTCATACCCCTCCATTTTTGCTAACCTTTGAAATCTTCAATAAAAATGTGCATAATTGTTTAGTAGATTCAGGGGCATCTTCAAATGTACTACCTTATTCAGTTTGTCTTAAACTGAACATTTCACCCCAGAAGTCTATTGTACATATCTTCCAACTCAACAGAACCAAAGTTAAAGTATTAGGGGAAATCAATTCAGTTCTTATTAGACTTTCTTCTAATGCTAAAGTCTGTCAAATCATTGATGTACTTGTCATTGATATCCCTGACTTTTACGATTTAATTCTAAGTAGAGATTGGTCAGAGAAGTTACATGGTTATTTCGCCACTGACTAGTCTCATATGTGGCTTCCTTATAATGGAAAGCCTAATCAAATTCACATTGACCAAGAAAAGCACATGAAATATTCAGTAATGGACTTAGATGAAGAAAATGAACTGGTGGTTTTCTCTAATAATATTCTTGGGAACTACTATTTAGATGCATTCTTGGGTAATTTTAATGCACAAGAATCACCTTTTGAAGTCGATTCTGTAACTTCTCAAGTTGAAAATTTTTCATAGACTCATCTAGATGTGTAAATATTTTAGATAAACCAGTAGCTAAATATTTATTTTGGACTTTATATTTTGATGGTTCTCGATCCAATGATGGTGCGGGAGCAGGATGTATTTTAATAAATCCTGAAGGAGAGAAGAAAATGATAGCATGTAGGTTAGAGTTCGAATGCACTAATAATATCGCTGAATACGAAGCTCTAGTTCAAGGTCTGTATAAAGAGATAAGCCTTAATGTCAAATATCTTCAAGTGTTTGGAGATTCTGAAATTATAATTAAACAGGTGAGAAACACTATCCATTGTGTCTCAAGCCACTTGAAACATTATCAATTTCTCATTCAAACTCTTACTTCTCATTTTCTTGTGTTTAATATCTCTCCTATCCCAAGACTTCAAAATGCTAGTGTTGATCTACTAGCTAATGTCGCGTCCAAACTAATCCCATCAGAGGACTATAGTCCAGATAGAATTTCCATTGAATTGATTTTTTGCCCCTCAATTCCTGACAATCTTAC
Organism: Pinus tabuliformis; assembly: GCA_031772625.1. Classification (NCBI taxonomy): domain Eukaryota; kingdom Viridiplantae; phylum Streptophyta; class Pinopsida; order Pinales; family Pinaceae; genus Pinus; species Pinus tabuliformis. The sequence goes on along the minus strand of CM062815.1, from coordinate 1,084,315,498 downwards.
TAATTGGCATGTGTTCAACGACGATGAATGTATTGTAAGTTTCTTAAAATCATAAGGGTCATATACTGATCAAATAATCAATGAAGATGAGCATGACAAACAGATGAAATAATTTGAAGAGAATTCCTTGCCAAAGTCTGTAGTCAAGCTCGAAGATTTATATGACTTTAAGGATAGATTTAAGAAGGTCACTAACTACAAACTTCAAAGTTCAACTTTGAAGTTTGAATTAATTAACCTTGGATCTTATTTGAAACCTCAAAATGTTAATTTAGGCCTAGGAATTTCATCAGATGAAAGACTGGCCTTTATTCATCTATTAAATAAATACAAAAAGGTTTTCTCTTGGAATTATGATGATTTAAAAACTTATGACTCCTCTATCATCCAGCATACTATCCCAATGGTACCTGATGATAAGCATGTTCAACAAAAGCTAAGGAAAATTCATCCCAACCTTGAAAATCAAATCAAAAGTGAACTAAACAAACTCCTTAAGGCCAAAATTATTTTTCTAGTTAGGCATTCTACATGGGTTTCAAACCTGGTACCTGTGAGGAAAAAGAATGGTGATATTCGCATGATTTTAGAAATCTAAATAAAGCTTGTAAGAAAGACAATTTTCCACTTCCACCCATGGAACAAATTTTGCAGTCAGTAGCAGGTTTTGAACTAATGACCTTCCTAGATGGATTCTCAGGGTATAACCAAATCCTTGTACATCCAAATGACAGGTTGAAAACTACTTTCAGGACTAAATGGGGAACTTATGCATTTCAAAAAATGCCTTTTGGATTAATAAATGCAGGAGAAACCTTCCAACGAGCCATGGACATTGCCTTTAGGGGTCTGATCAACAAAACTGTGGTTGTTTACTTGGATGATATTACTATATATTCCAAGAAAAGGAATAACCATTACTCTGATTTAAAACAAATTCTTGAAAGGTGTCTTAAATATGGGATTTCATTAAACCCTAAAAAGTCATACTTTGCACTTAGTGAAGGGAAACTCCTAGGATTTATTGTATCCAAGGAATGGATTTGTATAGATCCTGATAGGATAAAGGCAATTTCTGAAATTCCTTTGCCTCATAACAAGAAGTCAATGCAATCTTTCTTAGGATAGATTAATTTTGTGAAAATATTTGTTCCGGATTTTTCCCAAATTGTTTTGCCTTTGCAAGTTATGATCAAGAAAAAATCATTTTTTGATGATGATGATGATGATTAACGTCCGCTGAGACCAAATAATGATCTATCGGACCTAAAAAGACAAATTATTTATTTTGATTTAAGATTTTATTCCTATGCTCAAAAATCTTGGAGAGAAGCCTCCCGAGTTCACTATAATTTTGGCATTGTAAAAGGCTAGGAAGGTCAGTATTGTAACAAAGGTTGTGAAATTGAGATCTAATGTGGTTGTATGCAGGGCACTCTAAGAGGAAGTGTTTTTCATCCTCGATGCTCCTATTCTCACAAATATGGCAGATCCTTTAAATGGGGACATAATGAACGAGAATCGTATGAAATAATCAAACAATCGATTATTTATGCTCCCTCTTTAATTAATCCCAATTATTTTGATGAATTTATTTTGTATACGTTTGCTTCTGAGACATCCTATGTTGCAGTTCTAACACAAATCAATGATCAAAAAATAGAGGCACCAATCTCCTTTTTTAGCTCAAACCTACAAGGTGTAGAACTCAATTATTTAGAAGTGGAGAAACAAGATTTCGTTGTCTTTAAGTCCATTAAACATTTTAGGCCTTTTCTCCTTAAAAATCATACCCAAGTAATTGTCCCATTCTCAGCAGTAAGACAATTGCTTGTTCAAAAAGAATTGGGTGAAAAGAGAGAAAATTGGGTAACTTCTCTGCAAGAATATGACATAGAAGTAAAACCTGCTAAAATTGTAAGAGGTCAAGGTTTTTGCAGACTACTTACAGGAGCTTCTAACATACCAGCTAATGAGGATTCAGGTAACATTGTTCAGATATCTGAGGTATGCCTTATTAACACTGAATCTCAATATGTTGATCTCATTTTTTATTTAAAGAATGGATATGCTCCACCCGAACTCAATTACAAGAGAAAAAGGGATTTAAGGCTGAAATCTAATCAATATGAACTCATTGATGATGTGTTATTTCAGAAAAATTATGATTCTATTTTGTTAAGATGCTTAGAAAAATCTGAAGCACAAAGGGTTTTGCAGGAATTACACGATGGACCAGCTGGTGGACACTTTGGAGGAGATACCACTGCTCATAAAATCCTACATGCTGGATATTACTGGCCAAATCTTTTTAAGGATACACATGCCTATGTCAGAAAGTGCAAAATTTTCCAAACTATTGCAGGAAGACAAAGAAAACTAGCCTTACCTCTACAACCAGTCAACATTGAACAACCTTTTGAACAATGGGGATTGGATATAATTGGTGAGATTGTTCCTCACTCTTCTAAGAAACACAAGTTTATCCTTACTGCTACATATTATTTCACAAAATGGGTTGAAGCAATACCACTTAAAGTGGCCAATTCTGATAATATTATTGAATTCATTGATCAATACATTATCACCAGGTTTGGCCTACCCAATGCACTCATTTTTTATAATGCATCTTATTTTTTAGGAAACAGTATGACTGAGTTTGCTTTAAAAAGAGGATTTAAACTCAAATACTCTGCTAATTATTATCCCCAAGGAAATGGTCTAGCAGAATCAACTAATAAAAACCTCATTAGGATAATTAAATGAATTGTTGATCAAAGTCAAAAGAATTGGCATAAATCTTTGATTTTCGCTCTTTGGGCTGATAGGATAACCATGAAAACCTCTATTGGTACTTCTCCTTTTAATCTAGTATATGGGAAGGAGGAAATTCTCCCCCCTAATCTAGTTCTTCCCTCATCAGCACTGGTACAATTTATCGAAGAAAAACCTACTTCTTCTTTGCAATTAAGAATATCACAAATCCTTAAATTAGAAGAAGAAAGGGAGAAGGCCAAACAAACACATGCTCATCATCAACAGCTAGTAAAATCTTCCTTTGATACAAGCTCAGTAGATAAGAAAAACTTTCAAATCAAAGACTTGGTCTTGAAGTGGGACAAAGCACACGAAGAGAAAGGAAAACATTCTAAATTTCAAAAATTGTGGCTTGGACCATTTCAAATTATTGAGCAATTAGGCCCATCAACTTTTATTTTGCAAGATTTACAAGGAAAGAGGGATGCTCTTCCTGTTAATGGGCTAATTCTCAAAAAAAGAATTCTTAAAGGAACATCAGTTCTAATGTAAAATATGTAAATATCCATTTAGGTATTCTAGTGCTTGTAGAATAAATAAAGTTAAGTAACATACATATGGATTTTCATTATTATCTCTAATCATTCTATGATTTTTGACTTCTCAAGGTGTTGAGAACGAGTTCCCCCAAGAGTAGTTTTGGGGCTAAAAGCCCATGTTTTGGGATAATTTTGTAATAAATTTGTAAAAGTCTCCGCATTTTGTGGTCGCGGAGCGCGAAGATGTCAAGAGTCATAAAGGGTTGTCTGCCCTTAATTTGTTAAGTGTCAAGTCAGCTATAAAGATCACAGACCATGGGATTGTATAAAAAGGAGCTAAGTAAGTAAGTTATAAGTAGGGAGTAGTGAAGAGAGAAGCATTGGGGTTTTGGTAGAGAAGTCAAAGGTTTTCAAGTCTTAGCGTAGGTAGAGGTTGTGTAGTTGAGTGCGCAGAGGCCTAGGGTGGAAGCCCACAACTGAGTGCGTGGACCCCTACAGCTGTGTGTGCAGGGCGGATAGAGTCTGTATTAAACTGGAAGATATCAATAAAGAGAAGTATTCTGCAATTACTGTGTATTTAGTTCTTGTTAATGCATCTGATTATATTGCATTTTGGGTTTAATTTACAATGTTTATTTGATGCACGAATTTATGTTATTGTATCAATTAATTGAACATAAGTAAGGATACTATTTTACATGGCACTGACTATGATTGAGTAATAAAATAAGTAAAACACTTGAGATAACTTGGGAACCTATACAATACATTGTCATAGCTGCGCGAAAGTACTTAGACCATGGGTTAAGGCTGCACGAAGGTCAATCGTACACCTTCGCAGAGGTATTAAAGGATGGAATAAAGGTTATTCTAACAGATCCCTAAGGCTTAATGACCTATGTGAAAGTAGGGGCAGAGGGTATAAACTGACATCACGACCATCTCAGGGTGTAGAAAATTGGTTCCAGCATCCCCCCATATTGCTTCAGATGAGACTTCGGTCCGCACTCCGCGGGCTGATGCCGAAAGGGCCAGTAGTGTAGGGATTTGTTTGGCTAACTAACGCTAAACCTGGGTCAGGCCCCACAAAGCCAACAAATGGTTCCGTTGTCAGGACCGGAATCTGCATGAGAGATGTGTGATGTCGTATCACTGGAATCCAACTAAGAAAGAGGTTGAAGACTGGTTGGATAGGAATATCCACGAATTCACGGCACAGGAGAATAGAAACCCATGGCTGACAAAGGAACAGTGGCTGGACAGGTACCTGTATACAGAAATCCATGAGATCTTTTTATGTTCCTTTCCAGTTGAGTTATAAGAATGGATCGTGAAGCTAGCGAATAACCAAGGTGGAGGCTTGACGGTCTTATTTTCCGGACCCCGGAGCTGGTACAGAAACTGGAAGCTTCTGAGGATAAGATCACCTGCATTTTTTATCATTGGCTTGATCGTATCACATGGGCATTTGTGACTAAATTCATGGTCGATACCTCAGTTAGTTATAGTGAGGCAGAGTGGCACTTTTCCCTAGGTCCGCGAGGTAAGTACTTAAAGTCTTTAAATACTTGGATTAAGATGTTATTGTGCGAAAAACGGGTTATGCAGCTACCTTGATGTTCGAAGCTATGCGAAGTGGAAAGACTTATAGGAACAAAGGAAGAAAGGGTCCTGAATACAGCCCACTGATTTTGGCTCCATTAAGTGACCAAGAGGGAGTAGCATAGGATTCTCCACGAAGTGCAGTTCAGTTAATAAAACAAGGGTTACCGCGACTACGACCTCCACCCACACCACCTCCACCTTCACCACCATCGCCCCCCGTGACTTCGCCCACATCATCACCACCTCCACTGTAGTTTAATATGGAAAATTTAGTGAATCTGCCTTTGTTTAAGGGCTTGGGAAATGAGGAACCAGACCAATTCTGGTTCGTCGTAAAAGTTGTATGGGAAGCTCAGGGCATCACAGATGATCACATGAAGAAGGCAACGTTGGTTAACACTTTGCAGGATCACGTGCTAACTTGGTACATAAAGTACTCTAATGATAACCCAAATGCTAGATTGGTAGAGATCCAGACCGCGCTGAATAAAGAGTTCAATAGGCCTAAATCTGAGGCACAATTGATTGTGGGGTTTAAGGAAATCGTGATGAAACTAGGTGAGACACCTTGGGAATTAGATCAGAGATTGAAGTTTAAAATCTGCGAAGCTAATATGAACTTAACAGATGTACAACACCGTGAATGGTTCATGGCTTCGCTCCTACCTCACCTAAGGGTTGCACTATCACAACAAAAGATTATGACTCAGGCAGAGGCCTTGGAGATTACCATAAGATTGCATGAAACATCGATGCAAAATCTGAATCTGGGGGTTCAACAAATCCATGCGCAGTTGTGAAACCTTTTCCTCGAAATGCAAAGTTTGAAGCAGGACAGAACAGTTCGACTGGAGGTGCACGAAGAAATATGGTGCCTAGAATGTAAAGGTCAAGGGCATGACAAAGACCACTACCGGTCTTTGTGAATTATATTGCAGGAGGATGACCGATTCCTTTGATGCTAGAAGCCCAAGCAGGACCGAGCACGGGGCCTGCGTTGTGGTGCGCTATATGTCAGGTAGCAGGGAAACATACAACTGATAATTGTCATTTGCCACAGAAGTTTGTACAAACACCACAACAACTGTTATGCAACTTCTACAGATCGGTAGGGCATGATGAGCACAACTGCCGAAGTTATGAATTGATGATGGACATAACACTCACCTATAGAGTTTAGGCAGAAACACGGCCCCCTGACCAGAGTGTTGGGATGGTGCCAACAGGCTTTTAGGGGTGCGGACAAGGCTGAGGCGGAGGAGGACCTGGCAGAGGTCGGGGATAGCTACTTTGTTACAATTGCAAAGGACCAGGACACTATTCCTATGAATGCACTAACCCAATGCATCTGTCGTGCAAATATTGTACCCAATTTCACTATGAGATGGAGGACTGTCCTATACTGATAGCAAGGATACGCGACAAAGGGGTGGTATCACCGCAATCGACTCAGAACCTAAAAATGATGAGGTCTGAGCCTCGCAACGAGGATCCGAATGTGAATATAGTGCTCCGAAGTGGGATTGTAATGGGTGACGATAAGGGGAAACAACCTGAAGACAGCGCACGGGTTCACAAAGCTCTGGCGAAGGAGGCTGAATTTGATTTGAAGCGTGCACATGAAATGTTCATGGAAGCAAAGAAGAGCTTCACTAAGGCCTCTACCTCAGGGAGCCGGGATAAGCCTGATCAGGAAATGGACCCTTCTATGCTTACGACCTTTCTAGAGACCTGGATGAAGCTGCTGCGTGATAGCAAGGTTGTGAAGGGGTTACAGGAACTCATAAATAGATGTGTTGGAGACGCTCCAAGTGAACTGCGCGTGGTACGGAAGATTGGTAAGCATAAAGCAAGAACAGGGCGAGAGATGAGACTCACCACACAGATAGGAGAATATGAAATGGATCAGGTTATTTTGGATATGGGGTCAGATGCGAACATTTTTCCAAAGCAGACATGGGAGCAGATGGGGAGACCCACATTGTAGTGGTCTCCAATTCAATTAAGGATAGAAAATCAGCATAAGATCATGCCCATGGGACAGGTGCAAGGAGTAACTATAGATATTGAAGGCGTGAGAGCATTGGCTATCTTTGAAGTGATAGAAATTGTGGATGACAGTAACCCCTACCCTACACTCCTTGGCATTGATTGAGCCATTGACATGAACAGGGTAATCAACCTAAAGAAGTGAAAGATTATATTCGAAAAGAAATCGCTTCGTGTAATAGTACCCCTAGATCCTACTAAAGGATTGCGCTATACAGAACCAGTCCGCGATTACGAAAGCAATGACGATTTGGACTGCATATATAAGATAACAGCGCGAGACCAAGATTGGGTGAATCTGACAGCGGATGGAAGAATTACATGGGATTGTGAGAGTTCCTGCACCTCAGACTCAGATGAAGAATTACAGCACTGGTAGAATCGAATACATGAAGTAACTACGCTAAGCTGTAACATGATGACCCGGTCGTTGCGTTGTGTGTCATCAGAGGTAATAAGTCTACCCACTTATGATGGCTTGAATGATGTGGATGTTTTTTTGGATTCATTTAAGAGGGAAGTACCAGAGAAGTAGCGCTTTCAGGCTTTGGACTAGGCACTGCGTGCTACACCCGCGAGATGGTGGGGTACGCATAAAGGTAGCTTTGATGATTGGTGCGAGTGTAGGAGGATGATGCGAACACACTTTGGGAAGCCGAAGGTACGAGTGATAGAAAAATATGACAGGAAGGATGATCCACACACACACTTGGCCAAATGGGCTAAGGCTTATGGAGTGAATCCCCAACCTGAATGGGTGCACTTGTTCTGTCATACCTTGGATGTCATCCTGATGAACTGGTACTTGGAGACAGAGCTCCGCCATGGCACAGATGAATGGGATATTCAGTGTGAAGGATTAGCCATGGTATACGCGCTCCAGAAGTTTAGACACTATTTTTTGGGTGGACATTTTAAGATGTATACAGACCATTATGCGTTGAAATACCTGGTCAATAAGCCTGTGTTTGGGGGGAGAATATGTAGGTGGTTGTTATTGTTCCATGAGTATGATTTTGAGGTTATTGTGAAGCCTGGATGACTGAACGCGGGACCAAACCATCTATCGCGCATCAAAACGAGGGAAGAGACCACTAATTTGGAGGAGGGATGGCCTGACACACAGATATTTACAATGCACATCACAGATGGTCACTTTGAAGACATCACACACTTCCTAACGACAGGAACTGCCCCGAAAGGCTACACCGTCCAGCAGAAAAAGGAGTTAGTGGTGCGTGCGGTAGAATTTTCTGTCATTGTCGGGCATCTATACAAAATGGGGTCTGATGAAGTATTATGACGATATGTACCAGAGTTTGAAAGGAGTAGTATCTGTAGAAATTCCCACTGTAGATCACCTAGTAATGCAATGTACTAAAGCAAAACACTTGATCTACTTCTACAAACAATTTAGTGGAAGCTTAATCGAACATGAGAAACATCAATAAGAACACATATAATTGATAATAAGGAATTAATCACTCATAACATAGAATAATTTACCCAAGGAAAGCCTTATCCTAAAACCCCAACTCTGTATTATCATACAAGTGGAAATATAACCAATATTACAAAAAGAATCAGCTCAAAAGCTATCCTGCTCTCTCTGCAATACCTCTGCTGCTCATAGACAATCAAAGGCCTCTATATAACCTCTGGTATGCCCTCCAAGCCTCCTATTTCTTTGTGCAATTTTGATTGGGGTCTAGTGCAGCCACTTGTGTGAATTGGCCTCTTCACACACTCACCAACCTCTGATCCAACTACGCAGTCCTAAAGGAGATAAATCCTCATCATGGATGAGCTTACTTTATAGGAAAAATATTCATCCAACTGATAGTACACTATCCCTTCTCTGATCTCAACTGGGTCTCTATCTGAACTGACATGCATGAGTTATCCATGAGTGAATACTCAGTTATCTGAAATATAGTAGTTACATGCATGCAAGCATTAACTAATTGAACTCTCATTAATTTAACAAACTCTTAAATTAATCTAACTGGACTTGACTCAGTTAAATAAGCCAAATAATTACAACTCATCCTTATCTCTTTAATTGATGGAAAAATTCCTCATTTAATAGATAAACTGTTGCATGCCCTCACATAGACTTCAAGTTTGATTTTCCTTAACTAATTAACTCAAGATGAATTAACTAATTAATTTACAAACTACTGTTAATATCAAATTCGAATTTTACTTCCTATTTTTAGTCCATGGACTGACTAAAATAGGAATCCATCTTGAACTACTAAAAATAGAATGCTATTTTTAGCACTTCCATTTTTCATTCCCTATTGCCCAATCCAGCATTGGTACTCAAACTAATATTTTTAGCAGTGCTATTTTTAGGACTTCTATTTTTAGCATTTCTTGTTGCCATTTTCAACACTCCCTCTCAACAAGAAAGGCTTCCTCTTGAACCCGATCCTATACTTTCAGAATTTTCTGCATGCAACACTTCTACCAAATGTGGTTGCTCCAGCAACTCTCGGAACAAAAAAAAACTCTCAACTGACCTCTTTGTTGGGCTAGAAACATACTCTGATGCTGAAGCTCTACCTGCTACTGACAAGTGCTCCCTCTTTGACCTCTATGCTACTACAACATCTCCATGCATCTCGCACCATTGCACACCTCTTTGTGCCATCCTGCACTGGTGCAACACACTTGTGCCTCTCGCATTGTTGCAGCCTACTAGCTCTACGCTGTCTTGGGATTCCTACACTGTAGCTCTCTCTGTCGCTCCATCCGCATCTGTCTCTACCCAATTAGTCAGTCCTACTACTCCTCATCAGGGTTCCTGTAGCAAAGTCGAATCAAAAAGGTTGGGTACCTCAAGGATCCTGCCCCTCCTCCTTGGGATGATCACTCCACATTGCCCCACCTCCTACCTGGAGGTATGGCTGCATGTGATCCCTCTACCCACCTGGCTCGAAGTTTCCCCCTACTGGAGATCTCTGCATGAGTAAATATCTCTACTCGATCTCCACTCAGCTTCCCTCATTGTAGCTGCTCCACAACCTCCTGAAGCTACTACACCACTCGTGGCTCCTCCACAATCATTTGAGACTTCTTTTGGCGCTGCATGTTGAGAGGTAATATACTCTCCCTCTCAACCACCAAGTCTCCATCAGTTTCCTTGCTGCTCAAGGCTTTGCATGCATCTTCAACCTCAAGACATATAGGTTCTTGACCTGTGAACTGATCTGCTTCACCTGTCTAGTGATGATGTGTCTAAGGAAAACCTTTCCCTTACTAAAGACTACATCATAGCCTCTGTCTTCCAGCATCGCAATCGACACCAAGTTTCTCTTCAATCCTGGTACATACTTGACATCGGTCAAGGTAAGGCGAGCTCCATGCTCCCTATGAAAAATAATCGTGCCTACACCTGAGACACTGTACTTTTCATCATTAACCATCACTATGAGTATCTGGAGATCTTTCTCCTCCAAAGTACTGAACAAACTCTTGTCGCCGGTCATGTGGAAAGAAGATCCACTATCAAGAAACCAACCACTTCCCACCATGGATGAAACCATGCATGCGAAGAGTTTGAAATCCAACTCAAATTGTGAAGCAAGTGCCTTACCTTCAGATCCTTCCCCAGATCCCTTCTTGGATTTCATCTGTGGAAAATTTGTAGCAAAATGTCCCACGTCATGAAAACGAAAGCATCGCACTTTCGATTTGTCAAACTTCTTCCCACCATGGGAAGAACTGGATTCGGAAAGAGAAACCTTCCCCTTCGCCTTACTCGCTAAGGCACAGTTTTCTTCATCCTCCATGGATGAAGAACCATTTCTAGTGCTTCTTCTTATCTCCTCCTGCATCAATTCCAACCAAAGTCATTCCCAATCTGGCAGTTTCTCTCTTCCATTAATCAAGTCCTAGTAGCTATGCCAGCTCTTAGGAAGACCGAGGAGTGCAATACTCACCATGTCATCATCAGCTGTCATGATCCCTACACTTCCAAGCTCATCCCTGCATGAGGTGATGTTGTTCAGATACATAGAGATCGTGTCACCCTTTTCACACTTTATCTTTTGAAGTTTGTCCTTCAATGCCAGCTTCCTCTGGTCACTACTATTCTGATAAAGATCTTTCAATGTTTTCCACATCAAAAATGGAGTCTACTTCCCATGGAGGCTTGAGATAATGTGATCTCGAACTCCCTCCAGGAGGATTCTCCTTGCTCTAGCCACACGCTTTTTCCATTCCACTAGTTGAGTAGCATCAATCGGCTTCTGGACTTCTTGATCAATGAAGTTGTTTAGACCATTATCTTCTAATATTGCCTCCATGTGATCCTTCCAGGCTATATAAGTCGAACTACCATCAAGGGCATATTCGAGTCTCAAACCACTGAACGCCATTGGTGAAATAGATGTGATAAGAACTCAATTCAATATTCAAAAACCACAAACTTCAACTTCTCCCTTCTTGTATATTGTTCTTCCTTGATCACCTATGCTCTGATACCATGTAGAAATTCCCATTGTAGGTCACCTGGTAATGCAATGTAATAAAGAAAAACACTTGATCTACTTCTACAAACAATTTAACGGAAGCTTAATCGAACATGAGAAACATCAATAAGAACACATATAACTAATAAGAAGGAATCAATCACTCATAACACAGAAGAATTTACCCGGGGAAAGCCTCAAACTAAAATCCCAACTCTGTATTATCATACAAGTGGAAATATAGCCAGTATTACAAAAAGAATCAGCTCAAAAGCTATCTTGCTCTCTCTACAATACCTCTATTGCTCATAGACAGTCAAAGGCCTCTATCTAACCTATGGTCTACCCTCAAAGCCTCCTATTTCTTTGCACAATTTTGATTGGGGTCCAGTGCAGCCAGTTGTGTGAATTGGCCTCTTCACACACTCACCAACCTCTGATCCAACTATGCAGTCCTGAAGGAGATAAACCCTCATCATGGATGAGCTTCCTTTATAGGAAAAATATTCATCCAACTGATAGTACATTGTCCCTTCTCTAATCTCAACTGGGTCTCTATCTGAACTGACATGCATGAGTTATCCATGAGTGAATACTCAGTTATCTAAAATACAATAGTTACATGCATGCAAGCATTAACTAACTGAACTCTCATTAATTTAACAAACTCTTAAATTAATCTAACTAGACTTGACTCAGTTAACTAAGCCAACTAATTACAACTCAATATTACAGCTCATCCTTATCTCTTTAACTGATGGACAAATTCCTCAATTCATAGATAAATTTTTGCATGTCCTCACATAGACTTCAGGTTTGATTTTCCTTAACTAATTAACTCAAGATGAATTAATTAATTAATTTACAAACTGCTGTTAATATCAAATTCGAATTTTACTTCCTATTTTGAGTCCATGGACTGACTGAAATTGGAATCCATCCTGAACTGCTAAAAATAGAATTCTATTTTTAGCACTTCCATTTTTCATTCCCTGTTGCCCAATCCAGCACTAGTACTCAAACTTCTATTTTTAGTAGTGCTATTTTTAACACTTCTATTTTTAGCATTTCTTGTTTCCATTTTCAATATTATCCTTGCTGACACTCATGGGGGCACCGCGGGAGGGCATTACGTAGGAAGGGCGACCGCACAGAAGATCCTACGTGTAGGGTTGTGGTGGCCAACCCTCCATCAGGATTCAAAAGCTTACTGCAAGGCGTGCGATGTGTGTCAAAGGACTGGTAGGCAATCATCAAGAGATGAGCTGCATCTGAACCCACAGATAACGTTACAACCTTTTGAGAAATGGGCGATAGATTTTGTGGGACACATTCATCCCCAAGGAAAGAAGACAGGAGTGTGGTACATTATCACCGCGACTGAGCATTTGACTCGAGAGGTGGAGGCACAGCCTGTGAAGGATTGCACAGGTGTGACCACTGCGAAGTTTCTTTTTGGGTATGTACTAACGTGATTTGGGTGTCCAAATATTTTGATGAGTGATTGTAGTATGCACTTTCTGAAGGAGACAATTAGCACACTATCGGAGGAATTTCAGGTATATCCCTAGAAAAGCACGCCTTATCACCCACAAGCTAATGAGATGGTGGAAGCATTCAATAAGGTGTTGAAGAATGCGCTGACCAAGGTTTGCAACACTCAACAAAGTGATTGGGACCTACACATACCCACAGTACTATGGGCCTATCGAACGACATGCAAAAAGTTGAATGGTCAGACACCCTTTAGGCTTGTATATGGTGTTGTAGCAGTGATGCCCATGGAATACATTATGCCTAGTCTACGCATAGCAGCACTCACAGGTATGACAGATCGCAGAACCCTGGAAGTGAGGCTCGCACAGCTTGTTGAGCTCGAGGAAGAAAGATTTCCGGCTAGATTTCACCAACATGTCCAAAAGAAGTGCGAAAAATCCTGGCATGATTGGCACATTAAGTTGCGCACCTTTAAATTCAATGATCCAATTTTGTTATATGATAGCAAGTTTGATAAATTTCCAGGGAAATTCAGAATGCACTGGCTAGGGCCCTATGTCATTAAGGAGATTACCGATAGTGGAGCAGTTCAGTTGGTTAAATTGAATGGAGATCCCTTCCCAGGAAAGGTGTATGGCAGCCGATTGAAGCCATACATCGGTGATCCGGTAGGTGACTATATGAAGGTAGTATAGTCTTAGCACTCCAGGAAGCTGAAAGGAGGCATGGGACTATAAACTACATTGCCCGGGTTGGGGAACTACGCGAAGAGAGTTGTGCTACCTAGAGAAAAATCATGCAAGTAAGACGAAAAATGACCGTTAAAGTCACTATTCATGATTTGACGATAAGAATGTGGCCAAATGGAGCACGCGACTGGCATTTAAGACAAAATTTAAAGGTAAGGTCCTTTAAAATATGCCGCCAATCCAGCATTAATGAACCAAATGTGGGGGGAATGGTCGGATTTGAATTCAAAATGTCCTATAAATTACAGGTGGAGGCCTAACGAAAAACACTTGCCATTTTGAACATTGAGTTGGTGAGCTCTTAGATGTGCACGATCCACTCATTCCTCGAAGCATTGTTTGACAGCCTAGTGTTTGATCGATTTCCAGATTCCAACTGCAATTTTATCCGTGATTTTATCCCAGGATCTGAAGGTATGGATTCCAAAGTAGTGACAACCGATGGGGCTGTGCCAGAGGTTGTTATGGAGGCAGAGCGAGCTTCTCCAGAGGTATTAGCTGAAGTCCCCAAGTCACCACGGATGCCTAGACCGAAGCCTACCCTGACCAAGGAGAGTGCGAAGGATAAGAAGCACAAGCAAGCTGTGATACCGGGGCACGCATCGCCTAGAAGAAACACACTGAAGGACAAGCCCACCACACAAGAAAAGGGAAAAACCATTAACTTGGAGCTGGAGGAGGAAGAAATTGAGGACATCCCAATGGATGATGAGGATTCGGGGGTGGAAGTGGAGGAAGTTGAAGTCAAGGGTTTTGACCCTATCACTAAGTTTCCTGAATACATCCCTCCTCGCAAAGGCAAGACCAAAGTGCCGAAGGACATTGACGAAAGCAAGGTAGCCTTGCACACACCTATGTTTTCATATGAGATTTTCTTTCAAGGACCGCAAGGGAGTGGGTTTGAATTTGGCAGTGCTTCCTGGCGAAGCGCTCCACCTACTACAGGATGGACTGATCACAGAGCTGAGGGCCCGTGAACACTGCGCTTTGCAGGTAATCAGTGAGCAGAATATTAATAATGAACAGATGGCCTTGTAGTGAGACACCACCCTCACTTCCATGGTGGAACTTACCAACACAAATATGCGCATGATTAAGGCCATGAGGGAAGCCTGCCAAATGGTCCCTGAATTGGCCATTCCTGAGGATGCGGAGGCAGATGAACAAGTCTACAAGCTTGCTATAGGGGTGCGTGATGCTCGCACAGAGTTGGCTAAGGTTCAGCTAGAGCTGAACCTACAGATTGTAGATTTATAGTTGAAGGCCCAACCTTCAACTCCACCAGAAGTAAAGGAGTAGCATGCAACCGCTGTCACAGAGGCGATAGCGGTGGTAGACAGTGCAGTAGCAGACTGCACACAACTTTTTGAACAGTCGTTTGAGGTCCTGATGAGCCTGCAGGAGGATCCTAATGTACAATGGCTGGAGACAGAGGCATAAGAACTGCAGCAGTGCTATGACGAAGTAAAAGGTATAGCGTGCACCGTTGCTCTCACACAGAGACTGGCAAAGCTGCAAGAGGCCAAAACATTGAAGGAACAGGTAGATGCAGCACAGCACAAAGAGGCAGTGTTGAAGGTACGCTTGAAGCCTTGGTTGGACGAAGCTTATTCGATCATAGCCTCCATTGAAGGCAAGCTTGCTAATCTGCAAGCGACTTAGCAAAAGCTTCAGGCTGACAGTTCGGGACTAGTGATAGAGCAGTTGGTTGATGAAGTGAAGCAGGCGGCCGCACAGTGCACCGCCAAGGTTGCTGTCATACAGGTCGAGCTGGGAGGTCTTTGTGCCAAGATCTCTCCACCTGCAGAGTGACTCGGGGGCGAGTTACCATGTTTGTGTTGGGGGCCTGTTGGGAATAGGTTCCCCCAAGAGTAGTTTTGGGGCTAAAAGCCCATGTTTTGGTATAACTTTGTAATAAAGTTGTAAAAGTATCTGCATTCTGTGGTCGCGGAGTGCAAATATGTCAAGAGTCATAAAGGGTTGTCTGCCCTTAATTTGTAAAGTGTCAAGTCAACTGTAAAGATCTCCCCATGGTCCGCAGACCATGGGATTGTATAAAAAGGAGCTAAGTAAGTAAGCTCTAAGAAGGGAGTAGTGAAGAGAGAAGCATTGGAGTTTTGGTAGAGAAGTCAAAGGTTTTCAGGTCTTAGCGTAGGTAGAGGCTCTGTAGCTGAGTGCATAGAGGCCTAGGGTGGAAGTCCGCAACTGAGTGCGCGGACCCCTGCAATTGTGTGTGCAGTGCAGATAGAGTGTGTATTAAACTCGAAAATATCAATAAAGAGAAGTATTGTGCAATTACTGCGTATTTAGTTCTTGTTAATTTATCTTGTGTTCTGGGTTTAATTTATAATGTTTATTTGATGCACGAATATATGTGATTGTAGCGGTTAATTGAACGCAAGTAAGGATATCAGTTTATGTGGCACTAACTGTGATTGAGTAATAAAATAAGTAAAACACTTGAGGTAACTTGGGAACCTATACAATACATTGTCATAGCTGTGTGAAGGTCAATCGTACACCTTTGTGGAGGTACTAAAGGACTGAATAAAGGGTAGATTGATAGAGACCTAAGGCTTAGTGACCTGTGCGAAAGTAGGGGCAGAGGGTATAAACCGACATCACAACCATCTCAGGGTGTGGAAACTTGGTTCTAGCATCCCCTCATACTACTTCGGGTGAGACTTTAGTCCATGCTCCATGGGCTGATGCTGAAAGGGCTAGTAGTGTAGGGATTTGTTTAGCTAACTAACGTTGAACCTAGTCAGGCCCCACAAAGCCAACACAAGGCATAAAATTTTGAGGAAATGATTACAAATTTGAAGAAATCAAGTAATTATTATAAAAATTTGAGATCATTTCCCATTAAATTGAAGCCTCTTTCAACCTAAAACACTTATAAAAGTCTTCAATCTAGTTATCAGTTAAGAAATTTTTTCTTTGTAATGTAAATACTATTTGGAGATTTAGCATCTAAAAAGTTGAAAATATCATATGATGCTCTTAAGGAGTGAATGAACTTCCCCATCCAATAGTCATATATTTTCAGAGCATAATTCAAAAATATAATAAATTTAAAAGATATCATGAGCCTGCTTATCATGATCATGGGGAAAATATAGATTGACATTATCACTACTAGCCACCAAACCAGGATAATGGCTTATGATTATATAATTATAAGACAAGGAGTCTCATCACGAGCTAGATTATTCAATCCTATTATCACCCATGAGTGGAATTGTCATAATTTGGCTACCATACTAGGACAGTGGATTTTAAAAGAAAATTGATAAAGAATTAAAAGAACAAAATTTAAGATGTTACCTTTGAAAACATCAACTAAAGTGGATGGGATTCTAGTTCATTATCAGTTAAAAGGTAACCCTATCAAGGCTATGGATGCCTACTAGCAGCAGTGTCTCTACCTGTGTTAAGACAACTTCATCTAAAAAAAGGAAAAGCTTCAATAACCACCTACTTTATCTTTTTAACTGATTAATGACTGATACAGATAATGGATATTTTCATCTATAAAAGGTTGTTAGAAAGTTACAATGAAATGAGTTTTGATTTTCAGAGAAATCTTACTTACCTGATATATTTAAAGTTGTTGTTCTTTTCTGATTATTTTCTATTTTTTATTAAGATTAAATTTCATTATCTTTCTCAGAGATAACTGGTTCTTCCAGTGAATCGCCAATTGTTGTGTCACTCAAAAACCCCCCATTATTGTAGAAAAGTAACTTAGCCAAATAATGGGGACCCTTTTAAAATTTTAGAATAGAACCTTTAAATCAAATAAATAAAATAAATTCTAAAAAATAGGTCATCCTAAACCTAGGCCTTAATCCAAAAATAACTAAAAATGTCTTAATTGAGATTGATCCCATGTATTTTACTTATCCTTCATTGCGAATGAATTAACATACCAATAAAACCAATGTGTGATGCAAAAATACCCTAGCCCAACCAACCATAATTAAACTTACTATAAAATCTTAATGAAGAAAAAGGGGCCCCCACACATATAATGAATATTCCAGGGCCAATGATAAAGCCACGTCATCATTAAGCAAAATATCACAAAAGATGAATCAGCCAGCCTCATTATGATTATTAATAAAAACCTCGATAAAACCTTTTTTGTGATATCGTGCATATTGCATCACATCGCATTGCAAGATGTTAAGTGGTCTTCCCTCAAGAAACACTGATTGTGATAACTCATGCAATAATTTTCCCGTCGTATCTCTTAGCGAACATCGCCAATCGTATATCGCAAATGTTCACTTCGCAAAGCCATCGATGATCATATAAAATCACTTGCGATGTGATATAATCCAACGGGATGCTACCCTGTCCTAAAGACATGTGAAACCCATGTTTCTTCATTTATTATCAGTTATAATGATATTAATGGACCTTAGTTGTGTGAATGATTCAGTTGATTTCATTGAGCATTTTGGGATTTTTGTGTTAAATGTTTATTTTCATGCTATTATACCATTCTTTCCATAAGTCTTGAATGCTAATTGTTGCCCCATGTTCTTATCATATCTCCTCTGTAACAGGCTAGTCCCAAGAAACAAAGCTCAGGTGAGATGTCAAGGGCAACAAAGAAGAATAGGAAGAATGTGGCTCTAGCACCTTCAGCTCCATCCACTATAGAAGTAATGGAGATGCCTCCCCTATTTTATGATACTAAGTGTACTATGGACGCGGGAAGTTCTTCTTGGGAGGCGATTTACAGACTCTTCGAGGAAGAGGAACCCAGAGTAGTGGTCAAGCAAGCTACGACGGACGATACAACGTCTACATCTGAAACCACTTGGTCAGACATTGCCAACTCTCACCTCCATCACATAGCTGCTCGGGAAAAGCTCATGCCATATATAGACTTAGTGAAATGGGGGGTTGACGAAGTCAATATTGCAGATAGAACTTTCATAAATCTGAGGACTCAGGCCAAAAATGGTTCATTCAGAGCCAAATACCTCAAGAAAATGTATCACCTGTCGGCACCCCAGAAGATATATAATGCTCAATTCATTCAGAAGTTCGTGGAGAAGCATCCAATTCAATTGAAGCCGATAAGAAAATGGAGGCATGAGCCTAGCAATCACAAACATGAAGAAAAGGGTATGTATTCCCTTGCCTCTTGTTTCAGGGAAAACTAGTGTCGATTCGAACTGCTAGTCCCACTAAGATGGGTAGCTATCTTAGAAACAAACAATGAAAGCTTTTCAAGAGTTCCTTCATGTGTGATAGATGGAAGAGAAGAAAAGAGGACCAACCTAGATCTTCCACTTCAATCCTAGCTTGATTTCTCCTTTCCTTGATAGAATTTGCCACTCCTCTCCTACTTGTCCCGCTTCAAAGAGTACCTGTAGAGTCAAAGTAACAGCGAACTATCAAATAATTTCTATCTAAAACATCATAAACAATGCCAAATTAGAAACACATTGACCATACAATTGCATTCATAAACAATAAGATTCACAAATACACCATTATATGGAGGAAAACTCAAAGAAATTTATTAATAGTAATGTATGAGAGGATTACAACCCATCTGTCTGATCCAGCATCATCCTCCCAGTTGTAGAAGCCCTCTTCACCTCATGAACAAGAAAATCACCCAACAATGCAATGTCTCTTCTCACTAACAAACCAACAGCACTTCCTTACAAAATACAAAATTCCAGCCTCCAAATCTCTCAGATGAGGGATCCATTTATAGATATCTTGCAAGGGTGTGAGTCAGCTCTGGGTTTTTGATTAGTGTCATTCCACTGATAGTTCTTGGTTCCACTTGAATATTTCAATGATCTCTTACTCATCCCTGGGCGAATTCAAAGAGGCAAGTGTCACGGGAGAAGTTTCTGGAAGATTCCATGACATCCACCTTGCACTATCTATGCCATTTGTCTATTCTCGCTCATCACACCCCATAGAAGGCTATTTCAGTATGCATCACACATGTCCAGTTTGGCAGTCAGTATGCATCGCACCTTGCCCATGTAGCAGTCTATATGGTCCAGTTTTGGCCAGTTATGAGTAGTTTTTCAGGTGGAACTTCTGGGAAATGATGTAATCAGTTGACCATGATCCTTTAGGATATGAAACAACACTTTTAGGGACTTAAGGAGCCCTTAGTTTATGGACATATGAGTTTTGGGTTGTAGTGCCAAAATATTTCTATAACAGCTGCCCCCTAAAGCATGAGGTCATAAATCTTCTGATGTCGGGTGAAATGCTTTATCATGAGGATCTGAGGTATTCGTACTGGAAGATGACCTGTATAAGATACAATACAATACATCATCATCATATATTTTCATGATCCAGCTGAGGTGGGCATTCCCATGCTTAGCTTTACAAATTCATTTTCATGTACATAGGACAGACAATCGTCTATTGTTGCAGACTGGTGATTCTTCGCATGAAGGGTCATTTTCCCTGGCTTAGATGACTATCTATGCAGCTTCTGTGTACAATTGATGTCTTTATTTTCCTGAATATATCACAGCCTGGATGGATGAAACTAGATCCGGGGTCTTCAAAACTCATCCAATCTTCACCCGATGTACAAGTCGATCCATGTGAAAAGATGTTCTGAAGTCGAAGATGGAAAGACATCACCTGATTACCAGCCAATGATGTAAGCTGTTAACAGGCGCGAGAGGAGTCACCGATAATGATGATGACCCTCAAGGTACTACAGTACAATTCATGTGGTGTGAATATATGAGCCGATGTCGAACACCACGCAAAGTCTTTCGGTCGAAGGTCATTGGTGTAAATCTGTAGCCAGAAGTGAGAAACTTTCCATTGAGGCATGCAAGCTTCAAAGTACTGAAAGGGTTGTTTCTAAGTCAACTTCTTGGATAATGAGCTGATGTTGACAAGAAGTGACCTATCGTAGGAGGGCCTTGATGCATCCCACATCTACGACAAAAAACGAAGCAAATGATTTTTGTGGAGGTGAAAATGATCTGATGATATAAGGTTCAGGAATGGCGGTCATGAAAAATGAAGCGTGGATGTAATGCAGTGGATGAGGCATTTGCTGGATGGTGAATTCTTTGAATTACTTCTCTTGAACATATTGGAGACACTGATATGGACTGGTAGCATTAACCCCATGGATGGCATGGCGGACCAATGATGATGGTGAATGGAAAAAACCCAACCCAACTCAATCACGGTGATGGAGTGAAAGTGTCATGTTCAAGAGCGACTTGCTACCAATAAAGTTCTTCAAGTTTTCTTCCCATTTTTCCCCAGTCATTGCTAACCAGTACCTCTTTATTTTTGACAAGCTTGAGGAGGATAACATATGCTTGGTCTATAATTTGCCCTTTGGGCAAACCTGTCGCTTTGTGTTTAGCAAGCCTAGTGTCAATGAGACTCGTTCTTGTCTGGGTGGACAAGTTTGTCGCTATTGTTTTAACGAGTTTAACGACAAAGATAACTCGGTCCTTTTCATGTTTAGAGAGTTTGAAAAGGGACGAAAAGGAGACTCCAATAGTCCTTTTTCGTGGCATAATCCCTTAAGTCCGAAAAAGTGTAAAATAATATGAAAGGGATGACTTTTCGATAGTTTTAATGAGCTAACAAAGACAAGAGCTCAATCTTTTTGTTTAATAATCCCTCAAGTCCAAAAATATTAAAATATATGAGAGGGATGGCATTCCCTTTACTTTAACGAGCTAGAAAGGCCAATAGCTCGACAATCTTTTTATATTTAACGAGTCTAAAAAGAGTTTAAAAGAGACTCGTTTTTTAGGAATGAGTGGTATTTATAGGTAGCAGCTGGTTCCAGGTAATTTTGGAACTTCTCAAAACATGGCAGTGTGAAGAGGGTGGCAATCAGAATCACTTGTCGCAAGTGTTCCTCAAAAGGGGTAAATAATCAAGTGGAAGCGTATGGTTAGCTGAATGAATGGAGGTGATGAAAGGAACACAACCAAAGTTAAAAAGGGATGATAGCAAAGCGATCACAATGGTTATTTACCAACGGCAGGTTTATTTTTTAATGAGCTTGAACCTTGTGCCAACATGTGCTCAGTGCAGGTTGATTTTTTAACAAGCTTGAACCTTGCGAGAACATTGCTCTTTCTAGTCTTTTGATAATGTCTCTTGGTAGATTTAATTTTTTTTAATGAGCTTGAACACTACTATAACATGTGCTCATGACCTTTTTATGCAAGCTAGAAACGACCGAGCTACGAGGTTAAAGGGTTGAGAACCTACAAACTAAGAAAATCAAAGGTCATTTTTCACTTGCATGTAAGGTTTGCATGCCCCCGGGTCTTTCAATAAAAGGAAGTTTCCGAGTTACCAAATGGAAGTTCCTGTGGTTAGGCAGGATTGTTTCTGTCGACAGACAAAAAACTCTTCCTTTGCTTTGTCCATCGAAATAGACGAAGGTAACTGTTGTGAGCTTCCAATCACATAACGTACGAAGGTGAATGTTGTGAGCTTCCACTCACAATCGTACAAAGGAAATAATTGTGTCAGGCTGATTACATAACCTATACGGGAATGTTTTTCAGTCCAAGTATTATTACCTTTCAAGAAAATCTCACTTTTCCTCTAGGTTTGCCTGCCAAAGTAGACTAGGGTGCATGCCCCCTAATCTTCATCACCCACACCGAACTACTGTGGTAATTAGGTGGATGGAATGAAGGTTGAAGAGACATTGTTGATGCGAAGAGACCATTTAGGGATGATGGTTGATTTATAGTTGTGTTTGAACCGAAAAATGAAAGCTGGTCGACAAGTTGCACCAATCTGCTTTCATGTGGAAAACACATCACTTAAAAGAATGTGGAAACAATAGCTTCCATGCTATATATATAATCACGTCCAAGGAGTAGATCGTAATCTAGTGGACCTTGGACTACCATCACGTTCAAATGAACGGTTTTCTTTCTCAAAATTATAGGCAACTTTGGAAGGATCCCTAATGGTCGACTGGTTCCTTTGTTGAAGCTTAACAATTTTTTTTTTTTAGGAAAAAGCGATGGCGAACCAAGTGCTTTCCAAGCAGTTGAGGAAAGGATACTCATTGAATCCCCTTCATCTATGATAGTGCCAAACACGATCATTTTGTAAACTTGTACTATGATTCAGAATGGTACATTAGATGGTAGGCGAGGCTTCACTAGTTGATTCCAATCAAAGGAAACGACTAGACTACTCAGAGGAGGTACCGAATAAATGTCCGGATAAGTTTCATGAACTGGGGGGGTCTCTTCCTGTTGTGAAGGAATGGGTGGATTTCCCCCAAGTTCACTAGACTCTGTATCGACAAAAAGAATTTGAACTATGTCATTCTCATTCTCTTTGGAAACTATATCATCTGAAGGTGGTTTTTCTGAAGGTAAGACTGGATCGACTGCCATCTCGACCACTTGAATTTGTTCCGATATGGACTCAGAAGATTCACTTTCAATGATAGGCGATTCAATCGAGAATTGAGTTATGTCAATCAGGTTTTCAACTAGCGAAGGACTTGGCAAGAGTTTCTTGTATCTAGGTGGAAGTTGCTGCGGTGAAGCAGGACGGTTATCCAAAATGCTTTTGGCTTCGTCCAAAAAAGGACAACGGTGAAGAGTATGATCAAGTTCACATAACCTACATGGAACTCTGACTTTTCCTTTCTATCTATTGACTTCGTTTTCACTAGTTGATGGTGTGCTATCAACCTGACTGTCAGAGGTTGATGACACCGAATGGTGCAACCGGGGAGACCATTCTCTCAAGATCCACGGGATGCAAGGGAAATCTTGATGGTAATGTCTCTCCTTGCAAATTACACATGGAGTTTTTGGTTTGGAAACTTTTGTGTGCAAATTTTCGCCAGATGATGCATTGTTATTCCCTTGTTTAGCTAGCTTCTTCTTCTTCTCCTTTCCTTTATTTTTCTTCTTAGCTACTTGGTTTTTAGTGTCACTAGTTTCACCAAGCGAAGAGGAAGAAGGGGAAGGAGAAACAAATGAAGTAGAAGGCGAAGGGGTAACTTCAGTATCATCTGGTTGCTGATTAGATTGTTGAGGAATTATGGTGTTTTGAATGACAGAGGTTGAGAAAAGCCATACTGGCAGGCCGATTGTGATTCTTAGAAGGGAAAATGTAGCCATATATGGAGAACCAATATCTCCCCAAGAGGAGAAAGGACTAGGATTCCCTCCAAGAGGGATTCCTTGATTGGTAGACTCCATTATCTCAACCTCAGATCAACGAAGGAACAAGGATGTTATTCCGATTAAAATAAATTTTAAGACACTTTGACACAACTTGCTTTTTCAATTTTTAAGAGTCAAGAAAAAGCTAAAGGTGACTCTAGTCACCTTCGATTTTTAATGAGCCTGAAGTGACAAGTGCTCAGATGGACCTTTTATTTTAAGGAGTTGAAAAGGAACAAAAGTGACTGCTCTGGAAGTCTAGACAAAGGGTTTACCAAACCGATCATAAAACTGCAAAATACACCTTGGTGATAAATGATAGAGAAATTACCAAGGACTTATGTACGGTAGTCAATCTTCCCAAATACTGTGTTCAGTGTATTACAATCAATAGGGCGGAAAACATGTCTTCCTAAGGATAAAGGATATCAGCCTATTGTGGTCTCCCAATATATACTCGATGGTACAGGGAGCACAAGTCCGTACTAGCACTTGTCGTATCAAAGAGGAGGAATCACCCAACCTTCGATGAAAACGATAGTTACCAGGTTTTACGACGCCAGAACACGTCTCTAGCCTAGACTTCTAGATGTGTTGCATTAGATTCCAAAGCATTTTTATGTTCATTGAGGTTTATTTTAGAGTTGATCTTGCTTAGAATTTAGTCTTTCAAGGTTCAATGCATGATGTAGATGTGAAATTCTTAAATATGCAATCTAAAATTATAAACAATCATTTATGTTCTTTTAGCAATGAAAATCCTAGCTACAAAGGAAAGAATATTATGATTTTCTTTCAGCAGAGAGCATAGAGCATACACTAAATGCACTTTCCTAAACCAAATTTTGCATGTAGTCAAAATGCAGATGCACATGCATGTATTTGTTTTCCACTTCCTTAATATGTGAATGATAAAAAGGAAAGCTAAGTACATGATCTGATAATCACCCTATGAGTGACCTCAGTTGAAGATTTATTAAACAAAAAGGTATTACAGACTCATGTGCTGGTGTGTGTATTCTGTGTTATTGAAACAACAGATCGATCAGATGGCCAATACACAGAAAATAAGTGGAAAGACAGTAGAGAAATACAGTAAGCAACACAAAGACACAAACAACTTTTAATAAGGAGTTCACCCTATTCTCCTGGGCTACGTCTCTAGTCCAGCTTCAGTGGTGGCCTTGTTTTATTGTGTCTTACAGCAGAGAAATTACAATACAGGGACTCAATGTGAGTTCTCTTGAAGCAGATTTTTCTTGGTAGGGTGGTTCTTAGATTCCCCAAGCCACTCGGAGTTCACAGATTCTTTTCCTTCCTACCAGCTCTGTGACCCTCGGTCTACAGTGGAAAGAGCCAACTATGATGGTCAATCTGGATAGATTCCTCTATGGGGAGGCTTGAATCTTCAAGCTCTCTAGTGCTCGACGCTGCCTGTGGTCAACTCGGCCCTCTGTCTTCTCTGCTTGGCTTTACTGCTTTCTGTGTTCAGTCCTCCTCTCAGGGTTCATTGTTCACTGTCTCTCTTGGTCGCTTGGACTCCTCTCTATTCCTCCTCTCTCAATCTCTATTCGACTGTCTCTGTTCATGGCTTTAGCCATTCGATCTCCATGCCTGTTCGGTTCCTCTCCCACCTACGTCGATTTGCCTACTACCTACGTGCTTGGAGTTCCCTATTCGGCGTCAGCATGAACGCTCAGGAAGTAGCCACGCGTCCCCATCGGAACAGCGCCAGCCTGCTCGTCGATTCGTTTCTTCGGTTATGTCGTGGATACATTCTTTCTCCACCGTGGCAGTCAACGGATTCCAAATCCCCTTAAATCGCGGCTTAATTCCCTGTCGATTCCACTTCTGTCTATCGGGTGCAATCTCAGCCATTCGATTTGGGCTCCTCAAGATCCGACGTCATATGCACATCGAGCGCAGTTGACTTTCTCGACTGATAATGCGCGATCACGGCGGGTTTCTCTCACCTTCGCTGCCACGCATCGATCGTTGAGTGGGATCACTCCGCTTTCCTCCAAAACCTCTTACCGTTCAAGGGCGCCTCGATAAAAACCGTCGATTTCCATGTCGTGGGTCCCACCTTCGTACGTTGGTGCTTTTCGTTTTCTCCACCCGCGGTCCTCTGGCTCCCAACGCAACCAAGGGCTTAAGGCCCCTCCATTTCGGCCCTATTTTCCCAGCGATGCGCGAATAGCGCTAGGCACTAATCGTGCATCGAAAATCAGCTCCTTTTCCCATCCTGGGGCTTCCAGGGGCTACATCGACCTCTTGCGCAGTCTCCATGGGCCTCGGTCAGCGCGCTTTGACCGAGGTCCTCGTCGTTCCATGCCGGCTGCCATGGCCATTGGCTCAGGGTGTTTTCAATTGTTGTTTTGGATTTCATTCAAGATTTGTTCGACCTGATTTAGTCACGGTTCTTTGACAGTCGTTTATGGATCTAATTCGGATCACGGTCTCCCTACTGAAAAAGATTTTGGACCACCAAAAGTGATTTTCTTCAAGCATAAACTAGGTGAGGAAACTTATGTCTTATTTGTCCAATCTCAATCCACTTCGCACTGCTTGGCTTCAAACCTTTAAGCCCAATCCTAAGGTATTCCACTTGTCCACTGCGCTTCATCCTTACCTTCCTATCCAGCACTGTATCTTCCTGCATCTCATTAAGATATTCAGGTATCAGGTCATCAACAGAAGATAATTGACTCTGCTCTTTAGGGTCCTCAATCATTGAAGGTTCATACAACCTCAAGCAATCTGCGTTCACGACTGAGTAGATGTGCATGTAAGCTGGCAGATCAAGGTGAAAAGAATTTTCACCAATCTTCTCAAGTATCCTGAAGGGTCCATACCTTATAGGTTTTAGCTTCTTAAATTCACCTTGCATCCTGTCCTTGCTGATATACAACCAGACTTGGTCTCCAACTTGAAAACTATGCTCCATCCAATGCTTATCATGCCTAGCCTTGTACTTGGCCTGGCTCTTTTCCAGTTGTTCCTGTACTTCCTGGTGGATCTCTTGGATCTGTTCAATGAACCTAATTGCCCTATCCACATTACTGTGTCTATCAACCATGGTATCTTTACCAAAGACAAAATCCAAGGGAGACTTTGGTATGAAACCAAAGCAGGTCTCAAAAGAATATCTCTGGGTAGAAGAGTGTTTGGCTCTATTGTAAGCATGCTGCACATAACACAAGTGTTCATCCCAAAGCTTAGGGTGTTTGCTACAATATCCTCTCAATAACTGGATCATTGTCCTGTTAACTACTTCTGTCTGGCCATCTGTTTGTGGATGAAAAGCTGTGCTTTTCTTTAATTTGGTGTCCATTAGTTCCCACAGACTTGACCAAAACTTCCCCACAAATCGGGTGTCTCGATCAAATACAATAGAAGTGGGTAATCCGAAATGAACCCATACATGTTCAAAGAATAATTTTGCAGTTTGTTCAGCTGTAATTTGTTTACTACAGGGTATCAAAATACACATTTTTCTGAACCTATCCACAACAACATATAGATAATCATGACCTTTCCTAGATTTAGGCAGTCCTCCCACGAAATCCATGGAAATTCTTTCCCAAGGGTGAGAAGGAACTAGCAAGGGAGTGTATAAGCCTAGTTTTCTGTTGCTGGGCTTGCTTTTAGCACACATAGCACACCCCTTTACATATCTAGAAACTGTCTCACTCATTCTTGGCCAATAGCAGAACCTTTGCAGCTGTGCAACTATTTTACTTACCCCAAAGTGACCTGATATCAGAGAAGTGTGTGCTTCCCTAATTATCTTTGCTCTCTCAGTTTGTGGAATGCAGAGTTTCCCACAATGATATAAGAGTCAGTCCTTCACATGATAGTCCAATTCTTCTACTCTTTTGCCTTGACTCAAAGTTTCATATACATCTTTAAAGTCCATATCCTGAGCATATTGTTCTATGTAGCTTTCATGCAGCACAAAATTATGCTTAAGTATGGTAGATGCATTTATAATGGGTCTAGATAACATGTCTGCAACCTTGTTATGTATGCCCTTTTTATATCTGATGACTAAATGAAACTGTTGTAGAAAACCCATCCATATGTAATGTCTTGACTGTTGCAACTTAGTTTGGGAGTGTATATATTGAAGTGGTTGATGATTAGTATGTATTACTGTTTCTTTACCCATTAAGTAATGTTTCCACTTTTTCACACTCTGAACTAATGCATACAATTCTTTATCATAGGTAGGATAGTTAACTACTGTAGGATTAAAAGTCTCAGAATGATAACATATGGGTTTACCATGCTGTGTCAACACTGATCCCATGGCATAGTCACTGGCATCAGTTTGGATCTCAAATGGTCTTTGTAGATCTGGCAGTGCTAGTACAGGTGCTGTACTAATTTTTTCTTTCAAGGTGTCGAAGGCTTTCTGTTGTTTGCCTCCCCACTTAAACACCTTGTTCAATCTTGTCAAAGCATGTAAGGGAGCTGTAATTGAGGAAAAATTTGAAATGGACTTCCTCCAATATTGTGTTGCTCCTAAGAAGCTTCTCACTTCTGAAGCAGACTTGGGTTTAGGCCAGTTTACAATGACTGCCACTTTAGAGGGATCTATTTTCAATTCACCTCCCCCTACTATATGACCCAAATAATTTAGAGAGGTTTTGCCAAATTCACATTTGGAGAGTTTAACATAAAGTTTTTCTCTTTTCAAAACATCTAATGTTCGCTTAACATGCTTTAAATGTTCTTCCCACGTTTTACTAGAAATCAGAATGTCATCCAGATACACAATAACAAAATCATCAAGAAAAGGTCTGAGTACATCATTCATTAATCTCATGAAAGTAGCAGGGGCATTGGTCAAGCCAAAAGGAATAACTAGCCATTCATACAATCCCTGCTTTGTTTTGAAAGCAGTCTTCCATGCATCTTGCTCTGCAACTCTGACCTAATGGTATCCACTGTGCAAATCCAGCTTGGTGAAATAAACAGCTTCCTTCAGTTGATCTAAAAGATCATCTATGCGAGGAAGGGGATAACGATTTTTTATTGTTATTTTATTCAGTGCTCGATAATCAATGCACATTCTCCATGAGCCATCTTTCTTTCTCACCAAAACAATTGGTGACCCACATGGTGATGTGCTAGGCCTGATGAACCCTTTCTCGAGCAACTCCTGCACCTGCTTCTTGATTTCAGCATTCTCTAAAGCAGATAACCTGTAAATCCCAATGTTAGGCAAAGTACATCTTGCTGCAAAATAATATCATGTACTATTCCCTTTTTGGGTGGCAGACCTTGAGGTTCTTGAAACAAGACATCATACTCTGAAACAATCTTTTCTATATCAACTTGCTGATCAGAATTACAACCCTCAAATACATTGGTTTTATCATTTTTCTTTTCCTTTACAACCATTAGTAAGAACTATTTGCAGGAATTTATCATTCTTTTCATCTGTCCTCAGTTTATGAGAGTATAATTATTCTTAAGCTTATGAGCTCTTACAAAGTATTTGATTCCATCTTTAACAAGTAGATACTTGTTCTCAGCTCTATAGAAAATAGCCTTTCTATCATACAAGTAAGGACTTCCTAAAACAATTCCACATATATCCAAAGGAATTACATCTAACTCAACCTCATCTACAAATGTTGACCCAAAAGAAAACTTGAGGTTGCACTGTCTAGTCACTTGTAGTTGTGCTTTATCATTCAACCATCCTAATGGGTATGGCTTCTTATGAGGTGTAGTTGCTAATCCCAATTTCTTTACAATTGCTTCAGAAATCAGATTTACTTGTGAGCCACTATCAAACAAAGTATCAATATTTTGATTTCTAGAAACAACTCGAATATGGAAAAGCTCATGTCTTTTTCTCTCATGTTCTTTATCAAGAACAGATTGAACAGAATTACTAGTAGATGCTTCAGAATTCTTACCTTTTATACCTGTGGCTGCAATGATTGTTTCATCTCTTGGGTCTAACCCCAAATCTTTCTGAATAGCTACATCAGTCTTCTTCTTCTTGCCCTTGGACTTCTTAGGCCTTAGCTATGGATGCAGAATCCAACAGTGCTCATCATCATGCCCCTCCTTTTTACAGTGAGTGCATAAAGCTTTGCCTTTCTATGCAGTGTTAGCCTTCCTTGCTTTCCACTTCTGCTTTCTTTTCTCCTTGCTCTTGCTTACAGTGGGTTGGGATGGTCCCCCAACTTCTGGATTTCCATTCTTTCCTCTAGCTTCTAGATGAGTAGCTTGTACAGATACCTCATCTATACTAGTGGGATTAAACATGAGGATGGTATGCCTCGTGTAGCTATGTAGACCACCAATGTACTTCAAAAGAGTTTCTGGTGAGTCTAATGGAATAATCAACATCAATGCTCTCTTTTTGAACTCTTGAGTATACCCTTGTACACTTTTTCCTTTCAACTGCCGAAGAGTTTGCCAACTCATCATGGCTTGTTGCATGTAGGCCAATGGATAGAACTGTTTTTTGATTGCAGTAACAAATTCACTCCAAACAGAGATGGTCTTACCATGCTTCCTCATATCAGCTTGGGTTCTGCCTTCCCACCAAGCCAAGGCAATGCCTCCTAGGCATAGGCTTGCCAGCTAAATCTTACTCTTGTCTGAGTCTATATTTTGTACTCTGCAATACACATGAATTTGTCTAATCCAATTGTCCAACTTTTTAGCATTTATCTCTCCATCATATATAGGCAAATCAAATTTAACATCTAACTTAATCAAAGATGCTTTCTTATTATGCACAGGGCTATTAGGAGGTGTAGGGAAGCTTTCTTCTTTCCCCTTTCCTTTGGAGTGGTCATGGGAATGAGATTCATCTTCTTCTTTATCTTGCTTAGAGCCTGATGAATCTTCACCCTTATGCTTTCTAAAGTCCCTATACATTTCTTCTACCATAGACTTTATAGCTAGGAAACGTTTTATGAATTGAGGGTCTGGCCCTATAGAACCTTCTTCTGACATTGTCTTCCGAGAATAGACTCTCCCAATTTCAGGATTAGTTTCCACCAACTCTCCTTCTCCTAATTTGAACTTTGATCTAGTGAGCATTCACAGATAAACCAACACAAGCTTGTCTAACCTTACAGCCAAGAGCTCTGATACCACTTGATCTGATAATCACCCTATGAGTGACCTCAATTGAAGATTTATTAAACAAAAAGGTATTACAGACCCATGTGCTGGTGTGTGTATTCTGTGTTATTGAAACAACGGATCGATCAGATTGCCAATACATAGAAAATAAGTGGAAAGACAGTAGAGAAATACAGTAAGCAACACAAAGACACAAACAATTTTTAATAAGGAGTTCACCCTATCCTCCAGGGCTACGTCTCTGGTCCAACTTCAGTGGTGGCCTTGTTTCATTGTGTCTTACAGCAGAGAAATTACAATACTGGGACTCAATGTGAGTTCTCTTGAAGCAGATTTTGCTTGGTAGGGTGGTTCTTGGATTCCCCAAGCCACTTGGAGTTCACAAACTCTTTTCCTTCCTACCAGCTCTGTGACCCTCGGTCTACAGTGGAAAGAGCCAACTATGATGCTCAATCCGGACAGATTCCTCTATGGGAAGGCTTGAATCTTCAAGCTCTCTGGTGCTCAATGCTACCTGTGGTTAGCTCGGCCCTCTGTCTCCTCTACTTGGCTTTACTGCTCTCTGTGTCCAGTCCTCCTCTCAGGGTTCACTGTTCACTGTCTCTCTTGGTCACTTGGACTCCTCTCTATTCCTTCTCTCTCAATCTCTATTCGACTGTCTTTGTTCATGGCTTTAGCCATTTGATCTCCATGCCTGTTCGGTTCCTCTCCCACCTACGTCGATTCACCTACCGCCTGCGTGCTTGGAGTTCCCTGTTGGGCGTCAGCATGAATGCTCGTGAAGTAGCCACGCGTCCCCATCGGAACAGCGCCATCCTGCTTGTTGATTTGTTTCTTCAGTTATGTCGTGGATACGTTCTTTCTCCACCGTGGCGGTCATCAGATTCCAAATCCCCTTAAATCACGGCTTAATTCCCTGTCGATTCCACTTCTGTCTATCGAGCGTAATCTCAACTGTTTGATCTGGGCTCCTCAAGATCCGACGTCATACGCATGTCGAACGCGGTTGACTTGCTCGACCGATAACGCGCAATCACGGCGGTTTTTCTCTCACCTCCGCTGCCACGCGTCGATCGTTGAGTGGGATCGCTCCACTCTCCTCCAAAACCTCTTACCGTTCAAGGGCGCCCCTATCAAAACCGTCGGTATCTAGGTCGTGGGTCCCACCTTTGTACGTTAGCACTTTTCATTTTCTCTGCCCGCGATCCTCTAGCTCCCAACGCGACCAAGGGCTTAAGGCCCCTCCATTTCGGCCCTATTTGCCCAACGATGCGCGATTATCAGCTCCTTTTCTTGTTCCGGGGTTCCCAGGGGATACATCGACCTCCTGCGCAGTATCCATGGGCCTCGGTCAGCGTGCTTTGATCGAGGTCCTCGTTGTTCCATGGCAGCCCGCTAATCGTGCATCGAAAATCAACTCCTTTTACCGTTTCGGGGCTCCGAGGGGCTACATCGACCTCCTACGTAGTTTCCATGGGCCTCGGTCAGCGTGCTTTGACCGAGGTCCTCGTCGTTCCATGCCAGCTACCATGGCCACTGGTTTAGGGTGTTTTCGATTGCTGTTTTGGATTTCATTCGAGATTTTTTCGACCTCATTTAGTCACAATTCTTTGACAATCATTTATGGATCCGATTCGGATCAGTACAGATCTGAACTAGTTTTCTTTCAAAGCGACATTACTAACAATTTTCTTTTCAAAACGAAAGGAAGACTAAGATGACACTTTTCAATTTTGAAATGAAAACTGTAAAACGACACTTCAAATACTAATAACTCAAATCAAGTACAATGACAAAAGTACAATCAACTATCTAGAAGAGGAAGACTTTATGACACTCTTCTTTTGATTTAAAATGATAATTACGACACTTGCATCAAAAATGACAGTTCGATTAGGCTACTTTCGACAAAGGAAGACTGTAAATGATTGACAAATACACAAAACATTTACGAT
This sequence comes from Pinus tabuliformis, assembly GCA_031772625.1. Classification (NCBI taxonomy): domain Eukaryota; kingdom Viridiplantae; phylum Streptophyta; class Pinopsida; order Pinales; family Pinaceae; genus Pinus; species Pinus tabuliformis. The sequence goes on along the minus strand of CM062815.1, from coordinate 1,084,282,554 downwards.
TCCTAACTAATGGAGGCTGAAATAATGTGAAGGAAGAAGGTTACAGCAAGAAGGTACTGATCATGAATAGCAAAACTATTGAACAAAGCTGAAAACAAGGAGGAAAAACCAACTTTCAGAAAAAGAAAGCAGTATTACTCAATCATCGCACCTGCAACACAGGGAAACAAGGATGCATCTCACCTTCAACACACGAGAGGTGCGATGCATCCAGGTTTCACAGTTATAGACAGTGCGATGGGCTGGGGAGCGAAACTGAGCTTGGCTTTTGCTCAAAATTTGTAGCTAAGTTCAGTGATTTAGGCTGAGTAATGATGTACAGTAAAAACAAAGCATAAGGGTAAGATCTGATGAGGTTCTAAGCTACCACAAGGGCACTTAGAATTCTTTGTAAGTCAGATGTTCAGTTCATAAACCAACCCAGAGATTGACTGAAGCAACATTCATCTACTTCGCAATTGCATAGCAAAGGCGTTTCGAAGGCTAGCTGGCTAACTTCAGGCTCTGTCTGTAGTTTATAAAGCAAACAATAAACAAACTATTCGTTCCCTAATGGAGTCACCATTTTGTTTAAGGGAAAACTAGTGTTAATTCAAACTGCTAGTCCCACTAAGACGGGTAGCTATCTTAGAAACAAACAATGAAAGCTTTTCAAGATTTCCTTTAAGTGTGATAGATGGAAGAGAAGAAAAGAGGACCAACCTGGATCTTCCGCTTTGATCCTAGCTTGATTTCTCCTTTCCTTGATAGAATTTGCCACTCCTCTCCTACTTGTCCCGCTTCAAAGAGTACCTATAGAGTCAAAGTAACAGCAAACTATCAAAGCATCTCTATCTAAAACATCATAAACAATGTGGAATCAGAAACACATTGACCATACAATTGCATTCATAAACAATAAGATTCACAAATACACGATTATATGGAGGAAAACTCAAAGAAATTTATTAATAGTAATGTAAGAGAGGATTAAAACCCAGCTGTCTGATCCAGCATCATCCTCCCAGTTGTAGAAGCACTCTTCACCTCATGAACAAGCAAATCACCCAACAATGCAATGTCTCTTCTCACCAACAAACCAACAGTACTTCCTTACAAAATACAAAATTCCAGCCTCCAGATCTCTCAGATGAGGGATCCATTTATAGATGTCTTGCAAGGGTGTGAGCCAGCTCTGGGTTTTTTATTAGTGTCATTCCACTAATAGTTCTTGGTTCCACTTGGAGATTTCAATGATCTCTTACTCATCCCTAGGCGAATTCAGAGAGGCAAGTGTCACAGGAGAAGTTTCTGGAAGATTCCATGACATCCACCTTGCAAACTATCTCTGCCATTTGTCTATTCTCGCTCATCGCACCCCACAGAAGGCCATTTCAGTATCCATCACACCTGGCCAGTTTGGCAGTCAGTATGCATCGCACCTTGCCCATGGAGCAGTCTGTATGGTCCAGTTTTGGCAAGTTCTAAGTAGTTTTTTAGGTGGAACTTCTGGGAAATGATGTAATCAATTGACCATGATCCTTTAGGGTAGGAAACAATACTTTTAGGGACTTAAAAATCCCTTAGTTTATGGACATATGAGTTTGGGGTTGTAGTGCCCAAATATGTCTATAAAACCTCTCTTGCTGGTCCTTATTGTCATATCGCGTCTATGATGTGTAGGTTGTTTGGGCAACCAAACACACAGAAATTCATTGTAGAGTGGGTTCCTTTAATAGAAGCTACTTCAGAAGCCTATATCATGGATTGGGAAACTATTTTGTCAAACAATTTGGCTACACATATTTTAGCTTATAGGAGTAAATACAACATGTTTACCAATGAGATTCCTCCCTTTTTTATGAGTGCATATATCATGGACGCGCTATGCTTCACATTCGACTTTCCATCCATGGGATGGAAATGGACTATAGAGGATCCTACCCCTATTCACATATACCATAATATTCTTTGGGAAACCAACTATCAGCCCCACTTTCACAATATTTTCCATGGGGTATTGTTTTCAATCTATAAAGTCATTTTTAATGAAAGGCTCCCCAGATTTTCTAAGGAAGCTTTAGATGACCTCACGGTGATGGGAAAATGGCTTGGGTAGGAATTTTTCACATATGTCAAGATCTATGGGAGCTTATATGCCCCACGTGTTCTCCCTCTCTATGCTCTAGATAAACTCTTGGCTAGGGAGGTCGCATATCAAACCATAGGAAATGGGTTAACCAAATTCCTTAAGGAAGCAAAGAAATCTATTTGGCCCCCTTTTCCTATCCACTGCGGAGTTTTCACACTGGAAAATTTCAAGCATGTGACCCTTGAGATTAAAAAAATCCTATGCATGAAGTTTTCTACTATCCCACCTAGACAATATGACCTTGATAAAAAGTCTCAGAATGTTACTGCACAGGTCAAGGTGAGACAATTTCAACATGAGCCAGATATTTTTGATGATCTTTTTGAAACAGTTGTTGATTATCAATAGGTTGAGGCATTAGCCAAAGCTCGCCTTAGCCCAACAGATTCAGAAAAGTTCATACAATATAGAAATAATAGATTGGAGAAGATCCCCGTTTACATGCTCAACATTTCGTAACCAGTCCCGGATCAAGAACATATTACAACCCAGGTTCTAAAGGAAACAGAGGTTGAGAAGGGAAATTCCCAAAGCACTTCATCAACACAACAGGCCAAGGAATTACTGCCAACTAGCAAGTTAGACAAATTTTGGGAATAATTTGATAAAATTGTGAATAAGACCTCTTCAGAGACACAGACCATTGATCCTATTGAGAATTTCAAGACTCATGAAGTTACTAAGAAGACTCTGCTTACCTTTCAATCTTCCGACAAGGATGTCAGTACTGATGACTTGGAAGTCATCCCAACACATCCTACATCGAAAGTCATCCTTAAAATTGAAGATATACCTCCACTAGATGTATTTTACAGCCCTAATCATAAAGTAGTCATGACAAGGAAGAAAAAGAAGAGAAGAATAGAACAATCCCAAGCCTTGATTCCTGGAGATGGACCTTTATATGTCTTGTGGAAGGATTCTCAAATTAATCTAGCCGATGACCTTACAAGGTTGTCACAGTTCGTGGGGACGTATGCAACTGTAACTGTCGATAAGGCATCAAACATGCCACTGCTCTTAAGGGAGAAGGATGATACAATAATTCAGTTGGAACAAGCTTTATCAAGTGTGAAACAGATTATTGGTGAAGAATGGTACGTACAAATGACACAATTGTAGAAGAGCTTTGATGAAATGAAGCTTCAACATGAAGCAGACATCAAAGGCAAGGATGAACAACTTTAACAACTTCAGCTAAGGATTGATCAACTCAAAGATAATCCTAAGCTTGAATAATTCAAGAAGGAAGCGACAAAACTTAACACTCTCCTGGCTCAACAATATGTTGCATTTTGTCAAAAGCTGACAATAGTCAATGATCTATGTAAAACAAGTGATTCACTGATGAATTAGTTGTCTGACCTGAGGACATACTTCGATGACATAGAAGAGAAGATCTCTGACTATATCACCTAGCAAGACAGCGCAGAAGGCAGAGCAACTAATCCTCCAAGGATTCAGGACACACAGAAGGAAATCCTTTTTCAGGATTGGGACATGAGAATGAAACAGGCATAGGCAGCCATTTTCAGTGCAAGGGACGTTGCAAATAATATCATGGAGACCATTCGCGAAAACCTTTTCAATGCCAACTTGATTCAAGAATGCCCCATAGATACATTGTTAGATGTCAAGATACTCATGAAGCATTGGCAGGATTGGTCCAAGACAAAGGCAAATAACATAAACAAGTTATCTAAGTTAAACTTTGAACACTATTGGAAACACTTGGTTAAACCACACAGCCAATGGCTTATGTTACGATGTTTGACAAATAGTATTGTCCACATGTTACCAGCTCTCTCCAATGCGATTTATGCATGCCAGATGCGACTCAACCCAGCTCATCCTCCATAATTAAAGCCCATAATGGATATTTATGAATTGGGCAATAAATGAAAGCACAACATGCTTCTCATTATGGATGATTGGTTCCAACAGACTCTATTTTTGTCTTTTAGTTATATATTAATGGAATTTGTTTGAACCTCCTTAAAATTTTGAGTATTCGCTCTTTTTGTAATTTATATTTTTATAAATACCCCTTTCATGTATTTAGAAAGGGGTTCTGAATTGTTGTAAGGAAACTTAAGAGACTCGCACTATTGTATCTTTGAAGTAACTTAATAGGAAAGAGGAACCAAGATTGTTTTATTTCCATAAGAAGAGCATCAATCTATCTGGTACTATTATTCTTGTTTTATTGTTGTGTTTATATTTGATGACAATCACATACTTTCTTTATTGTTTTTGTTGTGTATGATCTTATATATTATTGAATACTTATTCACTATTGAAGAGTACAAAGTTGATATTCATGAATGCATTATAGAAACAACGAAATCTTATATGTGATATTTTTTAAAACAATTAATTTGATTAACTATTTAATCAAATTAATTATCTTTCTTGTATTCATTTCTTGAAATGCTATATGATCTATATTGTTTAGCACATTAAATAATCTTTAAATCACGGGATAAGGATGAGTTTAATCTCGGGAAATAAATACTTAGATATATATATATGTGTGTGTGTGTGTGTGTATTACTTTCATCTCCATCCACCATATCCCTTTTACTCACAATTATACTCCAAATCCCATCATATACACTTAAAGGGAAACTAGTCCCTTGATCCCCAGTTGGAGCCACTATTCCAAATGGATACGAAACGATTTTCAAGTTCCCGATGAGGTGGTTATCCCCGATGTTGAGGCAACGACATTCCAGGCCTTCAACACGATGGCGTGAAAGTACTTTGTTAATTGCCATGAATGTTTATCGGAACTACCCCATTAGATCATGTTTGTTTGTTGTTGAACATTGGTATAAAGGGAAAGTTCAGTGATCCAATATCGAATGAGACCTAGTGCCTTTTTTCCAGCACTCCTGGTCACTGAAGCTAGTCATATGCAAAGTAACGAGATAGGAACCTAGGGATAAATTTTTGAGGTTTCACCTGTGTCTATTTATTAATAACTTTGGCATTTTATTTAGAGAGTGATTAGCACAAACTTAGAGAAATTATTATACCTGTCAAAGGAGAGTTATATTACACTTGGTTGATCATCAAACTTATTTGACTTTCAATTAATTTTCAAAATTTTCAAAACAATTTATAAAGTATATAGAAGTTTTTATTAAAATCGAATATTAAATTGAATATTTTGAAAAATTAGAAAAAAAATGATAATTTTTTAAAAGATAAATTCCTATTTTCTAATCGGTGGATGTGTAAGATGTAACCAATTTACCTTCTTTTAAATAGAACCCTCATTGTTAAAAATTATTTAAAAAATTAAAAATAGCAAAAAAAATCCCACTTTTGCCAAATTTCCTAACCATTAATGACAATTTAGTACTTATGAATTTTGTACAGTTTATTAATAATGAAGCATAATCAAATATGGTATTTTCATTTACCTAGCCAGGACCAAATGCTCGTACTTTCCACTTCTATTCATAAGTCAGTGAACTAATAGATAAAATGTGAACAGAATTGAAAAGAAAGAGTTGTAGCTCTCAGGTGTGGCCTGCACCTGGAGACTACACTCACCAAAACAGAGAGATCAATCTCGTACACTCTATTCCCAATCAATCAAAGATTACATCATTAAATACAATACTAGGAAATAGGAAGTTGCACCCAAACCCCATAATTATAGGAACTAATCCTAAACTAGGGAGAAAGTTACAACAACGTAACTATTTTCTCCATTAATAACAAAATAATATTAGCTATTCTCAACTCCCCCCCTTAATGGAGAAAGGGTTCTCCTGAAATCCTAGCATCTTTCTAAACAATTCAAATTTCACTCGTGCAAGAGGCTTTGTAAAAATATTAGCCACATTGTCACAAGTTTTACAATATTCGACAGCAATTTCTTTTGACTGTATTTTTTCTCTAACAAAGTGAAACTGGGTGTCTATGTGTTTGGTGTTTTTGTGAAACACTGGATTGTATGCTAATTTAATGGTGCTCTGGTTGTCGCTTTTGATGGAAGTGGGATTTTTCTGTTCTTTTCCTGCATCTTTAAGAAGCCTTCTCAACCAGATCGCTTCACACATTCCTGCACACAATGCTTGATACTCAGCTTCACATGACGACAGAGCTACAGTACTCTGTTTCTTGCTGCTCCAAGCTATGACCCCGGAACCTATGTTGAATGCATAACCTGTGATGGACCTCCGATCATCCAGGTTACCTGCCCAGTCTGAGTCTGAAAAACCTGCTAGAGTAACATCAGATACATCAGTGTATAAAATACCAAAATGAACAGTACCACAAAGATACCTCAACACGCTTTTTGCTGCTGTCCAGTGACTTTCACTCAGTTTTGACATGAATTGGCTTAATACACTAACTGAGTATGCCAAGTCGGGTCTGGTTGTTGTAAGATATATCAGGCTGCCAACCAGCTGTCTGTACATTGTGGCATCAACCTCCTTAGTGCCATCATCACTGCTCAATTTCAGATTCTGCTGCAAAGGTGTCGCTGTTGTTCTACACTGATCCATACCAAACTTTTCCAACAGATTTCTAGCATACTTCCCTTGGGTAAGAAAAGTTTTCCTAGTATCTCTAAATACTTCTAATCCCAGACAATAGTGAAGGCTTCCAAGATCCTTCATTTCAAAAACTTGTGCCATAAGTCTTTTGATTCCTTTGATTAAATCATCTGCATTTCCTGTTATAATCATGTCATCCACATACAAAGAAATCAAAATAATCTGCCCCTGATTATTGTACTTGGTATACAAATTTGGGTCATTTAAGCTTCTATGGAAACCATACTCTATAAAGAAAGAATCAACCTTTTCGTACCAAGACCTGGGTTCTTGCTTTAAACCATATAAAGCCTTTTTCAATCTGCAAACAAGATGTTCCTGCCCCTGCTTTACATATCCTTCTGGTTGTACTAAGTAAATTTCCTCTTTTAAATCACCATTTAAAAATGCAGATTTAACATCAAGCTGGTGTAATTCCCAATTACATTTAGTAGCTAAAGCAATAAGCATTCTGATTGTATTTAGCTTTGCTACAGGTGCAAAAGTATCATCAAAATCTATACCTTCCTGCTGTGAGTATCCTTTTGCCACCAACCTAGCTTTTAACTTATCTATACTTCCATCTGCATTAATTTTGGGTTTAAACAGCCACTTGCATCCTATGGGTGTTTTGTTTTTAGGCAGCTCAACTAAATCCCAAGTATCATTTCTAAGAATTGATTCCATTTCCTCATTCATTGCAGCTCTCCATTCCTTAAATTGACTAGCTTCTTTATAATTAGAGGGCTCTATAATGTTCAAAACTTTTGACATCAAAGCATAGTTTCTCAACTTCAATGGTAATTGAGTCTTCCTACCTGACCTCCTTGGTAGGGGACTTACCTCAAATTTGTTTTCTTCTGCAATAACTGAGCCTGCTCTTTCACCTTCTTGCTGTTCTTCTTCATTCTCTTCTTTCTGCTCCTGTTCCTGCTCCCTTTCATCCTCGCTGCTTTCCTCCAACAGAAATGGAATGTGCCAATCATCTCCAACATCAGCTTTCCTTTCTTGTACCTGTTCATGAAAGACTACATCTCTACTTGCAAATGTCTTACGAGACTCAGGATTGAACAGTTTGTATGCTTTAAACTCTGTGCCATAACCAACAAAGATGCATTTGACTGCCTTAGGGTCTAGTTTCTTTCTATCAGCTTTGGGTACATGTGCAAATGCCTTTGACCCAAAGACTCTTAAGTGATTTACTGCTGGTTTAAATCCATACAAGGCTTCAAAAGGAGTTTTGAAGCCAAGAAACCTAGTAGGACTTCTATTTTTCAAATATACAGCAGTATTTATTGCTTCTGCCCAAAAAGTATTAGATAGACCCTTACCTTGCAGCATGCTCCTTGCGCACTCTACCAGGGTTCTATTTTTACGTTCTGCAACTCCGTTTTGCTGTGGTGTGTGCGGCACTGTATACTGCTGAACAATCTCGTGAGATTTGCAGTATTTCATGAATTCCTTTAATTTGTATTCTCCTCCTTGATCAGATCGGAGAATTTTAATACTTTTTCCAAACTGTTTTTCCACCAGGGTTTTGAATTCTATAAAACATTGGAAAGTCTGACTTTTCTTGTTTAAAAAATAAACCCATGAATACCTAGTGCAATCATCAGTAAACAACAAAAAATAGTATGCTCCCCCTAGCGACCTTGTCTGCATGGGACCGCATACATCAGTGTGCACTAGTTCTAAAATTTATGTTTGCCTCCTCCTATCATGCACAAGGAACTGTTCTCTGTGCATCTTTCCTAAGGCACAACCATCACAGTTTAACTGAATGTTACGAAAGATGGGGAGACCTTCGACCATACCTTTCTTCTGTAACAACATGAGATCCTGCAGATTCAGATGACCAAACCTCTGATGCCAGAGTTGTTCAGCTGTCGACTCTCCTGCAACCATGGCTTGCTTTGATATACTTTTTGCATCCAATCTGTATAGGCTTCCAACTCGCATGCCTGTTGCAACAATTTCATTCCTGCAATCCTTTATCACACAGTGAGTCTTGAAGAATTCGACATTCATATCTTGGTCAGCCATCATGGATACAGATATCAGGTTTTTCTTTATTCCGGGTACATATAGAACATTTGAAAGGTGACTAATTTTTCCATTTGGTAACTTAACTGAAATCACCCCATGACCTTTAATCTGATATCCATTATCATCCCCTAGATATATTTTTGATCCATTTATAATTTCTTCAAGACTGTCGAAAAATTCTTTATTACCTGTCATGTGAGAGGATGCTCCCGAATCGACATACCAGATGTCATCTTCATTTGATGCAGAAAGGGCACAGTCGACTGTGAACAGTCGAAATTCATCACTGAAGTCTTCTTCTTCAACAAAATATCCTCTGTGTTTTGGATTTGCCTGTCTCCTCCTTGCCTCATCAGCCTGCCTCTTATGATAACAATCTCTCTGTATATGACCCTTCTTTCCACAATAAAAACATTTCTTTTCAGAATGATTTGCAAGCATACCTTTATGAGAATGCAGATTCTTCTGTGATGTTCCTCCTTTCTGGACTAATTGCTGCTGTGACTGCTTCCCTTTAGATAGTCGTCGTTTTGCCACCAGCGCGAGATCGTCACTTTGGGGGTTCAGATTCAGGTTCTGTCATCGCTCTTCCTCTTGCTGCAAGATCACAATGAGATCATCAAACGTGGGTGTTTTCTCCCTTGCCGAGACTCCAGTGATGAAAATTTGGAAATCATCACGCATCCCATTCATTGTAATTGCAACAAGATCTTCATCAGCCACCGCCACTCCAATGGCCACCAATCCGTCTTTAACATCCTTAATTCGCAGGACAAATGCAGTAGCAGACTCCCTTTCGTCCATCCTCATTGAGAATAGCTTGCTTTTCAGAGCCAAAACTCTGTTTGTATTTTGGGTTTCATACAGATTCTTGATTTTCATCCAAATCTCTGCGGACGTTTTACAGTCTCTGATGTGTGTAATGACATTGTCTTTCACAGACATCTTCAATAGGACTTTGGCCTTGTTTTCTCGTTTTTCCCAGTCTTCCTTCTGTGTGGTTGCAGTCGACTTCTGCTCATCGCCTGTCACTATAGTCCAAGCATTCGCACCTTCGAGCAAAGTCTGGATCTTAAACTTCCAATTCGTGAAGTTAGACCCGTTGAGTTTACCAGACTCGTTAAGGTAAGATTCCATCGTATTACTCATTGTGAATCTACTTAATAGCAACAAAAACAATACCTGTCAGATCGATCTGTCACCTCTGCCACCGATCTGCAGTGTCTGGCACTCCCGCTCCAATGAGAAAATTCGGCGTTTCCAACACAGTCGAAACAATGATCTGATCACAATTGATCTGATCCACCTCTCCCGGATTGATCTGCCACTTCGTCGATCCTGCTCTCCCGCAGATCGCCAAACGAAGTTGAGGTTTCCCGCAGATCTCCTCTGGCACTTTCCCGATCTGTCTCTCCCGGACGGATCTGCCACTCCGCCGATCTGCACCGTTTGCAAACCGCCAAACGAAGTTCACGCTATTCACAGATCCCCTTGGCGCTACCCCGAGCGAAAAATCCTCGCTAATTCAAAATCGCTTAGAGTATTTCAATTGGCGTGACTTTCCCGGTAAAATCCCGCGCTAATCGGGCTTTTTGGCGCTCTGGCACAGTTTATCCCTCAAAATCCGTGCTAATTCCTCTTCTGGCGCGACTGTCAGTGCAAAAACCGCGCCAATCTGTGCAAAATCCGCGCCAAAATTTTCGAGTCCGAGCCAGGTGTTCTGCAGTCCACCTGCTCAATCGAGCACAGAGCTCTCGTGTACACACAGCCACAAAGGCACTTCAAGCCACACAGGCTATTCCAGCCACACAAGCAAGCTAGCTACTACAGGCACTTCAGCCTCACAGGTGACAAAAGATCAGGCTCACTCAATCTGAGCTCTGATACCAAGATAAAATGTGAACAGAATTGAAAAGAAAGAGTTGTAGCTCTCAGGTGTGGCCTGCACCTAGAGACTACACTCACCAAAACAGAGAGATCACTCTCGTACACTCTATTCCCAATCAATCAAAGATTACATCATTAAATACAATACTAGGAAATAGGAAGTTGCACCCAAACCCCATAATTAAAGGAACTAATCCTAAACTAGGGAGAAAGTTACAACAACGTAACTATTTTCTCCATTAATAACAAAATAATATTAGCTATTCTCAACTCTAATCAATCGACACAATTGGACAGACAACACTTGTGAGGTTTGGACAAATTTGGATGGTTGAGATGATCCCATTCGTCCACATGTTTGTCGCAAATGGCTTGATTTCCTTTGTGCATTTTCAATTTAGGAAAAAATCAGTTAGGGGAAAACATCGTTATGCAGCCTGATTTGTACCCTATTCACCCTATGGTTTGTATTATTTTGGGAGGTAATTAATCAAACTATAGATGACGATTAAAGGAAATGCCCAACCCTTTGCGTGGCTATTGAATAACCATTTAAATGGGTGTATGTATCTTTTAAATAAATGTTTTTCTTGTGGCAAGTGTGTATGTACAATGTTTTATTGAATTTAAATTTATTAAAATTTTAATATGGGAGAAAGAAAGGGTGTTGTTGTTGTTATTATTATTTCTAGGTTGAATTTTATTTTTAAAAGTAATTATGTTGAGATGTAATATGGGAGAAAGAATAAGGGAAGGTGAATAATGAATGGAGAAGCTTTTTAATGGAAATAACAACTCTATATTTTTCTATAATGTTTTTGTAGAAAATCTTTGAAACCTTGAAATTGCTAATAAGATCAAATTGATAACAAAATAAACAAGATTTCTTTACCAAAAAATATGTGGAAAGAAAACAATGAATAGAAACACAATCACACATAGAACACAAAATTTATTTGGAGAACCCAATTGGGAAAACCTCCTCTTCTTGTATTAAATCAACTGAGCAATTTGATCTAGTACATAGAGTTTTCTTCAAGAATGAAGCTTCCTACAATATTGATCAAATATCTACAAGACTTTCCCACACTTACACAAATAATTCATGCTAGGAGCTCCTATTTCCTAGTGCAATTTTGCCCCTAAAAATAGGAATTTCTCTTATTTCCTTGTGCAATTCCCATGAGAATTACTCTGCTTGCTTCTCAAACTCTGCACAAAAAAATATGTGTACTATAATAAATACAATTTGTGACTTTATTCAATCTCAATAGGTGATTCAAATCGCATGACGTACTAGGGATGAAAATTGTATTTGTAACTAGTTAAATGAGAGTAAGTTGAGTTAACATAAAGTCAACTACTCAACTAAACTCAAATCTATCCCTATTCTATAACTAGAGATCATTTAACTGATAGACACTAGAGATAACTCCATTAGTTAGCTAATTTTAGCCATCAACTGGTCCACAACTCATTGAAATCCATCTAACTCAAATTAACTGACAATAACTCAGTGATAGGCCACATCACACATGTTAACTGAAAGTTAACTCAAGCAACTATGAGATTGAATTCAAATTGACATCTTTGACTAAGGCACAAGTCAAAGAAGTAATTCCTTGCTACATTTTCAATAGTTTTTTCTAAACCTATTTAAGATAAAAAGTTAAATAGAAATTATTTTATCTTAATTAAATTTAATTAAAATTATATATTAATGAAAATTTTATATATGATTAAAATTTCATTTTTTTTTTAATTCTAATAGAAAACAAAACCTATTTTTAAATCAAATTATATTTCTAAATCAATTTATATTAAGAAAATTTGATTGAAATTATAAGTAAATGAAATTTATTATTTTTATTTTTATTTTATAATGAAATATGAGAAATTCACTATAAAATTATATTATACTTCTCTTTATATCTTCTAAAAATTAATTAAATTTTGTAATAAGTTAATTTTTTAATTTCACTATAAAATAATTCATAAGTTTGAATGGTGAACTTTCACTCTATGTTTTTTAAAATAGAAAAATTATATTTAAAATCTTTAAAAAATATTAATTATGATATACTTTAACTAAGTTTTGTATTAATATTCATAGCTACAAAATTAATTTAAAATTTTTCTACTACTTCAATTTAATTTATTTATAACCTATAGGATTTAACATTTTATTTACGAAACAACTTTATCTACCTCTATAACGATACTTTTGTGCATAAGATCAATATAAAAGTTGATTTACTTCTCATTTCATTTAACATAGCAGGTATAAAAGTAACTTTTCTACTCAATATGGTAATCTACCTAGAAAAATGTTTTAAAAACTTGATATAAATATAAGCAATTTTTTACATAGTAATAGTATTCATTTTATCTTACAATAACTTATGTTATCAATTACATTTTGCATAAGAGGTAAGTACTAAGAAGAAACACTACATATTTTCCTTGTTTAACTATTAGTATAGTGCATTACTCCGACTACAACAAGGAGATAACATAATCGTTTAAGGATTTGAAGAGATCAATCCACGGTTTCAATTGAGGAAATCGAAAAGAAAAAAGTCTGATCAAAGTCATTAGAAAATGTCTCAATAATGAGCAATTTGAGTCAAGAATTCCAATTGAATCAATTTAAGATAGAGCCAAACAACCCCGAGGGTTAAACCCAGATAGTCGATTTCCCGTTGCTAAGGCTAAAATAGGTTCATCTACCCATTGATCTAAGTGGTATCCTAGTAGACAAGACATTAATGACACAATTTGTTTAGCTTTTTCAGGAAACATAGAGGCTGGGTATGGTGGATTCTTCTTTGGGAGTTGAACTTCTTCTAGTAGGAAAATCTCAAATATCCTAGCTCTCTAAGGGAATTTCAGCTTCTGGTAGAGTTTCATGAAGGAATATATAGAAAAAGGGCTCAAAGAGTCATTTTGGGGGAATTGCGGCATTTGGTTGATGGATTCTGGGGTTATGGTCAGCAAAATGTCACCATTCTAGGCCATAGTGACTCTCTGGCTAAGAATATATCTGGATTGACACCATATGACCAAGTCTGGGAAAGGGTGAGCTTGGGGAAAAGCAAATTCAGGCAAAAGGGATTCCCATAGGTTTATTTCATTATTGTGGTCCAAGAAGATTTTCTTGAGCCAATTGTGTTGTTCGAACAAGTCGAACTCACAATTGGTCTCTGCAATTTTGTAGTGTTGGTCTGCCAATGGTATATGGTCAAAGTCAATTTCAGGAGGGATCATCAGATTTTGACTAGTTTGTTTTGACTTTCCTTTAGGTGCCATTGTTCATAATAATGAGGAACCAAAGTGAGGAGTTTGTTATTTCCCCAAGAAAATTTGAATGTCTGATGAGGAATTTGGTTGTTGTGACAGGTACATGGTCAAAAATGGTTGACTAGAATTTGCAGGGGTGACTGAGTAACAGAGCAGATGAGGTGGCTATACCTATTTATCTGAAATGGACAGGGAGCAAAAAGGGACCACACTAGACAATTTGGGGGTTTTTATAATCAAATTGGGAATTTCCCGTTATCTCTAGTCCGTTATGGAGCAGATCGGTTGCCAGGTGGTGAACGTTCGAGAGGTAATGGGCATGGTGTAATGGACGGATTGCAACAGAAATGGAGGGGTGTCAATGGGAAATACAAGTGACAGAGGGAAAATAACGGCATATGGGAGCGGGGAGGACATGTGATGGAATAGGAATGGCGGGGAAGTAGGGACATGGTGAAGGAATGATGTGATGGGCGCAAATAAACGTTGGCGGGGAGATGGGCGAATTTCGGGTGGGGGTAGGTGGTAAGTAGTTTGGAGGGGGGGTGTGAAGTAACGAGCGTCTGCCACGTATCGTGGGGATCTTGAATAGGAATACCGCTTTTCAGACCCCCCCCCCCCCTCCCCCCCCACCCCCCCACTAATAAATATATAATGGGCAGGGGGGTTTGAACTTGATTCCCCGTCGTTGATCTAGGCAGGGTAAATCACAGCCGGTGGATGATGCGCGCCAGATACCATAAGCCGACAAAAGAAGTCTTGTCGCTTTTCAACCTTATAATAAAATCATAACTTTAGCACCCGAACATAATATTACAATTTTATTAATCATGTTTAAATGACATGATTAACAAAATTAAACTAAGATTAATTTATTGAAAATATAGCTAATGTATCCTAAGGGCGCACTTAATCTAGCAGGCCCTTTTTATTTTTCTAAGGTTGCTTCTAACCCTATTCTAATGCATATTTATGCAATTAACCAAGTTTAGACACTTTGGTTAATATTCCTCTAATCTACCTATTTATTTCAACCAAGATTAGGCTTGATGGTTGATTTATTATCTAACCTATACAACCTTTTTATTTAGCTTAATCATGATTAAACAGTATGATCAAACTATAAAATTTATTCCTATGTGGCATTTAAACACGCTGCACACTTTTATTTGAAAAACTTCTAAAGTAACTTCAATGCATTTTGTTCTTTTTTTTATATGGTGGCATTTAGACTTGCTCACCTACATACATATATTTCTTTTTGGGGTTTTCTTTCTTTTCTTTTTTCCTTTTTATTCTATTTTTTCTTTTTCTCACATACATTTTTTTATACCCTCTTTTCATCATCATTATATATATATATATATATATAATACAATATTATTTGCAATTTCATCAACGGAAAGGAAATAGCCAATCATCAACTGAAACTATGAATCATAGGATCCTAACACTCTTGAGGATTTTGGGATTTTTCGTTAGTCTAGCACGTGGCAGTGTCTCGATTTCGATTATATAATGATGTATTTGGCTCTCATGAAAATCCATGGGACACCTTCCCTTGATCTTGGAGTGCTAGTTAAGCTTGTTGGTGATCTTGCTAGACAAGTTCATGGCTCTTCCCTACAATGGAAAACCCTTATTCAATTCCAGAGAGTCTAGTTTTTAGTACATTGTTCAACAAGTTTTTGGACTCAGTAGAGGCATTACAAGTTGCTAGGAAGCAACATGACGATGTGGTAGATAGACAACGACAGTCATCTCAACTCCTATAGGAAGCCAAGTTCCTCTAGATTCTTAGCAGTCTAGAGATTTCTCTAAATGAATTGCATGGGGAAGTCATTTCTCTTAGCGCTCCGGTCACCGCTCTAGAGGAATCCATGGTTGGCAGCATTCAACTCGGTTTGGGAGGCATTGGTTCTAGTGTAGATTCTGATAAGAAAAATCATCTCCGCTCGTAAAGGAATGACAATCTTGGTATTGGTCATTGTTGATGGGAGGGATTAAGGTCGAGCCATTTGGTTTTTTTAATACTCTACGAAGATATATATTACTCTATAAATTATACCTTCTCATACTTGGGAATTTTTGTCACATTATAAGTAGATATGTCTTTAGCATATGAAAGAAATGCAGCTAGAGAGCTAGCATTAACTTTGTATGGATTGTTGAACACTTCCATTGACAAAGAATAGAAAGATCTTGTAAGGGTTCTAGCCCATAATCTAGTTTTTATTAATACAAAACCCTTACTCGTTTTTTTTTTTTTTTTTTTTTAAATAATGATGATGATTATCTCTTGAAGGCAACTTTGGTTTATCTTACCTTAAGAAAATCGATAAGAAGTTAACTATTTGATTTAACACTTTATGTATATGTTCAAAAATAAAATAAAATAAAATAAATTTCACTACTTTTCCTTGGTTTTCATAAATTAGCAAGTTATAAAAATTAATAGCATTACAAGTATTGTGATATAAAGACATAATGTAGGCATAGATAGAGAATTTTAAGAGAAATTTTCATTGTATACCTTCTCAGTTTCACAAAAATTATAATTCTCATTCCCATGATATTTTTGGTCTTGTCCAACACCCTTTATCAATGTCACAAAGATTATAATTCTCATTCCCATGATTTTTTTTGGCCTTGTCCAACCGAAAATTCATTCCCTAAATAATCTCTTCTTCTTTTCATGGTATGGTTCCATTTATGATAAGGATCCTAAGATGAGCAAGAAGTATCTAAACGATCTCTATATTTCTCGATCTTTTCCCCAAGGACCAGTACACTAGGTAAAAGCGTAAAATGATATCATTTGTTTTCCATACATATTCAGGTGCATAACACACATTGGTACTCCAGTGCATTTCTCCTTCTAGGTCAAAATTTATATTTTTGTGAACTTTGTCCTTGAAGGAAGATGTTCTAGCATGAAGCTCGACAATTATTTGTTTTGATTCCACATATTGATCATTCTGAACCAAAAGCAAACTTTTTGGTGGAAAGGTTAAGTTTTGTACTTGATCATGACCTCAATTTCATTGGGAGACTCATGAGAGTTGCTCTTATTTTAGAAATGCTGATTTTATTCTTTAAGTTATCTAGAATAGCAAGACACTTTTGATTTTTTAGGCTTGAGTTTCATTATTTTTTACATCACATTTACTTTTCTATCTTATATGTTTCATAGTTACACCATGTTTTCTCTCTAAGTTTAGTTGTGATAGTATGTTTGATGGTATTTGTTAGCCTCGCACTCTCATAAAACAATCAATAAGTCCAAAATAATAAATTATTAAACTTGGAATAATTTCTACTTGTCTATTCTAGAATGAGATTGTTCTTCAAACTTGGGAGTTTGTTTAGGTCTAGTTCGTTGAGAGATTCTCTCCAACTAGTTAGGCTTCTAGATTGATATGTGGTTGAGATATTTACTCAACCAAAGTGATTGTGTGTCCAAGATAGACACACTATTTTGAGACATAATCTTGATGTATTTAAATGTATCATTATCATTATTTGTTAATACATTCAGGCTTGAGAAGCCTTTTCCGCCAAGTCTCTTTCTCATATTTGCACTTTTTGTTTTTCTTAAATCCCTTTAATTGGTATCAGAGCATGGAGGGATTGTTTCAATGCCATGACCATGTGAAGATATGTGTAAACATTTGGGGTTTATATTGAAGAGTGACTATTGTTTGGAGGAGTGTATATCATTGTGGTGAAATTAGACCCGTGCTCTCATTTGTAGCCAAAGTATTGGTAGTGTGAAATAAGGTTTTTGCTATGTGTGGAAGAGCAACGTGTGATATGTTAAGGAGTGGAGCAACACAGAATGGAGAAGCATGGAAAATGTGAGATCTGTGGCATTTGATTATAGAGGAGATTCAATTCTTTGTGTAAGAGCATCAAAGTATTGAGGTCATGGAGATGTTTGCAAATATGCCATGGAGTTTTCGAATGCTTATGCTGTTGGATATGTTTTTTCAACTCACTGGAAATTGGAAATTGAAGGATTGGTTGAATCTGGAATGAGGAGCCATACTGAACGGTCTGTGTGAGAAGAACAGCAGAAGGTTTTGCATGCAACTAAATGCATATGTTATGAGGAGCTGGGTAAAGAATAACATTGTTTGTTTCATTGTTATCAATGGAATAGTAATGAGAGAGTGTTAGTTTTCTCTTTCATTAATAATTAGAGACCTCTTCATAGAGGAAAGGTGTTGTGCGGTGTCACTGTTATAATGTTGGGCGGCTTCAATGTTGCCATTGATCGAGGAATAGGAAGTCTAGGATCAAATCCGACGGCTCTTCTAGTATTATTTATCACCATAAAAATTATCATGCCACAGGAGGAAAATTACCAGTATTGGTGTGCTTAAGAAGACCAAGTATCGCTTTGTGAGAAAATCCATTTAGAACTCTGAGGATGAATGTGAATCGATGCAACTGGCTCACTCATAGGTGTATTCTGTTGAAGTAGCTGGAAGATCTAGAATATCTGAAGGAGATGAATTGTGGAAAGACTGACTCAATGCTAAAAATGGTGTCATCGTCCTGTCCGAAAACAGGAATTCTTTTTATAAATCCACTCACATGATTTTCCTGCTGCAGACATGAATTTTGGATACATCTGCGAATTAGTTATATTCTTTGTATCTTATGGATATACACCTTTTTGGTTAATTGCCTTTTTAACGCACTGATTTGAAGGTAAGTACCCCGAAGGTAATAGGGGAAGGACGTGTTTCTAGTGTCCTTACACACAATAGAGGGAATCATATTGATTCGGAAGGAGAGTGCATTCATAGGTATTTTTATTATGTCCAGAAGAAGAAAAGAAATTGCACAGAAAAGGATAAAGAAGGAGAATGGTGCATTGAGAGGACAAATAACTGCCCTCTGGGTGAAATTGCGCATATTGCAGTAGAAGAGTGCAACTGAAGCGTGTTCTGCCGAAGGTAAAGCGTATTGACGCTTCTGTGTGGGTATATTGCACAAAGCATTTTGAGTTGTAACCTGGTGTTTTTCATTGAGGTGAGGGCTATGTTTTTTATTAGGTGTATGACCAGATATATTTTTGACCAGATATTAGGTGTATGAAGTCGTGTCTTTGTTTGCAATCCTCACAAGAAGGAATCTTGTGGTGGAACAAATTTTTTGAGTCTTGCGTGTCCATTGAGGGGAGTTAAACACATGTTTTCTTCATGAAAACTCTTTCCATTTGGTAAGGCGAAAGCAACATTTTTTTTCATATTAGTTTTTATTATCTTTATTTAGTATTTGGCATATTCTGACACCAGAACTTTCAATACTACCAATATCAAAATTCTATGAAATTTCATTTGATGAAATGTCTTGAGAGTTTGATGTCAGAGATAAAGTTGAAGTCATTTTTCATGGAGTGTCGAGAGTTAAATGCACTTGTAATGTAAGTGAGTAAAGAGTCAAATTCAATCAAATCAAATTCAAGGTAAAGTTAAAGTCATTGATTGTAATGGGGTGCATGATCGGTGGAGTCCGGCACCCTAAACCAGTCATTAAGTAAAATTGATCAGGGTTGAGTTCCTAACGGTCAAATAAGAAATCATCTGCTCATTACATCTTATTGTAAAATCATTAACTTGGGTGCATTTTCAGTAGTACACGACACCCTAAGGTCACATAATCAAGCGAGCATGAAAATCGAGCAAATCTTAAAAGCAAGCAAGTGTGTTAAAAACTAAAATGGGTAAAGGAGGAAAACGTCTTCAAAGTGCATAGCTAGAAATTAAAGAATTGAAAGAGTGTAATATTGAATTGCGCAACAAAATCAAAGTACTTGAGTGGAATTTAAATCAAAATCAAGACATAATTAATCAAATGACTATCACATTAGAAGCAACAAACGATCTTCAAAATGAGCTAGATATTAAAAAACAACTCATTAATGCATTCCAGATAAAATTGAGGGAAAAAACAAGATCTACTTGATGCAAGATGTACTGAAAAGATAGATGCAATCTGTGACACAAAAGACCTCATCCAAACAACAAATGTAATTTGTGAAACAAATGACCTCATTTAGCGTGTTGATGAAAGTTGTGACACAAATATGTTGGCATTATGATACAAGTATTGTCCTTGATGGCAACTCACTCAGATGAAAGATCACAGTACAGCAGGTTAATAGCAAAGAATTACAGATCAGTCTACACAGAATGAAGAAAGAGAGGTATACGCAGGTTCACCTTGACCAAGTTGTGTATACACATAGGTTCACTGACCACAAGTAGCGTATACATACACACGCACTTTCACAGAAGGAAAAGCGTGTAT
This sequence comes from Pinus tabuliformis, assembly GCA_031772625.1. Lineage (NCBI taxonomy): Eukaryota > Viridiplantae > Streptophyta > Pinopsida > Pinales > Pinaceae > Pinus > Pinus tabuliformis. Next base: position 1,084,262,316 of record CM062815.1, on the reverse strand, counting down.
ACCTTGGAAAACTAAGTTTTTGGTCCGAAGTATTTGGTCCATGGTATTTTGATCCATGGTATTGGTCCAAGGTATCTGGTCTGAGGTATTGACCCTAGGTATTTGGTCCAAGGTATTAGTCCTAAGTGGTTTTGGTCCATGGTATTGAGAAAGGCCTAAAACTATAAAAGGAGGAGAAAATCATTAGGCCAGGTGTGCAAGTATCGAATATCTGATGAAGTGTGAGATCTAGTATGCAGGTTATTGGCTTATGGTGTTGTGCTTGATCTGAACTAGGGATGAACCTTAGCGGTTGATGGAGGATAAGATCTAATGATGGATCGGGATCTTAAGGCTTGAAATGAACTATCTTTATATGGTTTGATCATGTTTATTCTAGATCTGTATATTGACGCATGTGTTGTTATGTAAATATTATGATATGAGTATAACCGAAGTCTGGAATAGTTGCAGAATTATGAATTAATATTTGCAGATGTATACGTTGGTTGGCTTTGAGAAAAGTGCGTATACACGCAGGTTCAACACATGAAAATAGCGTATACCTTATAAAATATGTTTCAGTTGTTTTTGTTTGTTGTTGCAGAGTTCTGGGTTCTGGTTTGGGTTTTGGTTACTGTATTCTAGTAACAATATTCTGAATGATCAAATTGATGGGTTGTCAAAGTGATTGATTGATTTGGCTGTGGTTGGTTCGGAAAGTGATTGGTTGATGCAGATGTATTTGATTATTGAATTATAGTGATGTTGTTGATGGATCCAGTCTAAAAATTTATGAAACATGGTCCTTGGAGGAAGAAAGAAGGTCATAGCCTTCTGTAGGTCGCAACCAATGTACTAGTAAACATATCGACTAGTACAAGAGTTAGGGGGTTTTAGCTCCCTTCTAGGAGAAGCTGGAGAATGAGAGAAGGTTGTAACCTTCTACAGGTAGAATCCTGTGTACCGGTATAAGTCTACACCAGTACAAAATTGTAAACAGATTTTATTATTATTAAAAGAAAACAGAGATGACAACAGCAAGTGGTTTTCACCCACATTGGGTTTCCACCTTATATTTTGGTGTTCATGTGTGTTGCTTATGTGTGATTCTTTATTCTGCTTTTACTGCACTGTCTAATAAATCTCTGATATACTGGTTAAAGTTTAATGCCTGATAAATTGGGTAAATCAAAAGTTCTGCATATACACTGGTTGCCTTAAGTACAGTTGTGTATACACGCTAGTTCACTTAGCTGAAGTAGCGTATACAAATATGTTTGGAAAAATAAATTATTGATCTGATAATACTGATTCACCCCCCCTCTCAGTATTATTTCCAACAATTGGTATCAGAGTAGGTCCTTCAAAAGAAGCTTGATCACTTGAAGGGAGATCCATCATCATGAGTAATCAAGAAAGCGTGGGATCCATCAAACCGCCAATCTTTGATGGGAGCAACTTTGTTTATTGGAAGATAAGAACCACAACCTATCTACAATCACTTGGAATAGATGTCTGGGAAATCGTGGAAGGAGGATATACATTCCCATCAGCAATTCCTACACATACGGCAGGTAAAAAGTAATATGAAACCAATGCCAGGGTTGTGAATACATTATTGGGAAGTCTGTCATAATTAGAGTTTGTCAAAGTTACGCAGCTCAAATCAGCCAAAGAAATATGGGACAAAATCGTTCTAAGCTATGAAGGAGACTCTCAGGTAAAACGCACTAAACTGCAAACTCTCAGAATTCAATATGAAACTCTTAAGTTGCACAATGATGAAAGTATAGCTAGTTACTTCTTACGTATATATGAGGTTGTTAATTGCATGAAGAATCTAGGTGAAGAGATAACAGAAGTTACCTTAGTTGAGAAAGCTTTAAGATCCTTGTCTGCTAAATTTGAAGCAAAAGTATCTACCATAGAAGAAAAATAGGATCTACAGGCTATCACTATGACACAGCTTCACGGAATATTAACTGCCTTTGAGATGAGAAAAGGAGGCCCATCAGATATGAGAGAAGCCACATTTAAAGCCTCAGCAAAAGGAAAGGAAGAACTCAATGAATCAAGACATATTTCAGAAGAAGAAGATGAAGTAAACTTTGTCAAGAAGCTTCAACGGGGTTCGGGAAGATTTATAGGTAAACTACCTTTCAAATGTTTTGCCTGTGGTAGAGTCAGTCATTATGTTGCCAAATGTCCTCATAAAGATAAACATGATAAAGGGAAGGAATTTGCAAAATGGAATAGAAAACAAAGTGTAAGTAAAAAGAGTTGCTATACTCATGAAGATAGCAATTTATCAAATAGTGATGAAGATGAAAATAGTAATGACTATAGACTTCTAATGGCTTATGAAGATGATAAGTTTTGGGATGCTTTAGAAGAAGATGGCCTTCATGAAGAAATCTCTAAACTCAAAATCTATTTAGAAGAAAAGAATATGATTATAGATACCTTGACATACCAACTTGCTGAAAGAGAAAAACACAATGAAAAACTAGAATGTGAAATTGTGGGTCTAAGAAAGGATCTTGAAAAAAAAAAAATCTCTCAATCTTAAATTTGCTAAAGGATTAGAAACCTTAAATGTAATTATCAAAGTGCAACGTTCTCCTCTAATAAAGAAAGGTCTTGGATATACTGAAGAAGCATCTCAATCACAGAAGTCGTCAACCTCCACTAAAAGTTATCTTGAAGCAGTAAAGAATAGTGAACAATATGACAATCGTCAGCAAAGGCATAAAGAAGATCACCAGGTAAATCAGTCTCAATTTGCTTCAAGGATGAACAGAAGCCACAACCAACCTCAAGTAAATCATACTCAATTTGCTTCAAAGATGAATATCAATAAAAACTACAATCACCAAGTCAATAGATTCGATAATCGCGGGAACTTCTTTAATGGTCAATGTTTCTCATGTCATAATTTTGGACACAAAGTTGCTCAATGTGTTGCTTACAAAACCATCATGACTAGAGAAGCACGAAATCTAAGGAATGTGATAGGGATCAAGAAAAGTTCCTATAATAAATTTTCTCTTCTTGAAAATGAAATAGAATTCTCAATCTATAACAACTTTGGCCATGAAGAATTTGAATGTAGGAGTAAATTTCGGTAAATATCTCAAAAGGAGAAAACTCCATTAAATCCCAAAATATGGAGAAAGAAAGAACTGCAAACAGAAAGATGTGGTATAGCCTTGTATGTAGAAGGACAAGAAAATTAGTGGTACATTGACAGTGGATGCTCAAAACACATGACAGGTGACAAAGAAAAACTTCACTCATATAATGCCTTAGAAAAGGAAAAGAATGTCTCATTTGGAAACGACACTCCTGCTATCATAAAATGTAAAGGCTCTGTTTTCTTGAAAGAAAAGGTTAAAGCTGGGAATGTTATGTATATTGATGGTCTAAAGCATAACCTATTGAGTGTTAGTAAAATGTGTGATCAAGGAAATGAAGTGGTGTTTCGATCAAACAGATGTGTTGTTCGTGAGCTTGATATAGGAGAAACCATGATCAAAGGTACAAGAACTCCAAACAACTTATACATACTCAAGGGAGGACAAAAACAGTGCTATCTAAGCAAAAATGATGAAAACTGGCTATGGCACAGAAGATTGGGACATCTAAGCTTTTCTCAAATAAGAAAAGCATGCAGATTCCAGGCTGTTCATGATCTTCTAGATATCAGCATTCCTGAAAATACAATATGCAAACCATGTCAATTCAGTAAGCAAACCAGATCTCACTTCATTGAAAAAGAAGGGTCAGCTAGTAAGCCTCTTGAACTTGTTCATACTGATTTATGTGGACCATCAAGGAAAAAGTCACCTCGTGGAGAAGAATATTTTATATTGTTCATTGATGATTTTTCTAGAATGTGTTGGATAGGTCTTCTAAAGCATAAATATGAATCATTTGAAAAGTTCAAAGCCTTCGAAGCTTTGGTTGAAAATGAATCAGATCACAAAATCAAATGCCTCAGATCTGATCGAGGAGGGGAATTTACCTCGGATGAATTCTTTGACTTTTGTGAACAACATAGAATAAAAAGGCAATTCTCCACCCCAAGGACTCCTCAGCAAAATGGAGTGGTAGAAAGAATGAATAGAACTGTTCAACAAATGGCTCGAGCTATGCTAGATGAATCTAGAACTCTTGCAACCTTTTGGGGTGAAGCTACATTCGTCGCCGTCACTATTCTCAACCAAGCAAATGTTTGGGTAAATAACATTAAAACTCCGCATGAACTTTGGTATGGTAAGACTCCTACTGTAAAATACTTTAAAGTTTTTGGAAGTAAATATTACATCAAAAGGACTAACGAAAAACTTGGTAAGTTTGAACCCAGAGCATATGAAGGTATTCTTCTTGGTTACTCTTCCCGAAGTAAATGATATAAATGTTATAATAAAAGACTTGGGAAAATTATTGAAAGTGTTGATGTTGTGGTTGATGAAACATGCAAAAATCCAAAACAGATAAAAACCGAAGATTATGACAATGAAGAAGATGGGGATTATTTTCCCACATCAATTCACACTGATTTTGAAGAAGAAACCACTGAAGCACCAGAAGAAGAGATAACGGTAGAAGAAAAGTCTCCATCCAGGTATGTTTAGAACAATCATCTAAAAACTCAAATTTTAGGGGGAAAAGAGGCAGGTGTACAGACAAGAACTATTACAGAAACCTCAAGCTATCTAGCATTACTATCCTCCACTGAACCTCAAAATGTAAATGAAGCATGCAAAGATGAATTTTGGGTCAAGGCCATGAATGAAGTACTTGAGCAAATTGAAAAGAATAATACTTGGGAATTAGTTCCTAGACCTCATGATAAGAATATAATAGGAACTAAATGGATATTCAAAAACAAGCTAAATGAAAATGGAGAAGTTATTAGAAACAAGGCCAAATTTGTTTGTAAAGGATATGCTCAACAAGAAGGTATAGATTTTGAAGAAACTTTTGCACCTGTTGCTAGACTTGAAGCCATAAGGATGTTTCTTGCTCTTTCTAGTTTTCAAAAATTCAAAGTATACCAAATGGATGTAAAATCAGCCTTCCTTAATAGAGACTTAGAAGAAGAAGTCTATATTGAACAGCCAAAAGGATTCATTCTTGGAAATGATGCAAAACTTGTATGCAAACTCAAAAAAGCTCTCTATGGTATAAAACAGGCTCCAAGGGCCTGGTATTACTGTCTTGACAAATATGTCCACCAACATGGTTTTTCAAAGGGGTTAGCAGATAGAAATCTATATACAAAGATTGACACTAATAAATTTCTAATAATTGTTGTTTATGTTGATGATATCATTTTTGGTAGCAATGAAGAATCCATGAGTCAGAATTTTGCTTCAGTAATGTAGCAAGAATTTGAAATGTCCTTGCTTGGTGAGCTTACCTATTTTCTTGGTCTACAAGTTCAACAAAATAAAGATGGTATTTTTCTTTCACAAACCAAATATCTTAAACAGGTCTTGAAAAAGTACAGCATGGAAGATTCTAAACTAGTATGTACCCCAATGGTAACAGGATGCAATTTTAGCTCAAATGATGAATCAGCAGTAGTACATCAACCAACATACAGATCCATGATTGGCAGTCTACTTTATCTAACAGATACCCGACCTGACATCATGCGTGCAGTAGGAATAGTTGGAAGATTCCAAGCAAATCCAAAGGAATCACACCTTCAAGAAGTCAAAAGGATTTTCAAATATCTTCAAGGAACACAAAACTTTGTTTTGTGGTATCCTAGAGATACAGATCTTACTCTTCATGCATATACAGATGTAGATTGGGCAGGAAGTGTTGATGACAGAAAAATCACTAGTGGTGGTGCATTCTATATGGGTTCTAGGTTAGTGTCTTGGTTCAATAAGAAACAAAGTTCAATTGCATTATCTACAGCTGAAGCAAAATATGTGGTTGTTGCATCTTGCTGCACACAACTACTTTGGATGATGAAAACCTTGCAAGACATTCAGATCACATGTACTCCACCCATCTCCATTCTATGTGATAATACAAGTGTCATCAGTATTTCAAAGAATCCATTCATGCACTCCAAGACCAAGCACATACCCATCAAATATCATTTTCTACGTGAACAAGTGCTTGAACAAAAGGTCAAATTGGAGTATGTTCCCTCCAAAGAACAGGTTGCTAATATATTCACTAAACCATTGCCCAAAGAGACATTTGAATATCTCAGACAAAAGCTGGGAGTAGTTGCTGCATCATCCTGCTGTTAAATCCTATTTTTCAGAGAAAGGTTGTTATACGTGAGTTTCATGAAGCGTAGTCACGTACATACGCGGGTTTCTGTGGGCACAGTCACGTATATGTTGGTTTGAGGAAAAGCAGTGGGCCAGACTCAGGAAAAATGGGTCTAATATGGTTCTATCAATTATTTGCTCTATTTGATGATGGTTACAATCTGCTGATAACATGTGGAAATATATTGGTCCTCATAAAGTTGTTGATAACTTGATGTATATTTGATTGGTGATGATGCTTTAATATCTATTACTGATATATGCAATAATCAGATCTGACAGTGAACATCTGGCACAAGTTCAGGGGGATCATATGCTTCTAATAATGCATTGTTGGCATTATCTTAGAAGATCTTGGTACAAATCCACATAATTGTTTTGATTCAGGTGACTCTTTTGATGATGGAAATATACAGGCTATTGATCCTGATGTTGTTGATGGTGCAGATCATATATGGTGTATGATAGTTTCTGATGACTATCATGGTCTTGTTTAGATCGATTGTCCTTATTATAAATGTCATGCATATCATTTAATGTAAAGGTCATGAAAAGACCTAATTTGTAACCCCACTATGCATGGGATGGATGATGTAATATTTCTTGTTTTTTTCATGTATAAACAATTGGTATATCCCCACTTGGTTGGGTGGATGAGTCAAATTTGGTATATCCCCACTTGGTTGGGAGATGGATGTATGTATGAGTCATTGGTGATAGGAAGGTTATTGGTGATGTATGTATAGAATCATGTTATTCTTTTAGCCAATCTTTTTGCAGACTTTGCTTGTGCTCAGGGGAGCATGGACTCAATCATGGGAGCTCAATCAGTACACTTCAACATATCGGAGAATTTAGCATGTACTCAAGGGGAGCATGACCAGCATAATGTATGTCAGAGGGGGAGCATGACCCTTTGCCCTTGATGTTAAAGGGGGAGAGTGACTGACTTGGTGTTGTTGTTGCCATCAAGTCCAAAGGGGGAGATTGTTGGGATTATGATACAGGTATTGTCCTTGATTGTAACTCACTCAGATGAAATATCACAGTACAACAGGTTAACAACAAAGAATTACAAATCAATATACACAGAATGAATAAAGAGAGGTATACACAGGTTCACCTTGACCAAGCTGTGTATACACGCAGGTTCACTGACCACAAGTAGCGTATATGTACACACGCACTTTCACAGAAGGAAAAGCACGTATACCTTGGAAAACTAAGTTTTTGGTCTGAAGTATTTGGTCCATGGTATTTTGATCCATGGTATTGGTCCAAGGTATCTGGTTCGAGGTATTGACCCTAGGTATTTGGTCCAAGGTATTGGTCCTAAGTGGTTTTGGTCCATGGTATTGAGAAAGGCCTAAAACTATAAAAGGAGGAGAAGATCATTAGGCCAGGTGTGCAAGTATCGAATATCTGATGAAGTGTGAGATCTAGTATGCAGGTTATTGGCTTATGGTGTTGTGCTTGATCTTGACTAGGGATGAACCTTAGCGGTTGATGGAGGATGAGATCTAATGATGGATCGGGATCTTAAGGCTTGAAATGAACTATCTTTATATTGTTTGATCATGTTTATTCTAGATCTGTATATTGACACATGCGTTGTTCTGTAAATATTATGATCTGAGTATAACCGAAGTCTGGAATAGCTGCAGAATTATGAATTAATATTTGCAGATGTATACGCTGGTTGGCTTTGAGAAAAGCGCGTATACACGCAAGTTCAACACATGAAAATAGCGTATACCTTATAAAATATGTTTCAGTTGTTTTTGTTTGTTGTTGCAGAGTTCTAGGTTCTGGTTTGGGTTTTGGTTACTGTATTCTGGTGACAATATTCTGAATGATCAGATTGATGGGTTGTCAAAGTGATTGATTGATTCGGTTGTGGTTGGTTCAGAAAGTGATTGGTTGATGCAGATGTATTTGATGATTGAATTACAGTTATGATGTTGTTGATGGATCTAGTCTAAAAATTTATGAAACATGGTCCTTGGAGGAAGAAAGAAGGTCGTAGCCTTCTGTAGGTCGCAACCTACATACTAGTAAACATATCGACTAGTACAAGAGTTAGGGGGTTGTAGCTCCCTTCCAGGAGAAGCTGGAGAACGAGAGAAGGTTGTAACCTTCTACAGGTAGAAGCCTGCGTATTGGTATAAGTCTGCACCAATACAAAATTGTAAACATATTTTCTTATTATTAAAAGAAGACAGAGACGACAGCAGTAGGTGGTTTTCACCCACATTGGGTTTCCACCTTATATATTGGTGTTCATGTGTGTTGCTTATGTGTGATACTTTATTTTGCTTTTACTGCATTGTCTAATAAATATTTGATATACTGGTTAAAGTTCAATGCATGATAAATTGGGTAAATCAAAAGTTCTCTACATATACATTGGTTGCCTTAAGCACAGTCGCGTATACACGCTAGTTCACTTAGCTGAAGTATCGTATACAAATCTGTTTGGAAAATTAAATTATTGATCTGATAAATACTAATTCACCCCCCCTCTCAATATTATTTCCAACAAAATGATTTCATCTAACAAGTTGTGCTACTAAACGAAAATGATGCAACTCGTAGTACTGAACTTCAAATTGAAAATTTTGATGTAGCATGTGATACAAATAAATTGTTAAAAGAAATGATTTATGCTTAGTGTGATAGAGATGACTTAATGAATCAAGCATAGAATATCAACAGTAGTAGCAGGTATGAAGAACAACAAGAAAATGGTCTTTCCAAGAAGGTGATCAGAACTTGGGAAGAAATTTCTTTCAACAAAGATCGACATGGTTTGGGGTACATCAAAGAAAACAATTTTTATGTTCCATATTTCTCAAAATCAGTTCATTTTGTAAGTGTAGGTTTTCTAGAAAATACCTAGAATCTTGTTATGTGTAACCCTTGTAAGAGAAATGGTCATATGGAGGGTAAATGTTTCGACCTCCATCCTTGTCTTCATTGTAGGAAGACAAATCATCTATCAGAGAAATGTTGAATGCAGAAGAATACTAAATTAACAGTGAATTATGGTTGGATAAACCCTTGGAAATGGAATCTAGAATTAAAGAAGTTGTAGAAGTCCTACAATCTAATTAAGATAGAGGTAAAGATAAATTTTCCTGAAGAATTAAAAAGAAAAACTCTCCTACACCTTAAGGGGGGGAGTTCAAAAATCAAATGCAGATGATTGTCTCTCCTTTCAGTTAACAAAGGGGGGAAATGATAATGGAATTGAAGATGGTTTTTAGACTAAAAGTTTTGACAAACTCAAAAAATCTGCCAGTGGGCATCATCAAATCTATTAGTGGGCATTGACATTTTCCAGTGGGAAAGTGATTGGGATGCTAATTGAGAGAATTTGTGGACATTCTTTTGTTCACTTGGATGGTCGTTAGACTAAGCAAAAGACAGATTGATCCTTTTGCATTGTAGCTTGGCATTTGATTGAGTTGTCAAGAATTTTCAGAGTTGTATCATACTTGCAGCTGATTCACTTCTCTTGGTGTGCTCTCTTCATATTGGAGTTTTTCAGCATCCAGTTTTGGTGGCTTTTTAGGCAGTTATTCATTGAGGATCAACTCAACAATTTCAACATGAAGACTTGGAGATGGTACCAAGTTCTTACTTTGGAATTATGATTGGGGGGGGGGGATGTTAGTCTCACACTCTCATAAAACAATCAATAAGTCCAAAATAATAAATTATTAAACTTGGAATAATTTCTACTCGTCTATTGTAGAATGAGATTGTTCCACAAACTTAGGAGTTTGTTTAGGTCTAGTTGGTTGAGAGATTCTCTTCAACTAGTTAGGCTCCTAGATTGGTATGTGGTTGATATATTTACTCAACCAAAGTGATTGTGTGTCCAAGATAGACGCACTATCTTGAGACATAATCTTGATGTATTTAAATGTATCATTATCATTCTTTGTTAATACATTCAGGCTTGAGAAGTCTTTTCTACCATGTCTTTTTCTCATATTTTCAGTTTTTGTTTTTCTTAAATCCCTTTAGTATTCATATTTTGTAGAGTAGCTTCCCCATTTAACCTTTAGTGGTAATTTTGCTAAAAATCAACATCCTTATGTCACCCTCTAAAGCCTCAACTAACTTATACTAAAATTGAAGGGATAATATGAAACCATTTATCCTTCATGTCAATTATCTTATGTTTATATATTACATACTTAATCATAGTATTACTCTCAATGAGAGAAAGTAGGTTGTCTAAAAGAATGATTAAACAGATTGTATCGCTTTTGATTTTGGAGCCAAAATCTATACATTAATTCAGGATTTGTTCATTTTTTCTTCTTATTTATCTAGAAATGCAGCAACCCCAAATTTCACAACAATATAAAATCATTGAAATCATAAATGTGTCATATATAAAATTATAATAAGTAATTTTCTTGACTTTAATAATTATAACCTTTGTTTTATTTGCATTCACTCACATTTAAACATAAAAATAAAAATAAATGTTTTGTTAAACACACATGGGCAGCAAGAGAATCTGAAGGATAAAACATGAGAATCAATTTTATTAACAAGTGATATACATTTATAGTACATATTGTGACCGTTGGGTTCCACACCCAAGGTCTCTTGGACTCCTTTTGTCTATTCGACTTCCACACTAACCCATTGAGGATTAGGTGTCCAACATTCCCCCCCTTAATCTGAAGGGTTATGTATGAGTCCAAGAAAAGAGTTGTAATATAAAACATGCAAAAATGCATGGCAGCACTAGACTAAATGTGCTCTCTGAAATGTTGGTATAAAGGGCGGTGGTTTAAGGATGACCATCAACACTGGAATGCTTAGTGCAATTCCTGGAACTCTTCCAAAACTGGAAAGAAGCTGAAGTCTTCTGCTAGAGGAAGTGCTCCTATTGTTTTGAAGAGGGAAACCTTCAACCATGAAAGGGAGGTCTCATCCTGCATAAAAGGGAGAACTTCATCCTGAAAAGGGAAGTCTCAACCTTTGATGGTTTAAGGATGACCAACAACTCTGGAATGCTTAATGCAATTCCTGGAACTCTTCCAAAACTGAAAAGAAGCTGAAGTCTTCTGCTAGAGGAAGTGTCCCCAATTCTATTCCTGGAATTCTTCCGAAATTGGCAAGAAGCTGAAGTCTTCTGCTAGAGGAAGTGTCCTAGATTACCAACTGAAGGCATGCTCAGGGGCATCTTTGTTTCTGGCTACAACTCTGAAACTGGTGTGGCAAGTTGTGGCTCAGGCTCACTTGATGTGGCTTTGAAGCTTGTAGATGACCATCATTTCCCCCCTTGTCAGATACAAGGTGAGATGATGGAGAAAACTCAACTGCAAGACTGTTCAATACTCTGGAACAAGTTCTGACATGTGTTTGGAATATCTTCTTGGCTGTTGATGCCCATTGCCAAGAAGCGATCCATCCAAGATGAATCTTTGTTCTTGCAGGACGTTTGTTTCTGAAGCATCTGTTTGAAGAATGACTGGTTTTATGATAGTGCTTACATGGATGAAGATCAAAACAATGATCTTTCAAATGGCCAACTCGGTCACAATGTTGGCATTTCACATTCTTTTGTTGTTGCTGTCGTTGTGGAAGAGGAGCAGAACCTGGAACAACTGGATGTGAACTGTCATGAATGAATCCAACACTCTGAAACTGAATGGGCTTTGAGTAGTTTGGAATATGAAAGGACAAGTCCTTGTCATATCCAAGACCAGTTCTATGCTTGTTGTGGACAAGATGTTCCCAAGGTCTGATGATGGGCTTGGAAAGTGCAAACTGAATTTCTGCATCTACATGTACAACTGCTGCTTTATTGGGTACTAAATCTGAACCAACTATAACATTATTGACTTGCTTCTGATGGGTTGCAGTCTCCATGTTCTGAACAAAAACATGTTCAGAATGACTCCTCTGTTTTAATTCTTCTTGCTGTAGCTGAGATTCGAGCTGCAAAAATTCAATTTTCTCTTGTGCATTTTGTAGACAAGCCTGAATGTCTGTGAGAGAAACTTTGTTGACTTTTAATGTATCATGATTGGTAGACAATATCAGAGTTTTGAGGAACTCTAATACTTCATTGATTCTGGCCATTTTTTCTTCAACGTCGGAATTACACCTTAAAAAACTAATCACAACTACTACTCAATGCAGAAAAGTAATACCCACTCACAGTACACAGCAATATCCTATATAAATGTCAGCAAATGATTAGTGTGCAACCAACAAGCACCAATTACAATCCATTACATAAAAAATAAGAGTTTACTCATGACCAACATTATGTTTTGATAATACAATCGACAAAACTTTTCTCCATAAAAGATTACAATCAGCCCACCAAACTCTTTATGCAGCAGTCGAATCAAGGAATCAATGCACTATAATGAGTTTTAAATACAATGCCACCTGGGAGTAGTAGCAACTGCAAACTTGCTTGGATCCTTCAAATACTCCTTCACTTTCAAAGCAAAAATGATGGCTATCAAAACTTCAACAACTATAGCACCATGTCATGGACAGTACTTGAATGCTCATATATAAATGCTTTGACTAGGGTACGAAAAAATATTCTCTGATCTTGCCTCTTTCTTCAAAGAGAACAATAGTCCACTGTAAGAAACCCAACTGGAATAACTAAGAGAAAACCACAAAGAGTCCTGAGTTTGTATGGTTTGGTCCACTGTAGTATTTTAGCAATCAGTTTGTGTATCAAATGCTGTAGGTGCATTCCTTGTTGCTGGCTCATGTAAATACATAATATGTTGGGACAAATACTTGTGGAAGAACTTCAAAATATTAATTTAATATCAACTTTAGACCCAGCAAGCATAAATAATATTAATAACAAGTGTAGCAACCACAAACTTCTTCACTCTTCACTGAAATACACGTTCAGAATTTACACAATGATGTTGTAGATGCTAGCAGCGATTTGATACCATGAGCAAGAACTACCAGTGCTCAAATCAACATAGGGTTTGAATTTACAAATCACCAAGACAACGAATAGGGGCAACATTCCAATGGAACATCTGGCACAGCTCTTGAAGACTGTGAACACATTCTGGGATTATCTTCAGCAAGGAGGCTCAGATATATCATCCATATAAATAAGATATTTCAGCAAGGCACTCTTCAAAAGCATAGGCTCCAAATATTTGCGTACTCATATTCCTTTTTCCATAGTGAATGTACAATGTTTTCTTGACAAGCAGCTAATGGTATTTTACCACCACCCAGCAAATGATGGCAATGATTTACACATTCACTGGTATGAGAAGCAAGAAATGAGAAAGGAGCATAAGATGGGCCATATCACTATTGTAGGTCCTTCCATGGATGTAGTTAGAGCACGCATTAAATCAATAATTGATGGAAATAGCTGGGTTGGAATCTCTGGCAATACAAATACAAGGTATCTAGAATCATCAGAAAGTTCAAGAAGAGATTGGTCCGTTGGCTCTGGAAATGATAATTCAGATCACGCCATAAATCAGGGGGCACATCTAATTTTCCGCGTTAAAGTGACAACATTCTGAATGGTTGGAGAAAAGGAATGTGCTCTACCTATGTTTACAAATATAATAAAATATGTGACATTGAAGTTCTAGATTTTATGGTATTTGAACAGTAGAAACCTGCCAGAGTTTGGTAGAAGAGGCATTTCACATGTTGGAGGTAGGCTCTTTGAAGTTCCTTCACTTAACAGAGAATAAACATGAAATTAAGGTCAACTAAATCGAATGAGGAGATGTATGCCATAACAATATTTACATGAGTAGAACATTCTCTAAAAATGCATACTTTATGGTCCACCTAGGATAGCATTTTCAAGATCTTCCCTACTCAATGCATAGCTAAACTTTCTTTCAATATTTCTCTCAATATTTATGTGTCCACTCTTTAAATACCTGATATAGTGGTCTGTAATGTCCAGAGAAAGCTGAGCATGCCATTCAGGTTTCTGGATATGCCAAACTGCATGGTCTTCTTTGCTCGGCAACAGTCAGAAGAGAGTTCAACCTTGGAAAACCAACCGCTTTGGGGTTGGCTTCAATTCTGTCTATCACCTTACCAGCGTTCGATACCAGCGTTCAGCGTTTAAATCAAAGATGGGTTTCGTATATGCCAATACACATTTGAAAGCGCTCATAGTTGTACTGATACGAAAAAAGCGTGTGCTTAGAATCCTACAGTGGCTTTTGCTGCAACATAGTTGTGTATATAAGAGCATACGAATGCTAGCACACTTTGCAAACATTACAGAGCGTATTGTCTATTTACATACTCTTCTGTTCGTGTTCAAATTGATTTGAGAGAATGGTTTATACCTTCACAGTAATAATGCAGATAAATGGTGCAGATAAGCAGTAATAATGTAGCGCATATAAAAGAAAAATAGTGCAGATAAGCAGTAATAATGTACCGCAGATGGTTCTTTGCAAGGAAACCCTATTTTCAGGAAGAGCGGGTGTTTATGAGTAAGGGGCGTTCAACGTTTACTTAAAAACGCATATGTCAAAGTGCGCAGTCTAGACAGAAGGCACAGTTTTGGCAGAAAAATGCATATATGACACTGCCACAGAAGGCACAGACTTGACAAAGGTAGTGGAAGCAGAATACGTTATAGCATATGTGCATGAATTTTGATTAGGCACAACAGAGAGATAATCCAAGGAATCGACAGAGTAAAAGCATCAAATTTCTGACTGTCAGTGAATTAATGGAGTGTTATGGACAGTGAATAGAAATGTCATAACTAAGGCCACAAAACAAATGGCTCAAATTGGAGCAGGACCAACAATCGCCAACTTTGATACCATGTTAAACACACATGGGCAGCAAGAGAATCTGTAGGATAAAACATGAGAATCAATTTTATTAACAAGTGATATACATTTATAGTACATATTGTGACTGTTGGGTTCCATATCTCAAGGTCTCTTGGACTCCTTTTGGCTTCCACACTAACCCATTGAGGATTAGGTGTCCAACATGTTTACTTTTTTTAATTAATTAAAAAGGCTACTTATAAAATAACAATATTCCTCTCACACAAACATATATACACACAACTAAATTCTTGCAAATGATAATAATAAACATTTTTCAATAAAATACACTACACATAACAAACATACATATATTATTATTCAATATATACATGCTCAACATCTAACAATATATAAATTTAATATGCCCGAAGTCACCAATAGCATCAATGTGAACATGACTAAATAATTCAAGTACGAGCTAAAAAGACAAAAGCCACAAGTCCCAATGATGCCTAACATTGATAAGCAAATACCATGGGGCTTCTTTGACGGTGCTAGTCAAGGAGATCCATCAAATTATGGAGTGGAGCAGCCTATATTGAAATCAAAACTACCCGAAGTCATGTATACATGCTCAACATCTAACAATATATAAATTTAATCTGCCCGTAGTCACCAACAACGTCAATGTGAACATGACTAAATAATTCGGGTACGAGTTAAAAAGGAAAAAGCCACAGGTCCCAATGATGCCTAACATTGATAAGCAAATACCATGGGGCTTCTTTGGCGGTGCTAATCAAGGAGATATGTCAAACTATGCAGTGGGGCAGTGTGTATTGAAATCAAAACTACCCGAAGTCATGTATACATGCTCAACATCTAACAATATATAAATTTAATCTGCCCGAAGTCACCAACAACATCAATGTGAACATGACTAAATAATTCAGGTACGAGCTAAAAAGAAAAAAATCCACAGGTCCCAATGATGCCTAACATTGATAAGCAAATACCATGGGGCTTCTTTGACATTGCTAGTCAAGGAGATCCGTCAAACTATGGAGTGGGGTAGTCTGTATTGAAATCAAAACTACCACTATCTACTATAGTATGCCTGAGGAAGAGGAACTAATACAAAGACTAAATTTACTAGGCTTTATATTCTTTTATACACTGCTAGACATCTGGGCATGAACAAATTCAGGTTTATGGGGATTCAAAGCTTTTCATTGACTAGGCCAACAATAAAGTCAAGGTCAATATTCCCAATTTGAATCATATTTTGTGAGAAATATCAGAGAAAATGGTTTTCTTTGAATGGTCATCATTCACGCACATAGACAAGGAATTGAACCAAAAAGTTGATAATCTCTCAGAATAGGCACTTCAACTTCGAGGTAGCTCATTCAAACAATATGAATTATAAGACGACTAAAAAATCAATAGAATAAAATTCCATTTCTAAAAATCATATGGCAATTGATAAAATATATCTTTAAAGTATAAGTCTAAAACTTCTAGGAAATAAAATCTCATTGTTTTTAGAGTATGAACTACACATGGAATCGAATTTTTAATTTACCAATTTAATCTATATAAACAAACAACAAGATGTATATTTTCATAATAAAATAATTTAAAAAAATTTGAAAAAATAATTAAAAACAACAACAAACAATATATACACTAAAATGTACTCCAAATAATAACAATAAATTTTTCTACACTAAACAGGAAACACTAACATATTTATTATTCACCGTATACGGTCTCAACGTCCAACAATATATATATATATATATTAAAGTATACGCTTTCACAAAGTACATAAACATTACACACTACTACTTCTTTTCCTAAATTTGACAATATTAATTGAAAAACATACACAAGACAATCTTGCTTAAATTATCTATGTATGAAATTCTATATCCACTGTGCATTAATTAAAAAAGTTAAACAGATTTTTCAGTTTATCTAAAGGTTTAGTTGGTTTGTTTATTAGGCATAATGTTTCGAAGTATCAAGTTTGTTTTGTGTTTTTTTCTTCGAATTGGGTGAAGTTTAGGCCTGAACCAGCCCTGATGGAAACCATCTGCTCATCAGTAGAATGCTAAAATAAAATATAGAAGTCAATCTTAATTTCACGAAGAAGTTAAAAGAGTAAATTCTGAATCCAAATAAAAAAATTGGTTGAAATGTTTGGCAGTCTATCTCAGCGTTTAGTTGATTGCCTCCTTACCATCAGCTGTTGTATTTTTTCTGCCAAGTTTTCTTGATTACGTAAGTATCAAGTTATCTTCTGAAGGTCGAATTCTCGTTGGACTTCATTTTCACCTTGACTGATTTAAGGTGATGCGAGTAGCAGTCATGGAAATTCAGACCGACAAAAGCGTTTGATGGGTTAATTACCTCATAAATTACTCCTCACAGAACTGTTGCTAATGTGGAAGCATTGAATGAATATGAATTGCCAACGTTGTTACGAAGTTGGACGAATTATCAAAATACCTGTGTTTCAGCTATTCGGATTTAAATCTGTCAAGTCTGCGGTTGTAAATGGAAGAACAATAGCTTGTGGTGTTGCTGCTGCTGATGTAGTTTTTGAGGATGATCTCAGCACAGCAGATGACGCGACTGACTCTTCACATTATGCTCGTCTCTTGCAGTTCTGCATCAACAATAAAGCTCTGGGGGAAGGTAAGTCCGTGCACGGTCAGATTATCAGTTTGGGAATGGAGTCGGACACCTTCTTGCTAAACAATCTTGTCAATATGTATAGTAAATGTGGTAATCTAGCGGAAGCACGCCAAGTGTTTGACAAAATGTCTGAACGAAACAGTGTCTCTTGGAATGCGGTTATTGCTGGGTATGTACAGCATGGGAATGGGTTTGGAAGTCTGACGCTCTTTTCGCAGATGCATCGGGAAGGAGTTAAGCCAACGCATTTTACTTTCGCCAGTGTTGTTAAAGCATGTGGGAACACATCATCTCTATCTCAGGCATTGCAGGTCCATGCCCATGTTGTTAAAAGTGGATTTGCTTCAGATGTTTTTGCAGAAAGTGCCTTCATTGACATGTATGCAAAATGTGGATATCTGGAAAATGCTCGCAAACTGTTTGACCAAATGCCTGAACGAAATGCTGTTTCGTTGAATGCAATGATTGCAGGATATGCTCAGCATGGGTATGTGGAGGATGCCGTTGAGCTGTTTATGGAATTGCAGCGAACGGGGATGAAGCCGACGGAGTTCACCTATGCGAGTGTTCTCAATGGATTCTCTAGATCAATGGCTCCTGAACAGGGCAAGCAGGTGCATTCTCTCATTGTTAAATCTATGATTGAATCAAATGTTTTTGTGGGTAATGCTCTTGTTGATATGTATGGAAAATGTTTGTGCATTGAGGATGCCTGCAACGTGTTTGACAGAATGCCTGAACGAGATGTGGTTTCATGGAATTCAATGATTGCAGCGTTTGCTCAGAATGAATGCTGGGAATATGCCCTGGATCTGTTTCTTCATATGCCACTCGTAGGAGTCAGACATAATCAAACAACCTTCACCAGTATTCTCAAGGTATGTGCCAGCATAACGGCTTTGGAACAGGGAAAGCAGGTGCATGCCAAAGCCATCAAAATGGGTTTTGGTTTGGATGGTTTTGTGGGTAGTGCCCTTGTAGACATGTATGCAAAATGTGAGAACATATCTGATGCACGCAATTTGTTTGACAGAATGTCTAAACAGAACATTGTCTTGTGGAATGCAATTATTGCAGGATACTCTGAGAGGGGTGAAGCTCCAAAACAATGTCAGGAGGCTCTGGTGCTTTTCCAGCAAATGCAAAATGCATGCGTGGGATCAAATGGGTTTACGTTTGCCAGTATCCTCAAGGCTTGTGCCAATCTTCAAGCTGCAGAAATTGGCAAGCTGGTGCACACCCATGTCACCAAAGCTGGATTTCATTCTGATATGATTGTAGGTTGTGCACTTATTGGTATGTATATAAAATGTGGAAGCATAGAATGTGCATGTAAAGTCTTCCAAAGAATGCCTGAACAAAGTTCCATTTCATGGAATACAATGATTGCTGGATATGCTCAACATGGTCAGGACAAGGAGGCTTTTGAACTTTTTTCCCAAATGCCACATCGAGATTTGGTCTCATGGAATTCTGTGATGACAATGTATGCACAGAACGGGCATGGCGAGGAGGCTTTGAGACTGTACCAACACATGCAGCAAGTTGGGATGAAACCTGATGAATTTACCTTTGTTATTGTTGTCAGTGCTTGTACTAAGTTAGCATCTTTGGAGCAGAGCAAGAAGGTCCATGCTCATGTAATTAAATATGGATTTCAATCAGAAATTTTTATTGGAAATACCCTAATTGACATGTATGCAAAATGTGGGAGCATAGAAGACTCAATCAAAATATTTGACAGAATGTATAGACGAAATGTAGTTTCATGGACCGCATTGATTTTAGGCTATGCTCATCACGGGCGTTGCAAAGAAGCCCTTAATCTTTTTGAAAGAATGCAACAAGAGGGCATTAAACCTGACCATGTCACGTTTGTTGGTCTTCTTTCTGCATGTAGCCATGCAGGACTAGTGGACGAAGGTCACTACTACTTTGATTCCATGAGTCGGGATCATGGAATTGAACCAAGAGATGATCACTATGCCTGCTTGGTAGATCTTCATGGTCGTGCTGGGCATCTGAATGAGGCAGAAAATATTATCCATGGAATGAAATGTGAGCCAAATGCTCTAGTGTGGCGCACTCTACTCAGTGCTTGCAGAATGCATGGAAATTTGCAGCTTGGAAAGCAGGCAGCTGAGCATGTTCTTGAGTTTGAACCAGAGGACTCTGCAGCATATGTGCTCTTAGCAAACCTCCATGCAGAGGCTGGCAGGTGGGATTATGTGGCCACAACAAGAAAATTGATGAAAGAAAGAAGGGTGAAAAAGAACCCTGGACATAGCTGGATTGAACTCAGGAATAGGGCGCATGTATTCCTTATGGGGGACAGACTGCATCCACAAACAGAAG
Organism: Pinus tabuliformis; assembly: GCA_031772625.1. Classification (NCBI taxonomy): domain Eukaryota; kingdom Viridiplantae; phylum Streptophyta; class Pinopsida; order Pinales; family Pinaceae; genus Pinus; species Pinus tabuliformis. The sequence continues at coordinate 1,084,242,179 of CM062815.1, read as the reverse complement.
AGATATATGAAAAGCTAAACATTTTGAGTATTGAGATGCAGGAGGCAGGATATGTCTTAGATACAAAGTACGTGCTACAGGATGTAGAGCAGGAGGAGAAAGAACATTCTATTAGTCACCACAGTGAGAAGCTTGCAATTGCTTTTGGGTTGATCAACACACCCAATGGAACACCTATTCGAATCATCAAGAATCTTCGTGTATGTAATGATTGCCACACTGCGATAAAATTCATCTCCAAGATTGTTGAACGAGAAATCATTATGAGGGATGCCAGTTATTTCCACCATTTTAAGAATGGGCTGTGTTCATGTGGGGACTATTGGTGATGCCAAGTAAAATTACATAAGATATCTTACTATTGGGCGTAGCTTGACGTGTTATGTTTTGGTTGTGATTTAAAACATTCTTTTGTGGAAGAGCCCTGAGAGGTACAAGTAGCTAAAATGCACATCATTTGCTTAAAGAAATGTCTCATGTTTCTGATCTCTAACATGATTTTTAAACATGTCTTTATTCTCAGATGAAATTCACACTCCTGATTTATTAAGTAATTGAGAAATCTTTGAAAACAATTTCACGCATTTTTTTTACTAAATTATCAATCCATTGTTAAATGCTAACCTTGCAAAAGGTCTCTAAAATCAGACTGTTTCCCCTGTTATGCCTAGGTTGAGGCTTATTATATTGCAAACCCCAAACGGCTTTAAATTTGGAAAGAAAAACTTAATTTCTCTAAAAAGTGTGGAACTTGAACAAGAGTTTCTTAGACATGCTTCAAGTGATAGTGGTTGATATTGATATAGAAATGGGGCCATGCAACAAATACTTAAAAACCATCAAGGACTGGTATCTACAATGGAATCTAATAGCTGCTTGAAGGTTGTGTTTCATCACACAAGTCTCTGCAGATTGGAGTCTCCTTGACACCAGTATGACATATAAACTTGACACTAGAGCATTCCATCTTCTGAGGGAAAATGTAACCATGGGATAACTTTCATATCTAGTGAAATGGCATAACTAAAAGCATAGTTGCCAAGAGACGGTGGTATGGGTATAGGTATGGGTATGCCATTTTTGAAATCTGGGTACGGGAGATGTGGAGATGTTAATGAAAGTTTTAAATATAAATACAAATTGAAATCTGAAATTTTAAAATAATAAAATCATAAAATGATGTACAATGAACATTGAACAATGTTCGAAATTGAAATTACAATGCAAATTTCCAACTACTAGTCAGAATATTAATTTATTATATTCTATGAGTCATGACTATTACAAACAAGACTCAAAAAACAAAAGATAATATCCTGAGAAACAAAAGTAACAAAACTAATAGTAACTCAGAACTGCAATATCCTAAGTAGACATTTCAGCGTTCAACTTTTCAAGCCAAAAGTCAGGTATCCATCTCAATATCTGCTTCATCCTGTTTGAATTCACTCGCAATCTCTGATTATTCTAAGTCCTTCCTCAACATGCTCTCCAAGAACTCGTCATTCCATCTCTAGCTGAGGATCATTTGTAATGGAAGGTGGATCAATGAGGACATCTGATTCTATCTTTTCACACATAAGTGACATCATCTTTGAATTTGTCCCACCTATTAGGACATTCCTTGTACCCAGATCTTATGAGAGTGGTCGAAGGGTGCTATGAATGTATACTAGGTTCTCTGCCTTATTTAATCCAAGTTTGTTCCACCTTGACGAGTGGATAAAACCGTAAATGCTCCAATTGCTATCACATGAAGAAGAACTAACAACCTGTGAGAGTATTTTGTAGCAAATGAACATAACTCAGGGACATCATACCCATGGAGAAACCACCAATTTAGTGGGTTCTTGGTCTCATGCCTACCCTATGAAGCTACCATTTTTCCAAACACACCTCGCCCATGTGAAAATTGAGACTCCGATAGTCACTACCTCCTTTCCTGTGACATAGACTTTCTTCACTGCGTAAAGAATCCCTTCATAACCTCTCTATCAGTAAAAGGAGGCCTCTTGCTAGTCCTTTCAATATCATACCATTTAGCATTTAAGGTGTAAGAAGCCACATGGAAAGGTGTGTTTAAGTTGTTCGATCTGCCATGTATTTTTTAATCTATTTCTTGATATATGGAAGAATTCCACTTGTGTTGTTCTCCCTTGATTCTCTAACACATTGAATCAATATTTTCATAAAAAAATTCCTAAGCATGGGTTATCAGAATCCTCATATCAGAGCATATTATAAATGGGCTTAAATGAAATCAAAAATAAATTTGACATCAAACAAAAACAATCATCAAGAATCGATTGTCTTACCTCCCTTGCAACATCAGATTCAAAAAGCTTTGGTGAAGCCCAGTGGTTACTAACCACAATGGAACATAAAACACCTTTAACTTAATAAAAATGATGAAGGGTGAAAACTGAAGCAAACCATGTATCTGCAATTTTGAGCAAGTCCTTTGATTGAACCAATGTTTGCATAAATTTTACTCAGGCATGGGCTATCAAATTCTGCATAATGAAGCATATCACAAGTAGGCCCAATGAAATCAACAATAAATTTAACATAAAACCAAGTGCGATCATGAAGGACCAATTATCTTACTTCTCTTGCAACATCAGACAGATAACTTCAATGAAGCCTAGTTGTCACTAACAACGGTGGAACATAATGCACTTTTAACTTCATAAAGAAGTTGAAGAACAATAGAAAATGAAGTAAACCATGTATTTACAGGTTGGAGCAAGTCATTCTTTGGAAATTCGCAATAAATTGCCCATTAGTGGTGATTGTTGCATATGAACTTCTAGATTTTTCTCCCATCTTCAATTAGCTTTCCTATTTAATCAAATTTTCCAATGTCCTTAAGCGCATAATTCAATACATGCATAACACTTGGAGTCCAAAATACATTATTGATGATGATGATGATGATGGTTAATGTCCACTGAGACCAAACATTGGTCTATTGGAGCTAAAGAAACAAATTATTTATTTTGATTTAAGATTTTATTCCTATGCTCAAAAAGCTTGGAGAGAAGCCTCCCGAGCTCACTATAATTTTGACATTATAAAAGGCTAGGAAGGTCAGTGTTGTAACAAAAATTGTGAAACTGAGATCTAATGTGGTTGTATGCAGGGCACTCTAAGAGGAAGTGGTTTTCATCCTTGATGTTCCTATTCTCACATATATGACAGATTCTTTCCATCCATGGCATTTTAGGAATTGCCCAATGACTTGTGTTCACTATGAAGCTCATGAGAATTTGTTCTAATCTTTGCTATATTAATTTTCTTCTTTGAGCTAGTTAAAATAGAGAGATACTTTTGATCTTCTAGGGCGGGGTTGATGACCTTCTTATAATAACTTAATTTTTTTTTAGCCGCTTCTCACACCACATTTTTTCTTTGAACTTAGAAGTAACAATATCTTTAATGTTATTTATGTTTTTCAATGCATCATTCTCGTTGATCTCCCAATAGTTTAACCAGGCCCTTGTCTCTTTATGCCACCCCTGATTGAGCCTTAGGTGGTTTTGGCTGGAATTTAAAGCTAGCTTAGGAAGTCTATGATCGTCTATGTTATTGAGCTTGTGCTTGTATAGCAGAAACCTAATCATAGCTAGGCTCTCAATAGGGGAAATACCTGCTTCTATAAGGAGAATAGGATAGGGTGTATTACTTTTAATTTTCAGGTTATAAGTTATAAAATGCTTCTGGATTTGCTCAATATTTCTCCATGATTCTTTGGAGATGCTGCAACCCCAAACCTCACAACCATATAAGATAACAGGAGCGACTAAAGTTTCAAAGAGGAACTTATTTTTATCCCACATTACGAGGTTTGCTATTTTACAATTATTTTCAAGACCAAAATAAGCTTTCCACCCCCCATTAATCCTTTTCTCAATGCTATGCTTCCAGTTGAGCTTGTGATGAATATCAATTCCTAGGTACTTGTAGGAATACACTTCCTCCAAGTTATTATTGTCATACATAAAATTAGCGTAAGTGTCCTTCTTGGATTTGATAATCATAACTTTTGTTTTGTCAGTGTTAACAGTCATACCCATGGTAGAGCAGAAATCCTTAAGAAGCCTAAGTTGCTTATCAAGATCAGATGGGCACCTTGCCAAAAGAACAATATCGTCAGTATAAAGAAGAAGGATGATGACTATCCCAACTAAGATCGTGCCATCCCATCTTGCTTCCTCTAAATAGCCTTCAAGCTTATCGATGTAAATGCCAAATAGGGTAGGGGAGAGGGGGCAACCTTGTTTAACTTCGATGTTACACTTAATATCTTTCGACCACCCCTCATTTCTCTTTAGCTTGGCAATTACATTCTCGTATAACCTTATAGCGGCAGCGCTCAACTCGAGAGGAACCTTTAGCTCTTCTAATCTATTCCAAAGGTTGTATCTAGGAATCGTATCAAAAGCCTTTCTAAAGTCCACAAAGCAACAAAATAAATTGGATTTATCATTACGACATTACTTTTGAACCATTGAACCTGCAACTTTGCAAATTGGGTTGCATTTGTAATAACCTAAGCAACATTAGATGCCTCCACCTCCTCAACAACATCATATAACTACTACTTAAAAAATGTGCCTTTCTTATCATGATCTGAGCAATCAATTATCCTCAAGAAATAAGGCTATATTGTAGAAGATACAATAATGTTTAGAATAGGACGAGGACATGTATCAATCGAATCATCTATCACATTACACCCATCAATAGTTCATGCTACTTTCATTGGTCACAAAATTTCCTTCTCCAAAATTGATTTCTAAGCGATTTAAATCCAACGATTCTATTATTAATGGCACAAATTACCACCTCAAAATATGATGATTGGGTAACATTAAGGGGAATTCCACATGCAAATAAATATATTACTGTAACTATCAACAACGTCTCTACCTTAGTTGTATTGAATAACCTTTTATGAGATGGCATACCCTAGCCTTTTATGAGGTGATATACCCTCCATTGATTGAACACCATCATCATCACTCTCTAAATTATTATCATGTTCACTTGGTCTCGATGCATGATAGCTACATGCAGTGGTGACAAGAGGCATTTTACCCTCTACTATTTTATGCCCCCTCATACCATCCAATCTCTTATCTCCCATAGCCAGACAAGGATCTGCGCCTTTTCCTAGTGTTGGGAAAAAGTGGGCCTTGACCATTGTGCAAGTGCATTTTCAAAACACTTACAAAAATTTTGCATGTAAGTTTGGTTGTTCCACCCCGCCCTTTCGGTCAACTTCCTCTCTCGCGATACTTCCAAAGTGGGTAATGGGGACTTGTGCTTTGTCCACTTGCCATTTTGAATCTCATAACTGCCTATTTATTTCAAAAAAGAAATGGATACTAATCTTGGAACTAAAAAGTTGAAAATACTAATAGTCATTATAATAATTCAGAATAAAAAGTGAACTTTGCATTGAGTTGAATTTTTAATAAAATAAAAATGTAGATTCTGCGGTATAACCTCAGTATCATATGTTGTATTGTATTAGGTTCCACTTTGCGATTTTCATCACATTGATGGAAATTTAATGTCAATTCCTTAGAGCTATTTGACCGACTTAGGGGATTCATCTTTATGGAATTCCTTATCTTCATTTCATCATATCATTTGATGGAGGCCTTTGGTTGGAGAAGTCTCACTTCTCCTTGGCTAGATGAATGTGCTTGCTACTTGATAGTCTTCCAACATGTGATGACCTTGTTAATCATCTCTTGGTTACACTTCTGATGAGTGTGGAGCATACTATCTCATTATGATGATTTGAGATATATACTTATCTTGATATGAAAAATTGACTAAGCATCTTTTGAAACTAAATTTCAAACTCCTTGATCTCAATGATGCAACTTTATTTGTCAAGAAGGTTGGAAAAAATGTTGTTTATCTTGTGGTATATGTAGATGATTTATTGATGACAGGGAACAACGAAAATTATATTGCATCCATAAAGAAAGGATTCGAAATGAAACATTTCGGATGTGTTCACTACTATTTGGGTATTGAAGTAACCCAACATCAGAAATATATATATCCCTCTCTCAAAAGAAGTACATTGGAGATTTTTTAAACAAATTTGGCATGGTTGAACGCAATCCTTTGTCCACTCCAATGGAACAAAATCTAAAGCTCACATCCGAAGAAGGAAATGAATTTGAGGATGCAATTGAGTACAGACAGTTCTAGGAAGTCTTAACTACCTCACTACTACCAAACGAAACATTTCATTTGTTGTTGGAATCCCTTCCAAGTTTATGCAAAAGCCTAGTGAGGGTCATTGGTCTGCTACAAAAAAGAGTTCTAAAGTACTTGAAAGAAACTCAAGACTTTGGACTCAAATATACATGAGTGGATGACTTCAACTTGTTGGATACTTTGATTCAAACTTCGATGGAGATAAGGAAAATAGAGTATCTACTTCAGGTTATGTTACGAGTCTTGAATCAGGAGTTGTCTCTTGGGGGTCACACAAACAGTCAGTTCTAGAAGATTCCAAAATAGATGCAGAATATCTGGCAGATGCAAAAGAAACCACAAATATTGTGTGGCTCAGGAAAATTCTTGAAGATTTGCAGGAGAAACAAGTGCACTCTACTCTTCTAATTGAAAATACTTTTGAAATTAAATTGGCCAAGAATCCAAAATTCCATGATCGAACCAAGCATATCAATACAAAATATCATTTGATTCGACATCATGTTGAGGCCAAGACTATTAACCTATGTCATTGTTCCACAAATGAGCAAATTGAAGACATCTTCACCAAAGCGCTTGGAAGAGAAAATTTTGAAAGATTCAAAATTATGCTTGGAATTACAAACACCCATTCAGATTAAGGGAGGAAATGTTGACACCTAATCCTCTAGGATTGGGCAAATATGTTGTAAATATGTCAATGCAAAATAAGAATATGAAGATACCTTGTAATGTGAATCCCAAGGGTCTCTTTCCTATGTGTATATATTGATGTTCTTCTTAATAGAAAAATTAATATTCGGGAGTTACCATACATCCTGGTCTAACAATGTTAAACATCACGTGGATATCACCTAAGGTGGGGAATAAGTCTAATTATATTAGTACGCTCATTGATGTGTTATTTATTAATTTTGAGTTAGAAGGGGGGTACTACATATGATTTCATGGAAATCTCACATTTTTCCATAGGTTGGATCATTACTTTTGATGTAATAATTTGTTGGTGGTAGTGCACCTTAGGTTGATTAGGATTTATATTTTGTTGTTATCATGGTGGGGTTTTGATAGTGAGGAGGACATATTTATTTACATGTTACAACACTTTATTAAAGTGCACCCCTATTTGACACACATGTTCATAATGATTTAATATATGGGTGGCTAATTGGAGGGGTACTAGGTTATATTTGAGCATTAACCTATATGCACATATGTTGAGGTTGATTTCATTGTTCAATGATTAAATGAATCCAATTTATCCAAATTTTTGTTAATACTGTAACGTTTTGTTCGAACCCCATCTTGTAATTATTATTATGGCTTGTATTGTTGGGAGATGCCAACACAGATGTTATGTTAAACTTTGTTCATGCAATTACGTTTTTAATTTTAATGAAAATATTGTTAACATTGAATGAAGGGGTGGAGTGCTTACACGGATTATGATGCCATGAGAGGGAATCCATGAATCAGAAATGGAGAAAACCATTGCCAACTAAAATTCCTTACCCATAATTCCTTGTTGAGTTAAAAAAATAAAAATAAAAATAAAAAATTTCCCATTTCCCGATTTTCCTAGAAATCAATTTCTGAGGGGGAATTGGTTGTTGAACTACCAACTTCCCATAATTATGAAGGTAGTTTGGAGTTGCACAAATTTTCGTAGAAGTATGGGCAATGTACCCATCCTAATATTTCAAAATAGACAAACGAAAATTTGATTTGGACCCAATAAATCTCATGCAAAAAATGGATAGCTAGAAGATTTTTATGCAAAGAAGATGGCATGCACATGAATGGGTCTAGGGACCAAATCTGAGTGAGAATGTGTCAAAAACACCTTTCATTGGTATTAAAACTATGAGGAATCACTAATTCCACTATTATGAAACCAGCGCACAAAAAGCTAGAAAAGAGAGATAAACGCCTTAGAATTCAGCCTCTTCGAGGGGGCAACCTCCTTTACATTACATAAATGAAAAATTCTTGAACGATACAAATGACAAGACCTCTTTTCTATATATAGGAGTCTAAGGGGTTATAATATAATCAGAGCCGACATAAAAATAATAATGTAAGGGCACAATAATAACAATAGTGGGCTTCTATGGGGCATAATAGTAACAATATGGGGACTACATGGGTACAAAAATAGAATAAGAGGATTGTACTAATAACAATAAGGGGTTACACTAGTAGTATAGGGGCCTAACATGCCCCTCCTTCAAAAAGTGTTGTCCTCAATGCTTGAGTAGTTCTTGATGCTTCTGTATAAAATTCTTGTCCTCCAATGTGGAATCTTCAGCAGGTAAGTTCTTCCACTTGATGAGATACTTTGAAATTGATCAATTTCATAGCTGTCGGGTTCTCGTTTCTGTGACTGCTCCAAGTTCCAATATGATTTTTCCTTCCTCTTCAAGTTTTGGCAATATTGTTTAAATTTGGATCTTTTGCAAATTTTGAATGAATGGCCACACTTCTTCATCATTCTTGCATTCATCCCTTACTTCGTTTATCCAATCTAGTTGGATAATATAAATAGCACAAAACAATGCTTCCACATTCTCATCCTTTCTTGATAGTGCATCTGGAACAAAATTTTGCTTCCTTTTTCTATAGATGATGTCAAAGTCATAACCAAACATATTTGTGACCCATTTTTTCTGTTCTTCTAAAGATAATATTTGTTCTAAAAAGTATTTAAGACTATCATGATCCATTTTTACCTTGAAATGTCTTCCCATTAGGTAATGTCGCCATTTCTTAAGTGCATGTAGTATTGCCAACATTTCCTTCTCATAAATAGCTTGCTTGAGATGTAGCCGTAAAAATACCCAATCACCTACATCAAAACATTTTTCACTACGATGTTGATCTCCCTGTTTTTTCATTCGATTCTGCACCAAAGTGGCATTATCCTTTAAAAGTTGGAGAACATGTTGTTGCTGCTCGATGTGATACTTCACTGCTTGAACCTTTTTCTTCTTGATATGTCCTTGTATCTTGAGAGTTTGAGGAGTGGTAATTTCTTCCAATGCTTTACAAGATATGGTCAATTCATTTCTTGATGCTCGATGTGATATTTCACTTCTTGAACATTTTTTTCTTGATATGTCCTTCTATCTGGATAGTTTGAGGAGTGGTAATTCCGGCCAATGCATTACAAGAAATGGTTGGATTCATTTCTTCTTTCTCGATGTGATCTTTTACTTCTTGAACCTTTTTCTTCTTGATATGTCCTTTTATCTTGAGAGTTGGAGGACTAGTAAATTCTTCCAATGCTTTACAAGATATGGTCGAACTCATTTCTTCTTTCTCTGGGGTTGGGTCCTAGCGTATATCCTCCTCTTTTGATGTTTCTTGATCATTTTCTTCCTCCTCTTCATACTCTATGTAAAATAATTTCTTCTCAGCACACTTATGACCTTTAGTGCATTTGCTATCACAATTGTAACAAAGCCCTTTTTCTCTTTTTTCTTCCAATTGTTGTGGTGTAACCCTTGTAGGTTGTGGAAGGCTGGGAGAAACAAAACTTTCATCTTTATATTTATGAGGGGTAGACTTCCTTGTTGCCATAATCTTACTTTCCACTATGTAACAAAGCCTTTTTACTCTTTCCAATTGTTGTGGTGTTGCTCTAAAGAAGGTGTTTCTCTTTGTATCCTCATAATGTGCTATCATTTCCTCCGTGAAAATTGACCACGTAATAAGTTGTTTACGAGAACAAAGCCCTTTATACCATAAAAATTGATCCAGTTCTAAATATGAAGATGAAATACATACCTTTTGTAACAGTGGTACACCATGTACATCAAAATATTTCTCCATCTGAAGTATCCAATTTACTGGATCCTCGCCATCAAACTTCCTCATATCGCCTTTTCTTGATTTTAGGAGTTTGATCTTGAAATGACTATAACTTTGTAATTTTGGTTCTTCTAGTTCTAAAATTGTGACCTGCAGTAGCCCTATGGGTCCTCTTTCCAATGCCACCAGTCTACTCCAAATTGGATTCTCCAAGGAAGAGTTATGCCAAATCTCTCACAATGACCTGATTATAGACTAGTTCAGTAGAACGAACTTTTACGACGTACCACATGTCACTGTTTCGACCTTTGGCTCTAAAAAATATATACAAGAAACTACAGTCCATGCTCTTTCTGTAACTACTTACAAAATTTCAATCCGATGCTCAGAGAGAAAGTTATGATGATTTTTCCCAGGTCACCTATTTGGAATGTAATTCAGGAGTCTTCAAAAAGACCAACTTCCTCATATCATATCTCGGCAAATATAGCGCGAAAAACTCTGAAATTCGGACCCGAGGTTCATTGCAATTTCATCTCAAATGGGTTTTTTTTTCACTTCTGAAACGCCGCAGAAAAAAATTTATAGCAAAAATTCCACGTTGACCTATTTGGAGCAGCGAAACCCTAGAGTCCAAAGCTCTGATACCAAATGTTATGAAACCAGCTCACAAAAAGATAGAAAAGAGAGATAAATGCCTTAGAATTCACCCTCTTCGAGGGGGAAACCTCCTTTACATTACAGAAATGAACAATTCTTGAATGATACAAATGACAAAACCTCCTTTCTATATATAGGAGTCTAAGGGGTCATAATATAATCAGAGCCAACATAACAATAAGGGCAAAATAATAACAATAATGGGCTTCTATGGGGCACAATAGTAACAATATGGGGACTACATGGGTACAAAAATATAATAAGGGGATTGTACTAATGACAATAAGGGGTTACACTAGTAGTATAGGGACCTAACATCCACTTTCTAGTTGAAGAAATCAAGCATAAGTGTTTTTAACCCAAGCTAAAAACCAAGACCATGAATTTCCAGGTATTTAGCTAGGTAAGCACAAAGACATTGAGAGGGGAGGGAGTTAAAGGATTTCCCATTGCTAAGTGGGTTGAATGAAATCTTGTTGATTTTTAATGATGAAAGAGATTGGCCTTTATAATTATATCCTCAGTTGATTGGCTGAGTTTTCCCCTTATGGCATCACAATCTAGCTCGAGAGTGACAAACTACAAATAGATGATACATAGGTGAGCCTATGGTTGGGTGGAGAGTGAATATCTCTTCATTAGTTTTAGGAAAACTCTTTATTTAAATAAAATAAGTGTATTTATTTTCTAAATCTACAATTTCTTATTTAATTAAGATTATGTGATTATTGTTCATAGATGTGTAAAAAGGCTTTATTGCCCACTGAACTGAAATTTAGTCTTATATGTGAATCGATATATGTTGCATCTTGAAGGAGAATGAGTATTATGCTCATAAATAAATTTTGAATTAATTAACACTTGAAATAATATGACTGTAATAATGGTTTTCCAAGAAGATTTTACAGTTGAAAGGGTAGAGGAACTCCACCCTTCAATTTCTTAGAAAGCTAGGATGGTTGGCTAACACTTGGAAACTATTAGTGTGTATTTGTTATGAAGGTTGTGTTTGTTGGAAATCACGATTTCCATCAAACCAAAACCCGCAAGTGTTAGTCAAGGATTGCGTCGCCAGAGATAAGGATCCACGAGAGGTAGTTAGTCTATGTCACGAAACACACAGGGAGCGTTGGTTTATCCAATGTCCAACAATCTCCCCCCCAACGTGATTCGGGTGTGTATCGAACTCGTAACCTACGCTCTTATACCACTTGTTGGGAATCGCGATTTTCGTAGACCAAAACCCGCAAGTGTTAGTCAACGATCGCATCGCAAGAGATAAGGATCCACAAGAGGCGGTTAGTCCATGTCATGAAACATACAGGGAGCGTTGGTTTTGTTATCACTCCTCTGGATCTCCAAAGCTGAGGAAGAGTCCAGCTGAGGTAACCACTGACCAATCTTTTGACTTGGTAGCTAGCCCTACTAGGCTGGAGAGGGATCTCTCCAAAGAATCACAGCCAAGAGGGCTAGATGGATTAGGGTCTTAGGCTAGGTATAAAGTGCAAAAGTTGTTTTGATTTGATTTGGTGGGGTTATTGTTGGATGAGGTTATTAGGTCAAAGAGGCTAGGTTAGGGAAAATGAGATATGATTACAGACATTCAAAAGGGAAAGGTAGGCAGGAGGCTTAGCACTTAAAAGGTGATTTGGTGAGATGGTTTAATACTGATGAGGAGTTAGGAAGAGCATATGAGATGTATTCTTCCTAAACTGAAGAAAAATGACAAATTATAATAACTTTCCCAAAACAGAGCATGAACAAACATGTATTTTGCCTATCAACTTGAACATTACCATATAACAGACATGAAATGGTTTATGAGCTTACAAAACATTCATACAAATGATAACAAAGAAGAAACAATGCTAAACATCCATACCACATGTATCCCAAAGAAATAGCTACAACTCATCTATTAATACTGGCCAAAATCTGATACAATAATGTCTCTGATCACTAGTACCACATCCAACTGAGTCCAACCTCTGAAAAGAGTGAATAAAGGGAAGATATAGATATCAAAATAGAATCATCCTAGCCTTAGGGGTCGAATCCATGAGAGGAGGAGCAATTCCACCAAAATCTGAACTGATAGCTAGAGTGTAGGGTGGTAAAAATGACTCATCCCTAATTACATTGAAACTGATTCATTTGACTTGATGAAGTCTATTACCTAATGTATTTACCCTTTAGGTAATAGTAAAAGACCATAATTACATTTACCATATCAATTACATCAGTAAAAAGTTGATTCCCAAGGATGAAAATAAAAACTGGAGAAAAACAGTGAAAAATTAGGCAAATTGTCCTATGCCCATTGCCTTTGGTTTGTGCACAATGCAATCTTCCGTCTGAGTTTTGAAGGGGTTCCTGATGTCCAATTTGAGCTCAAGATAGCTCATTGGAAAGCTTATCCTATCTACTTTCCAGAAATGTACTTGGTTCCAAAAAAATGATGAGATTTGACCCTACGAAAATTAAATTTTTCATTTGTGGTAGCATCAGATGTGATCTAGCCACAAAATTTGGTGGAGAGGTTAGGGCACATGAGATCTCCAATACCGAGAAAGGGTTTGGGTAGATTCTAAATAGTTTGAGAAATATTAAAATAATTAATATTTTTAATGGAGTCCCTAAGTCTAAACTTAGGGAAATTAAAATATTAATGTGGATTAATATAAAATTGTGTTAGAATTTTCCAAAAGACATGGATCAAGCCAAATCTAATCTTAGCCATCGATTAGGGACTTAATCTCGGCCGTTGATATGTCAAAGGGAAAAGTATAAGAGGAGGCTTGAGGGTCACTTGGCAAGAACACCAAATGATCAGTCATTCTACTCTCTAAAGCGGGGTTTGCTAAGAGAGATAGAATCAGTGATCGGTGTTGCAGCTGAGGGGCAGTGAGTACAGAGAGATAGAGAGGAATAGATAGTGCTGGGAGATCAGTGCAGGAGCTAGAGGGAGTGACGCAATAGTAGCCAGGGCTCACGCAGGGCCACACTGAGGTAGCCAGGAGCTGCACAGTGCTTCAAAGAGGCCAACATTGCTGACGTAGAGGGCCAGAAGGCTGACGCAGGGCCTCCTGATGGTGACATAGACCCATTCAGGGTGACGAAGGGCCAGCACTAGGTAGAGAGAGGCTGATGTAGTCCAGAAAGGCAGATGTTGGGGTTTCTAGGCTAGATTAGAGCTGAGGAGATGTTGGAGGGTTTATCCAGGGTTTCAGCCAGGACATTTGTCTCAGAGTGAGAGGTACTACTACCAAGGGAATTCTCTGTTGGGTAAGCCAGATTTTGCACCCAGATTGTACTCTAAAATTGCTTAATAAGGAAACCCTCAGATAGTTGCACCGGTTTTCCCGCATTGGGTTCTTCCAAGGACATTGGTCCAAAAATAACAGTGTCATTTTGTGTGCTTGTTTCTATTTCCTTCAGTTGATGATCTGTAATATGTTGAGCATGCACTAGTATTTATTTTCAGTATTTACATTGTAAATAACTTGTTAAGTAACAAAACAAGTAGGTAGGAATAAATCAGTAAAGTGCATGGAGGGTTTCTAACTGGTAGACTTAGAAACTTCAACATGGTATCGGAGTGTGGTTGCAGATCACAGGAGAACTGAGGACATCAGCCGAGTGGAGCAATAGCAATAGAAAACAACTGTCTTGAGTGACAGAAGTTGTTTCTAGCAGAGTGGAAAAAAGGGAAGGGTGACACACTGCCTGCATCATCAGGGGTGAGCCAGGAAGTGTTGGCATTATGTTCTCTGGTATGGCTATATGTTACAGATGTTTGTACTTGATGTCAACTCCCATGACAAGGCTCTCGATTTATTGAAAAATTAAGAAGGACGCAGGAAATTAGTTCAGAAGGTGCGTACCCGCAGGTACACCATGCAGTAGCCGCGTCCAGAGACGCAGGCCAGCCGTTCAGGAGGTGCGTCCACCCAGTGCACACTTTTCAAGGTCACGTGGGGGTTTCTTGTGTTTTACTCTTGGTATCTAGCCGACGGTATTGTGTTATTATGGTGTCGGCTCGTGGTATTGTTCCATGATTTGAGGAGGAGCTTGCCTATATAAAGCAAAGGAGATCATTTGGTTTGGTATGTCTTTGGTTGAATATCTTATGAGGTTAGATCTGGTCTAGATCTAAAAAGGCGAATCTTCTGAAAGACTGAGATCTCTTTGGCGCATGATCAGATCTGTAGATCTGACTGTTTGGGTTACTCTTAAAGTCTTGAAATCATTCATACCCGAAGGTACGCAGGTTTAGTGAAAGGCAAGTGCGCCGGGACGCAGTGCAGTAAGAAGAGACCTGCGTGGGGACGCAGGGCAGAGCAAGATTCAGGTGCGTTCGGGACGCAGTACAGTAACAGGCGCACTGCGTGGGGACGCGAAGCATAATAAGGATCAGGTGCGTCTCTGAGCAAAAAGACGCGGCACGATAGTATTTCTCGGTGCGTCCCTGCAGCAAAAGAACGCGGCGCGACAGTGTTTCTGGGTGCGTCCCTGCAGCAACAGGACGCAGTGCAGTTGAAGGAACAGTGCGCGGGCACGCAGTGCAGCAGAAGGATCTCTGCGTCTGGATGCAGGGGAGAAGAAGGTTAGCTGCGTCTGGTCGCAGGCCACAGAAGGAAAAACTGCGTCTCTGTCTTAAGATGTTCTGTTGATTGAATTTCTCTGTTGATAAGGTGTTCTGGGTTAGTTCTGTTATTACTGATCTGATAACTGTAGTGGATTGTAACTGTTATGTACTTGATGATCATTTGATGCTTTATGAAAAGAAGTAGGGGGTTGTAGCTCCCTTCTAGGAGAAGACTGGAAAACGAGAGAGAGAGTTGTAGCTCTCTACAGGTTGCAGCCTGCGTACTGGTAAAGGACTGCACCAGTGCAAAATCATTGTAAAACGAGTTTCTAATTTGAAAGAAGATAGAGACATATTGCAGCAGGTGGTTTTCACCCACATTGGGTTTCCACCTTACATCTTGTGTTCTTTGGTGTGACTATCTGTTTTCTTTGTTCATGCTCATTATTTTATGGTACTGACATGCAAAAATAATTCAAAGATCAAATAAGGAAGATTTATTAAATTGCTAGATAATACTGATTCACCCCCCCTCTCAGTATTATTTCCAACAGGAAGAGGCAATGCAGAGGCTAAGGGAGACAAAGGGAGACTCACACAGAAGCTAGGAGGGCTAACACAGTTGGATGAGGAGGTTGAGTTGTTGGTACCGGGATTGCACAGAGCCTAGGAGCTCCCACCTTTAGGTTGTTGGGGTTTTGGAGGCTATGGGAAAGTTGCAGAGTGGAGTTGGTGAGGTACTGTAGTCAGAACAGTACCTAACAGGGCAAGGCCAAGGAGGAGTGAGTTTCTACCGAGGGTTTCTAGCCGATAAATCTGAATTATTGGTGTAGTTGCATAGACAATCAAAGTAGGGGGCATTTCGACATCGACAAAAGGATTTATAGGAGGGAAATCGAGACTCAGAGGGAGTCACATCGAGAACTTCCAGGAGGGAAGTAGAAGAGCATCATGGCACGACACGAAGTAAGAGACCAAGACAGACTGGACGGAGCGTCAAACTTCGTAGTCTGGAAGGCCAAAATGTTATTCGTACTTGACATAAATCATGTCAAGCACTTCACCTTGAAGATGATAACTATCCCAGTCGACCCAACTGAGAACGACAAGTATGAGGAGGAAATGGCGAGGGCCAAGAGCATCATCCTTGACAGGGTCAAGGACCATGTAGTACCACACATTTCCGAGAAGGAAACGACAAATGAGATGTGGGAGGCCCTAAAGAAATTGTGCTAGCATACTTATGTGCAGAGAAGGATGTTACTAGAAAATCAGATGAGGTCATATCAAATGAAGAAGGGGGAACCGATTGACACCTTCCTCGGAGGACTGAATGAGATCAGAGATGAGTTTACTTCCATAGAAGCCACTCCAGATTAGGAATTGATGGTGAGGACAACCCTGAATGCAGTCTCAGAAGACTGGGAGGTATTTGTCCAAAGTATACTGGGTAGAGGGACACTTCCACCTTGGGATGAGATGTGGGTGGCTCTTCACCAAGAAGAGATTAGACAGTAGACAAAGGTGGGAAGCAATAGTAAAGGGATACGAGTCAAAAAGGAAGAGGAGGAAGATGTTGCCCTAGCATCTGAGGGAAAGCAAGAAAATCGGAAGAAGAAGGATCTCTCCAAGATCAAGTGCTTCCGCTGTGGGGAGCTGGGTCATTATGAGACCCAGTGGCCAAGGAAGAAGAGTAAGGGAGAGTCTTTCGAGACTAAGGGAGTGCCAGCAAGTGCAGAGAAGGAAGTGGAGACAGACGATGAATGTGCCATGAGTGCACACGCACCACTTGAGTGGAAGTGGGGAGACATCGAGCTGTAGTAAGACAGACTACAGACGATGAGGGGTAGGATCCTTGAGGTACCCAGCCTCTTGGATTAGACCTTGCTACGGGATCCCCAAAGAGGAGTAGCAGTACTGGCAGATGTCAATAGATATGGATGCAGATGAAGCGATAGAGGGAGCTACAGTGAAGGATTCCCGAGACAACATGAGGTGGTAGTGTGAGAAGCACATGAGTGTTGCACCAGTGCAGGATGGCACAAAGAGGTGTGCAACGGTGCGAGATGCATGGAGTTGTTGTAGTAGTGCAGAGGTCAGAGAGGGAGCACTTGTCAGTGACAGAGGGAGCTTCAGCATCAACGAGTGTCATTAGCCCAAAAAAGAGGGCAGAGTTGGGAGATCAGTTACTTACTTCTCAGTAACTGAGTTACAGTGCAGTAGTGGGCAGCACGATGCAACATGATGAGAGGAGATGAAGTGCAGATGCAACAGTGGTAGTGGCAAAGCCATGAGCAGCATCACGAATGCAGAGGTAGCTGTTGTACAGATGCAGCAGTGGTAGTGGCAGAACCATGGGCAGCAGTACATGATACAATAGTGTAGAGGATGGTGGGTAGTAGGCCTAGCATCAACACAGGGACCGATGCCGGATGATCAAAGGAATACTCAGTGAGGAGTATTGCTAGAGCACATTTCTCGCTAAGAGGGAGTGTTGATTTGTGGTAGCATCAGATGTGCTCTAGCCATGAAATTTGGTGGAGAGGTTGGGGCACATGGGATATCCAATACCTGGAAAGGGTTTGGGAAGATTCTAAACAGTTTGAGAAATATTAAAATAATTAATATTTTTAATGGAGTCTCTAAGTCTAAACTTAGGGAAATTAAAATATTAATGTGGATTAATATAAAAATGTGTTAGAATGGTCCAAAAGACATGGATCAAGCTAGATATAATCTTACCTTTCGATTAGGGACTTAATCTCGGCCGTTGATATGTTAACGAGAAAAGTATAAGAGGAGGCTTGAGGGTCACTTGGAGAGAACACTAGATGATCAGTGATTCTATTCTCTAGAGCGGGGTTTGCTAAGAGAGATAGAATCAGTGATCGGAGTTGCAGCTAGGGGGAAGTGAGTACAGAGAGACAGAGAGGCAGAGATAATGTCGGGAGATCAACGCAAGAGCCAAAGATAGTGACACAGTAGCAGCTAAGGCTCACGCAGAGGTAGCTAAGAGCTGCGCAGTGCTTCAGAGAGGCCAGCATTGCTGATGCAGAGGGCCAGATGGCTGACGCAGGGCCTCTTGAGGCTGACGCGGACCCATTCAAGGTGACGCAGTGCCAACGCTAGGCAGAGAGAGGCTGACGCAGTACAGAAAGGCAAATGTCGGGGTTTATGGGGCAGATTGGAGCTGAGGAGCTGCCGGGTTTATCTGGGGTTTCAGCCGAGACATTTGTCTTAGATTGAGATGTACTACTGCCATGGGCATTCTCTGTTGGGTAAGCCAGATTTGGCACCCAGATTGTACTCTGAAATTGCTTAATAAGAAAACCCTCATATAGCTGCACTAGCTTTCCTGCATTGGGTTTTTCCAGGGACATTGGTCCAAAAGTAACAGTGTCATTTTGTGTGCTTATTTCTGTTTCCTTCAGTTGATGATCTGTAATATGTTAAGCATGCACTAGTGTTTATTTTTAGTACTTACATTGTAAATAACTTTCTAAGTAACAGAAAAAGTAGGTAGGAATAAATCAGTAAAGTGCATGGTGGGTTTCTAACTGATAGACTTAGAAATTTCAACATCAATCTCCCAAGACTGCTTATGTGTGCAGCGCCTAGCTGAAAGAGAGGGCAGAGATGTGATTTTTGAGGTGTTTTTGGCCATTTCTCCTTGTCAGATTGCCCAATTTTGGTGTGCCAATAGTAAAAATTGTGTGCTTAATGCCTTCTGAATCCAATGGTGGCCTTGGTTTTGAATTTGGAGGCCTCTAGAAGGTGCGCAGCGCCTAGGGTGATGCACATAGGACATTCCAACTGTGCCAAAAACTGTCAAAGTTTGTACAAAAGACTCAAAAATTTCAAAAATGCCCAGAAACTTTTCAAAATTGATACATGAGCTGCTGATGAAGTATGTCAAGCATGGAAATAGACCTCAGCAAGGATATCGAGTTTCTTTTCTCTTCTTTCATATTTAGGGTTTCAGTCTTTGACTTCACTTTCTTGAGTTTTGACCTTGCTATTTGGCTTCTTCGGCAACAATACTTTGCCATCCTCTTGTGTATGTCATTGTCTCTTTTGGGATTTTCTAGGAGTTTCTCAAGATGGTTTTTAACTCTCTCAAGCCAATGTTCCCTGTTTTCCTTGATCATTATGGCAAATTGTTTGTTTAGGGTAAGCTCCATGGCTAGTTCAACTTCTTTCTATTTCTCTAGTTCTAACACTCTCTTTAGGCCTTTGGTTCCTGGCCTTTTTCTTGACACTTGTTCTTCCAGCTCATCAGGATCACCATATTTTCCATATGATTCACAAAGTAAGGCCTTAGCCTTGGTCTCTTCTCTTTTGGCTTTTAGAAGGTCCACCTCCATGATCAACTGTTTTGTTTTCAATTGTTGTTTTTCCTACTCAAGAAATGAAATGACATATTTAGCTCTTTACAATTGAGTTTGTAGTTGTTTGATTTGGGCCTCTTTTTCTTTGTTGATCAAGCTTGTGTTTTCATGATCATCTTGCTAATCAAAGTAAACAAGGTCAAATTCTGTTTCTATCTCATGGAAGCCTTCATCCTCTTGCTTGATTTCATCATGAACAATTGTCTCTGTGATTTTTTGCTTGCCCTTCTATACCCACTTTGCTGATGAAGAAGACATGGTCCCTCCCACAATCTGTGGGGCAAACACCTGTGTATAACCTCTCTGATAAGTATATGCCAATGTACCCAAATCTACCTTCTTAGGCTTGACCCTCTTAGGCTTGATGACCTCAGCTCTGCTTGGTGACCCTATATGATCATACAATGGTGATGATGATGGTGAAATAGGCTGAGATGATGCAGGGATAGATGTAGTGGGCTGAGATGGAGGGGGTATGTCTTTAGTATGTGGAGCTTGTGGAGCAGTGAAAATATCATTGGCAATGAAATTGTCCCATGAGATGTTCAACTGATTAAGGTGATGGAGAACAATGATCTTGATCAGAGAGTGACGAAAGAGGCTGTTCATTTGTAGATCATACTTTTTTCGCTGAACTTTGTATGCCATTTTTCAATGCTCCTGAACAAATAATAAGGAATATTGAGCATTTTGACTCTTTTGAAGTGCATGAGCAACCTGATATGGTATGTGTAGAGTCTAGAAAATTTGCCTTCAAAAGTAAAGTACTTCATGATGATTTTCATCATGGGAGCATACTTATCAAGAAGGTGACTGAAAGGGAATAATTTCTTTCTCTCATTTCTATATCGAGGCTTCAAGTATGGCTGATAATACTGATCATCTAGGTTTTTAGCTTTAAACCACTTTTCACCCACATTAGGTATTAGCAATGATGGCTGAGGATATGGTGAAGGTTACACCAACAAGGGTCACTTGATTGTCCTTAAGATTTGAAATGAAAACTCTAGTCAAAACAGGGTGGCTTTGAACTCTTTGTACCATTTCACAAAAATCAAAGCATCCCATATGCTTGAAACAAGTGACTATCATGGG
Organism: Pinus tabuliformis; assembly: GCA_031772625.1. Classification (NCBI taxonomy): domain Eukaryota; kingdom Viridiplantae; phylum Streptophyta; class Pinopsida; order Pinales; family Pinaceae; genus Pinus; species Pinus tabuliformis. The sequence continues at coordinate 1,084,221,395 of CM062815.1, read as the reverse complement.
TGAGGCCATTAGTTCTCTAGCGTTGGTAGGCTCAAACCTCAATATCCTTCCTCCTTTGTGTGGCCTTCTTTCTTTTGTATCTTCCTCCTCTATAAAATATCTATCTTCCTCTTCCATGATGTGTTTTTGTTCCTTTTATCTTGAAACCCTAGGGATTAGAAAATGGGAGTGGGAATGGGGTAGTAAATTTAGTGGATGGGGGAATGGATTAGGGAAATTAGGGAGGTGATAGGGGATTGAAATATTTAAGGGATTTGGGAATTGGTATTTTATTATAGGTATGCAATATGACTGCCTAGGAATTTGTTGCCTAGGAGTTAGGGTTTAAGGGAGAATAAATTTTGGATAGGGATTTAGCAACATAGGGGTAGGGATAGGGTTTACTATGATTTGGGAAGGATAGTAGTGTCTCAGGAATAGTTTTGGAGGTGTAGGAATGAAACTAGGGTGTGCAAGTCTTAAGAATTCCAAATTTCACACAAGAAACTTCATAGCATGAATTGATGACTTGTGAAATGTAAGGAGGGATAGACAGGGCCTTAGTTACTTGCTATGAGGTTAAGAAACCATGTGTTAAAGGTTTGGAGTGTTTTCATGAAGTTTGAAAGCTTACAAAGAAATTTTGATAGGTGCATAGCACCTTTGATGCATGTGTACCGCCTTTCATGCGTGCGCAATGCCATATTCAAACCAACTTTTGACTGCCTTACCGAAGTACAAATTGACCCCATGATAGCCCTTTGGAAATATATATCTCTTGGCTACACAATGGAGCTATCAAGCACTGTAAATGATCAAAAATCAATTCTCCCAAGACTGGTCAAAAAGTGCGGAATGAGGGTGCAAAAATGGAGTGTGCTCTTGCAAAAAACTTTAGGTCTTGCTCAACTCCAAATTGCGGTGATGATAGATCATGGGAAATCTCTTTCTATCTAGTTATCATTTGACTCGTCAGGGAAGTCATTTGGATACTCCAGCGTGGAGAAAAATTGATTTTCCCAAGGTCACTCCAGAAATGCAGAAAACCTCTTGTAGTAACTGTATTTTTGACATTTCTCCAAAACCATGACAGCTGTATAAAAAATGAAGGAATTTTTCTTCCTTGGCCTATAATGGTCAAAACCCTCTCTCACTTTCGTCAAATTCACCTCTGTTTGGTCATAAACATAGTTTGAAGAAAAACTGGCCCTATGTGTGGCAAATGATTTGTCTCTTGGAATGAATTCTTGAAAAATGATGGAGACATGATGTTTATGAGCTTAAATGACCCCATATTTGCTGATATGACCTCCCTTATGCCTCCTTTTCTCAAATGCCTCTGATTCCATAGCCAACCCTAACTCAGTGGGAGACAAAATTAGGGTTTAGTGCTTGTGGAAAATGATGATTTAGGCACCCTTGAAGACAACTCCCTTTGGCAATCACTTAACCTTTTGAAACGTTACCCTTTCACTTGAATATTCCCTTGACGAATTGATCTTTTGATGGTTTGGAATCCTTGGGACACTAAGTTAACAACTTGGGATGGTGAAATTATTACATTTGGAAGACATAAAATTACATAATGAAAATATAAAAACTTACATTTGAGCTCAAAATCACATGATGAAATAAGGATTTCTCTTTACAAATCATCTTCACATGGTGAAGAGAGGTTACTTATCATTTTGAAACTTGCTGGCTTTATGCAATGGAAATGGTGTTTTATTGGACCTTGAAAACCCTAGGACCTAATGGTAACCTTGATTGACTAGAATTGATGGTGTCATGACTAATGTGATGGCATGATGTCATTAAATTTATGGACAATGAATACTCATCAAGGTTGAAATGAGCCAACAAGGGGTAAATTTCTAAAAGGAGTAAAGGAAACCCTAATTCAACCTTCAGTGACCAAATTTTTGCATGACGAGCTAGTGGAATGACAAAAATTTCAGAATGGGACCCTAATACGATATGAAAAGAGGATTTTTTATCACTGATGGCAGTATGCAAATATTGAATCTAACATCGGCCTTATTGGGGATGGTAGCTCCTTGGAGGTGTCAAGAACATTGTAGACCAAGTGCATAACCATGTGGGCCAGTACAGTAAAAAACTCAAGCTGAAATGCATGACTTAAACGCTGACAACTCAAATGACACAAACTGACTTGTGACGAACTGAAATCTGACTGAAAAGTGACTCTATAATGACTTACTTAACTCACACAAGTCCACCCGCCTACTGAAGAGATATGTACAATTGTGTGAAGTGATCCTTCCAGTGTAACCAATCCAACATATGGCTTACTGAAATTTTGCTCTCACTTTCGTCGAGCAGGCAGAATGATGTACAGTAGGAAACTCACAATAACAACTAAAACCAAGGCTTATGCTAACAAACAAGACAACATTCATCTTCTCTAATGCCTACAAAAGGCTTTCGAAGGGATCTTGAAAATCCTAAAGTATTACCTTGTCTTGAGATCTAGTGACAAAAATACAAGTACTCCCTTCATTCTGATCTAAAAGAACAGTTGGTTGTTGATTGATAGGAAGGCATAGGGAAGTATAACCTTCTTCTATCTAAGTGTTGGCTGTAAATTCCTCGAGCACTGAATCGATTTTTGGCATACTGTCTTTCTTAGGCTCATACTCCTCAAAGTCATAGTCTATGTCATTCTTAAACAAAAAAAATTCTTCAAGATTATCAAGCATGACAACCATATCATCTTCATGAAAGAAAACAATATCTATTTGCTGATCTATAAATTTAATTTCAAGACTATCCTCATTTAAACTTAGATGTTCATTTTCAAAAGAGGAAGAAGTTTCACTAAGACCTTCTTGACTATGTGAACACTGCAAACCTACATTAGCTCGGGCTGTAACATGACTTTTCAGGTGTTGATCTATCTCATCTTCAGACAGAGGAGATAGTACTTTTTGTTTTCTTTTGCTAAAACAGTAATTGTTTTCTTTCCCTTCTAAGGATTCACAAGGATGCTGAATATGGTCTTGTGTATCAAAGTGACTAGCTTCTTTAGATTGTTCTTGAAACTCAAAACTAAAATTTCTATCATTTACCACAGAGTCATCCAAAGAAGATTTTTCACTTACTTGAACAAAGATCTCATCTTGTTTTTCATAAAGGGACTGGATTACCTCCTTTTGAAGGCTTTGTTCTGATGGGGTGAGAACACTTGGGTTGATAACTTCGTTTTCTTCATTCAAGGTGATCTCAACAATAAAGCTCTCCTTCATGGGATCCGAAACAACATACTCTTCATCATCACAATCTGAATCTAGATCTGGAATAGCCAACTTGACCTTATCACAATTTGAAATTGGAACTTGATTTTCCTTCATATCATCTTCTGTTGCAAGCAGATCTGAAATAAGACCTTGTCTTCCATCATTTTCAACTATACAGAAATCTTCAGCCTGCTATGAACTTTCTTGAGAATCTTGAAAAGTATCCTCTAATCTTTCTTTATGCTATTGAAATGGATTTTCATATAGCGCTTCCATGATCCCATCATTCATGAATTCATCATCTCCATAAACACTCTCAAGATTTTCAATAAAACTATCAACATGTTTACAATATTTTTGAACTAATATTAAGGATGGACAAGATTCTTTATACCTTTCAAAGAACATGGTATGAAAATCCTTTAAACAATAAATGTAATCAGGCGGCAAACTTTCATACCAAGATTGGGCTTCACCTTCCAGAGTGGCCATGAATATCTTCATCAACCAGTCTTCCGGAAAATCAATATTTAGTCTACGCACATGCATGTGAAATCTCACCAGATGAAGAGCAGCATCATAACCTTTCACATCTTTGAATATACACAAATTGCTTTTCCAATTTACCTTAGGCATTTTATTTGGGAAACCTAAAATGTGATCTCTTTTCATTGGAGCATACCTTCTTGCAACGGACCCCATCGTGAAAGTTCTTCAAGCTATTGATCTTAATGCACTAGAGTCACCATGAAGTGTTGATTTTCTAGATATTTTAGTCAATGGAGTTGCCAGGTGAATGGTAAAACCTTCCTATGTGTCTAACTGTTGTTCACCATCAACAGTTAGATCTAAATCACTGTCGTTCTTTCCCAAGGAAGATAGAGCTTTCGCTCCCCGGCAATGGCGCCAATATGTTATCACTCCTCCAGATTTCCAAGGCTGAGAAAGAGTCCAGCTGAGGTAACCACAGACCAATCTTTCGACTTGGTCGCTAGCCCTACCAGGCTGGAGAGGGCTCTCTTCAAAGAATCACAGCCAAGAGGGCTGGATGGTTAGGGTTTTAGGCTAGGCATAAAGTGTAGAGGTTGTTTTGATTTGATTTGGTGGGGTTATTGATGGATGAGGGTATTAGGTCAAAGAGGCTAGGTCAAGGAAAATGAGATATGACAGCGGACATTCAAAGGGGCAAGGTAGGTAGGAGGATTAACACTTAAAAGGTGATTTGTTGAGATGGTTTAAGAATGATGAGGAGTTAGGAAGAGCACATGAGATGTATTCTTCCTAAACTGAAGAAAAATGGAAAAATTATGATAACTTTCCCAAAACAGAGCATGAGCAAAATGTATTATGCCTATCAACTTGAAAATTACCATATAACAAACATGAAATGGTTTATTAGCTTACAAAACATTCATACAAATGATGAAAAAGAAGAAACAATGCTAAACATCCATACCACATGTATCCCAAAGAAATAGCTGCAACTCATCTATTAATACTGGCCAAAATCTTATACAATAATGTCTCTGATCACTAGTACCAAATCCAACTGAGTCCAACCTCTGAAAAGAGTGAAGAAAGGGAATATATAGACAAACAAACTCCTCCCAACCTCAGGGGTCGAACCCATGAGAGGAGGAGCAGTTCCACCAAAATCTGAACTGATAGCTAAAGTGTAGGGCGATCAAAATGACTCATCCCTAATTACATTGAAACTGATTCATTTGACTTGATGAAGTCTATTTACCTAATGTATTTACCACCTAGGTAATAGTAAAGGACCATAATTACATTTACCATATCAATTAGATCACTAAAACGTTGATTTCCAAGGTTTAAAATCAAAACTAGAGAAAAACAATGAAAAATCAGGCAAAATGTCCTATGTGCAGCGCCAGTGGTCTATGTGCAATGCCTTTCATCTATGCACATCGCCATGTTCCATCTGAGTTTTGAAGGGGTTCTTGATGTCCAAATTGAGCTCAGGATAGCTCATTGGAAATCCTATCTTGTCTACTTTCCAGAAATGTACTTGGTTCCAAAAAATGATAAGATTTGACCCTCCAAAAAGTCAATCTCCCAAGACTGCTTATGTGTGCAACGCCTAGTTGAAAAAGAGGGCAAAGTTGTGATTTTTGAGGTGTTTTTGGCCATTTCTCCATGTCAGATTGCCCAATTTTGGTGTGCCAATAGTCAAAATTGCATGTTTACTACCTTCTGAATCCAATGGTGGTCTTGGTTTTTTATTTGGAGGCCTCTAGAAGGTGTGAAACGCCTAGGGTGCTACACATAGGACAATCCAACTGTGCCAAAAACTGTCAAAGTTTGCACAAAAAACCCAAAAATTTAAAAAATGCCCAGAAACTTGTCAAAATTGATACATGAGCTGCTGATGAAGTATGTCAAGCATGGAAAGAGGCCTCAGCAAGGATATCAAGTTTTCTCTTCTCTTCTTGGATATTTAGGGTTTCAAGCTTTGACTTCACTTTCTTGAGTTTTGACCTTGCTATTTGAATTCTTCGACAATAATACTTTGCCATCCTCCTGTGTATGTCATTGTCTCTTTTGTGGTTCTCTAGGAGCTTCTCAAGATGGTTTTTTCCTCTCTCAATCCAATTCCCCATGTTTTCATTTATCATTATGGAAAATTTCTCATTTAGGGTAAGCTCCTTGGCTAGTTCAACTTCTTTCTGTTTCTCTAGTTCTAATGCTCCCTTTAGGCCTTTGGTTCTTGGCCTTTTTATTGACACTTGTTCTTACAGCTCATTAGAATCACCATATTTTCCATATTCTTCATCAAGTAAGGCCTTAGCCTTGGTCTCTTCTCTTTTGGCTTTGACAAGGTCCACCTCCATGATCAACTGTTTTGTTAACAATTGTTGGTTTTCCTGCTCAAGAAATGAAATGACATATTTAGCTCTATCCAATTGAGTTTGCAATTGTTTGATTTGGGCCTCTTTTTCTTTGATGATCAAGCTTGTGTTTTCATGATCATCTTGCTGATCCAAGTCAACAAGGTCAAATTCTGTTTCTGTCTCATGGAAGTCTTCATCCTCTTGCTTGATTTCCTCATGAACAATTGTCTCTGTGATCTTTTTCTTGCCCTTCTGTACCTGCTTTGTTGATGAAGAAGGCAGGGCCCCTCCCACAATCTGTGGGGAAAACACCTGCCTATGACCTCTCTGATAAGTATATGCCAATGTGCCCAAATCTTCCCTCTTAGGCTTGATGACCTCAACTCTGCTAGGTGACCCTATATGATCATACAATGGTGATGATGATGGTGAAATAGGCTGAGATGATGGAGGGATAGATGTAGTGGGCTGAGATGGAGGGGGTATGTCTTCAGCATGTGGAGCTTGTGGAGCAGTGAAAATATCATTGGAAATGAAAGTGTCCCATGAGATGTTCAACTGATTAAGGTGATGGAGGAAAATGATCTTGATCAGAGAGTGATGAAAGAGGCTGTTCATTTGCAGATCATACTTTTTTCCCTGAACTGTGTATGCCATTTTTTCAATGCTCCTGAACAAATAATAAGGAATATTGAGCATTTTGACTCTTGTGAAGTGCATGAGAAATCTGATATGGTATGTGTAGAGTCTGGAAAATATGCCTTCACAAGTGAAGTACTTCATGATGATTTTCATCATGGGAGCATACTTATCAAGAAGGTGACTGAAAGGGAAGAATTTATTTCTCTCATTTCTATACCGAGGCTTCAAGTATGGCTGATAATACTGATCATCTAGGTTTTGAGCTTTAAACCACTTTTCACCCACATTAGGTATTAGCAATGATGGTTGAGGATATGGTGAAGGTTACACCAGCAAAGGTCACTTGATTGTCCTTAAGATTTGAAATGAAAACTCTAGTCAAAACAGGGTGGCTTTGAACTCTTTGTACCATTTCACAAAAGTAAAAGCATCCCATATGCTAGAAACAAGTGACTACCATGGGTGAGGCCATTAGTTCTCTAGCGTTGGTAGGCTCAAACCTCAATATCCTTCCTCCTTTGTGTGGACTTCTTTCTTCTATATCTTCCTCCTCTGTAAAATCTATATCCTCCTCTTCCATGATGTGTTTTTGTTCTTTTTGTCTTGAAACCCTAGGGATTAAGAAATGGGAGTGGGAATGGGGTAGGAAAAATTTAGGGAATGGGGGAAGGAATTAGGGAACTTAGGGAGGTGATAGAGGATTTAGATATTTAAGGGATTTGGGAATTGGTATTTTATTAGGAATTTGCTGCCTAGGACTTAGGGTTTAAGGGAGAATAAATTTGGGATATGGATTTAGCAATATAGGTGTAGGGATAGGGTTTACTGTGATGTGGGAAGGATAGTAGGGTCTTAGGAATATTTTTGGAGGTGTAGGAATGAAAGTAGGGTTTGCAAGTTTTAAGAATTCCAAATTTCACACAAGAAACTTCATAGCATGAATTAATGACTTGTAGAAGGTAAGGACGTTATGGAAAAGGACTTCCTTACTTGATAGGAGGTTAAGAAACCATGTGCTAATGTTTTGTAGCATTTGCATAAAATTTCTGAGCTTACAGATGAAGTTTGATAGGTGCATAGTGCCTTTGGTGCATGCGCAGTGCCTAACTGCTCTATCCATAGCTCCTTTGATGCGTGCGCAATGCCATATTCAAACCAACTTTTGAAAGCCGTACCGAAGTCAAAATTGAGCCCATGATAGCTCATTCGAAAGAGCTCTCTCTTGGCTACACAATGGACCTATCAAGCACTGAAAATGATCAATTATAGGCCCTCAAAAATCAATTCTCCCAAGACTGGTCAAAGAGTGCAGAATGGGGGTGCAAAAGTGGAGTGTGATCTTGTAGGAAACATTTGGAGGTCTTCCTCAACTCAAAATTTAGCTCATGATAGATCATTGGAAATATATTTCTGTCTAGTTATTATTTGATGCATCAATCAAGGCATTTGGACACTCGCATCAGGAGAAAAACTAATTTTCCCAAGGTCACTCCAGAAATGCAGAAAACCTTTTGTAAGAACTGTATTTTTGACATTTCTCCAAAACCATGACACTTGTGTAAAACGTGAAGGAGGTTTTTTTCCATGGCCTATAATGGACAAAAAACTCTCTCACTTTCATCAAATTCATCTTTGCTTGTTCGGAAACATAGTTTGAAGAAAAACTAGCCCTATGTGTGGCAAATGATTTGTCTCTTTGAATGACTTCTTGAAAAATGATGGAGACATGATGTTTATGAGCTGAAATGACCCCATATTTTCTGATATGACCTCCCTTATGCCTCCTCTACTCAAATGTCTCTGATTCCATAGCCAACCATAGCTTAGTGGGAAAGGAAATTAGGGTTTAGTGCTTGTGGAAAATGATGATTTAGACACCCTAGGGAAGAAAACTCCCTTTGGCATTCGCTTAACCTTTTGAAAATTTATCCTTTCACTTGACTATTCCCTTAACGAATTGATCTTTTGATGGTCTGGCATATTTGGAATACTAAGTTAACAACTTGGGATGGTGAAATTATTACATTTGAAAGACATAAAATTACATAATGAACATATAAAAACTTACATTTGAACTCAAAATCACATGATGAAATAAGGATTTCTCTTTACACATCATCTTCACATGGTGAAGAGAGGTTACTGATCATTTTGACACTTGCTAGTTTTATGTAATGGAAATGGTGTTTTATTGGACATTGAAAACCCTAGGACCTAATGGTAACCTTGACTGACTAGAATTGATAGTGTCATGACTGATGTGATGGCATGATGTCATTAAATTTTTGGAAAATGGATACTCATCAAGGTTGAAATGAGCTAGCATGGGGTAAATTTCTAAAAGGAGTAAAGGAAACCCTAATTCAACCTTCAATGACCAAATTTTTGCATGACAACCTAGTGGAATGACAAAAATTTTAGAATGGGACCCTAATATGATATGAAAAGATGATTTTTGATCACTGATGGAAATATGCAAATACTGACTCTAACATCGGCCTTATTGGAGATGGCAGCTCCTTGGAGGTGTCAAGAATAGTGTAGACCAAGTGCCTAGCCATGTGGGCCAATACGATAAAAAACGCAAACGGAAATGCATGACTTAAACGCTAACAACTCAAATGACACAAACTGACTTGTGATGAACTGAAAATTGACTAAAAAATGACTCAATACTGACCCACTTAACTCACACAAGTACTTACAAAACTTATTAATGGTAGCAGACCATCGATATTTGAGGGATTCAAATCCTGATGACAACTACCTGCATACTGAAGAAATATGTACAATCATGTGAAGTGATCCTTCTAGTGTAACCAATCCAGCAGATGGCTTCTTACTGAAATTCTGCTCTCACTTTCGCCGAGCAGGTAGAATGATGTACATGTAGGCAACTCACAATATCAACTGAAACCAAGGCTTATGCTAACAAACAAGACAACATTCATCTTCTCCAATGCTTGCAAAAGACTGCTGAAGGACTCTTGAAAATCCTGAAGCATTACCTTGTCTTGAGATCCAGCAACAAAAATACAAGTACTGCCTTCATTCTGATATGAAAGAACAATTGTTTGTTGATTGATAGGAAGGCATAGGGAAGTATAATCTTCTTCTATCCAGGGAAAATTTTAAGAACCCCCCCTAAATTTACATGTATAATAAATGGGCGAATCTCCATGGTATATAGGAAAAATGGAAGGCGATTTTATCAATAATATGATATGTATATATAATTTTTTGGCGAATCTCTCACCAGGCATGGCGAATATTTTTTACTCAATTATAAAATCTTGTGTTTATTGAATACACAAATGAAATCATTGCATTTCTTTAAAATATCTTTTGAAATCAAAATTACCGAAATTACATATCGATAACCTAGTAGGTGTAGGATAAAATTCACCCGTGCCATTCATAGAAAGCATGAGAAAAAACCTAATACTATATATAAAACCAATAAAAATTCAAATTAATCACTTCTAGGGACCTTGTAACCACCCTGCCAATACACAAGTATGTTCTTGTTTGCAATTAGAAAAATTAAAAATTATAATCTGTTTACTCCAGCATATGTTGGAAAGTTATAGAAGGATGACTAGTGCAATCAATCCATTCCTTTTAGCCCTGGATTTGTTTCAATTTAAAACAGAAGTATACAAACATACTTGTCCAATGTCTATGCTATAACCATTCACCTTAAGATGTTTTTACAATATAATTTCCTAAGTCTATTTAATATCTTCATTATCATAAAAACCAACCTATATCCATTTTAACTCCACATCTACCACTCTTAGGGGGATGAAATCTATTTATCCCTCTAAGAACTTGGTAGACCCAGAATTAAGATGGATCAAAAATGATAGAATTTCCCCTTTAAATAGTCTATCCTCACATGAATACCATGGTATTACCATGGGTCAATACCATGGGTTATCATAAACCTGGAGCTTAAAAATTACTATTAGTAATTTATAAAAATTAATAAAATTAATAGTTGATTTTTATTTTAACCAAGCTAAAATGTTTAACATACATTAAATTACAACATCCATTTTTACTCTTGATCGGATCAAATATTTTTTCACTCTATGCTAGTTTTCATATCATGATATTTGATACCTCTCGGGGTTAGTAGATCCAGAGTAAAGATGGATCTATGCTGGTTTAATTCCCCCATTTAAATAGGCTACATTCCAGGTGAATACCATGGGTCAATACCATGTGCCATTTTTATTTTTATTAATACTAATATTAGGGTTAATAATGTTTTTTTGCGTGGTATTAATAACAATCTAGTCCATGGTATTTGTCCCATAGTATTTTGCCCATAGGTTTCACCTAAATATAATGCATTTTTTGAGTGTTTGTAAATATAAGGTGACTTATGGAGTAAATATAAAAAAATGTTTTATTTGTTTACCATACCTCTCGTTTATTTATATTTTTATTAATTTACCATACCTCTTTTGCAAATATGGTATTTGGCCCATAGGATTCACTTAAATAAAATCTCTTTCTTGAGCCTTCATAAATAGAATGAGGGTTATGGACTAAATATAAAAAGAGGTTTTATTTATTTACCATGCGTCTAGTTTATTTATATTTTTATTTATTTACCATACCTTTTGAGTAAGTATAAAAAGACGTTTTATTTATTTACTATACCTCCACTTTATTTATATTTTTATTTGTTTACACCCTTGCATGTATATAAGGTGACTTATGGAGTAAATATAAAAAATGTTTTATTTATTTACCATACCTCTCATTTATTTATATTTTTATTAATTTACTATACCTCTTTTATAAATATGGTATTTGGGCCTTTGGCCCATACGATTCACTTAAATAAAACCTATTCTTGAAAATGGGCGAATGGATTCACTTAAATAAAACCTATTCTTGAAAATGGGCGAATGGAAGGTTGTAACTCCTAATTTCAAGGGCTAAATTTACCTTTTTTACCCTCTCCCTTAAAATAAGGTGGGATATTTGAGGTGATTTGTAAAAATGTACTATGATACAAAATATTTGCCCACTAAAAATTTAAAACCCCTTAATTTCTCCAAAGGGCGAACATTCGCCCCTAAAATCACCCCTGCTTCTATCTGAGTGTTGGTTATAAATTCCTTGAGCATGAGAAATTTTGACTCGATTTTTGGCATATTGTCTCTCTCAGGCTCATACTCCTCAAATTCATAGTCTAGGTCATTCTTAAATAGAAAACATTCTTCAAGATTATCAAACATGACAGCCCTACCATCTTCATGAAAAAAAACAATATCTATTCACTGATCTATAAATCTAATTCCTAGGCTGTCCTCATTTAAACCTAGATTTTCATTTTCAAAAGTGGAAGAAGTTTCACTAACACCTTCTTGAGTATTTGAAAATTGCAAACCTGCATTAGCTTGGGTTGTAACATGAATTTTCAGTAGTTGATCTATCTCATATTCAGACAGAGGAGATAGTACTTTTTGTTTTCTTTTGCCAAAATAGTAATTGTCTTCTTTCCCTTATAAGGATTCACAAGGATGTTGAATATGGTCTTGTGTATCAAAGTGACTAGCTTCTTCAGATTGTTCTTGAAACACAAAACTGGAATTTCTATCATTTACCATAGAGTCATCCAAAGAATAATTTTCACTTACTTGAACAAAGATCTCGTCTTGCTTTTCATAAAGGGACTGGATTACCTCCTTCGGAAGACTTTGTTCTGATGGGGTGAGAACACTTGGGTCGATAAATTTGTTTTCTTTGTTTAAGGTGATCTCAACAATAGAGCTTTCCTTCATGGGATCTAGAACACCATACTCTCCATCATCACAATATGAATCTAGATCTAGAATAGCCAACTTGACCTTATCACAATTTGAAATTGGAACTTGATTTTCCTTCATACCATCTTCTGCTACAAGCAGATCTAAAATAAGACCTTGTCTTCCATCATTTTCAACTGTACAAAGATCTTCAGCCTGCTGCGAACTTTCTTGAGCATCTTGACAAGTATCCTCTAAGCTTTCTTTATGCTGTTGAAATGGATTTTCATACAAGGCTTCCATGATCTCATCATCCATGAATTCATCATCTCCATAAACATTCTCAAGATTTTCAATAAAACTATCAACATGTTTACAACAATTCTGAACTAATATTAAGGATGGACAAGATTCTTTATACCTTTCAAAGAACATGGTATGAAAATCCTTTAAAAAATAATACAAGCAAGTGGCAAACTTTCATACCAAGATTTGGCTTCACCTTACAGAGTGGCCATGAACATCCTCATCAAGCAGTCTTCAGGAAAATCAATCTTTAATATACGCACATGCATGTGAAATCTCACCAGATGAAGAGCAACATCATAACCTTTCACATCTTTGAACATAGGAAAATTGCTTTGCCAATTTACCTTAAGCATCTTATTTGGGAAACCTGCAATGTGATCTATTTTCATTGGAGAATACCTTCTTGCAACAGATCCCATCTGGAAAGTTCTTCAAGCTACTGATCTTAATGTAGTGGAGTCACCATGAAGTGTTGATTTTCTAGATCTTTCAGTCAATGGAGTCACTAGGTGAATGGTAACCCCTTCGTATGTGTCCAACTGCTCTTCACCATCAACAATTAGATCTAAATCATTATCGTTCTTTCTTAGGGAAGATAGAGCTTTCACTCCCTAGAAACGGCGCCAGTATGTTATCACTCCTCCAAATCTCCAAGGATGAGGAAGAGTCCAGCTGAGGTAACCACAAATCAATCTTTTGACTTGGTAGCTAGCCCTACCAGGTTGGAGAGGGCTCTCTCCAAAGAATCACAACCAAGAGGGATGGATGGATTAGGGTTTTAGGCTAGGTATAAACTGTAGAGATTGTTTTGATTTGATTTGGTGGGGTTATTGTTGGATAAGGGTATTAGGTCAAAGAGGCTAAGTTAGAGTTAATGACATATGATTGCAAACATTCAAAGGAGCAAGGTAGGTAGGAGTCTTAGCACTTAAAAGGTGATTTTGTGAGATGGTTTAAGAATGATGAGGATTTAGGAAGATCATATGAGATGTACTCTTCCTAAACGAAGAAAAATGGACAAATTATGATAACTTTCCCAAAACAGAGCATGAGCAAACATGTATTCTCCCTATCAACTTGAAAATTACCATATAACAGACATTAAATGGTTTATGAGCTTACAAAACATTCATACAGATGATGACAAAGAAGAAACAATGATAAACATCCATACGACATGTATCCCAAAGAAATAGCTACAACTCATCTATTAATACTGGCCAAAATTTGATACAATAGTGTCTCTAATCACTAGTACCAAATCCAACTAAGTCCAACCTCTGAAAAGAGTGAAGAAAGGGAAGATATAGACATCAAAACAAACTCCTCCCAACCTCATGGGTCGAATCCATGAGAGGAGGAGCAGTTCCACCAAAATCTGATCTAATAGCTAGAGTTTAGGGTCGTCAAAATGACTCATCCCTAATTACATTGAAACTGATTCATTTGACTTGATGAAGTCTAATTACCTAATGTATTTACCCCTAGGTAATAGTAAAATACCATAATTACATTTACCATATCAATTACATCAGTAAAAATTTGATGCCCAAGGATGAAAATCAAAATGGAGAAAAACAGTGAAAAATTAGGCAAATTGTCCTATGCGCAACGACAGTGGTCTATGCGTAGTGCCTTTGGTCTGTGCGCAGTGCCATTTTCCATCTGAGTTTGAAGGGGTTCCTAATGTCCAAATTGAGCTCAGGATAGCCATTTGGAAATCTTATCCTGTCTACTTTCTAGAAAGGTACTTGGTTCCAAAAAATGATAAGATTTGACTCTCCAAAAATTCAATCTCCCAAGATTGCTTTGGTGCACAACGCCTAGCTGAAAAAGAGGGTAGAGATGTGATTTTTGAGGTGTTTTTGGCATGTTTACTATCTTCTGAATCCAATGGTGGTCTTGGTTTTGAATTTGGAGGTCTCTAGAAGGTGCTCATTGCCTAGGGTGTTGTGCATAGGACAATCCAACTGTGCCAAAAACTGTCAAAGTTTGTACAAAAAACCAAAAAATTTAAAAAATGCCCTGAAACCTGTCAAAATTGATACATGAGCTATTGATGAAGTATGTCAAGCATGGAAAGAAGCCTCAGCAAGGATATCAAGTTTTCTCTTCTCTTCTTACATATTTAGGGTTTCATGCTTTGACTTCACTTTCTTGAGTTTTGACCTTGCTATTTGAATTCTTTGGCATTAATACTTTACCATCCTCCTGTGTATGTCATTGTCTCTTTTGTGGTTCTCTAGGAGCTTCTCAAGATGGTTGTTAACTCTCTCAAGCTAATGCTCCCTGTTTTTAGTGATCATTATGGCAGATTGCTCATTTAGGGTAAGCTCCTTGGCTAGTTCAACTTCTTTCTATTTCTCGAGTTCTAATGCTCTCTTTAGGCCTTTAGTTCTTGGCATTTTTCTTGACACTTGTTCTTCCAACTCATCAAGATCACCATATTTTCCATATTCTTCATCAAGTAATGCCTTTTCCTTGGTCTCTTCTCTTTTGGCTTTGACAAGGTCCACCTCCATGATCAACTATTTTGTTTTCAATTGTTGGTTTTCCTGCTCAAGAAATGAAATGACATATTTAGCTCTTTCCAATTGAGTTTGCAATTGTTTGATTTGTGCCTCTTTTCTTTGATGATCAAGCTTGTGTTTTCATGATCATCTTGCTAATCCATGATCAATTATGTTTCTGTCTCATGGAAGTCTTCATCCTCTTGCTTGATTTCCTCATGAACAACTGTGTTTGTGACCTTTTGCTTGCCATTTTGTACCTTCTTTGCTGATGAGGAAGACAGGGCCCCTCCCACAATTTGTGGGGCAAACACCTGCCTATGACCTCTTTGATAAGTGTATTCCAATGTGCCCAAATATGTCCTCTTAGGCTTGATGACCTCAACTATGCTAGGTTACGCTTTATGATCATACAATGGTGCTAATGATGGTGAAATAGGCTAAGATGATGGAGGGATAGATGTAGTGGGCTGAGATGGAAGGGGTATGTCTTCAGCATGTGGAGCTTGTGGAGCAATGAAAATATCATTGGCAATGAAAGTGTCCCATGAGATGTTCAACTGATTAAGGTGATGGAGGACAATGATCCTGATTAGAGAGTGATGAAAGAGGCTGTTCATTTGTAGATCATACTTTTTTCATTGAAATGTGTATGCCATTTTTCAGTGCTCCTAAAAAAATAATAAGGAATATTAAGCATTTTGACTCTTGTGAAGTGCATGAGAAACCTGATATGGTATGTGTAGAATCTGCCTTCACAAGTAAAGTACTTCATGATGATTTTCATCATGGAAGCATACTTATCAAGAAGCTGACTGAAAGGGAAGAATTTCTTTCTCTCATTTCTATACCGAGGCTTCAAGTATGGTTGATAATACTGATCATCTAGGTTTTTAGCTTTAAAGCACTTTTCACCCACATTAGGTATTAGAAATGGTGGCTGAGGATATGGTGAAGGTTACACCAGCAAGGGTCACTTGATTGTCCTTAAGATTTGAAATGAAAACTCTAGTAAAAACAGGGTGGATTTGAACTCTTTGTACCATTTCACAAAAATCAAAGCATCCTATATGCTTGAAACAAGTGAATATCATGGGTGAGGCCATTAGTTCTCTAGCGTTGGTAGGCTCAAACCTCAATATCCTTCCTCCTTTATGTGGCCTTCTTTCTTATGTATCTTCCTCCTCCATGATGTGTTTTTATTCTTTTTGTCTTGAAACCCTAGGGATTAGGAAATGGGAGCAGGAATGGGGGAAGGGATTAGGGAACTTAGGGAGGTGATAGGGGATTGAAATATTTAAGGGATTTGGGAATTGGTATTTTATTATAGGTATGTAGTATGGCTGCATAGGAATTTGCTGCCTAGGACTTAGGGTTTAAGGGAGAATAAATTTGGGATAAAGATTTAGACATATAGGGGCAGGGATAGGGTCTACTGTGATGTGGGAAGGATTTTAGGGTATTAGGAACAATTTTGGAGGTGTAGGAATGAAACTAGGGTTTGCAAGTTTTAAGAATTCCAAATTTCACACAAGAAACTTCATAGCATGAATTGATGACTTGTAAAAGGTAAGGAGGGTATGGAGAAGGACTTAATTACTTGCTAGGAGGTTAAGAAAACATGTGGTGATGGTTTGGAGCATTTTCATAAAATTTGAGAGCTTACAGATGAAGTTTGACAGGTGCGTAGCACCTTTGATGCATGCAAAACACTTGATTGCTCTATGCGCAACGCCTTTGATGCGTGCACAACGCCATCTTCAAACCAATTTTTGAGTGCCTTACCAAATTCAAAATTGAGCCCATGATAGCATGTTGGAAATATCTCTCCGTTGGCTACACATTGGACCTATCAAGCACTGAAAATGATCAATTATAGCCCCTAAAAAATAAATTCTCTCAAGACTGGTAAAAAATTGCAGAATGAGGGTGCAAAAATAAAGTGTGATTTTGTAGGAAACCTTTGGAGGTCTTCCTCATATCCAAATGAAGCTCATGATAGCTCATTGGAACTCAATTTCTATATAGTTATCATTTGACTCATCAAGAAAGTAATTTGGACACTCTAGCGAGGAGAACAATTGATTTTCCCAAGGTCACTCCAGAAATGCAGAAAACCTCTTGTAGCAACTGTATTTTTTACATTTGGCCAAGACCATGATACCTGTGTAACACATGAAAGACATTTTAGTTCCTTGGCCTATAATGGACAAAACCCTCTCTCACTTTCGTCAAATTCACCTCTATTTGGTTAGAAACATAGTTTGAAGAAAAACTAGCCCTATGTGTAGCAAATGATTTGTCTCTTGGAATGGATTCTTGAAAAATGATGGAGACATGATTTTTATGAGCTGAAATGACCCCATATTTGCTGACATGACCTCCCTTATGCCTCATCTGCTCAGATGTCTATGATTCCATAGCCAAACCTAGCTCAGTGGGGGAGGAAATTAGGGTTTAGTGCTTGTGGAAAATGATGATTTAGGAACCCTTGGGAAGACAACTCCCTTTGGCATTCACTTAACCTTTTGAAACTTTACCCTTTCACTTAAATATTCCTTTGAAAAATTGATCTTTTGATGGTCTGGCATCTTTGGAATACTAAGTTAACAACTTGGGATGGTGAAATTATTACATTTGAAAGACAAAGAATTACATAATGAAAATATAAAAACTTACATTTGAACTCAAAATCACATGATGAAATAAGAATTTCTCTTTATAAATCATCTTCACATGGTGAAGAGAGGTTACTGAACATTTTGACACTTGCTGGCTTTATGCAATGGAAATGGTGTTTTATTGGACCTTGAAAACCCTAGGACCTAATGGTAACCTTGACTGACCTGAGTTGATGGTGTCATGACTAATGTGATGGCATGATGTCATTAACTTTATGGACAATGGATACTCATCAAGGTTGAAATGAGCCAGCAAGGGGTAAATTTTTAAAAGGAGTAAAGGAAACCCTAATTCAACCTTCAATGACCAAATTTTTGCATGACGACCTAGTGAAATGACAAAAATTTCAAAATGGGACCCTAATATGATATGAAAAGAGGATTTTTGATCACTGATGGAAGTATGCAAATACTGACTCTAACATCAGCCTTATTGGGGATGGTAGCTTCTTGGAGGTGTCAAGAACACTGTATACCAAGTGCCTAACCATGTGGGCCAATACAGTCTGTTGTTGCACAAAATGTCTAGGCACCGCAATAATGCTCAGAGTAAGGGTTGTCACTCTTGATCCTTACTCACTACGTTTAGACTCTCTCCTAGGTGAGTCAAGGGGGGTAGTCCCTAAGGTAAATGGGTGAGAAAAACTGTGGATCACGGGCTCTAGGAGATTTTAATGATTGATAACCTGATGAATCTAAATGAATCTTGATTAATTCAGATGAATATATTAAACGCTAATGTAACCAAGACATGGCCACAAGATAGAAACAATTATATATTAGTGCCTTTATGTTCAATTAACCGTAGAATAAGTAAAACAAGTTATCTAGAACAATTTTCCAGTATGTGACAAATAATGACAATCATGAATAATCAATATAAACTCCCAAATCTGTATCACGCAAGATATTCTAGATTTAAAATGATTTTCATTTATGACCAAGATAAATAATTAATTAACTTTCCGCTATGGCCAATATAAATTTGAAAGCAATAGTCACACTTTGACCATAGAAAAATGCATTTAATCACTAGATAACACCAAGGAACTTTATATTAGTGCTTCAATTACTCTTCAGGCAAAATATAAAGAAGTAAAACAAATCAACGGGTTAATAAATCGAATTTTTAATGGGTCGTAGGCCACGTTAAATTTTTTTAATGTTAAAGCGCACTTCCTTTAATTTATTTTAACTCCTTAGTCACAAAATTTAAATATTTTAGAATTTTTTAATGTTTAAGATTTTTAGGTTTTTCAAAAATGTTATGAATTTTTAAATTTTTTATGATTTTTAATGAATTTTTAAAATTGGAAAAAAAAAAAAAAAAAAAAAAGGAAAAATAAAATGTCAAAAGGTTAGTTTTTAAATTTTTTAGATTTTTGAAATTTTATTTTTTTTGAAGTAAAATCAAAATAAAAAATAAAAATGAAATGAAATCAAAATCGATATATATATATCTATATATATATATATATATATATATATATATATATATATATATATATATATATATATATATATGAATCTAATTAAAGATTTGTTTAAATGAAATCGAAAAAAAAAAATATAACAAAAAGAAGTAAAAGCTAACCCTGAACCGCAACCGAAATACAATAAATAAAATAATAAAAAAAAAACTAACTAAAAAATACAAGATCCAATCTAACTCATACATAAAGCATAGAAATCGAATGTTCTTGGTGTATTGTTTTTGCAGGTCTAGACGACGGAAAGAGAATTTGATGGCGGATGAGGAAGTATCGAGGGCAGATGTTATCGGGAAAAGTGTCTATCTAGATCTGCTCTATCCCACTAAGGTGTGACAGCAACCTTAGAAACAAACAGAGAAAACTACTTTTGTATTCTTCTTTATGAACTATAAACGAAGAGGAATAGGATGAACCAACCTGTGTCTTGCGCTATTCCTTTGATCCAATCTCTCTCCTCTTTGACAGCTTCCAGCTACCTGCTCTCTCATTTTCCCAGCTTCACCAAGTTCCTGCAAGATCACAGAAGAAAGAAACTATACAAAGACATGGGTTTATATTCATATTTAACTTAGGATCAGATTTAAGTTAACCATACAAATGTAACAAGCATCAATGAAACACAAGCATGGAGAAGAAACTCAAATAGTTTTATTGATATACAAGAAGATCCAGGAGGAGTTACAATCGATGATTCCTGACCCAGCATCAACCTCCCAGCAAAGAAGTCCCTTCTTCAACCCCAACAAAGCATAGATCACCCAATTCTCTGATATGTATCTCAAAACCAACAGCAATTCCTTGCAATGTACAATATTCCAGCCCCCGGATCTCTGGGATGAGGGATCCATATATAGATGTATGCAAGGAGGATGAGTCAGCTCATGAATTGATTAGTGGCTTCTCTCTGTCAGTTCTTGCTTCCATTTGGAGACTGAGTGCCTCTTACTCATCCTTGGTCGAATTCAGTGAGGCAAGTGTCATTGGAGAAGATTCTGGAAGCTTCCATTGTCTCTCCACCTCGTGGAATGACTCTGCCACTTGTCATTTCCCGCTCAACGCACCCTGGTAGTGCATTTAGGTGCGTTGCAACGCACCTAGCTAGTGGACTTAGGTGCTATGCAACGCACTTGGCTAGTGGAGCAGCTGAAATGATCCTGATTTGACTAGTTTTGAGCAGTTTCTGGTGGAGAACTTTTGGGAGAAGCTGTATTTTGTTGACCTTGTTCATTTAGGAGTTAGAACAACACTTTTAGGGACTTAGGAGCCCTTGGTTTATGGACATTTCATGCTTAGAGCTGTAAGGCACAAAAATGTCTATAACAGTTGCCCCCTAAAGTATGAGGCCGTTTATCGGGTGAAATGCTTTATTAGGAGGATCTGAAGTTCTTTCAATGCTGAGAGGAGGCCTGTAACAAGATACAATACAATACATTATCTTCATACTGTTTTCATGATCTAGCTGAGGCGGGCATTCCCATGCTCAGCTTTATAAATTCATTTTCATGTACATAGGACAGACAACCATCTGATGGTAGATTGATGATTCTGATAGAGCCATCATCCTTTTGGTAGGATGATTATCTGTGCTGCAATGCTATACATTTCAATGTCTTTATTTTCCTGAATATATATCGCAGCCCGGATGGATGAAACTAGATCCGGGGTCTTCAATCTCGTCTGATCTTCACTCGAAGTATAAGTCGATCCATGTGAGAAATGTTTTGAAGTCGAACATGGAAAGACATCGCTTGATTACCAGTCAATGATGTAAACTGTTAACAAGCGCGAGAGGAATCACCGATAATGATAATGACCCTCAAGGTACTGCAGTACAATTCACGTGGTGTGAATAAAGGACTTGGCGTCGAACACCACGCAAAATCTTTCGGTCGAAGGTCATTGATGTATACCTGCCGCCAGAAGTGAGAAACTTGCCATTGAGGCATGCAAGCTTCAAAGTACTGAATGGGGTGTTCCTAGATCAACTTCTTGGATAATGAGCTGATGTCGACAAGAAGTGATCCGTCATAGGAGTGCCTTAATGAATCCCACATCAATGACACGGAACAGAGCAAATGATTTTGATGGAGGTGAAAACGATCTGGTGATATATGGTTCAGGGTGGCGGTCATGAAAGAATGGAGTATAATGTATGGTAGTGGGCGAGACACAGGTGGCCTTTCTGGATGACTTCTCTTGAACATGTCGGCGACACTTATGTGATGGATTGGTAGCATTAACCCCAAATGTGGATGGTATGGCGAGACCATGGCGATGTGACCGGTGAATGGAACAACCCAACCCGACTCAGGCACGGAGTGGAAGTGTCATGTTCAAGAGCGACTTGCTACCAATAAAATTTCTTTGAGTTTTCTTCCCAATTTTTCCCCAGTCATTGCTGACCAGTACCTCTTTATTTTTGTCAAGCTTGAGGAGGATAACATATGCTTGTTCTATAATTTTCCCTTCGGGCAAACCCATCGCTATGTTTTAACGAGCCTAGCGATAGTGAAACTCGTTCTCGTCTAAAGACAAGTTTTTCGCTATTAATATTTTTAACGAGTCTAACGACAAAGATAACTCGGTCCTTTTCATTTTTAGAGAGTCTGAAAAGGTACGTAAAGGTAACTCCAAAATTCCTTTTTCGTCATCTAATCCCTTAAGTCCGAAAAAGTATAAAACAATACAGAAGGGATGAATTTTCGATTAGCTTTAACGAGCCGAACAAAACAAGCGCTCGATCTTTTTGTGCAATAATCCCTCAGGTCCAAAAAGATTAAAATCTAGAGGAGGGATAGCACTTCCTGTCGCTTTAACAAGCTGGAAGGCCAAAACTCGGCAATCTTTTCATATTTTACGAGTCAGTTGAAAAGAGCTTAAAGAAGACTCGTCTTTTGAGGAACGAGTGATAAAATGGGTAGCAGCTGATTCCAGGTAAGGTTTGGAATTTTCCAATCACGGCAGTGTCACAAGGATGGCTAGTGAAATCACTCTTCGCAGCTGTTCCTCAAAATGGGTAAACAATCAAATGGAGGTGAATGATCGGCCAATGGAAAAGTGGAGGTGACGGTGCAAACACGACCAAGGCTTTAATGGCTGAAATGTTTCATTCACGGTGGTTATTTACCGGGGGATAGTTCATTTTTTAACGAGCTTAAACGCAGGTGGAAACATTTGCTCATATCTTATGTTTATTTTTTAACGAGCTTGAACTATGCGCTAAAACTGCTCGATTGGATGGTCTTGCTTTGATTTTTTACCATTAATAGCTTTGTCCTTCCAAAGATCGTACTGTATTTTCAACTGCTTCATCAAACTAGTTAGAAATGAACAATATTTGCTTGAAAACGAGATTAAAACGCTAATATTTTACTTTGAACTACGTAAAAGTAAATAAAAAGTGTTTTTTACCTCTCATTTTACCATTTCGTTTGAACTTGGTTTGTTGGAGCCTTGGAGGTGCTTTCCCCCTCGATTTTCATCAGTTGATTTCATGAGATTCTGTGGACGATTCTTGGCGTCGTCTGGACTAGGTAGGAGCTAAACCTGAGCTCTTTCATTTCATGGTTTCCATTTTGCATTTTGTGCCTTATTCCCTGCTTTTCTAAGCCCCTGGGGTTTGAGGGACTCGTTCTGCCATCAACGCACCCCCAGGGTATCGAAACCTGCGTTGAATGCTGGCCTGTATGAAGGCAGTCTGACATTCAACGCACCTGGAACACTACTGCAGGTGCGTTGGGTGCAGAAAGGGAATTTGTTGCACAATTTTTGATGGAATTTTTGCCTGTTTCTCATCAAAATCAGGATCTAACTCCTCTCTTGTTTGTTTTTCAGAGATCTTGGAGCAAGATGACCCTTACATGGCGAGAACGAGAGCATGAGGAAGAGGACATGATTTCCCTACATGATCCAGTTACAGCGAACGCACTGCGGAATTGTGGCTTACTGAAGTTTTTCCGCATTTCTAGCATGAGACAACAGATCAACTTACTGCAGTATTTGCTCGATGCTTGGGATCCTATCAATCAGGCTTTCCAGATTAGGGGCAAATCTATCCCCTTGACTGCAGTAGACATCTATTTCTTGACTGGCTTGTCGAGGCGGGGTGCCCCCATATCTTTGTCAGGTTCGGCCTGAGGAGGCGACTCTGTGAGAGATTATGTCCACCGGTATTGCAAAGAAGGATCTCAGCCGAGTAAAGACGACAAGATCATCATCCGTGATGTTACTGACAGGTCTCTTAGGACTATCCTGTTTACTTTTGGTAGGATGGTCGGTAGTGCATCTCTTCATGTGGCCAACAGATCCTATATGCAGCATGCCTTGGAATGCCTCCAACCGAAGGTGTTCAACTGGTGCGACGCAGTACTTCTTGTGATGAAGGAACAGTTAACCAAGATAAAGAACGGGAGGTTGAAGAACTTTGGGTATGGTTCTATTTTGACCGCCTTTGCCTTGGAGAAGATAGCACTGATGCAGCCGCAGTACATTGCACTCAACTTACCTTCTCCTACTGAACCACGTATGCAGAGATGGGTTGACCATATGTCTAGGCATGCTGGCCAATATCAGATTTAATTTTCTGATACCTTCTTCAGGTGGTTTGATTGTCAGGAGATGGTTTATGCCGAGTATCCATATGCTGGCATGGACTTCCGGGGTGATCCAGATTTAGTACTGCCGGATGGCGAGCAGTGGGGTGCTATTGGTAAAATCTCTGACCATATTGCTGTTTACTGTTTTTGTTTATAATGTCCTTATGCTTTGTTCTATCAAGACTCTAATCAAACTCAAGTGTACATGCAGATGTTGGTCCTTTTCGTCCAGTAGTTCGCCTGAGAGTACCAGCTGTTGCCCCAGCAGGAGAGGCCGCTGGAAGGGCTATTCTTCGTGACCTCGATGTGGCCAAGACTCTCACAGCTTTGCAGGAGCAGGTTGAGGGCCTTACTCTTGGTATACCAGATGTGAGGACTGACGAGCTACCTTTCTGATTACAGCAGCATACTACTCGTGTGCCCAGACGATGGACTCGTCTCCTACGCATGATCGCACAGGCTGTGACTTGCTATCACGAGCATCATTAGACTAGGGTGCCCCCTAGCATTTTGATTTTTTGGGTTGCGTGACTGATTTTGTCTTGGTTACAGAACATTATATGTAAACCATAAACAGCTATATATATTTTTGATTTTCGGAGTTTTATTCTGGTTGAGTTATGTGATCCACATGTAAAACATTGACGATGTGTTTCCTTTTATAAATGTTGCAAATGTCTATCTAACACATAGTTCGCTAATGAGTCGGTTAATGTGTTTAAGTTTCTGAAAATATGTTGGTATTGAATAAGATCAAATTGTCTTTCCAAAATCTTAACCCTTAGGAACATGCGATAAATAGCTGGGTTTCGGACGGAATATATACCATTGAGTTGTAGTATTACGAGCTGTGAGTCTAGCCTGACAATTAGTCAGCATATACCATGAGCGATGGCATCAGAGAGAAGTTTTATCAATGCGCTATACTCAACGATATTGTTCATTGATCGACCAATACATACACCTCTGAAACTTACTAACTCGCCGCTTGGATCAAAAATGGCCCAGGCTGCGGAGGACAGGTTCCGCGAACTACGACTCGCTCCGTCAGCATATCCAACACATGGCTCCAATGGGTTTGACATCTGCAATAAATGTAAAAAGGTGGATTACTCGACCAAAACAAACACTTTAGCGAAAACAAAAATATAACAAAAGCATACTGGTTACTACTACGCGTAGTAACGCTTGAGGTACAACCCATTACGAGGTTGCGCCAGTGGAATTCCATCGTAATCTATCAACTCGTAGGCTCCCTTTGCTAACACCCGCTTAACAATATAGGGGCTCATCCATAAAGACTTAAATTTACCTGCTCCCAATTTATCGGATTCTTGGTCGTAAAGCAAGACCAAGTCACCTTCTGAGAAGACACGGGGTTTGACATTTTTGTCGAACTGCGCCTTGATTCGTTTCTTATGGGCTTCATTAGCCAACGCGGCGTCACGACGGGTTTCATCCAATTGGATTAATTCCAAGAAACGAGCCTCTTCTTCTGAAGTTCCGGGGAGGAGATCAATTGCGAGTTTGAGAGACGAGATTTCACACTGGACTGGTAAGACTGCTTCCAGGCCATATACCAGTTGGAAGGGTGTGAACCCGGTTGCATTCCTTACCGATGTTCGGTAAGCCCACAAAGCTGAGTACAGGATTAGGTGCCATCTTATTTTGTGAACTCCGATCATCCTTTGTAGCATGCGTTTCAGGACCTTGTTGATCACTTAAACTTGTCCGTTGGCCTGCGGATAATATGGAGTGGAGCTGTCGTGAGACATCCCTAGTTTGGCAGCTAATTCAACCATCATGTGATTGTGAAAATGCGATCCATGATCTGTGACAATAGCCTGTGGTACGCCGAATCTGGCGACTACATGATTGAAAAAGAAAAGGGCAGTTGTTTCACCAGTATTATCTAATGTAGGCATCACCTCGGCCCATTTGGTAAAATAGTCAACTGCGACTATGATATACCCATGCCCCCCAGTCGAGGTGGGGTTACATGTCATGAAATCGATGCCCCATTTGGCGAATTGCCCAACATCAACTATTGGCTGTAGAGGTGCGGGTGGTCTTCTGATTTTGCTATCAAAAATTTGACAAGCATGGCAACTTCTGACTGCGGTTATGCAATCTTTGAACATTGTTGGCCAGAAGTATCCTGCTCGTAAGATTTTTTGTGTTGTAGCATATCCAGATTGATTCCCCCCACACGCGCCTGAATGACACTCATTCAGGACTTTTTCGGCCTCCTCATGGGTGAGGCACCTTCTCAGAACTGTATCGATACCACGACGGTAAAGTGTATCACCGACGATCATGTAGTCTTTTGCTTGGTATCGTATACGTTTTTGTTCAGAGTGGGAGGTGTTTGGCCTGAATTTTTGGGTTTGGAGATAAATGATTATATCCCCATACCACTCATTGCTTGTAGATATCAGAAACAAACTTTCATCCACAATTGATTCTTCGGATGTTTCATCGTTGGACGACAATGGGAGTTCGCATAATAATTCTGCGAAAACTAGAGCTTTCTTTGACTTGGATTTTACAAATTCCAGATCAAACTCTTGAAGGATTGCTATCCATTTTGAATATTTTCCCCCCAGCAACTGTCGCGACAATATATAAGTCATGGGGTTGCAATCTGACAGAATGGTAGTCTTCCGAAAGAGGACATAGTGTCAAAATCTTTGTATCGCTTGAGCAGCTACAAGCGCTAGTTTTTCAACATAAGAATATTTGCTTTCTGTATCATTTAAGTTCTTACTTAAATAATAAATAGGATGTTCAATTCCATCGACTTCTTGAACTAAAACCATTGCGATGGTCGTATCAGCTGCAGCCAGATACAGGTTAAAATCTCTTTGATAATCAGGGGTGTACATTAATGATGCTTTCATTAGGGAATCTTTTAAAGCATCAAAGGAAGCTTGCACGACCTGATCCCAGACAAAGGGTACCTCCTTTTTCAAGAGACGAGTATAACCTTTAGCAAGTTTGGCGTAATTTGGGATGAACCTCCTCAGAAAGTTTGCTTTCCCTTGGAGTTTCTAAATCTGAAGCAAATTCGAAGGTGGAGGCAAATTTATGATTGCCTGGACCTTACATGGGTCGAGACGAATCCCATCCTTGGAGATTACAAAGCCAAGTAAACGACCAGAACTGACGCAAAATACACATTTGTGCGGATTGAGTCGTATCTTGTAGTGTCGGCAACGTAGAAATATCGCTCTTAAATGTTGTGGATGATCAGTCCGCTTCCGCGAATGAGCCGGAAGGTCGTCGAGGTATGGTTGAACGATGTTTTTGATGTCATGGAAGGCATAATTCATTGCCCTCTGGAACGTCGCCCCTGCATTCTTTAAACCAAAGGGTAATTTTTGATATGCGAATGTGCCCCACGGACAAATGAATGCAGTCTTTGACTGGTCCTGTGGGCGGATATTTATTTGATTATACCCGGAGAATCCATCCATGAATGAAAATATTTCGCATCCGGCGCATTCATCAATTATCTGGTCGATGAAGGGTGTAGGGTAGTTGTCTTTTGGACAAGCTTGATTTACATCCCTATAATCGACGCACACTCTAATGGTCCCTTGTTTTTTCATAACAGGGACAATATTCGATACCCAATCGGTTAGCAGAACCGGGTAGATGAAACCAGCATGGAGAAGTTTTTCAACTTCTGCCTTAATGGCAGCGGCTTTCTTGGGGTGCACCTGCCTTAGCCGTTGTCGTACTGGTTTGACATCTAGATACATCTTAATTTCGTGTTCAACGATACTCGAGTCGATGCCTGGCATTTCACTATATGACCAAGCAAAGACATCTCTGAATTCGCGAAAAAGAGCGTTATATATTTCCAGCTCTGAAGGAGAACAACATTTGCCGACATAAATATTCTCTACAATATCTGTTTTGGTCGAGATATTTATGGCTATAGTCTCTTCGATGTTGGACAAGTTTCGCTTGGAATCCACCGTATTTACAATATTTGATAGAAAATCAACTACTGAAGGATGGAAAAGGTCATTTTGAGTATCTTCTTCATAATCCGGAAGAAGAGAACGATGGTGGGAATCATTCCATGGTGCTCCTTCAATTACCATAGCTTAGAGAATTCCTTCGTCGGTGCCATGCAGTTGCGACCAAGGATCTGAAGGAGTACCATATTCTCTAGACCTATCTATCCAAACGCTTGATGAGCGTTGATTTGGGTTTGCCTCCCATGCCAGAAACATTGATTGCTATAATATTTCCATTGGGCTCGGGGGCAAAACCATTGCATGATCCATGTTGATATCGTCTTCTGAGATCTTTGTGGAAGATATCATGTTGCAGGTTCCTATTGATGCTACTTCCGCCAGATTGATTGGAGGTGGAAGAGTGAAAGTTCCCATTAGTATAGGATCTTTTAGTAGGCCTACTCTGATATTCTGAAGTGAATGGGGGCTTCCATGGATCATGGGAATGCTTCCTGTAACTTGAGAACCATTAGGGAGGAAGTTTTGCTGGTCGACGATTGTAATCCCTCCTTGAAAGGGAAATGCAATCTTTCTAAAATAGGTCGACACAACAGCTGCCATGGCATATATCCATGGTCGTCCCAGTAGGATGTTGTAATCAAGATTCCCATCGATGACTTCAACATCTATTTCTACTGTTTTCCCTCCTAGTTCAACTTTCAAGTTATATGGGATACCGTATGGGGTATATGTCCTTCCGTCGAATGCTTTTAATGTCGTCGCAGACCGTGACAAGGTTGGAGATCCTAAATTTTTCCAGCAACTCATCGACATAATACATGTAGATGCCCCCTCATCAATAATCGTTCGGTGAACAGTTTTGTTGAGGGCTTTCACTTGAACAAGGAAAGCTAATTGAGCTGGTAACTGAGGATCGTACCCTTTGTGGTTGAAGGATACAAGATTGGAATCCTTTGGATCAATCCCACCAATGGCCGATAATAAAGCCTGCCTTTGGGATGGGCAATTCTGTAGTACTTCAAGAGTCGACATAGCGGATGGCGATTGAGCCAAATCTTCCACTATGTTATAATGCTGCGCCGTTCTAGCGCGGGGATTAAATGTCGACTTGTGTACTACTCCCTTTGGCGGTTTTATCGTCGATTCAGGGATGGTGGGTGGTACAACTTCTGTCGAAGTTGTTGTCGAACTACTTGGTTGATCTTTATCCTTGTTGTTCGACAGCTGCGGATTCCCATAATCTTTGTTCCTTGTCGAAATCAAAGCATCATTCTGCTGTTTTGAAATCGACAACATTAGCACTTGAGACGGGGAAGCATTTCCACTTTCAACCAGATTTGTTCCTGGATTCGGAAACGGATCAGTTAACACTGCTGAGGTTTTCGAACTTTTAAAGAATTTCTTAAGCTCAACTTTGTATGGACATTCTCTCGTCCAATGATCCTCATCACATATATGACACCCTGTTGGGGGTTTCCTATTTCCAGGAGAGTTTGAAGAAGATTTTTCAGGTGATGATTCATCCTGTTTCTTCTTCTTTCCTTTGCCTTTCTTCTTGCTTCCTGGTTGTTTGGTTTCTTTGCCCTTATCTGTCGATACGGAATTTACTTCCGAAGCAAGAAGTTCATCTTTTGCATTTTGACCTGAAATCTTATGGGCCTTCTTGGATGTAGCCTTTGTCGATTTCGTGTTTTTCGTGCCAATCACGCCATCGCCGGCATGAGAGTCATTGCTCGATTTAGGAGGAGGAGGAATTGAGAATTCTGGTCTAGGGGCGTCAGGTATTTTGTCGTAGAGCGTGCCAGACTGAGTGTAAATCAAGTCCAGATATTGTGCACGAGCGATCACTTGCTCTTTCGTTACGACTCCCCCCTTTGCCACATCTTCCGTGATGGAAGGCAGTAATGACTTGATAAACCATTCAGCTAATAGCTGATCGGGAACGTACGTTTTTACCATCCTACAACGACGTCACCACTCATGTATATGATCAGATATGTGAGTGGCCGTTGTCTGTTTGAAGTTGGTAAGCAGTTATGTTCCCGTTTCATACCTTATTGGTAATTGAAAATGGGTTAAAAAGGTTGTGGCTAAGGTACTGAAGTTGTCGAACGAAGCTCTAGGCAATTCAATGTACCATTTTTCCGCTGGACCCGTTAACGTCCTCTGAAAGAGGCGAAGTCTTATCGAATCATCATTTAGGGTGTTTGATGAACACCATAGATGAAAGGTCATCACGTGATTCGATGGATATTCACCCGGATTTCCATTAAATTTAGGAATATCTGATGGAAGTTTATGCGGAATCGCTGGCCACCAAGGGGCGTAAGCAATTGGATCGTTTGTTAACCGGTTTAAATCAGGTAACTCTAAAGTTGCCACGAATGGTAACTATTGATTCAGGTTAGGTGAAGCATACCTAGGATACGATGGAATCGCCTAAGCAGTTGGTCTTTGCATACCGGCATAATGCATTTGATGCTAGTATGTTTGGTAAGGTTGGTGGACTTGACCATTATAAAATGGTTGATTTTGACCGTTTTGAATGTACGGCTGTCCATTGTTCGCAAAGATCTGCTGCTCAGCACCTTGGTATACTTGTTGGAATTGTGGTTTTTGGTATTACACCAGCCACGGTTGTGAAGCCATGTGCTGTTGCCCGATACTAACCGTTTGACCAAGGTGAGGGGTAATTGTACCCGTCTGGACCTGTGTCAACCCACTAGTCGGCGATTGTGGTTGAGTCGCAGGGTCAAGGGGCTGTTGCATTACAACCTGAGAAACTTGAGGTTGGCATACAACAGGCAGCGCTTGAACTTGCGACACCGTCACAATAGCTGGCGTAGTTGGTATGTTCGACATAGGTACGCATTGTTGCATCGAATACACAACTCTTGGTTGTTGAGGTAGTATAGGTACCCAACCACTTGAAGTAATTCCAGTATAACCTGAATGCTGTTGTGAACTCCCGTATGGATATCCTCCCGGAGGGGATAATGACAGGGCATACTGCCCCCCATACGGTGGTAATCCAAAACTCAAGGGAATTGTTTGCCCTTGGGGACCGGACTGCCCAAATTGACCTCCAAATGGATCAATTTGTTGAGACTCAACATAAGAGTTTCCGGATATAATTCCGGATGAACAAACAGGAACAGACTAGACTGTCGAAATAGCCCCTGGGTGGGCTCCTTCTAGAAGTTGTGAACTAGTTGGGACAGATGGTATGCCGGCGAACATTGTCGGAGTGACAACAGGGAGTTCTGCCGTCACTGTGTCAGAAGACACAGTCCTAGATGTTGACGGTTGTTCAGACATTTGTAGTCTATCCAAAAGATTACCTAGCGATTCTACAGGAACTTTCGCTGGTGGTAGACTAACTTCTGATGTCGAAGGATATAGAGTGATCCCGACTCCAAAGTGCGTTGGAGTACTTGTTTGAGGATCTTCTACAATTTCTTCTATTGCAATCAGACCAGGTGGAAGGGGAAGACCGTCAGGTCCGTAAAATATTTCTGGTGCCGAAGAAGCAGTGACAGATGTTTGAAGAGTAAGACTCTCTGAACCGGTTATAGATATTGGTTCAGTAACACAAGTGTTTACTTTCAAACTAGGATCAATACCACTGTCCTTCTGTGGCTGTTGAACTTCTTCTGTTGAGGCAGGGATTCCAGAAATGTTCGGAGTAACCGGAGTCTCTGAGTTGTTGGAACACTTGTCCTAACTTTGATAGGAGACTTGGAACCAGTTAAACGAGATCGCTTTGTCCGTATTAGTTTCGATTCTGGAGACAAAGACGGTTGACTCGTAAGCCTCCGCGAACGACGGGGTTTCAATTGACTTTCTTCCACGATTGCGGATTACTCAATCAACTAAAATAACAGGGAAGGGATGTTTTCGAATTAAATGAATATTAGACGCTTTTGACACAACTTGTTTTTTTCAGTTTTTAAGAGTCGAGAAAAAACAAAAGATGACTCTAGTCTCCTTCGATTTTTAATGAGCCTGAAGTGACAAGTGCTCAGATGGACCTTTTCCGTTAAGGAGTCTGAAAAGGAATGAAAGGGACTGCTCTGGAGGTCTAGGTAGAGGGAGTACCAAACCAATCGCAAAACTGCAGAATACTTTTTACGGTACAGCAGTCAATCTTCCCGAATGCTGTGTTCGGTGCATTGCGATCAGTAGGGCGGCAGACACGGCTTCCTATGGATAAAGGTTTTAAGCCTATAGGGGTCTCCCAATATATACTCAATAGTATGTGGGAGCACAAGTCCGTACTGGCACTTATCGTCTCAAAGTGGAGGAATCACCCAACCATCAGTGAGGACAACAGTTACCAGGCTTTACGACGCCGGAATATGTCTCTAGCCTAGACCTCTAAATGTTGTGCGTTAAGTTACAAAGCGTTGTTAAGTTCATTGAATTTATTTTAGGTTGATCTTTCTTATGAAGTTTGCCTTTTGGGATCACCACGAGATGTAGATGTAATTCCTAAAATGCAATCTAAAGATGATAAACAAGCTTTTATCTCTTTTCAGCAATGAAAATCCTAGCTACTAAGGGAAAAGAAAGACACAATCTTTTCGCAAAGAGCAAAGAGCACACTGTAAATGCACTTTCCTAAATCAAGCCAAACAGACTGCCAATATGCAAATGCACATGCATGTGTTTTGTTTTTCACTTTCTTAATATTGATGCCTAAAAAGAAAGTTGTTGTACAAATCTGAATTTGCTTTCAAGTGACAAACACAAACAAGCTTCTTTTCGAAATCAAAAGGTAGAGATGATTACGACACTTTATGATTTTGAAATAAATACTTGTTTCGACACTAGAAAGTGACAAATTCAAACCAAAGGCAAAAGTAAAAGCATAACCGACTATCAACAGCAAATAAACTTTCTCCTATGATCAAAATCGACACTTGCGACAGATCTAAATCAAAGGACGACAGTACGATTATTATACTTTTGCAATGGAAAACTGTAAATGACGTAACAAACACACAAAAAACATCTACAATTTATTTTGTACAACTGAGGCGGAATATCAGTAAGGAAAAGGGGTTTGAAACAGTGAAATATTGATCACGGGCTGCAAAAAACAGAGACAAAAATGGAAAAATGAAGCAAAGAACCTCAGCTGCACAAGGCTAGGCTGATCAGCGCACCTGTTGCACAGAGAAACTGCATTTCAGCGCAGGTAGCCCTCTCGGGAAGTGCGTTGAAATGCAGAACCTCTTCACAGAGCCTGCGCTGGGGCAGAAACGAGAGTTCTATCCGGGTTCTGGGTCACGGTTTGCAGTTTAATCTATGGTTTTTGGCCGAGTAAAAGCAATCAGTATTACACAATCAGAGGTAGATCTAAGGGGGGTTCTAAGAGCTATCACAAGGGTAATTAGTTGGTTTATGAATCAGCTGTTCAAATCATAAACAAATCCAGTGAGTGGATTGAAGCAGCAGATGTCTACTTTGCATTTGTTAATGGCAAATGCAGTTCGATTGCTACTTCTAAGTTTATGAAACAAACAACAAGAGAAACACAAACAAACTAACTAGACACGATCCCCAGCGGAGTCGCCATTTTGTTATCGGGAAAAGTGTCTATCTAGATCTGCTCTATCCCACTAAGGTGTGACAGCAACCTTAGAAACAAACAGAGAAAACTACTTTTGTATTCTTCTTTATGAACTATAAACGAAGAGGAATAGGATGAACCAACCTGTGTCTTGCGCTAGTCCTTTGATCCAATCTCTCTCCTCTTTGACAGCTTCCAGCTACCTGCTCTCTCACTTGCCCAGCTTCACCAAGTTCCTGCAAGATCACAGAAGAAAGAAACTATACAAAGACATGGGTTTATATTCATAAATAACTTAGGATCAGATTTAAGTTAACCATACAAATGTAACAAGCATCAATGAAACACAAGCATGGAGAAGAAACTCAAATAGTTTTATTGATATACAAGAAGATCCAGGAGGAGTTACAACCGATGATTCCTGACCCAGCATCAACCTCCCAGCAAAGAAGTCCCTTCTTCAACCCCAACAAAGCATAGATCACCCAATTCTCTGATATGTATCTCAAAACCAACAGCAATTCCTTGCAATGTACAATATTCCAGCCCCCGGATCTCTGGGATGAGGGATCCATATATAGATGTATGCAAGGAGGATGAGTTAGCTCATGAATTGATTAGTGGCTTCTCTCTGTCAGTTCTTGCTTCCACTTGGAGACTGAGAGCCTCTTACTCATCCTTGGTCGAATTCAGTGAGGCAAGTGTCATTGGAGAAGATTCTGGAAGCTTCCATTGTCTCTCCACCTCGTGGAATGACTCTGCCACTTGTCATTTCTCGCTCAACGCACCTTGGTAGTGCATTTAGGTGCATTGCAACGCACCTAGCTAGTGGACTTAGGTGCTATGCAATGCACTTGGCTAGTGGAGCAGCTGAAATGATCCTGATTTGACTAGTTCTAAGCAGTTTATGGTGGAGAACTTCTGGGAGACGCTGTATTTTGTTGACCTTGTTCCTTTAGGAGTTAGAACAACACTTTTAGGGACTTAGGATCCCTTGGTTTATGGACATTTCATGCTTAGAGCTGTAAGGCACAAAAATGTCTATAACAGCAGAGACTGTGTGATGGTTGGAGAATGATGGAGAGGTTGTACGTTACGGGTTCGATTTGAAGGCTGACAGTGGGAGGGATGCACATAGGCAGCGAGGAGGGAGAATCAAGAGCAGAACGGATGGCAGAGAGGAAATGAGCAACGGATGGACTTGTATATTATCGTGGGTGCTTGCAGGTTCGCAGGAAGGAGAGTGAGCTAACAAGTGTGGAAGTTAGCCGCAGAATAGAAGGGAGGTGTTGAGATATGCGATGAATGGAGCTGCGGATAAGGGATCGAAACAGTGAGGGTTAGATGCAAGCTCGGATAACAGTGGAGCTAAAGTGTGGTGCTGAGGGTAGGCAACATTAGGGGTGGAGGACACAGAAGGAGAGGGTGCAGGGGTTTGAGAGGGATCCACAACAGAAAGCTTTTTTAAATCCAAATCCCACAATGAAATCCATAAACCAAGCAGCAAATCCAAAAACAAACTGGCTAGCAAATTGGTGGTCCAGAAACCCCTTAAATTTTCTGAAATTTTTTAATTAAAATGTTGAATCCAAATGCTTCAGTTTATCGATGAAAACCCTTAAAAAAAAATTCTCCAGATTTAAAAAAAATTTGAAACCTTGGACTACAAAATCTAGATAGAATCCCCGCAAAAATGATGTTGATAAACCAGAGATCCAGATCTTACCCTCCAAAGCCTAGATCTGGACTCTACACAGTTTTCTCCTTCAGATCTGTAGTTGCAAAGAAACAAGAAACACCCAAATGATATATATAATGACCAAAAAAAAAACTAAAACCCAAGTCAGAAAACTGAAAATAATTATAGATCTATATACATGAATGACAGATTTATCAGATCTAGGGAGTGTGAGTCAAACTCCGATCCTAGATCTGATAATATGAGGTTCTCAATAGGTAGATCTATCGATTTGGCACAATTTTTTTTTATTTTTTTAAGGAGGTACTGAGCTCAAAACCCTTCATGCATCACCCATAAAAAATATCTTATGATAAGCCCAGGATCAAATTAAGCTGGGCTCTTCAGAAAACATGAATTAGGAGTTGGCTAGTTCAACCGAAAACTTCCCCAAATGCTCGATGATCTCAAAATCAAAACTTTCCTACAAAACTCAATTCAGCCATCAACATAGAGCGAAAAAACAATAATAAAACTCAGACAAATATAGATACTTGCTATTACGTTCAGAATTTAGACTATTATTCAAACCCCAGTGACTGAGCAAGATACCTATACTCAAATCGCTCTTCAGAAGCTATTATTAATGACAAAAAGAAATTACACATGAAAAAAATACATCTTACAACATTTCCATGAAGAGTAACACCGGTGAAATTTAACCCCAAAGTCTTTATTTATTGCTCATAAAATATTACAAGAGAGCTTTTCACTTAGTACACGATCCAGAGATCAGATCAACTGACTAACAAATGACCTCCTATTTAAAGATTAATCCTCCAACGACTAGTTCGAATGATCCTCGTCAAAACAATCTCGACCGTTGATGAGGATCAAAATTTCTTTTAATCTCATCCATCGAAATTTTAAATTATTGAGGAAATACGAAATTTTCAATTAAATGCATTTTAATTAATTCAAAAATTAAATTTTTGAATTAATTTCCTCAAAATTTTGACTTTGACATAACCCCAAGGACCAAAGGCTTAAAATTTAGCAAAATAATCAATTTACCTTAGTCCTCGGACCTCTTAAAATTTAATTTTTAAGGACCAACAAATTTTGCCTTCGGAGAATTTAAATTTACCTAGGACCTAGAATTAATTAAATTTCTCACTTAGGATTTAAATTAATTTTGGCCAGAAAATTTAATTAATTAACCTATGAGGGGATAAATTATTTTTCCAATCCTCAAGGCACTTTACATCATGATTTTTATATTTTTTTACATTTCAAGGGAGAAAACCCATTTGAGATAGACCCTCATAGACTACTTATATATGCGACACAAATATAATCCAGCAGACCAAGAAATTTGTAATAAAATAACCTAACCAAATAGTTAGGATTATTCCCAAATAACTTTTACATAGACTAGATCTAGAACACTAGGACTCCCTTGAGATATCGGTGACAAAATCCACTCCGGCTTTGGGGTAAGGCTGAAGGAAAACTCTGCCGACCATCTGAGAATGGATCGGTGAGACAAAAAACCTTCCGAAAAATAGATCGTCACTAGAAATGTAGGTTTACCTAGGTAATTACATACACGACATGGATTTTCTGAGATTATTTACATTATACACATGCAGAATGGGTTTACATTATAAGATCATGATCAAGCTCATGATGATCGTTGGACGACATGAACACATTGGCCAGGCACTATCACTTTTGTTAAAAAAGGGGGTGTACTGCTATGGGTTGTTGACACGTAGTGGTCAACACGGTCAAAAACTCAAAATGAGTTGCATGACTTAAACGCTGACAACTCAAATGACACAAACTGACTTGTGACGAACTGAAAACTGACTAAAAAATGACTCAATACTGACTTACTTAACTGACACAAGTACTTACAAAACTTATTAATGGCAACAGACCATCGAGATTTGAGGGATTCAAATCCTGATGACAACCACCTACCTACTGAAGAAATATGTACAATCATGTGAAGTGATCCTTCCAGTGTAACCAATCCAACAGATGGCTACTTACTGAAATTCTGCTCTCACTTTCCTCGAGCAGGCAGAATGATGTACATGTAGGCAACTCACAATAACAACTGAAACCAAGGCTTATGCTAACAAACAAGACAACATTCATCTTCTCCAATGCTTGCAAAAGACTACCGAAGGGATCTTGAAAATCCTAAACCTTGCCTTGAGATCCAGCAACAAAAATACAAGTACTCCCTTCATTCTGATCTGAAAGAACAGTTGGTTGTTGATTGATAGGAAGGCATAGGGAAGTATAACCTTCTGCTATCTGAGTGTTGGCTGTAAATTCCTCGAGCATGAGAAATTCTAACTCGATTTTTGGCATACTATCTCTCTCAGGCTCATACTCCTCAAATTCATAGTCTAAGTCATTCTTAAACATAAAACATTCTTCAAGATTATCAAACATGACAACCCTATCATCTTCATGAAAGAAAACAATATCTGTTCTATTGGGTAGCAGAAGCCCTGCACAAAGGTCATGGGGCACAAAGCTCGAAATTTTGGGTAAAGATATGGTAAAGACTCCACGAGATGCGTGGAGTGAGATTTGTAATAAGTGGAGTCAAAGGGGTAGTTCGCCCAAAAATAATGTAAAGAAATGTAAATGAGTCGGCCCGCCCATGGATCGCGATCATTGGAAATATATAAATAGAGCAAGGCTCTATGGGTAGAAGTAGCTTAGTTTTTGGAATGTAATCTTGGATCTGATATGTACGGTTCTGAGGGAAGAAAATTTTTCCAAGTTTAACTATCTCGACCGAGGAGAACAGGGCATTCGACAGGAAAATCCTGAAATTGCGGAGGCTTGGTTAATGGGATTTTGAGAAGGAAAATTTTGAAGCATCTGTAAGTCCGAGTCAAGAGTTTGGGTAGTGGATAGAGGATCTGCAGCTGTGTGCACAGAGGCCTAGAAGAGTCTGCAGCTGTGTGCACGGACCCCTGCAGCTGAGTGCGCAGGGCGGATCTGGATGTATTGGTGAAGAAGTTGAATAAAGATAAGTTGTTTCTGAAATTCTGTGTTAAATCTAAATTATCGCGGATCTGGCTTTTGAATGTTTACTATAATTATTTGATCTATGCGCATCTGCTTATAAATACCTAAATCTGTGTCTATTCTAAGTGCGCGAACTAGTTAACTCTAATAAATGTTTTCTTAAAGACCACAATAAGTAGAATGAGTACATAAACAGTACAACAATAATTAGTAAGGATTGTTCTGGGGTCGGATCTACGTGAAACAGAGCAGCAAGAAGCTACAAAACAGTGCACA
Organism: Pinus tabuliformis; assembly: GCA_031772625.1. Classification (NCBI taxonomy): domain Eukaryota; kingdom Viridiplantae; phylum Streptophyta; class Pinopsida; order Pinales; family Pinaceae; genus Pinus; species Pinus tabuliformis. The sequence goes on along the minus strand of CM062815.1, from coordinate 1,084,182,734 downwards.
AAACCTCTAGACCACATCTAGACATCCCAAGCGTGCGGAAACCTGGTTCCAGCACCCTTGCCTGCTACCTCGGGTGAGACCTCAGTTTGCGCTCTGTAGGCTATTGCCGAAAGGGTCGGTAGCTGTGGGATTTGTTTGGCTTAGTAATTCTTCCAAACCTGGGTCAGGCCCATATAAGCCAACAAATGGTTCCGTTTCCAGGACTGGGATCTGCCTAAGGGGTGTCTAATGTTAGAACACTGGAACCCTACAAAGAAAGAGATTGAAGAGTGGTGGGATATAAAACTCCACGAGTTCGCAGTTCAGGAAAATAGAAATCCATGGATATTAGAGGAAGATTGGTTGGAACACTATATATACACAGATATTCATGAAGTCTTCTTCGTGACATTTTTGGTAGAGCTGTACGAGTGGATCGCGAGATTATCTGACAGTGTGGGAAGGTGCAGATTAGATCAACCTATTTTGCAGACTCTGGAACTAGTGCGCAGGCTAGAAGCCACCGAAGATAAAATCACATGCACCGTAGATCATTCGCTAGATCGGGTGATAGGAGGATTTATCACTAAGTTCAAGATAGATACAACTGTGAGCTATAGTGATCCGGATTTAAACAGGAACGCAACAAATTACAGAGATAACCATATACACAAAGATGCAGCGGAAATAATACTTCATTTCATTAATGGAAAATACTGAAATATGCTTACAAACAGAAATGGCAATAAACTAGCTAGGGCGATGGTAGCTTATCTCTGAGAAGAGATGTGATGGCTACATGCCTCTGAACTATGTTACAATGAGGCTCGAAGGCCTATTTATTGTTGAGAAACAATGGACAACCCTTAACATTCCAAAACCTAACCCTAGGAGATGAAACGCCAAACTGTGGGCCCCGTTTGGGTAAATTGGTACATCAACTTCCCGGGGTCGTAACTTTGGCATACGATCTCTGTTTGACGCGTACAATAGCTCGTTAGAAAGATCTATCCGAGCACTACCACTTTGGGAAGGGCAACATCGATCCATGGACCCATGTTGCCCCCAGATTTCCCAAAAAACGTCGTTTAGGGCCTCAAAACGGCTCCGGAAGTTCAGGACCCGAAAAACTGCTAAAAATAGTAAGTTGTGCTACAATTAAGGAAACTGAAAATGCTGAGAAAGACAATGGTGGGGGTCCAGGTGGACTTGGCAGGTGGCCACCAATATCCACCTGGATCATTCCTCCCCCCTTAGGAAGCAATGGTCCCCATTGCGTTGAGCTCCTCCATGAGATGAGGAAACTTCTGCTGAACTTGTTCCCTGGTGAGCCACTTGCCCTGCTGAAGGAGTTGGCCCGCTTTGACAACTCGATACAGTTGGATATTCTGTTGGCGAGTGTTCTTGATCTGTGTGTCCATGATCCGATCAGTTGCAGCTTGTTCCATGCAATCTGGATTTAATTCTGTGGGTTTGAGCTGTTCTGCAATGTCGGATGTGTCTAGCAATGGTGGAAAGTATGGCCGAAGGCGGTCCACATTAAATACTGGGTGCAGGCCAAGGAATGGGGGAATGCTGAGCTCAAATGCATTGTCTCCCATAGCCTTAGTAATGGTGTAAGGACCATATCGGAGTGGTCTCAATTTTCGATAGGCTCCAGTAAGGCGTTCCTTTTGCAAATGCAACCAGACTTTGTCGCCCACCTGAAACTTGTGTGGCACCCGATGTTGATCATGTCGCTGCTTGTACTTGGCATTTGATTTCTCAAGAATGTCATGGACCTGCTGGCGAATATGTTGGATGCGCTCAATGAAGCTGGTGGCCTTATCTGTTTCGGACTGGACATGAGCTGAATTCATGTGAGTAGCTGCAAGTGGCATGGCCACATCAATGGGGCATAGTGGCTGGAATCCCAAACCCACCTGAAAAGGGCTATGGCCAGTGGAGCTGTGAAGAGCTCGGTTGTAGCTGTGCTGAACGTAGGGGAGGCTCTCGTCCCATGTGCGTGGATGCTTTGAGTTATACATGCGCAGAATGTGCACAATCATCCTATTGACAACCTCTGTCTGGCCATCAGTTTGAGGATGGAAGGCTGTGGACTTCGTGAGTTTGGTGTCCAGCATTGACCAGAGACTGGACCAAAAGGTGCTGAGAAACCGACTGTCCCGATCTGAGATGATAGACTGTGGGATCCCAAAGTGCACCCACACTCGTTCAAAGAAGAGTTTAGCAGTGGCTTCTGCTGTGATATTCTTCTTGCAGGCCATCATAATGGCCATCTTTGAGAACCTGTCGACGACCACAAAAACACAGTCATTTCCATGCTTAGTGGAAGGAAGGCCTGACATGTAATCCATGGAGATGGATTCCCAAGGTCGACTAGGGGTAGGCAACGGGGTATAGAGGCCTTGCTTCTTAATGGTCGGTTTGGCAATGGCACAGGCAGTACATGATCGGATGTACTTCCCAACATCCTGTCGAAGATTCGGCCAATAGAAATAGTTTTGCAGTACTGCCACTGTTTTCTCGACCCCGAAATGCCCAGCAGCCCGACTGTAGTGTGCTTCCCAAATCATCTTGGCACGCTCGCTTGAAGGAACACAGAGGTGACCGAGGTGGCATAATAGGGCATCCTGGAGGTGAAAATCTGCAACTTGCCGACCCTCCAAGAGTGTCTGGTATGTGTGGCCGAATTCTGGGTCGCTTTTGTAGAGAAGTGGCCAATCAGAAGTCTCGTGCCCGCAAGAGTTGAGCACGGTGGTTAGCGCCATGATCGGTGGTCGACTGAGGCAATCTGCAACATTATTGGTGCTGCCCTTTTTATACTTGATATTCAAGTGAAACTGTTGCAGGTATGTAGACCACTTCTGATGGCGATCATTCTGCAATTTCCCTTGGGTCTGTATGAACTGCAGAGGTCGGTGGTCTGTGTGGATGACCGTTTCCTTCCCCAAAATGTAATGCTTCCATTGTCGGCAGGCCTGTACAATGGAATACATCTCTTTATCATAAGTGGGGTACTTCCGGACTGTGTCTGAAAGTGTTTCACTGTGATATGCCACTGGATGTCCATGTTGAGTAAGGACTGCCCCAATAGCATAGTCAGAGGCATCTGTCTCGACCTCAAATGGTTGTTGTAAATCTGGTAACGCGAGCACTGGTGCCGTGCAGAGGCGATCCTTCAACTCCCTGAATGCCTTCTGTTGAGATTCAGACCAAAAGAATTTTGCTTTCGCCCCGCCCTTGGTGACTTGACTCAAGGGCCAAGAAATATGAGAAAATCCCAACACAAACCTGCGGTAGAAGTTGGCAAGACCTAGAAAGCTGCGGAGCTCTGTTAGAGTGGTTGGAGAGGGCCAATCCCGAATGACTTGGACCTTGGCTGGATCGACATGCACCCCCTGTTCATCAATGATGTATCCCAGATACTGAACCTCGGTCATGCCAAAAGTGCATTTCTCCAAATTGGCACATAGCTTGTGTTGCCGCAGTGTTTGGAGAACCTGTCGGATGTGGTGGAGGTGCTCTTCCCAACTCTGGCTGAAGATCAGAATGTCATCCAAGTATACTACTACAAAGGAGTTGGTGAATGGCCGCAAGATGTCATCCATTAGCCTCATAAAGGTTGCAGGAGCATTCGTCAATCCGAAAGGCATGACCAACCATTCGAAGAGGCCCTCCTTGGATTTGAAGGCAGTCTTCCACACATCTGAGGGTTCAATTGGTACCTGGTGATATCCTGACTTCAGATCGATCTTGCTGAAATATTTCGCCCCCTTTAGTTGGTCTAGGAGGTCATCAATCCGCGGGATCGGGTACCTATTACGGACAGTGATCTTGTTCAGCGCCCGATAGTCAATACAGAGTCTCCACGTCCCATCCTTCTTCTGTACCAACACTATCGGGCTCCCACAGGGCGAAGAACTCGGACGGATGTGACCTTTCTGCAGGAGCTCCTGAATCTGCCTCTTGATTTCATTGTTCTCCAGAACGGAGCGCCGATAAATTGGTCCATTGGGTAGCGGCGCACCTGGGGTCAGATCGATGGAGTGCTTGACTTGACAGTGCAGAGGAACCCCTGCCGGGGAGGTGAAGATGTCTTCGTACTCCTCCACAATCTTGTCCATCTGTAGCTGCCGTGCAGAGGGACCCCGTTTGGAGGCCGCGGCCACTGTCTTCTTCTTCCCTTGAGGGCGTATCATCAGGAAAACAAATTTCCTGGTTTTGGAAATGATCTTACTGCATTGTTTTGCAGTAATCAAAGAGATGGCGGCAGGTGGTGCTACCTCTGGTATCCTGAACAACTTATTTCCCAATGTAATAATAACAGCACGGGGCCTTGATTCATACACAGCATGTCGCTTCCACAAGTATGGTTGTCCTAGTAATACATCACAAACTTCAAGGGGAGCAATGTCACACAATACCTCATCCGTGAAGGGCTTGATGTTGTATGGAAGGCGACACTGCTGGCTCACGCGAAGATCTCGCCCTTGGTGAAGCCACCCAATGGTGTATGGTTGTGGATGTGCTGTGGTCGGTAAGCCCAACCGCTTCACGACCTCTGCCGAAATGAGGTTCTTTTGACTCCCGCTATCAACAATGAACTGTATCGGGGAGCCCTTTACCCACATCTGGGAGTGGAAGAGACGCTCCTCCTCCTCTGGATCTTCGGGTTCATTTTTCTGGATCTTTGCGGTAGCAACAGTGGCGCTGGGATCCGCATCAATGATCTGCTTCCCTTTTTCATACCCCTTATCGGGTTCTGACTCAGAGTCGGAACATGCATCTGATTCTGAAACCTTTAGCTCAGCCACCAGTGACTGCTTGGCCCGACACTCACTTGTGTTGTGAGTGGAGCTCTTATGGAACTCGCACCATTTTCCAGTGTCCTTTCTCGGCTTCGCGGCGTTGCTCTTTGCTTGCAGCTTCGGCTGGTTGTCTTGGGTTGTCCCGCCTTGGCTTTGTCCTTTGTTCTGTGGTTTAGGGGCACCTTTCCCCTGCTTTGGATTCGCAGATCCAAAGTCTCGCTTCTTTTGTTTAAACTTCTGCTCGACCTTGACGGCATACCGGTATGCTGCGCCGAGCGAGGGGATGTTTAGGAACTGTATTTCTTCCTGGATGTACTTGTGCAGGCAGCCACGGTATTTGAGTATCAAATGTTGCTCCGAATCCTTGATACCCAACTTTGTGCGAAGGGTATGGAAAAGATTGGTGAACTCCGGCACGTCTTGGTCCCTTCCCTGCCGCAGCGTGGTCCACTTTATGTATTCATCCTCATAGCTTCCGACAGGGTAGTACTGCTCCTTGATGGCATCCCGGAACGAATCCCAGGTGGGTGCGGCTGAAAATAGTGAGCCAGTACTTTCATCCTTCTGCTCGCAGTAGGTTTCCCACCAGTCCTTGACGTGGGGGGCTGCTTTGAGAAGAGCAAAAACAATCTTTTCCCGACTCGAAAATTCATGAACAGAAAAATAACCCTCTAGCAGATTTAACCATTTATCTACGGCATCGGCGTCTATCTGACCCTCGAATATGGGGATTTCAAAATTAACTTGTACCTTAAAGGGTGTGGTGTTTCCAGAGGAGCTACTGGAAGCCGATGCGCCGCTTCTGGGTAGCCGCTGAAGGATCTGCGCAAAGCTGTCCATCATCGCGTTCCGTTGTCGCTCGAGCGCTTCTTCGAGCAAGATTTTGATGGGATCTCCTGCCCCCTCGTCTTTCTTCTCGTCCGCCATGGGAGGCCGTCGGGATTTGCGAGGCTGGTCTTGCAAAGGTTCAACCAGTTCAAGCCCTAACTCCTTATATCCCGACCTTGTTGGGGACATGCAAAGAAAAACAGAGAAAAAGCAGACCGCTCTGATACCACTGATCCGGATTTAAACAGGAACGCAACAAATTACAGAGATAACCATATACACAAAGATGCAGCGGAAATAATACTTCATTTCATTAATGGAAAATACTGAAATATGCTTACAAACAGAAATGGCAATAAACTAGCTAGGGCGATGGTAGCTTATCTCTGAGAAGAGATGTGATGGCTACATGCCTCTGAACTGTGTTACAATGAGGCTCGAAGGCCTATTTATTGTTGAGAAACAATGGACAACCCTTAACATTCCAAAACCTAACCCTAGGAGATGAAACGCCAAACTGTGGGCCCCGTTTGGGTAAATTGGTACATCAACTTCCCGGGGTCGTAACTTTGGCATACGATCTCTGTTTGACGCGTACAATAGCTCGTTAGAAAGATCTATCCGAGCACTACCACTTTGGGAAGGGCAACATCGGTCCATGGACCCATGTTGCCCCCAGATTTCCCAAAAAACGTCGTTTAGGGCCTCAAAACGGCTCCGGAAGTTCAGGACCCGAAAAACTGCTAAAAATAGTAAGTTGTGCTACAATTAAGGAAACTGAAAATGCTGAGAAAGACAATGGTGGGGGTCCAGGTGGACTTGGCAGGTGGCCACCAATATCCACCTGGATCATATAGTGAAGTAGAAAGGCGATTTCTTCAAGGACCGCGGGGTAGTTATATCAAATCATTGAATACTTGGGTTAAGATGTTGTTGTGTAAAAAAAAGATCATGCGCGTGTATTGATGTCTAGGGTAATGCGGAGCGGAAGAGGTTACCGCGGAACGGGAGGAGTAGGGAACAGTCCTCTGATTTCTATTTCATGGGAGAGTGAGGAGGAGCTCGCAAGGTTCTCACTGAGAAGTGCAGTCTGGCTGATTAAGGAGTGCTTCCCTTTGATACCACCTCCGTCCACACCACCCCCGCATCACCTACATCAAATCTGTCCACACCGACCCCAACCCCACCTCCAACCCCACCACCACCAAAGTGCAATCAAGCTGCCAATATTTAAGGGTGCAGGGAATGAGGAATCAAGACGATTCTGGTTTGTGATAAGGTCTGTATGGGACACCCAAGACATAACAGATGGAAACATCAAGAAGGCCACCCTAGTTAGTGCACTGCAGGACCGTGCTCTGATGTGGTACATAAAATACTTGACCGATCATCCAAATGAGGGAATAGAAGCAATCCAGGATGTGCTAAACAAAGAGTTTGGCTGACCAAAATTAGAAACACAGTCAGTTATTGGGTTCAAGGATATCGCAATGTTGCCTGGTGAAACTCTGTGGGATCTGGATCAGAGGTTAAAAAACAGTATTTGCAAAGTTAACATGACCTTGACAGATGCACAACACTATGCGTGGCTTGTGGTGTCATTGACACCACACCTGAGGATGGCTCTGTCACAACAAAAGATATCAACCCAAGCTGAGGCACTGGAGACAGCAATGAGGTTGCACGAAACCCCAATACCGGATCCAGGGTTAGGAGTTCAGCGAATCCACGCGCAACTTCAAAACCTGAGTTTAGAAATGTAAAGCTTGAAGCAAGAAAGGGTTCCTCAACATGGTCATAAGAAAGAAATGAATGAAAGCAACACTCCCCCATATTGAAAGATGATATGGCACTGAAAAATGGGAAGTGGTAAAGATGTGGAATGAATGATAATAAATAATGCTCAAAATGGATTTTCATTAAATTCTCCTAAATTCGTAATAAATCAGAAAATTATGTTATTTTACCTCAAGTTTTACCTCCAAAAAGAAAAATGTGGAATGACATATATGTACTAGCATTTGTTGAAGCTGATATAGGCAAAGTGGACACTGAAAGTGATGCAAAAGGTGGAATCCAGACAAGCACAACATGTCTGAATAATTGTTCATGTTCGCGAGTTGCTCGCGCTTCTTTTGTTAGTTGCAATTGTGTGGTCATGCTGCGAATAAAGTCCCCCCCTCCCCCCAAAAATTTTTGTTCTCCTGTAAACAGATCACTATTTTGCATACAATGTTCTTGAATCCACAGTGTTAGTTTTGAATAGCAACAGAGTAAGATATTTCACTCAGAAATTTTTTTGTATACATGCAATACTAATATTTTGTCAAATCAACAAGTTATGGTAGAGTGTAGTAATTATATCGCATGCTATCCCATAATGCATACATTCCCCCTTTAATTGGGAAAGGGATTTCATGACCATAAAGCCTATGAAAGGTGTGGTGCTAATGGCAAGCCAAGGGAATGAACAATACAACAGTGAATGAAGCAGAGTACATGTTAGGCCCCTATACTACTAGTGTAACCCCTTATTGTTATTAGTACAACCCACTTATTATATTGATGTACCCATGTAGTGACCATATTGTTACTATTGTGCCCCATAGAAGCCCACTATTGTTATTATTGTGCCCTTACATTATTATTGTTATGTCGGCTCTGATTATGTTATGACCCCTTAGACTCCTATATATAGAAACAAGGTCTTTTCATTTGTATCATCCAAGAATTGTTCATTTATGTAATGTAAAGGAGGTTGCCCCCTCGAAGAGGCTGAATTCTAAGGCATTGATCTATCTTTTCTTGAGCTGGTTTCATAACATTTGGTATCAGAGCTTTGGATTCTAGGGTTTCGCTGCTCCAAACAGGTCATCGTGGCATTTTCGCTATAACTTTTTTTCTGTGATGTTTCAGAAGTCGCAAAAAAAACCCATTTTAGAAGAAATCGCGCTGAACCTTGGGTCCGAATTTTAGAGCTTTTCGCGCAATATTTGTGGATATATGATCTGAGGAAGTTGGTATTTTTGCAAACTCCTGAATTACATTTAAAATAGGTGACCTGGGGAAAATCATCATAACTTTCTTTCTAGGGATCGGATTGAAATTTCGTAAGAAGGTACAGAAAGAGGATGGACTATAGTTTTTTTGTATATATGTTTTAGATGCAAAGGTCGAAATAGTGACACGTGGCATTTCATACAAGTTCACTCTTTTGGAAAGGTCTATAATCAGGTCATGTTGGGAGATTGTACATAACTCTTTCTTAGAGAATCCAATTTGGATCAGACTAGTGGCATTGTGTTGGGTCCCTATAATACTAGTGATTACCCCATTACTATTGTAGTTATACCCATTATTTATATTGTTGTGCCCCTATTACCCCCATATTGTTATTTCTGTGCCCCTTAGAATCGCTCTATTGTTATTTTTGTGGCTTTATATTATTATTGTTAGGTCGGCTGGATTATATTGTGACTCCTTAGACTCCTATATATAGAAAGGAGGTTTCGTCATTTGTATCATCCAAGAATTATTCATTTATGTAATGTAAAGGAGGTTTCCCCCTCGAAGAGGCTGAATTCTAAGGCGTTGATCTTTCTTTTCTATCTTTTCTTGAGCTGGTTTCATAACATTTGGTATCAGAGCTTTGGATTCTAGGGTTTCGCTGCTCCAAACAGGTCATCGTGGCATTTTCGCTATAACTTTTTTTCTGTGATGTTTCAAAAGTCGCAAAAAAATCCCATTTGAGAAGAAATCGCGCTGAACCTTGGGTCCAAATTTCAGAGCGTTTCGCGCGATATTTGCGGAGATATGATCTGAGGAAGTTGGTCTTTTTGCAGACTCCTGAATTACATTCAAAATAGGTGACCTGGGGAAAATCGTCATAACTTTCTCTCTGGGGATCGGATTGAAGTTTCGTAAGAATGCATAGAAAGAGGATGGACTGTATTTTCTTGTGGGTGTTTTTCAGATCCAAATGTTGAAACAGTGACTCGCAGCACGTCGTACAAGTTAGCTCTACTGAACTAGTCTATAATCAAGTCACTGTGGGAGATTTCGCATAACTCTTCCTTGGAGAATCCAATTTGGGTCAGACTTGTGGCATTGGAAAGAGGACACAGAGAGCTACTACAGATTACAAGCTCAGAACTAGATGATTGGAAAGTATAGAGATACATCAGAGGCAATATCGAGCTCCTACAAAGTGAAAAAAGGTGTGTAGATTTTTTTAAATTTTTGCTTAATCTTGGTTTGAAAATTTATTTTGAAGGAATTCAAAGGGCATAGTAGAGCATTATCATCGGTAACTGATGCCCCGAGGAAAGAAAATGCAAACACCTAGTAAGGAACCTGAAAGCTCTAGCATGACTCATGAAGAAGAGGAAGAAATGCTACATGATATATCAAAATTACAAGAACAAGTGCAACAAATGTCACGCTCACAAAAGTTAACAGATGCTAAGATAAATGGCGTGGAAGCTAAGATAAATGGCCTGGAAGCTAAGATGAATGGCATGGAAGCTAAGATGGACAATTTGAAGATAGATTTGAACACAAATTTGAAGACAGGCATGGCAGATTTGAAGACAGATTTGACTAATTTTCTACAAGAAATACTTACTAATGGTGAAAAGGTAGTAAAGGAAACTCATGATGAGAACAAAAGAAATGTTAATCATGATTCCATAGATGCTAATGTTGGATCGAAGAATCACCACATTCCAAAAATCGATATGAGGAAGTTTGATGGCAAGGATCCCGCCACATGGATATTACAGATGGAGCAATTCTTCGATCTCAATAATGTGCAAAACACACAAAAGGTACGTATGGCAACTTTATATTTGGAACCAAATCAGTTTGTATGGTATCAATGGCTTTGTTCTCGTAAACAATTTATCACTTGGGCAATTTTTACGGAAGAATTGATAGCACATTATGAGGATACAAAAAGCAACACTTTTTTTAGCCAATTGATAAGTCTCAAACAAAAGGGTTCAATAATGGAGCACATTGAGGAGTTCCAAAAATTGAACATAAGGGTAAAAGATATTCCAGAGGAGCATAGGATTGATGTGTTCATAGGGTCTTTAAAGGATAATATCCAACATGATGTGCGCCTTTGGGAACCTGATTCATTAGAGAAGGCATTTAGGTTAGCAAGAAAAATGGAAAGCAAAATTATGGCAACTAGGAAGCATACCATTCACAACTATAAAGACGGAAGTGTTGTTGCCCATAGTCTTCCACAACCTACAAGGTTGACACCACAACAATTGGAAGAAAAAAGAGCAAAACGGCTTTGTTACAATTGTGATAGCAAATACACAAAAGGTCATAAGTGTGCTGAGAAGAAATTATTCTACATAGATTGTGAAGAGGAAGAAGAAAAGGAGCAAGAAAGGTCAAAAGAAGAGGATATATTCCAGGAACAAAGCCTAGATGAAGAAAAAATAAATCCAACCATATCTTGTAATGCATTGGCGGGAATTACCACTCCTCAAACCATCAAGATAGAAGGACAAATCAAGAAGAAAAAGGTAATAGTGTTGATTGATTCAGGAAGCACCCACAATTTTATTCATTGTAGGGTAGCAAAAGAATTGAATTGCTTCCTATATCCAGCACCAAAGTGTCAAGTGATGATTGCAAATGGAGGAACAATAAATTGTTTTGGAAAGTGCCATAATATCAAGCTATCCATGGGAGAATATGTATTGACTAGCCCAATGCTTTCCATTCCAATGGGAGGTGCTGATGTTGTACTAGGAGTCCAATGGCTACAATCCTTGGGTACAATAGCTTTTAATTTTCAAGAACTTTTCATGAAATTTTCTGTGGAAGGAAAGGAAGTTGAATTAAGGGGTATTGCAGGGAAACCAGGAAAGATAATCAGCTCTAATGGCATGACAAAGCTTCTAAAAAAGGAGCAAAGAGGTGTAATTGCACAATTATGTTCGCTAGATGTTTCCACATTGGAATCATCTATTTCTCCAGATCTCCAAAAAGTCCTGGACAATCATTCCAAGGTATTTGAGACTCCCAAAGGTCTCCCACCTATGCGTGATCATGATCATGCTATTCATCTGATTCCAGGAAGTGTTCCTCCAAACATCAGGCCGTACAGATATCCATATGTCCAAAAAAGTGAAATTGAACGTATGGTTGCAGAAATGCTAGAGGCTGGTATAATTCAACCGAGTCAAAGTTCTTTCTCAGCTCCAGTAGTATTGGTGCACAAGAAGGATGGATCATGGCGCATGTGTCCAGATTATAGGGAGCTCAACAAGCTCACTATTAAAGATAAGTTCCCCATCCCTGTCATTGATGAATTATTGGATGAATTGCATGGATCAATTTACTTCACCAAGTTGGATCTTCGTTCGGGATATCATCAAATCAGAATGAAGATTGAAGACATTCCGAAAACGGCATTTAGAACTCATGAGGGTCATTATGAATTTTTGGTCATGCCTTTTGGCCTTACCAATGCACCTTCAACATTTCAAGGTTTGATGAATTCAATTTTCAAACCATTCCTTAGAAAATTTGTGTTGGTATTTTTTGATGATATACTAATCTACAGCAAGTCTTGGAAGGATCATGTTGAACATGTTGACAAGGTGCTACAACTATTGGAGGAGATGTTGGCATTTTGGCACAGGTGTGGCGCTACGGTACAGGTGTTGTCCTTGATGGCAACTCTCTTTGATGACAGATCTCAATCCAGACTACAAGAATGAAGAGAAAGTTCATATACGCAGGTTCATTAAGCCCAAGGTGCGTATACACGCTGGTATGCTATATACTAAGTCGCGGATACGCAGTCTTGCTATATACGAAGTCGCGTATACACGCAGTTTCATGAACAGAAAAGAGCGTACATGTCGAGAAGCTTCCCTTAGGTCCGTGGTAGTTAGTCCTCGGTACTTGAGCCTATGTTTTTGGACCAAGGTATCTCGACAGTTGTGTTGATCCCAAGTTTTGAAGTTGATGGTATTGTATTACTATGGTTTTGGCCCGTGGTATTGAGGAGGGCCTAATGCTATATAAGGAGAAGAAGATCATTAGGCTAGTGTATTGAAAAAGTCTTGAATATCTAATGAAGAAAGAGATCTAGTATGCAGGTTCTGGGTTGATGATACATTGCTTGATCTGAGCTAAGAAGAGATCACATCGGTTGATGGAAGGATAGATCGGGATCAAATTGTTTGAAATGAACTATCGGTATATGGTTGATTACGCATATTTTTAGATCTGCATACTGACACAATGTTATGTTCTGAGTATGACTGATGACTGGTACAGCTGCAAGTTATGAGAAATTATTTTTAGATCTGTACGCAGGTTGGCTTCGGTAAAAGCGCGTGTATACGCGGGTTTGTTTCATTGAAGTAGTGTATATCTTTTGAAGCTTAATTTTTGGGTTGCATTTGGGTCTGTCTGTGATTGCAGGGTTCTGTAGTCTGCTCTGTGTTCTGGTGACTGGGTGTTGACAGGGTTTCAGTGGTTCAGTGATTCAAAGTTTGATGATGCTAGTATTGGTTGTTTTGTGCTTCTATGATTTGCTATGAAAAGTGAATGAATCGTGGTCTTCAGATTGAAATGTTGTGCTTCAGGAGTATCCAGTCTGAAAATTGATGAAAAGTGGTACCTGAAGGAAAGAAGATTGTAGGCCAGCACCTACGTACTAGTATCTTAGCTAGTACAAGAGCAAAGGGGGTTGAAGCTCCCTTCCAGGAGAGTTTGGAGAACGAGAGAAGGTTGTAGCCTTCTGCAGGTTGTAGCCTGCGTACTGGTATAAGGCTGCACCAGTACAAAAGATTGTAAACTGAAGTTTCTTATTAAAGAAAGATAGAGACGACTTGCAGCAGGTGGTTTTCACCCACATTGGGTTTCCACCTTATATCATGGTGTTCATGTGTGTGGCTCTTGTGTGATGATCTGTTCTGTTATACTGCACCTGTTTACTTTTAATATGGTTAATAATGTCATGATGCATTTACTGAAGATAAACTAACTGAATCATAAGATTTCTGGTTATACGCTGGTTGCTTTAGACACAGTAGCATGTACACGCTGGTTCACTTAACTGAAGTAGCGTATATGTTTCTGAGTATTGAAAAAGTTTTATTGATCTGATAATACTGATTCACCCCCCCTCTCAGTATTATTTCCAACAATTGGTATCGGAGCAGGTCCTTCAGAGAATCTTGATCACTTGAAGGTAGATCGTTCATCATGAGCAACTATGAGAGAGAAGCATCAATCAGGCCACCGGTTTTTGATGGGACAAACTTCAATTATTGGAAGGTAAGAGTTATTGCCTATCTTCAATCTCTTGGTACAGAAGTTTGGGACATCGTAGAGACAGGCTACACTTTTCCTTCAGCTACTCCTACAGATGCAGCCGAGAAAAATAAGTATGAAACAAATGCGAAAGCAGTCAGTACCCTATTAGGATGTATATCCCAATCGGAATTCATGAAAGTAATGCACTATAATTCTGCAAAAGAAATATGGGACAAAATTGTCACGAGCTATGAAGGAGATGAACAGGTAAAGCGTGCTAAACTTCAAACCCTCAGGATTAAGTATGAGACTCTCAGAATGTATAATGATGAAAGTGTGGCTAACTATTTCCTTAGGGTAGATGAGATTGTTAATTGCATGAAAAACTTGGGTGAAGAAATAAAGGAGGCTATTGTGGTTGAAAAAGTTCTAAGATCATTATCCCCCAAATTTGAATCTAAAGTGTCTGCAATAGAAGAAAAAGAAAATCTACGAATTCTTACTATGTCTCAGCTTCACGGAATTCTAACTGCCTATGAAATGAGAAAAGGAGGTCCATCAGACAGAAGAGAAGCTGCTTTCAAGGCTTTAGGCAAAGAAGATTATTATGAAGCAAGTCACGTGCCAGAAGATGAAGAAGAAGAATCAAATTAGATATCATTTTTGGGATTCAACTGCGTTAAGTAAGTCATTCAAACGTATGACCATTTCCATGAGAGGTAGTCGTAACTGACTAATTTGTCATGATTTTTGAATAGTTCACTTAGCACTCATTGCATCGGGTGATGCTCACAGGGGTGAAGAAGTGGGATTGAAACTAGTGAAATGTGGAGAACGAATCACATAGCATCAATCATCACTTCCGGGGCTTGCACCCGGTAACTAGGACTTCCCAGGAGGTCACCCATCCCAGAACTCCTCTGGCTCAAGCGCGCGGGAAAAACTCCACAGTTAAGCGCGCTTGAGCCAGAGGAGTTCTGGGATGGGTGACCTCCTGGGAAGTCCTGGTTACCGGGTGCAAGCCCCGGAAGTGATGATTGATGCTATGTGATTCGTTCTCCACATTTCACTAGTTTCAATCCCACTTCTTCACCCCTGTGAGCATCACCCGATGCAATGAGTGCTAAGTGAACTATTCAAAAATCATGACAAATTAGTCAGTTACGACTACCTCTCATGGAAATGGTCATACGTTTGAATGACTTACTTAACGCAGTTGAATCCCAAAAATGATATCTAATATAATGCACTGCGTAAATCCCCCATACTTAAGAATCAAATTTTGTCAGAAATCTTCAAAGGGGTTCTGGAAGGTTTAGAGGTAAGTTACCTTTTAAATGCTTTGCTTGTGGAAGAGTAGGTCATTATGCTGCCAAATGTCCTCACAAAGATAAGAATGACAAGGGAAAGGAACCTGTTAAATGGAACAAGAAACAGAATGAAAAGAAGAAAAGCTATTACACTCATGAAGATAGTGATGGTCTTTCAAATAGTGACGAAGATGAATAGGGTTATAGATATAAACTTTTAATGGCTTTTGAAGATGATGACTACATGGATGCTATAGATGTAGAAGGCTTTTATGAAGAAATGAATAATCTCAAAGTTTGCTTAGAACAGAAAAGTGTTATTATTGATTCTCTACAATGTCAACTGGCAGAAAAGGAAAGACATCTTGAAAAATTGGAATGTGAGATTGTTTGTCTTAGAAAGGAGATTGAGAAAACAAAAGCAATTAATCTTAAATTTGTTAAAGGATCTGAAACCTTGGATGAGATTATCAATGTGCAGCGTTCTCCTCTGATCAAGACAGGTCTGGGATATAATGGAGAAACATCTCAAGCTTCTACCTATAAAAGTTATCTTGATGCAGCAAGGAGGAGCGAACAAAGACCAAATAAAGGTCATCAGGTGAATCAGGGACAGTTTACCTCAAGAACAAATAAAGACTATCAAGAAGTTCAGGGACAAGCGGCCTTAAGGACAAACATAAGCTACAATCAGCCACAGGTAAAATCTTCCCAATTTGCCCCAAGAATGGATGTCAATAGAAGCTACAATCGGTTGGATGATAGATCTGATTATCGGAGAAATTTCTTTAATGGCCAATGCTTTTCTTGCCATAACTTCGGTCACAAAGCAGCTCAAAGTGTTGCCTACAAGACAATCATGACTAGAGAAGCTCAAAAGCAAAGAAGTATGACTGGAACCATGAAAAGGACTTATAACAACTTTTCGGTTCTTGAAAATGAAGTTGAATGCTCTATTTGTAATAACTTTGGTCATGAAGACTCTGAATGCAGGAGCAGGTTCTGGAAGACAACTCAGAAGGAACAAACCTCAAATGTCAGAACATGGAGAATAAAGGAACCACAACCAGAAAGATGTGGGATAGCCTTTTATGCAGAAGGTCAAGAAAGTCTATGGTACATTGACAGCGGATGTTCGAAGCATATGACAGGGGACAAAGAAAAACTTGAATCATATACCGCATTAGAAAAGGGAAAGAAAGTTTCTTTTGGAAACGATATCTCTACAGCCATAAAAGGAAAAGGCATTGCTCCGTTGAAAGAGAAGGTCAAAGCTGGAAATGTTCTGTATGTTGATGGATTGAAACATAATCTTCTGAGTGTCAGTCAGATGTGCGATCAAGGAACAGAGGTAATATTTAGATCAAATGGATGTTGTGTTCGTGATCTTGATACAGGTGAAACAGTGATCAAAGGAAGAAGGACTCCAAATAATCTATACATATTTGAAGAAAGACAACAACAATGTTATTTGAGCAAGAATGATGAACACTGGCTATGGCATCGGAGGTTGGGGCATCTAAGCTTTCCACAAATAAGGAAAACATGCAAATATCAGGCAGTTCGTGATCTTCCAGATATCAAAATTCCAGACAACACCATATGCAAATCATGTCAGTTTGGAAAGCAAACCAGAACTAATTTTCCTGAAAAGGAAGGATCAGCTAGCATGCCTCTTGAGCTAGTACATATAGATACATGTGGTCCATTCAGAAAAAGAACACCTCGAGGAGAAGAATATTTGATATTATTCATTGACGATTTCTCCAGGTTTGTCTGGTTAGGACTTATGAAGCACAAAGATGAAGCATTCAAAAAATTCAAATCCTTCAAAGCCTTGGCTGAAAATGAATCAGGACACAAGATTAAGTGCCTCAGATCTGAAAGAGGTGGGGAGTTTACCTCAAATGAATTTTTCGATTTCTGTGAAGAACATGGGATAAGAAGAGAATTCTCTACAGCTAGAACTCCTCAGAAAAATGGAGTTGTGGAAAGAATGAACAGAACAATCCAACAAATGGCTCGTGATATGCTTGATGAATCAGGTACTCCCGCAACTTTCTGGGGTGAAGCTGCACATGCTGCGGTTATTATTCTCAACAAAACAAATGTCTGAGTAAACAACACTCAAACTCCTCATGAGCTCTGGTGTGGTAAGACTCCTTCGGTGAAGCACTTCAAAATCTTTGGGAGCAAATGTTATATTAAGAATACTGATGAGCAACTTGGCAAACTTGAACCAAGAACAGACGAAGGCATTCTTCTTGGTTATTCTCCACATAGCAAAGCATACAAGTGCTACAATAAGAGACTTGGCAGAATTGTTGATAGCATTGATGTTGTGGTTGATGAGAAGGGATACATTCCTAGGCAAGTTCATCATGAAGACATCGAAGAAGATGAAGGCTACCCTCAAAGACAGAATGATGAAGAAGAACCTCAAGAAGAAGAAGAACCTCAAGAAGAACCAGAGGAGCAGACAAGAATAGAAGAGAAGACTCCATCCAGATATGTCCAGAAGAATCATCCAGAATCTCAGATTGTGGGACAGAAAGAAGCAGGAGTACAAACAAGAAGAACAATTGCAGAAGCTTCAAGCTATTTGGCATTACTCTCTTCCACTGAACCACAAAATGTGAAAGAGGCATGCAAAGATGAATGTTGGGTCAAAGCAATGGATGAAGAACTTGAGCAGATCGAAAAGAACAACACTTGGGAATTGGTTCCTAGACCAAAAGATAAGAATGTCATAGGGACAAAATGGGTCTTCAAAAATAAATTGAATGAAAATGGAGAAGTAATTAGAAACAAGGCCAGACTTGTTTGTAAAGGGTATGCACAGCAAGAAGGAATAGATTTTGAAGAGACCTTTGCTCCTGTCGCAACACTTGAGGCCATCCAAATGTTCCTTGCTCTCTCAAGTTTTCAAAACTTCAAGGTATTTCAAATGGACGTGAAATCAGCCTTTCTGAATGGAGACTTAGAAGAAGAAGTATACATTGAGCAGCCAGATGGTTTCATTCTTGGGAATGATCCAAACCTTGTATGCAGATTGAAAAAGGCTCTCTATGGTCTCAAACAAGCTCCAAGGGCTTGGTACTATCGGTTGGATAAATATCTTCACCAACAAGGCTTTTCAAAAGGATCAGCAGATAGCAATCTCTATATGAAAGTTGAAAATAACAAATTGCTAATACTTGTTGTGTATGTAGATGATATTATCTTTGGCAGCAATGAAGAGGCTATGAGTCAAAACTTTGCCTTGGTTATGTAGAAAGAATTTGAAATGTCATTACTTGGAGAATTGACATACTTTCTTGGATTGCAAATCCAACAAAATGAAGGAGGTATTTTCTTGTCTCAAACCAAGTACCTCAAGCAGATCTTGAAGAAGTATGGCATGGAAGATTCAAAGCCAGTATGTACCCCCATGGTTACAGGATGCAGCCTCAGTAAAAATGATGAATCAGCAGCAGTTCATCAACCAACTTATAGATCCATGATTGGGAGTTTGCTTTATTTGACAGGTACCCGACCAGACATTATGCATGCAGTAGGAATTGTTGGAATATTTCAAGCCAACCCAAAGGAAACTCATCTCCAGGCAGTCAAAAGAATCTTCAAGTATCTTCAAGGGACTCAAAACTATGGCCTATGGTATCCTAGAGATACAGATCTCACTCTTCATGCTTACACAGATGCAGATTGGGCCGGAAGTGTGGATGACAGGAAAAGCACAAGTGGTGGTGCTTTCTTCATGGGTTCTAGATTAGTATCTTGGTTCAGCAAGAAACATAGTTCGATTGCTTTATCTACAGCTGAAGCAGAATATGTGGCTGCGGCATCTTGTTGCACACAACTTCTTTAGATGATGCAGACCTTGTAGGATTTTCAAATCACTTGCACTCCACCTGTCTCTATCTTATGTGATAATACAAGTGCAATCAGCATTTCAAAGAATCCAGTCATGCATTCAAAGACCAAGCACATACCAATCAAGTATCACTTCCTCCGGGAACAAGTGCTTGAACAAAAGGTCAAGTTGGAGTATGTTCATTCTAAAGAACAAGTTGCTGATATTCTCACAAAACCACTGCCCAGGGAGACTTTTGAATATCTTAGACAGAAGCTGGGAGTAGTTGATGCTTCATCCTGTTGTTGAAGCTTGTCTGTTCTAAAGAAAAGTTGGTGTACGCGTGTTGTATAAGGGATATCCGCGTACATACGCTGATTTATGCAGGTGAAGTCGCGTATATGGAGTTCTGAACAGCAAGGGCAGATTCTGATTGGAGAAGGTCTGAGATGGGTATGACAGAGTCCTTCAGGCACAGTTTCAGGGGGAGCAGCAGGCACAGTTTCAGGGGGAGCAGCTTAAAGTCTAATAAAGCATTGTTGGCATTTAGATGCTTTTGGTCCTAGTTCACAACTATTGTTGAAGAAGGAGCACAGAAGGAAATCTTGGTTGCTGATCTAAAAAGATGATTATCAGATGCTGCTGGTGACTTTCATAAGTCTTGGTCTAGTTCTTTCGTCTCTATGTCATGTATCTCTTTTGTGATATCTCTTCTATGGTGTCAAGGTCATGTAACGGCCTATGTTGGTTTCCCCACTATGCCTGGGATGAATGATGTAATGTAATTGGTTGTTATATGTAAATTTCTGATGTATCCCCTCTTGGTTGGGAGTATGGATGTATGTATTGAGTCTTTTGGTGATAGGAAGGTCCTTTATGATGTATAAGTCTTGGTTCTTTTTGAAGAACATCTTTTGCAGATCTTGCCTACAGTCAGGGGGAGCATGTTCAGCACAGCAGAGAAGAGATATCAGCGCATTCTCAGGGGGAGCACAGCCCTTTGCCCTTGATGACAAAGGGGGAGAATGATTCTAAGGATCTTGGGGTTGCCATCAAGTCCAAAGGGGGAGATTGTTGGCATTTTGGCATAGGTGTGGCGCTATGGTACAGGTGTTGTCCTTGATGGCAACTCTCTTTGATGACAGATCTCAGTCCAGACTACAAGAATGAAGAGAAAGTTCATATACGCAGGTTCATTAAGCCCAAGATGCGTATACACGCTGGTACGCTATATACTAAGTCGCGGATACGCAGTCTTGCTATATACGAAGTCACGTATACACGCAGTTTCATGAACAGAAAAGAGCGTACATGTCAAGAAGCTTCCCTTAGGTCCGTGGTAGTTATTCCTCGGTACTTGAGCCTATGTTTTTGGACCAAGGTATCTCGACAGTCGTGTTGATCCCGAGTTTTGAAGTTGATGGTATTGTATTACTATGGTTTTGGCCCGTGGTATTGAGGAGGGCCTAATGCTATATAAGGAGAAGAAGATCATTAGGCTAGTGTATCGAAAAGGTCTTGAATATCTAATGAAGAAAGAGATCTAGTATGCAAGTTCTGGGTTGATGATACATTTCTTGATCTGAGCTAAGGAGAGATCACATCGGTTGATGGAAGGATAGATCGGGATCAAATTGTTTGAAATGAACTATCGGTATATGGTTGATTACGCATATTTTTAGATCTGCATACTGACGCAATGTTATGTTCTGAGTATGACTGATGACTGGTACAGTTGCAAGTTATGAGAAATTATTTTTAGATCTGTACGCAGGTTGGCTTCGGTAAAAGCGCGTGTATACGCGGGTTTGTTTCATTGAAGTAGCGTATATCTTTTGAAGCTTAATTTTTGGGTTGCAGTTGGGTCTGTCTGTGATTGCAGGGTTCTGTAGTCTGCTCTGTGTTCTGGTGACTGGGTGTTGACAGGGTTTCAGTGGTTCAGTGATTCAAAGTTTGATGATGCTAGTATTGGTTGTTTTGTGCTTCTATGATTTGCTATGAAAAGTGAATGAATCGTGGTCTTCAGATTGAAATGTTGTGCTTCAGGAGTATCCAGTCTGAAAATTGATGAAAAGTGGTACCTGAAGGAAAGAAGATTGTAGGCCAGCACCTACATACTAGTATCTTAGCTAGTACAAGAGCAAAGGGGGTTGAAGCTCCCTTCCAGGAGAGTTTGGAGAACGAGAGAAGGTTGTAGCCTTCTGCAGGTTGTAGCCTGCGTACTGGTATAAGGCTGCACCAGTACAAAAGATTGTAAACTGAAGTTTCTTATTAAAGAAAGATAGAGACGACTTGCAGTAGGTGGTTTTCACCCACATTGGGTTTCCACCTTATATCATGGTGTTCATGTGTGTGGCTCTTGTGTGATGATCTGTTCTGTTATACTGCACCTGTTTACTTTTAATATGGTTAATAATGTCATGATGCATTTACTGAAGATAAACTAACTGAATCATAAGATTTCTGGTTATACGCTGGTTGCTTTAGACACAGTAGCGTGTACACGCTGGTTCACTTAACTGAAGTAGCGTATATGTTTCTGAGTATTGAAAAAGTTTTATTGATCTGATAATATTGATTCACCCCCCCTCTCAGTATTATTTCCAACAGGAGAAACAATTATATGCAAAAAGATCCAAATGTTTCTTTGGAGTCCAGGAGGTGGAATATTTGGGTCATATTGTATCTCATGAAGGAGTTAAGGTAGACCCTAGCAAAATTAAAGCCATTAAGGAATTGAAAATCCCCACATCCATAAAGCATCTGCGAGGATTTCTTGGGTTGACAGGGTATTATCGCAAGTTCGTTAAGAATTATGGGAGAATAGCAGCACCTCTAACAACATTATTGAAGAAAGATTCATTTTCATGGACTCCGGAAGCAACAAAGGCCTTTAAACATCTTAAAGAGGCAATGTGCCAAGCACCGGTCTTAGCTACACCGGACTTCACAAAAACCTTTATTGTGGAATGTGATGCTTCAGGAAATGGAATTGGTGTTGTTCTAATGCAAGATGAAAGACCCATTGCTTTTGAAAGTCGTCCAATCAAGGGAAAGTTTTTAAGCAAAGCTATTTATGAGAAGGAAATGTTGGCAATACTCCATGCACTTAAGAAATGGCAACCCTACCTAATGGGAAGACACTTCAAGGTAAAAACGGATCATGACAGCCTTAAATACTTTTTAGAACAAAGATTATCCTCTGAAGAGCAACAAAAGTGGATCACAAAGATGTTGGGTTATGACTTTGAAATCATCTACAAAAAGGGAAGAAAAATGTGGTGGTAGATGCACTCTCAAGAAAGGATGAGGATATGGAAGCATTGTTGTGTGCCATTTCTATTATCCAACCAGATTGGATAAATGAAGCAAAGGAGGAATGGAAGAATGACGAAGAAGTGTGGGCACTTATTCGAAAGCTACAACAAGATTCCAGTACTTCTGATACATTTAGCTGGCAAAATGATTCGTTATGGTACAAAGATCGCTTATACCTCTGTAAGAATTCCCAGCTAAAACAAAAGATTCTTATGGAATTGCACACTTCTCCCTTAGGAGGGCACTCAGGATTTTTAAAAACTTACCATAGGGTTAAGAAGGAATTTTTTTGGGATGGCCTTAAATCAGATATTCAAAAGTTTGTGGCGGAATGTTTGGTTTGCCAACAAAATAAAGTTGAAACAATTAAGACACCGAGTCTATTACAACCTTTATCCATTCCAAGCCAACGTTGGGAAGAGGTTTCAATGGATTTTATCACAGGTTTACCCAAGTCTGAGGGAAAGAGTGTCATCATGGTGGTAGTTGACAGACTTACCAAGTATGCACACTTTTGTGCATTATCACATCCATTTAAAGCCAGTACAGTTTCTACTGCATTTATGGAAACAGTTCAAAAGCTACATGGAAACCCAAAGATTATTGTAAGTGACAGAGATCCCATTTTCACTGGAAATTTTTGGACAGAATTATTTTCTTGTCTTGGTACTCAGTTAGCTCATAGCTCATCTTATCCTCCTCAATCTGATGGGCAAACTGAGATAGTAAAAAAAAATTTGGAAGGATATCTTCATTGCTTTGTATCTGATAAACAGACACAATGGGTCAAATGGTTGCCTCTGGCTGAATGGTGGTATAACACTTCCTTCCATACATCAACAAAAATGACCCCATTTATGGCACTTTATGGGTACCAACCACCATCAATCACATCATATTTAAGAGAAAATTCTAAGGTTCAGGCAGTGGAACATCACATCAAACATCAAGAACAAGTCCTCCAACTCTTAAAGGATAACCTCGTGTTGGCACAAAATAGAATGAAACAACAGGCAGATCAACATCGCAGTGAAAGAAGTTTTGATGTAGGTGATTGGGTATTCCTACAGCTACAACCATATAAGCAAATGTGCCTAAAGCAAGCTAAGAAGGATAATAAATTATCAACAAAGTATTATGGTCCGTACAAGGTGTTGGAAAAGATTGGTACTATGGCATACAAATTGGAGCTTCCTGCAGCTTCTCGATTGCACCCAATTTTCCATGTTTCATGTTTAAAGAAGGTTATAGGCGACAAGCTCCCAGTTCAAACAATATTGCCAGAACTTGACGAGGAAGGAAAAATTATATTGGAACCAGAAGCAGTCACAGAAACAAGAACTCGACAGCTACGAAATCGATCAATTTCAAAGTATCTTATCAAGTGGAAGAACTTATCCGCTGAAGATTCCACATGGGAGGATGAGAATTTTATGCAGAAGTATCCAGAACTACTCAAGCGTTGAGGACAACACTTTTTTGAAGGAGAGGGGCATGTTGGGTCCCTATAATACTAGTGATTACCCCATTACTATTGTAGTTATACCCCTTATTTATATTGTTGTGCCCCTATTACCCCCATATTGTTATTTCTGTGCCCCATAGAATCCGTCTATTGTTATTTTTGTGGCTTTATATTATTATTGTTAGGTCAGCTGGATTATATTGTGACTCCTTAGACTCCTATATATAGAAAGGAGGTTTTGTCATTTGTATCATCCAAGAATTGTTCATTTATGTAATGTAAATGAGGTTGCCCCCTCGAAGAGGCTGAATCCTAAGGCGTTGATCTTTCTTTTTTATCTCTTCTTGAGCTAGTTTCATAACACATTGGAAAGAGGACATAGAGGGCTACTATAGGTTGCATTTTCAGAATTTAAAGATCTAAAAGTAGAGAGTTATAGTCATTTCAAGGTCGAGCTCCTAAAATCAAGAAAACGCAAGATGAGGAAGTTTGATGGCAAGGATCCGGTAAATTGGATACTTCAGATGGAGCAATATTTTGATCTACATGGTGTACAACTGTTACAAAAGGTATGTATTGCATCTTCATATTTAGAACCAGATCAATTTTTATGGTACGAAGGGCTTTGTTCTCGTAAACAACTTGTTACGTGGTCAATTTTCACGGAGGAAATGATATCACATTATGAGGATACGAAGAGCAACACCTTCTTTAGAGCAACACCACAACAATTGGAAAGATTAAAAGGGCTTTGTGACATAGTAGAAAGAGAAATTATGGAAACCAGGAAGCATACCCCTCACAACTATAAAGATGGAAGTGTTGTTTCTTCTAGCCTTCCAGAACCTACAAGGGTTACACCACAACAATTGGAAGAAAAAAGAGAAAAAGGGCTTTGTTACAATTGTGATAGAAAATGCATTAAAGGTCATAAGTGTGCTAAGAAGAAATTATTTTACATAGAATATGAAGAGGAGGAAGAAAAGGATCAAGAAACATCAAAAGAAGAAGATATGCGCCAAGATCCCATCCCAGAGAAAGAAGAAATGAATCAAACGATATCTTGTAAAGAATTGGCAAGAATTACCACTTCTCAAACTCTCAAGATAGAAGGAAATATTAATAAGAAAAAGGTGCAAGAAGTGAAAGATCACATCGAGAAAGAAGAAATGAATTCAACCATATCTTGTAATTCATTGGTTGAAATTACCACTCGTCAAACTATAAAGATAGAAGGACATATCAAGAAGAAAAATGTTCAAGAAGTGAAAGATCACATCAAGCATCAAGAAATGAATCCGACCATATCTTGTAAAGGATTGGAAGAAATCACCACTCCACAAACTCTAGAGATAGAAGGACATATCAAGAAGAAAAATGTTCAAGCAGTGAAAGATCACATCGAGCATCAACAACAAGTTCTCCAACTTTTAAAGGATAACGCCACTTCGGTGAAAAATCAAAGGAAACAACAGGTAGATCAACATTGTAGTGAAAAATGTTTTGATGGAGGTGATTGGGTATTTTTACTGCAACATCTCAAGCAAGCTATTTATGAGAAGGAAATGTTGGCAATACTATATGCACTTAAAAAATGGCGACCTTACCGAATGGGAAGACTCTTCAAAGATGAGGATGTGGAAGCATTATTTTATGCTATTTCTATTATCCAACCAGATTGGATAAACGAAGCAAGGGATGAATGGAAGAATGATGAAGAAGTATGGCCACTTATTCAAAAGTTGCAAAAGATCCCAATTCAAGCAATATTGCCAAAAATTGAAGAGGAAGGAAAAATCATATTGGAACATGGAGCAGTCACAGAAATAAGAACTTGACAGCTACAAAATTGATCAATTTCAGAGTATCTCATCAAGTGGAAGAACTTACCCGCTGAAGATTCCACATGGGAGGACAAGAATTTTATACAGAAGCATCAAGAACTACTCAAGCGTTGAGGACAACGCTTTTTGAAGGAGAGGGGCATGTTAGGCCCCTATACTACTAGTGTAACCCCTTATTGTTATTAGTACAACCCACTTATTATATTGATGTACCCATGTAGTGACCATATTGTTACTATTGTGCCCCATAGAAGCCCACTATTGTTATTATTGTGCCCTTACATTATTATTGTTATGTCGGCTTTGATTATGTTATGACCCCTTAGACTCCTATATATAGAAAGGAGATATTTTCATTTGTATCATCCAAGAATTGTTCATTTATGTAATGTAAAGGAGGTTGCCCCCTCGAAGAGGCTGAATTCTAAGGCATTGATCTATCTTTTCTATCTTTTCTTGAGCTGGTTTCATAACAGTACACATATCAATGATAGGATGATGAGAGTTATGGTTATAATGAGAGCAGAGTGTGTAAAGATAGTTATGAATAAGAGATATGATGCTTTGGATTGATGATAAGTTATGTTAAAAAGAAAAAATGACAGTAATATGCCAAAAAGATGCTTTGCTGACGGTATTCTCACTAAAAATGATGTGATTGATCTGAAAACAATTTCTCATGCGCAAAGGTTCAAAACAAGGGAAAAATTAAGGAAATAACTTCTCTTGATAAAAATAAAGAATAAGAAAAATGGTATTATAGTAATAATTGACGATAAGATATAACTTCAATACCATAAGCAAAGTCTCGTATGCCAGCAGGCGTCCATAGCCTCGACAGGGTTGCTTTTTAACGCATATGAGCCAGGATCCTCAATTTATAAATGGAGAGTTCCAGTGCTGTTTTACAGAAGAGATCAGTGTACTGACGTGGTAACTAGATAACCACACTGCCATTCACTGGGATGTAACAAAAGTGATTAGGCTGGCTCGTGATGAGACCTCTTGTTCCAAGGATAATCTGGCTATCCAATGGATCATAACCCTAGTGTGGTGGTGATAATGGGAATGTCACTTTGTTACAGTCTTATGAACATGGTAGGCTGGCTCATAATGAGACCCCCTATCCTCCATCTGCAAACAAAATTTTGTTGTTATTACACATTTCTATGATAAAAAGAGGGAGGCTCAGTACTCTTTAAGAGTAAGGATGGTGGAAGAAGTTGAATATGTCAATAGAAAAAAATATACCCATAATCTCATTTATTACAGACAAACAAGATTATAACCAGGAAGGGTGGAACCAGCATGGTATTTAGATGATAAATCAATATCATGTACATCAGAAAAACGATGCAGTAAAGTACTATATAAATAATTGCGTCCATTTTGAAAATAATCTATCATCAAGGAGTTGTCCTGTTAAATATCATAACGTGAATGATATTAACTTGCTTCAAAAGAATCCATAATTCTTGTTCTCATAAAAGTAGTGTACTTCATGTATGAAAGGGAATCAATAAAATGTGGTTGAAATGAACTAAGAATAATCCCACAAGAGGAAGGAAGGGTTGTTCTCGAAAATACTCCCAAAGTGTTACTCCTTTGAAGGAACAACAAAAACACTCAAAAATGTGTTGTTCCTTATAGGGAACAGCAAAGGAAATGCACACCAAAAAGTGTTGTTCCTTAAAAGGAACAACAAAAAAATGTATGTGAAAAAGTGTTTTTCCTTAAGAGGAACAACAAAAAATGTGAAAATGTTGTTTCTTTGAAAGGAACAAAAAAAATGTGAAAACGTTGTTTCTTCGGAAAGGAACAACAAAAGTGAAAAAGTGTTGTTCCTTCGGAAAGGAACAGTAAAAATGTGAAAGTGCAGAAGGGTTGTTCCTTCGAAAATGAACAACAAAAATGTGAAAGTGAATAAGTATTGTTCCTTTCGTAAAGGAACAACAAAAGTGTAATAGTGTTGTTCCTTCAGAAAGGAATAGCAAAAGTGCGAAAGTGCAGAAGTGTTGTTCCTTTGGAAAGGAACAACAAAAATGTAGAAGTGCAGGAACAACAAAAATGTGAAAGTGTAGAAGCTTCGGAAAGGAACAGCAAAAGTGCGAAAGTGCAGAAGTGTCGTTCCTTCAGAAAAGAACAACAAAAGTGTAGAAGTGCAGAAGTGTTGTTCCTTCAGAAAAGAACATCAAAAATGTGAAAGTGCAAAAGTGTAAAGGAACAGAAAAAATGCAGAAGTGATGTTCCTTTAGAAAGGAACAACAAAAATGTGAAAGTGCAGAAGTGTTGTTCCTTTAAAAAGGAACAAAAAAAATGTGAAAGTACAGAAGTGTTGTTCCTTTGAAAAGGAATAGCAAAAATGTGAAAGTGCAGAAGTGTTGTTCCTTTAAAAAATAACAACAAAATGCGGAAGTGTTGTTCCTTTGGAAAGGAACAACAAAAATGTGAAAGTGAAAAAGTGTTGTTCCTTTAAAAAGGAACAACAAAAATGTGAAAGTACAGACGTGTTGTTCCTTTAAAAAGGAACAACAAAATGCGGAAGTGTTGTTCCTTTGAAAAGGAATGGCGAAATGCGAAAGTTTTGCTCCTTTAAAAAGGAACAGAAAAATGCGGAAGTGATATTCTTTAAAAAGGAATAGCAAAATGTAGAAGTGTTGTTCCTTTAAAAAGGAACAGCAAAATGCGGAAGTATTGTTCCTTTGGAAAGGAACAAAAAAATGCACAATTATAAAATGCAAGCACGCAAAAAACGAATTAGTTGTTCACGGCATTGATACTAAGGATGGGCCACAATTTGGAGGAAGCAACACCTGAAACACAAAATATAATAGAAATCAGAAAAGAAACAACATTTTATTTAAAAATAGTATGTAAATAAATAATTAAGTTATAATATTATGTACAAAAATGATCTCTTTGAAAAATGTTTTGGCGACAGAGACATGACATGAATCTTCAAATGGATATCAATTCTTCATTTCTTCTATTATGAATCTGTTGGGTAATGAATTGGATGAAATTCCATTGTTTCATTAAATTTTTTTCAAGAATCGCTCATCCATAAATTGACCTTCTTTTTCTCCTAGGACCTGCAAAAAAATGAGTGTCTACCTGCAATAAAACATTAAATCATGGAGAAAGAGAGGTGATCAGGCTCCCCTAATCTAAGAATTATGCAAAAAAAAAACAACAAGTAGTTACTCTGTATAACAAATCCACTGAGAAAATAACAAAGTAAAATTTATTTGTCACCTGCAGGAGAGCAGTGGTCGACCATACTAACCAGCAGTGTTTTAATCACAACTTCTTTGTTTTTTGTCCAAATTGAGTGATTCCAAAGCCATATGAGAGATGATTCACAGGTATATCTCCAATAGAAATAGGTATTAAAAATTCAATGATTTGATATGTCAATTTTACTTAGAACAACCCACATAACAGAGTCATTTTCGATTACCCCACTTAGAACAATAGTAGATATTTTAAGAATAGATTCTTCCTTTGATGTCATATTAGAATGATTTAGATTGGAAATGAAAGCATATTCATTTATTTATATTCAATAGAAACAGGTTTTGAAGACAAGAAGAATTAATAGGTCAAATACTCTAAGGAACAGCCGAAAAGACAATGTTTTAAGAGTGTGGATTTATGATAGACAGTCAGTATTTTGATCATAACTTCCCCATACGATATAAAAAATGAGTGATTCCAATTGCCTTGTAAACTATATTCAAAGGGAAATCTACCATAGAAACGGGTTTTAAAAATATGGTCATTTAGGCCTCCAAAAACCGACTATCCCAACTCTATTCCTGAGTTGCCCACTAGACACTCTGTCAATGTTTTGGTTCTAACTTTTTCGTTTCAAATCCAAATTGAGTGATTCAAATTGGGTTAGAAAGTATACATAAATGGATACCTAGAATAGAAATAGGTTTTATAAATATAGCCATTTAGGCCTCCAAAAACTGACTGTCCCATCTATGTTCCTGAGCTGCCTACTAGTCACCACATCAATGTTTTGGTTCTAACTTTTTCATTTCAAATCAAAACTGAGTAATTCAAATTGGGTTGGAAAGTAGACATCGAGGGCTACATAGTATAGAAACAGGTTTTAAAAATATTCCCTTTTGACCCCTCAAAACATGACTGTCCCGGCTATGTTTTCATAAATTTCATCAAGCCCACAAGCTAAAAAATATGATATTCAAGCATTTTTTCCAAATTGGTGACAAAAATGAATATGAGTGTTTGTAGAACTGTTATTTCCATTATAATTTATCTAAATACACAAATGAATTTATCACCGATGTTGATTTCCATAGCATGTTGCAGCAAAAAACAACTAGTTTTACATTAAAACAAAATGTATTTATTTATGTCTTTTTTTTTTTTTTTTTTTTACACTAACCTATTTAGATTTGAAAAATGAATATGATTACTTATAGGAGTACTTCCAATGAAACCATTTTCGAAATAGGGCTTCATGTATGCCCATACCCAAATTTGAAAAATGCATATTAATGAATATTAGGGTATGAGAAGCCAACTTCCCTTAAAAATATGGTGTCAAAAATTGTTGAAGTATGGAGTGATTCTGCAAACAAGTGATGAAGTGAAACAAATCTTCAATATATTCTTTACTTTCTTGATTTTCCATAGCCATCATCTCATGAAGTTCTTGAGCTTTTAAAATGACTTGTTGATGTATACTAAAAGAAACCTCATTTTCTTCCATAGCTTCTACAATTTTAAAATTTGAAACATTCTGAATCTCATTGTAAGTTTTTTCAAATGGCGCATGTGAGATAGAATGGGTGGGAAGGGTGTGTAAATTTTGCAGCTCAACACTATAAGCATGTTGTACTGGTTTATTATGGTGAGGGTGTGGAATGAGTTGAGCAGGAAATTGTGTACGGAATGGAGCATTTTGATGATATAGTTGAGTGGATGATTTTGATAGGCAAGTAGGATGTTGTGCAAGAGTTGGTGAAGAATATAGAGAATGTGTTTATGCTACAGGATGAGGGAGAGTAGTCATGTAATCATAAGATGAACCATGCGAAACTTGTAGACAAGATTGGTGGTGGTTATATTGAGATTGACATGGTTGTCCCAACACATTAGTATTCCATAATGGATTATGCAAGTAAGAGAATGGAGAAGAAGTGTTTTGAACCATACTTATAGGCCATGATTTCCATGGTTTTGACCTTGTTACAGCTTCCTCATCTCTTTGATATGCTACTTCCATTCTACATAAGGAAGAACAACTATCTATGGGATACTCCTTTCGGTCACGAGGGCAAAACACTTCATCAAATTCTTGATTTTTCTGAACCTACAAAACATCCAATATTGAATTTAGAGAGCTAATAAAATCAACTTTAAAATTTTCAAATATAACATTTATTTCAGCTCTTATGTCTCTTGTTCTTGTAACAGATTTGGAAAAGAAAGAACAAACATCTCTAAAATTCTTACCAGCCTTGGAGATTCCTCTTAAATATCTTATGCAGAATTCACAAACATCATCATATGATAACTAAAAAACATCACCTTTTCCTATCAGATTTAAGAGTTCTAAAAATTCATCTTTGATTCCTTTGAGTAGGAGTGTTTTTAAGATCTCTTTTTTCAAATACTTATGCTTTGATTTTTGAAGGTTGTAATGAAATTGATCTACATAGTCCTCCAAGCTTGCATCTTCCCCTTGTATCATATTGAAAATATCTTCATTGTCCTTGCAATAGCCCTGATACTTCTTCAAGAATACGTTCTTCATGTCCTCCCATGTTTGGATGCAGTTCCCACCATAATAGAAGATGTTCTTCATGTCCTCCCATGTTTGGATGCAGTTCCCACCATAATAGAAGATGTTCTTCATGTGTTTTTTTTTTTAGGCTTCTTCTTCAAATGTTCCTGTCAATTGGTTAGTGAAGTGGGTGGTGCTTACATCACCACTTGAGTGAAATCATGAGATTTGTTTTTCAAAATTTCTATTTTTTTTTAGTCATTCACACAGAAATCCAAACATTTATTTCTACCCTAAGTTCTTTAAAAATCCTGCTGGAAAGCGGGCGGGAGAGCAGGGCTTTTACATGCTCCGTATGCAAGTTCTTACCTTCCGTTTTTAATACCCAATTCTTTCCTAGCAGGCAATCATCAGATGCACACTACTCCTTAGAAATGGATACACTCTCCCTGGCAATGGCGCCAAAATGTTGAGTGATAAAAGGTGTATTTTTAACTCCTAATTATCTTCACATTAATTGTCAACCCAGGGACGATTTTCTATTTCAAGAGTGTACTCAGTCTAAGGCAGCTATTTACTCAAGAGTAATGTTTTGCATTATAGTGCTTTAAAATGCAAAAGTAATTGAATGTTGGAAACAAAATATAATTGAAACAACAAGAAACTGAAATGTTCTGAACTAAATCATTCACTCAAATAATCATCAGTCGAGGACTCAGTAATGATAACTCTCTCCACTATAAAATAATGCAAATGAAATCAAACATAAACAAGATCCACAATCTGAGAACCTAAGCAGCGATAGCCAATGTCCTTTACAGTTGTTGATCTTACAATCCACACTAAAGCATTAAACAAGAAATGATAAATCAAGTGGAAATTCTCACTAAAACACACTTGCTGCAATATCAATTAAAAGATGAAATCAAATCCTTGCATGAAAGAGATAACAACAAAGCCTATTTGAACATCAACACTAAATTAATGGAAATGAACAACAAAGCTAAATTAATGGAAATGAACCGCAATATGTAGTAAACATCAAAGTCTGAATATGAACAACGCAACATTATATTTGAAATGAACAACATAAAAATATAAGTTGAAAAGGATAATAATCTCTGTTATGATGGAAAGGAATGACCACACGATTCAATCACGGCTATGCAATAAAAACAATTTCATGAAATATTAGAACAACACGTTGTAAAACATGAAACTGTAAACCAATGCGATTCAAGGAAATATGAATTAAATCAAACCATCACATGACTAGAACTGTAAAGTAATGGTACAAATAGCCAGTGGATCCACCAGGGTCGGGCCCTTAGCCTCCAGGGATGCAGTGCTGAAATTAGTCCAGGAGATGCAAGGGACTGCAACTCTTTTTATATATTAATCATTGCATAAAAATTATAGTAGTCTCATTCTATGCTTCAGCAATGAGAGTCAACAATAAAAATTACAATTTCTCAATAGTAATTCTCCCATTCCTCCTCTCCTACCTTATCTATCTCTAATCTAACAATCCATCTAATTCTCTTTCTAATCATCCATCATGAATCATGAATCCCATTCTCTGATCTTTGTTCTGATTTAAATACACAGAGAGAAAAGATAAGTTACAACCATGACGATTACAAGATGAATCTCATTACAAAATTGGATTGTTCTCAACAAATTGATAAGCAAGATCATATCTGGAATATCTCTCCATCAATCATTCAACAAGAATAGGTTGAATTTTGCATTGCAACTAGGATAATTTAAAAAACGGTCACACAGCGAATCTGCGAAAAATGTCTTCAGAGAACCTTCCATTTCTCCCAATACAGACCGAATGGGAAAACTACTCATTAAAAAACTAATTTGGCCCGTTCTGTATAAAACCCATGTTTCGGATTTTCCAGATTCTTCTCCTTTTGCCCAAAACATTCAATGCAAAATCATCACTTCTTATTCCAGCGAATTTCTGAGTTGGCACATTTAATGATCAAATCTTCAATCTGGAAATTATCTTGGAGGCTAAGAATGGTGAGTAATGTTACAAACAATTTATTAATACACCATCATTGATAAAATCATGCATAATCATCAATTTATTAAAAATAAAGGAGAATAAATAATATTTATTCATTAGAGCATAAATAATCATAAAATGGAATTATATGATAAATCATGATAAATGACATCATAAAGAAGAGTAGAAATGGATGAAATAGGTGTTAAAAACTAATAATAATGATATATTAATGGCCCAACAAGATCCATAGAAGAATCTTGGGCCAATAGTAGATTTGAGAATATTTGTGGGGTACAATGATACACCTCACAACTATCGGGTGTACTCGCCGACTAGCAGGATGGCAGTGGCTTGCAAGGATGTCAAATTCGATGAGGAGAAGGTTGTGCGAGTTTCCCTTGAGAGGGAGCTTCTGCTACATGTGGTTGAGGAGCTTTTAGATCCTAAGGTTGAGGAGCCTCATATTGATGTGGAGCAACCACATGCAGAGGATTCGGGAGTGGAGACATCCACTCAGGAAGAGTCTTCCAGAGAGGGAAGAAAGCACACCATAGAGGCTAATAGATTTTTGGATGATGCACGGGAGAATGTGGGAGCACCCACTTCTCAACATAGGAAGAGGAGGTCACCTGAGAGGTACACTAGATACATGGATATTATGGGAAAATGTGTTGTGACAAAGCCATCTTCCTTTAAGGAAGCAATCTTGCAATCAATTTGGGTAGATGCCATTGTGGAGAATTATAACTCCATACTTCATAACAGTGTTTGGGATGTGATCCCGAGACCAGAGGACAAGTCAATGGTAAGCTCCCATTGGCTTTACAAGATAAAGAAAGCTGCAGCTGGTAGTGTGGAGAATCATAAGCCTAGATTTTTGTCCCGTGGTTTTTCACAGATAGAGGGGATTGATTATGATGAGACCTTTGCTCCTGTTGTAAGGAAATCGTCAATCAAATATATATTGGCACTATCAACATAGATGGGTTAGAAGATACATCATATGGATGTGAATACAATCTTCTTTAATGGCATGATTGAGGAAGAGGTGTACGTAGAGCAGCTTGAAGGTTTTGAAACCTTTGATCATGTGTCGCATGTGTGCCGGCTCAAGGGAGAGTTGTATGGGCTGAAGCAAACACCCCATGCTTCATACACCAGGATAGATAGCTACTTCATTGGTTTTGGCTTCACGAAGAGTGAAGCGAATGCGAACCTGTACCACATAGTGGTGGAAGGTAAGTTGTTGATCATTGTACTTTATGTTGATGATCTCATACTGGCAGTTGATGATCAGCTGATCAATTCTTCCAAGGAGAACCTTGCAAGAGAGTTTGAGATGAAGGACATGGGGCTCATGTGTTACTTTCTTAGCATGGAGGTATGGCAAGGAGATGGGGGGTTGTTTGTGCCTCAGGGAAAGTATGCCAACGAGATACTCAGCAGATTCCGCATGGAGAGCAGCAAACCCATGGAGACTCCTCTAGCAGGTAACTGGAGGAAGGAGGATGCTACTTAGGGGAATTAGTGGAAGCTACTGTTTATAGGTAGCTTTGGGGTTCACTCATGTACTTGGTGACCAAACAACTGGATATGTGCTATGTGGTAAACCAGCTTAGTCAAGCAATGGTTAGGCCTACCAAGCTGTATTGGAATGCGACAAATCATGTGTTGAGATATCTTAGGGGCACTTCTCAGTATAGATTATGGTACAAACAAATAGAGGGAGTGAAACTTCAAGGCTTCACCGATGCACGTTGGGTAGGGATTCCATCAGACCAGAAGAGCACATCATGAGGGATCTTCAGTATTGGGTCAATGGTCATTTATTGGTATAGAAGGAAACAGAGATTGATTGCACTCAATTCGGCAGAGGCAGAGTACATGGCTACGAGTCAGGTAGCATGTGAGGTCATCTAGATGAAGAAGATCCTGGTTGGTTTGTTTGGTCACCAAATGGATCCAACTATGATTTATTGTGATAATTAGAGTTGTATCAAACTCTGAAAATCCAGTTTTTCATGATCGGTCCAATCATATTGATATCCGATATCATCATCTCAGATATTATATATTAAGGTGGATTATGTTGTTAGAGCACGTTCCCACGAAGGAGAAAGATACTGACATTTTGACAAAGGAATTGTCAAGATGTAAATTTGAGTTTCACAATGACAGGATCGGGGTAGCAGATAATATCTTTCTTGTTGGGAGGGAGTGTTGAGAAATGGCAACAAGAAATTCCAGTTTAATTTGTCCTTAAATTAAACAAAGAATTAAAATCGAATTCTATTCTCATATCAACTTGTAAATAGTTAATTAAGTTTAATTAACTTAATTAGCTTATTAATTTCAAGTTAGAAGTCTTTCTGTAGTCATGTATATGTTCTCCCTAAGTTTTAATGGTCCAGTATGAGTTTAAATTGAGTTGGAAATTAGATCACTTAGTTTACTGAGTTAAGTTTAGTTAAATTAGTTCCAAACTGTTTGAGAAACTAATAGAGAGTTAACAGTTAGTTGGTGCATTAGTGCATCCACAAGTGTCACTCTAGTTAACTGAAGATTCACTCATCAGAAACTCATGCATGTCGAGTCTAAGAAAGACCCAGATGAGACTAGAGTGTAGGGATAGTGTACCATCAATTGTATTATTTACTAGAGTGTAAATATCATGCACACATCAAAGATTGATCCTATGGATTTTGTGGCTTTGTAAGCATGAATTCCCTTTAAATACAAGTTATTCATCCTAGGAATAACACAATAGATTAGGGGTTTGGATAACTTCTGAATAAGCTAAGGATTTGGCTTGAGCTAGCTTGTGAACTAAGATAGTTGAGCATACTTGTGCAGAATTGTTCTAGTGAGAACAAGTTTTGTATCTTTACTCATATTTCTGATATATGCAATACAAATAGCGGGGTTTTGAGTCTTGGATTTCCCCATATATATCTTGTGTTATGTGCCATTCATTTAT
Organism: Pinus tabuliformis; assembly: GCA_031772625.1. Taxonomy (NCBI): domain Eukaryota; kingdom Viridiplantae; phylum Streptophyta; class Pinopsida; order Pinales; family Pinaceae; genus Pinus; species Pinus tabuliformis. The sequence continues at coordinate 1,084,146,270 of CM062815.1, read as the reverse complement.
CTTCTTCTTGTTCATATTGTTTTCATTGATCTATTGGCTTCCGCTAGATGAAAGTAGAAGTAGATTCTTGTCTTGTGCTTTAGTACATTGCATGAGCTTGTGAATATACAAGATTTTTTACATGGTATCGAAGTTGAGAAAAATATACTATAGGATATTTTGAAGTTTTGAGTTTTGGGTTACATGTGAAATTCAAATTTGCAATACATACTTCAGGATCAGCTGATGGTGTTCTACGATTTGCGGCTCGAGTATGCCTTGGAAGGCAACTCAAATTTTATAGCCTGGAGGGACATAATGGAGGTTGTGCTAGAGGATAATGCATAGAAGGAATTCGTTGATCAAGAAATTCCTAAGCCAACAACATCGGATCCACAAAATTTGACCGAATGGAAGAAGTGTGTGGTGAAGGGGAGGCGATAATATTTGAGGGAGTTTGAGACCATATTGTCTCGAATATTCATGGTAAGGAAACTTCGTATGCTATGTGCAAAACATTGGTGGACTTGTATCAGAACAATAGTGACCAAAGGAAATTGGAACTAAAGGGCAAACTTCGTGTTATCACAAGACCAGACCCTGATAGGCTGCTGATCGAGAAGACTCTGAGTAACTATTTCAAACCAATATTTTGGCTGAGGCTTAGCCTCCTCAACCTAAGAGGGCTCTCTCACTAGGTTAAAGATTTTAATTTGAAGATTAGATGGATAACTCTATGGAAAAATCAAACAAAAATGTATAAATGGTTGAAATACCAATAAACAAACATCTATTGGGCTATGAAGTCAAAGTATGTTTTAGTACAACAACAAGATCAACTTAACATGGAAGTCAGGGCATAAAGAGTCTTAATATATCAGCAAAATAGAGACATAATGCAAGGAACACAGTTTATAAACACATGAAGGAATTTAGAGCATTATCAATGAATTCTAAGTAACATGTGTTTATGCCATTGCAAGTAAGTAAATGAAGAAATCCATGAGAAAATCAAACATTAAAAACCCTCTCTGAATCTTGAGTAGTGAAGCAAATATCTCTTTATTAACATGAAAACATACAGTCTCATAAAATAACACAGTGTGCTTGTTTCTTTTGAAAATTGCCAACCCCTGGGGAATTCCGCATCTTGTCTTTTATAGAGTTATCATTACAATCTTGGATTCCCTGATCCAACTTGAGGGGAATTCGAATTTCCTAGCTTGACACCTATTCATATCTAAAACAGACTATTAATTACAAGTAACAGTTAACTGACTGTCTTAGATTTGGGATTCGAAACGTTGATTCAAAAACCTAAACTGTGGTTTCTCCGATCATGAATTCAAGAGTACAACCTATTATTAGGATAACAACAACCTAATCTAGGAATTAAACTCGATGCTTGACAGCTGCTCCTCCTTAACTTCAACATTGGTAATGTCCATAACCCTCTTGCTGGCCTTTAATAACTTCTCCTTTATCTGCCCTAGAAACTAGGAATATGTCCCTTGCACTATACCCTTGGTCTTCAATGATGATCCTCGAATCTTCTAATGACAAAAATAGCCCCTTTAATCATGTAACATATGTTAATTTAGCCATAGAACCCTGCTCTTTCGCTTGTGCAAAAATTAAACTCCTTGAAGGTGCATGAAGAAGGTCAATCTGGATGTGCTACAAAACTAACTGTTGTTTTTGTAGCATAGAACTTTGCTTTTACATATATCCTTTATCCTTTGAGTTTTTTCCTTTCTTGAGCTTTAAAATTTCATAAGTGACCTCCTCACATTCTCCAGCAGCATCATTCTTCAGAAATAACCACTTCTTTCCTTTGAGAATTGATCAAAACATCAAAAATGTACTTACAGCAGTTTCATAGCACGATTTGGGTCATCAATATCTCCCCCCTCATAATGAATTTAAAGAAACTGAGAGAGGTTTTTGTAGTTAAGTATGTTAGGAAGAAAAACCACTTTCAGTTTTCGAAAATGAGTTTTATATTGCTTAGTAACCCACTTGGAAGTTGACCTCTAAAAACAGAAAAAAGAGCATACACAGCAGTTTCATAGTGCAAATCACTTTTTTTGAATGAGCTGTGCTACGAAATTGCGGATTGCTGTGTGATTGCAAAAATTTAACCCAAAACTTAATGGAATGACTTCTAAATGGAAAATGTGACCTATTTTACTATGAAGTGAACCTAAATGACTTTATTTGGAAATGAAAGATGACATTTTAAGACTTCAAACCCTATCACTTACCCTTTTATCAAGACTAAAATGACCTTTAGACCTCCTTGAAATCATGACCAAAAGTAGAGTTGAAACAATGATGTTTTGACAATTTTTGGGTGATAACACTTCGAAAAATCAAAATGGAGAAAAGTGAGATGATTCCAAAATACTTGACCAAGTTCACTCAGTGTCGTGATGAACTTGGAAGTGTTGGAATCATGATTTTCGAGGATGATATGGTGAGTCTTGCTCTTCTAGGACTCCTGAAGAGTTGGAATAGTTATCAGGATTCTGTCAGTTATCGGGAGAAGCTACCAGATTGGGAATGACTATGGTTGTATTTGATACAGGAGGAGATCAGGAGGAACAGCAGAGATGGCTCTTCATCAAAGACTGATGATGAACAAAATTGTGCCTTAGCGATTAAGGCAAAGAAGGGGAAAGGGAAAGCTTCCCATTCCAAATCGAATTCTTATGGGGAGACCTATGCTGTAGTGATCTCCAATTCATCTCAGGATGGTGAACCAGTAGAAGATCACCCCCATGGGATGGTTATATGGAGTAACAATTAATATTGAAGGTGTGAGCGTGGTGGCCGACTTTGAAGTTATAGAAATTGTCGATGACAGTAATCCTTACCCCACACTCTAGGAATCAATTGGGCTATTGATATGAATGGGGTCATCAATTTGAAGAAAAGGATGATGTAGTTTGAAAGAAATCCACTTAGGGTTATAGTGCCTCTGGACCCTGCAGAAGGCACGTTATATACTAAACCGGTCCATGATTATGAAGAAAGTAACGATGAACTAGATCAGATTTACAAGATAACAGCACGAGATCAGGACTGGATCAATCCGACAGCATATAGGTGCATCGCATGGGACCGGGAGAGTTCATGCACCTTTGATTCAGAGGAAGAGTTAGAGCATTGGTAGAATCGCTTACATGAAGTTTCTACATTGTGATGCAATATGATGACGAATTCGTTGCATTGTGTATTGTCAAAGGTAAGAAAATTACCTTATTATGATGGTTTAACTGACGTAGATCTTTTTTGGAGGAATTTGAGCGTGAGATCCCTGGGGACCATCGCTTCTAAGAATTAGAGTTGGCACTGCGTGTAATGCCTGCACGATGGTGGGGTACGCATAAGGATAGTTTTGCTGGATGGTGAGATTACAGAAGAATGATGAAGCTACAGTTTTGGTGTGCTAACACTAGAATGACTAAGAAGTATAATGGAAGGGATGATCCACGTGATCACCTAGCAAAGTGGACTAAAGCATGGGGAATAGAACCGCAGCCAGAATGGGTACAAATATTTTGTCATACCTTGGACACAACTCCTATGAACTAGTATCTAGAAACAGAGCTCCGCCATGGCACTGCAGAGTGGGATGTATTGAAGGAAGGGTTCTTATTGACTTTCAGCTTTGAATATGGATTTGCAAGCATCGATGAAGCACTGCAATGGATTAAGGTGGTTATCTTCAAAACGCCGAAGGAACCTATGGAATGGACCCAACTAGACGAGAGCACCTAGCTGCACCACGCATTAGAATGCTATAATGTGACAGCTGAAGATGGAGAAGAAGACCCAAGGAACATCAATATTTTCGGAGGCAGAATGGAATCACGAAGTCGAAGGACCCCAAGTAGAAAACCTGGAAATCTCTACACCTCTAAAAACAAAGCAAGTAAACATTGGCGCTAAGGAAGAACCGAAGTTCACAAAAATTGGAGATTATTGGGATGACGCTACAGTAGATAAAGTTGATGAATTACTCCACAATTACCAGGCTCTCTTTCCAACTAATTTTTGAGATCTAAAGGGCATAATCAGTGATTTGGGCTTTATGAAGATCACAATGAAGCCGGACGTGAAGCCTATTAAACAGAGGCCTTACCGCCTCAATCCTAAGTATAAGGAAAAGGTCCATCGGGAGCTGGATAAGATGTTGGAGGCAGGCATCATAGAACCTATTGAGGAATCTGATTGGGTGAGCCTGATGGTGGTTCAAGAAAATAAAAAAAAGGGCGAAATAAGGATCTGTGTAGATCTTAGGAAAATTAATGGTGCATGTTTCCATGATCCATTTCTGATGTTGTTCACAGACGAAGTGCTAGACAATGTTGGAGGGCAGAAGGCCTATTCCTTTATTGATGGGTTTTTAGGGTATCATCAAATCAAGATCGTGCTAGAGGATAGAAGAAAAACGACCTTCACAACAGAGGGGGGTTGTTTCTAGTACACTGTGAAGCCATTTGGACTAAAGAATGCACCTGCAATATTTTCCCACGTAGTCATTGCAACATTCAGAAGTTCATTCATAAGTTTCTAAAGGAATACTTTGATGACTGGATGGTGTTTGGATTAGTGAAGCGCCATGTAGCAAGTCTGTGCCTAATGTTGGATACATGTCATTGATACCAGATCATGCTAAATTTTAAAAAATGCATATTTTGTGTTCATATTGGGATCTTGCTGGGTTATGTTGTGTGCAAGAAAGGGTTGATGGTGGACCCTACAAAGATTGCGATAATTGTGAACTTGGAGGCCCCTAGGAATGTCAAGAAGTTGCGCGCAACACTGGAACATATGAAATACTATAAAAAAAATTATTAAATCTTATGCTCAAATTGTTGCGCCCCTGGAGAAGCTGCTAAAGAAGGACGTGACATTTTGTTGGGGCAAAGAATGTTAGCATAGCTTAGATGTGTTGAAAGAAAAGATGGTCACTACATCGATCTTGGTATTCCCTGATTGGAAAAAGGAGTTTCATGTGCATGTGGATGCTTCTTGCATTGCGCCAGGTGCAGTACTAACACAGACCATGCTATAGCCTTCGCAAGTAGGAATTTTTCAAAGGCTTATAAAAATTATTCAACGACTGAGCGTGAAGGGTTGGCCATGGTCTACGAGCTGTAAAAATTCTAGCATTATCCGTTAGGAGGACATTTCAAGATGTATACAAATCATTATGCCTTAAAATACCTAGTCAACAAGCATGTGTTGGGGGGGGGGGGGGGAATTTGGAGATGACTGTTATTATTTCACGAGTATGACTTTAAAGCCATTGTGAAGCTAGGAAGGTTAAATGCGGGACCTAACCATCTGTCGCAGATTGAAACAAGAGAGGAACCTAGTAATCTAGAGAAAGGGTTTCCAGATGCGCAGCTCTTTGTGATGCGCATAGAGGATGACCATTTTACAAACATTATTCACTTCTTGACTACAAGGATGGCACCGGAAGGATATACAAGTCAACAAAAGAAGGAATTATTAGTGCTCGCAACTGATTGTTCAGTTATTGCGGGACATTTGTTTAAAATGGGTGTGGCTGAAATATTGCGAAGATATGTGCTGGACTTTGAGTAGGACATCATTCTCACTGAAGCTCATGGTGGAGCTGTGGGAAGCCATTATGTAGGCAAGGTAAATGCGCAAAAGATTTTGCACGCAGGTCTATGGTGGCCAACATTGCATAAAGATTCCAAGGCATACTGTAACGCATGCAATGCCTATCAAAGAATCGGAAGATTGTCGCGAAGAGATGAGCTACCACTACACCCTCAGGTATCTTTGTAACCCTTTGAGAAGTGGGCGATTGATTTTTTGGGGCCAATTCAGCCCCCTGGAAAGAAAACGGGTGTGTGTTATATTATCACTACGACGAAATATCTAACCAAATGGGCAGAAGCACAATCGATTAAGGATTTTACAGGGGCTACAACAACAAAATTCTTATTTGAGTATGTCTTAACTAGATTTAGATGCACAAAAGAATTAATGCGTGAAAGGGGTACACACTTTCTGAAGAAAACGATCAGCGTGTTGACTGATGAATTCTAGGTCTACCATCAAAAGAGTAAACCATATCACTCGCAAGCGAACGAAATTGTTGAAGCCTTTAACAAGTTTTTGGAGATTGTGTTAACAAAGATCTGCAACACGCAGTGGAATGACTGGGATGTGTGCGCACCTGTAGTACTCTGGACTTATAGGACTACTTGTAAGAAGCTGATAAGGCAAACAATGTTCACATTAGTATATGGGGTCGAAGCCATAATGCCGATGGAATACATTGTGCCTAGTCTACGCATTGTAGCTTTGATGGATATGGCGGATCGTGAGGCCTTAGAGGAACGGCTCGCGCAGCTGATGAAGCTCGATGAAGATCAATTTTTGGCAGGAACAGATCACCAATTCTAGAAGGAACGTGAAAAAACATGACACGATTGCCATATCAAGCTTTGCAAATTCAAGGTAAATGATCTTGTCATGTTATATGATAGTAAATTCACTAAATTTCTGGGTAAATTCCCAATGCAGTGGTTAGGGCCATATATTGTCAAAGAAATTACAGATCACGAAGCTGAATGGGGAACCCTTCCCAGGAAGAGTGAATGGGAGTAGATTGAATTTGTATACAGGGGATCCTGTGCAATGGCTATATGGCAACAAGATAGTCTTAGTGCTCCAGGCAGTTGTGCCCAGGAAGTTGTGCCAAAAGGGAAGGTACCATGCATCCCAGCAGGAAAATGACCGTTGGAGTTACTATTCATGACTTGATGGTCAGAGAACGATTAAGAGGAGTGGGGTGGTAGAAATTAAGGAAAAAATCTTTGAAGATCTGCTGCCAAAACAAAATTTATTATTAGAATTTGGTGGGAACGGTCAGATTTGAATTCAAAACCCCCTATAAATTATGAGTTCCGATCCAACAGAGAACACTTTGTGATCTAAGACTTGTTGTCTGTCACCTATGAGATGAGAATTTTGGTAAGATTTAGTTGTGAGCCCAGTGTTTGTTGAATTACCTGAGATAAACTGTAAGCTTATTCTTGAGCAAATGTCTGCAACAAATCCTACTGAAACTGTTAGTGGTGACAATGTTGTCTCTGAAGCAGAAGCCCCGGAAGTTGTAAGTATGGAAGCTCTAGCTGCTGTGCCTACGGCACTGAGGTCGCCTAGGCCGAAGCACACCCCTACCAGAGAAAAACAACCAACTAAGCCAAAACAATCCATGAAGGAGAAGCAGAAGAAGGTGTTGGTGAGGATGTCGTTGAGGAAGAACCCAGAGAAAAAGGATAAGTAGCCTGAACAGGTGGTGGACCTTGAGGAAGAAGACTTCCAAGTCATCAAGGATGTGGACGTCGAGGGAATCAAACCCATGATGAGGCTGCCAAAGTATATCCCTCCACGAAAGGGAAGAGAAAAGGTAATGAAGGACCCTGATACCGGGAAGTTTACAATATCCACACCCCTGCTGCCTGAGTAGGTCCCCTTTGAAGGTCCCCGGCTCACATGGATACCTTTGTTAAATATGGAGGATTTGGAGCTCGCTAACAAAATAAGTTTCCACATTTGGCGACGGATATATATATGTGAAATATTTACTACGAATAAATGTGTGTTACAACATTGGAGTCGATGGGATGGGTCCGTGGTGTTGAGCAATCAGGTTTGCTCAATCTGTTTTTGGTACCACATTATCACTGCACCCCCATTAATATGGTATGTGTGTGCTAGCTCCTCACGATGGTGCATCATGGGTGCTTATGGCTAGGAGATCCTATCCACATCATAGACATGTTGATTCATAGAATCATGCAACTACCTTACAAAGGCACGAACCCTGCCAAGGGGTTTGGAGGGAAGACTGGGGAAAAAGAGCTTGCAGACAAGATGAAGAAGGAATACGACCTCCTCAAGCAGTCGCGAGGGTATTCCATTATCTTTATTTTAGACCAGGGAGTTCAATTTGCTGCCCAGATTTTAGCAAGAAAGGTTATGAGAAACTTCCGCGCGGACGAAGTTGCAGTGCCAGTAGTTTCACTTGTTGTGCAGTGCGAGAAAGGTGTACAATTTAATTGGGCTAGGTACCTTTGTCAGGAGTTCCTAGTGAACTGTTGATAAGCCCAAGAGGAAACCAAGTCATTCCACTACGCTTAGTATTTTATATCAATTGTGCTTGTTGCATGGACATTACCGGAGGATAGCCAATTTCCTCCTCTCAAGGAAGGATTTTCGGAGGTAGTGCAATTCGCCACTTTATGGTCTACAAATGATGTTGCGTGGATTACAGAAACAAATATATTTTCAAATCTTATGGAAATGGATATCCATATGGTACTCAGTTAGCATTCAAGGTTGTCCCCAACCTTGTCACATAGCTATTAGCCTACGTGACGTTCAAGGCTAACTTCCACAGAGTCTATATCCAAGCACGAAAATATCTAGAGAAGAAATGGCACCAGTTGCCCTATTTGGTGTCAGAAACAGACGTACAGGAGATCCTAGGGTTCTGGCCTACAGAGTGGTGCACCTCGTCAGAGTTAGATGTTGGAACAAGAATGGAAGCAGAAAGTTTTGTTGTGCAAAAAAGAAAGGAGGCCGCTAAGAAAGTTGTGTGTAACCTAACATAACATAAAAAGAAGGAAGTTGCAGAAAAGGATCGCATAGAGCACAAACGCACTACTAAGGAGCAAGTGGAAAAAGAATAGCATGAGTTTCAGAAAGGTGATAAGTCACCTTCATTAGAGACTGATAAGCCTAATTATTGAGTAATTATATGGGCCTTAATTGGCCTTAATTCACCTCCTATCTTAGTCAAACCAACTATTCTCACAACGTATTGCATACTTTTGATTATATTTTGTTTATGAAATGAGTTAGAGTTGGATATTTGGCTTTGTGGTCTAATGTGCATGTAATGTAGGAATAAGGGATGAATGTAATGAACTATGGCAAAGATAAAGGATAAAAGGATGAACGTAAGGAACTATGGCAAAGATAAAGGATAAAAGGATAAATGCAAGGAACTATGGCAAAGACCTTGGGTAAAACTAGAATGGGACAAGGGAGAGTAACCATCGGAGGTAAATCCTCTTCATTTACTACCCCTCCATTCAGATATTCCACCATCAGCTCAAAGTGCACACAACCATCACTTTGAATACTAGAAGATAGTCAAGCATGTGAAAAGGACAGAAAACAATCTATCTTAAGTTGGGAGCCAAGCCTCCCTAATGGGAAGGAAGTCGTTAGAGACTTCAAATGTATAAATAGAGAGGCTTAGGACCTCATTAGGATTCAGACTTCATTTGTAAAAACTTTGTTTTATTTTTGAGTTGTAAAGGCTTGTGACAATTTGCTCTCTAATTAAGGGTTTCTACAATAAGAATGAGTTATGTTTAAGCCAGCTCTAAGTTAACTTCGAGGGTTGAGGCTCTTGGGTTAGGGCCCAACCCAAGCAGCCACAACTCCTCTTTAATGTACATTTCTAAGAGAAGTCTGGGGTCTCTTCCCAGACAAACAGTGACAATGGGTAGGACCTTCACTTCTACTTGTGCATGTAGCACTGTCACCTCCAAGTTTGTACAAACCCCGGGTTGATAAGTAAAGATGGTAGCCCTGGAAGTTGCAGCATTATTTTTGCAATACCTAGGCTCATCACTTTTTGGTTCCATTTTCGGGGAGGTGTCTAAGTAGAAGTAATTATTGCTTTCTTCTATTTCTAGTCTCCAACTTTCTTTTCTTCTACTTCTTATCCTAAGTTCTCTTCCATTAGTTTATTTCTGCAAAAGTAATCTAGTTTCTTTCTTTCTTTCAGTCATCATTATTTGCTTTCCTTTCTATTTTGCAAGCACTTTATAGCTTTATAAAAATCTTACAAAAACCCACCCAAAAACATTTCCTTTCATGCCTCGTACGATTAGGGACAATTCAAGGAAACTCTTGTCAAATACCACCACTTCATCCAATAGGCAACCTTCTCTCTTCTTCAGTGACGGTGAATTGGAAGACCCTTTAGGTGAGAAACCTACAAAAGAATAAGAAGAGGAAGAAACTATTCCTACTGAACCAATTGCTAGAAACAAAAATGATAGGGGAGATAGAGAGAGAATTTAGAGTGCCTTCCCCATTAGGGAAACCAATGGGGACACTAAGATGAAGAATATAAGCCCCTCTGCTCTACCTCATTTCCATGGCCTAACCATAGAGGACCTTGACACTTTCCTATTTGAATTTTCTGTTATATGCCAAACCTATGACTATACATATGATGAGAAAAAGTTAAAACTATTCTCATCTACCCTCAAGGATGCAACATTGCGCTGGTTCATGGGTTTACCTGGAGATAGCATAAAAAATTGGACTCAGATGCAGCAAACTATTAACAACAAATATAGGGACTACTGTAGGTCAAAGGATACTAAAGAAGAGATTTTTAGGATGACCATAGGCCAAGATGAATCCCTAGAAGACTATGAAGAAAGATTCCAGCTTAGTTACAAAAGGGCCAAGTGCACACTTGACCCTAAGTCACTAAAGTTGGTCCTGCTTAGAGGAGTAAGGGAAGATCTTTTGGATACCTTACATATGATAGCAGCAGGAGATGTCTACCAATTAACCTATGAGGATATTAAGACTCTCTTTAGAAACCATTCTAGGGTAGCCAGGAAAAAGGGTAGGGGTAGTCAACCTATGGCCAGTACATCATCCTCTAACTTATCCATCAAGGGTGAAATTGGAAATATGATGGAAGATTTCAAAACTGACATGATGAAAACCCTTTCCTTGCAATTGGACACCATGAACATCAAAAGGAAGCAAGAGGAAGCAGAGAGAGCCTTGGCCATCTTTTGTCATAGATGCACCAGGAGGCATTCTAGGAACGAATGTCTATTAAACTATATTAATATTTTCTAAGTCTGTGAAGAAAACCACTCCACTGACAAGTGCCCTTATTTACCTGGAATCAAAGATGTATATCAAGGAGCTGAAGGGGTTACTGAGCATCTTTGCTACATCAACCAAAGGAGACCTCCTGGGCCTAGACCATACCAGTAGTGTATGCAAGGGCCATCCCATGCATATTACAACCCCAACCAAACCACAGCTATACCTTCTTGGGGACCCCCTGCTCATCCTTCCTTGTCTACACCCCCTTTATGGTCCTATGCATCTCAATATCAATCCTAGCCAGCCAACCAGTTAGTTCAACCTTATGTTCAGCCACAACATCAACGGAATACCCCACCTCAGGGGTGGAGGCCCCAATTCAACAATTTTCCAGCCCTATTACCTCCACCACCTAACCAACCACAACTCCTGCACTCTGCTCCACCTAAGCAACCTCAGATGCTTGCCCAACCAAATTCAAACCCAAACAATAGGTAGGCTCAACAAGCATATAGTGGAGAGACATCATACCTAGATTATGCTATAGAAATCCAGGAGATCAACCTAAGATCTGGGATAATTCTCCCAGACAACCAACCTTCCTCTCCACATAGGGAGGTTGAGGAAGAAAGAGAGGAAAGCAACCTTAAATTAAATCCACCCTTTCCTGAAAGACTAGCCCAACCACTCCAGCCTACCCCAGAAGAAATTGAACTTCTAGGAGAAATGAAAAACCTATGTGTAAATATCCCCCTTCTCCAGGAAATCAAAGATGTCCCTATTTACAATAATTTGATTAAGGAGAAGTGCTTCAAGCATCCAGGAAGAAGAAAAAGGGATGCCCCTACCATTAACATTATTGGGTAGTTATCTAACTTAATGTTGGGGTAGGTAATATGTCCAAAATATGTAGACCTTGGAAGCCCTATAGTAGATGTGCACATCAATGGCACCATTGTCCCACACACTCTAATTGATCTTGGGGCTACCATTAATGTGATGACTAAGGACACCATGGTCAATATCAACCTCCAAGGGTCATTAAGGAAGACCACAATAGTTCTGCAACTTGCAGACCACTCCACAGCCACCCCTGAGGGAATTGTGGAGGACGTGATCGTCTCCATTGACTCCTGGGAGTACCCTCTAGATTTCCTAGTTCTCCAGCCTAAGGCTAAGCTCACTGGTTACCCTCTCATCTTGAGGAGGCCATGGTTGGCCATAGTTGATGCTTGCATTAGCTGTAGAGCTGGGAATATGACCATTAAGAATGGGCATATGTCCAAACAATTATTCCTATACCCTCATGCTCAACCTACCCTAGCACATGATTTACCTTTATGGTTAGAGGAGGAGAAAGAAGATGAAGTTTATTCTGCCCAACTTTATTCTTTTTAAACAACCATAGGAGGACAGCAAGTTGAGGATGACTTAATTGAACACCTTCTCCAAAGTCCAACTCCTAGTTCACTGCCATTAGAAGATGAAGTAAAGGAAGCCCAGAAAAATCATCCAATTGACTTATTCTTGGCCAATTCCAACCCATTCCATGTCAAAACCATAGAGTTTGGCCCAGAGAATACTTTGAACATTAACCCATCTCTTTCTGCTTTAGAAGAGGAAAAGCTATGCCACATGTTCAGAGAGAACCTAGAAGCCTTCACTTGGAGTTATACAAAAATGAATGGAGTACACCCCTCATTGTGTGCTCACCACATATACATAAAAGAAGGTTGTAGGCCAGTTATGTAACCACAAAGGAGGATGAATCCAGATCTTAAAGACATAGTCAAAGAATAACTGCAAAAACTGCTAGATGCAGGATTCATTTACCCTATCTTAGACAGTGAGTGGGTCTCTCCTTTAGTGTTAGTTCCCAAGAAAAATGGGAAGTGGAGGATTTTTTTTTATTATAGGGAGTTGAACAAAGCCACAAATAAGGATCATTTTCCCCTACCCTTCATCGACCAAGTGCTAGATGGCCTGGCAGGGAAGAAGTTTTTTTCTTTCCTAGATGGATTCAGTGGGTACAACCAAATCCAAATCTGCCCAGAAGACCAGGATAAGACCACCGTCACTTGTCCTTGGGGTACTTTTTCCTATAGGTTCCTCACTTTTTTCCTATGCAATGCTCCTGCCACTTTCCAGAGAGAATTCTTAAGTATTTTTGTTGAATTAGTACATAATGTTGTGGAAATCTATATGGATGATTTTACACCTTATGGTTGTGATTTCCAAGAAGCCCTGACTAACCTAGGCAAGGCATTACATAAATGCATTGAAATGACTATGTCTCTCAGTCCAGAAAAGTGTGAATTCTTAATGACTGAAGGGACTGTACTAGGTCATTCAATATCTCAGCAAGAACTACAGGTGGACCCGAAAAGAATAGCAATCATCCAAAGGGTCCCGCCTCCACAAAAGCAGAGAGATGTCAGAAGTTTCTTAGGATTGGCTGGATACTACCGAAGATTCATAAAGGACTTCAGCAAGTTGGCCTCTCCTTTGTTTGGATTGTTGGCCAAAGATTCTGAGTTTATATGGTTAAAGAGCTGTCAAGAGGCCTTAGACATTCTAAAGGGTAAGTTAACCACTGCACCAATCCTTAGAGGCCCAAACTGGGCCCTCCCTTTTCATGTTCATTCTGATGCCTCACACAAAGCCATAGGAGCATCCTTAGGTCAGAAAGAGGAGAAATTTCCCTATGCCATCTATTTGATCAGTAAGAACCTATCAAAGGCTAAGTTAAACTATATTGTGACCAAAAAGGAACTCCTGGTTGTTGTTCATTCATTGAACAAATTTAGGCATTACATTATAGGCTATCAAACATTTGTGCATACTGATCATGCTGCAATCAAATATTTAATGAACAAACCAGATGTAAATGCTAGAATCATAAGATGGTTGCTTCTATTACAGCAGTTTGATCTAACTATTGTTGATAAGCCTGGCAAGGAAAATGTTGTTGCTGACTTTCTATCTAGAATGAATCTGCCTGCAAGTGAAGAAGGAATGGTGGATGACCAGTTACCAGATGAGAATTTGTTTTCTATTTCAGTTCTCTCCCCATGGTTTGCTGATATAGAAAACTATCTGGTATCATCACAGTTCCCACCAAACTTGCCCTCCAAAGAAAATAGCAAGATCGTCAGAAAGAGCACCCCCTTCACCTAGATTGGGGGCAATCTGTTCAAAATTGGCCCAGATCAAATCTTAGGAGGATGTGTAAGGGAAGAGGAAGTATTTGACATCCTTTTGACTTGTCATGATGAGTCTTGTGGAGGTCACTTTGCAGCAAAGAGGAAAATATTCAAAGTATTGCAAGCAGACTATTATTGGCCTACTCTTCATCAGGATCTGAAAAAGTATATTAGTCAGTGTGATCGGTGCCAGAGGATGGCAAAGCTACTCCAAGAGATGAAATTCCCCTACAACCTCAAGTGACTTTCGAACCATTTGACAATTGGGGCATGGACTTCATTGGGCCTATCAATCCTCCTTCAAAACAAAAACAACACATCATTATCTAAACTGATTATTTGACTGAGTGGGTTGAAACGAAGGAAATTAAGGAAGCAACAGAAGAGAATGTGGCTAAGTTCTTAAGGGAGAATATATTCTACAAATTTGGGTACCCTAGAGAGCTAGTCATAGACCAAGGCAGCCAGTTTACCTCCAGCATGATTGAAGAACTGCTCAGCCATCACAAAATCAAGCATATGACCTCCACTCCTTATCATCCACAAGCTAATGGGCAAGTGGAGGTGACCAATAGGGCACTGGAGAACATCTTAACCAAGGTAGTGAGCAGCAACAGGAAGGATTGGGCATAGAGACTAGTTGAGGCCACCTGGGCCTATAATACAACATGGAAGACCACCACTAGACTTACACCCTATGAGTTGGTCAATGGTAAAAAGGTTTTGTTGTCCATTGAGTTTGAATATAACACATTGAGGATGGCAACCCAACTAGATTTAGATCTTAGTCATGCATAGAAAGAAAGGTTGTTACATTTAAATGGCTTGGATGAATTTAGAATGCAGGCCCTCCTACATACAAAGATAGTTCAGCTTCAAAGGAAGATCTAGCATGACAAGCACATCAAGGAGAAGCAATTTCAAGAAGGAGACTGGGAATGTTATATGATTCTAGGTTTAAAAACTTCAAGGGCAAGCTAAGGACAAGATGGCTCGAACCTTATGTGGTGGAAAGATTCCATGACAATGGTTCAATGCAAATTAGAACTATTGATGAAGAAGCCATTCCATTGCTAGTTAATGGACACAAATTGAAAATGTACGAGAGACCTTTACCAAAACAAGCTTTCATTGATAGTATCAATAAGATGGTGATGATGGTAGAGAAAGTTCCAGCTCCTCCCTCATCAGGTCACTGAAAAAGGAAAAAACAAAAGAATAAGGATTCAAGTGAAAACCTCCATGAGGTGCTTGAGTCCCATCTTTTGGTTGAAAACCTCATAAGGCAGCCCAAGGATGACAAAAATGAAAAAGACAAGATCCATGGGTGAAAACCTTCCTTGAAGCACCTAGGGTAGATATCTAAGGTGAAAACCTCTCTGAGGCAGCCTAGGTGTTTCTTTAAAACTATATATAATAATTAAAGAAAAAAAAAACATAATTGTTATTTGCAGGTGGGTGAAAAAGACAAAGCAAGGAGCAAAGAGAAGATCCAGAGGGAACCTTGCCTCACATATATTCATCTCCTCCACTCCTTACCATGCATCCCTCCATCAATTCTATTGTTTTTTACTTCATTGCTTCAATTCAGGTGAAGATTGTGTTTTCTAACAGAATCACCTCAACCATTACCATCATCCCTACATCCACTTACATTCCTACTCCCTCTTTCCATTCATTACAGCATCCTCACAACACCAGCCAACAACATGATCAAGAAATTCTAAGGGAGACACCAAACATTGCCAAGTGTAATCCAAGAGCTCCACAGCAGCAGCATCATCAAATCCAAGAGCTCCACAGTAGCAGAAGCATCAAATCCAATAGCTCCACGGCATCAGTAGCATCAGATCGAAGAGCTCCACAGCAGCAGCAACAACATCAAATATTTAGTCACAAACACCTGCAAAAGCTAGTAAACCATCAGCAAGCAGTAGAGGAGGAAGAAGAATAACCATCAACAGCACCTCTAATCTTTGACAATTGTAGCATGGCATCAAGACCACAGGTAAGTATCCCACTCACTCACTCACTCATATGCATCATTTGATCAAAAGTTGTAAAGGTTAAGAGGTAGTTGGTTTATAAGCGAAAGGGGGCAAAAAGGAAATTCTTTAATAAGGCAAAAGAGAACGCAAGAGTCCATAGATACAGTATTGTTATGGCAACCATTTGAGAATGCTTGAAGAACTAAGATTTGGGGTAGAAACACCAATGCACTAAAGACTTAGCATACCCTATTTCTTGATGCAATCACTCATAGACTCCAGCAGCAAAGTAAAGGAAGGAAATTCCCAGCAGTTAGTTCATCATCGGTTGATCAAGATCCTCATTGACGATGCCCTCCAAAACCTTAGGATCCCTATAAAATGGTCAGTCTTCAAATAATTACCAGCAGAGGGTGACATCAAAACCCTCATATATGATGTTAGTACTTCTGTCAGTGAGGAGGAGGAAAAACAAGAAGAAGATACAGAGCTAGATGGGATGAGATGAATAAAGAAGAAACTAATATAGAGGAACATGCTAAAACACAAGGAGGATGATGCTGAAACAGAAGAAGAAACTGATGGAGATGAGAAAGAACAGCAAAAGGTGGAAGATAAGAAAAACAGAGAGGACAACTACAGAAAAAAGAAAACCAGCTAGCATGTATGGCCAGCCTCTCCTTGGAGGCCATCCAGTGTAAGATGCCAGCTAAATCCTATGTTTTTTTCCTCAGAGAACAATGGCTGAAATTTCAAATTAAAACACTAGCACAAAGGAGCACTATGCCATTTCAAGACTGCAAATAGTTTATTGACCTTTGTGATCAAAGTGCACTAAAGGATGGGGCCAAAATGGCTGAGTTTTACTTGCATAACATGGCCCTCACAGATATGAATATTTGGGATCCTAATGCAGGGCTAGGAGATCTACAATTAATGGTTTTGGCATCATGGATGAACCATGAGAAGTCAAGGGCTGCAAAGACAAAAAGACTATTGGCCAAAGAGAAAAATGAACCTCTTTTCATCAGAACTGAACAATCAAGTCCCATGGCCCTAATCAGCACCCATAATCTAATTGCAAATAATCCTCAGCTCACACTTAGATATCTTGCTACCCAAGAGCAAGCAATTTCACATTTTGAGGATATGTTTAGGTTACTAAGAGATGATGATATACATGCCTACTAAAGGAGATGGAACACACTGCCACACAGCTTGAAGATTAGAGAATATCACTCCCCTCAAATGTTGAGAGAGGCACTCAATAGGACACCTATGTATAAGAAATCAATGCAAAGGTTGAAGTTCAATTGAATAGGCCTAAAACTCAGTCCACCACTACAACTAGGGATGCTAGAGGGAAGAACAGAAGAAGAAGAAAGGAGGCAGTGGGAAGAAGTAGAAAGGAAAGTAGGCTTCTATAAACAAGAAGAAGGGACCATAGTAGAAGAATGGGATGTCAGAGAAGCTACCAGAGCAATGAGGGACATGGTAATTAACTAAGTTGCTCAGAGGATGAGCAACACTTTCAGTAGGGGGTGATGATGAGCCTCATTATTGAGTAATTATATTGGCCTTAATTGGCCTTAATTCACTTCCTAGCTTAGTCAAACCAACTATTCTCACAACTTATTACATACTTTTGATTATATTTTGTTTATGAAATGAGTTAGAGTTGGATATTTGGCTTTGTGGTCTAATGTGCATGTAATGCAGGAATAAGGGATGAATGCAAGAAACTATGGCAAAGATAAAGGATAAAAGAATGAATGCAAGGAACTATGGCAAAGATAAAGGATAAAAGGATAAATGCAAGGAACTATGGAAAAGACCTTGGGTAAAACTAGAATGGGACAAGGGAGAGTAACTATAGGAGGTAAATCCTCCTCATTTACTACCCCTCCATTCAGATATTCCACCATCATCTCGGAGTGCACACAGCCATCACTTTGAAGACTAGAAGATAGCCGAGCATGTGAAAAGGATAGAAAATAGTTTATGTTAAGTTGGGAGCCAAGCCTCCCTAATGGGAAGGAAGTCGTTAGAGACTTCAGATGTATAAACAGAGAGTCTTAGGGCCTCATTAGGATTTGGACTTCATTTGTAAAAACTCTGTTTTATTTCTGAGTTGCAAAGGCTTGTGACAGTTTTCTCTGTAATCCAGGGTTTCTACAATAAGAATGAGTTATGTTTAAGCCAGCTCTGAGTTAACTTCGACGGCTGAAGCTCTTGGGTTAGGGCCTGACCCAAGTAGCCACAGCTCCTCTTTACTGTACATTTATGCTAGCATAGATTTTTGTTATATTCATTTGTTTAAGTAGCTTCCTGGTTCTATTTACCTGCTTAAATAGCTTTCTGGTTTACCTATTCATTTGCTTAAATAGATTCATGGTTTTTTTCATTGGTTATTTGATGAAGTAGCTTTCTCGTTATGTTCATCTACATTTTGCTTCAGTTTACTTTCATTTATGCCTTCTTTTAGTTCACATGTTAGAAAAATATCACTATCAGGTTGTGCGTAGGTGTCTCAGCCTCATCTCCTCCCTCTGGGACCATGAATTGAGGAAGGGACCCTCCAGAAACCCCAAAAACATAGTCTCTAGTTCTCACATGGGCTATGGAGTTCACTATTTAACATAGTTATTGGTTCACCATCACTGGCTCTCTTTCTCATTTTCATTTGAAACTGCCTCCAGCACATTCCTCATCCATCACTTCATCGTCATCCGATCACCAACAAACCTTCACAATCACCATCTGATTCACTATTTTCTCCAAATTCAGCCTTGCGTGGAATCCACCACTCACTTTATGAACTTTAAGTCCCATCGATCTACCTTGCCTAATCCAACGGCTGTCACTTCACCCGATCGCCAACTAGCTTGGCTGATCTCCACCATTGATCAGCCCTGCTTGATCCAATGGCTATAGCGCGATATCGCGTGGATTTCTGTCTGATTGTTATCCGCCTGAGGGCACATGATGAGAGTGGTTTCTCCATGCTACGTGTCACCTAGTTAGGCTAATCATGCAAAATTTTAGAAAACCACTTACAGCTTTGAGGGTGCGCGATAAACAGCTTACCGCCCTCTAAACCCACTCCATCATTTCCACACATTTCTTTTGCCCACGATCTAATCTACGTCATCCATCTGCCGATTAATCCTATCCATCCATCTCTTGACCTCACCCGTGCAATAAGATCTCAGCCATTCATCTCCTTTGTTAGCCTTGTCCGTCCATCCCTTGACTTAACCCACTGGATATGATCTCCATCATTCATCCTACTCATTAACCCTATTCGCCCATCTATCTATGTAACCTCCTGCAATCCAATATCTGTCATTCATTTTCCTTTCACCCGACTGATACAAAGGTTCTTATACACTATTTCTCCCTCACATCCTCCTTTCACTGATCTCGACCTCTGATTTCTTTTTCTGCTTGAAACTCGATTTAGCCTAAGTTTCTTTGTTACATCTTAGTCTAGTTTTGATGCTCTTTACTTCTGCAACTTAGCATTAGGTTAGTGTTGATTTAGCAATTCTGCTTAGTATAGTTGTTTAATTAGTTAGTTAGGTTATGGTGTAAGTTTAGCATTTCATGATGTTTTCTTCATTACTACAGTAGAGTAGCTCTCTCTTAGAATAAGTTTTCTCCCCTTCTATCAAGGAATTAAGCTTCCTGTGACTCTATAAAAGTTTGGCTTGGAACCCCTGGGGTCTCTTTCCAAATAAACAGTGACAACAAGTAGGACCTTCACTTCTACTTGTGCATATAGCATTGTCACCTCCATGTTTGTACGAACCTCGAGTTGATAAGTAAAGCTAGTAGCCCTGGGAGTTTTAGCATTATTGTTTCAATACCAAGGCTCATCAAAGACAGAGGAAGAAGAGATTTCAGGCCAAAGTGGAGGTGGTGATGAGGGGAAAAGAACCCCATTTATTTTGAAAATATGTGGAATGGAGAAAAAGGGTGGAACATGAAAAATAATAAATCTGACAAAATACAGGTTGATCCCATGGTATTGATAGAAAGTGATCTCGATGAGATCAACGGCAAAGTCAGGGATATAACGACAGAAGTGTTGCAGCAGTTTGAGTAGCAATACATCTAGACGATGGGGAGCATCAAGAACAATTTTTGCAAGCTCCAGATCCAAACGAGTAGAATACAGGCGGGTGTTGGACAAGCGAACGTGGAGCAAGTGAGCCTGACACCTGGGACAAGCCAAGCAGCAGAGCTAGTAAGGACCCTGGATCTCTGAACTATACAATTTCCAAACAGGTCCATTCGCACAAAATTAACCGAGGACCATATTATACTTAGTACAGTCAAGGATATAGGACTGAATGTAGCAGCGCTCTCCCTCGAAACCCTCCACACGATGCATAAGGGGGTGACATATGAGTTGAGAACCAGCGAGCAGTGCGCCCTCAACCTAATAAGTGAGTACAAAGTCAACAATGAACAAATGTTTGTTGAAAATACACAGGCCCTAAAGGAAAATGAGGAACTACGAGTGCGTAGTTCAAGTCTGCAATCAACAATAGCGAAGGCATGTAAGACAGTGCCTGAACTTCACATCTCGAAGGATGCACAACTTGAAGCCAAAATTAGAAAATTAGCCACTGGTGTGTGTGAGGCTAGAGCAGAAGTTGCACGAGTAACTTTCAAGTTCAACATGAATATTGCAGAGTTGCAGTTGAAGTTGCAGCCCACGAGTCTGCCTGAGGTCTAGGAGCAGCATAGAATCGCAATTAAGGAGGGCATGGCTACCTTGGGTACCACTGTCACTGACTGTGTGGCAATGTTTGATCAAGCTATGGAGCTATGGACCAATCTATAGGAGGATCCGAACATGTAGACATTAAACACATAGGTCAGGGATATGCAGCACCAATATGATGAGGTACGGGCGACTATGCGCACCTTAGCACCAGCGCAGTGCCTTGCCGAGTCACAGGAAGGAAAGCAGCTACTGGCATAGGTAGAAGAAGCACAGAATAAAGAGGCCTTGCTAAAGGCCAGGTTGCAGCCTTGGTTGGATGAGGCTTATCAGATCAGAATCTCCATTCAAGATAAGCTTAAGGGAGTACAGTGGACAATGAGGCTGGCAGTAGAAGGACCAACACTGAAAAATTGGTTGAGGAGGTTCGACGGGCAGCAGCATAGAGCATTACTGAAGTTGCAGTGATCCAGGTGGAGTTGGGGGATCTTCATAGTAAAATCGTGGTGCCATAATAGTGACTATAGGGCAAGTCACGATCTTTGTGTTGGGGGCCCGTTGGGATGGGGTCCCCTAGGTTAGTTTGGGGTTAAGATAACCTTAATTTTTGTACAATTTTGTAAATGATTTAAAGTCTCTGTGATTTGTGGATGCGGAGTGTGTAGATGAATAGGAGTCAAAGGGGCTTAGCCTCTTATTTTGGATAATTTTTTAGTCAGTTTTGAAATTCACCCATGGTTCGCAGACCATGGAATTATATGAAAAGTACTATAAATAGTTGAGTCTTAGCGAAAGGAATAAGTAACTATATAGAATGGAGATAGAGTATTGGGTTGATTGAAGAGACTTAGGCAAGAGCTAAGGCAGGAAGGATATGCTTCCTTCACTTAGATAGGGAAAGAAAGGCTTCACAGATGAGTGCGCGGAGGCCTAGGTTGAGTCCACAGCTAAGTGCACGGACCCTTGCAGCTGCGTGTGTAGGGTAGTTTGAGCTTGTAATTTGTGAATTGAATATCAATAAAAGACAGTTTTCCAAAGAATTACTGAGTATTTCTGTTATATCTGTTAATGTTATATGTTGTTGATAAATGACTTGCTTTATAAAATAATGGTTGAATGCTACGCAATTATCTTGAATCTATCTTAATAATGTATGGAATTCATGTTTAAACACTTCCACAAAGACTCTAGTGATTTCTCTTATGTTATCTAGCGAATTAAGTAAATCTACATGAACTCCAAGTTAGGATTTCTTTCTGATGCACGTAAGTAGGTGAGTCGCCTGTTAAAGGTCCGAAAGGGATGATCATGGGCCTTTGAAAAGGCTTGAAGTCTGCTTTAACTAAGTTGCAGTAACAATCCCTAGGAGTTATCGATCTGCATGAAGGCAGATCCAAGGTACTGGAAGACATCACACTAGTCTTTAGATACAGAAACTTGGTTCTTTCATCCCCCCATACTGCTTCGGGTGAGACTGCAGCCCGCACTACGCAGGTTGTTGTCGAAAGGGCCACTAATGTAGGTTTTTGTTAGTTCACTTAACTAACTCTGAACTTGGGTCAAGACCCAGTAGCCAACATTAGGATACCATCAAGAACGCATCAAAGAGGACATTTACAAGACAACTTTCCAGACTAGGTATGGGCATTATAAGTTTATTGTAGTTCCATTTGGTTTAACTAATGCTCCAACTACCTGTATGTGCTTGATGAATAGTGTCATGCATCCCTATTTGGATAAGTTTGTTATTGTGTTCATTGATGACATATTCGTATATTCTAATTGAGGAAGAGCATGTCAAGCATTTGGCAGCAATATTGAGGTTTTTGAGAGAGCATCAGTTGTATGCTAAGCTCAGCAAGTGTAGTTTCTTTCAGACTAAGGTACATTACTTGGGAAATGTTGTCTCCAAAGAGGGCATAGCAGTGGATCCAGAAAAGGTAAGAGCTATCATGGAGTGGGCAGCTCCTAGGAATGTGGATGAGGTGAGATATTTCATGGGGTTAGTAGGTTATTACAAGAGGTTCATCAGGATCTTCTTGTAGATTTCTTATCCTATCACAACATTGTAGAGGAAAGGTAAGAAGTTTGAATGGACAAAGGAGTGTATGGTCAATTTTGAGTAGCTCAAGCAGTTGTTGACACATGCTTCAGTTTTAAAGATTGTAGATTCGGACAAAGAATTTGTAGTATGTACATATGCTTGCTGGAGAGGACTTGGTGGAGTCCTTATGTAGGAAGGATAGGTAGTGTGCTATGAGTCACAAAAACTGAATTAGCATGAGCAGAACTACCTGAAACATGATCTTGAGCTAGCAATGATCATACATGCATTTAAGATCTAGAGGCACTATCTTCTTGGCAGTAGGTTTCTATTGATGAGTGATCACAGAGGGTTGAGATACTTGTTTGACTAGCCGAATCTAAATTCCATGCAAGCTAGATGGTTGGCCATGATCAGTGAGTTTGACTTCAAGATCAGGTACATCAAGGGAAAGGAAAATAGGGTCACAGATACTCTTAGCAAGCAGATATAGGTAAATCATATAGAAACGATGAGTTCCTATGGGATAGATCTACAGGATAGGATCTTGTAGGTAGGTCAGCAAGATGTCAGGTATATGGAGATTTTGCACAGGTTGTAGTAGAGTACAGGTATATATACTTGTACTGGTAGTGGTACAAGTACAGGTAAAATCAAAAGTACAGGTATAGGTACAGGTATAGGTGCACAGGATGTGGAATATTGTCTCACGACTGATGGATTGGTTAGATTTAGGAACAAGATATATGTTCCAGAAAATAGTGAGCTCAAGAAGATGATCTTCAGGGAGTTTCATGTGAAACCATATTCAGGTCACCTAGGCTATCAGAAGACATTGACTGCAGTGAAGAAATTTTATTATTGACTGAATCTAAAGAAGGATGTAACAAGTTTTTTAGCTAGATGTTTGGATTGTTAGTAGGTAAGTGCAGAGTGTAAGAATCCAGGTGGACTGCTACATCTAATTGTGATTCTAGAATGGAAACGAGATGTCATTTCCATGGAATTTATCACAGGATTGGAAAGGATAGTGAGACAGCATGATTCCATCATGGTTGTTGTGGACAAGTTGACAAAGGTTGCGCACTTCATTCCAGTTAAGACTACGTATTCAACTAGTGATGTGGCACAAGTGTTCATTAGAGATGTGGTCAGATTGCATGGTGTTACAAAGAATATTATGTTAGACAGGGATGAAAATTTCACTTCCATGTTTTGGAAGGAGTTATTTGAAGCTTTGGGCATAGATTTGACCTTCAGTACAACTTATCATTTGCAGACAGATGGATAGACAGAGAGGATCAACAGGATATTGGGGGATATTTTGAGGATGTATGTGATGCACTAGCAGAGAAGATGGGAAGAGTATCTTCCATTGATTGAGTTTTCATACAACAATGGTTATTAGGATTCATTGAGGATGATTCCTTTTGAAGCATTGTATGGGTGGAGTTGTAATACTCCCATCAATTGGAGTGATCCAGTTAACAGGGTGTTGATTGGACCAGACATGTTGGAAGACATGGAGCAGGAAATGCAGGTAATCAAGAAGAATTTGAAAGCAGCACATGATAGACAAAAGAGCTATGTAGATCAGAACAGGTTATTCAAGGAGATTTAGGTTGGGGTACAGGTGTACTTGTGCATCAAACCAAAGAAGAGCTCCTTGCAAGTTGGATCATGTGCCAAGCTAGCACCATGGTTTTGTGGACCTTTCAGGATTATTGAGAGGATCATACTAGTAGCCTATTAACTTGCACTACCTCCGACAGTGAAATTACATGATGTTTTCCATGTGTGATTACTTAAGAAGTATGTTGAATATGTTGATCACGTGATTGATTGGTTTATATTGCAAGTGAAGCCAAATGGATAATTCCAGTCAAAACAGCAGTGTATATTGCAGAAAGGTGCTCATGCTTTGGAATCGAGCAATTGAGCAGTTTAAAGTACATTGGAAGCACTTTGGGCACAATGAAGCTACATGGGAGATGGTGGATCATATGCGAGCTATGTATCCTTCATTGTTTTCCAATTGAGGCAAAGCAGTTTTGGTATGATGTTTGGTATATGTTTTTGGTACATGTTTTGGGGATTTTTTATATATGTATGTGTGTATGTGGATGTAAATAACACCATGAGCTAAGTTATAAAACTCCAATAAGTGGTATGGGTGTCATGTTATTATGATGTTATGTTTTCATGTTGGTTTTCTTCTCAGTAGGGTGATCATTGTAAATATTGCATCGAGTTATGTTGTAAAGCTACATGGGAAATATGTTTTCTTTTGTACGGTTTTGCTGAGGAATAGGTGTGGTTGAAAACTGAGGATAGTGTCCTCCAAGGGGGAGGGATCTGTGACAGCCCTAGTGTGAAAATTCCATGTAGTAAAAGTTAATTAAGGAAAAATAATAACCATGGTTGATGGGACACTTATTCCAAGTTGAATGTTGGGAAAGACATCCTAGTGTGGGTATTCATTAGTTTATTATGGCTATGGAAATTGGAAAGGCAATGGCTAAGGCTTTAGAAAGAAAATTGGCATTTTTGGAACATTTATTTATGAGATAATGGAAATAAGGAGAAAAGGAAGGTGAAAGGTCACAGGTTGCATGTTAGGAGTGTTATAGACATTTTTGGGCACTGCAACCCCAATCATAAATGTCCATAAACCAAGGGCTCTTAATTCCGTAAAAGTGTTGTTCCAACCTCTAAAAGAACAAGGTCAACTGATTACATCTTCTCCCAGAAGTTCTCCATGAAATACTGGTCAAAACTAGACCATCTCACCTGCTCCATGGTCAAAGTGTGTTGCATCCCACCTAAATAACACAGGAGGTGTGATGCATCTTGAAAATCCCTTCTATGGGGTGTGATGGGTGAGAGTGGACAAATGGCAGGGTCAATCTGCAAGGTGGAGGATCATGGAATCTTCTAGAAACTTCTCCTATGACACTTGCCTCCATGCATTCGCCCAGGGATGAGTAAGATATCATCAATCTCCAAGTGGAATCAAGAACTATAAGAGAGGGGACAACTCTCAAAAGCTGACTCACCCCCCTTGCAAACATCTATATATGGATCCCTCATCCCAGAGATCCAGGGGCTGGAATTTTGTATCTTGTAAGGAAGTTCTGCTGGTTTCTTGGTGCAATATCATAGTGTTGGGTAATCTAAGCTTTTCATGAGGTGAAGAAGGGCTTTCTTGCTGAGAGGATGATGCTGGGTCAGAACAATCGGTTGTAATCCTCTTTGCTCTTTCTTGATTATCAATAAAGCTATTCAAGTTTTCTTCCACATTCTTGTATGATTGATGTTATATGCATTTGTGTGGTCAATATATATCTGATCCTATATTGTTTATGATAATAGATCTATGTTCTTGGATAGTGTTATGCTACTTTGATTCTACAGGTGCTCTTTGAAGCTAGGTAGACGAGGAAGCGAGTGGCAAAGATCTATCAGAAGGGAGAGGAATCAAGCAAGGAACCAAGCGCAAGATAGAGGCTGGTCTCCTTATTCCCCTCTTATCTATTTCTCATAAAGGAAAAAGAAAGTAGTTTTAGTTTGTTTGTTTCTAAGGTAGCTACCAGCCTTAGTGGGACTAGCAGCTCTGCATAGACACTAGATTTCCAGATAACAAAATGGCAACTCCGCTAGGGAGCGAATAGATTGTTTGTTTATCTACATTTGTTTGCTTTATAAAGAGCCTGAAGTTAAGCCAACTAGCCGTCGAACTGAATTTGCTATGCAAGTGCAAAGTAGATCAATGCTACTTCAGTCTATCTCCAAGTTTTGTTTATAAACTGAACAATTGATTTACAAGCTCTCTAATTGCCCTTGTGGTGGCTCTAGTAACCTCTTTAGATCTACCCCTGTGATTGATTTACTGATTACCACTTGCTCGGCCTAAATCCCTGAACTGAGCTGCAAACTGTGACCCGGAACCCAGTTAAAGTCTCGTCCCTGGTCCAGCACACAGTCTCTTCCGTTAATTCTAGATGCATCACACTTCCCGAGTGTAGTAGGTGCACTGCATCTCTTTTTCACTGTGTTACAGGTGCGCTGATCAGACAAGGCCTTTCCTGCTCCTAGATTTTGGTTTCTGTGTTCACTCTTTTCAGCTCTATTCAAGAGTTTTGCTGCCTGTAGTCAGTACACCTCTGTTGAAACCCCCTTCCTTGCCATTATTCCACCTCCATTGTGCAAAGAAATGTAGATGTTTTTATGTATTTTGAGCCATTTTCAGTTCTCTTTTACAAAGAAGTAGCGTAATTGTACTGTCGTTTCTTGATTTGAAAGTGTCGCAAGTATCATTTTCAGTCATAGAAGAGAATCCGATTGTTCTTGATAGTCAATTACACTATTAGTCTTGTATTAGATTTGAATTAGTAGTTTTTCAAGTGTTGAAAGCAAGTTTTCATTTCCAAATCGTAAAGTGTCATCATTGTCCTCATTTTGTCTTGAAAAGAAACTTGTTAGTAACGTCGCTTTGAAAAATAATTCAGATTTGTGCTTAGCTTTATTTTTACCATTCACACATTAAGAAGGCTCAAAAAAATACATGCACGTACATTTACATTTAGACTGTTTGTTGGTTTGATTTAGGACAAGTGCATATAGTGTATGCTCTCTGCTCTATGTTGAAAGAACGCCATCTCTCTTTCCTTAGTAGCTAGGATTTTCATTGCAAAAAGAAGATTAAACGACTATTTATCATCTTATATTGCATTTAGGAATTGTACATCTACATCACGCGGTGAACCTGAAAGGAAAATTTCTTAAGCAAGATCAACTGTAAAATAAATTTAATGAATCTAAAAATGCTTTGGAACCTAACGCACAACATTTAGAAGTCTAGGCTAGAGACGTATTCCAGCGTCATAAAGCTTGGTAACTGTTTTTTTCATTGTTGGTTGGGTGATTCCTCCACTTTGAGACGATAAGTGCCAGTACGGACTTGTGCTCCCGCGTACCGTCGAGTATATATTGGGAGACCACAATAGGCTTTATCCTTTATCTATAGGAAGCCGTGTCTGCCACCCTATAGATCACAATGCACTGAACATAGCATTCGGGAAGATTGATTGCCGTACCTGTTGTGGTCACCAACAACCCCCCTCTTTATTAGATATTAGCAATAACACCAAGCAAAGGGGGACCCTTAGCAAGAAATCCAAAAAATATTTTTATCAAATTTTTTGTATTTTAACTCCCTAAAGCTAGATCGCATCGCGAAGAGAGAGTGAAGCGTTTCCTATGCACATAAATAAGCTGCGAAGAAGCGACGCGAAATTCATCGCATCGCATATATTGAAAGCGCCCTTAAATGAAAAATTTGAAGGAATCGCCAACGGCCGATATGCGACGTCGCATATCGCAACATCGCATAATCAGCACACAGTGGTTAAATGAAAAACGCGATCTCGCGATCTGCGATCTGCGATCCTGCGATTTGCGATCTGCGATGAATGAGACTATCAATCCCTGCGATGACACTTCTTGACATCACAATCCTCGATGCTGCGATGTGAATCGCAGAAACCACTCATCGCAAGATTTCCTCGACATAGTCTGAAAACCCAAAATTGAGCGCGCACCTTAAGGGAAATTAATGATTGTACGCCTGAGTATCCAAGAATGATTGTGTTGCGTTTTTCGAAGAGTCAAGTCATTATGAGTGTCATGATTATGCATTCATTGGAACTTAATGCTTTCATGTCAATCTTTTCGTAATTCTTCTTTTCCTTTGCGTAAACTATAAGGCAGCGACTAATATAAATCAATATGCAAGAAACATCTAAGGAAAAGGGGAAAGCGCCAATACTAGGAGAACAGAGAGGAGATGCTTTCGCAAATGGTTGCCGCATGCAGCAGGACCGCGGATTCCAGGGTATCACTCAACAGATACTGATGGAAATAGACTATCCAAGACTCAGAGTCAAAGGCGCACAAAAGAAGCATGTTTGCAAAAGATCCTTAAGCTCAGACTGGGTAAAGCAAAAAGAAAAACGCTAAAGAGGGAAGACGCTCCAGAAAAACCTGGAACAAAGAACGGAAGCAAGTTTCAATACTGAAAATTATTCAGGCAATGAAATCCCTAACTCATTGAGTCATTCGTACGGCCGGAAACCGAAATAGCAACAGCACAATCAGTTTGAAAGAAATCTGGGTTGCACTAAGTATACACACAGCGAATACACCCAGCCAGAGGAAGATTTTCAAAAATATCTCCTAGTTTGTCAGAAAGAGGTGCCAACTCTTGTTATTTCTACTTTTATCGCTCGAACGAAAGGAAAAGACAACCAGCCGACTCTTTCCAGGCGAACGTTGCATTGCTTACAGCACTAAGGAGCAGATACAGAAACGGTTAGAAATTAGATTCAATTTTTAGAAATAAATTTGTTTTAGTAAAAGGGCGGTCATTTGAAGCCGTTTCCTAAATTTGTGTAATTAATATTAATTAGTTAGTAGTATTTAACCCTTCTCATGGCATTTGGAGAAGGGTCCGGAAATTTGTCAAAAAACTTGTCCTCAGAACATGCACTTTTGCACCCTCGGAGGGGGTTTTTGATGAATGGATGGATCAAGATTTATTTATGTTTGCATTTTAATGTCTGCTACTGATGTTGCACTTCTGTACTCTTAGTAGATATTAGAACAAGTAGAGATAAATCGTTATTGCTTGAAGTTTATGAGTGAAATCAGTCATAAATGGTACTTTTATCTCTTGACCAATTTCTGCTTATATTCTTAGAGTGATATGCAGCTGAGTTGTTTGTATGTTAATGTATGAATGTGTGGGTTACCATTTGGCACTTCTGTACGGTGGAGTCATTTATTTGTGCTTGACATATGAATAACTTATTATGCGATATGCTGTTCACAACTTTTTTGTCTAACTTTTTATGCAGAATGGTTTATCTTAATTGATTTCTATTCTTACGATAGCTGAATGATCTTTATTACCAGTTATTGTTCGAAATATTTTTAGATCGCATAATAGAGGAAATCTACCCCGGGTTAGCGTAGATTAGATGTGCTGTTTTTTATTAGATTACAATAGCATAGAGTCAGTTTAGAAGTTAGAATTAGATTAGCTTAAAAATATACTTCTATATTAGCATCATCAAACTCTACACACACACACACCCCTTAGATTGGGAAACTGGTCCCATTATCCCCAGTCGGACCCGCTATACCAAATGGATAAGGAGCTTCCAACCAAGTTCCGGACTGGGTGGGTATCCCCCTTGTTGTCGACCCGATTTCCGGGCCCTCAACATATTTGGCGCTAGAAGGAGGGCACGAACTATGAATGGCACCTAAATCAAAATCTAAATACCATTCTGAGAGTAAATCACCCTCATCAACTCCCCCGACTTCTCCAGTACGGTTAAACCCAGAGTTAGAGGTCGCTCGAGTATCCACCACTGCTACATACCCTAATATATCAGACCAACTTATTATTGAACCCCCTGAAATTCAAACTCTGATTCGTAAACTCCAGGGATTCTCTATTTTCAATCAATGGTCTGATAAATCTCAAAGCAGTGTGACTTCGCAATACAATCCTGCTCATCCCCTGACCAGATTGAAGAGTGAAAAGTTTGGCATCCAGCCAACTGAACTTCCTCTCCCCACTAGGAAAAGAGCAAGGAAAACACCACCAGAGTCTGACAGTGAGACTCTTTCATCTACTTCGTCCATTTCAACTCCCTCACCGCGAAGTCAACCACCCACATCTTCATTCCAAATCACTCATCCATCTTCCACAACCCTTCCTCTTCAATCATCAAAGATCATAATATCTTCATCTTCTCAGCATAAGGGATCATCCCCTGCACTTTCATTAACTAGCAGCTCAACGATGGCCCAGTCTCCATGGAACAACCCTGGGGCGGTTTTAATGCCTCCACCCCTGAGTCCAATACCGGCCCATCCTGAGAAATGGCTACCTAAATTCAATCCAGAAACAGGCATGCTAGCTGAAGAGCATATCAATAATTTCATGCTTTCTGTTAATCTCAATGGAGTTACCAACGAAGATGCTGTTGTCCAGCTTTTTCCCTATACAATGCAAGGAACAGTCGGGTCATGGTACTTCTCGTTACCTTCCGGGTCTATCACAAGCTGGGACATTTTTCAGAGTCAATTCCTTACCAAGTTCGGTGATGACAGATCAACAGCGACATTGATTAATGACCTATCCAATCTTAAAGCTGAGGCTAGAGAACCCATTAAAGATTTCAATTTACGGTTCAATAAGATCCTCAACAAAATTCCCGCTGCTTCTCAACCCAGCAAGGAAGTAAGATGTGAATGGTATATCACGGCCTTACCATCAAACTTGGCTATCTTTGTAGATAGGGCAAACAAGACGACCTTAGTTGAAAACTTGACAGAGGCGTTAGCAGTAGAAAAGCACGTAGTGGCCCTAGAAAAGAGATCTGCCATAGAAGAACGCAAATCTAAGAAAATCTCTTTCAAAGAAGACACCAAGAAGAAACAAACGAAAGATCCTTTTGATTTGGAAGGATTACAAAAAGTGTTAAAGGCCATGTCCAATGAGATGATTGACATAAAAAAATAAGTAGCAACAACTTCTTCAAAAAATCCCTACAGAGCTTTTAAAAGAAATCCTCCCATGGATGTCAGACCACCCAATGCTGTCTCAAACGTCGAATCTGAAGAAGAACAAGAAGAAGAGCAAACCGATGATGAAGAAGTTGTGGAACTACAAGGAATGTGGGATTTCATCCTCCCACAAGAAGAAGATCAAGAAGCATTCCCGGTTAGCACACGAAGCAAAAACCAGCTTGATCCTCCCAAAACTACCCCTAAACAGAAGGGCGCAAGCCCTGCAACAAAAGATAAGGTCGCAACAAAGAAAACAACCGCTAGAGCGACCCAATTTAGCCCAGTCCAATCAGATCAAGCACCTCCATCAAGAACACTGATAGTGTCGGATGAAATGGAGTATAACATTATCGATGACATGAAAAATACTAGGGCTAATATCACTCTTTACGAGTTGAGCAAATTGAGACATCAACAGAAAATAATGATGAAGGAATTACATGCCATGCCTACTACATCCTTACCTATAGCCGTAGCTTCCCACAACATGGGAAGACCTCCAACCAACACGATCAATAAGATTGATCCAAATGACATCGCCTTGATCGGAGGAAGATCAAGATCTCATACTCCTCCTTTTCTTCTCACTTATGAAATTTTCAATAAAAACGTGCACAATTGCTTGGTTGATTCTGGTGCTTCAACGAATATTTTACCCAGATCAATATGTGTGAAATTGAATGTTCAACCACAAAAATCCGTAGTGCGCATAGTTCAACTTGATCGATCTCAAGTCGAAGTGATTGGTGAACTTAATCAAGTGGCCATAAGATTGTCGCCTAACCCGAAGGTATGCTAGGTTATCGACATTCTAGTAGCTGATATCCCTGAATTCTATGGTTTGATTCTTAGCAGGGATTGGTCCGAAAAACTTCACGGATATTTCTCAACTGACTGGTCGCACATGTGGTTACCCTACAACGGTAAACCAAATCAAATAAAGGTTGAACGAGAGTTGCACCAAAAATACATAGTGACGGAATTGAAAGGAGAGAATGAAGCAATAGCATACAACGGCAGTATCATAGGCAATTACTCGGTAGATTCTTTCCTCGGCAATTTCAATGCTCATACCTCGCCTTACTTAGAAAATTCAGTTTTGTCCCAAGTTGAAAATTTTTCCCAAACTGATAATTCAAAATGTGTTAATTTTTTAGATAACCCTGTAAATACATCTTTGTTTTGGAAATTATATTTTGATGGCTCCAAATCTAACGAGGGAGCAGGAGCAGGATGCGTTCTGATTAGCCCAGACGGAAATAAGACCATGCTTACGTGCAGACTTGAGTTCGATTGCACTAACAACACAGCGGAATACGAGGCCTTGGTGCAAGGCCTATACAAAGCAATCGGGTTGAACGTTAAGTATCTTCAAGTCTTTGGAGACTCTGAGATCGTCGTCAAACAGGTACGTAACACCATACATTGCCTATCAAGTCATTTGAAGCACTATCAATCTTTAGTACAAGATCTGACTGCACATTTCGTAGCATTCAATATTTCGTCAATCCCAAGACTCCAAAATGCGAGCGCAGACCTGTTAGCTAACTTAGCCTCTAGACTAATTCCCTCCAAAGATTTTAGTCCAGATAGATTCTCAATAGAATTAATCTTTAGACCATCCATCCCTGACAACATCACCAACTGGAGAGTATTCAACGACAATCTTGACATTGTAAACTTCCTCACTTCTGAAGGATCCTACTCAAACCAAATAATTGACGAAGACCATCATGATCACCAGATACAAAAAAATAGCACTGATAATGCTATACCTAAATCGGTGGTTAAGTTAGAAGACTTATATGATCTAAAAAGTCAGTTTAAAAGGTCTGCCAATTCTAAACTCTACAGTTCGACTCTGAACTATGAATTAGTGAACCTAGGAACCGATGAGAAGCCACAAAACGTTAATCTAGGCCACGGCCTAGCCCCTGAAGAAAAATCAACATATATCCGTCTTCTCAGACAATACTAAAACGTTTTTGCCTGGAATTACGATGAGCTGAAGACATACAACACTTCTATCATTCAACACACTATCCCTATGATTGACAATGAAAAACCTGTCCAGCAGAAACTCAGAAAAATCCACCCCAACTTAGAAAATCAGATAAAGACTGAGTTAAATAAGTTGTTGAGAGCCAGAATAATTTTCCCCGTCAGACATTCCAAATGGGTATCCAATATGGTGCCCGTTAGAAAGAAAAACGGAGATATTAGGATCTGTATCGATTTCCGGAATCTCAACAAAGCCTGTCAAAAAGACAATTTTCCCCTCCCACCTATGGAAGAAATATTACAGGCAGTAGCAGGCTCAAAATTAATGTCTTTTCTGGATGGATTTTCAGGATACAATCAAGTGGTGGTACATCCCGATGATCAGTTAAAAACCACATTTCGAACCAAATGGGGCACATATGCATATCGGAAGATGCCATTGGTCTGATCAATGCCGGCGCTACCTTTCAGAGAGCCATGGACATCGCGTTTAAAGGATTAGTCAATAAATCTGTAGTGATTTACCTGGATGATATAACAGTGTACTCCAAGAAGCGAAGCGACCATCTCAAAGACTTGAAACAAATCTTTCAAAGATGTTTAAGGTATGGGATTTCACTTAACCCAAAGAAATCTTTTTTCGCATTAAGTGAAGGGAAATTACTAGGATTCATAGTGTCGAAATCTTGTATTCACATTGAACCTGACAGAATCAAAGAAATTTCCGAAATATCCATGCCCCATAACAAAAAGGCCATGTAATCTTTCCTTGGTCAAATCAATTTTGTAAAAAGGTTCGTCTCGGATTTTTCACGTATTATTTCTCCTTTACAAAATATGATAAAAAAGAATTCAAATTTTAAATGGGGTCAAGACGAACATGAAGCATTCAATTTGATCAAACAAGCTATCATCAACACTCCATCTTTAGCGACCCCAAATTTTTCAGAATCTTTTATCCTATACACATTTGCCTCAGAAAACTCTTATGCTACGATTTTAACTCAAGCAAATCAAGAGAAGGTGGAAGCTCCAATTGCATTTTTTAGCTCGAACTTACAAGGTGCTGAACTCAATTATTCAGACGTGGAGAAACAGGCATATGCTATTTTCAAAGCGATCAAGTATTTCAGACCTTTCTTACTTAAAGCCCATACCAAAGTCATAGTGTCGTTTCCAGCGGTAAGAAACCTTCTGATACAGAAGGATGTGGGCGAAAAGAGAGCAAATTGGATTACCGCCTTACAAGAATACGATCTTGAGATCAAGCCAGCAAACATCGTAAGAGGTCAAGGCTTCTGCAGGATGTTAGCTGGAGCATCGCAAATTCCTGAGAACTCATCTGAAGAGGTACATACGTATGAGGTAAGCCTAAACGACGCAGAATCCTTATATGCTGACACCATTTATTATCTTAAGAACGGGTATGCTCCATCACACCTGGACCACACCAAGAAAAGAGCTCTGAGATTGAAAGCTAAACAATACCAGCTCATAAATGATGTTCTGTTTAAAAGGAATTACGATTCTGTACTTCTTAGGTGTCTTGAGAAAACTGAAGCCGAAAAGGTTTTGCAGGAACTCCACGATGGACCAGCAGGTGGACACTATGCTGGAGAAGCTACTGCCCATAAAATTTTACGTGCAGGATATTATTGGCCCACGCTGTTCAAAGACTCATACAATTACGTAAGGAAATGCCAAGTCTGCCAGACTGCTGCAGGGAGACAAAAGAAATCGTCCATGCCACTGCAGCCGGTTAACATCGAGCAACCATTCAGCCAATGGGGCTTGGACATAATAGGTGAGATCGTTCCTCACTCTTCTAAGCAGCATAGGTATATCCTCACGGCAACAGATTATTTTACTAAATGGGTAGAAGCAGTTCCTCTCAGGACAGCCAATTCTGAAAACATTATTGAATTCATAGATCAATTTATCATCACTAGGTTTGGATTGCCAACGGCCTTAATGTTTGATAATGCCTCATACTTTTCTGGAAATACAATGACTGAGTTTGCACTTAAAAGAGGGTTCAAACTGAAGTATTCTGCCAACTACTATCCACAAGGTAATGGGTTGGCTGAATTGACAAACAAGAACCTAATTAGGATTATTAAAAAGACAGTCGACCAAAACCAAAAGAATTGGCACAAAGCGCTGGTAAATGCTTTATGGGCAGATAGAATTACGAAGAAAGCTTCAATCGACACTTCTCCCTTTAATTTAGTTTATGGGAAAGAAGTGGTTCTTCCAACTCACTTAGTCATTCCCTCTTTGTCTTTAGTACAATACATCGATGAAGTATCTACTTCCTCCTTACAACTGAGACAAATGGAAATAATTAAACTAGAAGAACGACGAGAACAAGCTAAGAAAACCCATGCTCACCACCAAGCGCTAATAAAATCCTCTTTTGACTCAAGCATAATGACCAGAAAAAACTTTCAGATGGGAGATTTAGTTTTAAAATGGGATAAGGCTCATGAAGAAAAGGGCAAACA
Source organism: Pinus tabuliformis (assembly GCA_031772625.1). Lineage (NCBI taxonomy): Eukaryota > Viridiplantae > Streptophyta > Pinopsida > Pinales > Pinaceae > Pinus > Pinus tabuliformis. Next base: position 1,084,110,250 of record CM062815.1, on the reverse strand, counting down.
TACGAAATTTTAGAAGCTATGGCTTGGTCCTTTTCAGATTGTAGAAATCATAGGCCCATCGACATTTGTGTTGCAGGATTTGGCAGGTAGAAGAGATTCTTTGCCTGTGAATGGACAGATTCTTAAAATGTATTTTCCATAGAAGATCGTTCTTCTATTTTTGTAGGATAGTTTTAGTTTTTATTTGTTTTTCTCTTTCTTATAAATAAAACCGGTTGTAAATGATCATCAAAAAGGATTCATGAAAGAGCACACTATCAGATTTTGATTCCGCTTGTACAAATAGCAAAACTTTTCGAAAAATCTGATTTTTATTATTGACAAGTAGAGTTAACATTATCCTGAATATGATGTTAGTTTCAACCTTAAAAGAAAAACTTTGACGAAAGCAGCCTTTGGTGAAAAATTGTTTCATGTCAGCACAATGAAAGGTATCATCAATAATAAAATAAATATTCTCTGTAAAGCTGCTGTTTTCAAACTCTATTATTGTCGTCCAGAGCTTTCTTAAGGAAAAACAATGACTTCCTCCCTGCTAAAGGAAATCGCAGCATTCAGAGGAATAATCCGAGAAAACACTATATCTCAAAGAATAAGAAGTCTCATCACGAGCCGGCTTATCATGATCACAGATATTATAACTTGCTGACTTTGCCAATACTGTCTATCAAAACAGGGCAACGACTCAAGATTGTTGCAATCAAAAGAAAGGGGTCTCATCACGAGCCAACTTGTTCAGCAAAAGTGTAAATCAAGTGAATGACTGTGTCATAATTTGGCCACCAAACCAAGACATTGTTCTTTAGAGAATAAAAAAAGGAAAAAGTGTCAAAAAGGATTTTCTTCTGAAATGTTGTAAATAACCTCAAGCAGGAAAAAGGATCATTGTTGGATAATATGGTAACCCTGTCGAGGCTATGGACGCTTGTGGGTAGCAGAGGCTCTACCTACGACAAATGAGCATATTTTAAAAAATCCAATACGCAGAGAAGACCTTATTTTATCTTTAAAAAGACCGAGTAATGTCTGGTATGAATGCAAGAATTAAGCCTGAGGAAGCAGACAATTGGAATATGAAAAGGTTGAGACAAAGTATCGTTGACAGGATAAGGGGTAACGTACTCTATCTGTCCATAACAAAACTTAGACATACGAAAATTTTTCTGTTTCGGAAGTGGAAATTCAATAGAAAAGCAGAGATAACTGGTTCTTCACAGTGAATCGCCATTGTTGTGGTCACCAACAACCCCCCTCTTTGTTTGATATTAGCAATAACACCAAGCAAAGGGGGACCCTTAGCAAGAAATCCAAAAAATATTTTTATCAAAAATTTTGTATTTTAACTCCCTAAAGCTAGATCGCATCGCGAAGAGAGAGTGAAGCGTTTCCTATGCGCATAAATAAGCTGCGAAGAAGCGACGCGAAATTCATCGCATTGCATATATTGAAAGCGCCCTTAAATGAAAAATCTGAAGGAATCGCCGACAGCCGATATGCGACGTCGCATATCGCAACATCGCATAATCAGCACACAGTGGTTAAATAAAAAACGCGATCTCGCGATCTGCGATCTGTAATCTGCGATCCTGTGATTTGCGATCTGCAATGAATGAGACTATCAATCCCTGCGATGACACTTCTTGACATCACAATCCTCGATGTTGCGATGCGAATCGCAGAAACCACTCATCGCAAGATTTCCTCGACATAGTCTGAAAACCCAAAATTGAGCGCGCACCTTAAGGGAAATTAATGATTGTATGCCTGAGTATCCAAGAATTATTGTGTTGCGTTTTTCGAAGAGTCAATTCATTATGAGTGTCATGATTATGCATTCATTGGAACTTAATGCTTTCATGTCAATCTTTTCATAATTCTTCTTTTCCTTTGCGTAAACTGTAAGGCAGCGACTAATATAAATCAATATGCAGGAAACATCTAAGGAAAAGGGGAAAGCGCCAATACTAGGAGAACAGAGAGGAGATGCTTTCGCAAATGGTTGCCGCATGCAGCAGAACTGCGGATTCTAGGGTATCACTCAACAGATACTGATGGAAATAGACTATCCAAGACTCAGAGTCAAAGGCGCACAAAAGCAGCATGTTTGCAAAAGATCCTGAAGCTCAGACTGGGTAAAGCAAAAAGAAAAACGCTAAAGAGGGAAGACGCTCCAGAAAAGCCTGGAACAAAGAACGGAAGCAAGTTTCAATACTGAAAATTATTCAGGCAACGAAATCCCTAACTCATTGAGTCATTCGCACGGCCGGAAACCGAAATAGCAACAGCACAATCAGTTTGAAAGAAATCTGGGTTGCACTAAGTATACACACAGCGAATACACCCAGCCAGAGGAAGATTTTCAAAAATATCTCCTAGTTTGTCAGAAAGAGGTGCCAGCTCTTGTTATTTCTACTTTTATCGCTCGAACGAAAGGAAAAGACAACCAGCCGACTCTTTCTAGGTGAACGTTGCATTGCTTACAGCACTAAGGAGCAGATATAGAAACGGTTAGAAATTAGATTCAATTTTTAGAAATAAATTTTTTTTAGTAAAAGGGCGGTCATTTGAAGCCGTTTCCTAAATTTGTGTAATTAAGATTAATTAGTTAGTAGTATTTAACCCTTCTCATGGCATTTGGAGAAGGGTCCGGAAATTTGTCAAAAAACTTGTCCTCAGAACATGCACTTTTGCACCCTTGGAGGGGGTTTTTGATGAATGGATGGATCAAGATTTATTATGTTTGCATTTTAATGTCTGCTATTGTTGTTGCACTTCTGTACTCTTAGTAGATATTAGAACAAGTAGAGATAAATCGTTATTGCTTGAAGTTTATGAGTGAAATCAGTCATAAATGGTACTTTTATCTCTTGACCAATTTCTGCTTATATTCTGAGAGTGATATGCAGCTGAGTTGTTTGTATGTTAACGTATGAATGTGTGGGTTACCATTTGGCACTTCTGTACGGTGGAGTCATTTATTTGTGCTTGACATATGAATAACTTATTATGCGATATGCTGTTCACAACTGTTTTGTCTAACTTTTTATGCAGAATGGTTTATCTTAATTGATTTCTATTCTTATGATAGCTGAATGATCTTTATTACCAGTTATTGTTCGAAATCTTTTTAGATCGCATAATAGAGGAAATCTACCCCGGGTTAGCGTAGATTAGATGTGTTGTTTTTTATTAGATTACAATAGCATAGAGTCAGTTTAGAAGTTAGAATTAAATTAGCTTAAAAATATACTTCTATATCAGCATCATCAAACTCTACACACACACACACCCCTTAGATTGGGAAACTGGTCCCATTATCCCCAGTCGGACCCGCTATACCAAACGGATAAGGAGCTGCCAACCAAGTTCCGGACTAGGTGGGTATCCCCCTTGTTATCGACCCGATTTCCGGGCCCTCAACAGTACCGTAAAAAGTATTCTGCAATTTTGCGATTGTTTTGGTAATCCCTCTGTCTAGATTTCCAGAGCAGTCCCTTTCGTTCCTTTTCAGACTCCTTAAATGAAAAGGTCCATCTGAGAACTTCTCACTTTAGGCTCATTAAAAATTGAAGGCAACTAGAGTCATCTTTTGTTTTTTCTCGACTCTTAAAAATTGAAAAAAAAAAAAGTTGTGTCAAAGTGTCTAAAATTCATTTAATTCGGAAACATATTTCCCCTTGATTTTTAGTTGATCGAGTAATCCGCAATAATGGAAGAAAGTCAATTGAAACCCTGTCGTTCGCGGAGGCTTACGAGTCAACTGTCTTTGTCTCTAGAATTGAAACTGTTACGGACAAAGCGAACTCGTTTAACCGGTTCCAAATCCCCTGGTAAAGTTAGAACAAGTGTTCCAACACCATCGGACAGTCCAGTTACTCCAAACACTTCTGGTATCCCTGCCTTTACAGAAGAAGTTCAGCAGCCACCAAAGGACAGTAGAACTGATCCTAGTGTGAAGGTAACCACTTGAATTACTGAACCAGCTCCATCTACAGCTGATTCGAAAGTGTTATTCCCCAAACATCTATCGCTGCAGATTCCATACCTTCTTCGGCACCAGAAATATTTTACGGACCTGACAGTCTACCTCTTCCACCTGGTCTAATTGCTATAGAAGAGATTGTGGAGGATCCTCCATCTAGTACTCCATCTTGATTTGGAGTCAGGATCACTCTATATCCTTCCTCATCAGAAATTTGTCTACCGTCATCGGAAGCTCCTGTAGAATCGCTATGAAATCTTTTGGATAGACTAGAAATGTCTGAATAACCGTCGACATCTAGGACTGTGTCATCCGACACAGCGACGGCAGAACTTCCTGTTGTCACTCCGACAATGTTCGCTGGCATACCATCTGTCCCAACTAGCTCTCAATCACTAGAAGGGGCCCACTCAGGGGCTATTTCGACAGTATGGTCTGTTCCTGTTTGTTCATCTGGAATAGTATCTGGGAACTCTTATGTAGAGTCTCAGCAAATTGATCCTTCAGGGTGTCAATTTGGGCAGTCTGGTTCTCAAGGACAAACAATTCCTTTGAGTACTAGATTACCGCCGCATGGGGGGCAGTATACCCTTTCATTTTCTCCTCCGGGAGGACAACCATACGTGAGTTCACAACAAAATTCAGGTTATGCTGGAATTACATCTAGCGGTTGGGTGCCAATACTACCTCAACAACCAAGAGTTGTATATTCGATGCAACAATGTTTACCTATGTCAAATATACCAACTATGCTGGCTATTGTGACGGTGTTGCAAGTACAAGCGTTGCTTGTTGTATGCCAACCTCAGGTTTCTCAGGTTGTAATGCAACAGCCTCTTGTTCCTACGACTCAACCACAATCACCAACTAGTGGAATGACACAGGCCCAAATGGGTACAATTACCCCTCATCTTGGTCAAACGGTCAGTATTGGACAACAGCACATGGCTTCACGACCGTGGCTAGTGCAATACCAACAACCGCAATTCCAACAAGTATACCGAGGATCTGAGCAACAAATCTTTGCAAATAGTGGGCATCCATATATTCAAAACGGTCAAAATCAACCATTCTACAATGGTTATGCCCATCAACCTTACCAAAGTTACCAGCATCAAATGCATTATGATGGTATGAAAAGACCAACTGCTCAGGCCATTCCATCCTATCCTGGGTATGCTTCGCCAAACCTGAATCAACAGTTACCCTTCGTGGCAACTTTAGAGTTACCAAATCTAAATCGGCTAACAAACGATCCAATTGCTTACGCCCCTTGGTGGCCAGCGATTCCGCATAAACTTCCGTCAGATATTCCTAAATTTAATGGAAATCCCGATGAAGACCCGTCGAATCATGTGATGACATTTCATCTGTGGCGTTCATCAAACACCCTAAACCATGATTCAATTAGGCTTCGCCTTTTTCAGAGGACGTTAACTAGTCCGGCAGCAAAGTGGTATATCGAGTTACCCAGAGCTTCGTTTGACAACTTCAGTGCCCTAGCCACAGCCTTTTTAACCCATTTTCAGTTACCGATAAGGTACGAAATGGGAACAGGACTTCTAACAAATTTCAAGCAAACGATGGCCACTCACATATCCGATCATATTCATGAGTGGTGACGTTGTCGTAGAATGGTAAAAACGTATGTTCCTTATCAGATTTTAGCTGAATGGTTTATTGAGTCATTGTTACCTTCCATTACAGAAGATGTGGCAAAAGGAGGAGTCGTCACTGAAGAGCAAGTCATTGCTCGTGCGCAATATTTATACTTGATTTATACCCAGTCTGGCACGCTCTACGATAAAATCCTTGACGCTCCCAGACCGAAATTTTCCGTTCCTCCTCCTCCTAAATCGAACAATGACTCTCATGCCGGCGATGGCGTGATTGGTATGACAGACACGAAATCGACAAAGGCTACATCTAAAAAGGTCTGTAAGATTTCCAGTCAAAATGCAAAATAAGAACTTCTCGCCTCGGAAGTAAATGTCGTCTCGACAGACAAAGGCAAAGAAACCAAGCAACCAGGAGGCAAGAAGAAAAACAAAGGGAAGAAGAAGAAACAGGAGGAATCATCACCTGAAAATTATTCTGCAAACCCTCCTGGAGATAGGAAACCAAAAAATCCATGCTTAATATGTGATGAGGATCATTGGGCAAGAGATTGTCCACATAAAGCTGAGCTTAAAAGATTCTTCAAGAATTCAAAAACCTCGATGGTATTGACTGATCCGTTTCCAAATCCAAGAACAAATCTGGTTGCTAGTGAAAATGCTTCCCCATCCCAAGTACTGATGTTGTCAGTTTTGAAACAGAAAAATGATGCTTTGATATCGACAAGGAATAAAGATTATGGGAATCCACAGTTGTCGAACAACAAGGATAAGGATCAAACTAGTAGTTCAACAACAACTTAGACAGAAGTTGCACCGCCCATCATTCCGGAGCTAACAATAAAACCGCCAAAGGGAGTAGTACACAAGTCAACATTTAATCCTCGTGCCAGAGCAACACAACATTATAACATAGTGGAAGGTCTGGCCCAATCACCATCTGCTATGTCGACACTTGAACTACTACAAAATTGCCCATCCCAAAAGTAGGATTTATTATCAGCTATAGGTGGGATAGACCCAAAGGATTCTAATCTTGTGTCCTTTAATCACAAAGGATATGATCCTCAGTTGCCAGCTCAACTAGTGTTCCTCATTCAGGTGAAAGCCCTCAACAAAACTGTTCATCGAACAATTTTTGATGAGGGGGCATCTACATGTATTATGTCGATGAGTTGCTGGAGAAATTTAGGATCTCCAACCTTGTCACGATCTTCGACGACATTAAAAGCATTTGATGGACGAACATATACCTCGTATTGTATTCTAAGTAACTTGCAAGTTGAACTAGGGGGGAAAATAGTAGAAATAGATGTCGAAGTAATGGACGGAAACCTCGATTACAACATCCTACTGGGAAGACCATGGATATATGCTATGGCTGTGGTTGTGTCGACCTACTTTAGGAAGATTGCATTTCCTTTTCAATGAGGAATTACAATCGTCGACCAACAAACATTTCTCCCCAATAGTTCCCAAGTTACAAGAAGCATTCTGATGATCCATGGAAGCCCCCATTCGCTTAACTTGCTAAAGGTTATACACGTCTATTGAAAAAGGAAGTTCCCTTCATCTGGGATTAGGTCGCGCAAGCTTCCTTTGATGCTTTAAAAGAATCCCTAATGAAAGCATCATTAATGTACGCTCCTGATTATCAAAAAGACTTTAACCTGTATCTGGCTGCAGCGGATACAACCATCGCAATGGTTTTAGTTCAAGAAGAAAACAGAATTGAACATCCTATATATTATTTGAGTAGGAACTTAAATGATACAGAGAGCAAGTATTCCTATGTTGAAAAGCTGGCTCTCGCAGCTGTTCAAGCGATACAGAGATTTCAACACTATGTCCTCTTTCGAAAAACTACCATTTTGTCAGATTGCAACCCCATGACTTATATATTGTCGCGATAGTTGCTGGGGGGAAATATTCAAAATGGATAGCAATTCTCCAATAGTTTGATCTGGAATTCGTAAAATCCAAATCAAAGAAATCCCTGGTTTTCACGAAATTACTATGCGATCTCCCATCGTCGTCCAACGATGAAACATCCGAAGAAACCATCGTGGATGAATCTTTGTTTCTGATATCTTCAAGCAATCCATGGTATGGAGATATAATCATCTATCTCCAAACCCAAAAATATAGGTCTAATACCTCTCGCTCGAAACAAAAACGTATTCGATACCAATCAAAAGACTACATGATCGTTGGTGATACACTTTACCGTCGTGGTGTCGATACAGTTCTGAGGAGGTGCCTCACCCACGAGGAGGCCTAAAAAGTCCTGAATGATTGCCATTCAGGCGCGTGTTGGGGGTATCAATCTGGTTATGCTACAGTGCAAAAATTTTACGAGTAGGATACTTTTGGCCAACAATGTTCAAAGATTGCATAATCGCAGTCAGAAGTTGTCATGCATGTCAAATTTTTGATAGTAAAACCAGAAAACCACCCGCACCTCTGCAACCGATAGTTGTTGTTGGGCCATTTGCCAAATGGGGCATTGATTTCATGACATGTAACCCCACCTCGACTAGGGGGCATGGGTATATCATAGTCACCGTAAACTATTTTACCAAATGGGCTGAGGTGATGCCTACATTAGATAACACTGGTGAAACAGCTGCCCTTTTCTTTTTCAATCATGTATTCGCCAGATTCGGCATTCCATAAGCTATAGTCACAGATCATGGATCGCATTTTCGTAATCACATGATGGTCAAATTGGCTGCCAAATTAGGGTTGTCCCATGATAGCTCTACTCCATATTACCCACAGGCCAATGGACAAGTTAAAGCAATCAACAAAGTCCTGAAGCGGATGCCGCAAAGGATGATTGGAGTCCACAAAAGGAGTTGGCACGTGATCCTGTACTCAGCTTTGTGGGCATACTAAACATCAGTAAGAAATGCAACCGGGTTTACACCTTTTCAACTGGTGTATGGCCTAGAAGCAATCTTACCAGTTCAGTGTGAAATCTCGTCCCTCAAACTCGCAGTCGACCTTCTCCCCGGAACTTCAAAAGAGGAGGCTTTTTTCTTGGAACTAATCCAATTGGATGAAACCCATCGTGATGCCACTTTGGATAACGAAGCCCATAAGAAATGAGTCAAGGCGCAGTTCGACAAAAATGTCAAACCCCATGTCTTCTCCGAAGGTGACTTGGTCTTACTTTACGACCAGGAATCTGATAAATTGGGAGCAAGTAATTTCAAGTCTTTATGGATGGGCCCCTATATTGTTAAGTGAGTGTTAGCAAAAGGAGCCTACGAGTTAATTGATTATGACAGGATTCCACTGGGGCAACCCTGTAACGAGTTGTACCTTAAGCGTTACTACGCATGATTCAGTGTGGTAACCTATATGCTTTTGTTACATTTTTGTTTTCGCTAAGAGTAATTTTTTTGGTCGAGTAATCCAGTTTTTACATTTGTCGTAGATGTCGGACCCATTGGAATCTTTTGTTGGATATGCTGACAGAGCAAATCGTAGTTCATGGAACCTATCTTCTGCGGCCTGGGCCATTTTTGATCCAAGCGGCGAGTTAGTAAGTTTCAGAGGGGTATGTATTGGTCGGTCAGCAAATAACATCGCTGAATACAGCGCGTTGATAGAACTTCTCTCTGATGCCATCACACATGGCATAATTCGACTTGCTGTCAGGCTAGACTCACAGCTCGTCATACTACAACTCACTGGTACCTACTCCGTCCGAAATCCAGCTATCTATCGTATGTTCCTAAGGGTCAAGATTTTGGAAAGACAATTTGATTTTATTCAGTATCAGCATATTTCTAAAAACTTAAACACATTAACGGACTCATTGGCAAATTATGTGTTAGATAGACATTTTCAACATTTATAAAAAGAAGCATTTCATCAGTATTTACATCAGGAACATGTAACTTAACCATAATAAAACTTCGAAAATCAAAAATATATATATAACTGTTTATGGTTTACACATAATGTTCTGTAACCAAGACAAAATTGGTCAAATGACCCAAAACTCAAAATGCTATGGGTCACCCTAGTCTAATGATGCTGGTGATAGCAAGTCACTGCTTCTGCAATCATACGTAAAATCCTAGTCCACCAACTCGGCACACCAGTAGTATGTCGATGCAACCTCAGGGGCAGCTCGTTGGTCCTCACGTCTGGAATACCAAGAGTAAGGCCCTCGACCTGATCCTGAAATGCTGAAAGAGTATCGACCACATCAAGGTCGCGAAGGATAGCCCTTCCCGCACCCTCTCCTGCTGGAGCGGCAGCTGGCACTCTCAGGCGTACTACTGGTCGAACTGGTCCAACATTTGCATGAGCACATGAGTTTTGATTAGTCCTGATAGAAGAAAGCACAAGAAAATTATAAAGAGAAATGATAAACAGAGATATGGTCAGAGAATTTACCAATAACACCCCACTGCTTGCCAGCAGGCCGTACCAAATCCAGATCACCCCAGAAATCCATACCGGCATATGGATACTCGGAAAAAACCATCTCCTGACGGTTGAACCACTCAAAAAAGGTATCAGAGAAGGAAATCTGGGACTGACCAGCATGTCTGGCTGTAAGGTCGACCCATCTCTGCATCCGTGGCTCAGTCGGTGGAGGTAAACCAAGTGAAACATACTGCGGCTGCATCAGCGGGATCTTTTCCAAGGCGAAAGCTGTCAAGATAGAACCATATCCAAAGTTCTTCAATATTCCATTTTTCACCTTGGTTAGTTGTTCTTTCATCACAGAGAGTACTGCATCACACCAGTTGAACACCTTTGGTTCAAGGCATTCCAAGGCGTACTGCATATAAGACCTGTTGGCCACGTGAAGTGCCGCACTACCAGCCAGTCTAGAAAAAGTGAATAGAATGGTCCTGAGGGACCTGTCAGTGACATCTTGGAAAATGATCTTGCCATCCTTACTTGGCTGAGATCCCTCTCTGCAATACCTGCGAATGTAATCTCTCACAGATTCACCCCCACGGGCCGAACTTGATAAGGAGATAGGGGCACCCCGCCTCGATAAGCCGGTCAAAAAATAGATGTCCACGACAGTCAAGGGGATAGATTTACCCCTAATCTAGAACACCTGGGTGGTAGGATCCCATGCGTCGAGAAAATATTGCAACAGGTTGATTTGTTGCCTCATGCAAGATATGCGGAAAAACTTGAACAGGCCACAGTTCCGCAGTGCATTTACCGTAACCGGATCATGTAAATCAAGCATGTCCTCTTCTTCATGCTCATTTTCTCACCATGTAATAGGAAGTTTTCTCCAATGAACCTCTGAAAAAACAAGAGAAGAGTCAAGATCCTGATTTGGTGAAAAACAGACAAAAATTTCCATAAAAAACTGTGCATAAATGGCCAAGCCAGCATGCATCGCACCTTTCGATGTAGAAGAGGTGCGATGGAGCCAGGGCGAGTTTTTCAAACCCCAGTGGCTCAGAAAAACCAAAAAACATGCTCAGAATGCAAAATGAAAAGGATGAAATTAAAGAGCTCAGTTTTAGCTCCTACTTGGTCCAGACGGCGGTGAGAATCGTCCACAGAATCTCCCGGAATTAGCTAGTGAAAATCAAGGGGGAAAGCACTTCCAAAGCTCCAACAAACCAAAGTTCAAATGAAATGGTAAAATGAGAGGTAAAAAGCACTTTTAAATTACTTTTCACGTAATTCAAGTAAAATATTAATGTTTTAACTCATTTTTCAAACATATATTGTTCGTTTCTAACTAGTTTGATGAAGAAAGTGAGCAAGCAGTACAACCTTTGAAAGAACAAAGTTGTCATTGGTAAAATCAAGACAATTAATGACCATTATATCAAGCAGTTTTAACGCGGAATTCAAGCTCGTTAGAAAATAAACATAAGCAATGAGAAAATGTTCCCCCAGAGTTTAAGCTCATTAAAAAATGAACCATTTTTAGGTAAATAACCATTGTGAATGTATTACCATCAGCCTTTGAAACCTTGGTCGTGTTTTCATCATCACCTCCACTCTGTATTGGCCAATCATTCACCTCCATTTGATTGTTTACCCTTTTTGAGGAACAACTGCAAAGAGTGATCCTGTTAGCCATCCTTGTGACACTTGTTAAGAAATTTACCCAAGAACACAAATTAATTACTGAGAATTACTGAGAGAAATAAATATAAACATTAACCAGCAACAACCATAAACACATAAACGCACATGTTTATCTGGGAAAACCCCAAATCCGGGAAAAACCCAATCATAATGAAATTTCATTATCCTTGGCCAAAACCCTAGCCAATCCGGCAAAGTGAGCCATCACTGCTCACCTCCAGGCCCATACATTACAAGGGAGTCCTTCCAGCCTTTTATAGGCTCCATTACATATAATACCATGGGCATAATACCATGGGTGCACAATACCATGTGCCCCAAAACCATCACTGTTTAACCTGGTCAACTTTGACTCTATCCTGAGTCAAGTTTACCTAACAATTCCCCCCTTAAACTTGACTTGGGGTTCCTTGACTAACTCCAGCCAAACTTGCTAAGTGAGACAATCCCGCTCACTCTAGCCCTTACCCCCCCCAGAGTTTTTACCCGGGGTATTGTTAACCCGACATCCCCCTTATCACCTAGGTCTAACTCAGACTTTACCAGTGATCACCAAGGGGTACACATGCCTTACTAGGTCTTACAGTAGTATGCCCATTTACATGCAATAAGTTTGACTTCATTAATTTATTTATTTATTTTTTATTTTTTGTCTATTGATGATGTTATTCTGACCCATCCTCTCTCAATTTTATTTACTCCTTGTGCTACTCTCATCCACGCCCATGCAATTTCCATCCATAACTGCACTTTTTCCGCTACAACAACTCTTCTCATTCATTTTGATTTGTGAGTTGTTGCCGCTTTGGTTTCCTCCATTTTTCTATCTATTTGTGTTCCCTCCATAAGGTGCGAGGGCATATTCCCCTTTAATATCGTCCATAAAATCCACATATTGACACCATGTTGTGCTCCAGGAATGGCTCTCCTCACGTTGTCTGTAAACGATCTTCTCCCCCTCGGACGTTGCCTTCGCTTCTCTGAAACTCAGGGCTTTGAACTCCATTGCGGACCAGGACAAGATTGCCCTGCTACAATACCACGCGCTGCCCAGCTACTACACCTTCGGGCAGTTTCAGACGGTGAGCAACCCGGTGAGAACCATGGCATCCGGTAACAGTGGATCCTTCGGCGTCAACGTCACCGCATTCAACAACAGCGTCAATGTGTCCACAGGCCTCGTCAACACTCCTGTCAACGGCGCAGTTTATTCTCAAAGCCCCATCGCCGTCTACCAGGTCGACAAGGTGCTCCTGCCGGAAGAAATCTTCGGCGTCAAGCCTCTGGCCGCAGCTCCGACTCCTGAACCCGATGCTCCTGTCTCCTCTCCGATTTCCTCTCCCCGTCCTCTAGGCAATGCAGGCACATGTGATCGTTCTTGTTTTCATTGGACACCGATGACTTTCTCCTCTGAGAAGAAGCAACGCTGGGAAACGTGATCCATGAAGGCGCACGGAGCTCCGAATCATTAGATCCCGAAGACCTTCTATGCAATCGGCTGCTGCCCAAAATGACTTCGGTGGGGAGAATCGGCTGGTCGTCGCAGGGCGTCCCCATGAGCAACGCTAGTTCTCGTTCGAGCTCCGTTGTCACTTTTTCCATGGAGGGGCGCTCCTTGCCGCGCATTCTGACGCACCGGCAGGCCACGCAGGCTATTTTGTACAGTGCCTCGTAGTTCAGGGGCGGCTCCAATGTGGGATCTAGGATGGTCGAGATGTCATTGGCTTTGATTAGCGGCACCGCCCACTCGACTACGTTGCCCTCCTCGTATTGCAGATCGATGGCCTATAAACCCCTGGCATCAAAGAATCTGAAGCCAATATTTGGCTTCGATACCAATTGTTAAGAAATTTACCCAAGAACACAAATTAATTACTGAGAGAAATAAATATAAACATTAACCAGCAGCAACCATAAACACATAAACACACATGTTTATCTGGGAAAACCCCAAATCCGGGGAAAAACCCAATCATAATGAAATTTCATTATCCTTGGCCAAAACCCTGGCCAATCCGGCCAAGTGAGCCATCACCGCTCACCTCCAGGCCCATACATTACAAGGGAGTCCTTCCAGCCTTTTATAGGCTCCATTACATATAATACCACGGGCAGAATACCATGGGTGCACAATACCATGTGCCCCAAAACCATCACTGTTTAACCTGGTCAACTTTGACTCTATCCTGAGTCAAGTTTACCTAACAACACTGCCGTGATTGGAAAATTCCAAACCTTACCTGGAATCAGCTGCTACCCGAATTTATCACTCGTTCCTCAAAAAACGAGTCTCCTTTAAGCTCTTTTCAACTGACTCGTAAAATATGAAAAGATTGCCGAGCTATTGGCCTTTCCAGCTCGTTAAAGGGACCGGAAGTGCTATCCCTCCTTTAGATTTTAATCTTTTTTGGACTTGAGGGATTATTACACAAAAATATCGAGCGCTTGTTTTGTTCGGCTCGTTAAAAGTACCGAAAATTCATCCCTTTTGTATTGTTTTATACTTTTTCGGACTCAAGGGATTATATGACAAAAAAGGATTATTGGAGTTTTCTTTATGTCCCTTTTTCAGACTCTCTAAAATTGAAAAGGACTGAGTTATCCTTGTCGTTAAACTCGTTAAAACCGAATAGTGACAAACTTGTCCATGCAGACAAGAACGAGTTTCACTATCGCTAGGCTCGTTAAAACATAGCGATGGGTTTGCTCAAAGGGAAAATTATAGAGAAATCATATGTTATCCTCCTCAAGCTTGACAAAAATAAAGAGGTACTGGTCAGCAATGACTGGGGAAAAATTGGGAAGAAAACTTGAAGAAACTTTATTGGTAGCAAGTCGCTCTTGAACATGACACTTTCACTCCGCATCCGAGTCGGGTTGGGTTGTTCCATTCACTGGTCACATCACCATGGTTCCATCACACCATCCATATTTGGGGTTAATACTACCGATCCATCATGTCAGTGTCGCCGATATGTTCAAGAGAAGTCGCTCAGAGAATTCACCTATGTCTCACCCACTGCAATACATTTACGCTCCATTCTTTCATGACCGCCACCCTGAACCTTATATCACCAGATCATTTTCACCTCCATTAAAATCATTTGCTCTGTTCCGTGTCATTGATGTGGGATTCACTAAGGCCCTCCTATGATGGATCACTTCTTGTCGACATCAGCTCATTATCCAAGAAGTCGATCTAGGAACAACCCTTTCAGTACTTTGAAGCTTGCATGCCTCAATGGCAAGTTTCTAACTTCCGACGACAGGTTTACATCAATGGCCTTCGACCAAAAGATTTTGCGTGGTGTTCGACACCAAGTCCCTCATTCACACCATGTGAATTGTACTGTAGTACCTTGAGGGTCATCATCATTATCGGTGATTCCTCTCACACCTGTTAATAGCTTACATCATTGGCTGGTAATCAGGCGATGTCTTTCCATGTTCAACTCCAGAACATCTCCCACATGGATCGACTTGTACTTTGAGTGAAGATCGAACGAGATTGAAGACCCCGGATCTAGTTTCATCCATCCGGGCTGTGATATATATTCAGGAAAATAAAGACATCAAATGTACATCATTATCACACAGATAATCATCCAACCTAAGGGATGATGGCTCTACCAGAATCATTAGTCTACACTCAGACGATTGTCTGTCCTATGTACATGAAAATGAATTTATAAAGTTGAGCATGGGAATGCCCGCCTCGGCTAGATCATGAAAATATTATGAAGATAATGTATTGTATTGTATCTTATTACGGGTCTCCTTCCAGCTTGAAAGAACTTCAGATCCTCATGATAAAGCATTTCACCCGACATCAACAGATTAATGACCTCATGCTTTAGGGGACAATTTTTATAGACATTTTTGGGCACTGTAACCCAAATCATAAATGTCCATAAACCAAGGGCTCTTAAGTCCCTAAAAGTGTTGTTCCAACCTCTAAAAGAACAAGGTCAACTGATTACATCTTCTCCCAGAAGTTCTCCATGAAATATTGGTCAGAACTAGTCAAAACTGGACCATCTCACCTGCTCCATGGTCAAAGTGCACTACATCCCACCTAAATATACACAGGAGGTGCGATGCATCTTGAAAATCCCTTCTATGGGGTGTGATGGGTGAGAGTGGACAAATGGCAGGGTCAATCTGCAAGGTGGAGGATCATGGAATCTTCTAGAAACTTCTCCTGTGACACTTGCCTCCCTGCATTTGCCCAGGGATGAGTAAGAGATCATCAATCTCCAAGTGGAATCAAGAACTAGTAGAGAGAGGACACTAATCAACTCTCAAAAGCAGACTCACCCCCCTTGCAAACATCTATATATGGATCCCTCATCCCAGAGATCCAGGGGATGGAATTTTGTATCTTGTAAGGAAGTTCTGCTGGTTTCTTGGTGCAATATCATAGTGTTGGGTGATCTAAGCTTTTCATGAGGTGAAGAAGGGCTTTCTTGCTGAGAGGATGATTCTAGGTCAGAACAATTGGTTGTAATCCTCTTTGCTCTTTCTTGATTATCAATAAAGCTATTCAAGTTTTCTTCCACATTCTTGTATGATTGATGTTATATGCATTTGTGTGGTCCATATATATCTGATTGTATATTGTTTATGATAATAGATCTATGTTCTTGGATAGTGTTATGCTGCTTTGATTCTACAGGTGCTCTTTGAAGCTGGGTAAACGAGGAAGCGAGTGGCAAAGATCTATCAGAAGGGAGAGGAATCAAGCAAGGAACCAAGCGCAAGACAGAGGTTGGTCTCCTTATTCCCCTCTTATCTATTTCTCATAAAGGAAAACGAAAGCAGTTTTAGTTTGTTTGTTTCTAAGGTAGCTACCAACCGTAGTGGGACTAGAAGCTCTGCATAGACACTAGATTTCTCAATAACAAGGAGGAAAATGAAGGAAAATAATGGAAAATGAAGAAAATAGAGGCATAATTGATAAAAAGGCTTTTGAGCATCAGTTGGTACCTTTTGTCAGTTAAATTTTGCAGCTCTCTTATTATTATCTCTCTCTCTCACTCTTGGACACTTAGAATCTTCTTGGAGCACTTTAGTATTGGATCGAGAAAGGCAAAGAACGCGAGAAGAAGGAAGGAGCAAGCAAGGAAGAGCAGGAACAAGCATATACAGTAGGATTCTTTGCAGGTATTGATTTTCATGTGTGTTTTCCTTGTTATATTTGTCATACATGGTATTTCATGTGGTTCTTTGTTGTTATAACATGGGTTTTTCTAGGTGTGACAGTGTTTTCAACCTAACCTTTCCATTTATGGACAACCATGGTGTGATGGGATTCTCAAGTTTCGATTGAGTTGGATTTCTAGATGGATTCGAAGTTGAGTATGGTGGATGTCTGAATAATAGAACACATGGCCTAGTAACCCCTGAACCGGACTATGGGTTGTGGTAAAGCTGGATTTTGTGTTGCCTCGATGGGCCTAGGAATCCTCGACTGGTGAATGACGGGATTTACGATAAGCATAGAGGTGGGTTCTCTCCATTAGGCCTAGTACTCCCGGGATGGGATATGTGGTAAAGCCTGGAGAGTGGGTCTCGTTTTAGGGCCTAGTGATATGGTGTGGATTGCGCTAAAACCTGAGAGACTAGGAGACAGGAAAATTCCTGATGGTGTAGGTGGAGAAACCCAGTGGCATCCAATATTTTTTAGCCTAGTTATCTAGTGGAGATCATGGTAAAGCTTGTTGTTACGTGTTATTGTTTGGCTTACTGATCTTGATGGATTATGGTAAAGCCTGGTTTCTATGGACGAGGGTGAGGTGGTGTAGTCTCGAGATGCCATGGTTGGTTCTTTTGGTTTGAGTCTCACATTCATCCCTGGAATATGGCACAGGGGTGAATGGTTGAAGAGAGAATTGGCTCAGCCATTCTATGGCTAGGTGGAACATGGTAGTCCAACCCCGGGTTGGCTTTTCAATTCAATAATAAGAGGTTCTTTCCTTGACATATTATGTGCAAATGTATTGGTTTTTATGCGTATTCTATGGCTGATGTATCCTTGGTATTTCTGTTGTTATTATGTTGGTTATAAGCATGTATTATGACAGTGATGAAGTATGGCTCTCCTTATGTTTTGATTTGTAAATAAATGAATAATGTATCTATGACCTAATAGGTGACAATACAGGTAATTAAATAAGGGAACAATGCTTCTTAGCTATTCTCAGATAAGTATGAGACCCTATGCTCAACTCGGTTGTTTAGACCTGTAGATTACATATTTGTGACATGTTTGAATAAATTCCTGTCATGGCTAGTAGGGGTACAGTCTAGACCTTCTCATTTTTTTGCAAATGCATCATTCTTATGTTGTGTAAATTAATTTCCGAAAGTTTCAATGAGTTTTTGGCAACGACCTGGGCTCTGGGCCTAAAAAATTGGCACAAATCCCTAAGTCGTAGGCACAAGTTTGAGGAGAAAATTCCCCAGACGCATGTATAACCATTTTGTGGGAGTGTCTAAAGCCTCTTGGATGCATGCTTGTCCATATCAAATGGTCTCAAGGGTTTAATGGCATAAAAATTTAAATGGTCTCAGGGGTTGGTTACCTGAGTGGTTGGGTTGGCTCTTGGGAGTTTTGTTGCTGATGTGGAAGGTTTGTGTGGTGTTTCTCCATCGATTTTGCTTCATTAAGGTCACCTAGGAGGTTGAATCCCATTATAGTGGCCTCTCGTTGTACATTTACCCTGGTTGGTTGGTTACTTGGGTATATGTGGGAGGAGGGTGTTACAGGATGTCAATGATTCAACCTATTATATGTGGCTAAGCCTATTCCTCATGTGAATGATGCATCTTTATGTCCATTCGAATAAAAATTATCTCCCTTCTACTTGCCACCCCTTATTATTTGGTTAAGTTTTTGAGTTATGAAAGAGTGTTTTTATGTACTCAAAATCATTCCAAATTTACAATCACTTGAAATGTTCAAATCCAAGTTTAACATGAACATAAAACCAATATCTCACTACTAAAATACACGCCCATGTGATTATTATAGCATATTACACTAGCATAAATTAAATGGCTAGTAGACACCAATGTGTCAATCCATAATAAGTAATAATACCCATGATACATCTCACATTTGCCAAATTATATATATAACGTTATTTTAAATTATTATTATTCTTTGCCAAATTATATATATAACGTTATTTTAAATTATTATTATTATTATTATTATAAGTTAAATGATGGAATGGAAGGGAATCAACTCACAGAGAGGATGGAGCTCTGAAACCCTCCGTGAATAGTGCCTGACATAGGCTAGGGTTTGACTGCAGTAATTTTTTACTACACCCTCCTTTTGCTTTCGATCAACTCCGACCCATCCCTGTTGTTGTACCTTCCTGACGTCATTCTTTGCATATCCCATTCAAAGATTTGAGTTTTACTCTTGTGACCCCATCATTCTCCTCACCACCTTCCCTTATCTGTAGTCGGTCACCTTCAGCGACGATTATCACTTATGGCAGCATCTGGCGCGTAACACCCTAAACGGTTATGGATTTGGACTTAGTTGATTTCTCTGAAGACCCTCTTGAGGATGCCTCCATCTGGGCATCCACCCACCCGAACACGGAAGGACTACTCCCCTTCAGTAGTGAATTGTCGGATGTTATCGCTCCCTTACCCTCGATCTCGAGGCCCTCATGTTTGGTTGTAACCCTACCTGCGGTCCCTCCCTCATGGCCGGTCTCTGCTACCCATCCCCCATCATCGTCCTCCCTACAATTTGTGGCCCATTGCATAGGGCCGGACCTCGCCACTTTCTCCTCGGGCTACCCACCTTTCCCTCCATCCGCCGGATCCCATTTCCCTTCATCATCTCCCCTTGGCGAACCCTCGGTCATTGCTCAGGATACCCCTCTCTCGATACTGTTATCATCTCTCCTCTATGGTAGCTTCATGAACATACCTCCTCTCTCGGATTCTTTCCCCTCTGAGCCTAGTCTGAACCCCCCAAACCCTCAACCAAGCCCTCATCACAGCAAACCACAAGAGGATGCCACCGACGCAGGCCACAAGCCAGGCAAATGGAAGAAGTATGTCAAATCTAGGGCACAAGACATAATTATCAACCTAGGAGAAGATATACAGTGGGGAGAGACCATGGATATAGTCGATCGAGTTTTGGTTGGTAGGGTTCGGGGGAGAAGCTACATTGCGTCACGGCTAAAGAAATGGACAGCAAAAGTATGGGGGCAACACTTGGCGGAGCTTCCCTTTGTACAAACATTTGTCCACGGATGGTTTGCATTGTGATTCACCAGAGATGAGCATACAAATTGGGTCTTATCATCTTTCTAGCACATTGAACAGGCCCCTGTGCTTCTTAGGTGATGGAACCCTCTCTTTGACCCTGAGAGGGAGCAATTAGGAGTTGGGCCACTATGGGTCTGTCTCCCAGGTCTGACATTACATTTTTGGTCTGAGGACATCTTCAGGCACATTGGGAACTATTTGGGTACCTATCTAGAGTATGATAAGTTATACCTCTCCATAGGAATTATGGCATATGCGAGGATTTTGATTCCTCTAGATACCAGGGAAGGGTTGGAGGAACACATCACATTGTGATGGAGAAATTTCACTCAGACATAGATCCTCGACTATGAGGGGGTCCCTTTTAGGTGTAGGAGATGCCATAATGTGGGTCACTTATTCAGGGACTTCCCAATGAACGAAAAATCAAGAGTAGCGGAAAAGGGAAAGACAATCCCTTCAAAGGATACTTAGGCACTAGAAAACCACACCTCTTTTGAATCCACTATGGAACACTCTGCCCCTGAAGCAGCAGTGGAAACATCAGCCAAGGAGCCTCCAAAGAAGCATGTCAAAGCACCATATCGGCCTCCCTCTCCTTCTTTGACCAGCGAAAGGGCAGCAACGGAGGCTGTGCTATCTTCGGCTTTATCTTCGGTGATTCATCAGGTCTCTACTTTGATACCCCCAACCCCCATTACATTGGCATGTTCTCTACACCCCCCCCCCCCCCCTTTCCCTTTTTCTCATGTACTCCCCCATCTTTTCCGGAGACAACCCCATCTAAATCCTCTGATTTTGATCAAGGGTCTCTATCCCATAGATACTCTCTCCGATCCCTATCATGATCACTGCTTCTTGACTCCATAGGAATTGGTCTGGTATCTCCCCCCATCCCCTCGAAGCCAACAAGAGGCAAACTTTCCTCCCTATCCAAATCCAAGTTTCAGGCAAGGGAGGAGATTGCCTCAGGGTGACAACTTGCAATTAACCGAGTTTAGAGAGCACAGAACACCCTGGGCACATCTCCCCTATGAAGCTATTATCCTTTAACTATCAAGGGTTAACTAGCCCTAAGAAGAAACTAACTCTTTGTAGACTTCTATGGATTGAACATGTAGATGTCATATTCCTACAAGAAACACTGGGTCTTGCTGAAGTTATCTCTCACCTACTAGAATCCATGCTTCCTAGTTGGTCTTTTCAAGCCCTCAATGTCAATGGCCGCTTGGGAGGCGTTATTATGGGTTTCAACTCTCGAACTATCAGAATTTGTAACATATGGGGTGGCATTGGTCACGTCGAAGTTGATATTTTCTCATCTAGGTTGGGCACCAACATCAGACTTATCAATGTATATGGGCCATGTCAACACCGTGGAGAATTCTGGGAACAATTATTGAACTCCAATCTTCTACAAAGGGACAACATTATCCTTGGAGGGGACCTAAACTTCTCTATTGGCTTCTTGGAATCATGGGGACAGCATGCCCAAGTTGACCCCCTATCTACTTATTTTGAGAATATTGTGGAGAATCATAGTCTTATTGATATCCCATCTGCCAAAATACAACCTACTTGGAGGAACAAAAGGATTGGAGAAGACAGTCTCGCTAGAAGACTCGACCTCCTTCTCATCAAGGAGCAACTATTAGGTATGGGCTACAACTACAAACGATGGTTCGAGTCAAGAGGCATATCAAACCATTTGCCGATATACCTTGAAATATGAGGAGGACTGAACAAAGCAAAAGCCTCTTTCAAATTCAACTCCACATGGTTGAAGGATGCAGCCTATACTTGATTGGTAACTGAATTCTAGAAGACCCACCCTCTTGCTGCTGGTGGGAATATAGTTGAAGGTTTTGCACATACCCTTAAAGAGTTGAAGAGACTATCTAAAATTTGGGCTCGCAACAAGAGATAACAGGATGATCAAAGCCTAATGGACATTGAAACATAGATCTTGGCCTTGGAAAATGAACAAGGGGGGGTCTTCACCTCAAATGAACAGAAGGAAAATATCGCTACCTTAATATCTAAGAGAGGTTCAATTATAAAGGATCGGGAAGAAACCTAGAGGCTAAGGAGCAGAGCAATATGGTTGTTGGAAGGAGATGATAATACAAAAATGGTCTAAAATCTATCAACTCCATTTGGAAACTAACAAATGAGCAAGGAAATACTGTAAACACCTTCTAGCAATTAGCTTCCCTGGCCACATCCCACTTCAAGCAGATCTTAAAGGTACCTCCCAATGTCACTCTAGCAGAAGTCATCTGAGTGGCACAACTATTTCCTCGATTTGTGGATCAGGAGGGTACCATGGAGCTAAACAGGGAGGTCACAATGGGGGAACTTGAGGCTACCTTGAAATGGTTCAAGCGCGACAAGAGCCCGGGACTAGATGGGTGGCCGATGGAGTTCTATATAGCATTTTTTGACATCTTTGGAGAATATATTTTCAAGGTCATTGAAGATTGTTGGATCTCTAGAAGAATGTAAGAGGCCTTCAATTCCACTTTCATCACCCTCATCCCCAAATCATACATCCATGTCTCCTTTGATGATTTCCACCCCATCTCCCTATGCAACTATATCTACAAAATCATTGCTAATCGCCTCCGACCCATCCTATCCACTCACATATCTTCTAAAAATATTGCATTTCTCCAAGATAGATAGATACATGAAGCGGTTGGTACTGCACAGGAAGTGATGCACTCTATACAGACGAAGAAGATGAAAGGTATGATCTTAAAGGTAGATCGTCAAAAGCTTTTGATCGAGTAAGTTGGTTATACCTCAAAATGTTTCTAACTAATCTAGGCTTCCTTTAGTTTCCTTGTCAATGGAGCAGCTTCGCCTTTCTTCCACTATGAAATAGGTCTCAAGCAGGGGTGTGCTCTATCCCCATTACTTTTCTTACTTATCATGGAGGGGCTTAGCAGACTCATTAAAGAAGAGCATAGCAGGGGACAACTTAATGGAATCAGGATCACTGACAAATGAATTCTGACTCAGTTACTCTTCGTGGATGATGTTCTGATCTTCCTCAATGGTGGTATTGGGGATCTAACTATCTTATAGAACACCATCACCCTATTTCAAACTGCTACAGGTATGGTCATCAAGAATACTAAATCCACTATTACAGCCACTGGATGTTCCCTTCATGAGACTTAGTATGCACTCCACATATTCCCTTTCACCCTTCTGCAGATGGAGGATGGCCTTAGATACCTGGAGTATAGGCTGAAACCCCACACCTACAAGATAGCAAACTGGACATGGTTAATCTCCAAGATGGAAAGAAGGTTCAACATCTGGTATCATAAGTACCTCTCCAGAGTAGGAATACTTGTACTCATCAAAGTTTTTCTTGAAGCCACCACGGTATATTGGATGTCACTGTTGGAAATAATACTGAGAGGGGGGGTGAATCAGTATTATCAGAACTATAAAACTTTTTCAATGCTCAGAAACATATACGCTACTTTCGTTAAGTGAACCAGCGTGTACACGCAACTGTGTATAAAGAAAACAGCGTATAACCAGAAATCTTATATTTCAGTCAGTTTATCTTCAGTTAAGTGCATAAGGACATTATTCACCATATTAAGAGTAAACAGATGCAGTAGAACAGATCACACAAAAACCACACACATGAACACCATGATATAAGGTGGAAACCCAATGTGGGTGAAAACTACCTGCTGCAAGTCGTCTCTATCTTTCTTTAATATGAAACTTCAGTTTACAATCTTTTTGTACTGGTGCAGCCTTATACCAGTACACAGGCAACAACCTGCAGAAGGCTACAACCTTCTCTCATTCTCCAAACTTCCTTGGAAGGGAGCTCCAACCCCCTTTGCTCTTGTACTAGCCAAGATACTAGTACGTAGGTGCTGGCCTACAATCTTCTTTCTTTCAGGTATCACTTTTCATACATTTTCAGACTGGATATTCCTGAAGCACAACATTACAATCTGAAGACCACAATTCATTCAACTTTCACAACAGATCATTGAAGCACAAAACATCCAATACTAGCATCATCAATCACTGAACCACTGAAACCCTGTCAAACACCAATTACCAGAACACAGAGCAGACTACAGGACTCTACAATAACAGTCAGATCCAACTGTAAACCCAAAAATCAAGCTCCAAAAGATATACGCTACTTCAATGAGAGAAACCCACGTATACACGCTCTTTTACCGAAGCCAACCTGCGTACAGATCTAAAAATAAATTCTCTCAACTTGCAGTTGTACCAGACATCAGTTAGACCTAGAACATAACATTGCATCAGTATGCAGATCTAGAAATACGCATAATCAACCATATCATAATAGTACATTTCAAATCATTAGATCCCGATCTATCCTTAGATCTAGTCTTCCATCAACCGAAGTGATCTCTCCTTAGCTTAGATCAAGCAACCCAGAACCTGCATACCAGATCTCTTTCTTTTCAGACATTCAAGCCCTTTCAAAAGATGATTTTGCCTAATGATCTTCTTCTCCTTATATAGTCTTAGGCCTTGCTCAATACCAAGGGCCAAACCATAGGAATCCAATACCATCAACTTAGAAACTAGGGATCAACACGTCTGTCGAGATACTTTGGTCCAAATACATAGGCTCGGGTACCG
This sequence comes from Pinus tabuliformis, assembly GCA_031772625.1. Lineage (NCBI taxonomy): Eukaryota > Viridiplantae > Streptophyta > Pinopsida > Pinales > Pinaceae > Pinus > Pinus tabuliformis. The sequence continues at coordinate 1,084,085,599 of CM062815.1, read as the reverse complement.
AGGACTAACTACCACGGACGAAAGGGAAGCTTCCCGACATATACGCCTTTTTCTGTTCATGTATATGCGTGTATACGCGCCTTAGTATATAGCTCTCCTGCGTATATGCTACTTTTTATGCAGATCACTTGCATGTATACGCAACTTAGACTTAATTAACCTGCGTATATGAGATTTTTCTACATTCTGTTAATCTGAACGGAGATCTGTCATCAAAGAGAGTTTCCATCAAGGACAACACCTGTATCATAGCGCCACACCTGTGCCAAAATGCCAACAATCTCCCCCTTTGGACTTGATGGCAACCTCAAGATCCTTAGAATCATTCTCCCCCTTTGTCATCAAGGGCAAAGGGCTGTGCTCCCCCTGAGTACATGCTGATACCTCTGCTTGGCTGTGCTGAAACATGCTCCCCCTGACTGTAGGCCAGATCTGCAAAAGATGTTTTTCGACAAGAACCAAGACTTATACACCATAAGGGACCTTCCTATCACCAAAAGACTCAATACATACATCCATACTCCCTACCAAGAGGGGACACATCAAAAACAACCAATTATATTACATCATTCATCCCAGGTAGTGGGGAAACCAACATAGGCCGTTACATGACCTTAACACCATAAAAGAGATATCATAAAAGAGATACATGACATAGAGACAACAGATCTAGACCAAGACTTATGAAAGTCACCAGCAGCATCTGATAAACATCTTTTAGATCAGCAACCAGGATTTCTTTCTGAGCTCCTTCTCCTGAAACCAACAACCAAAACATCTAAATGCCAACAATGCTTTATGAGACTTTTAAGCTGCTCCCCCTGAACCTGTGCCTGCTGCACCTCCTGAAACTGTGTCTGAAGAATTCTGACATACCCACCTCAGACCTTTTCAAACCAGAGTTTGCCCTTGCTGTTCAGAACTCCATATACGCGATTTATCCTACATAAACCTGCGTATATACGCTGATATTCCTTACGTAACTTGCGTATACCAACTTTTCTGTAGAACAGACAATCTTTAACAGTAGGATGAAGCATCAACTACTCCCAGCTTTTGTCTGAGATATTCAAAAGTTTCCCTGGGCAGTGGTTTTGTGAGAATATCAGCAACTTGTTCCTTAGAGGGAACATACTCCAACTTGACCTTCTGCTCAAGCACTTGTTCTCGAAGAAAATGGTACTTGATTGGTATGTGCTTGGTCTTTGAGTGCATGACTGGATTCTTTGAAATGCTGATTGCACTTGTATTATCACATAAGATAGAGCCTGGTGGAGTGCAAGTGATTTGAAAGTCCTGCAAGGTCTGCATCATCCAAAGAAGTTGTGTGCAACAAGATGCCGCAGCCACATATTCTGCTTCAGCTATAGATTATTTGGAACCCATGAAGAAAGCACCACCACTTGTGCTTTTCCTATCATCCACACTTCCAGCCCAATCTGCATCTGTGTAAGCATGAAGAGTGAGATCTGTATTTCTAGGATACCATAAGCCATAGTTTTGGGTCCCTTGAAGATACTTGAAGATTCTTTTGACTGCCTGAAGATGAGTTTCCTTTGGGTTGGCTTGAAATCTTCCAACAATTCCCACTGCATGTGTAATATCTGGTCAGGTACCTGTCAAATAAAGCAAACTCCCAATCATGGATCTATAAGTGGGTTGGTGAACTGCTGCTGATTCATCATTTGCACTGAGGCTGCATCCTGTAACCATGGGTGTACATACTGGCTTTGACTCTTCCATGCCATACTTCTTCAAGATCTGTTTGAGGTATTTGGTTTGAGACAAGAAGATACCTCCTTCATTTTGTTGAATTTGCAATCCAAGAAAATATGTCAATTCTCCAAGAAGTGACATTTCGAATTCTTTCTGCATAACCGAGGCAAAGTTTTGACTCATAGTCTCTTCATTGCTACCAAAGATAATATCATCTACATAAACAACAAGAATTAGCAATTTGTTATTTTCAACTTTTATATAGAGATTGCTATCTGCTGATCCTTTTGAAAAGCCTTGTTGGTGAAGATATTTGTCCAACCGATAGTACCAAGCCCTTGGAGCTTGTTTGAGTCCATAGAGAGCCTTTTTCAATCTGCATACAAGGTTTGGATCATTCCCAAGAATGAAACCATCTGGTTGCTCAATATATACTTCTTCTTCTAAGTCTCCATTCAGAAAGGTTGATTTCACGTCCATTTGAAATACCTTGAAGTTTTGAAATCTTGAGAGAGCAAGGAACATTCGGATGGCCTCAAGTCTTGCCACAGGAGCAAAGGTCTCTTCAAAATCTATTCCTTCTTGCTGTGCATACCCTTTACAAACAAGTATGGCCTTGTTCCTAATTACTTCTCCATTTTCATTCAATTTATTCTTGAAGACCCATTTTGTTCCTATTACATTCTTATCTTTTGGTCTAGGAACTAATTCCCAAGTGTTGTTCTTTTCGATCTGCTCAAGTTCTTCATCCATTGCTTTGACCCAACATTCATCTTTGCATGCCTCTTTCACATTTTGTGGTTCAGTGGAGGAGAGTAATGCCAAGTAGCTTGAAGCTTCTGCAAGTGTCCTTCTTGTTTGTACTCCTGCTTCTTTCTGTCCTACAATCTGAGATTCCGGATGATTCTTTTGAACATATCTGGATGGAGTCTTCTCTTCTATTCTTGTCTGCTCTTCTGGTTCTTCTTGAGGTTCTTCTTCTTCTTGAGGTTCTTCTTCTTCATCATTCCGTCTTTGAGGGTAGCCTTCATCTTCTTCAATGTCCTCATGATGAACTTGCCTAGGAATATACCCCTTCTCATCAACCACTACATCAATGCTGTCAACAATTTTGCCAAGTCTTTTATTATAGCACTTGTATGCTTTGCTATGTGGAGAATAACCAAGAAGAATGCCCTCATCTGCTCTTGGTTCAAGTTTGCCAAGTTGCTCATCAGTATTCTTAATATAACATTTGCTCCCAAAGATTTTGAAGTGCTTCACCGAAGGAGTCTCACCACTCCAAAGCTCATGAGGAGTTTGAGTGCTGTTTACTCGGACATTTGTTTTGTTAAGAATAATAACCGCAGCATGTGCAGCTTCACCCCAGAAGGTTGCGGGAGTACCTGATTCATCAAGCATAGCACGAGCCATTTGTTGGATTGTTCTGTTCATTCTTTCCACAACCCCATTTTGCTGAGGAGTTCTAGCTGTAGAGAATTCTCTTCTTATCCCATGTTCTTCACAGAAATCGAAAAATTCGTTTGAGGTAAACTCCCCACCTCTGTCAGATCTGAGGCACTTAATTTTGTGCCCTGATTCATTTTCAACCAAGGCTTTGAAGGATTTGAATTTTTCGAATGCTTCATCTTTGTGCTTCATGAGCCCTAACCAAACAAATCTGGAGAAATCATCAATGAATAATATCAGATATTCTTCTCCTCGAGGTGTCCTCTTCCTAAATGGACCACATACATCTGTATGGACTAGCTCGAGAGGCATGCTAGCTGATCCTTCCTTCTCTGGAAAGTTAGTTCTGGTTTGCTTTCCAAACTGACAAGATTTGCATATGGTATTGTCTGGAATTTTGATATCTGGAAGACCACGAACTGCCTGATATTTGCATGCTTTCCTTATTTGTGAAAAGCTTAGATGCCCCAACCTCTGATGCCATAACCAATGTTCATCATCCTTGCTTAAGTAGCATTGTTGTCTTTCCTCAAAGATATATAGATTATTTGGAGTCCTTTTTCCTTTGATCACTGTTTTACCTGTATCAAGATCGCGAACACAACATCCATTTGATCTAAATATTACCTCCGTTCCTTGATCGCACATCTGACTGACACTCAGAAGATTATGCTTCAATCCATCAACATATAAAACATTTCCTGCTTTGACCTCCTCTTTCAACGGAGCAACACCTTTTCCTTTTATGGCTGCAGAGATATCGTTCCTGAAGGAAACTTTCTTCCCCTTTTCTAATGCGGTATATGACTCAAGCTTTTCTTTGTCCCCTGTCATATGCTTCGAACATCTGCTGTCAATGTACCATAGACTTTCTTGACCTTCTGCATAAAAGGCTATCCCACATCTTTCTGGTTGTGATTCTTTTATTCTCCATGTTCTAACATTTGAGGTTTGTTCCTTCTGAGTTGTCTTCCGGAACCTGCTCCTGCATTCAGAGTATTCATGACCAAAGTTATTACAAATAGAGCATTCAACTTCATTTTCAAGAACCGAAAAGTTGTTATAAGTCCTTTTCATGGTTCCAGTCATTCTCCCTTGTTTTTGAGCTTCTCTAGTCATGATCGTTTTGTAGGCAACACATTGAGCTGCTTTGTGACCGAAGTTATGGCAAGAAAAGCATTGGCCATTAAAGAAACTTCTACGATAATCAGATCTATCGTCCAACCGATTGTAGCTTCTATTCATTCTTGGAGCAAATTGGGAAGATTTTACCTGTGGCTGATTGTAGCTTCTGTTTAAGGCAGTTTGTCCCCGAATTTCTTGATGGTCTTTATTTGTTCTTGAGGTAAACTGTCCCTGATTCACCTGATGACTTTTATTTGGCCTTTGCTCGCTTCTCCTTGCTGCATCAAGATAACTTTTAGAGGTAGAGGCTTGAGATGTTTCTCCATTATATCCAAGACCTGTCTTGATCAGAGGAGATCGCTGCACATTTATAATCTCATCCAAGGTTTCAGATCCTTTAACAAACTTAAGATTAATTGCTTTGGTTTTCTCAATCTCCTTTCTAAGACAAACAATCTCACATTCCAATTTTTCAAGATGTTTTTCCTTTTCAGCTAGTTGACATTGTAGAGAATCAATAATAGCACTCTTCTCTTCTAAACAAACTTTGAGATCTTTCATTTCTTCATAAAAGCCTTCTACATCTAGAGCATCCATGTAGTCATCATCTTCAAAAGCCATTAAAAGTTTATATCTATTACCTTGTTCATCTTCATCACTATTTGAAAGTCCATCACTATCTTCATGAGTGTAGTAGCTTTTCTTCTTTTCATATTGTTTCTTGTTCCATTTAACAGGTTCCTTTCCCTTGTCATTCTTATCTTTGTGAGGACATTTGGCAGCATAATGACCTACTCTTCCACAAGCAAAGCATTTAAAAGGTAACTTACCTCTGAACCTTCTAGAACCCCTTTGAAGATTTCTGACAAAATTTGATTCCTCTTCTTCATCTTCTGGCAGGTGACTTGCTTCATAATAATCTTCTTTGCCTGAAGCCTTGAAGGCAGCTTCTCTTCTGTCTGATGGACCTCCCTTTCTCATTTCATAAGCGGTTAGAATTTCGTGAAGCTGAGACATAGTAAGAATTTGCAAATTTTCCTTTTCTTCTATGGCAGACACTTTAGATTCAAACTTGGGGGACAAAGATCTTAGAACCTTTTCAACTACAATAGCCTCTTTTATTTCTTCACCCAAGTTTTGCATGCAATTGACAATCTCATCTACCCTAAGGAAGCAGTTAGCCACACTTTCATCATTATACATTCTGAGAGTCTCATACTTAATCCTGAGAGTTTGAAGTTTAGCACGCTTTACCTGATCGTCTCCTTCATAGCTCGTGACCATTTTGTCCCATATTTCTTTTGCAGATTTATAGTGCATTACCTTCATGAATTCTGATTGAGAGATGCATCCCAATAGAGTATTGACTGCTTTCGCATTTGTTTCATATTTCTTTTTCTCGGCTGGATCTGTAGGAGTAGCTGAAGGAAAAGTGTAGCCTGTCTCTACGATGTTCCAAACTTCTGTACCAAGAGATTGAAGATATGCAGTAACTCTTACCTTCCAATAATTGAAGTTTGTCCCATCAAAAACCAGTGGCCTGATTGATGCTTCTTTCTCGTAGTTGCTCGTGATGAACGATCTACCTTCAAGCGGTCAAGCTTCTCTGAAGGACCTGCTCTGATACCAATTGTTGGAAATAATACTGAGAGGGGGGGTGAATCAGTATTATCAGAACTATAAAACTTTTTCAATGCTCAGAAACATATACGCTACTTTCGTTAAGTGAACCAGCGTGTACACGCAACTGTGTATAAAGAAAACAGCATATAACCAGAAATCTTATATTTCAGTCAGTTTATCTTCAGTTAAGTGCATAAGGACATTATTCACCATATTAAGAGTAAACAGATGCAGTAGAACAGATCACACAAAAACCACACACATGAACACCATGATATAAGGTGGAAACCCAATGTGGGTGAAAACTACCTGCTGCAAGTCGTCTCTATCTTTCTTTAATATGAAACTTCAGTTTACAATCTTTTTGTACTGGTGCAGCCTTATACCAGTACGCAGGCAACAACCTGCAGAAGGCTACAACCTTCTCTCGTTCTCCAAACTTCCTTGGAAGGGAGCTCCAACCCCCTTTGCTCTTGTACTAGCCAAGATACTAGTACGTAGGTGCTGGCCTACAATCTTCTTTCTTTCAGGTATCACTTTTCATACATTTTCAGAATGGATATTCCTGAAGCACAACATTACAATCTGAAGACCACAATTCATTCAACTTTCACAACAGATCATTGAAGCACAAAACATCCAATACTAGCATCATCAATCACTGAACCACTGAAACCCTGTCAAACACCAGTTACCAGAACACAGAGCAGACTACAGGACTCTGTAATAACAGTCAGATCCAACTGTAAACCCAAAAATCAAGCTCCAAAAGATATACGCTACTTCAATGAGAGAAACCCGCGTATACACGCTCTTTTACCGAAGCCAACCTGCGTACAGATCTAAAAATAAATTCTCTCAACTTGTAGCTGTACCAGACATCAGTTAGACCCAGAACATAACATTGCGTCAGTATGTAGATCTAGAAATACGCATAATCAACCATATCATAATAGTGCATTTCAAATCATTAGATCCCGATCTATCCTTAGATCTAGTCTTCCATCAACCGAAGTGATCTCTCCTTAGCTTAGATCAAGCAACCCAGAACCTGCATACCAGATCTCTTTCTTTTCAGATATTCAAGCCCTTTCAAAAGATGATTTTGCCTAATGATCTTCTTCTCCTTATATAGTCTTAGGCCTTGCTCAATACCAAGGGCCAAACCATAGGAATCCAATACCATCAACTTAGAAACTAGGGATCAACACGTCTGTCGAGATACTTTGGTCCAAATACATAGGCTCAAGTACCAAGGACTAACTACCACGGACGAAAGGGAAGCTTCCCGACATATACGCCTTTTTCTGTTCATGTATATGCATGTATACGCGCCTTACTATATAGCTCTCCTGCATATATGCTACTTTGTATGCAGATCACTTGCGTGTATACGCAACTTAGACTTAATTAACCTGCGTATATGAGATTTTTCTACATTCTGTTAATCTGAACGGAGATCTGTCATCAAAGAGAGTTGCCATCAAGGACAACACCTGTATCATAGCGCCACACCTGTGCCAAAATGCCAACAGTCACTGGCATGGATACCTAGAGAAATCCTCTCCAAAATCAAAAACCTCTGTTGTAGGTTCCTCTGGAAGGGAAAATAGCCAGGGAGAATTTTTGCCTGGGCCAACTGGGAGCCACTTACTCTCCCCAAGAAATGGGGAGGTTGAGGCATTAAAAATCTGGAAGACTTCTCCTTTGCTCTGGCAGCCAAGCTGGGCTAGCAATTGATCACACCAAACAGTTTCTGGACTAAGGTGGATTTTTCTAAATACATAGACCCCCTAAACTTGATGGACTATCTCAAACAACCAATCTAGAACAAAACAGGCATTTATGTTATCTGGAAAGCTATGTTAAATTCTATGTCTATCATCAGAGGAGGACTCACTTGGAGAACCCAAGCAGGCACATCAGTGTGCATCGGTCTGGACCCTTGGATTGGGTGTGGTAACGCTCACAAGCTGCCAAAAGAGATCAAGCTCTATCTTGCCAACTCAGGTATCACACATATCAGCCACATTGCAGACATGGAATGTTCCACCATATTTTATCAGGCCTGGAAAACTGCTCGCAGCCTGCACATCCCACAGCACTAGCATCAATATTGGGCGGACTATATATCAACATTAACAGAATCACACATCAGAATTGTAGAAGGGGAGGATGAGATTATCTGGGCGCATGCTAAAAATGGGATTTACTCCCCTAAGGAGGGATATCTCTGTTTAGCAAATGTTCATAGACCACAGGCTATCGAACATTGGTGGAAAAACATGTGGAAACTAAAAGCGCCTCCCAGAACTAGACTATTCATGTGGTCAATTATAAAAAAAAGCTCCCACAGGTGACAATCTTATCAAAAGAGCTCAGCATGGACCTTTTTGGTGTTGCTTATGTAAGAATAGTTCTGAATATACAGACCATCTCTTCCTCACCTGCCCAGTCACAAAGGACCTCTGGAACTCTGTTCTCTCGACCATCCCCACCCAGTGCACATGGCAGGGCTTGACAGTTATGGAAGCCTGGACCACATGGTGGACCTTTGCAACACCGACCCAGGCCAGAAACCTTCCTCTCCTCATTTGCTGGGAAATCTGGATTACCTATAACTAATTTATTTTTCAGGACATCACTCCTCATTAGCCCTTCATCACTACCCACCTTCTGGCAGACTACCACACCATTCCTGCAAATGATGATAATCCTCCCTCTAGGCACATTTTCTCTGAAATCATCAATCACTCTCATCCCTGGGCATATTTTAATGGTTTAGCACAGCAAGTTGGGTGTGGGGGTGGTGCCATTCTATATCTTTCAGAATCCCATCACTTCCAAATTCAAATGGGCTTGGTCAGGGGCACAAATAGTTTTGTAGAACTCATTACTACTAAATATCTCATACAATTTTCTTTGGAAAAACAATGCAGGACTCTAAAAATTTTGCGGGACTCAAAAATTGCATGCAACTGGATTAACAAATCTACAAATTGTTATGCTTACACATTGAGACCCATTCTAGACGAGGTACACAGACTCATCACACATTTTGACTTCTTTGTTTGTCATCATATCTATAGGGAACACAACTCATCTGTTGACCTGTTATCAAGGGAAGTAGTGGTCTGGCCTCATGGCACATGGCTAATCCGAGAGCAGAGGGACGGTGCCCACTATTAGTATTACCACCGCCCTTTCATGCATTTTACAGTTTAACTAGCTCAACGGGAGCTTGTTCTTTTTTTAATATGTTAATATTTTTTCATAAATTATCTTATGTATATAAGATGACAGACATACTTACTCTATGCGTAGAGAATTTTGTTTACACTTTATCATGAACATTTTCTGAAGGTAGTGCCTCCCTGCGTGGAGTGCACTCTGCTATTTTTGTCTCTTTTTATCTTACTAGATAGGATGACAGCCTCACATACTGCATATGCGTATCACATCTACAACATGTAATTTTCCTTTATTAATGAAAATTACAATTTTTCCAAGGGGAAAAAATTATAAGTTAAACATATATACATTTTAAAAAACATGTAACAATATTTTTAACCATGGAGATTCACCCCTACTATACTGTGGAATTTTTAACTTCAAAATGGCTCTTGTTAGAATACCATGGACCAATTCCATGGTTTATGAATACCACATGCCCAATATGACATGTGGTGATATGACATTTTCTTTAATTGGTTAATTTGAGATAAATTAATTAAAATAGCATAACTAACTTGGAGATAAATCTTAACCCTTGATTTGTGAATACTATTATGACGATTGTGGCATATTCCATGGAAATTAAATCTCTACCATCCACCTAATAATTAATGATATTAAATTAAAATTATGGAAGGCCTTTTACGAAATAGACACACATATTCATGTAATTATAGGCACTTATGTGTGTACACATAAGTGCTCTCTTCATAATTTTTCTAATGAATTGGAATCATTCATAATTTGTACTTTCTAGATACTTGGCTTAGATGGAGCCTATATTTTATTGTATTTCCTTTTAATTATTAATGAATAATTAAATATTATTTTTTTTAAATATAAATTGTTATTAAAAATAGAAACAAATATTTTTTATTTTGATAATTAATGAATAATTATGTTGATATCTACATGTTTATTTTGGAATTGTGCTTCCAAAATTTTAATTCATTATGGCCATATGCATGTCTATTTTGGAATTGGGCTTCCATATTTTTAATTTAATTATCAATATTAAGTGGGTAATAGGGATTTAACCTCCATATAATATTCTAAAATATTCTTAGTAGTATACACAAATCGAAAGCTGAAATTTAATTCCAAAGTAGTTATGCCTTTTTAATTAAATTCATTAATTGAAAAAATGTCATATGAAATGAGTTATGGTTTTTGGGCATGTCCTATTGATGAACTCGCCAAGTAGAAACCACTGGCATTGGAAATTACCCAGATCATTAAGAGTACCATGCAATTGTCGCTACAATAGCGCCTTGGACTCGTTGAGGGCACAAAAAATTCCTTTCCCATAAGACAATCCCACCCACTGGACTTAATATGCTCCTTCCATATATTAGATTTCTCAACCTTGTAGTCGACAAGTCTGTCTGCAACCCAATGACAACTAGAACCTCCGGGGGCACTTTAATACAGAAAGACAACCAACCACCAATTTAGCCACGAAAAAGTGAATTTCATCCTAGAAACGCCCCTTTCCTAGCTAGATTTCCCAAGTTACCAAGCTGACCAAAGAGAGGGTGAATCCCAATTTCATCAAAGTTGGAAAATCTTGGAACCTTAAATATAATTTTTCCCCTATTGCCAATGAGAGTAGAAGAGTGTTAATACACCAACTAGCAAGCATATGAGGTAGAGGTAATCAAAGTTATCACAGACAATGTCACACCAATTTATCTCTACCATAAATACAAAAGGTCATACTTCATGGTAATATTGACTAGAGACAAGGGAGTTTCCTACAAATGAAGGAGAATAGGCACATATTCTAGAACATATTGATGAAAATTTAGCAAGGAATGGCTTCTTTGACTTGTGCCTTAGTCAAAGATTCCAATTTGAATTCAATCTCATAGTTCATTGAGATAGCTTTCAGTTAACATGTGTGATGTGGCCTACCACTGAGTTATTGTCATTTAATTTGAGTTAGATGGCATACAATGACTTGTGGACTTTTGATGGCTAAAATTATCTATCTAGTGGAGTTAACTCTAGTGTTTGTCATTTAATTTATCTCTGATTCTAGAATATAGAAAGACATGACTTTAGTTGAGTGGTTGACTTTGTGTTAACTCAACTTACTCTCAGGTAACAGTAGTAGATGCTAAATTTAGCCGAAGTAGGTCATGCAATTCGAATTTCCTATAGAGATTGAATGAAGGCACAAATGTATGTATTTATTGTACAAGGCACAAATGTGCAAGGCTTGAGGATTGACCAAAGCAATTTCTCTTAGGAATAGCACAAGAAAATAGGAGAACTTCCTATTTTTTAGGGGCATATTTGCACCAGGAAATAAGATATCCTAGCATGCCATATTTACCTAAGTGTTGGGAAAGCCTTGAGATAGGTTTTATTAGTATTGCAGGAAGCTTCAATCTTGAAGCGAATTATATGTAATAGATGAGATTTCTCGGTTGATTTAATACAAGAAAGAGGGGTTTTTCCCATTTGGGTTCCCTAGATATATTGTGTGTTTTATGTGTGATTATGTTTCTATTCATTGTTTCTTTCCGCAAATTTTTGGTATATAAATCCTCTGTATTTTGTGATAATTTTGCTCTCATTAACAGTTACAAGCTTTCAAGGATTTTTTACTCATATTGTTAACCTAGAAAATTGGAATTGTAGGAATCCTTTTCTTCCATTATTTGCATCATGGTAATACGAGAAAAGCATTCAGTACAACAACCAGAGCATCAACAACCCTTTATACACGAATAGTGTTTGTCTATTCAAGTGATTCATTAAGAAATACAAGTTAATAGCTAGTGCAATTTCTAACTATATCAAACATCCATAGAGAGATTTGTACACCACATCTTTAGAACAAGTTAGTAACCCTGTAGCTCAACATGAAATTCGTTATACTCTCAATCAACAACTAGGAAACTAATATCTAAAGGCCAAGTTATCCATATGAGTAAACATGCTTAATATTCAACGAATAGTACATTAGAATTTGAAACATAACATGAATTCTAGGCACATGTTAAATGGATTGAATACTTATCTTGAAGTATAGATTAGGAAACTAAGTTCAGTACAACGACTCTCCACATAACCATAGAAAACCTACAACCAACTCTCTCTTGCAACTGTCACCATCAAGCTAGATTCCAAAGCGTGAGTGAGGGATTTCATCAAGGATTAAAACCAAGTTTGCTAGATGAAACCAAGGTTTAAAAGGTCCAACCACCTCCACCCACAAGTTGGGACACAATAGTCAGATAATACACAGGGACCTTCAAAGGTGTCAATGGTGTAACAAGGCAACTTAGTTGTTACTTCCTCTGAGCTATCATGTTGTTAAAGCCTCATATTTTTGCTGCTCCAACATGGGGGATAACCACTCGGTCTGAAACTTAAAGGCAGCTCCTTTTCTATTTGGTATGGTGGCTCCAACTGGGGATGATGGGACCAGTTTCCCAAAATGGATTTGAAAATGAGAATGGGTGGTTTTCAAGTGATTGCAATAAGAATAATGATAATTAAATGACCTATTCTAGCATGCAAATCTCTAGTTAACTTAATCTAATATAAACCCCAGGTATTCTATGCGATATGCGATATGCAATCTAAAAAGATATATGTTTGACATGTGATAATAGAGATTATTTATACATTAAACAGAGATGATAACATGTAAAGATAATTTTTGGGTGGAAATAAGGTGTCTTTTAGAACTCTTAAATGCCTCACATTAATTATCAACCTAGGTAAGCCTTTTTGTTTCAAGAGTGTACACAATATGTGCAAGTGATGTAAATTGTTGAATCTACAGAGAGTAATGCTTTAAAATAACTTATTGATTTCAATACAAGAGTAAACAGATCAAACCATAAACTACCAACTTGTAACTTCAAGGAAATTAACTTATTCAAACATCAAAACTCAATCTTAATCGAAATCACAATTCAATCTTAATCGAAAGTTCTAACTGCATTTACATCAATCGAGTGCACTGTAGTGATAACAGATCTCTTTCAGCTAAATCTAGACTTATGCATAAAGTAATACATCTGATATAATCAATAAAACTCTAGCATTCAATTAGCAAGAAATGATTCCTAACTATCAATCAAATCAATCCACAATATTAAATAAATGAAACAATCAACAAAAATAAGAACCAATGCAATGAACACACAAACTCAACACTAGTGAAATTAAATCAATCATAAAACTATAAAACAAAGTAATTAAACTGCAGAAAGGTAAACTACAAAACAGGGAACAGCAGTGAAATCCACCAGTGACCGGGCCCAAGCCGCCAGTGATTACTTCTTGCTTACTTCAGAATCTCGTAAATGAACAACAACGCAAACTATATATTATTCATCAAATTCAAAAGTCATTACAGCATGTTGTCCTTCAGAATAACGCTCTATATATTAAAATTACAACTAAAGTAAATAGTGAAAATTTTATTTCCTATTCTATTCATCATTCCCTTCTTATAGTCAAAGAGGAATTCGAAACTAAGTGTTATTATCAAACAATGTTCTATCTTGCATTGATCCTCCTTATTCGCTCCTCGATTTGACCACACAAGATGCATGTTGTTTCCTCTATTTAGCCTTTGTTGTTCAATAGTTTGAACAGCAGCTACTCCATTCACCAATTTCTGCATAATAAACAACATAATAAACAGTGAAAGTTATTTTTGATAGTCAAATTGCATCAGAAGTAGTTTCATTCATTTTCTATTGAATTCTTATCAAAACCTTATTACGTCATGGCGCAAATGCATAAAAAGGAGGAAAAAGATAGTGTAATCAGGGGTAAATTTATACCTATTGCACGACCCAACATTCTCCCCTACTTACCTTGTATCACGTCCTCGTGAACATAAATAGTTATTATGTAATGCAGTTAAAGAGTAAGCAGGAAAGATGTTTTCTTTATCTGACCTAAAACTGTGCTTTTGTATTAAATCTGCAAAGGTTGTCCCTTCATGACCCTCAGGCAACTCATAATCAGAACGGTATCCTTCAAGTGGGTACCAAATAATAGGACTCCCAAATTGACATCCCAACCAATATGGTCCTTCCCTTAGGATAATATTACTGTATGTGACAAAACGGCCTGCGGCAGCTTTAAAATTCCTGTAATTAAACGGTTCTTTGTCCTTGACACTATTGGTTGAGACTGTCCATCTCTGTTTGGATGCAAGCAAGGATCTTTCCTAAATGGATAAGAAATATGCCCTTCCCGTTTGCACGATTTCTTTATGTATAGGCCCCAGAATCTTAGTTACACCCTCCTGTGTCATGAGCCTTTTGTGTTTAACAAAAATATGCAAGGGTTGAGTAGGTTCACTCCTTACCCACAAATCCAGTCCATGTTCTTTCCTTTGAAAGGTGTTATAAGCCTTGGACCACTTGAGTTGGTTTGCTGCAAAAGAAATAAAGGCCTGGAACTAAATATCCCCAAGAAAAGGGCTAGGATTATTATCCACCTCCTCTTTTAATACAAAATTGTGCAAATAAAATTCGCAAAGGAGACATTGGAATTTTACCCCATGCTCCTTACAGCAATTTATAAATTTGTCAGCTGTCTTTAATTCAACTGACTTGCCAGCCTTAACAGCTTTAATCTTTAACAACAAATATCTTTCCAATAAAAACAAAGCATAATTTGTGGCAGGAGACCTGAAAGATAAGACATCAGAGTATAAAGAGCATATAGCATCGGCCTGGCCCACGACCTTATCTAGCTTGGATTTTATTTTCCTCTGCTTTTCTTCCTCCTGCCTGAACTTATCAAAAGTTTCATTCTCAATTATGGTCAATTCTCTACATTGCTTCTGCAACTCCTGATACTTTTGCAGAGGAACTGTCTCCATCTGACATTGCTCTAAAGCAAGTTGGGCTTGTGCCAGCTCCTCTTGTAACTTTGAAAGAATATGATCACTGCATGATGGAGCATTATTGATTATTTCTTCTGTCTGGGTGATTTTGCTGTGAGAGGGTAAATCCTTGGTCTGAGCAGACTTATCTATCAATTCTATGTGGAATCTTGTTTATGTGACCATTGTCTAAGTAGAAATAGGTTCTGTTTGGGTTTCTATTACCCTACCTTCACATATTTTTGTTTGTGTGGTGACAATGACTAACTCAGTAGTAGTGCTATGAGCTTCCCTATTTGCAGTCTCTTTCAATTTCCAACGTAGCCACTTAACCGTCTTTTGAAGCTTTCTGTATTTCTTTCTCAACTTCCTTAACTTTGTTTCGGCTACTCGCTTCTTCGCAGAAGCATCCTTTATACAAATGGGTTTATCAATACCCTTTGTATCTGAAGGCTCCTGG
Source organism: Pinus tabuliformis (assembly GCA_031772625.1). NCBI lineage: Eukaryota > Viridiplantae > Streptophyta > Pinopsida > Pinales > Pinaceae > Pinus > Pinus tabuliformis. Next base: position 1,084,070,126 of record CM062815.1, on the reverse strand, counting down.
TGCTCGTCTTGGCTATATTCCAATATAACCGTGTCAACTGATTGGTTATCAGATTCATGCATTATTTCTATGTCCACTTCCTCTTCTCGATGTATTCTTCTGTGGAAGGAAAAAATTTTGTGTGCCTAGAATCTTCTGAGGATTGAGATTTGTTTAGATTCTGGTCAAGCGATCCTCCTGGTTGCATATATGCATTCAAATTTGCAAGAACCTGGGCCATCCCTTCCTCAAAGTCCTACAAGAAATTATCTTGGGGGCTCATAGGTGGTCTTTGAGGAGGCCCTGCTTCATTCTCCGGTTCATCATCATTTTGAAAAGAATGTTGTGTTTCCCCTTGTTCTAGGTCATAATTACATTCTTCCTCGGGTTTTGATTCAGAATTAGGCTCTTCCTCTTGTTCTGGTTCAGAGTTGCGTTCCTTCTCCTCTTCATGTCCAGAGTTGGGTTCATCCTCCTATTCCTATTCAGAATTAGGTTCTTCCTCTGGTTCTGCCTCGGAATTACCTTCTTCCTATGGTTTTGGTTCAGAATCTTGCATGGTAATTGGACTTGTTGGTTCTGTCGGTCGTTTGGTGCTACCCTAAGGATCTACAAAAGTCCTCTAAACTAGATTTAGCCTTGCTGAACACCTGCGCTTATGGGGTCCTGTTGTTGTATGAGCAGTGCATTTCCTCTTTGGAATAGGGTTCTGCTATTCAATTTCCATGGTTGCAGGGGTTTGGACTACAAGATTTGCCCCTATCTCTAGCGGTGCTATAAAATTGTCCCAAATTAAATTTTGTTGGGCAAGACTATGACTAACTATTAGTCTGATCAAACCATGATGACTAACTACAGTCTCAGGATGTCTAGCCCGTCTTATTCTATTTGTTGTGTCATGCAATAATGAATTCAAGAAAAATGGTAAATTAACAGTGAGCTTATGCTTTAAAACAGCTAAGAGTTTAAGTTGTCGTGGTTTTACCACATCCCAGCGACCATCACAGGTGATGTACTTCTGGATGACACTTGCCAATTTGCACCATGGTTCTCCCAGAGAGGACAGTTTAATGCCCTTGCCTTTTCATGTTAATTCCTCGCCTGCGTCTCTGAAAATCTCCACCACGTCATGCAACATTATGTGCTTTTTAGGCCATACTGCTCCTTCTGTTGGCAGCCCGGAAACTTCAGCTATCACAGCCTCTGATACTGTTACTCTTACACCTTTTACTGTGGACTGCCCATCTTGTAAGTGTTGTAAAAACTCGATAGCAATTTCTTCGCTAGGGGCCTAAAGTTTGGTGAAATATGATATCCATCCTGCATGCACCAGAATTTCCCTGGCTCTAGCAGAAATCTCCAGCACTAAGGGTTCTCGGCGAACTGATTTCCCACCCATAATGCTCGAATTCTTCCAATATTCACCCTACAATTTCAAGGATTAACACAGCAGAAAAGAAATAGCAGAGAACAACAATTTCTTTGGTGAAATAGAACAGCAAGTAGATGTAACAACTAAATTCCATCATGTTAAGTGGAATTTCCATGAGAATTAATAATATTAATTCGAGGACTATCATACTGCCACATGTCATTTGATCATGGGATATCACAGCAACATATCAAGTCAAATAAGCAGAATAAATATAGCACATGCAAAGGCATAATGGAAATCCTTCCCCCTCCTTAAAAAAGAGGTCGCCTACGACCGAGTAGACAGGGAAAGTGTTGTTCTGATAGCAAGGCAAGGGAATGAACAGTATGGCAGTAAATGAAGCAGAGTACGCATATCAATGATAGGACGGCAAGAGGTATGGTTATAATGAGATCAGAGTGTGTAACTGTTGGCGTGTAAGGGCCTGGGGGCCTGTTGGGCATGGAATTCCCCCATAGCGTGTTTTGGGGCTCAAAGCCCAAGTTTTGGTCAAATGTATTATAAAACTTTGCGAATTGCAGGTGCGGAGCGTGAAGTATAGGTTAGATCATAGGGTTGTCTGCCCTAAATGTTGTAAGGTAATGTAATGTCATGTCGGCCTACCCATGGTCCGCAACCAATGGGATTGTATAAGTAGAGCAAGGCTCTAAGTTGTAAAGGGGGTAGCTAGGCAATGAAAGAGTGAAGATAGAGCATAGAGTAAGAGTCTAAGTGTATTGGGTTGTAGTAGTAGGAAGAGACTCTACAGCTGAGTGCGCAAAGGCCTAGTAGACTCCACAACTGAGTGCGCAGGGAAATGTTGATTCTGTAACCTTGAACGAAGAATAATAAAGAGAAGTTGATTCCAAATTCAGTGCATCTACTTGTGTATTACATTCTTTACATTTAAAATGTTTTGTTTATCGCGCGCACTTATATGATTGTTGGATATACTATTAAGTATCACTAGTCTCAGACAGATAAGTTAGGTAATCAGGTAATAATAGGTTAAGAAGCAAGGAACTTGGGTATAATATGAATCGTGCCTCGAGTAGGGTTGCGCAAAGGCAGCATCATAGGTTGTGAGGAACTAATAGGTGCGCATAGCGACGTGCGCGCAAGTTCAAACCGCAGACCGCCAGAAGCTCATCATACATCCCCAAGGTGTGGAAACCTGGTTCTAGCACCCTCCCATACTACATCGGGTGAGACCTCAGTCCGCACTCCGCAAACTATTGCCGAAAGGGCTAGTAGTACTGGGATTTGCTTGGCTAAATCACCTCTTAACCTAGGTCAAGCACATACAAGCCAACAAATGGTTCCGTTGCTAGGACCAGGATTTGCATAAGGGATGTTTGATTTTGTGCCACTGGAATTCAACAAAGAAAGAAATTGAAGGTTGGTTGGACAATAAGATTCACGATTTCGCGGTGCAGGAATAAGAGATAGGACGCTTTTGGTCGATGATAAGTTATGCGAAAAGGAAAAGGACAACAATATGCCAAAAAGGTACTCTGTTGACGGTATTCTAGTTGAGAATGATACGATTGATCGAAAGGAATTATCTCATGCATAAAGGTTCTAAACAGGGGAACGTTAAGGAAATAATTTCTTCGATAAAAAGAAAGAATAAGAAGAGGGTATTATAGTAGTAATTGACAATAAGATATAACTTCAATACCATAAGCAGAGCCTGTTAGGATATTCCGACACATAGGAAATAGTTAAGTACAACTTGGTCTAGTATAGAGTTAGGTAAAGTGTGTTTCTTTACCGTTGTACATTTTGTAACTTACAATCCGACGGTCACGATATGTAGTGATCCGACGGTTCATTCTCTCCTCGGTATTACCGACACTTGATCCGTGGCTTGACACCCGATTGGTCCATGAATTCTATTTAAAGTGCATGGAGGGTCATTTGTAGGGTAATCCGTGCATGAGAGAAACATATGTAAATTTTCATTCTTTTATTAATAAATTGCCTGAAGTGGTCGCGTTGGCTCAGGCCGTGGACTGTTTCCCTCTTTGAGGGTTTTAACCACGTCAAAATACTGGTGTATTGATCTGCGATCTATTGTGAGCGGTGTCCTTTTGGTGTTCTGTCTTAGGAACTTACCCTGTAAATTCCTACATGGTATCAGAGCTATTTGAGGGCCGCGTCCGTTGGTGATCCAAATCTGAAGCCGGTAGAACTGCATCCGACTACCTTTTCCTAGATCTGCTATTTCTGACTGCTTTCGGGGTGAGAGGACTGCTCTGTTGTGTTGGGAGCATCTGTTCTAGTGAGGAACCCCTTTCGTTTCACGCGAAAAGGTTTCCGGTAGCCCTAGCTGCATCATTTTTAAGATCTGGAGGTATACAGTGTTTATTTGCATTTTACTGTTATTTTCTCTCTGTTTATTTCGGTTTCGGTTTATTTAGCCTTTTTATTACCGGATCTATACCTTTCATTTCTGCGTATGCTCTTTGCCCTGCGACTCTGTGCGATCTGGGCAAATCAGAAACAGAAAGGAAGGATTTTTCTCATGCGTATGCTCTTTTCCCTGCGCCTTAGGGTGATCTCAGAAAATCAGAAACATTGAGGAAAATATTTAGTTTCCGGCCAAAGCTAACTTTGAGCCGCAAGGTTCATTTTTGAAAATATTTAGTTTTTCGGCTAAAGCTAACTTCGAGCCATAAGGTTCGTTTTCTTTGCATGTCCGTGTTGGGTTTTGTGTTTTTTGTTTTGTAGGGAAAAAGAGCTTTCTCAAAGCAAGCACGCAACCCAAAGCCCCCCCCCCCCCCCTTCTCTCTCTCTCTCTCTCTCTTTCTCAAATTTTTTGTATAGATCAATTGGTTCAAAGCTATTTTAAGAGAGTAGAGGTCTTGGGTTCAAGTGTCCATTTTGTGGGGGTGGACTTTTTCACTTCCGTACATTCCCGCACTTCGTCGGCAACTTCAACAACTTTTTTTCAAAAAGCCATAACTTCTTCATCCGGAAGCCATTTTCAGAGCCGTTTTTTTTAAACCAGCCTAATTTTTCGAGATCTATCCATTGGAACACTTACTTTCAGCATCTTTAGCTTCAGTTTCCATTGAAATGGAAAGTCAATACCAAGTTACCCTTGACAGCACCAACTACTTCCAATGGTTGGCTTACATTGAGGATTTACTTAGAAGTAAAGGTCTCTACAAAATAGCCTCAGGCCAAGAAAAGAAACCGAAGGATGAAGATAAGGCTGCTAAATGGGAAAATAGGCAAGATCAAGCACGTGGATTGATAGGGATGTCTATTTTTCCAGATCTTAGATTCCATATTGCAGAAATTGATACTCCTGATGAAGCAATGAAACAAATCAATAAAGTTTTTGGGATTAAAAATGAAATTAGAGCCCATCAACTTGAAAATGAGTTGCTTACATTGGACCCTAATAATTTTTCTTGCAATGAAGATTTCTTGTCCAAGTTCAAGACCCTTAGATATCTTTTGGAAGGTGTTAAAGTTAAGAAAGAAGATAGTAACCTTATCTATTCCATTCTTACAAAGTTGGGACCAGCCTACTCTATGTTTGTTTCCACCTTCCATTCTACAAGAGAAGCCTTCATTTCTCAAGGAACAGACTACAAGTCCCCTTCCTTTGACTCTTTTTGTGATTCTTTAATAAGAGAACAAGAAAAACTCTTACACCTTGGTCTTCTTAATCTTGGAAACTCTTCCAAGAAAGCGTTAGCCGCCCAGCAGCAACCAAATTCAAAGAATCCTAAGAAGTCATATCCTAAAAAGAATGGTCCTAAACCAAACAAGGGTCCTAAGCAATTTCAGCCCCAAAATGAAAAATCATTTCAACAAAATGATAAGACAAATAAAAACAAAGGGAAGAAGACTGATAGACATTGCAATTTTTGTAATCGAGATGGCCACTTAGAATCAAAATGCTTTAAGAAGATGGAAGCCTTGGAAGCAGCAATGAAGAAGCATAACATCCATTTGGGGCAATCTTCAACTTCAACTTCATCTTCAGGAATGGCACTTTCTGCATGTGGTTGTCAAGCATCTCAGTCTGGCTATGCATTAAATGTATCTTCTTCTTCTCATTCTCATGAGTGGCTCATTAAATGTATCTTTTATTTTTTAAATGATTGTAACACCAAAAATATATATGTTGGTGATGATAGATCTCTTAATGTTGTAGGGACTGGAACTGTTCATCTAGACAATGGTCAGTTTAATGATGTATTATGTGTTCCAACCTTATCCTGCAACCTTCTATCTGTATATCAGATAACTCATTCAGGTGAAGGTAAAATTGTTGAATTTTCACCTCATGATGTTGTAATCAAGGACTTAAGAGATCCTAAACAGATTTTGGCTACTGGCATCGCTAATGATTCTACAAGGTTGTATAATTTTCACAAATTTGGGTCATCAAATCTTCCCTCGGTATTTGTTGCTCATAAGGATGAACTGAGCAAACTTTGGCAAGAGCGATTTGGTCACTTAAACTATCGCTCCCTTCAGCATCTATGTAAAGAAAATATGGTGACAGGTCTTCCTATGGTATCTTGCAGAGATGGTGTTTGTTCCGGATGTGTACTCGGAAAACATCATCGGGACAGTTTTGAAAAACGTGCCTCTTGGCACGCCTCAGCCCCTTTACAGCTTGTGCATAGTGATTTATGTGGTCCACTTCCAGTTGTGTCATTCTCTGGCTGCAAGTATTTCTTAACTTTCATTGATGATTTCTCCAGACGCACTTGGGTATACTTCTTAAAACTCAAGAGTGAAGTATTTAACACTTTTTTGGCCTTCAAGTCCTTTGTTGAAAAACAATCTGGACATCAAATTCTTAAGGTAAGATCTGATAATGGCAGAGAATATGTTAAAAACACATTCATCAACTATTGCACTGAGAATGGAATTCAAATGCAACATACTGTTCCATATACTCCACAACAAAATGGTGTAGCTGAAAGGAAGAATCGCACCTTAAAGGAAATGGCTAATTGTATGCTACAATCTAAAGGACTTGGTCTTAGTTTTTGGGCAGAAGCAATTAACTGTGCAAATTACATAATAAATCGCACTCCTACTAAGGCTTTAAAGAATATCACTCCAGAAGAAGCATGGAGCTCAACCAAACCAGATGTAAGTCACTTTCGTGTTTTTGGAAGTGAAGCGTGGGCCCATATTCCAGATGAAAAGCATAAAGCTTTAGAACCTAAGAGTGAAAAATGTACTTTTTTTGGATATTCTGAAGATGTCAAAGGCTATAGACTTATTCCATTTAAGTCCAAAAATGTTATCATTAGAAGAGATGTAAAATTTGATGAAAATATATCGGCCTGCGAGCCTAGTCCGGCGGATGTGCCACCTCTCCCTATCTCTTCTACCTTTGAAAACATTTCTTCTTCAGATGATGAAAGTGAGGATGAAAATCCTCCCCCACCATCTCAGGATCCTCCTTCAGCTCCTGAGCTTCCAAAATGGGTTCGTGCTACTCGAGATGCAGCAGGTGATCTTGCCGGTGATCCTACAGATCAGCGACGCACACGTTCTCAGTTCGAGAGAGCCTCTTCTTTACTGGCTCAAGCTCCAGTAAATTATGATCCTGACACCTTTGCAGAAGCTTCAGGCCATCCAGATTGGGAAGCAGCTATGAATGAAGAATATCATTCATTATTGGCAAATGATACATGGGATCTTGTTCCTCTACCAAAGGGACGAAAACTTGTTAGATGCAAATGGGTTTACAGAACCAAGTATGGACCAGATGGGAAAGTTGATAAACATAAAGCTCGTCTTGTTGCTAAAGGTTTTTTACAGGTTGAAGGCATTGACTACACTGAAACCTTCTCCCTTGTTGCCAAAATGAACTCTATCCGCCTTGTTCTTTCCCTTGCTGCCTCTTTCAAATGGGAAGTCCATCAGATGGATGTTAAATCTGCCTTCTTGCATGGGGACTTGCATGAAGAAATCTATATGGAACAACCCATTGGCTTCATACAAACAAACTCCAGCCTTGTATGTCGACTTAAGAAATCCCTTTATGGTCTCAAGCAAGCTCCTCGGGCTTGGTATGCCAAAATGGATAGCTTTCTTTTAGAATCTGGCTTTTCTAGGTGTCATTCTGACAATACTGTCTACACCAAGAAAGTGGGCAACTCTCTTATCATCCTTGTTCTTTATGTTGATGATCTTATCCTTACTGGTAGTGATCCCAACCTTATAAACCATGTGAAGTCTAGCCTTAAAAGCAAATTTGAAATGACAGACTTAGGACACTTACACTATTTTCTCAGTCTTCAAGTCTTGCAATCCAAGGAGGGTATTTCCCTTTCCCAGTCCAAGTATGCTTGTGATATTCTACGTCATTTTCACATGGAAGACTGTAAGCCAGCCCCTTCTCCCTTTCAGTCTGGAGTCAAACTTTCAGTCACTTGTACTTCTCCTGAAGTTGATGCTACCTTATACCGTCAACTTGTAGGAAAACTCTTGTATCTAACCCATACTCGTCCTGACCTTTCCTTTGTTGTTGGCCTTGTTGCTCGGTTCATGCAAAACCCCCGTGAAAGTCATTGGAAAGCAGCTAAAAGAATACTTCGTTATGTTCGAGGTACAGTTCAGTTTGGGATTCATTACAGTGCCGAAGCATCTCCTCTATTGGTTGGTTTCACTGATTCCGATTGGGCTGGTGACCCTGATGATCGGAAGTCTACTGCCGGTTATGTGTTCACTCTTGGTTCAGGACCTATTACATGGGCTTGTAAGAAACAAGCTGCCATTTCTCTTTCATCAGCAGAAGCAGAGTATCGTGGTGCCGTAGAAGCTAGTAAGGAAGCCTTGTGGCTTCGTCAGATCCTGTCAGAGTTTGGCTTTCAGCAGCAGCATCCGACTACACTTTGGTGTGATAATCAAAGTGCCATTCAGCTATGCAAAGATCCAGTCCAACATCAGCGCAGCAAACACATTGAACTGCACATGCACTTCATCAGAAAGCTCATTCATGACCATGTTCTTGAAGTGCAATATTGTTCAATAGATGATCAAGTTGCAGACATCTTCACAAAGGCTCTCACAGAGGTGAAGTTCAGGCTCTAGTGCCTCCTTCCTTCTCCTATTGTGTCATATTTGTAAATCCTTCAATCCTATCCCAAGTTGTTCTTAAGGGGGGATGTTAGGATATTCCGACACATAGGAAATAGTTAAGTACAACTTGGTCTAGTATAGAATTAGGTATAGAGTTAGGTAAAGTGTGTTTCTTTACCGTTGTACATTTTGTAACTTACAACCTGACGGTCACGATATGTAGTGATCCGACGGTTCATTCTCTCCTCGGTATTACCGACACTTGATCCGTGGCTTGACACCCGATTGGTCCATGAATTCTATTTAAAGCGCATGGAGGGTCATTTGTAGGGTAATCCGTGCATGAGAGAAACATATGTAAATTTTCATTCTTTTATTAATAAATTGCCTGAAGTGGCCGCGTTGGCTCAGGCTGTGGACTGTTTCCCTCTTTGAGGGTTTTAACCACGTCAAAATACTGGTGTATTGATCTGTGATCTGTTGTGAGCGGTGTCCTTTTGGTGTTCTGTCTTAGGAACTTACCCTGTAAATTCCTACAGAGCCTCTGCTGCCAGCAGGCGTCCATAGCCTCAACAGGGTTGATTTTTAACCCATATGAGCCAGGATCCTCAATTTATAAACAGAGAGTTCCAATGTTGTTCTACGGAAGAGATCAGTGTGTTGGCATGGTAACCAGATAACCACACTAGCATTCACTAGGATGTAGCAAAAGTGATCAGTCCGGCTCGTGATGAGACCTCCTATTTCAAGAATATTTTGGTTATCCAATGGATCATAACCCTAGTGTGGTCGAAATAGTGAGAATGTCACTTTGCTACATCCTTATGAACATGGTAGGATGGCTCATAATGAGACCCCCTATCCTCCATCTGAAAACAAAATTGTGTTGTTATTACACATTTTTGTGATAAATAGAGGGAGGCTCAATACTCCTTAAGAGCAGGGATGGTGGAAGAAGTTGAACATGTCAATAGAAAAAGTATACCCATAGTCTTATTTGTTATAGACAAAGAAGATTATAACCAGGAAGGGTGGAACTAGCATGGTATTTGAGATGATCAATCAGTATCATGTACAGCAGAAAACGATACAATAAAGTAGTACATAAATAACTGTGTCCATTTTCTTGAAAAGAATCTATCATCAAGAAGTTGTCCTATTAAAGATCATAATGTTAATGGTATTAACTCCTTTCAATAAAATCCATAAATTCTTTTTCCTCATAAAAGTAGTGTACTTCATGCCATGAAAACAAAATGAAAAACAAAAGAAAAATGGGGTTGAGATAAGCGAAGAGAAATCACACAAAAGAAAAAATTTGTTGTTCAATTAGGTTGGACCGCGGCTGTTAAAAAAATTGAACAACAATTGTTCAATTGCATGAACAGCAAAACAATGCAAAAGCAAAAAAGGTGTTGTTCAATAGATTGAACAGAAGTTGTTCAATTAAACGAATGGCAAAACCACGCAAAAATAAAAGAAGTGATGTTCAATAGATTGAACAGCAACTATTCAATTAAACGAATAGCAATTGTTCAATAGTTTTAACAGCAAAACAATCGAAAAGTGTTGTTCAATAGATTGAACAGCAAAACAAACAAAAAAAGTGTTGTTCAATGGATTGGACAGCAGAACAACGGAAAGAAAGAAAGTGTTGTTCAATAGATTGAACGGCAGCTGTTCAATAAATTGAACGGCAGCTGTTCAATAAATTGAACAGAAACTGTTCAATAATTTGAATAGCAAAACAAAGAATAGAAAGAAAATGTTGTTCAATAGATTGAACAACAGTTGTTCAATTATCTGAACAGCAAAACAACAAAAAGAGAGAAAGTGTTATTCAATAAATTGAACAGCAGTTGTTCAATTAATTCAATAGTGAAACGACAAAAATCAAGAAAGTGTTATTCAATAGATTGAACAGCAGCTATTCAATTAAATGAATAGAGAAATGACAAAAAGAAAGAAAATGTTGTTCAATAGATTGAACAGCAGTTGTTCAATAAATTGAACAGCAAAACAACAAAAAGCAAGAAAATGTTGTTCAATAGATTGAACAGCAGTTGTTCAATAAATTGAACAGCAAAACAACAAAAAGTAAGAAAATGATGTTCAATAAATTGAACAGCAAAACAAGCAGAGAAAAAGAAAGAAGAAATAAAATTTATGAAGATGGAGCTGCCAAAGGATTTCCTTCTACAGCTAAAACTTGCATGGTGGCATCCTCACGTATCTACTGATAGAAAGATTCTTTGGTAAGTGGCTTTTGGTAGAGGCATGCCCAATGCCCATTTGCTTTAAAATAAGAACCAAACCCATCAATGGTGGCCAGTGTAAGAGTTCCATTGTCATGTACTTGCTTTATTTCATAGGGGCCTAACCTTCTAGTCTACAGTTTGCTAGGGAAGTCTTGGAACCTGGAATCATAAAGAAGTGCCCAGTCACCCTCATGAAATGTCTTTTTCTTAATTAGGGCGTCATGCCATTTGGCTCTTTGTTGTTGAATAATTGTCGTACATTGTAGAGCCAGTAACCGAATTTCATCTAATTTGTTCATCTGTTGTAACCTATTAACCTGGGCTTCAGTTAAATCCAGTCCTATTTCCTGGGCTATCTTTAGTGTTTGTATCTCAAATTCTATGGGAAAAATGGGTTCCTTACCAAATACCAGTTGATACGGTGAGTATCTAGTAATGTTTCTCCAAGTTGTGCAATATGCCCACAAGGCATCTAGCAGTCGAGCAGTCCAGTCTCGTCGATGTGATGAGACATTCTTTGTTAGAATAGCTTCGATAACTTTGTTGGTGCTCTGCACTTGCCTGTTTGCCTGTGGGTGATACGGAGAGGTAATTCTGTGTGTGATGTGATAGTTTTTCAGTGTAGTAGCAATCTTGTGGCCCACGAATTGTGGCCCCCCATCAGTAGTTACTTCTCTAGGTAAGCCATACCGCACAAAAATTTCGAAAAGAAAATTAATAACAATTTCCTTTGTTGCTCTTGGTAATGCTACTACTTCCACCCACTTAGTTACGTAATCTGTTGCAACCAATATATACTTTTTCTGGTTGGATGGTGGTTTGAATGGCCCAACGAAATCTAATGCCCAGTTCTCAAATGGGTCTATCACCAGCTATGGATGCAGGGGCATTTCATTAGATTGGCTAGGGCAACCCATCCTTTGGCAACTATCACATGCCTTGACAAATTTCTTAGAATCTTTAAAAATAGTGGGCCAATAGTAGCCCATCTATAGAATTTTATGTCCAATTCTGTGGTATGCAAAGTGTCCACCGCAAGGTCCATCATGGCAGGATTTTAAGATATCATAAATTTCGTCCTCCATGACACACCTGCGGATGTGCATATTAGCTCCCATGAGGAAAAGGTATCCTCTGATCCAGGAGAAACAAGCGCTACGTTGCACGATCAATTTCCTTTCTCTGGATGTCAGATGTTTTGGAAATTTACCCGCTGCTAAGTAATTCGCTACGTATGCATATCATGGCATTTTTACAGTCACAGCAAACAAATGTTCATCTGAGAACTGATCCTCCACCGCCACTGTATCGTCTATTCTTGGCACTCGGGAGAGGAAGTCTGCCACGAGGTTCTCCTTCCCTGGTCGATCCCTTATAGTTATGTCAAATTCCTGCAAAAGTAGTAACCAACGAGCCACTCTTCCATTTGTAATGGGTTTATTGGCTAAATATTCAATAGTGGAGTGATGAGTGTATAGAACTACAGGGTATCCATTTATATAGTGTCTAAATTTGTTTTGATAGCATAAATAACAACTAGAAACTCTTTTTCTGTTACTCTGTAATTCAACTTAGCAGGAGTTAAATTTTTGTTGATGTAATATATAGCATAGGGTTTCTTGTCTTCTTCTTGGCCAAGAATAGCTCTGATAGTTGTATCTGATGCATCTGATGAAATCTGAAAAGGTATATCCCAATTCGGGCCTCGTAATATTGGTGTTGTTGATACTAACCGTTTCAGATCTGTAAAGGTAGTTTCACATCTATCAGTCCATATAAAATCAACATTTCCTGTCAAGGCATATAAAGGTGCAGCAATCTGTGAAAATTTCTTTATAAATCTATGATAATATCCACCAAATCCCAAAAAACTGCGTACCTATGTTTGAGTGCAACGAGTAGCTAATAAGAGGATTACCTGTATCTTTTTTGGATCTACCTGAATTCCAGCTGCTAAAATGTAATGACCTAGAATCAGGCCTTCTATCATCATCATAGGACATTTCTCATGGCTTAAGCATAGTCTATTAACAATACACTGATCTAGGACTTTCTCCAATGTTTGTAATTCCTGATCAAAGTCATCTCCATAGGGTGTGAAATCATCCATGTACACCTCCAATCCTTCATTTATCAAGTCTGCAAAAATACTGAGTATGGCTCTTTGGAATGTAGCAAGTGCATTGCACAATCCAAAAGGCAATACCCTGTAAGAAAATGTTCCCCAGGATTAGGTGAAAGTAGTTTTATCTTGGTCTTCAAGGGAAATTTGGATTTGGTTGTAGCCACTGAAGCCATCCAGGAAAGAGAAGAATTTCTTTCCTGCTAGTGTATCTAGGACCTGGTCGATAAATGGAAGGGGAAAATGGTATTTTTGCGTTTCTTTGTTGAGTTCTCTGTAGTCAACGCATATCTGCCATTTTCCATTCTTTTTAGGTATAACTACTAATGGAGAAACCCATTTACTATCAGACATAGGATAAATAAATTCCACATCTAGCAATTTTTGAAGCTCTTCTTTCACAATATCCTTTAGATGAGGATTTAATCTACATTGTGGCTGTCAAATGGGTCTTGCATCTTTTTCAGTGTATATGTGGTGCGCGCATAACTAAGGTCAATCCCTTTCATGTCTAGGTAATCCCATGCAAGAGCCCCTTTATATTTCCTAAGGACTTGGATAAGTTTCTGTTGTTGGTCATTACTCAGATTACTGTTAATGTTCAGGATTTTCCCTTGCTCGATTTCAATAGGCTTGCTATTATAAGCAGTTGTTGTTGGTATTGGTTGGTCATTAATGTCTCTCAAGAAATCTTCTTCAATCTCATTATCAAGGACTGCTTCAATCATGTGACATCTCAAATTAGACACTATAGCAGGGTGATTATTAAAGGTGTTAATGACATCGTCTTCTATTTGGTTTTTGAATTCAAGCACATCTGCCACAGTCAATGGTGAACGAATATTTTCTTTTAAATATGATGTTGGATGTTTCCTAGCTTTTACAATGGTTAGGCTTGGCTGAGCAGAAGGGTATAAAGCTAAATTATTTACCTCATTTCCTCTGGTTATGGTCATACTACATATTCAGCAGCCTATAAAAGCATCGGCTGTTGCTAGCCAAGGCCTTCCTAGTATTAAGGGATGTCCATCTAGCCGATTTCTAGGGTTAATAATCAAAAAATATGTCATATATTCCCATGGGTCCACAGAAACCATCACATCTTGTAATGTTCATTCTGGCCTAATTACTGAACGGTCAGCTAATTCCAGCAAGGTAGTGGTTGGTTCTAAAGTTGTGATGCCAAGCACTTTGCAAGTTTCTTTTGTAAGAATATTAATGGTTTCCCCTAAGTCAACTAAAGAATTGGGAAAAGAGCGGCTATTTATTTGTACTGTGAAAATGGGATTTCCCGGGTCTTCGTATTTTACAGGTGTCTCTTTGCCTAGTAATAAATCAAACAAAGTTCCGACAACATGGACAGTTGGTGTTATTTTTGTTTTCCTCACAGACTCCTTTGCACACAATTCTTTAATGGCTTTAGCATATATCAAAATGTCTTGAATGGCCTAGAGGAGGGGTATTTTTATACAAATATTTTTGAGTTCACCTAGAAGATCAAAGTCAGGGTATTCAATTGGTCTAGGTATTGTCAATCTTTCTGGGAACGGGGGAGAAGTAATTATAATTTGCTCGGGATCTTTCTGCCTGACTATATCTCCTCCCTATTTATTTGTTGGTCATCTACAATTGAAGGCTTATTCAGATGAATTTCTTTAACCTCAGGTTGAAGATTTTTGTCCTAATCTGGAGCAATTATGCAACCAGATCTTAACTTAAGTTCATTACATTCTCTCATCTCAATTTTAGGGTTCAGACTCTCAATAATTTGGACTGACTGGATTTGTCTGTTGTTAGTATTTGGGTTGGGTTGAGCTGGGAGTTGCGGTCATATATCAGGTTGAGGATTTTGCTGCAACGTAGAAGGTGCTAGTAAGGTTGATTGAGGCAGAGGAACTGTTCCCATAGGCTGGTTTGCGGATCGTTGCCAATTTAGTTGTTAGTTCTAATTTTGCGAGGTAGAAGGAGACCATTGAGAGGAATAGGGGGTGTTCTTCCAGAAAGGTGGAGGGTAAGAGGAATTTGGCCAATTATTATTTGAATTTGATTAGTTAGGCCATGGTGGCATAGAAAATGCTTGAGGTGGCCAAGTAGAGAAAGGTGGTCAGTCCTTCCATGTTGCTCCTAAATATTGCTGAGAATTAAATTGCGAAGAAGGAAAGAACGAAGATGGTTCTATAGGCATACATGTCGGACGTGTTTTCCATTGACGGCATTGGTTCATCAGATATACTAGTTCCACTTCCTCTTCTGCTTCCTTGAATATTGCCTTTAATCCAGGAAGCGATGGGCAGCTTTCCATAGTGTGATCCTTAGTGCAAATGGTGAATCATATCTAATAGACATTCTCTATGATTGTGTTTCTTTCTGCAGCATGGACAAAAATAGCCAAATTTTTTTCTAATTTGGCCTACTTTTGTTTGGCTTGCATGATATCCAATTGTGTGGTCAGGGTCCCAAGGATATCAGTCTTGAAATATTCCAGTAGATTGTCGATTTCAACTCGTGTAATGCTTCCTCCTGAGGCTTTGTTGTCTCTGGTGATCGCATCACGCCCGGTTGGTTTCAGCCTTGTACTGCCTCTGGAACACCTGATGCACAATTGTATAATATTGTCATAATACTCTTGATAAATATCACCCTTCCCCATTAAATTTAATGTTTCTACCCATTGGTCTTTCATGTTGGCATTATGACACAGGTTTGGCACTATGACACAGGTGTTGTCCTTGATGGCAACTCACTCAAATGACAGGTCACAGTTCAGACTCTTAGAATGAAGGAAAAAGAGATATACGCAGGTTCCTCTTAACCAAGTTGCGTATACATGCGGTTTCAATGATCATAAGGCGCGTATACATATGCACACACTTTCATGCAAGGAAAAGCACGTACATGTCGGAAAACTTATTTTTGGCCCATGTATTTAGTCCTTGGTATTTGGACCTATGGTTTTGGACCATGTATCTCGTCCGATGTGTTGAACCCAAGTATTTGGGTCCATGGTATTGATTCTCCATGGTTTTGGACCATGGTTTGAGTAAGGCCTAAGACTATAAAAAGGGAAGGAGATCATTTGGCAAAGGCATTCACTCAAGCATTGAATATATTATGAAGAGCAAGATCTAGAATTGGGTTATGGTGCATAGCTGGATCTGAACCAAGGAGGAACCTGAGTGCAAGAAGAAGGATAAGTTCTATTGTTGGGTCAAGATCTTAAGGCTTGAATAGTAGTATCTTTGTGTGATTTTGATCTGTTATATTTAGCGCATGACTTGATCTATCAATATGATAATTTGAGTATAACTCATGTCTGAATAAGTGAAAAGGGTAAATTATCTTTTATAGATCTATACGCAAGTTCAGCATAGTAGAGGCACGTATACACATTGGTTCGATAAGTCAAAGCAGCGTATTGGTCTTAATACAGAAGTGTACATACGCAGGTTATACATATTGAAGTAGTGTACATCCCATGAAATATGTCTTAGCTACTTCTGTTTATTGTTGTAGTGTTGTGGGTTCAGGATTGGTTTCTGGTTACTGTTAATGTAGTCTGGTTACAGCGTTCTGAGAAGTAATTGTTTGATTCAATTTTGCTTGAAGCAAAGAAGATTGGTTGATGCAGATGTATTTTATGGTTGATTATTTTCATTGATGGATCCAGTCTGAAAATTTATGAAACATGGTCCCTGGAAGAAAAGAGAAGGTTGTAGCCTTCTATAGGTTAGCACCTACGTACTAGTACATCAGCTAGTACAAGAGCTAAGGGGGTTGTATCTCCCTTCTAGGGGAAGCTAGAAAATGAGAGAAGGTTGTAGCCTTCTGCAGGTAGAAGCCTATGTACTGGTATAAGATTGCACCAGTACAGATCCATTGTAAAAAGAAGTTTCTAATTGAAAGAAGATAGAGGCGAATTGCAGCAGGTGGTTTTCACCCACATTGGGTTTCCACCTTATATCTTGTGTTCTTTTGTGTGATTGTCTTTTCTGTTTTACTATTCCTGGTTACTGGTTATATGGTTCTGACACACAGATTAATGATCAACATCTAAAGAATAAATTAAATTATAAGTCTGCAAGTTATACGCGAGTTTCCTTAACTGTAGCTGTGTATATACGTCGTTTTCACTAACTGAAGTAGCATATGCAAATCTGATTATAAAATGAAAAATAATTGACTTGATAATACTGATTCACCCCCCCCCCCAATATTATTTCCAACAATTGGTATCAGAGTAGGTCCTTCAAAAGAAGCTTGATCGCTTGAAGGAAGATCTATCATCATGAGCAACTACAAAAAAGAGGCATCGATCAAGCCACCAATATTTGACGGGAGCAACTTCGTCTATTGGAAGGTAAGAATCACAGACTATCTTTAATCTCTTGGTATAGAAGTTTGGGATATCGTGGAAGCAAGATACACATTTCCATCAGCAACTCCTACAGATACGGCTGGTAAGAAGCAGTATGAAACAAATGCAAAGGCTGTCAATACTCTATTAGGGAGTTTATCTCAATCATAATTTGTCAAGGTTATGCAACTCAAAACCGCAAAGGAAATATGGGACAATATCATTCTGAGCTATGAAGGAGACGATCAGGTAAAACGTGCAAAACTACAAATTCTCAGAATTCAATATGAAAATCTCAAAATGTACAATGATGAAAGTGTGGCTAATTATTTCTTACGTATAGATGAGATTGTTAATCATATGAAAAACTTGGGTGAAGAGATAAAAGAAGTTACTTTGGTTGAAAAGGTTCTAAGATCTTTGTCTTCTAAGTTTGAATCAAAAGTCTCTGCCATAGAAGAAAAACAGGATCTACAGAGTATTACCATGTCACAGCTGCACGGAATCCTAACTGCTTTTGAAATGAGAAAATGGGGACCATCAAACAGGAGAGAAGATGCATTCAAAGCTTCAGGAAAAGTAGATTGCAATGAGTCAGGACATATGTCAGAAGGAGAGGAAGAATCAAACTTTGTCAAGAACCTTCAACGGGGTTCTGGAAGATTCATAGGTAAGCTACCTTTCAAATGCTTTGCTTGTGGAAGAGTCGGTCACTATGCAGCCAAGTGTCCTCATAAAGATAAGCTTGATAAAGGTAAGGAACCAGTTAGATGGAACAGAAAATAGAATGTAAGTAAGAAGAGTTATTATACACATGAAGACAGTGATGGATTTTCAATTAGTGATGAAGATGAACAATGTAATGATTATATACTTTTGATGGCTTTTGAAGATGATGATTTCTTCGATGCTATAGATGAAAATGATCTCTATGAAGAAATTTCTAAACTTAAAATCTGTTTAGAAGAAAAGAGTATGATCATAGATACTCTGACATTCCAACTTGCTGAAAAGGAAAAACACAATGAAAAGTTAGAATGTGAAATTGTGGGACTTAGAAAAGATATTGAGAAAACAAAAGCTCTTAATATTAGATTTTCTAAAGGATCTAAAACTTTAGATGAGATTATCAAAGTGCAGTGTTCTCCACTAATCAAGACAGGTCTTGGATATACTGAAGAAGTATCTCAAGCACAGAAGCCATCCACCTCCAAAAGCTATCTTGATGCAGCAAGGAGAAGTGAACAGGTTGACAATCGATAGCAAAGGCATAAAGCAGATCATTAGGTAAATTAGGGTCAATATACCTCAAGGATGAATAGAGATCACCAAGTACATCAGGGACAATCTACTTCAAGGATGAACATAAGCTACAACCAATCGCAGGTAAATCATTCTCAATTTTCCTCAAGAACGAATGGCTATGGAAACTACAATCACCTGGACGGAAGGTTTGATAAGCGCGGGAATTTCTTCAATGGCCAATGTTTCTCTTGTCATAACTTTGGACACAAAGTAGCTCAATGTGTTGCCTACAAGACCATCATGACCAGAGAAGCACGAAATCAAAGGAGTGTGACTGGAATCATGAAAAGAACCTACAATAACTTTTCTTCTCTTGAAAATGAAATAGAATGTTTTATTTGTAACAACTTTCGTCATGAAGATTCTGAATGCAGGAGTAGGTTTTGGCAAACAACTCAAAAGGAGCAAGCTTCATTGAGTCCCAAAACATGGAGGAAGAAAGAACCGCAACCAGAAAGATGTGGTATAGCCTTATATGCGGAAGGACAGGAAAATCAATGGTACATCGACAGTGGATGCTCGAAACATATGACAGGTAATAAGGAAAAACTTCAATCATATAGTGCCTTTGAAAAGGAAAGGAGGGTCTCATTTGGAAATGACACCCCTGCATTCATAAAAGTTAAAGGTTCTGTTATTTTGAAAGAAAAGGTCAAAGCTGGTAATGTTATGTGTGTTGATGGCTTAAAACATAATCTATTGAGTGTCAGTCAAATGTGTGATCAAGGAAATGAGGTAATATTTCAATCAAATGGATGTATTGTTCATGAGCTTGATACAGGAGAAACAGTGATCAAAGGCATAAGAACTCCAAATAATTTATACATACTCAAGTGAGGACAACAACAATGCTATCTAAGCAAGAATGATGAACACTGACTATGGCACAGAAGATTGGGGCATCTAAGCTTCTCTCAAATAAGGAAAGCATGCAAATATCAGGCAGTTCGTGATCTCCCTAACATCAGAATTCCAGATAATATTATATGCAAATCATGTCAGTTTGGTAAGCAAAACAGAACTAATTTCCCTGAGAAGGAAGGATCAGCAATTAAGCCACTTGAACTTTTCCATATGGATGTATATGGTCCATCCAAGAAAAGGTCACCTCGAGGAGAAGAATACTTCATATTGTTCATTGATGACTTTTCTAGGATGTGTTGGATAGGACTTCTGAAGCATAAAGACAAAGCTTTCAAAAAGTTCAAAGCATTCAAAGCCTTGGTTGAAAACGAATAAGATCGCAAAATCAAATGCCTTAGGTTTGATCAAGGAGGGGAATTTACCTCGGATGAATTTTTTGATTTTTGTGAAGAACATGGAATAAGAAGGGAATTCTCTACTCCAAGGACTCCTCAGCAAAATGGAGTAGTAGAAAGGATGAACAGAACAGTTCAACAATGGCTCGTGCTATGGTTGATGAGTCTGGAACTCCTGCAACCTTCTGGGGTGAAGCTGCATTTTCCACCAATACTATTCTCAACAAGACAAATGTCCAGGTGAATAGCACTCAAAGTCCTCATGAACTCTGGTATGGTAAGACTCCTATGGTAAAATACTTCAAAATTTTTGGAAGAAAATGCTACATCAAAAGGACTGATGAAAACCTTGGCAAGTTTGAACCTAGAGTAGATGAAGGCATTCTCCTTGGTTACTTTCCCCAAAGTAAAGGATATAAGTGTTACAATAAAAGACTTCGAAAAATTGTTGGAAGTATTGATGTAGTGGTTGATGAAGAAGGAAACATTCCAAGGTAGGTAAAATCCGAAGATTTCGAAGATGATGAGGACTATCATTCAACATCAAATCAGACTAATGATGAAGAAGACAGCAATGAGGAACCAGAAGAATAGATAAGGGTAGAAGAAAAGACTCCATCCAGGTATGTCCAGAAGAATCATTCAGAAACTCAAATTTTGGGGCAAAAAGAGGCAGTTGTACAAACAAGAAGAACTATTTCAGAAGCTTCAAGCTATCTAGCATTTCTCTCCTCTACTGAACCATGAAATGTAAGTGAAGTATGCAAAGATGAATGTAGGTCAAGGCCATGAATGAAGAACTTGATCAGATTGAAAAGAATAACACTTGGGAGTTAGTTCCTAGACCAAATGATAAGAATGTCATAGGGACAAAATGGATATTCAAAAACAAGCTGAATGAGAATGGAGATGTTATTAGAAACAAGGCCATACTTGTTTGCAAAGGGCATGCTCAAAAAGAAGGTATAGACTTTGAAGAAACTTTTGCACCAGTTGCTATACTTGATGCCATAAGAATGTTCCTTGCTCTTTCTAGCTTTAGGAGTTCAAAGTATATCAAACGGATGTGAAAGCTAACTTTCTAAATGGAGACTTAGAAGAAGAAGTGTACATTGAGCAACCAGATTGATTCATCCTTGGGAATGATCCAAAACTTGTATGCAAACTCAAAAAGGCTCTCTATGGCCTTAAACAGGCTCCAAGGGCTTGGTATTATCGTTTGGATAAGTACCTCCATCAACAAGGTTTTTCAAAAGGATCAATAGATAACAATCTATATATAAAAATTGATAATGATAAGTTGCTAATACTTGTTGTGTATGTTGATGACATCATCTTTGGTAGCAATGAAGAAGCCATGAGTCAAAACTTCGCTTTGGTGATGCAGAAAGAATTTGAAATGTCCTTACTTGGTGAGCTCACATATTTTCTTGGTTTACAAGTCCAACAAAACAAAGACGGTATTTTTCTATCACAAACCAAGTACCTCAAGCAGATCTTGAAGAAATATGGGATGGAGGATTCAAAATTAGTATGTACCCCTATGGTAACAGGATGCAGCCTCAGTGCAAATGATGAATCAGTAGTAGTGCATCAACCAACCTATAGATCAATGATTGGAAGTCTTCTCTATCTAATAGGTACCCGACCAGACATCATGCATGCAGTTGGAATAGTCGGAATATTTCAGGAAAATCCAAAGGAAACTCATCTTCAGGCAGTCAAAAGAATTTTCAAGTATCATCAATGAACTCAAAATTATGGCTTATGGTATCCTAGAGATACAAATCTCATACTTCATGCATATACAGACGCAGATTGGGCAGGAAGCGTGGATGACAAGAAAAGCACTAGTGGTGGTGCATTCTTTATGGGTTCCAGATTAGTATCTTGGTTCAGCAAGAAACAAAGCTCAATTGCATTATCTATAGCTGAAGCAGAATATGTGGCTGTTGCATCTTGCTGCACACAACTCCTTTGGATGATGCAAACATTGCAAGATATTCAAATCACTTGTACTCCACCTATCTCCATTTTTTGTGATAATACAAGTGCAATCAGTATTTCAAAGAATCCAGTCATGCATTCAAAGACCAAGCACATACCTATCAAATATCATTTTCTCCAGGAACAAGTGCTTGAACAAAAGGTCAAATTGGAGTATGTTCCCTCCAAGGAACAGGTTGCTGATATATTCACCAAACCACTAGCCAGGGAGACATTTGAATACCTCAAACAGAAGTTGGGAGTAGTTGATGCATCATCTTGATGTTGAAATTATCTGTTTTAGAGAACAGGTGTTGTACACGAGTCTGATAAAGCGTATCCGTGTACATACGCATATTTATGTGGATAAAGTCGCGTATATGGTAGGTTAAAGACAAACAGTGGAGCCAAACTCAAGATGAAAAGAGTCTGTATTGGGTCTATCAGAGACCATCTAGCACAGGTTCAGGGGGAGCATATACTTCTAATAATGCATTGTTGGCATTACCTTAGAATATATTTGGTTCATTTTCTTTCAAGTGGAACAAGTGTAGAGGGAGATCATGGTTGCTAGTTTTGATGATGATTGACAGATGTTGCTGATGTTAGTTGCTGATAACTATCATAGTCTTGTCTTAAATATTTAGTCTCTATGTCATGTATTTCTTTTATCAACAAGGTCATGTAAAGGCCTATGTTGATTTCCCCATTATGCTTGGGATGAATGATGTAATGTTCTTGTCTTATCATGTGTAAACTTTAGGTGTATCCCCACTTGGTTGGGTGAATGAATCAATATTGGCATATCTCGACTTGGTTGGGAGATGGATGTATGTATGAGTCTTTGGTGATAGGAAGGTCATTTATGATGTATAAAGTCATGTTTCTTCTTGTAGAACATCTTCTTGCAAACCTTGCCTATAGTTAGGGGGAGCACAAATAGCACAGCAGAGCAGATTTTTCAGCATGTACTGAGGGGGAGCATAAACCTTTTCCCTTGATGACAAAGGGGGAGAATGACTTTGAGTATTTTGGGGTTGCCATCAAGTCCAAAGGGGGAGATTTTTGGCATTATGACACAAGTTTCGCACTATGACACAGGTGTTGTCCTTGATGACAACTCACTCAAATGACAGGTCACAATTCAGGCTCTCAGAATGAAGGAAAAAGAGATATACACAGGTTCCTCTTAACCAAGTCGCGTATACACGCGATTTCGATGATCATAAGGCACGTATACATATGCATGCACTTTCATGCAAGGAAAAGTGCATACACGTGGGAAAACGTATTTTTGGTCCATGGTATTTAGTCCTTGGTATTTGGACCTATGGTTTTGGACCATGATATCACGTCTGATGTGTTGAACCCAGGTATTTGGGTCCATGGCATTGGTTCTCTATGGTTTTGGACCATGGTTTGAGTAAGGCCTAAGACTTTAAAAAGGGAAGGAGATCATTTGGCAAAGGCATTCACTCAAGAATTGAATATCTTATGAAGAGAAAGATCTAGAATTGGGTTATGGTGCATAGCTGGATCTGAACCAAGGAGGAACCTGAGCGCAAGAAGAAGAATAAGTTCTATTGTTGGGTCAAGATCTTAAAGTTTGAATAGTAGTATATTTGTGTGATTTTGATCTGTTATATTTGGCGCATGACTTGATCTATAAATCTAATAATCTGAGTATAACTCATGTCTGAATAAGTGAAAAGGGTAAATTATCTTTTATAGATCTGTAGGCAGGTTCAGAATAGCAGAGGCGCGTATACACGCTGGTTCAGTAAGTCAAAGCAATGTATACGCCGGTTGGTCTTAATGCAGAAGCGTATGTACACAGGTTATACATATTGAAGTAGCGTACGACCCATGAAACATGTTTTAGCTACTTCTGTTTATTGTTGTAGTGTTCTGGGTTCAAGATTGGTTTCTAGTTACTGTCAATGTAGTCTGGTTACAGCATTCAAAGAAGTAGTTGTTTGATTCAATTTTGATTGAAGCAAATAAGATTGGTTGATGCAGATGTATTTGATGGTTGATTATTGACATTGATGGATCCAGTCTGAAAATTTATGAAACGTGGTCCCTGGAAGAAAAGAGAAGGTTGTAGCTTTCTCTAGGTTAGCACCTACGTACTAGTACATCAACTAGTACAAGAGCTAAGGGAGTTGTAGCTCCTTTCCAGGAGAAGCTGGAAAATGAGAGAAGGTTGTAGCCTTCTGTAGGTAGAAGCCTGCGTACTGGTATAAGACTGCACCAGTACAGATCCATTGTAAAAAGAAGTTTCTAATTGAAAGAAGATAGAGACGAATTGCAACAGATGGTTTTCACCCACATTGGGTTTCCACCTTATATCTTGTTTTCTTGTGTGTGACTTTCTGCTCTATTTTACTATTCCTGGTTACTGGTTATATGGTTCTGACACACAGATTAATGATCAACATCTGAAGAATAAATTAAATTATAAGTCTGCAAGTTATACGCAAGTTTCCTTAACTGTAGTTGCGTATATACACTGTTTTCACTAACTGAAGTAGCGTATGCAAATCTGATTATGAAATGAAAAATAATTGACTTGATAATACTAATTCACCCCCACTCTCAGTATTATTTCCAACATTTCATACCTTTGATCATCACAGTTTTAAGAACTTCCGAAGGCAAATTTGGATAAGGAGATCTTTGCAGATATATTGAAGATGTTCTACATATTCACAAGATTCTCATTAATCTTAGCTACCATTTGAAATATTTCATCCTTTAGTTCTCTAGTTCGGCAATAATCTTGGTATTTTTTTAGAAAGGTTGTTTTCATTTGGTCCCAATCATTAATAGTACCTCCACCAAGCCCCATAAACCAATGCAGAGCTGCTCCCTTCAGAGTAGAGGGGAACAGCTTCAATTTCTGCGGGTCAGTAGCGTAATCATATCCCCTACATAAAACATCGAATTTGAAAAGGAATGCATCAGGATCCTCTGAAATTAACCCATGGAAGGTATGAATATTGTGTAATGGTATAGTTATCATGGGAGCATTGACAGATGTATCAACAATAGGGTATTGTAATGTGGAGGTCTGAGGCTATTGCGGATTATTGGCCATTTGGTAAAAAATATGCCAGTATTCTTTAGGGATTTCTAGAGTTGGAGCTCTGTTCCTGGGGGAGTCAAAAGAGACTTTTAAAATGATTTTAACGACACTACCTTGGTCCAGAATACTGGGTGTCCTCTGTTCAACTACTAATTCAGGATATTTAGGTTCTGATGAATTAATCTTTTCAGCACTACCTATTTCTCCTTCTCCTTCATGGAGCTTGCAATAATTCCCTTCTTGTCAAGGGCTAAACTGCAAATTTTCAGTGTTCTGAAAACTCTGTTTAGACCCTTTAGTCTTTCTGTGAATCTCAGCGTCAGTTGCATATTGTGATCCTACGGCCTAAAGGGTTACAGTAGGATTTCTTGTAGAAACGATTCGGGGTCCTACTGATGAATGAGACTCAGATTTCCTTATGATTTCGTCGATAAAGGTTGATCGTCCAAGGGGCACCAATCCCTTAGACTTTTCATATTTGGATGGAGGAATTAAATCCTTTTCTACTCTTTTCTTCTTAGTTATTCACTCAGAAATTAAAACATTTATTTATACTTTAATTCCTATGAAATTTTGTTGAAAAGCGGGTGAGGGAGAAAGCATTTTACTTACTTGTACGTAGGATATTACCTTCCATTTTTAATACCCAATTCTTTCACAACAAACACACATCAAACATCTATTCCTATGCAATTGTGCTGAAAAACGGGCGAGGGAGCAAGCACTTTACTTACTCGTATGCAGGTTCTTACCTTCCATTTTTAATACCCAGTTCTTTCACAGCACACAAACATAAAACACACATCACCTTCTATGAAATGGAAACACTCTCCCTGGCAATGGCGCCAAAATGTTGGGCGCAAATAAGGTGTCTTTTAGAACTCTTAAATGCCTCACATTAATTATCAACCTGGGTAAGTCTTTTTGTTTCAAGAGTGTACACAATATGTGCAAGTGATGTAAATCATTGAATCTACAGAGAGTAATGCTTTAAAATAACTTATTGATTTCAATACAAGAGTAAACAGATCAAACCATAAACTACCAACTTGTAACTTCAAGGAAATTAACTTATTCAAACATCAAAACTCAATCTTAATTGAAATCACAATTCAATCTTAATCGAAAGTTCTAACTGCATTTACATCAACCGAGTGCACCGTAGTGATAACAGAGCTCTTTCAGTTGAATCTAGACTTATGCATAAAAGTAATACATCTGATATAATCAATAAAACTCTAGCATTCAATTAACAAGAAATGATTCTTAACTATCAATCAAATCAATCCACAATATTAAATAAATGAAACAATCAACAGAAATAAGAACCAATGCAATGAACACACAAACTCAACACTAGTGAAAGTAAATCAATCATGAAACTATAAAACATAGTAATTAAACTGTAGAAAGGTAAACTATAAAACAGGGAACCATAGTGAAATCCACTAGTGACCGCGCCCAAGCCACCAGTGATCACTTCTTTCTTACTTCAGAATCTCGTAAATGAACAGCAACGCGAATTATAAATTATTCATCAAATTCAAATGTCATTACAGCACGATGTCCTTTAGAATAACGCTCTATATATTAAAATTAAAACTAAATTAAATGGTGAAAATTTTAGTTCTTATTCTATTCGTCTTTCCCTTCTTATAGTCAAAGAGGAAAAGAGATAAATTTGATTCCTCAGGATCAGGAGATCCTGAGGAATTTGCAACTAAATGCTATTATCAGACAGTCTTCTATCTTGCCTTGATCCTCCTGTTTCGCTCCTCGATTCGATCGCACAAGAAGCACGTTGTTTCCTCTATTTATCCTTTGTTGTTCAATAGTTTGAACAACAGCTATTCCATTCGCCAATTTCTACATAATAAACAACGAAAGTTAGTTTTAATAGTCAAATTGCATTAGAAGCAATTTCATTCATTTTCTATAGAAATCTTATCAAAACCTTATTACATCATGGCACAAATGCATAAAAAGGAGGAAAAAGATAGTGTAATTAGGGGAAAATTTATACCTATTGCACGGCCCAACAATAATTTCTTTGACTAAATAGTTAGTCAAAGAAATGTATAAACTATATCACATATATTAATGATCATGTATGAAAATAAATACTTTCAGCTAGGCATCATACAGTAGTGTAATTAACACATAACAGAACAAACATATTCCATATATAATTCACGAAAACGAAATGTTATCACTAATTAAACAAAACAGAACTAATCATACAAGATAAAAGTACCATATGTGTGAGGTTTTCCTCATTTGACTAATGACATAGATCTACTCCTTTCTTCAAATCAAATTATTCTCCAAGGATACAATAGTGCATCAACAAAAGAAAGTAGTTTGATAATCAAAAGTAATGACCATGTTCCATAATTTCATCAAGGCATTCACAAACTTACAGAAGTGCATTCTTTGCAAAAAAAATTGATAAAATTTTGGACCCTTCTCTAAATGCATGAGAGGGGTTTAAATACTAAACTATTGGTCCTAAAATAGATTAATACAAAAAATAGTTGAGGAGGTTTAAACGACCTTCCTCAGATTATGCGAAGTAAAACTAAAATAGAAATAAAACTCAGTGACTAACGCCTTTGCATTCGATCTTTGAGATCGCAGATATCTGTCATTGGCTTGAGCTACGTTGGTTGGCTGATCACAGATTTCAATTGTCCAACAACTATAGCATCCGTCAGTGTTGGCACCATTTTTTTTGTGGTGGTATTTAAGCATCGCAAGGTCATCCACTAGCTATATGGTTTGACTAAGAATTTCCAGTATGCTCCCCAGTTTAGCTTTCTCATTTATCTAATCACCTCCTCCTTTTCCTTTTTTGCCTATCTCCACTGGTCCTCTAATTGTTTGGCATTTGGAATAAATCCTGGTATAGACTCTGCAACTAGGTTGGCACCATGTAGATTTTTGTTGATGGCTTCAATGATGTTGTTTGTTGTGGTTGTTGTGACTGTCATTGCCCTTTCTGCTTTCTTGAGCCGAGAATCCTAATTTGTGAATAATATGTCGTTATGTGATTCCTCTAGTTTTGGAAAAGCAACCTTCCTCCCATCTTCTGATTCTTACTAGGTGATAAAGTCATACTCAAGCCTCATGTCAACAACTTGGCTTGTTATCTTATCATTGATCTCGTAATAAGGACTTATTTGCGTGATTTTCTAGCATAGAACTTCCTTTTGCTACATTAGTGATGCAGGAGCATTCAGCCCAATAAAATCATTGTACTTTAGTAGACATAGGGGGTCTTGTACTTTAAGGAAGTTGGGTTCCTATGTTTTGAATTAATGTAATTATTAAGGGTTTTGAGTGATTTTAATGAGAATAGGATTTAATTGAATATTGTGAGGCATAATTGTAAATGTTCTCAAATGTAGTAGAACATGAGAGAATTAGGATAGTTGAGTGATGAGTGGTTTGAAGAATTAATTGTAAAACTCAAATTAGGAGTCAGTTCATGAATTATGGATTAGAGAGGAGTTTTAGGAATGAGGAAGAGATTTAGGAATTTTGTTGAGGAGTTTATGGATCTAAACCAAAAATTGGTTTTAGAATCCCTTTGTATAAATGTAAGCCTAAAAGGTATGATCAGAAGTTAGTCAGAGGTCAGAAAGTCAGAGGCCAGATAGATAGCTAGAGTGTGGTTTTAATCCTATGGGCAGAATGTAAATAGAGGCTAGATAGATAGCTAGAGTGTGGTTTTAAGCCTACGATCAGAATGTAAACAGAGGCCACTGATATTAGAACATCAGGATAGAGAGACAGAGATCTCATCCTGTAATTAATTGGTTGTAATTATATATACAGAGATTAATTCAAACCCTATATAAATGTGTGATTGAGTGTTGAATGATAGATTGCGTGTATCAGAGAATTGCATATATATATTTATGCAGGCGGAGTGGAGTGAACGCAAAATGGTAGATTCGAAGCGAATACACAAAGGAGGTGAAGAGACAAAGGAGCGTAATGGATCTTGGAATCCATTTGAAGGATCAAAGTAGAGCTTTGAAGGGGAAGTGATTGAAGAAAGATGCAGAAATCGAGTTCGGGAGTAAATGGAATAGTGGAAGTGCGAAAGGCTGAAACCTTTGAAGAAACCCGATAACCACAGCAAACACTGAAAAACAACGTAAAATCTAAGTAATAAGGAAGAGCGGAGAAGTGAAGTATCGGTGCATAATAACTGTTGAATCTGGAAGATGAACGGTCAAGATTAAATCGCATCGACAAAATCCTTATGGATAGATCAGAATTGGGCCTTGGACAAGAGCGATGAGCAACTGCCGATTGATCGTGGACCGTTGGATTGGGACCAGATCAACGGTCGCAATCTAATCGCAAATCAAAGATTGCATGGTCAAGGGACAGAGACAATAGAATTGCAATATGCGATGGGGCCGAAATGGTGATAGCGATAAAGCACCAATCGGCGATCGGAAGTATTGGCGATCAAGCTTCGGGGCTTTGGAGATCGAAGTGGCGCAGTGGAAGCAAATGATAAGGGCGGACCCGATATCATTATAGGCGCAGTTGTATATGTTTTGAAATCCGATATTGTGTTAATCACATATCGGATGTGATAGAGGCCTTTGTTAATGAAACCCGCGGAGGATCGATATGCGATAGCGATAAAGGGAGTCTCGATATCTGCGCAGAAGCTATATTAAAGCGGAAAGGTATGTTTTATGGGTATTTCCATTGTAGATGGTTTATAATGAATGTAGCGTGGATATAAGGGTTTATGGGTTAAGTCCATGGTATAACCAATGTTAAAGAGTGGTTTAGTTGTATATGCGGGCATATATAATTGGGTTAATAAAAGGTTATTGAAGTTTTATAAGGGTTAATAAGTCCCGATAGGAAGGATTTAAAAGAAAGGCTTTAATAAAGTCATATATGAAGGTTAAGGGGTGATTAAAGTCCCAATACATGGATATTGTATAAGGGTTATACTATGGTTGGGCGTTAATAAATCATTCAACATGAGGTGTATAGAAGGGGGCCTTAAATCTAAATTATTTAAGATTTAACTCGATCGAGAGTTTAAATTCCCAGGACAGACAAGCTATGTGTATAATCCATGCAAACACAGGGTAAAGTAGGGATACCCCGCATCAATTAGTTGGGAGTTAAGATTGAGTGCTTATTTTATGAACTCATCGATCTGCAGATTGTCTTTATACTTATCTCTCATAGCTTGTATCTACGCATCCCTTTCTGCTAAGTTGGCCTGATGTTGTATTTGCATCTGCTCAAATTCCTATTGGATCTTGGCTACTTGTAACTCTGCTTGTTGGTCAGATTTCTCTTGCTCTAATTGTTGTTAGAATAGTAGAACCTTTTGTTCTTTTTCTCTAAGTAGCATTTGGACCTCTATCGCTTTATCGATAGTTGTTGTAGCATAGGCTCCTATAAATTACAACAATCTCATAAGATTTTCAGATGGGTCCATGAGGGAGTCTTTCTAGACAATGTCCATTGGTTTGTTGTGGGGAGTGGTAATCACTACAACATCTAACTTTTTTTTTTTCCTCTGCCTTTTAACAACCTCTTTGTGGTTAGGGATATAAAACACATCTAATGGAGGAATTTCATCAATTCTCAAAATAGTGGAATGAGCTCCACATCGTGAATGCTTATAGTTTTCTCCACTGTTATTTCTTGATTTGATTTGTGTTGTGGATTCTGTATCTCAGATGTTTGTTCCTTTGTGTGGAGCTTCTTGTTAAAATGCTCCCATTATTTTTCTAAATCAATAACTTGGAGTTTTGCTGACTGAGTGGAAGTAAAGTGAATTTCAGTCTGTTTCTTTGTCGAGGTTTGCTCGGCTGTTTTCTCTATAGTTCTGGTTGTATACCGTTCGAACTCTTTATTTTTATTGCCCCCATTTTGAAACTTTTGTTCTAAATTCTCCGACTCATGAGTAGATCTCTCCAGGGTCTCTGCTTCAAAATCTCAATTGGAATTCTCTTTGGAACTGTGCTCCAAGCTTACACTAGGAGTTGGCTCCCTTATTGGTTCAATCTGTAGTAGTTCCAATGGGACCTTTAATAATCTCCTCTCTCTATATTCATGGAAAGATTCAACATCATCTAGGGAAAAAAGTAGTGATGCCATATGCGTCACATCTGAAAATGTCTCTTTTTGTAGGAAGAGGTCATCGAAGGCATCTTCCTCATGGGTGAATGGTTTCACTTTCACCATACTAGTGAAGTCCTTGGCAGTACCATTTCGGTCATACTGTCTTCCTGGAAATATAGTTGATTTCAGAGATTTCATAATCTTCGCCTCTTTGCATGCATGTCCAAAATCATGTAGTGCAAATGCACCACATTGCAATGGAAATGTAGGCCAAATGGCCTTTTCTGTTCTTTCAATCCTTTGCTCAACCCACCTTCCCTTGTCGTTTGGTAGGCTATCTCCCTGGCCATTAACTTGTTGGGGACATAGTATGGGAGGACATGTGGTGAAGCAATGCTCCCAAATACTCTGATATATGTAAATGTCTCCTCCCCAAACCATCTGGCTACAGGTAGGATATCTACTTCAGCTTCTTTGGAAAACCTAGGGGTGGTTCTGTTGTAGACTTGTTTATGGATAGGAAACATAACTCCTTGACAAATCTTGTAAAAATGGGGGTGAAACTGAGACTCCCACAAACTCTTATGATAAACACGGATAGGAAGTGGGTATTTTATAGTCCACTTCCATCCCATGATAGGAAATTTGGAGACAAAATAGATTGCATCCATTACATAGGCACTCATGAAAAATGGGGGGTAAACCCTTGAAGAGGGACTCCTCTTTCTCCTATACTCCATAATGTTTTTTTCCAAATTATCAGAAAAAATTTAGGCCCAATTCATTATTATTGCATTTACAGCTACTTCTATTAATGGCAGCCATTATGGGGAAAATTTGGTACTATCAGACTTTCCTAACAATCTACATAGCATGGGTGTTGCAAAACTATAAGGGGGAGAGATAGATGTTGTAGAATACATGCATGTCTTATCCTTTTTTATCTTGCTTTCATTCTCTGTCCAGGTCCATGTGACGTCTGCTAGATTTTCATTCTCCTTATCAAATTTCTCAAGGAATTGTTTATTGTAGAGCTTCTATGGCTCTGGTAAATTGTGCATAAGCCTCGGGCTATCTGGTGAAAAAGATCCCATAACCTCCTGCCTACTATTCTTGAATTCTCTGTTCAAGACATCCACCATATCAATTATCCACTTAACCATATTTGTATATGGAATTATCTTCGGTCTTGTGGCTATGCAGTGTAGAAAGGAACATGTTATCTCGAAGAAGGAGGCGTCGAAGGAAATATTAGCATCGTTTGTGGCCTTTGCTACCATAGGTCTTGGTTTCTCTTCTTCTAATAAATCATACATGGCTTCCCATGTTGACATTCCTCCGTCTCTACTACACATAGTATCAGAGAATAGAGGGATCATTTCTGACTTTTTAGATGCAGCTGCCTTTCCCCTCTTTTCCATTGCTCCCAACGTCTCTTACTGTGGATTTTTCCTGAAAATGGAGCAAAGAAGAAGCTATCAGATAGACACAAGTAAAAATGAAAATAAGAATGAATGATATAGATAACCTTGAAAAGGTGACAAGAAAGGAGTTTTAATTAAACGCAGGTGAGAAGATATCGTATCATGTCAAGCTGTTTTTCAAACGTAAATGCCATTAACCCATAGTAAATGCCCACTAATGGTTCCTTATCTCTAGCTTTATTTCTCATTAATGCTTTGCATTGTAAGTCGAGAAAGAAACTTTTTAGGGTGGCGAGCTTTAGCTGTGAGAATGTCGATTTTGCAATTGTGATGCAATATCACAAATCGCATTATCACATTTTATGTGTGCGCTTTCTTTAAATTTTATTTCGTTTATGCGGGATGTGAAATGTGGGACATTCCTTATTGTGTTTAAAGCGTAGCTTGTTTGATAGGATTTTCTTTATAAAGCCTTTTTTATTGTGCAGTGGACTTAAGTGTTATTTTATAACATAGTTTTCAATCGGGTCCGGGCTTCTATCGCATTTCACAATATTGTGTGGTTGGTAAGGTTTCAAACCTTTCTTAAGTATTTCCAATGTGATGCGATAAGGTTGACCGTATCATCGCAATATCACATTTCTCATGGTTAAAGATACTTTGTGAGGGTGCGCCCTTTGTAAGTGGCGATATGCGATGTGGGCCTTATTTTAATAATAAATTCCTTAGGACTTAAGTTAAATGAAAAAGCCTAATAACATCTAGGTTAAGCACGTTAATCCCTTTTGATCACTTTTCGCGAGTTTCGTTCGTTAACAAGGCTTTTGACACACTTGGTCGTGCGACATGCAAAAAAGGCAAGCATTTTCTAGCTTTCAAAGGGTTTTGTCTTAATATTTTGTTTTATTCCAAAAATTTAACAAGAAAATGCTTAAATGCTAAATTAATTTGCTGGAAGGATTTTCTAAGGCTCCCCATTTATTAATAGAATATTAGTTATTATATTAACAAATGGGGGTTGTGTTGAATAGCACAACAATTGGTGATTCGCTGGAAGAACCAGTTATCTCTGACAGTCTTTTGAAATTTCTAAAAACTTCCAAAATAAAGGCAGTTGAGAAAATAAAAATACATGAAATATAGGATAAGTAACATTATGAGTGAAAATTGAATATTTTGTTCACAACTCCCTTCTCCTTGGGATTCCTTCCGGGCCACTATAACCATGAATGGTAAAGATTGTCCTACAACATTTGTCCGTGTGATCAGAAATGGCTACATTTTCCATGCTACAATGAGCGATCCAGAGTACAAGGCAAAGGTGAACCATCTCCTGGACAAAGGTGGGGAGAAGCTCAGGCTCTTCAAAGAAGATCTAATCAAAGAATGAAGTTTCGACGCTGCCATCATGGCCATGTGGCCAATCCTGCCAACTTCACTCCCAAAGATCCTGAGTTTCACTCACATTGGGAAGGAGAAATGAGGATGGCTCACCAAGCTAGGGTCTATCATAGCTCTGAACCTAAGCTGGTCGCCGACACACTAGTCGATCTCGACATAGTAACCCGCGGTAACCTTGCATGCGGCCAAAGCCTGGTCCTGTATATTTTGGTGGCTGGAATAGGAGCGTACATTTGGGCCTCTTCTAGGAAACGCATGAAAGGCCACTTTGAATCCCCAAAAAAAAATAGGAAAGGTGGAAGGAATGGATTAGCAAATGATGGATTGTTTTGGACGTGCTCTGAACCAGAAGAAACCCTTCCAGTCACCCATAGGCCTCTCTTCGAGGGTTTAAGGGTTTGGTTTTCCTCAGCAAAGACAGCGGAAAAGGCACACGACGACTACCCAAAGCAGGCAATCGACAGGATGCACCGTGAGCCAGAGCATGAACCCTCAGAGGTGGAAAGATACCCACAGGGGACATGGACAACCTATCCCTTTCTGAAACAAAGCATTCCTCATAGATTTGAATGGGGATCTCTAAAATGGGCAGCCAAACAATAGAGCAGCCCATGTACTAGTCAGACCTGATCAATCACAACTACATTCTCCCTGCCCTCTACCGGCTAGACAGATCTACAACAAATGTCTTCTCTTCTCTCTGGTGGACTGGGCACAACAGAAGAGTGTCTTGGATTTTCGCCTCGGTACTCTGACTATAGGACTATTAACACTATGCCTTGAGGAACCCCTTCTGTGTAAAAGAGAACCAGTTTGGCTGCCAACCCATGAACAGGATCAAAATGAACATAAGAGCTGCATAGACACAGCACGGGGATGGGCAGAGCCCTAGTCGGGAGGCCACATGGAATACGAAGGCGGGTATCGGACAAAGGGTAATGCCAGGTATGCTACTGAGGTAGAGGCAGATTCGATAGAGATCTTCATCAAAACGTTGGAAGGTAATCATCTCTGCTAGATGCTCCGAAAAGGGATGAGGATGGAA
Source organism: Pinus tabuliformis (assembly GCA_031772625.1). Taxonomy (NCBI): domain Eukaryota; kingdom Viridiplantae; phylum Streptophyta; class Pinopsida; order Pinales; family Pinaceae; genus Pinus; species Pinus tabuliformis. The sequence continues at coordinate 1,084,035,309 of CM062815.1, read as the reverse complement.
AACTTAAAACAAGAAATACAACTTTACCACGGGATACCAACAAGAAATCAAAATTTGATATATTCAAGACACAATCTACAAGACAATCACACGCTACAGGATTATGGCATCGTAAGAGATTTGACTATCATAATAAACCTGCGTTTGTGGGGCAGATGTTATGGAACCAGCACAAAAAACATAGGCTCTTTAAAGATGTAGTCAAAGGAAAGGCAAAAGCACAAACCAAACCAGCAACAATGGTTGAGCTGCCAGGGCCTTACATCGTGGAACAAAAACCTAAAAATCTTGTTCTCACAGTCTCCTCAATGCTTGAGGTAAATAGCTTATATTTAGATCTCTATAACAATGCAGTTATATGTAGATTTAATGGCTTTTGGCCAAAATATGATGTTCTGCACCAATGGATACATGATGCATGGTCACCAAATTGTGAAATCTATCTATGTCCCAAGGGGTTTTTCATAGTCAGATTCAACACAGCACAAGAACAAGAACATATCATCAATAAGGGACCATGGTTCTAGGGAAATGTTGGGCTCTTCATGACCCCGTGGTTCCCAGATTTTGATGCCAATAGTATGGTAGTATCAAAAATACCATTTTGGGTCAGGTTGCATAACCTCCCATTACACTTCTGGCATCATAATGTATTAATTGCCATTGGGAACTCCCTGGGAAAATTCCTAAAGATTGATGGGGACAGACTTACAAGGGGACTATTCACTTTTGCCAGGATATGTGTTGAAATAGATCTCATCTAAGGGTTACCAGATAGCATCACATTGAATTTCAACAACTCATAGTGGACTCAACCATTAGACTAAGAAAACACAGCTTTTCAGTGTCGTGGATGTTTACAAACAGGCCACCTACATAGCGCCTGCCCACTGGTCAAAAAAGACCCCAAATGGAATAAGAAGAAACAGAAAAAGCCAAAAGGTTGGCAGTACATAGACACCCTAGAAGAAGAAATAGAAATAGCATAACCAACAGAAAACAAAGCAGAATCGGATGCTCAAAAGGGCCAAAACAACACACAAAAGGAGGATCCCGGCAACTGATCTGGATTTAAACAGGAATGCAACAAATTATAGAGATAACCATAAACATAGAGATGTAGCGGAAATAATACTTCATTTCATTAATGTAAAATATTGAAATATGCTTACAAACTCGATGGAAATAAACTAGCTAGGGCGATGGTAGCTTATCTCTGAGAAGAGATGTGGCAGCTACATGCCTCTAAACTGTGTTACAATGAGGCTCGAAGGCCTATTTATTTTTAAGAAATAATGGAAAACCCTTAACACCCCAAAACCTAACCCTAGAATTTGAAACGCCAAATTGTGGGCCCCGTTTTGGGTAAGTTGGTACATCAACTTCCTAAGGTCGTAACTTTGGCACCCGATCTTCGTTTGATGTGTACAATAGCTCGTTAAAAATATCTATCTGAGCACTACAACTTTGGGAAGAGACATCAGTCCCTGGGCCCATGTTGCTCCCAGATTTCCCAAAAAACGTCGTTTAGGGCCTCAAAACGGCTCTAGAAGTTCAGGACCTGAAAAACTGCTAAAAATAGTAAATTGTGCTACAATTATGGAAACTGAAAAAATGAAAGAGATAGTTGTGGGGGTCCAAATGGGATAGATGGGTGGCCTCCAACATCCACCTGGATCATTCCTCCCCCCTTAGGAAGCAATGGTCCCCATTGCGTTGAGTTCCTCCATCTGCTGAACTTGGTCCCTGGTGAATTGTTCTGCAATCTCTTATGTGTCCAGTAATGGTGTGAAGCATGGTCGACGGCGTTCCACATTCAACACTCGGTGCAAGTGAAGGAATGGAGGAATGTTGTGCTCCAAAGAATTATTTCCCACAACCTTAGTAATGGTGTAAGGACCATGTCAGAGTGGTCTGAGCTTCTGATAGGTTCTGGTAAGGTGTTCTTTCTGTAGATGTAACCAAACTTTGTCACCCACCTGAGACTTGTGTGGTGCCCTTGTGGGTGAGGAGAAGTTGTTCCTGTGTTTTTTCATGAATGTATCCCTTTGTTGTTGCTGCTACATGGAGGAACCCTTCACGAGGGTCATGGATGTGGCAACGATCTTCCCCTTCCTTTGGGAGTGAACCAGACAGAAAATAAATTTCCTTGTATGTGAGATGAGCTTGCTGCCTTTTTTAGCAGCGATCAAAGAGGTGGCAGTAGGTGGGGCTAAATTCGGTATCTTGTATAATGAATTACCAAAAGAAATAATAACAGCACGAGGCCTTGACTCATACACAGCATGTCGCCTCCACAAGTATGGTTGGCCTAATAATACATCACAAACATCCAGAGGTGTAACATCACACAATACCTCATACCTCATCTGTGAAGGATTTGATGTTGAAGGGAAGGCAGCACCGCTGGCGTACTCGAAGATCTCATCCTTGGTGAAGCCACCCAATACTGTACGGTTGTGGGTATGGTGTAGTTGGTATGCCCAACCGCTTCACAACCTCTGCTGAAATGAGGTTCTTTTGGCTCCCACTGTCAACAATGAATTACAGTGGCGAACCCTTCACCCACATTTATGAGTGGAAAAGACGCTCCCCTTCCTCTGGATCTTCGGGCTCATTCTTCTGGATCTTGGCAGTGGCAACAGTGGTGTTGGGCTCCGCATCAATGATCTGCTTCCCTTTTCCATTCCCCTTGTCGGGTTCTAACTCAAGGTCGGAACATGCATTTGATTTTGAAGCCTTCAACTCTGCCACTAGTGACTACTTGGTCTGACACTCACTTGTGTTGTGAGTGGGGCTCTTATGGAACTCACACCACTTTCCTGTGTCCTTCTTCGACTTCGTGGTGTTGTTATTTTCTTGTGGCTTCGATGAGTTTTCTTGGGTCATCCCACCTTGGCTTTGTCCTTTGGTCTTCAGATTCGCAGATCCAAAGTCTCTCTTCTTCTGTTTGAACTTTTGCTTGATTTTGACAACGTATCGGTACGTTGTGCCGAGCGAGGAGATGTTCAGCAACTCCATCTCTTCCTGGATGTATTTGTGTAGGCAGCCATGGTATTTGAGTACCAGATGCAGCTTAGAATCTTTGATACCCAACAGTGTACGAAGGGTATGAAAAAATTTTGTGAACTCTGGCACATCTTGGTCTTGTCCCTGCCACAACGTGGTCCACTTTATGTATTTGTCCTCATAGCTTTTGACAGGGTAGTACTGCTCCTTGATGGCATCCCGGGAGGAATTCCAAGTGGGTGCGGCTGAGAACAGTAAGCCCGTAATTGCATCCTTTTGCTCACAGTAGGTTTCCCACTAGTCCTTGACATGGGGAGCTGCTTTAAGAAGAGCGAAAACAATCTTTTCCTGACTCGAAAATTCATGAACAGAAAAATAACCATCTAGCAGATTTAACCATTTATCTACGGCATTTGTGTCTATCTGACCCTCAAATATGGGGATTTCAAAATTAACTTGTACCTTAAAGGGCGTGGCGTTTCCAGAGTAGCTGCTGGAAGTCGATGTGTCGCATTTGGGTAGTCGCTGAAGGATCTCGGCAAAGTTATTCAACATCGTGTTCCTTTGTCGCTCGAGGGCCTCTTCGAGCAAGATTTTGATAGGATCTCCTACCCCCCATCTTTCTTTTCATCCCCCATGGGAGGCCGTCAAGATTTGTGAGGTTGATCTTGCAAAGGTTAGACCAATTCAAGCCCTAGCTCCTTATATCCTGACCTCGTTGGGGACATGCAAAGAAAAACAGAGAAAAAAAATCTGACCGCTCTGATACCACTGATCCAGATTTAAACAAGAATGTAACAAATTACAGAGATAACCATAAACATAGAGATGCAACAGAAATAATACTTCATTTCATTAATGTAAAATACTGAAATATGCTTACAAACAGCAATGGAAATAAATTAGCTAGGGCAATGGTAGCTTATCTCTGAGAAGAGATGTGGCAGCTACATGCCTATGAACTGTGTTACAATGAGGCTCGAATGCCTATTTATTGTTGAGAAACAATGGAAAACCCTTAACATCCCAAAAACTAACCCTAGAAGATGAAACGCCAAATTGTGGGCCCTGTTTTGGGTAAGTTGGTACATCAAATTCTCGGGGTCGTAACTTTGGCACCCGATCTTCATTTGACACGTACAATGGCTCGTTAGAAAGATCTATCTGAGCACTACAACTTTGGCAAGAGAAACATTAGTAAAACGACCCATGTTGCTCCCATATTTCCCAAAAAACGTCGTTTAGGGCCTCAAAACGGCTCCGGAAGTTCAAGACCTAAAAAACTGCTAAAAATAGTAAATTGTGCTACAATTACAGAAACTGAAAAACTGAAAGAGACAGTTGTGGGGGTCCAAATGGGATAGGTGGGTGGAAACCAGCATTCACCTGGATCAATTCAACACAGCACAAGAACAGGAACATATCATCAATAAGGGACCATGGTTCTAGGGCAATGTTGGGCTCTTCATGACCCCGTGGTTCCCAGATTTCAATGCCAACACTATGGTGGTATCAAAAATACTAGTTTGGGTTAGGTTGCATAACCTTCCATTACACTTCTAGCATCATAATGTATTAATTTCCATTGGGAACTCCCTGGGAAAATTCCTAAAGATTGATGGGGACAGACTTACAAGGGGAATATTCACTTTTGCGAGGATATGTGTTGAAATAGATCTCAGCCAAGGGTTACCAGCTAGCATCACATTGAATTTCAACAACTCACAGTGGACTCAACCATTAGACTAAGAAAACATAGCTTTTTAGTGTTGTGGATGTTTACAAATAGGCCACCTACATAACGCCTGCCCACTGGTCAAAAAAGACCCCAAATGGAATAAGAAGCAACAGAAAAAGCCAAAAGGCTAGCACTACACAAACCCCCTAGAAGAAGAAATACAAATAGCATAACCAACAGAAAACAAAGAAGAATCGAATGCTCAAAAGAGCCAAAACAGCACACAAAAGGAGGATCATGGCAACCCCCCTCGACAACAAGAGACCCAAATGGAATTAAGTGGAAGCAAATGAACACACGGATCAGAAGGCTCGAACTCAGACAAAGAATACCCCACAAATTCCAATGAAAAACAGTTGGCCATTGTAACATCCACTCCCAACACTGGAGGTTGAAGAAAAGTGGAAAAGAAGAAAGGCAGAAAAGAATAGGCTCAGCTGTAATCTTTTAATTTTTTTGTATCCTGTAAAACATGAACAGCTCATATGCATATGCAATTTAGCATCTACAACATGTAATTTTGTCTTATCAATAAAATTACGATATTTCCAAGGGGAAAAAAAGATAAGTAACATTACTCTAAATAATAAAAACAAAATCTACCTAACTATCACCCTTTTGATCATCCTCTTCAATATGAAAGTTGTTTTGTCTACATCAGTCATTACTTGTTTTTAAAGATAAAAACAGGGGATTCTCACAAGTTAACTTTTGGATATACTTAGTTGTCACAGGTAGAGACTCTACTGCCAATAGGCGTCCATAGCCTCGACAAGGTTACCTTTTTAACCAGTAATGATTCAGTATCCCATCTAGATAAGAATGTAATTTTTAAAGATAAGTTCAACTTCATATACTTATTTTTCTTTTCATCTATTTTTTTTTAAACAATTCTCTTTTCTTTAAAATTTTCATTTTACTCCTTAAAAGCCATTGTCTTGGTTTGGTGGCCAAAAATGACAAACCCACTCACTAGTTGTAACATAACTAAACAAGCTAGCTCTTGATGAGACCCCTTTTCTTTTGATTGATACAATCTCAAGACATTACCCTATTTTCATATGTAGTATTGGTAATGTCAGCTAGTTATTTCCCTATGATCATAGTAAGCCGGCTCTTGATGAGACCTCTTATCCTTTAAGTTTAAGCATATTTTAGAATTACACTCTAAAAAATGAAAGCTTACTAGATGGGGAGAACCATTGACTCCTTAAGAGTTTCTGGATGACAATTATAGAGTTAAATATGCTTTTCTGTAGAGAGTCTTTACTTTGTTACAGATACTTTTCTTGACTGATGGTAGAGAAAAGGTCTCTTTACAAAGTTTAGGTTTAGCAAAGGAAAAATAATTTCGATAAAGGACAAGCAATTTCAGAGTAATAGAACTTAACCCATGTTTCAAATGTAAAAATCATCTTCTTAACAATCTCTACTTATACAAGCGAAAAGTCAAAATATAAAAGAGACTATTATTTGTAAGGCCAAAAGTAAATGCTACTCAACTTTTTATTTTTCTAAAAAGTAAAAGCAATAGTATACAAGGAATAGAAGAGGTTATCTTCTATGAAAAATATTTTTTCAGAATTTTCCCATTAACAGGCAAGGAATCAATTCTACCTGACAAGTCTTGTAAAATAAACGTTGATGGACCGATTTTCTCAATGATTTGAAATGGTCCAAGCCACAGTCTTTGGAACTTGGTGTGTTTACCTTTTTCCTCATGTGCTTTGTCCCATTTTAAAACCAGATCACCTACTTCAAAGGCTTTATCACTAGCAAAGGTTGTATCAAAAGAGGCTTTGACTAATTGTTGATGATGGGAATGGGTAGCTTTAGCCTTTTCTCTTTATTCTTCAAGCTTAAGGATCTGAAATTGTCTTGCTTGAAGAGAAGAGGAAGGACTTTCATTGATAAATTGCACTAGGGAAAGAGATGGGATTGCTATGTTTGTGGGGAGAACTGCTTCTTTTCCATAAACTAAAGCAAAAGGAGAAGATCCAATTGAGGCCTTCTATGTTATTTTGTCTACCCAAAGAGAAAATGTCAATGCTTTGTGCCAATTCCTATGATTTTGGTCTATAGTCCACTTGATGATTCTGATAAGGTTTTTGTTTGTTGATTCGGCTAATCCATTACCTTGTGGATAATAGTTGGCTAAATACTTCAATTTGAAACCTCTTTTTAAGGCAAATTGTACCATAATATTTCCGGGAAAATAAGATGCATTATCAAACATTAAAGTTGTGGGTAAGCCAAATCTAGTGATTATGTACTAATCAATAAATTCTGTAATACTTTCTGTATTAGCTACCTTTAGTGGTGTTGGCTTGGCCTGACCCAGGTTCAGAGGTGATTTAGCCAAGCGAATCCCGGTACTACTGGCACTTTCGGCAACAGCCCACGGAGCACAGATTGAGGTCTCACCCGAAGTAGTATGGGAGGGTGCTAGAACCAGGTTTTCGCACCCTTGGGATGTCTGATGGGGTTTTGGAGGTCCGCGGTCTGACCTGTTGCTGCACGCACTTGCGATACCTTTGCGACCTGTGGTGCGGCTTCCACGCAGCCCTACTCAGGGTCGACCCATTTAATACCCAAGTTCCTTGCTATTAAAATGATTACTTAACTTGTGTGTGTGAGATTTATGGTTATTACAACATAATCAACAATCATATCAGAGTGCGCAATACATAAACGAATATAAACATAACGAAGATAATTCATAGCAATTACATGGAATTAGGATAAATTTCTCTTTATTAGCTTTATGTCTCAATTACAAACTCGACTCCGCCCTGTGCACTCAGCTGCAGGGGTCCACGCACTTAGTTGTGGACTCTGTTAGGCCTCTACACACTCAGCTGCAAAGCCTCTTCCTACTACTACAACCCAAGACACTTAAGACTCTACTCTAAGCTCGAACCATTCCTTCGCTACTCTTTCTATTTTTGACTCCTTTTACAACTTAGAGTCTCGCTCTATTTATACAATCCCATGGTCCGCATACCATGGGTAGGTCGAATTTACACTAATTTACAATACAATACTTAGGGCAGACAACCCTATGACTCAATTTTACACTTCGTGCTCCGCGCCCACAATTCGCAAAGTTTTACAACATCTTTGACCAAAAATTTGGCTTTGAGCCCCAAAACCTGTTGTGGGGGGGATTCCATGCCCAACAGGCCCCCAACGCAATCATTGTGACGCATCCCGAGTCACTATACTGGTGTGATGATCTTGGCACGGATCCCCTCCAACCATTCCTTCACTTCCCAGAGGTCTACGGTGCGATGTTCTACAGTCTGCTGGGTCTGCTACATTCCTGCTTCTGAATAATCCACATCTGACTCATGTCTCTTCTTTGGTACCGGCTTCCGGTGCTTGTGTTTATAGTCCCGCACCCTTGTTTGGCTCCTTGGGCCATGAAGACTGTGCTTTGGTCGGTTAGTCAGAGAGTTGGCCCACTCGTGTAGGGTTTCAATCAGTTATCGTTGACTTTGCCTGGGAAGGGTTCTCCCTTGAGTTTGACTAGTTGTACCATGCCTCCATCGATGACCTCTTTTACCACATATGGTCCTAGCTAGTGCATTCTAAATTTTTCCAGAAATTTTTCAAACTTGCTATCATACAGTAGCACTAAGTCATTTACCTTGAAGGTGCGCAACTTGATATGGTGGTCGTGCTAGGATTTTTCACACTGATTTTGTACCTGCTGGTGAAATCCGAACAGAAATCATTCTTCCTTGATCTCCTCTAATTGCGCAAGCCTTTCTTCCAGAGATTCGCAGTCTGTCATGCCTGTGAGTGCTGCTATTCGCAGACTAGGGACAATGTATTCCATCAGCATCACTGCTTCCATACCATAAACCAACCAGAAAGGTGTCTGTCCCGTCAATTTCTTGCATGTGGTCCTATATACCCACAACACAGCGGGTACACGCAGGTCCCAGTCGTCCCACTGTGCGTTACATACTTTGGTTAGCGTTGTCTCCAATATTTTGTTGAATCCTTCTACTGTTTCATTGGCCTGTGGGTGGTACAGTGTACTTTTCTAGTGATAAACCTAGAACCCTTCCATGAGCACGCTGATGGTTTCATTCAAGAAATGTGTTCCGTGATCACTCATTAATATTTTTGGATAACCAAATCGTGTCAACATGTTTTCGAACAGAAACTTTTCAGTCATAGCGGTCGTCCAGTCCTTGACCGGTTATGCTTCCGCCCATCATGTCAAGTACTCCATCGCGGTGATGATGTAGCATGCACCCGTCTTTCCCTAAGGTTTGATTGGGCCCACAAAGTCAATTGCCCATTTCTCAACTGCAGTGTCATTTGGGGATTTAGTGGCATCTCATCGCAATAATCCCCAAGCATTGCGTATTTTGGTTTTGCCTCTGTTCCAATGTTGACCTGTTTCATCTTTAACAGCACGGTAATGTCGAGGTCTTCAAGTGTTGGTCCACGAATCTCACGAGAGCCTTCTGTTTCTAGAATGTTAATGTTTCGTGGGTCCTCGTCATCCTCCTCAATGTTCAGTACTTGACTGTATGGCCCATTCTTGCTGAAGTACTCCCATTGGCGTTGTGGTATTTTAAATATAGCGGCTTTCACTGCTTGTAGTGCATCGTCCACAGTATTTGACCTACGATCTTCAAATGTGAATGTTAACAAGAATCCCTCACACAAGACATCCCATTCGCCCGTACCATGGCGTAGCTCCGTCTCCGTATACCAATTCATGCATATGATGTCCAAGGTATGGTAGAATAGGTGCACCCACTCAAGCTATGGCTCTTCCCCATAGACCTTGGTCCATTTCGCGAGGTGTGTGCGTGGATCATCTCGTCCGTCATATTTGTCTATTAGTCATACTTGGGGTTTCCAAATCACAGGCACATCATCCTTCTGCACCCACGCCAGTCTTCAAAAGTTCCTTAATGCATACCCAACCATCGTGCAGGTGTGGTGCGCAGTGCCCACTTCAATGCATCAAACCGCTGCTGCTCTAGTACTGCACTTTCGAATTTGCTCAGAAATTCATCCAACGCTGACAATCCATCATATGTCGGCAGCTCCCTTGCCTCTGTTTTTACACAACGCAATGACCTAATCATCATGTTGTAGTCCAGCGTTGTTACTTCGTGCAGACGATTCTGCCAACGCTCTTTCTCTTCATCTGAATCCGAGGTGTTGGAGCTTTCACGCTCCCACGAAATCCTTCCATCTACAGTTAGATTCACCCAATCCTCTCCTTGTGCAGTTATCTTATAGATGTAGTCAAGATCGTCATCACTATCATCGTCGCGCACCGATTTAGTGTATCGCGTTCCCTCGATTGGGTCTAGTGGTACTACTACACGTAGTGACTTTTTCTCAAAGGTAATTTTGCACTTCTTCAGATTTATGACTCAGTTCATATCGGTAGCCCAGTCTATTTCTAGTAGCACAGGATAGGGATTTTTTTCATTGACAATCTCTATCACTTCTAAATCCTCCTACCCACTCGCGCCTTCAATATCACCTGTCACTCCTTGCAATCTTCCCATGGGAAAAATCTTTTGTTGGTTCACCATCCGTAACTGAATAGGGGACCATTGCAACACGGGTCTGCCCATGCGTTCCCACATTTGCTTTGGTAGTACATTCACGTCCGAACCTAGATCTAGGATTACTTGATACATTTCATATTCGCATATTTGCACAGTCAACCTCATCTCCCTTCTTGTGCGCAATGCATGCTTTCCCAGTTTTCGGATCATGTGCGGTTCTCCTGACACCGTGCACCTAACAATAAGTTCTTGTAGCCCTTTGACTGCCTTGCTTTTGCACAACAGTTTCATGCATGTCTCCAGAAAGGTAGTGAGCATGGAAGGATCCATCCCTGATTCTAGTTGATCCTTACTACCTGAAGTGGAGGCCTCCGTGAAACTCTTCTTAGCTTCCATGAATGTCTCCTTTGTGTGTTCTAAATCAAACTTGGGTTCCTTTGTAGGAGCCTTGCGAACCCACGTGCTTTCTTCTGGCTACTTCCCTTTATCATCTCCCATTGTCACATCGCTCTTGAGCATCATTTTTACGTTTGGGTCTTCTTCGCGCGATTCAAACCTCATCATTTGTAAATTTTGGGTTGGAGGGGGTTGTAGCACCCCCTTTTTGCGCATCTTCACTATCAGCAAAGGGAAATCTTCTGCCTCATGATAAAACTAATTACATTACCAACATGATATCCAAGTCGCATTCATACAATCGCAGGCATAATGCCCTAGCCCTCTGTAATTGTAACAAATTATCTGGTCGTGACCCCTTCCTAGTCCCATTCCACCTCGACCCCGACCGCGCCCCTTAAACCCAGCGTCCACCATCCCTGCATTTGGGTTGAGGGCTCACGTTTCGACTTGCACCCTGTAGGCAGGAGTCTGATCCATCATCAGTTCATAGCTTCAGCAGGTGCGTTTTTCATGGCCTACCGACCTACAGAAATTACAAAACAACTGTTGGGACATCTGCGTATACTTCTCCAACAGATGACAATTATCTGTGGTATGTTTTCCTCCTATCTGGAAGATCGTGGACCATAATGTAGGTGTCGCGCTCGGCCCCGCCTATGCCTCCGATCTTAATGGCATTGGCCCTCCTCCAGCCAAGTAGTTCGCGAATACTGGACAGTGATCTTTGTCGTGGCTCTGGCCTTTGCATTTTATGCACCATACTTCCTCGCGTGCCTTTGGCCGAGGTGCCCTATCTTGTTTCAAACTCTGCATTTCCAGACACAAATTTTGTAGCTGCACATGGATTTGTTGGACTCCCAATCGAGGGTCTTGTATATGGGTCTCATGCAACCTCATTTCCATCTCCAACGCTTCGTCCAGGGTGGAAACTTTTTTTTGTGACAGCGTCGTCCTTAAGTGTGGTGTAAGTGAGGCTACAAACCATGCATGATGTTGTGCATCCGTTAACGTCATATTGGCTTCATGGATCATACTCTTCAGCCTTTGGTCCAAATCCCAGGGGGTCTCGCTCAGGAGCATCGTGATCTCTTTAAACCCGATGATCAACTGCGTCTCTGATTTTGGCATGCTAAATTCCCTGTTCAACGCATTCTGGATCTCTGCAATTCCTGCGTTCGACTGGTCAATATAATTCTTGATATACCACATTAATGCACAACCTTGCAGTGCTCTCACCAGCGTAGCCTTTTTTATATTATCATCCACGACACCCTGTGCTTCCCATACTGCTCTTACTACGAACCAAAATTGTTCCAAATTTTCATTCCCTACTCCTTTGAATACTGGTAGTTTGATTGCACTCGCCATACTAAACTATGGAGGTGGCGAAGGTGGAGTGGATGGAGATGGAGGTAAGGGGGTTGAAGCACGTGGCGGTGGGCCTTATCAAACTGACCGTGCTTATCGAATAAACCTTTGCGAGATCATCCTCGCTCTCCCGTAAGGGTGAAATTAAGGGACTGTTTTCTAACTCTTAATTACTTCCACTTTTGTAGATCTTTCCACTCCGCATAGTCCCAAACATTAATTTATTCGCATAACCCGCTTTTCACATAATAGCATCTTAATCCAAGTGTTCAAATATTTAACATACTTACCGCGCAATTCCTCGAGAAAACGTCGCTCTGCCTCGCTGTAGCTGACGGTCGTGTCTACCGTGCACTCAGTGATAAATACTCCTATTATTCATCGAGCCAGTGGTCCACAGCTCGACGTGCAATCTTCTCTTCCAAGGCTTCTGGTCTGCGCACTAGTTTTGGAGTCCACACTATTGGTTTGTCGAACCTACACCTTCACTGGTTGTCTGCTAGCTTTGCGATCCACTCATACAGCTCAAATGGAAAAGATGAAAAGAAAATTTCGTGTATTTCAGTGTACAAGTAGCGATCCAACCAATGTTCCTTAGATGCTCGCAGTTTTCTATTTTCCTGCACTGCAAACTCGTGAATCTTCTTGTCCAACCACTCCACAATTTCTTTCTTAGTAGGGTTCCAGTGGCATGACATCAAACATCCTTTATGCAGATCCCAGTCTCGGAAACAGAACCATTTGTTGGCTTAGTTGGGCCTAACCCAAGTTCATAGGTGATTTAGCCAACCAAATCGCTGTACTACTGGCCCTTTTGGTAATAGTCCATGGAGCGCGGACTAAGGTTTCACCCATAGTATGGGAGGGTGCTAGAACCAGGTTTCCACACCCTTGGGATGTCTAATGGGCTTCTGGAGGTCCACGGTCTGACCTGTTGTTGCGCGCACTTGCGATCCCTTCGCGACCTGCGATGCGGCTTCCATGTAGCCCTACTCGAGGCACGACCCATTTAATATCCAAGTTCCTTTCTATTAAAATGATTACTTAACTTGTGTGTGTGATATTTATGGTTATTACAGCATAATCAACAATCATATCAGAGCATGCAATACATAAACGAATATAAACATAACGAAGATAATGCACAACAATTACATGGAATTAAGATAAACATCTCTTTATTAGCTTTTCGTCTCAATTATAGACTCGACTCCAGCCTGCGCACTCAGCTGCAGGGGTCCATGCACTCGGATGCGGACTCTACTAGGCCTCTACACATTCAGCTACAGAGCCTCTTCCTACTACTACAACCCAAGACACTTAGAACTCTACGCTAAGCTCGAACCATTCCTTTGCTACTCTTTCTATTCTTGACTCCTTTTACAACTTAGAGCCTCACTCTATTTATAAATCCCATGGTCCGCTGACCATGGGTAGGCCGACTTTACACTAATTTATAATACAATGCTTAGGGTGGACAATCCTATGACTCAATTGTACACTTCGCGCTCCGCGCCCACAATTCACATAGTTCTACAACATCTTTGACCAAAACTTGGGCTTTGAGCCCCAAAACCTATTGTGGGGGGGATTCCATGCCCAACAAGTGTGATAGCTTCTACCCATTTCGTGAAATAATCAGTAGTTGTAACGATGTACTTGTGTTTCTTGGAAGAGTTAGGAACAATCTCACCAATTATATCTAATCCCCATTGTTCAAAGGGTTGTTGGATATTCACTGGCTGTAAAGGAAATGTTGGCTTCTTTTCTCCTCCAGCTGCATTTTGACAAGTTTTTCATTTTCTTGCATAGTCATGTGCACTGTTAAATAGTGTCGACCAATAATAACCTGCATGCAGGATTTTGTGAGCTGTGGTGTTTCCTCCGAAATGAGCTCCAGCTGGTCCATCATGTAACTCATGCATAACATTTTCAGCTTCAGGCTTTTCTAGGCATCTTAATAATATTGAATCATATTTTTTTTCTAAATAATACATCATCAATTAATTCATGCTGATTTGATTCCAACCTTAAAGCACACTTTTTTTTGTAATTGAGATGCATAGGAGCATATCTATTCTTTAAATAAAAATTCAAATCAACATACTGTGATTGTGTATCGTTGAGGCTTACATCTGATATTTGCACTTCATTACCTTGGTCTTCTTCTATTAATAAGTAGGAAGTTCCAGTTAGCATCCTGCAAAAACCTTGGCCCCTAACAATTTTAGTTGGTCATATTTCTACGTCATACTCTTGAAGTGAAATGACCCAACTGGCTCTTTTCTCCCCCACTTCTCTTTGAATCAACAATTTCCTTACTACAGGGTAAGGTACTACTATTTTTGTATGAGATTTGAGGAGAAAAGGTCTGAAATGTTTCAAGGTTTTAAAGACAGTAAAATATTGTTTCTCAACAGTTGAGTAGTTTAACTCGACACCTTGTAAATTGGAACTGAAAAAAGAGATAGGTGCCTCGATGTTTTGATTGTTCAACTGTGTTAAAACTATTGCATATGATGTATCATATGAAAATGTGTACAACACAAAAGGTTTGAGAAAGTTTGGAGTTGTTAAAGAAGGAGCATTGATAATGCCTTTTTTGATTAACTCAAATGACTCTCTTTCATCTTTACCCCATTTGAAGACTGCATTCTTTCTTATCATTGATTGAAGGGGTAGAAAAATCTGTGAGAAATCTGGAACAAATATTTTTACAAAATTGATCTGGCCTAGGAATGATTGCATGGTATTTTTGTTATGTGGGAGAGGAATCTTTTCAATTTCTTGGATTCTATCAGGATCAATATAAATTCCTTTCTTGGACACTATGAATCTGAGAAGCTTGCCTTTTGCTAAAGTGAAGTATGACTTTTGGGATTTAAGGAAATTCCATATTTCTTGCATCTTTCAAAAATATGCTTTAGGTCATTCAAGTCATTGTTTTTGTTCCTAGAGTAAACTGTAATGTCATCTAGGTAAATAACAAGTGATTTATTAGTCAGGCCTTTAAAAGAAATATCCAAGGCACGTTGAAATGTAGCACCTGCATTGATGAGTCCAAAAGGCATCTTCTGATAAGCATATATCCTGTAATTGGTCTTGAATGTTGTGTTCAATCTGTGATCTAGATGTACAAGAATCTGATTGTATCTTGAAAATCCATCGAGAAAAGACATTAACTCAGAACTTGCAAGTGATTGCAATATTTGTGTAGGTTTTAACCCTGTACAGAAATTACCTGCATACGAATTCTTAAACAAAGAAAAATAAACAATGCGAGAGCATAACCCATAAAACACATATGCACAGAGATTTTTCCCTGGATCCCAAAACCGGGACTACCAGGTTGATTTTTCATTATATTCCTTTCAATGTTACAATACATATTTATACATGCCGAAGCATCCAATACCATGGACCGAAAACCATCGCGTCCAATACCATGGACCGAAAAACCATCGCGTCCAAAAAACATGTGCAAAAATCATGCACAAAACCATAGGTGGGTCCGCCCAACCTAACATATGGTCCAAAACCAAATTTTCCGAGGCGCTGCCCCGGACCCCATAAAGTGGGGTTACGAGTGTCCTTCAAACCCCCTATTAACTACGTGGAAAGAATATAACACAACCCAACAATCTCCCACTTGTTGTTTTCTTTCCACAGGGAGCCACAGGAGAGCTTAGTCATTTTTTCAGCCCTAAGATTCCCATTGCTTCTCTACACCAAGAGAACTTCTCAGAGCTCACAGATTTTGTCAATGCATCTGCAGTATTCTTCAAAGTGTCCACCTTCACCAGCAACACCTTTCTGTCTTCTATCATATCCCTCACAAAGTGATACTGAACATCAATGTGCTTTGTCTTTGAATGATAAGCAGGGTTCTTTGCCAAGAAAATTGCACTTTGGCTGTCACAGTCTATTCTTATAGCTCCCTGTACTAACCCCATACTTGAACACAATCTCTGCAACCAAACTGCTTCCTTGCTTGCATGAGTGGCTGCGATGTATTCTGCCTCTGTAGTTGATAGTGCCACTACAGATTGTTTCTTACTCATCCAACTGACTACACCTCCAAATAGGTTAAACACATACCCACTTGTAGATCTTCTCTGATCCAGATCTCCAGCCCAGTCTGCATCAACAAAGCCATGAATATCCAACACTCTGTCCAATCCTGGTCTTCCTTGGTAGCACAAACCATAATCACTAGTGCCATGCAAATACCTGAACACCCGCTTCATTGTTGTCCAGTGCTCCTTCCAGGGTTTTGACATAAACCTGCTCAATACTCCCACTGCATGTGCAATGTCTGGTTTAGTACAGACCATTACATACATCAGGCTACCCACTGCACTTGCATATGGAACACGAGACATGTCCTCTTCCTCTTCTTGTGTCTTGGGACACTGTTCAGCAGATAACCTCACACCTACAGGAATAGGAACCTTCACCGGTTTACTATCCTGCATATTAAACCTCTGCAGTATTGTCTCAACATACTTCCTCTGGTTTAACCAGAGCTTCCTCTTTGACTGATCTCTTTTAATTTCCATGCCCAAAATATAGTTTGCAGCACCAAGATCTTTCATGTCGAATATGGAGGACCATTGGGTCTTCAAATCCTGGATAATTTCTTTGTCATTTCCAACCAGCAACATATCATCCACATACAAGACTAGATAAATAACACGGTCACCAATTAATTTAAAATACACACAATGATCTGCTTTGCTTCTGGTGAAGCCAAGTCCCATATAAATGTATCAAATTTCTGATACCACATCCTTGGTGACTGTTTTAACCCATACAGAGACTTCTTTAACTTGCATACCAGTTCTTTCTTACCCTTCACCGCAAAGCCTTCAGGTTGCTTCATGTAGATTTCCTCTTCCAAATCCCCGTGAAGAAATGTTGTCTTCACATCCATCTGTTCTACCTCAAAATCAAAAGCAGCAGCAACAGATAAAAGTAATCTAATAGAAGTTACCTTGGAAACAGGAGAAAAAATATCACCAAAATCAATTCCCGGCACCTGGGAATAACCTTTTGCTACCAACCGAGCTTTGTATTTCTCCACCTTTCCTTCTGCATTTGTCTTCTTCTTGAACACCCATTTGCTGCCAATGGGTTTCCTTCCAGCCGGCAACTCCACCAGATCCCAAGCCTCATTTTTGTGAAAAGATGCCATTTCATCAACCATGGCCTCTTTCCAGAGTTTTCCATCCTCTGAATCCACTGCTTCCTTCACAGTTCTGGAATCATCATCAGTAACAGACAAAGCAAAATTTGAACTGAAAGCAGATGGACTATACCTTTCTGGCTGCCTTCTTTCTCGAGCTGATCTTCTCACAGCCGGAGTTTGTGGCTCTTCATCTTCTGATTCCTCCTCTGCTGCAGAGTCTGATTCTTCCTCCTTTGGCTCAAACTCTATCTTCTCAGGTTCCTTTGGTTGGACTTCATGTTGAATAACATCTTTTACCTCTCTGAACAACACATCTCGGTTGTACACAACCTTCCGTGTGACTGGATTCCAAAGCTTATAACCCTTTAAACCATCCTTATACCCAATAAAGATGCACTTTTCAGATTTACTATCCAACTTGGTTCGTTTCTCCTTTGGAACATGTACATATGCATCACATCCAAATACCCTTAGATGTGAAAGAGAGGGTTTCTTACCAGTCCATACTTCTTGTGGAGTCTTATCCTCCAACGCTGATGAAGGTGATCTGTTGATCAGGTAACATGCAGTATCCACCGCCTCTGCCCAGAATTCCTGTCCTAACTCGGCACCACTGAGCATGCTTTTTGCCCGTTCCATCAACATCTTGTTCATTCTTTCTGCGACTCCATTTTGCTGAGGTGTATATGGAGTAGTCTTCTGCCCTGCTATACCACACTTCTTACAAAACTCTTCAAATTCCTTGCTGCAAAATTCTCCACCATTATCTGTCCTCAGCACCTTTATCTTCTTCTCTGTCTGATTTTCCACCAGAGCCTTAAATTCTTTAAACCTGTCAAAGACTTCAGATTTCTTCTTAAGAAAATATATCCATGTATTCCTTGAGAAGTAATCTATGAATGATACATAGTACACAGACTTACCCAGTGATGGAACCTTCACAGGTCCAAACACATCACTGTGCACAAGCTCTAATATCTGTTTCGTCCTCTTACCACCAGAGGGGAAACTCACCCGACTCTGCTTCCCATATACACAATTTTCATAGAAATCAAAATCCAGAGAGCTATTATTCATACCTTCTACCATACCTTTACCATGAAGTATTCGAAGGCCCTTCTCTCCAATATGTCCAAGCCTTTGATGCCACAACATGGTCTTCTCTCCAGAGACCACTAGATTCTCTACTCCATTTTCAGGAACCATAGAACTATTGCACCCATCAACAACAATGCTACCTTGCAGCTTGTACAGAGTTCCAATCCGAACTCCCCGCATTAATATCAGTGCTCCTCGAACCATCTTGCAGGTATCTTTCTTGAACACCGTCTTTACACCTGCATCATCCAACTTGCTTACAGAAATCAGATTTCTGGCCAATGCAGGAATATGTAGAACACCCGGAAGTGTTCTAACCCTTCCACCTTGCAACTTCAACTTTACTTTTCCCCGACCAATGATTCTAGCCTTCCTATCATCTCCTAAGAAGACATCACCACCATCGTATTTCTCATACTCGCAGAGCCACTCTCTATGGGGAGTGAAGTGAAAGGATGCACCTGAGTCAATCAACCATGCCTCATGATCTACATGTGTACTTGAGGAAGCCAAGTACACATCCCCACCTTCATCTGAGGTGGTTTTCGCCTCTGCAGAAGGAGCATCATCAGATCCCTTTCCTTTATCAGGAGCTTTAGATTTACAATCCCTTCTGAAGTGCCCTTCCTTTCTGCATTTCCAGCACACCACCTTTGTAGGTTTTCCTGGAGATTTAGATCTCCCTCTAGATTTAGATCTCCCACTCGATGACTTATTTTTGTTTCTATTCTGGGACCGTCCTCGTACAGGCAAGGCATCACCATTCTGGTTGTCCATATTTTTCCATCTCATCTCCTCCGTCAGCAAGGCTGAGACTATTTCATCAAACTGCAAAGCAGTTGCATTGCTACCTATTGCAATAACCAGACTATCCCACGAATCTGGTAGAGAACACAACAGACTGATGCACTTATCTTCATCTGAAATTTTAATATCAACAGATAATAACTGACTTACCACAGTATTAAATGCATTCAGATGCTCTGTCACTGAGTCTCCATCTTTCATCCTCAGGTTATACAACTTTTTCTGTAGGAACCGTTTATTCACCAGAGACTTAGATTGGTACAAAGTCCCTAACTTGACCCACAAAGCCTTTGCCGTAGCTTCCCCTGATACATTCAGCAATACTGAATCCGAGACACACAATCGTATTGTGCTCTTTGCCTTCCGATCCAACTTCATCCATTCTTCATCAGTCACTCCCGATGGTTTAGTACCCAGATCTACCGCGATCCACTAATCTTTATCCACCAACAGATCCTCCATCTTGAGTTTCCACAACTCAAAATTCTGACCATTGAACTTCTCAATCTCTATCTTTCCACTGCTCGCCATCTTCTTTCACCACCAGAATCGATCTCGCAGATCTCCCACTGAACAGGGTCTACCACAGGCCCGAGCGAAACCCCTCAGCAACAAAGGCGTCCCCTTGAAGCCAAAACAGCTCCGATACCAAATGTAGGTTTTAACCCTGTACAGAAATTACCTGCATACGAATTCTTAAACAAAGAAAAATAAACAATGCGAGAGCATAACCCATAAAACACATATGCACAGAGATTTTTCCCTGGATCGCAAAATCGGGACTACCAGAGATTTTTCCGCCCAACCTAACATATGGTCCAAAACCAAAAATTTTCGGGGCGCTGCCCCGGACCCCATAAAGTGGGGCTACGGGTGTCCTTCAAACCCCCTATTAACTACGTGGAAAGAATATAACTGTCAAGTGGAAAGAGTCGATAGTGCGGACACAACCAACCTCCCTAGGAGACTAAGACTCTCTAGTGACAAACAAGACAAATAAGAGCAATCCTTCTCTAAACATGCATTTACTACATAAGAAATCAAGTGTTTAGATCCTACCTGTAATCCAACGCTGTTGTAGCAGTCCAGCTCCGCTGATCCGGATGAGCTCCTCCTTCACTTTGAAACCTGAGTTCACTAACAATCAAACGATTAAATAGCACTTGATAATCTCATAAAATAAAACATATTTAACACATAGACCAAGGAGTACATGAAACAACTCATAAATAACAAGTTATTGAGAAGAATGGACTCATTTGCATTAATAGGAAACGAAAGGAACAATTACAACCTGAGCCTTGGTGTTGTGCAAGTCCCTCCCAGGGTCCATCAAGAGTTCTCCTTTACTTTGACAAAGCTCACCCACTTCCAAATAGAACAAGCAAAGATGACAATCTCTCCTCACAAGCTTCTAAATGGGAGTCCTAATTCCTGCAACATCTACCCTTAGAAATGTTTAGCTTTCAACCTCCCCTCCTTCTGGCCCAATGCCTGTATTTATAGTGCTCAAGAGGAAGTTAATCAGGTCCACCATCAATGGGATAATCCCCTCTTTGGATGGGATAGCTCCCTTATTGATGGGATAAGTTCCTCTTTGGTAGGGGTACATGAACCATCTGGAGGCGCTCAATACACGTCGAACAACCTTCTAGAATGCTCTAGAAATGACCACAAGTAACTTTTTTAAAGATGAAACTTGCGCATTTTGACCTTTACAGGGGGACGCACCTGCCCCTTTACATACAGAGCGTACAAGTACGCAGCTTTTGTGAACATTGGGTGCGTACCCGCAGGTAAGGTTGAGAGAACCTGCGTACCCAGAGATAAATACATTTATAAAGACTTTCTCTCTTTTTGGAGTTTGACATGGAGAGTAGAGGCATAAGACTTGCCTAAGAGGATAGCATGACTGTTGATAGAGCCATACTAACTGTAAATAGTCATGGTGACATTTTTTAGTGTAACAATAACACAACCCAACAATTTGCTCCATGGTAGGTAAAGGAAAGTTATCATTTTGACAACGTTTGTTTAAGTTCCTAAAATAAATACAAATCCTAATATCTCCATTCTTTTTCCTAACAGGAACCATATTTGATACCCATTTTGAGTGTATAACAGGAAAGATTATCTTTTCTTTCAGAAGTTTGTTCAACTCAGATTTGATTTGGCTTTCAAGGTTTGGATGAATCTTTCTGAGCTTCTGCTGAACTAGTTTCTCATTAGAGGTCATTGATATAGTATGTTGAATTACATAGGTATCATAGGTCTTGAGATATAAATAATCCCAGGGAAAGACACCTTTATATATTTTCAAAAACTTGATGAATTATATCCTTTCTTCGAATGATAAACCAAGACCTAGGTTGACATTTTGATTTTTTTCAATTTTTCCTAGGTTTACCACTTCAAATCTCAAAGTAGAACTCTGAGTCTTGGACTTGGTAATATTTTGAAATATATCTTTCAAATCATAGAGATCTTCCATTTTGACTACAAACTTTGGAATTGGAAATCATGTTCATGTTCATGTTCATCTATGATTTGTTCCTCATAATATCCTTCTGATATAAGGAAATCGATTATATCGGCATCATTATTAACCACTCTCCAATTTGTCACATTATCAGGGATGGATGGTCTAAAAACTAACTCTATCGAAAATCTATCTGGACTAAATTCCTCTTAAGGTATAAGCTTAGATGCTACATTGGCAAGTAAGTCAGCACTTGCATTTTTTAATCTGGGGACTGAAGAAATGTTGAAGCAATGAAGTGAGAAGTAATCTTCTGGGCTAGGGATTGATAATGTTTGAGATGCCCAAACACACAATGAATTGTGTTTCTTACCTGTTTAATGACTATTTCAGAGTCTCCATATACTTCCAAATACTTGAAATTAAGGCCAATGGCTTTGTATAGCCCTTGAATCAATGCTTCATATTCTACAGTATTGTTAGTGCATTGAAATTCAAGCTTGCAGACTAACATGGTTTTCTCTCCTTGTAGGCTGATTAGAATACATCCAGCACCTGCACCATCTTCAGACTTGGAACCATCAAAAGAAAGAGTCCAAAGTAACGAATTATCTACAAGTTTATCAACTACATCTATACACTTGGAAGCATATGTTTGTGAAAAAA
Source organism: Pinus tabuliformis (assembly GCA_031772625.1). Lineage (NCBI taxonomy): Eukaryota > Viridiplantae > Streptophyta > Pinopsida > Pinales > Pinaceae > Pinus > Pinus tabuliformis. Next base: position 1,084,013,008 of record CM062815.1, on the reverse strand, counting down.
TTTCTATCTGAGATACTACAGCATTATCCGGAAAGAGAGATATTTGTGCATTGAAGGATCCCAAGAATGACTCAGCTAAGTATTTTCCGATGATATTATTGGTGAAAGCTACTAGCTCATTTCTTCCCTCGAGACCAGTGGCTCTGTACTTCATGAATTTCTCACAGTCTACTCTGATTTGGTTAGGCTTACCATTATGTGGCAACCATATGTGAGACCAATCTATTTCAAAGTATCTGTGTAAATTTTCGGACCAATCCCTACTCAGAATTAAACCATAAAATTCAGGGATATCAGCCACTAGAATATCGATTATCTAGGAAACTTTTGGGTTGGAGGAAAGCCTGATTGAAACGATCTCATTTCTTCGAGTACCTCCACTTTTGTCCTATCCAATTGAACTATGTGTATAGCATATTTTTGAGATGTAATATTTAATTTAGTGCACACTATTCTTTGCATGATGTTTGAAGAGGCTCCTGAATCAACAAGGCAATTATGGATGTTTCTGTTGAAAATCTCATAAGTAATAAGGAATGGAGGTGTATGAGAAATAGATCTATCACCTATCAGAACTAGGTCTATAGGATTCACTTCATTTGAAGATGTAGGATGCTTACCCATATCGTTAGTAGCTTGTGTAACTACAGCGGATGGTAAAGGAGCGACAGGAACTTCTTTTAACTCTCTAAGCAATATTTTATGTTGTTGTTTGAGTTTAGTCAATTCATGCAATGAAATATTTTCTCTTGCCTTATTCATATCTTCGACTATATTATATTCCATTGTATCTGAGATTACTAAATTTTTAGATGCAGTTGGAGGATCCAATGGAATAGAATCAGTTTGAGTAGTCTTATATTTTTTAATTACTATTTTCTCCTTTACAGGAGTAGCAGCTTTATGTTTCTGATTTGTTGTAAACATATCAGTAGAGTTTTTACTTCTTGTGGTTACTGACATAGCTTGTGCTTCCTCTTCAATTGGAAGAATGAAGTCCCACATTCCATTTAACTCAACTTATTCCTCATTTTTTGTTTCTTCTTCAGTTGTTGAGTCTTCTTCTGGTTCTTGATTGGATTTAGCATTTGAAATAGTATTTGGTGGTTGGGATGTAGAAGAATGATTTCTTTTAAATGAGCAAAAATGTTTCTTGGGAGCAGATGATTCTGCAACTTGTTTCTTGATTTCGACCATTTCGTTTGACATGGTTTTTAACACCTTTGAAGGCCTTCAAAGTCGAAAGGGTCCTTTGGATATTTCTTTTTTGAATCTTCCTTGAATGTCATTTCCTTTGATTTCCTTTCTTCTATCTGTGACCTCTTTTCTAAGGCAATAATTCTTCTTTCTACAGACAAAGCTTCTTTCATGTTTTCTACAAGGGTAGGCTTATTGGCTTTATCTACAAAAATTGTGATATTAGAAGGAAGGGAGGATATGTACCACTCTATTTGTACATATACTGCAGGTTTAGAGGCAATTGGGATTTTTTTCAGTAACTTGTTAAATATGGAGTTGAAATCTTTGATCCTTTCGTCTGAATTTGCTTTTAGGTTGGAAAGATCATTGATTAAAGATGCTATAGTCCTATCATCACCAAATTTTGCAAGAAATATTTCTTCAAAAGTATCCCAGTTTCTTATTGAGCCTGTTGGAAGGGAAAAATACCAAGATCCTGCAGATCCCTGGAAAGTATAAGGAAATAGTCTGATTACAACATCTTCATGTGCAACTCCATTAAGATTCATGGCTAACATAAAGTTATTTAGATGTTCTTCATCAGGAAGACCATCGTCAAGATTATACTTAGGTAACCATTTTTATGGGTTCACTAGGAGAGCATTTGGATTAGCAACTAGTACAGCACCAGGGTTTACCCAAGGTTGATTGGACATAACTTGAGTTGGGGATTGGGAAAATGGGAAGGCTGGTCCAGAAGTAGATATGGATGGTGAAGAACTTACTACTGGATTAGTACTACTAGTAGCAGCACTAGCTGAAGAAATGGATAGTCGAGAAGAGGTGGGTTGAGTAGAAGCGAATGGGGAAGTAAATGGAGGGAAAGCTGAAGTGATCTCATTGGTATCTGATTCAGATTTTGATGTGGCAACTTTCAAACATCATGAATGAATGGTAAAATCAAAAGGGGTTAATCCAAGATTTTCACTTTGCAATCGAGTTAATACACCGGTTTCTCGTAATAAGGATGTGACGCTTTCTTCAAAGGCTTCAAGTTTCTCGACAGAAATGGATATTTGTTCCAAATTTTGTATCAAAGAGAAAACTTCGAGAGACTCGAGAGTGTAATCTGAAGAAGGTGGTTGTCTTAATACTTCAGGAGATGAGGAAGATGTTTCTACAACTTCAGATTTCTAATCCGGATATTTTGAACGAGATCTAGAAGAAATTGTGGAGGGGTTTTGACTCTTATGAACGTTTTTAAATTGATATTTAGATTTATATGTCATTCATAGTCGAATGGCCCTCGTTCTAGTGCCAAAATATTGAAGCCTCAGATTTCTGCTCCTCCAACATGGGGTATAATCACCCGGTCCAAACCTAAAAAGCAGCGCCTTTTCTGTTTGGTATGGTGGCTCTGACTGGGGATTATGCGGCCCGTTTCCTAGAATGGGTTTGAAAATGAGAATGGGTGGTTTTCAAGTGATTTCAATCAGAATAATGATAACTAAATGACCTATTCTGGCATGCAAATCTCTACTTAACTTACTCGAATATAAACCTGTGGTATTCTGTGTGATATGTGATCTAAAGAGATATCTTTTTGACATGTGATAATAAATATTATTCACACATTAAACAGAGATGATAACATGTATGTTATAGACATATTTTGGCACTGCAACCCCAATCACATATGTCCATAAACCAAGGGCCTCTAAGTCCCTAAAAGTGTTGTTTCATACCCTAAATGAGAAAGGTCAACTGATTACATCATCTCCCAGAAGTTTTCCATAAAAAACCACTCAGAACTGGTCAAAGCAGGACCATACAGACTACCCAGAGCAAAGGGTGCGATGCATATCACCTGCCACATGCAAAAATTGTGATGCATACGGAAATCCCTTCTGTAGGGTGCGATGAGAAAGAGCAGACAAATGGCACAAGCAGTTTGCTAGATGGAGACCCTAAGAATCTTCTAGAAGCTGCTAATTTGACACTTGCCTCCATGAATTTGCCCAAGGATGAGTAAGAGATCATGAAATCTCCAAGTGGAACCAAGAACTATCAGAGAGATGACACTAATCAAAATCTCAGAAGCTAACTCACCCCCCTGCAAATATCTATATATGGATCCCTCATCCCAGAGATCCAAAGGTTGGAATTTGGGTAATTTGCAAAGAGGTGTTGCTGGTTTCTCTTTGAAGACATTGTTGGGTGATCTTGCTTTGTATGAGGTGAAGAGGGCTTTCAAGCTGGGAGGATGGCACTGGGTCAGACCAAGTGTTTGTAATCCTCTCTTCTACTACTTTTATCAATAAAGCTATTTGAGTTTTCCTCCATATTCTTGTGTATCTCTGAATATTGTGTTGATATATGCATGTGTATGGTCAATATATATATGATCCTGTATTGTTTACAGTGATAGATCTCTATGCTTTGATGGTATTATGCTGCTATGATTCTACAGGCACTCTTTGAAGCCGGACAAGTAAGGAAGCAGTGGCGAGATTCTGTCGAAGGGGAAAGGAAACAAGCAAGGAGCCAAGCGAAAGACTGAGGTTGGTACTCTCTGCTTCTTTCTTAGCTCTCTCTCGTAAAGCAAAACACAAGTAACTTTAGTTTGTTTGTTTCTAAGATAGCTACCTGTCTTAGTGGGACTAGCAGTTCTGAATAGACACTATATTTCCTGGTAACAATGTAAAGATAATTTCTCTGACTAAATAGATAGTCAAAGAAATGTATAAACTATATAGCATATATTAATGATCATGTATGAAAATAAATACTTTCAGCTAGGCATCATACATAAGTGCAATTAACACATAACATAACGAACATATTCCATATATAATTCATGAAAACAAAATGTTATCACTAATTAAACAAAACAAAATTGATCATACAAGATAAAAGTACCATATGTGTGAGGTTTTCCTCATTTGACTAATGACATAGATCAGCTCCTTTCTTCAAATCAAATTATTCTCCAAGCATACAATAGTGCATCAACAAAGGAAAGTAGTTTGATAATCAAAAGTAATGACCATGTTCCATAATTTCATCAAGGCATTCACAAACTTACAGAAGTGCATTCTTTGCAAATGTTTTTGATAAAATTCTGGACCCTTCTCTAAATGCATGAGAGGGGTTTAAATACTAAACTATAGGTCCTAAAATAGATTATTACAAAAAATAGTTGAGGAGGTTTAAACAACCTTCCTCAGATTATACAAAATAAAACTAAAATAAAAATAAAATTAAGTGACTAACTCCTTTGCATTCGATCTTTGAGATCGCAGATATCTGTCATTGGCTTGACATGCGTCGATTGGCCAATCACAGATTTCAACTGTCCAGTAAATATAGCGTCTGTCAGTGCTGGCACCATTTTTTGTGTGGAGGTAGTTAAGCATCGCAAGGTCATCCACTGGCTATATGGTTTGACTAATAATTTCCAGTATGCTTCCCAATTTAGCTTGCTCATTTGTCTAATCACCTCCTCCTTTTCCTTTGTTGCATGTCTCCACTGCTGCTCTAATTGTTTGGCATTTGGAAGAAATCCTTGTATAGACTCTGCAACTAGGTTGGCGCTATGTAGATTTTCATTGATGGCTTAAATGATGTTGTTTGTTGATGCTGATGCGACCATCATTTCCCTTTCTGCTTACTTGAGTCGAGAATCCCAGTCTGTGAATAAGATGTCTTTATGCGATTCCTCCAATTTTGGCAGATCACCCTTCCTCCCATCTTCTGATTCTTGCAAAATGATAAAGGCAAAAATCCTTTAATGGATTTCATTATACTCAAGCCTCGTGTCAACAACTTGGCTTGTTAGCTTATCACTTATCTCACAATAAGGACTTATTTGCGAGATTTTCTGACATAGAACTTCTTTTTGTTGCATTAGTTTGGAGTTAACATTGAGTGCTTCTTTTATGAACTCATCGACCTACAGATTGTCTTTATACTTATCTGTCATAGCTTGTATCCATGCATCTCTTTCCACTAGGCTCGCCTGATGTTGTATTTGCATCTGCTCAAATTCCTGTTGGAGCTTGGTTACTTGTAACTATGCTTGTTGGTTAGATTTCTCTTACTCTAATTGTTGTTCCAATAGCAGAATATTTTGTTCTTTTTCTCTAAGCAGCATTTGGACCTTTGTCACTTTATCGATAGTTTTCATAGCATAGGCTCTTGCAAATTGTGACAGTCTCATAATATTTTCTGATGGGTCCATGGGCGAGTCTTTCCATACAATTTCCATTGGTTCATTGTTAGGAGTGGTAATTGTTGCAACATCTAACTTTATTTTTTTCCTCTGCCTTTTAACGACCACTTTGTGGGTAGGGCTATAAAACACATCTAATGGAGGAATTTCCTCAATTCTCAAAATAATTCTAAAGTGGGGGTAGCAGGAATGAGCTCCACATCTTGAGTAGCTACAGTTTCTCCACTATTATTGATTTGATTTGTGCAGTGGAGTCTGTATCTTATATGTTTGTTCCTTTGTGTGGAGCTTCTTGTTAAAATTCTACAATTCTTTTTCTAAATCAATAACTGGGGGTTTTGTTGACTGAGTGGAAGTAGAGTGAATTTTAGCCTGTTTCTTTGTCAAGGTTTGCTTGACTGTTTTCTCTGTAGTTTCAGCTATGTCCCTTTCAGAATCTTTATTTTTATTGCCCCCATTTTGAGACTATTGTTCTGAATTCTCTGACTCATGAGTAGATCTCTCCTGGGTCTCTACTTCGGAATCTTCATTGGAATTCTCTTTGGAGCTGCCCTCCAAGCTTACACTTGGAGTTGGCTCCCTTATTGGTTCAATTGTAGCAGGTCCGATGGTACATTTAATAATATCCTCTCTCTATATTCAAATAAATATTCAACATCATCTGGGGCAAAAATTAGTGATGCCATATGCATCACATCTGAAAATATCTCTTTTTGTAGGAAGAGGTCATCGCAGGCATCTTCCTTATGGGTGAATGTTTCATTTTCACCATAGTAGTGAAGTCCTTGGCAGTACCATTTCTGTCATACTGCCTTCCTGGGAATTTAGTTAATTTCAAAGATTTCATAATCTCCACCTCTTTACATGCATGTCCAAAATCATGTAATGCAAATGCACCACATTGCAATGGAAATGTAGGCCAAATGGCCTTTTGTTTGTTCATTCAATCCTTTGCTCAACCCACCTTCCCCTGTCGTTTAGTAGGCTATCTCCCCGGCCATTAACTTGTAGGGTACATAGTATGGGAGGACATGCAGTGAAGAAATGCTCCGAATTACTCTGATATATGTAAATATCCCCTCCCCAAACCATCTGGCTGCATGTAGGATATCTACTTCAGCTTCTTTGGAAAACCTAGGGGCGGTTTTGTTGTAGACTTGTTTATGGATAGGCAACATAACTCTTTGACAAATCTTGTCAAAATGGGGGTGAAACTGAGACTCCCACAGACTCTTATGATACACCTGGATAGGAAGCATGTCTTTCACAGTCCACTTCCATCCCATGATAGGAAATTTGGAGCCAAAACAAATTGTGTCCATTACATAGGCACTCATGAAAAATGGGGGTAAACCATTGAAGAGGGACTTCTCTTTCTCCTATACTCCATAATGGCTTTTTCCAAATTATCAGACAAAATTTTGACCCAATTCATTATTGTTGTGTTTACAACTGCTTCTATTAATGGCATCCATTCTGGGGGACATTTGGTACTACCGGGCTTGTCGAACAATCTACATAGCATGGTTGTTGCAAAATTATAAGGGGGAGAGATAGGTGTTGTAGAATACATACCCATCTTATCCTTTTTGATCTTGCTTTCATTCTCTGTCCAGTTCTGTGTGACGTCTGTTGGGTCTTCATTCTCCATATCAAATTTCTCGAGGAATTGTTTATTGTAGAACTTCTGTGGCTCTAGTAAATTTTACATAAGCCTCTGACTGTCTCGTGAAAAATATCCCATAACCTCCTGCCTATTATTCCTGAATTCTCTGTTCATGATGTCCACCATATCAATTATCCACTTAACCATTTCTGTATATGTTATCTTCGATATTGCGGCTATGCAGTGTATAAAGGAACATTTTGTCTCGAAGGAGGTGTCAGAGGAAATATTAGCATCAGTTGTGGCCTTTGCTACCAGAGGTCTTGGTTTCTCTTCTTCTAATAAATGATACATGGCTTCCCATGTTGAGGTTCCTCCGTCTCTATTACAAGTAGTATCAAAGAATAGAGGGATCATTTCTGACTTTTTAGACGCGGCTGACTTTCCCCTCTTTGTCATTGCTCGCAACAACACTTTTTGCGGATTTTTCCTGAAAATGGAGCAAAGTAGAAGCTATCGGATAGACATAAGTAAAAATGAAAATAAGAATGAATGATACAGATAACCTTGAAAAGGTGACAAGAAAGAAGTTTTAATTAAATGCAGGTGAGAAGATATCATATCATGTCGATCTGTTTTTCAAACGTAAATGTCATTAACCCATACTAAATGTCCACTAATGGTTCCTTATCTCTAGCTTTATTGCTCATTAATTTTTTGAATTGTAAGTCAGGAAAGAAACTTTTTAGGGTGGCGAGCTTTAGGTGTGAGAATGTTGATTTTGCGATTGCAATGCAATATCACAAATCGCATTATCGCATTTTTTGTGTGTGCTTTCTTTAAAGTTCCTTTGGTTTCTACGGGATGCGAAATGCAAGACATTCCTTAGTGTGTTTAATGTGTATCTTATTTTATAGGATTTTCTTTATAAATCCTTTTTTATTGCGCAGCGGACTTAAGTGTTATTTTATAACATAGTTTTCAATCGGGTCCGGGCTTCTATCGCATTTCGCAATATTGCATGGTTGGTAAGGTTTCAGACCTTTCTTAAGTATTTCCAATGCGATGCGATAAGGCTGACCGTGTCATCGCAATATCGCATTTTGCATGGTTAAAGATACTTTGTGAGGGTGCGCCCTTTGTAAGTGGCGATATGCGATGCGGGCCTTATTTTAATAAGAAATGCCTTAGGACTTAATTTAAATGAAAAAGCCTAATAACATCTAGGTTAAGCGCATTAATCCCTTTTGATCACTTTTTGTGAGTTTCGTTCGTTAACAAGGCTTTTGACACGCTTGTTTTTGTGACATGCGAAAAAGGCAAACATTTGCTAGCTTTCAAAGGGTTTTGTCTTGATATCTTGTTTTATTCCAAAAATTTAACAAGAAAATGCCTAAATGCTAAATTTATTTCTTGGAAGGATTTTTTAAGTGTCCCCATTTATTAATAGAATATTAGCTATTATATTAACAAATGGGGGGGGGGGGTTTGAATAGCACAACAGTTTACGATTCGCTAGAAGAACCAGTTATCTCTGAAATTTTTTTGAAATTTCTAAAAACTTCCAAAATAAGTAACATTACTCTCAATAATAAAAACAAAATATACCCAACTATCACCCTTTTGATCAACCTCTTCAATATGAAAGTTGCTTTGTCTACATCAGTCATTACTTGGTCTTAAAGATAATGTAGTATACCTAGGGGGGATAATATGGGGTGCAGAGGGAGGTACCCAAGGGAATAATGTAGTAATGGGATAGGCCATAGTAATAAATAAGGTGGTTAACCTGTATCATGTAAGGGACCACAAGTAGTTAGCAATAACGTAATAAGCCCATGGTATTAGATAGATGGTATTTATGGAACCTTGGTAATGAACCATGGTATTGTATGTATGAGGCCTATACAGAGGCTAGAGACTTCCCATTGAGAGATGTCAAGGATTATTGTATGAACAGGCATACGTCTTGTGGAGTGTTCTCCTTCCTTAAGGAGTGAATGTATGGTGTTTCCCTACCTTAAGGGTTTGATTAATAAAGAGAAGCATTTCTATATTCATATATTGTTATTTCTTGGGTTTATTTCTATTATCATATATTTTCATATCAGATCTTTAACAAGTGGTATTAGAGCACTTTCTTGGGCAAAGCAGAGATTTTTTTTTTTTTTTTTGCAAGAAATTTTTGGAGCGGCGAGTTTATAAATCAGATATGTACGTTCTAGTAAAAAATTTGCAGAATATAATTGCATATCTGAGTTCCTTGCAAAAAAATACCCAATTTGAAAAAAAAAAATCAGCCGAATCGGAGTCCAGATGACGAAGATATGGATGATTTAAAAACCAGCTATGTTGCAGACATTTTTAGGGGCGGCGAGTTTGTGGATCAGATCTGTATGTTTTGGTGCAAAATATGTAGAATCTAATTGTAGATCTGGGTTTTTTGTGAAAAAATACCCAATTTGAAAAAATAAATCGGCAAAATCGGATTCCGGATGAGGGAGATATCGTTGATTTAAAAATCAGTTGTGTTGCAGACATTTGTCGGGGCGGCGAGTTTGCAGATCAAATCTATACGTTTTGGGGAAAAATTTGCAGAATCTAATTGCAGATCTGGGTACTCTGCAAAAAAATACCCAATTTCAAAAAACAAATCAGTCAAATCAAAGTCTGGATGAGGGAGATATCGCTGATTTAAAAACAACTCTTTTTCAGAAATTTTTGTAACGGCGGGACAGCTGAAGCGCGAATCTGAAATTCCAATGCCTAGATCAGAATTTGATGAAGATGCACAAATTTGATAGCTCTGAACCAGCAATATGGCTGGCACAAATGGAACAATATTTCACTTTGAATCACATCGTAGACGATGAAACTAGACTACGTGTGGCAGCCATTTACTTGGACCAAGAAAGATGGCAATGGTGGCAGTGTCATCAAAAATGCTATCCAAGGACAATTACTTGGTAGATGTTCAGAAAATCCATTGGTGACCTCTTTGACCCTAAATCTAATTTTTTGGGTCCTCTTACTAAGCTCAAATAGACAGACACACAACCTAGCAAAGATTTTATTTTTACAGGAAAGAAGGAAACCAAGAAACCTAAAGGGTTATTTTCTGCTGGTATCTCCTTATTGCAGGTTCATGGATGTTTTCAGAAGGAGAAAATCATTGTGTCTATAAATCCTAGTTGCAAGCAAAATCTTATAAATTTCAATTTGGCAAAAAAATTGCAAGTTCCAGCAAAACAAATGGAGCACACACAGGTTAATAATGAGCAGGTGCAAGTTTATAAAGATTTGAAGATTTCTATGGATAAGTATGTATTGCATTCCGATTTTTATACTTCAGATATGGGTAACATGGATGTTGTTTTGGGATACCCTTGGATGGAATCTGTGGGTACTATCAATATTAGTGTGCAGAAGGAAGTCCTGAAGCTCTGGTATAAAAAGAAGAAAATAACATTGCATGATATTTCTATTAAGACCCAAGCAGAGACTATGGAGGCAGATCATAAAGCTCTAATGACACTGACAAATCAGATGATGAGCCCTTGATGGTCGACAACCAAACACAAACATCAAACTAGGTACCAGAAAAGCAAGGAGAATCCAAGGAGGCTGAAGCAGAAAATATTACAGGTTCTGATACATCAGATGAGGACTCAGTGGTTGAAGTAATATTGGAAGATAAGAAACAACAGCATGCACCACAACATGTACCAGATCCCAATCAGGCTCCATTAGGTGGTGAATTAAAGAAAGATACACCATTGGTTAACACTTCAGCATATCACCACCCACATCACCCCTCAAGAAAACAACCAACAAGATGGCGACAAATTAGCCACAAGGACAACAACCCCCGCATGACAGATAGAGTGGAGTGACGATCCACCTACTACACATCAACACAGAAGAGTCGCCAGGGTCAACTTCCATCTCAAGCGAGTGAGGCACCAGCTGGATCGAGGGTTCACCTTTCTCTTGGATGGCTAGATGCACGTGCATGGTACCAGTGGACTACTCTTTTGAGTAGATCTTATTATTTGTGTTCTTCATATGTTTCAGTGACGAAAAATTTTAAGGGGGGTAGAATCTAGTATACCTAGGGGGGATAATATGGGGTATAGAGGGAGGTACCCAAGGGATTAATTTAATAATGGGATGGGCCATAGTAATAAATAAGGTGGTTAACCCGTATCATGTAAGGGACCACAAGTAGTTAGCAATAGTGTAATAAGCCCATGCTATTAGACAAATGGTATTGAAGGAACCATGGTAATGACCCATGGTATTGTATGTATGAGGCTTATATAGACGCTAGAGACTCCCCATTTAGAGATGTCAAGGATTATTGTATGAACAAGCATATGGCTTGTGGAGTGTTCTCCTTCCTTAAGGAGTGAATGTATGGTGTTTCCCTACCTTAAGGGTTTGATTAATAAAGTGAAGCATTTTTATCTATTTTTATCTTATTATTTCTAGGTATAATTTTATTCTCATATATTTTCAGGTCATATCTATAACAAGTGGTATCAGAGTTATAACAAGTGGTATTAGATATATAATAGATAAAAACAGGGGATTCTCACAAATCAGCTTTTGGATATACTCGGTTGTCGTAGGTAGAGCCTCTGCTGCCAACAGGCGTCCATAGCCTTGACAGGGTTACCTTTTTAACCAGCAATGATTCAGTATCCCATCTAGATAAGAATGCAATTTTTAAAGATAAGTTCAACTTCATATACTTATTTTTCTTTAAAATTTTCATTTTACTCCTTAAAGGCCACTGTCTTGGTTTGGTGACCAAAAATGACAATGCCACACACTAGTTGTAACTTAACTGAACAAGTTGGCTCTTGATGAGACCCCTTGTCTTTTGATTGATACAATCTCAAGACATTACCATGTTTTCATATGTAGTATTGGTAATGTCAGCTAGTTATTTCCCTATGATCATATTAAGTCGGATCTTAATGAGACCTCTTATCCTTTAAGTTTAAGCATATTTTATAATTACACCCTAAAAAATGAAATATTACTATATGGGGAGAATAATTGACTCCTTAAGAGTTTTTGGATGACAATTATAGAGTTAAAGATGCTTTTCTGTAGAGAGGCTTTGCTTTGTTACAGATACTTTTCTTGACTGATGGTAGAGCAAAGGTTTCTTTACAAAGTTGAGGTTTAGCAAAGGAAAAATAATTTCGGTAGAGGACAAGAAATTTCAGAGTAATAGAACTTAACCCATGTTTCAAATGTAAAAATCATCTTCTTAACAATCTCTACTTATACAAGCGAAAAGTCAAAATATAAAAGAGACTATTATTTGTAAGGCCAAAAGTAAATGCTACCCAACTTTTTATTTTTCTAAAAAGTAAAAGAAATAGTATACAAGGAATAGAAGAGGTTATCTTCTATGAAAAACATTTTTTCAAAATTTTCCCATTAACGAGCAAGGAATCAATTCTACCTGACAAGTCTTGTAAAATAAACGTTCATGGACTGATTTTCTCAATGACTTGAAATGGTCCAAGCCACAGTCTTTGGAACTTTGTGTGTTTACCTTTTTCCTGACATGCTTTTTCCCATTTTAAAACCAAATCACCTACTTCAAAGGTTTTATAACTGGCAAAGGTTGTATCAAAAGAGGCTTTGACCAATTGTTGATGATGTGAATGGGTAGCGTTAACCTTTTCTTTTTCTTCTTCAAGCTTAAGGATCTGAAATTGTCTTGCTTGAAGAGAAGAGGAAGGAATTTCACTGATAAATTGCACTAGGTCAAGAGATGGGATTATTATGTTTATGGGGAGAACTTCTTCTTTTCCATAAACTAAAACAAAAGGAGAAGATCCAATTGAGGCCTTCTGTGTTATTTTGTCTGCCCAAAGAGAAAATGTCAATGCTTTGTGCCAATTCCTATGATTTTGGTCTATAGTCCGCTTGATGACTCTGATAAGGTTTTTGTTTGTTGATTTGGCTAATCCATTACCCTGTGGATAACAGTTGGCTGAATACTTCAATTTGAAACCTCTTTTTAAGGAAAATTGTACCATAATATTTCCAGAAAAATAAGATGCATTCTCAAACATTAAAGTTGTGGGTAAGCCAAATCTGATGATTATGTACTCATCAATAAAGTCTATAATACATTTTGTATTAGCTACCTTTAGTGGGATAGCTTCTACCCATTTCATGAAATAATCAGTCGCTCTAAGGATGTAGTTGTGCTGCTTGGAAGAGTCAGGAACAATCTCACCAATTATATCTAATCCCCATTGTTCAAATGGTTGTTGGATATTCACTGGTTGTAAAGGGAATGTTGGCTTCATTTCTCTTCTAGGTGCAGTTTGACAAGTTTTGCATTTTCTTACAGTGATGCGCACCCTTAAATAGTGTCGACCAATAATAACCTGCATGTAGGATTTTGTGAGCTATGGTGTTTCCTCCGAAATGACCTCCGGCTAGTCCATCATGTAACTCTTGCATAACATTTTCAGCTTCAGGTTTTTCTAGGCATCTTAATAATACTGAATCATAATTTTTTCTAAATAATACATCATCAATTAATTCATATTGATTTGATTTCAACCTTAAAGCACACTTTGTTTTGTAATTGAGATGCATAGGAGCATATCCATTCTTCAAATAAAACTTCAAATCAGCATGTTGTGATTGTGCATCGTTGAGGTTTACCTCTGATATTTGCACTTCATTACCTTGGTTTTCTTCTGTTAATAAGTGGGAAGCTCCAGTTAGAATCCTGCAAAAACCTTGGCCCCTAACAATTTTAGCTGGTCGTATTTCTACATCGTACTCTTGAAGTGCAGTGACCCAATTGGCTCTTTTTTCCCCTACTTCTCTTTGAATCAACAATTTCCTTACTGCAGGGTAAGGTACTACTATTTTTGTATGAGTTTTGAGGAGAAAAGTTTTGAAATGTTTCAAGGTTTTAAAGATAGCAAAATCTTGTTTCTCAACAGTTGAGTAGTTTAACTCGGCACCTTGTAAATTGGAACTGAAAAAAGAGATAGGTGCCTCGATGTTTTGATCGTTCAGCTGTGTTAAAACTACTGCATATGATGTATCAGATGAAAATGTGTACAACACAAAAGGTTTGAGAAAGTCTGGAGTTGTTAAAGAAGGAGCATTGATAATGGCTTTTTTTATTAACTCAAATGAATCTCTTTCATATTTACCCCTTTGAAGACTTCATTATTTCTTATCATTGGTTGAAGGGGTAGAACAATCTGTGAGAAATCTGGAACAAATATTATTACAAAATTGATCTAGCCTAAGAATGATTGCATGGTCTTTTTGTTATGTGGGAGAGGAATCTTTTCAATTTCTTAGATTATATCAGGATCTATATAAATTCCTTTCTTGGACACTATGAATCTGAGAAGCTTTCCTTCTGCTAAAGCGAAGTATGACTTTTTGGGATTTAAGGAAATGCCATATTTCTTGTATCTTTCAAAAATATTCTTTAGGTCATTCAAGTGATTTTTTATGTTCCTAGAGTAGACTATAATGTCATCTAAGTAAATAACAAGTGATTTATCAATCAGGCCTTTAAAAGCAATATCCATGGCACGTTGAAATGTAGCACTTGCATTGATGAGTCAAAAAGGCATATTCTAATAAGCCTATATACCCCACTTGATCCTGAATTTTGTCTTCAATCTTCCATCTGGATGTACAAGAATCTAATTGTATCTTAAAAATCCATCTAGAAAAGACATTAACTCAGAACCTGCAACTGATTGCAATAATTGCTCCATGGTAGGCAAAGGAAAGTTATCCTTTTGACATGCTTTGCTTACGTTCCTAAAATCAATACAAATCCTCATATCTCCATTCTTTTTCCTGACAGGAACCATATTTGATACCCATTTTGAGTGTCTAATGGGAAAGATTATCTTTGCTTTCAGAAGTTTGTTCAATTCAGATTTGATTTGGCTTTCAAGGTTTGGATGAATCTTTCTGAGCTTTTGTTGAACTAGTTTCTCATTAGAGGTCATTGATATAGTATGTTGAATTACAGAGGTATCATAGGTATTGAGATCTGAATAATCCCAGGAGAAGACACCTTTATATGTTTTCAACAACTTGATGAATGATATCCTTTCTTCGGATGATAAACCAAGACCTAGGTTGACATTTTGAGGTTTTTCAGTTGTGCCTAGGATTACCACTTCAAATCTCAAAGTAGAACTCTAAGTCTTGGAGTTAGTAATGTTTTTAAATCTATCTTTCAAATCATAGAGATCTTCCATTTTGACTACACACTTTGGAATTGGATTTTGATCTTGTTTATCATTAATTTGCAAGTCATGTTCATGTTAATCTATGATTTGTTCTTCATAAGATCCTTCTGATGTAAGGAAATCGATTATATCGCCATCATTATTAAACATCGTCCAATTTGTCACATTATCAGGGATGGATGGTCTAAAATCTAACTCTATAGAAAATGTATCTAGACTAAATTCCTCTGAAGGTATGAGCTTAGATGCTACACTGGAAAGTAAGTCAGCACTTGCATTTTGTAATCTGGGGACTAAAGAAATGTTGAAAGCAGTGAAGTGAGAAGTAAGATTTTGGGGTGGGGATTGATAATGTTTGAGATGCCCAGACACACAATGGATTGTGTTTCTTACCTATTTAATGACTATTTCAAATTCTCCATATACTTTCAAATACTTGACATTAAGGCTACAGCCCTTGAATCAATGCTTCATATTCTACAGTATTGTTAGTGAATTGAAATTCAAGCCTAAAGGATAACATGGTTTTCTCTCCTTATGGGCTGATTAGGATACATCCAGCACCTGCACCATATTCAGACTTGGAACCATCAAAAGAAAGAGTCCAAAATAATGAATTATCTACAGGTTTATCAACTACATCTATACACTTGGAAGCATTTGTTTATGAAAAAAATTCTATCTCAAATACTACAGCATTATCTGGAAAGGGAGATCTTTGTGCATTGATGGATCCCAAGAATGACTTAGATGGCTCATTGCTTCCCTCAATATCAATGACTGTGTACTTCTTGAATTTCTCATGGTATACTCTAAATTAGTTAGGCTTACCATTGTGTGGCAACCACATGTGAGACCATTCAGTTTCAAAGTATCCGTGTAATGTTTCGGACCAATCCCTACTCCGAATTAAACCATAAAATTCAGGGATATAATCTAGGAAACTTTTGGGTTGGAGGAAAGCCTGATTGAAACTGACATCATTTCTCCAAGTACCTCTACTTTTGTCCTGTCCAAATACACTATGTATACAGCAGATTTTTGAGGTGTAACATTTAATTTAGTGCACACAGTTCTTGGCATGATTTTTGAAGAGGCTCCTAAATCAACAAGGCAATTATGGACGTTTCTGTTGAAAATCTCATAAATAAGAAGAAATGGAGGTGTATGAGAAATAGATCTATCACCTATCAGAACTAGGTCTGTGGGATTCACTTTGTTTGAAGATGAAGGAGGCTTACCCATATCATTAGCAGCTTGAGTAACTATAGCGGATGGTAAAGGAGCTACAGGAACTGCTTTTAACTCTCTAAGCAATATTTTTTGTTGTTGTTTGAGTTTAGTCAATTCATGCAATGAAATATTTTCTCTTGTCTTTTTCATATCTTCGACTATATTCTATTCCAATGTATCTAAGATTACTAAAGTTTTAGATGCAGTTGGAGGATCCAATGGAATAGAATCAGTTTGAGTAGTCTTATATTTCTTACTTACTGTTTTCTCCTTTACAGGAGTAGCAACTTTCTGTTTCTGACTTTCTGTAGACATATCAGTAGAGTTTTTACTTCTTATGGTTACTGACATAGATTGTGCTTCCTCCTCAATTGGAAGAATGAAGTCCCACATTCCATTTAACTCAACTTCTTCCTCATTTTCTGTTTCTTCTTTAGTTGTTGATTCTTCTTGTGGTTCTTGATCGAATACAGCGTTTGAAATAGTATTTGGTGGTTGGGATGTAGAAGAAGGATTTCTTTTAAATGAGTGAAAAGTTTTCTTGGGAGCAGATGATTCTACAACTTGTTTCTTGATTTTGACCATTTCGTTTGACATGGTTTTTAACATCTTTTGAAGGCCTTCAAAGTCGAAAGGGTCCTTCGAAGCTTTATTTTTTGAATCTTCCTTGAATGTCATTTCTTTTTATTTCCTTTCTTCTATCTGTGACCTCTTTTCTAAGGCAATAATTCTTCTTTCTATAGACAAAGATACTTTCATGTTTTCTACAAGGGTAGCCTTATTGGCTCTATCTACAAAAATTGTGATATTAGAAGGAAGGGAGGATATGTACCATTCTATTTGTACATCTACTGCACGTTTAGAGGCAATTGGGATTTTGTTCAGTAACTTGTTAAATCTGGAGTTGAAATATTTGATCCTTTCATCTGAATTTTCTTTTAGGTTGGAAATATCATTGATTAAATATTCTATAGTCCTATCATCACCAAATTTTTCAAGAAAGGGAAAAATACCAAGATCTTGTAAATCCCTGGAAAGTATAAGGAAACAGTCTGATTACAACATCTTCATGTGAAAAGATTCATGGCTAACATAAAGTTATTTAGATGTTCTTCAGCAGGAAAAGATTATACTCAGGTAACCATTTTTCTGTGTTTGCTAGGAGAGCATTTGGATTAGAAAACCGTACAGCACCAGGGTTTGCCCAAGGTTGAGTTGGTTGATTGGCCGTAACTTGAGTTGGGAATTGGGAAAATGTGAAGGCCAATCCAGAAGTAGATATGGATGGTGAAGAACTTACTACTGGATTAGTACTTCTAGTAGTAGCACTAGCTGAAGTAATGGATAGTTGAGAAGAGGTGGGTTGTGAATGGAGAAGTAAATGGAGGGAAAGGTTAAGTGATCACACTAGTATCTGTTATCACTAAAAATTTTCTCTAGAAGTTATCAGAAGAAAGAAAATGACTGAGGTAACCACAAACCAACTTTTAAGTATAGGCTCTAGCCAACCTATGGCTCAGATAGGGCTCTCTCTATATGATTTAGCTTTGTTTGCTGGGATTTCTGGCTAGTTCTGAAGGTTCAAGGGGTTTTTTATTTGTATTGGAGATTGGATGGTGGAATCCTTAAAACAAATGGATAGAATGATTTCTTTAGACCATTGGGCTATGGAATCAATAGAAGGGCAGCAGAACTAGAATTAACTCACTAAAGGGAGTGTTCAAAGGGCAAGCTAGCAGAGTACAGTGTAGGTCTTTGGGCCAAATGGGTGAAATGGTCTTAACTAGGGTGAGACAACAATTAAGAATTATCAGAATGGGATTAAAATGAGGAACATGGGGTAATCATAAACAAAGGGCAATTAAGAATCCTTTGCTATAGATTACAGAGGGGCAACCTAAACTAAGGAGAAATTAAGAATTCCTTAACTTAGATAATCAGTAGAAAACATTTAAATGCATAACAATTAAAACAGAGTGAAATTAAGCAAATTCTGAGATATCATTCCATGTTATAGCATTCATATTCAGATATACATTAAATATTATTGAAAAACTTTTAAGAAAAATGACAACAGCGTGAGAAAATACTTGTCTGCACTTCGCTCTACACATGAATCCTATGAAATATCTTGTCTTTATTCATCAATCCAGCTTGTTGGTCCAGTCAGTGATACAATAGCTTTACAGTCCTTTGATCAGGAAGTCTATAGAAATGTCTAAGAATCCACACTACATACTTCAAATTGTGAAGTATTTATACAAAAGTTTATTACAAAACTGTTTCCAGGAAAACTAGTATCTTTGTGATCTTCTAGTCCCACTAGGATTGGTAGCTATCCTAGAAACAAACAATCAAAGCAATTTGTGATTTCCTTTATGTATGATAGATAAGAGAGGAGAAAAGGGACCAACCTGGATCTTCTGCTTGACTCCTTGATTGATTTCTCTCTCCCTTGATAGAGCTTTCACCTCTTCTCCTACTTATTCCACTCAATGAAGACCTGTAGAGACAAAGTAACAAAACACCATCAAAGCATCTCGATCTATTATATCATAAACAATGCATAATCAAAAATACATTGATCATACAATGGCATTCACAAATACATGATTGTATGGAGGAAAACTCAAAGAACTTTATTAATAATAGAAGGGAGAATTACAACCCAGTTGTCTGATCCAACATCATCCTCCCAGCATCAAAGCCCTCTTCACCTCATGAAAAGCAAGATCACCCAACAATACAATGCTCTTTCTCAAAGACAAACTATCAGCACTTCCTTACAAATTACAAAATTCCAGCCTCTAGATCTCTCATATGAGGGATCCATTTATTGATGTTTGCAAGGGTGTGAGTCATCTCTGGGATTTTGATTAGTGTCATTCCACTTGTTGTCCTTGGTTCCACTTGGAGATTTCTTGGATCTCTTACTCATCCCTGGGCAAATTCAGAGAGGCAAGTGTCATATGAGAAGTTTCTGGAAGATTCCATGAGCATCCACTTAGCAAACTGTCTCAGACATTTGTCCATCCTCGCTCATCACACCCCACAGAAGGCCTCTTCAATATGCATCACACCTAGCTAGTGTAGAAGTCAGTATGCATTGCACCCTGACAGTGGAGCAGTCAGTATGGTCCAGTTTTGTCCAGTTCTGAGTGGTTTTTCAAGTGGAACTTTTGGGGAATGATGTAATCAGTTGATCATGATATTTTATGGTATGAAACAACACTTTTAGGGGTAAAATATCCCTTGGTTTATTGACATATAAGATTGGGGTTGCAGCGCCCAAATATGTCTATAACAGTTTCCCCCTAAAGCATGAAGTCGTAAATCTTTTGATGTCGAGTGAAATGCTTTATCATGAGGATATGAGGTATTCGAACTGGAAGGTGACCTGTATAAGATACAATATAATACATCATCATCATATTATTTTCATGATCTAGCTAAGGTGGGCATTCCCATGCTCAGCTTTATAAACTCATTTTCATGTACATAGGACAGATAATCATCTGCAGTTGCAAACTGGTGATTCTTCATCTCAAGAGTCATCTTCCTTGGCTTAGATGACTATCCATAAAATTTCTGTGTACATTTTATGTCTTTATGTTCCTAAATATATCACAGCCCGGATGGATGAAACTAGATCCGTGTTCTTCAAAACTCGTTCAATCTTCGCCTGATGTACAAGTCGATCCATGTGAAAAGATGTCCTGAAGTCGAACATGGAAAGACATCGCCTGATTAACAGCCAATAACGTAAGTTGTTAACAGGCGTGAGAGGAATCACCGATAATGATAATGACCCTCAAGGTCCTACAGTACAATTTGCATGGTGTGAATATATGATTCGATGTCGAACACCACGCAAAATCTTCCGTTCGAAGGCCATTGATGTAAACCTGTCGCCGAAAGTGAGAAACTTTCCATTGAGGCATGCAAGCTTCAAAGTACTAAAAGAGTTGTTTCTAAGTCAACTTCTTGGATAATGAACTGATGTCGACAAGAAGTGACCCGTCATAGAAAGGCTTTAATGTATCCCACATCTATGACATGAAATGAAGCAAATGATTTTTTGGAGGTGAAAACAATATGATGATACAAGGTTTAAGAATGGCAGTCATGAAAATGGAGGGTGAAGGTATTGCAGTGGATGAGGCATTAACTGGATGGTGAATTCTCTGAATGACTTCTCTTGAACATATCGGTGACACTGAGATCGTTTGGTAGCATTAACCCCAAAATATGGATGGTATGGAGGACCAATGGTGATACGATCGGTGAACGGAATAACCCAACCCGACTCAATCATGGTGATGGAGTGAAAGTTTCATGTTCAAGAGCGACCTGCTACCAATAAAATTCTCATAGTTTTCTTCCGTTTTTCCCCAGTCATTGCTGACCAGTACCTCTTTATTTTTGTCAATCTTGAGGAGGATAACATATGCTTGTTCTATAATTTTCCCTTTGGGCAAACCCGTCGCTATGTTTTAGCGAGTCTAGCGACAGTGAAACTCGTTCTTGTCTGGGTGGACAAGTTTGTCGCTATTGTTTTAACAAGTTTAACGACAAAGACAACTCGATCCTTTTCATGTTTAGAGAGTTTGAAAAGGGATGAAAAGAGAACTCCAGTAGTTCTTTTTCATAGCATAATCTCTTAAGTCCGAAAAAGATTAAAATAATACAAAAGGGATGACTTTTAGATCACTTTAGCAAGCCGAAAAAGACAACAGCTCAAAATTTTTCATGAGATAATCCCTCAGGTCTGGAAATTTTAAAACACACAAGAGGGATGGCACTTCCAATCACTTTAGCGAGCTGGAGAGGCCAATTGCTCGACAATCTTTTCATATTTTGCGAGTCTGAAAAGGGTTTAAAGTGGACTTGTTTTTTGTGGAACGAGTGGTATCTGGGTAGCAACTGGTTACAGGTAATCTTAGAACTTCTCAAAACATGGTGATGTGAAGAGAGTGGCTAAGAAGACCACTCATCGCATCTGTTCCTCAAAATGGTAAAAAATCAAGTGGAAGTGTATGATCGGCCAAACGGATGGAGGTGATGGAGGAAACACAACCAATGTTCAAAAGGCTGATATAATTTGCAATCACAATGGTTATTTACCAAAGGTGGATTCATTTTTTAACGATCTTGAACCATACGATAACATTGCTCATAATAGTGCGGGTTCATTTTTTAATGAGCTCGAACCTTGCAGAAAGTATGCTCAGCTTCCTTTTTATGTAGGATAGCTATAACCAAACTACAAAGCTAAAAAAAACTATTAAAGCTAAGGAACTGCTGAGGTTAGGTAGGATGGTTTCATCAACTTGTTTAGACAAAACCCTTCCTTTGCTTCATCCACAACATAGACGAAGGTGAATGGTGGATCAGACCAATCACCTAACCTAAGAAGTTAAAATATTATAAAACTAAAAAGCTAAAAAAACTATAAAAAACTAAAAAATGAAATTGGTCATTTTTTGCTTGCATAAAAAGGTTTGCATGCCCCCAGGCATCAAAAGAGAGTTTCCAGGAAACTTACTGTGGTTAAGCAGGATGATTTTCTATCAGTGGCTTAGACAAAACACTTCTTGCACTTTGTCTGCAGAGTAGACGAAGGTGAAAGGTGTCAGAGATCAATCACACAACTCACAGGGAAACTTATTTTTTGGCTACGTTTGTCCGCCAAATAGACAAGGGTGCATGCCCCCCGAGAAAACTAGTGTCTTTTCGATCTGCTAGTCCCACTAGGATTGGCAGCTATCCTAGAAACAAACAATCAAAGCAATTTTTTATTTCCTTTATGTATGATAGATAAGAGAGGAGCAAAGGGACCAACCTGGATCTTCCGCTTGACTCCTTGCTTGATTTCACTCTCCCTTGGTAGAGCTTGCACCTATTCTCCTATTTATCCCGCTTAATGAAGACCTGTAGAGACAGTAACAAAACACCATCAAAGCATCTCGATCTATTATATCGTAAACAATGCAGAATCAGAAATACATTGATCATACAATGGCATTCACAAATAACAACATTCACAAATACACGATTGTATGGAGGAAAACTCAAAGAACTTTATTAATAATAGAAGGGAGAATTACAACCCAGTTGTCTGATCCAGCATCATCCTCCCAGCATCAAAGCTCTCTTCACCTCATGAAAAGCAAGATCATCCAACAATACAATGCTCTTTTTCAAAGACAAACTATCAGCGCTTCCTTACAAATTACAAAATTCCAGCCTCTAGATCTCTCAGATGAGGGATCCATTTATAGATGTCTGCAAGGGTGTGAGTCATCTCTAGGTTTTTTATTAGTTTCATTCCACTTGTTGTTCTTGGTTCCACTTGGATATTTCTTGGATCTCTTACTCATCCCTGGGCAAATTCAGAGAGGCAAGTGTCATATGAGAAGTTTCTGGAAGATTCCATGAGCATCCACTTAGCAAACTGTCTCAGACATTTGTCCATCCTCGCTCATCGCACCCCACAGAAGGCCTCTTCAGTATGCATCGCACTTGGCTAGTGTAGAAGTCAATATGCATCGCACCCTGACAGTGGAGCAGTCAGTATGGTCCAGTTTTGGCCAGTTTTGAGTGGTTTTTCAGGTGGAACTTTTAGGGAATGATGTAATCAGCTGACCATGATCTTTTAGGGTATGAAACAACACTTTTAGGGGTTAAAGAGCCATTGGTTTATCAACATATAATATTGGGGTTGCAGTGCCCAAATATGTCTATAACAAAAATATCTCAAACTAATTTGAGATTTAATCTAGGAAATACAAATATCTTCTTGCAAGAAGATAGAAACAGCTATTGAACTGCTTTCATGCTGTCCCTTTTATTGTGGTGTTGTTGGCCTTTATAGTTTGGTTTGTAGCCCTTTATGCTATTTGTTTTTTGAACTTTCACGTTGGAGGCTTTAGTTACTTTTGGCTTTCATCTGATACTCTTTAGCACTGATCCTCTTTAACCATGTTGACCTACTTTTACCTTTTACCCTGCTGACTGTACATTAACCTTTTTACTACATTTTACTATAGTAAATCAGTCAATTTTTCCCATGATTCATCATTAGGTAACTTGATTTTCAACATCCTCCTATGTATCTCATCTACCTCAGTATACTTAGCAAAAGTAGGCCTAGTGATGAATAGGTGTTTCACCTCATGTTGGAGAAAAAACAGGTTTTCAAATGTCTAGTAAAGAACTTTACCTATTGGCAACGCCTTTATTGATGATGTATTGGCAAGCTCTTTAGCTAGCTCTCTGATTTTGTTGTCATAATCTTGTTGTGTCATGAACTTGTCATTTATGACCAAGGGACTGGGTAACCCTTTCTCTCTGAAAATTTGAAACTTGGTGATGAATCTATCAACTGTTACTTGCATATTTTGATATTCGTCATCCAAGTTTATCATTAAGTTTATCTTGGAAAGGACCTTTCTTACCTCCAAAATTGTTTCTGTCATATCCTCTATATCCAATTCCTGAAGTTCATACTTATTTTTACTGTTGAGGAAGTGGATAAGTCTGGTTACATCTTCAGGCATGTCTCCTAGTTCTTCCTTGACTTTTTGGATAGCTTCTATAGCTACCTTTATCAGGTCTATCTATTCAAAAATCACTTGAATTGATGGCCAAATATCATTGACAGAGTCAATGATATTGGCCCATAATAGTTCCTTGGCTTGCCCAAGGGGTTCCTTTAGTGTTAGATCTTTCTCCATGGCCTTTAATCTTTCATTCATTCTGGCAACTTTCTACACTTCTTCCTTGTGCATGATCTTGGCAAGCTTGCAATCTGTTTCCAAGCTTGTCACTTGTTCTTTCAGTTTGTTCATTTCTGTAGCCTGAATAGACATTTCCTCCATGGCTCTGACCAAATCTGCTACTTTTTCTCCTGATGCACCTGCTGCTGATGTAGACTCTATTGAAACTGGTTGTGTTGTAGGCATGGGAGCTGTGGGAGCCAATGAGGCTGCCAACGTTGAAGGGACTGTTGTTGAGACCGTTGGGATGACATTTGGAGATGTAGTGGTAATATCACTTTGCTTCAATTGAATTAAAGTGTCTAATTCTTTCTCTGTCTCCTTCAACTGATCATTAAGTTTTAGGACCAAGTCCATCAACTCTTCATGTCTAGTTTGGCTCTCTAAGACCTCCTGTGTTTGGGGATGTTGCAGCTGAGGTATCTTCAATTATTTTTTCAGTGCTGCAATGTCCTCGTTCTTCTTCTTTATCAGTTTTTTAGTGGCTTTAGAATCTTTGGGATCATTTCCCAATTAAATCACTAAGTCTTCCAAAGACTTGATTCTAGTATCCTTGGCCTGTGAGGAGGCCTTCTCTAATTGATATTGAGCTGAGATATTGTTCAATGAATTCTGCAACTGATGAGCAGCTATGTCTTTACCTGTGAGGGTGGAGTATATCATCTCTCCAGCCTGTTTGTGTAGTTCAATTTGGTCTATGGGATGAATATCCCTTGCCATCACTTCAAAATCAACTCTCTTGAAATCTGTTGATGTCCTTGGTTGTTGTACAATTGGTTTTATGAAGTGTTACACAGCAATTTGTCACTGTCATCCTGTCAGTATCCCTACTGTGTCATGAAATCAAATTCATCATGCTCATGCTTTCTAAACTGGCCAAATAACCCACTTTGCCAAAGTTTTTGCTATCAGCGCGACTTTTGTCCAAATAACCGCGCTGATGGGCGCTCCATAACAGACCAAATGCGCTGCCAGCGCGGAAGTACACTTGTTTTCCGCGCTGATCGAATTTCATGAGCCAGCGCGTCTTGCCTTGTATTGAGTCGCGCTGACATGGCCTTCTCAGTTATTGAGGTGCGACGTCAGCGCGACAGTTCCTTTATAATCCGCGCTGATCCTGTTTGGGCGAATTTGTTCTAACAGCCAACCTTCCAGATGACTCCAGACCTGGTTGTTGGCCTTGTGAGTGTCGCCCTCCCTTCTATGGCATGTCTGTTCGTCTTATGGGCCACCTTTCTTAGAGATGAGCTTATCCTTCCACCCTCCATGGAGACTCCTTCTCCTATATATTCTTCCACCATTACTATCAGCAGCTAGTTCTCACTTTTGGGGGAATAGACTTTGACACTAAGGAATTCATAGTTTTGTGTGCTGCTAGTAGATAGTATGGTGTGCTAGAGTGTGGATTGCTAGAGAGCTAGAGAAAGGTTATGAAGTCTTAGAGCTTTGTGTGAGAGAGAGTTACTTGATTTGGGAGATCCACTTCTTGGGTGAATGCTTATGAGACTTGCTGGCTGGACCCTCTCGAGAAGGACTCAGCGTCAGAACAATGGTTGTATATTTCTCTGATTATTGATTAATAATAGATGACTACTATTATAGTTCCATTCTCATTTGTCTATGCAATGGTTAAATGTGAATTACATCCTTTCTGACTGATGTATGGTTGCTTTTATTACATTTCACGCTTGTGTTTGTCTTCTCTTTGTATGTGCAGGTGTCCAACCACTAGGATAGTGGAGGATCGTGACCGGCCAGAGCAAAGGAGCGAGTGTGGCATCTCTTCGTCAAACAAGAGTGTTGGAATCCAAGTAGGTGTCTTTTACCTACTTTGTGTAATTGCAATTAGGAGCTTGCAGAGTAGCATTGATTGATTGTTGCTAGACCCCTGCTGGGCTAGTAGGGATCGCCTCTATCCGTAGAGGGGATTTACCTCTCCAACAATTTGGTGACTCCGCTGGGGAGCTGGCCTTTGTCCTTTTCATTCATCCTTGTTTTGAGTTTGTTTGATTACTCTCTTTTTGAAATTTTGGGGATTAATTATCAGTCTTTTGCGTTTCCTGGGTTGATCTGGGAAATGCCCCTGTTTGATTGAAATATTGGCTGTTTTGATTTGGGAGTTTTGATTTTCCTGTCACTATTTTTGAGCTCCATCGCGGATTTAATTTTAACAGTCGCGCTGAAAATCGGATCAGCGCGGAAAAGACGTGTATATCCGCGATGTCAGCGCAACTTTCTAGCTTAATTCCGCGATGACTGTGTTTTTCTGATATCAGCTCGGTTTTTTGGGCAAAAGTCGCGCTGACAGCTCGGGTGGTCTGTGTAAAAGTTGCGCTGACATGGGTTTTTAGTGTAAAACTTGCGCTGACTCCTAAAAAGTTGTTTTTATAACTTTATCTCCTGAATTCATCAATCTTTCTTATCCCCTGTGGTTTCTTGTCCCTCATTAGCTTGTTTTGATTGCTTTTGGTTAAGGGACGCTCTCTCTTTGATTTCGTTCGACTGAGTCTTGTGTTTTTAGACCATGTGACCTAGCCCTTTAGAAGTTTCATCGAGAAACCATTTGCTTGGGTTACTTGTCTATTCAAGGTTCATCCACAACCCTCTTATTGATTTGCTTGAGGCTTTTTCACTGCTTGTTGCTGGTTGATTTTTAGCGTCGATTATTGAACCACTTTTTTATGTTGATTCGATTTCTTCACTACCAAGCATAGATTACGATTGTTTGGATCGATCAGTTCACACTTGCTTCCTTCTTGCTTGAATTCCTTTTTGCCTTGCCGAGCTTAGATCACATAGCTCGTGCAAACCTTGGTTTTTCCTTTTGGTTTGGAAATCTGTTTTGGGTGTTTTGAGAACTTCGTGTGCTTTCACTAAGTAGTTTGCTTGGTGTTTTTGTTCCTCCAAATTATTTTGGATGCTTTATGTCACTGAAAAAAAAAATCAAACTAGTAGCTTTGCTTTGAAAATTGAAAAGGAAAAGAACATTTCATTGATTTATATTTTCAAAAGAAAAGTTTCCTTTCCTCGCTTTAGTTGCATTAAGGTGCTTGTTTGCTTGTATTTGTTTTGTTTGATTAAAAATTCTTTACCTTCTCATAGCTAGAATTCATCGAACAAAATGGTATTCTTTGGCATGTAGTTTGCATCTAGGTAATTGTGAGAGAACATACGATAGAGCCTGAAATCGAAACTTAATCTCAAGATCAACTATAAAATGAACCAAATGAATCTAAAAACGCATTGGAACTAAACGCAAATATCTAGAGGTCTAGGTTAGAGACGTGTTCCGGCGTCTTAAAACATAGTCACTGTTGTTTCACATTACGGTTGGGTGATTCCTCCTTCTGTGACTCGATAGTGGTCTAACACGGACTATGCTCCCACGTACCGTCGCGTATATAGGGAGACCCCACTAGGCTTTTATCCTTGATCCATAGGAAGCCGAGTCTGCCGCCTTACGATTCGCAATGCAGTGAACACAGCATTCACGAAGATTGACCACCCGTACCCTAAAAAGTATTCTGTGGTTTTGCGAAAAGTCTGGCACACCTTTTACCTAGAGTCTCCAGAGCAGTCACTTTTGATCCTTTTCGGACTCCCTAAATGAAAAGGTGCCTGTGAGCGTCTTGTCACTTCGTGCTCATTAAACATTCGAAGGCGACTGGAGTCATCTTTTCGTCCTTTTCTCGACTCCTGAAACATGAAAAGGTCAAGTTTGGTTCTTGTGTCTTAAAATTTATTCGGCCACGATAACATCACCTAGTTAGATCTTGTGTGCGTTAGCTTGAGTAGGTTTCATTTTCGTTTGCTATGGCAACTTTTCCAGGATTCACTAACCCAGGTTCCCCCTCTGATGGGAACCCAGGACAATTCCCTCCTCTTGGGAATGTTGGTGCTCCGTATATGGCGACGTTGTCCCTACCAGGGTTAACTGTCGGGTTGCCTGTGTGGTTGTTTTCAACCTCTTTGGTCCCTACCGTATCGGCTGTTAGTCCATCAGTCCCTCCACCTGAACAACGTCATGTTGATCCTAAGGTGGATCTCTCCCCTTCGACGCCTACTTCTACGTCGTCCTCTTGTACTTCGCCTGGTGAAATTCTCGATGAAAGTAACCAGGTGGCTAAGAAGAAGAAGAGGAAGACCAAGAAGAAGAAGTCCCCTAAGGGAGAGCCTACACACACAGTTCCCCTCCTAAGTCCAGCTATTCACTCCAGTACACCTGAAGTCAGGTCACCTTCTGCTCCTCCGCGGAAGGTTAAGTTTCCTTGTCGATTATGCAGGGAGGACCATCTGCTTCGTGATTGTCCTGGCATTCCCAGGGTATTAGAAGTTTGGTCTCACGATCCGTCCCGCCCTTCATCGTCCACTGATGATCATGGCGATGCTACCTCATCAGTTGGGCATGGTAAGGAGAAAGGGAAGCTTCGAATCCCCTGCCGACTTTGTGAAGGCAAACATCCCCTTCACCTTTGTCCACTCATGGATAAAGCCTCTGCTGTGTTGGAAAGTCTTGCTGCTCCTCCGAATCCATTCCCCGCTGGTTATCAGTGTCTTTCTACAGCTGTAGATCGCGCCCCTGTTGACAAAGAGATTGCTTCAGATTCCTCTCTTGTCCAGGCTCCTCTTCCCGAACCTGGCTGTTCCCAGCCTGTTCCAGACCCACCGTTGGTCGGAAAGGGTGTTGACTCGAGTTCGCCTCCTCTCAACCACTCTGTTTCGGAAGAGCAAAATTCTCATGTTCTTCTCGTCTCCTCAGATTCTCCTGAGCTTGATAAAGGTTCTCCTGAAACCTCTCCGGAGAATTTAGATTCGGTTCTTTCCGAGCAGGGGGGCAACCATATGGTTCCCCCACCAAGTAGTTCGGTCATTTCCTTTGATTGGAGTCGTTTGACTACCCCTCCCCTTCCATCCCATGTGCCTTTCTGGGTCACCGCCTATGCTTGCAATAAGGCGCTGCCTAGCACTGTGTTAGACAAAGGAGCATCGGTTAGTCTTATGCCTGTTACTACTTGGCGAGCTTTGGGTTCCCCATCGCTTGTACCTGTCGCACCGCATCTCACCGCGTTTGACGGAGGAACGAGTCAGCCATTAGGGATCCTTCCACAGTTTCCTATCACTTTGGGAGGCAAGACTGTCTATATCGACGTCTCGGTTACCCAAGGTTCTTTAGACTTCAGTCTTCTCCTTGGTCGTGACTTTGTGTATGCCATGGGAGCCCTTGTTTCTTCACTTTTCCGTGTGGTTTGCTTTCCACACGATGGAAGAATTGTGACGTTCGATCAATTATCGTTCGTTCGTCCACAAGCCCCTCCGGCGCACTCGTCCTTCCCTCCTGGCTTTCAGCCACAAGTTGCATTTTCCTCGCCGCAAATCAACTACGTGGCCACCCACCCCGTGCCCGTACCCAGTGATGACACCATCGTGCATAGTGTCCTGGGGGCATTAGGTCCTGATTTCCAAGATGTCGGCCTTCCCTCCGGAGCCACTTTCTTGGGGGCCTCCACTTCCCGTTCATTATGATGAAGTTTGGTCGGAGCATAGTTCCTGATCTTGTGTCAAGCTCCTTAAAAAATGAAACAAGGGTTGTGGAGCATAGTTCTTTTCCGGTGTCAAGCTCCTTAAAAAATGAAACTGAGTCTGGTTGGAGCATAGTTCTTTTCCGGTGTCAAGCTCCTTAAAAAATGAAACTAGGTCTGGTCGGAGCATAGTTCACTTTCCTGTGTCAAGCTCCTTAAAAAATGCAACTAGGTGTTCGAGCATAGTTCCTGATCTTGTGTCAAGCTCGTTAAAAAATGAAACAAGGGTTACGAGGATAGTTCTTTTACTGTGTCAACCTCATTAAAAAAATGAAACAACTCCCTTTTCAGATCGAGTCTTTGATTAAGATCTCGTAAAATCCCAGTCGAGTCTTTCTAAGATCTCGAAAGTGAACCTTCATTCCATCCACTTTGTCGAATGCAATGAAGCTTGGGGGGCATGTACCTCGATTTGCATTATTATGCTGGGGGCATGTGAACTTATAACAAGCATAGTTTTTCGTTTCAAGCTTGTGTAAACATGAAACTGAATCCAAGCAGAGTTCTCCATGGTTCAAGCTTGTGTAAAAATGAACCCATACCCGATTTACATCTTGTGATTGCCATTTTTATCCGCTGAATTCTGCTAGATGAGCCTTGGTTGTTTTCATTCCATCGCCACCATCTCTTTGGCCGATCATATGCTTTCACTTGGTTGTTTTACCTTTCCTGAGGGACCGCATTTATGAGTGGTTTTGATTAGCCAGCCTCTTGACCATTACATGTTTTGAGCAGTTCCACCATTACCGGAACCAGTTGCTACCCTTTATACCACTCGTTCCTCTAGGACGAGTCGCCTTTAAGCTCTTTTCTGACTCGTAAAATATGAAAAGATTGCCGAGTATTTTTCCCTTTTTGACTCGTTAAAGAGAATAAAAATGGAGGTCTGCTTTCAGCTCTTTTCTGACCGTTTAAAGATGAAAAGATTGCCGAGTCCCCCTCTCGACTCGTTAAAGAAATGAGAGGCGGTCGCCTTTAAAGCTCTTTTTTCGACCGTTTAAACTCAAAAAGATTGTCGGGTTTTTGTCGTTTCGAACTCGTCATTGGCTCCAAAACGACGTACTTCTGACCGCTTTTCTACTTTTTCGGGTCGAAGTCACTACTTACGAAAAGTACTCCTTGATCGTAATGGTCAGGCGGTTCTTTCGAGCATTGTTTTATACTTTTTCGGGCTCAAGAGACACAAATTTACGAAAAAGGACCCCGTGGAGTTTTCTTTTCTGCTGTCTTTTCAGACTCTCTAAACAGGAAAAGACGCCGAGTTTTTCCGTCGTCAGACTCGTTAAAACTCAATGACCTCGGGTATTGTCAACATGACACTTTTTCAAGCATATGCTACCCCCGTCAAGCTTGTCATCCAAAAATAATCGGGGTACCTGCCAGAAATGGTGGGGAAAATGGAACTGTAATCACAGTCGTGTCGGCAGTATGTCGCTCTTGAACATGGCACTCCTCTGCTTCGTGTCTAGGTGGGACCATCTCATCTTGTTTTTCACTGGCCTCCGTGGGTTTGGGATATCCTATTTGACCTCTCATCTGCTCAGTTGCTTTGTCACCATGACCTCTCTTCATTTGATGTCAAATACTGCCAAGTCCGTCAATGTGCCGCTGATATGTTCAAGAGAAGTTGACCTCTGCAGAGTTACAACCTACCCTTGACGCCTCACATACTTCTGATTCGTCACACTAATCTTCCTTTGTCTCGCGTCGATGATGTGGGAAACATTATGGCCCACCTTCGATCAAGGTTGCCTCCTGTCGACTTCAGCTCATTATCCAGGACGGTGACTTAGAGACCCCTTCCAGGTGCCTTAGAGCCTGCATGCCTCAATGGCAGGTTCTTCGTGTTCGACGCGAGGTTTTCATCATTGGCCTCCGATCGGATGATTCCGCGGGTGTTCGATGCCAACTCATAGATTCGCATGCCGTGGATTGTACCTATAGTACCTTGAGGACCATTGTCATTATTGGTGGCCCCTCTTGCGTCTGTTAACAGTTTTCATCATTGACTGGTAATCAGACGATGTTCATGCATGTTCGACTTCAACTCATGTATTCACGTGCTTGAACTTGTACTTTGTTCGAATTGGGATGGAGCGCAAGACCCTGGTTCTAGTCTGTTGTGGGCCAGGCTGCGATTTTTGTGGATCGATATTACATGACTCGTTGATGGATGGCTGCGACCATACCTGAGTCTTTTAGGATGGCTGCGACCATACCTTATTATCATCATGGTCTCTTCAGCTGGGTGGTTGCGTCCATACCGCAGACCTTTCTTTATATGTCTTTTGGATGGCTGCGCCCATGCCTAGACTACATGTAATCAAGCTATCAGTTGTGCATACGTGCAGGTCCTTCCTGGTGGTGTTCCAGTTCGGCAGTTTTGTAAAGCATTTCACCCCTCCCACTCTCTCGGGCTTCATGCTTTAGGGGGCATCTGTTACACAGCAATTTGTCACTGTCATCCTGTCAGTATCCCTACTGTGTCATGAAATCAAATTCATCATGCTCATGCTTTCTAAACTGGCCAAATAACCCACTTTGCCAAAGTTTTTGCTATCAGCGCGACTTTTGTCCAAATAACCGCGCTGATGGGCGCTCCATAACAGACCAAATGCGCTGCCAGCGCGGAAGTACACTTGTTTTCCGCGCTGATGGGCGCTCCATAACAGACCAAATGCGCTGCCAGCGCGGAAGTACACTTGTTTTCCGCGCTGATCGAATTTCATGAGCCAGCGCGTCTTGCCTTGTATTGAGTCGCGCTGACATGGCCTTCTCAGTTATTGAGGTGCGACGTCAGCGCGACAGTTCCTTTATAATCCGCGCTGATCCTGTTTGGGCGAATTTGTTCTAACAGCCAACCTTCCAGATGACTCCAGACCTGGTTGTTGGCCTTGTGAGTGTCGCCCTCCCTTCTATGGCATGTCTGTTCGTCTTATGGGCCACCTTTCTTGGAGATGAGCTTATCCTTCCACCCTCCATGGAGACTCCTTCTCCTATATATTCTTCCACCATTACTATCAGCAGCTAGTTCTCACTTTTGGGGGAATAGACTTTGACACTAAGGAATTCATAGTTTTGTGTGCTGCTAGTAGATAGTATGGTGTGCTAGAGTGTGGATTGCTAGAGAGCTAGAGAAAGGTTATGAAGTCTTAGAGCTTTGTGTGAGAGAGAGTTACTTGATTTGGGAGATCCACTTCTTGGGTGAATGCTTATGAGACTTGCTGGCTGGACCCTCTCGAGAAGGACTCAGCGTCAGAACAATGGTTGTATATTTCTCTGATTATTGATTAATAATAGATGACTACTATTATAGTTCCATTCTCATTTGTCTATGCAATGGTTAAATGTGAATTACATCCTTTCTGACTGATGTATGGTTGCTTTTATTACATTTCACGCTTGTGTTTGTCTTCTCTTTGTATGTGCAGGTGTCCAACCACTAGGATAGTGGAGGATCGTGACCGGCCAGAGCAAAGGAGCGAGTGTGGCATCTCTTCGTCAAACAAGAGTGTTGGAATCCAAGTAGGTGTCTTTTACCTACTTTGTGTAATTGCAATTAGGAGCTTGCAGAGTAGCATTGATTGATTGTTGCTAGACCCCTGCTGGGCTAGTAGGGATCGCCTCTATCCGTAGAGGGGATTTACCTCTCCAACATGAAGGAAATCTGTAATTTTCCCTCTTTGATGTCGAAAGTAGACATCAACCTTGTCTGATTGGTAGGTGTGAGTTTGAGACACTGAGCATAATTTTGGGCCTTTAGTTTCTCATTTCTCATCTTGATCTCTTTATATCTATCTTTTATATCCTTATCCTTATCAGCAAGCATGATGAATGAGGATACTTCTACACTTAACTATCTTTCTAAGACCTGGGTCTGTGATGTGGATGGCCCCTGTGCTTCCTCAGATAGAGCTATGCCTTTACTTTTGTCTAGCTCAGTATCAATTATTTCTACTAAGCCTTTTGTGTCTTCCTGCTCTGAAATAGGATTTAGCCTAGGTATTTTGCTCTAATTGGTCCCATATTGTATATTTGACGTTCCCATTCTTGAACTTGAGGGTTCCTCCCTGGTCCTTTTGGGGTTATTTTCCTCATTCTGAGGAGTCTTCATGATAGGATGGGTGCTCATGGCTGGCTCTTGTTGTTCAGGTACCTAGAGAAACGAGCTCTCATCAAACTGTCTCTCTAAGTCACATAAGGCATTCTCTACCATCTACCTTTGTATTGTCTCTGTCTGCAACAGTGTTTTCCACCCACTCAGATTGATTTGCATATCTTTCTATATCTGGTATGGGGTGGTGAATATAAGGTCCCAACTTGGCCATCTTTCTCAATCTGGTCATAAATTCTTGAGGATCATACCTCCACATGAAACTCTTTGGGAACTTCATTTGCAGCAAAATTTGGTCTACCTCCTTCCCTACCTCTCTAGAATTGCAGATGAAGGGGCCTAACTGGTTTTTTACTTTGAATTGTGATCTTTTCTTCTCCGAGACAAAATTTATCTCATCAGAGTTCATTATTTTTCTATAGTACTCTAGAGAAAATAACCTCATGGGGAGGTATTTGGGTAGTTTATATGGTGCAAGCTTGCAACCATAAATCCTTATCTCTGTATGGTTTTGGTAAAGGTACTAATCTCCCACTTTGCTCTGTTTAGATAACTAAAGGACCCTTTTGATCTCTGGACTTATCCTGGGTGGAGGGATTCCTTTCAGCATAGTCATGACTGGATGAACAAAAGAATCTATGAAATCTGAATAGGTATATGGTGACTTAAACTTATGGAATAGTGGTGTCCAAAAAATGACAGACCTGGGCTAGCCTTTGGTATCTAGCTTCTGGAGGGAAAAAGGAAATCTGTCTGGCTGATAATATAGGAACATATGGTAGAGGATAGATGAGTATTTGAACACTCTTTCATTATGCATCCTAGTGAATTGTTCATGCATTCTCTCAGCCATGAACTCAGCATAATTGTACAAAACAACAAGAGGTTGTCATGGCGTATAGATTGACATGAAGGCCAGGACAAGTTCATCAACAAATTCATCAGCGAAGCAGCCTAGGACACATGATATCATGGTGATGATTTGTTTTCCCCTTTCAGAGAACATGGCATAAATATATCGGGGGAGAATTTTAGGAATGTATTGCTCTTCAACAATGAAATCTTGGAACAATTGGGCCAGTCTAGAGGGACTTAACTTGGAATATTGGTCTAACAAATCTCAAATTGAGAGTGGAGTCGGGTTTGGTCCAGCATTTCATTTATGGAATCAGCTATAATGGTGAATATAATATTTTGGTCAAGGGAGATTACAGCTCTCAGGCTGGGAATGTAACAGGCATGGAAATGGTGGACAATTTCAAGGAAACCATGTACCTGTGGGAACTGGTATTTAGGAATATTTGACTCCCAAAGGCCAATATCATCAGCATGGTTGAGGTATATGTCCCTATTTAAACAATGGATTTTGAGCAGGAGGCCCTGGGTAGATGTATCCTTAATTTGGAAATCCCTATCAGCCAAGGGAAAGTGGTCGAGGTCCAAATGGGGAGTTGTGATAGGTCTAACGTCCAAGGCAATAAGGTCAGCCATAAATTAGTTCTTATGGATTTAAATTAGTCTCTACAGGTTTATTCAGAATTTTTTCATGGAAACTGGGATTTTTCAGAGGGTTTGGCCGTGGCTTTTCTAAATTTAAAGTATTTATTCAATTAATTTTACTTAATTGAAACACTGTACAAGGTTGAGCATTTCCAAATTTGAAAGGGCGAGTGCTATTTTGTGGTGAAATACCTGGAATTGGGTGGATAATCTGCAAATTTTGGAGTTCACGGCAACTGTAGAGGTCCGAATGAATCTAGTACAGACTAGGAGGTCAGCTGGGGTCTTTGCAACTTTCTTCAGGGGTGAATTTGGAGTTTAAATGGTGAATTCGATGTTTTCAGGAATCACACTGGTTCACAGAGAAAGAGAGCGAAAAAGGATAAAAAAGGGCTTCTCAACCTTTTATGGAGCAATGATTATTTTTTGGCGAGTGATTTCGAATGAATAGTAGGTGGTTTGGCGGGTTGAGCGGGGAGGCGGTTTCCCAGGCCATCACATCGCTTTTGTGGCGTAAGCAGTTTTTAGGAGGGGTCACCCGATCTACTTTAGAGTTCGACAAGTAGCATTCGGGGGGTCGGAGAAAACTACCTTATCGGGTGGGTAAAGGCCAATTATCGGGCTCGACCGATATGGCTGTGGTCCGTTAGATTTGGGCGCTTGTGATCTGATGGTAGTCAGGCGGAGAAGATGCACGGAGGAAATGAACGGGAGTTGAGGGGGGGCCCAGAGGTTTTAATCACAGCGGTTTGGGATTAATTTAGGAATTAATCATGGGTTAAGCAATCGGGTGGGGCTTAATCACTGGATTATAGAACTGGGTGAGGTTAATGACAGGATTAACTTAGGTTTACCGGGATTAGGTAAATTAAGTAAGGTTGTATCAGGATATGGGTAATTTATATAGTTTTTATTAAAACTAAGGGTTGGGATATTTAATTTTAGGGGTTTAATTAATATACGGGAAAAAGGTAATTATAGGGGATTTATATAATAAAATTAGAAATTAATATGAAATGAGTGGAGTGACTATTCCTTAAGCCTAAATGTAAAATATGTGCATTTCATTTCATGCATTTGATACTTAGGATAATGTACTCTTTGTGGGTTTTGGAATGAAACAAAATTTACATGGTGGTTTTTACTTCCCCTAGGAAAATGAAGTTTTTCCTTAGGAAAAGGGGTTTTATTAAGCTAATAAGGGGGGTATGTTTTCTATGAAGGGGATTCTAGTACTTGTGTCCATAAGTCATTATGCCGAGGGTCCGGTCCCTCCAAAAGTCAAAGAAATGCTCTGCGCCTCTTTGACTTGTAGGATTTAAAGTACTAGAACATAATTGTGGATAGGAAATTAGTACGTAAAGGGGAAATATGAATGAGGGGGAGTTAATCACATGAACTTGTAAACCTTTTCTTTTGCCTTCATAATTGATCATACATGTTTAAATATGTATCTAAGCATGATGCATGTGTTTTGATCCAATCATCTTTGTAGTTTAGCAACCTTTCTTCTACTTACCCATTTCTTACCCTAACATTTTTTCTTCATTTATTTGGGTGCATTTATGCTAGCAAACCCTTATTCTATATTTTCTTTAATAAAACAAATTATCTATTTCTAACCTTATATCATCCAAGGGCTCAAATTAAACTAATGAGCTCATTTTATTTTCTCTACCTATCTAATGATCTACCAAGATTAAACTATTTGGTCAGATTTTATTCTATAACTATAAACATAAAATTCAAAGCATGATATAATCAAGATTAAACAGTTTGATTACCATGGATTGTGGCATGAATAACAAGCTGCACACAACCATTATTATGCATAAAAGTAAATAGTAGTGGCATTTAGACTTGCTCACTTTCATAGCCTCTTTTGTTTTTTGGGGTTCATATATTTTCATTTTTTTACCTTTTTTCATTCTTTTTGTCCTTTGATTATTCTTTTAGGACATACCCTCTTTACATTTTTTTATTTTTTAATATGGAAAACATTTGCAGAAAGCAAAGGTATGTACAATATTACAAGGCTTAACCTTAGTCATTCAAAATTATGATTCCTATTGGTATAGGAACATAACAATATCTAATTCATATTTTGATGTGGCAAATTTTTTACGTCGTGAATGAATGGGAAACTCTTGAGGGTTTACTCCAATCTTTTCACTTTGGAAGCAAGTTAATACACCAATTTCTCATAATAAGGAAGTGACGCTTTCTTCAGAGGCTTCATGTTTCTTGGGTTTCTCGGTAGAAATGGATATCTATTCCAATTTTTGTATCAAAGAGCGAACTTCGGGAGACTCGGGAGTGTAATTTGAAGAAGGTGGTTATCTTAATACTTCAGGAGACAAGGGAGATGTTTCTACAACTTTAGATTTTTGATCTGGAGATTTTGAACGAGATCTAGAAGAAGTAGAAGTTGTGGAGGGGTTTTGAGTCTTATGAACGTTTTTTAATTGATGTTTAGATTTATATGCCATTCATAGTTGGATGGCCCTCCTTCTAGCACCAAAATGTTGAAGCCTCATATTTTTGTTGCTCCAACATGGGGTATAACCACCTAGTCCGGACCTTAAAGGAAACTCCCTTTCTGTTTGGTATGGTGGCTCCGACTAGGGATTATGGGACCAGTTTTCCAGAATGGGTTTGAAAATGAGAATGGGTGATTTTGAAGGGATTGCAATAACAATAATGATAACTAAATGATCTATTCTAGCATGCAAATCTCTAGTTAACTTAATCTAATATAAACCCGGGGTATTTTGTGTGATATGCGATCTAAAAAGATATTTGTTTGACATGTGATAATAAATATTATTCATGCATTAAACAGAGATGATAACATGTAAAGATGATTTCTTTGACTAAATAGTTAGTCAAAGAAATGTATAAACTATATCGCATATATTAATGATCATGTATGAAAATAAATACTTTCAACTAGGCATCATACAATAGTGCAATTAACACATAACAAAACGAACATATTCCATATATAATTCATGAAATGAAATGTTATCACTAATTGAAAAAAAAAAAGAACTGATCATACAAGATAAAATTACCATATGTGTGAGGTTTTGCTCATTTGACTAATGACATAGATCAGCTCCTTTCTTCAAATCAAAGTATTCTCCAAGAATACAATAGTGCATCAACAAAGGAAAGTAGTTTGATAATCAAAAGTAATGACCATGCTCCATAATTTCATCAAGGCATTCACAAACTTACAGAAGTGCATTCTTTGCAAATTTTTTTGATAAAATTATAGACCCTTCTCTAAATGCATGAGAGGGGTTTAAATCCTAAACTATATGTCCTAAAATATATTATTACAAAAAATAGCCGAAGAGTTTTAAACGACCTTCCTCAGATTATGCGAAATAAAACTAAAATAGAAATAAAACTAAGTGACTAACTCCTTTGCAATCAATCTTTGAGATTGCAAATATTTTTCATTGGCTTGAGTTGCGTCGGTTGGCTAATCACAGATTTCAACTTTCCAGCAAATATAGCATTTGTCAGTGCTGGCACCATTTTTTGTGTGGAGGTAGTTAAGCATCGCAAGGTCATCCACTAGCTGTATGGTTTGACTAAGAATTTCCAATATGCTTCCCAGTTTAGCTTGCTCATTTTTCTGATCACCTCCTCCTTTTCCTTTGTCGCCTGTCTCCATTGTTGCTCTAATTGTTTGGCATTTGGAAGAAATCCTGGTATAGACTCTGCAACCAG
This sequence comes from Pinus tabuliformis, assembly GCA_031772625.1. NCBI lineage: Eukaryota > Viridiplantae > Streptophyta > Pinopsida > Pinales > Pinaceae > Pinus > Pinus tabuliformis. Next base: position 1,083,973,774 of record CM062815.1, on the reverse strand, counting down.
GTTGGCGCCATGTAGATTTTCATTGATGGCTTCAATGATGTTGTTTGTTGTTGTTGCTGCGATTGTTGTTGCCCTTTCTGTTTGCTTGAGCCGAGAATCCCAGTCTGTGAATAAGATGTCTTTATGCAATTCAGCCAGTTTTGGCAGATCAGCCTTCCTCCCATCTTCTAATTCTTTCCAAGTGATAAAGTCAAAAATCCTTTTATGGATTTCTCCATACCCAAGCCTCATGTCAACAACTTGTCTTTTTAGCTTATCACTGATCTCGCAATAAGGACTTATTTGCAAGATTTTTTGGCATAGAACTTCCTCTTGCTGCATTAGTTGGGAGTTAAGGCTGAGTGCTTATTTTATGAACTCATCGATCTACAGATTGTCTTTATACTTATCTGTCATAGCTTGTATCTGCACATCTCTTTCTGCTAGGCTGGCCTGATGTTGTATTTGCATCTGTTCAAATTCTTGTTGGAGCTTGGCTACTTGTAACTCTGCTTGTTGGTTAGATTTCTCTTGTTCTAATTGTTGTTCCAACAGCAAAATCTTTTTTTCTTTTTCTCTAAGCAGCATTTGGACCTTTGTCGCTTCATCGATAGTTACCGTAGCATAGGCTCCTGCAAATTACGACAATCTCGTAATATTTTCAAATGGGTCCATGGGCAAGTCTTTCCAGACAATGTCCATTTGTTCATTGTCGGGAGTGGTAATTGCTGCAGCATCTAACTTTCTTTTCTTCCTCTTCATTTTAACGACATATTTTTAGGTAGGGCTATAAAACCCATCTAATGGAGGAATTTCCTTAATTCTCAAAATAATTTCTGAAGTGGGGGTAGCAAGAATGAGCTCCACATCTTGAGTGCCTACAATTTTCTCTACTATTATTTCTTGATTTGATTTGTGTTGTGGAGTCTACATCTCAGATGTTTGTTCCTCTATGTGGAGATTCCTATTAAAATTATCCCATTTTTTTCTAAATCAATAACTGGGGGTTTTTCTGACTGAGTGGAAGTAGAGTGAATTTCATCATGTTTCTTTGCTAAGGTTTGCTCGGCTGTTTTCTCTGTAGTTCCGGCTATGTCCCTTTCAGACTCTTTATTTTTATTGCCCCCATTTTGAGACTTTTGTTCTGAATGCTCTGACTCATGAGTAGATCTATCTTGGGTCTCTGCTTCGGAATCTTCAATGGAGATCTATTTGGAGTTTCCCTCCAATCTTACACTGGGAGTTGGCTCCCTTATTGGTTCAATCTGTAGCAAGTCCGATGGGACCTTTAATAATCTCCTCTCTCTATATTGACAGAAAGATTCAACATCATCTGGGGTAGAAACTAGTGATGCCATATGCGTCACATCTGAAAATGTCTCTTTTTGTAGGAAAAGGTCATTGAGGGCATATTCCTCATGGGTGAATGGTTTCACTTTCACCCTAGTACTGAAGTCCTTGGCAGTACCATTTGGGTCATACTTCCTTCCTGGGAATGTAGCTAATTTCATAGATTTCATAATCTCCGCCTCTTTTCATGCATGTCCAAAATCATGTAGTGCAAATGCACCACATTGCAACGGAAATGTAGGTCAAATGGCCTTTTTCTATTCTTTCAATCCTTTGCTCAACCCACCTTCCCTTGTCATTTGGTAGGCTATCTCCCTAGCCATTAACTTTTCGGGGACATAGTATGGGAGGACATGTGGTGAAGCAATATCACATTTCGCAATATCATATGGTTGGTTAGGTTTTGGACCTTTTACACAACTCATTTTAGCTTTTACAAAACATTTTATATGTAGTGGATTACTCAGCCACCCAATAAATATTTCTTTATTAATGCAACAATCTTCCAATAGCCCTTTTGAAATATTTTAGTTATTTTTCTAATCTCAATACAACTTGGATTCATTCATCTCCTATGGAGTGCTACTTGCCTCCAATATCTAGCACTACTATCCTTGCTCTCCTTGTACCTTCAGTGAACAGTTCTCGATGTTATGCGGAATTTACAATTGCGGACAAAAGTAACTTCCCTATGCCTAGTGGACTGGTCTTGAAAAACAAAAGACAAAGAACATAGAGTTTTCCTTAAAGAAGTTAGATAATGGAAAGAGGCTTAGCTAGAATTCGTAGCAAGATTTCCTTTCCTCCTCTCTTGTAAGCTCCAAGTGCTATAATTAGAACCCGCGAACGTGACTAAAACAATAAAAAGATGCACAAAAACCAAGTAGCATAATCTAACATCCCTATTCCATGATTCAGCAAGGAATTGAAATATATGAGTGCTAACATAACACAACAAATATAGGAAAACAAAATACTCATTAAAATAATAGAAATAGGAGAGAGTTTACAACCATAGATAGTAGTTGATCTTATAGAAGTCTCCCCAAGTTGATTTGTCCTTCCTTGTCACAAACCACACCTCAATGTCAACCCTAATGCATGAAGATGATGTTTCCTTTAGGTTCAAGGAAACAACATAAGGGTACTACCAATATCCAAAACCCAACCCTGATGCTATAGATGGAAGTAAATTTATAGGAGAGGGATGGTATTTTAGGATCTACCATAATGGGATTAAGATCCACATATTATGGGAGGATGAACTCAAGGGATAAGAGGTGAAGTCCAAAATATAGGATCAGATAGGATCTGAGGTTCTTATCCATGGTAAAGGGTTAAAACAACCCTTGGAAGCTTGCTTATGGAAGACGAAGCTTCATAATTATTTTTAATTTTCCTGAATCTATAGAATCAACACACCTGGTGAAGAGAGCAACAAGCGCTGACCAGCGTTGGTGCAAAAGGGAGCAACTAGCATTGAACGCATGTGGCTAAAGAGACAAGGTGAGTTGGTGCTAAAAATACTGATTTTCAGCCATTAATCCCATAAACTCAGACTTCTTGGAAATTTCATTCTTAGGGCTTTGTGAACCAATGATGACAACATGTTCACGAATGTTGATTGGTCTGGTTTGCAGGCTTATTGACCAGATGTGACAAAATGACCTATAACTGATTTCCCCCTAAAGTACAAAGTCTCAAATGATGGTTGATGACTGAATTCCTTTACCTTGTGACAAGTCTGGCTCAAGAAAAATTTGTCGCGATCATCATTTGTTACAATACATTTTTATCATGATATCTTTGTTGGGGGAGGCATACCCATACTCAGCACATAATCTAACATTACATGTATAATTATCAAGAAGTTGCGTCCACTGATGACAAAGATTGGACCCATACATGGATGATTATATGTATGATCATAACCATCATACTCTGTAATATTGTATTAATCCTAAAATCGTCGCCCGAATGGATGAACTTAGATCTGGGATCTTCTATCTCATTCACTCGATCGTCCAATGTACGAGTCTAACCATGTGAATATATGAGTTGAAGTCGAATATGGTAAACACCATATGATTACTGGCCAATGATGTAAGTCGTTAATAGACGTGAGAGAAACCATCGATGATGTGAATGGTTCTCAAGGTACTATAGTAAAATCTGTATGGTGTGATTAAATGAGTTGAAGTCAAACACCACACAGAATCTTTCGATCGAATGCCAATGATAAAAACTTAGCACTAAGAGCGATGAAACTTGTCATTGATTTATGCAAGCTCTAAGGTACCAAAGGGAGTTTTTAAGTCAACTTCCTAGATAATGATCTGATGTTGACATGAAGCAACCTATCACAGGAGATCCTTGATGTATCCCCCATCAACAACACAAAATGGGTATCAAGACTTGAGACAAAATGATGTTGATGTGGAACTGGTTCAGGAAAAACAAGCATGAATGAAGGCTTAATATTATTTTAGCAAATGTAAAATGAAAGACTTCTCTTAAACATATCAACAACACTGAATGGAGTTGGTAGCATTGACCCAAAACTGAATACGGAGGCTTTTTATATGGTGTGATGAAATGAAAAGACAAGTAGATTTCCCAACCGAATAGTCACAAAGATGAAATGAAAGAGTGTCATGTTCAAGAGCTAATCTCTACCATTAATAAGTGAAGGTACCCTGTTTTCCCAATTTCCCGGACATTTCTGACCAGTACTTCTCTTTTTTAACAAGCTTGAGGAGGATAACATATGCTTGATCTGTAGTTTCATCCTTTGGATGAATCCCTCTAAGTATTATTAACGAACCCTAAGAAGGAGTGGTTTGGTCTCGTCATGTTCGACGAGTCCATCGTTGTTTGATGTTTTTTCAAGTCCAATGAAGTTAAATCTTGGCATATTTTTCATGTTTAAAGAGTTTGAAAAAGACACGAATAAGAAAACTCCAAATGTTCTTTTTCGTAAATAGTCCCCTGAGTCAGAAAAGGAAGAAAATGATACTCAAGAGAACCTCTTAGCCATGTTCGAATAGGGTATTCATTTTTCTTAAATTGTCCATCTCGGTCCAAAAAAGGTTTAAACTTATACTGAGTAGGCATCTCTTCGTTTACTTTAACGATTTTGAAAAGGCAAGTGCTTGACAATCTTTTCATGTTTAAGGACTCTGAAAAGAGCTGAAAGAGGACTCCAGGGGGTTCCTTTTTTGTGAGTTTACATAGCCCGAAAAAGTTATAAAAGTATGCTTTGTTGTCAAAATGATATGTTTTAACTCAAAAACATCATTAGTCCCTTCAAACAGTTGTTAACTTGCTTAGAACATCATCAAAAGATTAAAAATATTTGAGACATGTTAAAATTAAGTCACATTTAGGTCAAAATAATAAAATATAATTAAATAATCATAAGGGATGACCACAAATAGGAGAAAAGTAATTTCATTTCTACCATTTCACATTTTGCCTCTTGGTGAGTGAGCCATGAGTACATTTTTCCCCCGATCTTCAGCAACTGATTGCAGCCAATCCGGTGGATCATTTCCAGTGTCATCACTTCCAGGTAGGAAATTTTACCTTCCTCTTTCTTTTAACAGTTCTGATTTTTCATCTCATGCAAATTTTTTCAAGTTTTGAATGAATTAGGGCTTTAATTTTGTGCCCTAACCCAAACTCACCCCAGCAATGTTAAAAGTGCACTAGGAAGCAAAAATATAACTGTGAAGAGCGCTACATCGTACTATTTCCTTTAAGTAGGGTGCGTTGGGCATATTTAAAGAAATTGTTTTTCTCTTTTCACTCAAATTTCTCTCATATTTTTGCATGGGAGTTATTCTAACAATTTTTTTTGTCATGTTTCAAGTATTCATCAGAACCAAATGGCTTTGATTTGGCGAGAAATAGAACATGAAGTCCAAGGCATGGATGCTACCAATGATCTAGCAATCATCCAGGCATTGATAAACTGTGGGATTCTCAAATTATTTTGGCTTCCTGGTATGAGACACCAAATGGAACCATTGGGATATCCTGTCAGGGCTTGGGATGTGCAGGCACAATATTTCAGGCTTGGAACACATATTCTCAACATACATCTGCAAGAGATTTATTTCTTGATATGTTTATCAAAGAGAGGCACTCTTTTCTCATTTTCTAGTTCGAAAAGGGGTGGAGAGATTGTCGAAGAGTATATTGCTACACACTATAGACCTCAATCCTAGCCAACAAAAGATGGGAAAATCGAGATTAAGTATGTGGTTCACTTTCCTCTTAGGACAATCCTATTCACCATTGCTAGATTGGGAAAAAGCACTACCTTGCATTTGGCTAACAGGCCCCAAATGCAATACGCATTAGAGTGCAGAGAGCTGACAATATTCAACTGGAGCGAGGGAGTATTAACAAATATGAAGGAACAACTCACCAAGGCAAAAGATGGGTGATTGAAAAACATTGGTTACAGTTCCATTTTGATCCCATTTGCTTTAGAAAGGATTCCATTATTTTGTCCCTAGCATATGTCGCTCGAGCTTCCAGATCCTAGAACTTCACAGTTGAGATGGTGGGTAGACCTCATGCCTAGACATGTAGGCCCATCTTCAATGAGTTTCATGCATGTCTTCTTTCGATGGTGATGTATGAAACTCATTATGGTTGAATACTATCCATATGTCGAGATGGACTACAGTGGAGATCTAGAGCTCGTGCTACATGAAGGCAAGAAATGGAGTGCCATAGGTTAAATAAGCTCATTTTGATTATTATTTTTTTTTTTAGTTTCAAGTTTTACAATTTTTTTTTGGTATTTCTCATGCATCCAAGACTAACTATTGATTTTTACATGCAGACATTAGACTCGTTCGACTAGTGGGTTCATCCTATCTTCAGCATGTCAGAGACCCACAGTAGGCATAGGGTGGAGTACAGGTTTTTGTAGGGGCACGGGAGGTGTTGCAAGATCTCAATGTGGTTGAGACTGTTGCAGAGGTTGAGTGACAGGTTGAGGGATTGACCCAGAGAATACCAGAGACTAGGGTCAATCAGATCCCTATGAGGTTGCAATGCCATACTATTGGAGTGCATGACTGTATTAGCAAGTTGTTGTGAAAATTAGCTCACACAGTTGTTTGTTATCATGAGCATCATTAGGATTAGTATAATAGGAGGCTATATAGCCATATTTTGACTACATGTACTTTTTATGATAGGTCGTGTGTCTATATGTGTCTTGGGAACTTCTTTTTGTAAAACCAAACTTATATAGATACAACTATCTATGTATTGGTGTTTATTATGTGTTCTATTATCTTGTTAAATATATGTGATGTGAATTGAATTTAATTTACACATCGCAAATGTCTATCTAAATCATGATTTCCCAATGCATTTGTCAATGTGTTTAGACTTCTAGGAATGTGTTAATATTGGATATAATCAAAATGTCTTTCTAGAAGGCGAACCCTTAAAAACATACGAAGCATAGTTGGAATTCTAATTGAATAGACATTAATCAAGTGTAGTACTACAAGTTGTGAATCAAGTCTAACAACGATACAATAGATACCATGAGAAATAGCATCAGAAAACAACTCGATCACTGTGTTATACTCAACAATGTTTTTGGTAGAGTGATCGATACAGATCCCTTGTAAACTCACTAAATCACTATTTGGAGCATATATAGCCCACGTTGCAGAAGAAAGGTTTCAAGTACTACGATTAGTGCCATTAATATAAGCAACATATGGTTGAATGGAATTTGACATCTGCAAACCAAATGTAAAGCAAGATTAACAGAAATAGTAGGAAACTCTAAAGGGAACACACTCAACACACCTATAGACAGTATGTACATAGTGAACCATGCAAAAATGACTTAAGCATAGTTTTTTTTTTAAGGTACACCCGATTTCTAGGTTGTGTCAATGGAACTCCATCGAAATCAATAAGCTCATAGGCCACTTAGCTAGAACATGTTTAACAGTGTATGGGCCTAAACACATTGGCTTGAACTTCCCAGAACCTAACTTATCATATTCTTGATCATACAATAGGACAAGATCACCTTCTGAGAAGGCATCAGGATTAACATTATTTTCATATTGCACCTTAATACATTTCTTTTGGGCCTCATTAGCTATCACAACATCACGCTGAGTTTCATCCAAGCATGTAAGATGCAAGAGACACTCTTCTTCTACGGAAGTTTCTGAGATGAAATTTTGCACCCAATAGGAAGGATTGCTTCTAGACCATATGCCAGTTGAAACAATGTGAATACGGTAGCATTCCAAACAGAGGTTTGATATGCCCAAAAGGATGCATAAAGAATAAGATTCTAATTAGATTTGTGGATCCCTATCGTACGTTGAAGCATCATTTTCAAGACTTTGTTGATTTCTTCGACTTGCCCATTCGCCTGTGGGTAGTAGGGAGTTGATATTTTATGGTGAAGGCCCAAATTGGTATTGATTTTAGACATCATGTGGTTATAGAAATGATTCCCATGGTATGTAACTATAGCCTATGGTACACCAAACCTTGCAATGGCATGATTGAAGAGAAAGAGAGCAATTTCTTCATCGGTGTTATTATATGTAGGCATCACCTCGTCCCACTTGGTAAAATAGTCTATCGCTAAAATGATGTATCCATGCCCCTCAAACAAGTGAGGGATACATGTCATAAATTCAATGCCCCATTTCTCAAAAGGTTCAACAACGATAACAAGGTGTAAAGTAGTTGGTGGAGCACAAATTTTACGATCATATATCTGGCATGCATGACACTTTTGGATCGAGAGGATACAGTGGCAAAACATAGTAGGCCAAAAGTATACAACACACAAAATCTTTTGTGTGATGGTGTAACCATACATCTGTCTGCCGCATGTGTTGAGATTGCAACAAGATGATGGAGCTTAGTGAAAAGAGTCGCCTTCACTAAGTGGGCCCGCAGGCTATTTTTGGCGCAAGTCTATTTTTAGACATATGGATCATGTCTATGGATTGCAGGTTGCTGTTTATGGATGATTGGTCAAGTTGGGAAAAATAGATGGACTTCTATTTTTTATCAAAGTGTGAGTGATCACAGTGTGAATGATCAAAGTCTATTTTTAGACTGGCTGTCAAAAATAGTAAAGTCAAATATTATTGTCTCATAATAATATTTGGACTATAAACTTGATCTTATTCTCTTGGAGCACTTCAGTTTGAGCTACAGAGGTGGCACATGCAGCTGTCAGAAGGAAATACACTTTTCTTATGAGTCAGTTGAGTTTTTGCATGCATGACTTCAGTTAGAACTCAATCAGTTGAGTTTGGTGGAGTTAATTGTGGAGTTGATGGAGTTGTGTTCAGTTTGACTTAGTTAAACTAGTTGTAATTAGTCTAACTGCAAATAGACTAATGATGAGTTGTTAAACTAATTATTAACTCATGATGCAACTAATGAATACATCAGTTAACTCAGTTGCATGTCATTGCATGTTCAGTTCAACAGGGACAGGTGGTAGAGAATCAGATTGCTATCAGTTGTGACTATAGTTGTGCACCAGATCTTGCACAATCAAGGGATTGAGTATGCCAATGAGTTTGCTCACGTATTTGCCCAGTATTGTAGCCTTTGCTCACGTCCAACAAAGTGTGAGTGATTATTTTGAGGTGAAATACGAGTTTGGTAAGCCATTCTCATCAGTTCTTGAGCAGGTATTGAGCAGTGGAGGCAGGCAAGCAGTGGAATAGATTTGGAGATCAGATCTGAGCTGTATTGTGTGTAACAGGTGGAGCTGGTACTGGATTGCTTGTGATAAGCATTGTACTTTGTAATGTTACATGTTCTCAATCATTAATATACAGATAGTTGGGGTTTTTAGCGAGATGCTTTCCCCGGGTTACATACTGTGTTAATGTGTGAATTGATCCGGATTTAAACAGGAACGCAATAAAATACAGAGATAACCATAAATACATATATGCAGCGGAAATAATACTTCATTTCATTACTGTAAAATACTGAAATATTCTTACAAACAGAAATGGAAAGAAACCAGCTAGGGTGATGGTAGCTTATCTCTGAGGAGAGATGTGGCGGCTACATGCCTCTGAACTGTTCCGAACTGTGTTACAATGAGGCTCGAAGGCCTATTTATTGTTGAGAAACAATGGAAAACCCTTCACATCCCAAAACCTAACCCTAGAAGATGAAACGCCAAATTGTGGGCCCCGTTTGGGTAAATTGGTACACCAATTTCCCAGGGTCGTAACTTTGGCATACGATCTCCATTTGACGCGTACGATAGCTCGTTAAAAATATCTATCCGAGTACTACCACTTTGGGAGGCAACATCGGTCCATGGACCCATGTTGCCCCAGATTCCCAAAAAAAACGTTGTTTAGGGCCTCAAAAAGGCTCCGGAAGTTCAGGACCCGAAAAACTACTAAAAATAGTAAACTGTGCTGCAATTTAGGAAACTAAAAAGACTAAAAGAGACAGTTATGGGGGTCCAAATGGGATAGGTGGGTGGCCACCAACATCCACTTGGATCATTCCTCCCCCCTTAGGAAGCAATGGTCCCCATTGCGTTGAGTTCCTCTCTGAGATGAGGAAGCTTCTGCTGAGCTGGGTCTCTGGTGAGTTGTTCTGCAATCTTTGATGTGTCCAGAAATGGTGGAAAGCTTGGTCGACAATGGTCCACATTGAACACTCGGTGCAAGCAAAGGAATGGAGGAATGTTGTGCTTTAAAGCATTGTTGCCCATAGCCTTGGTACTGGTGTAAGGACCATGTCGGAGTGGTCTGAGTTTCTAATGGGTTCTGGTAAGGCGCTCCCTCTGCAGATGTAACCAAACTTTGTCGCCCACCTGAAACTTGTGTGGTACCCCTGTGGGTGAGGAGGAGTTGTTCCTGTGTCTTGTCATGACTGTATCCCTTTGCTGCTGCAGCTGCATGGAGGAACCCTTCGCGGGGGTCATGGATGTGATGGCAATCCTCCCCTTACTTTGGGAGTGAACTAGACAGATGAATTTCCTGGTCTGTGAGATGAGCTTGCTGCCTTTCTTAGCGGTCATCAAAGATGTGGCGGTAGGTGGGGCTACCTCCGGTATCCTGTATAATGCATTATTCAAAGAAATAATGACAGCACGAGGCCTTGATTCATACACAGCATGTCGCCTCCACAAGTATGGTTGGCCTAATAATACATCACAAACATCCAGAGGTGTAACATCACACAATACCTCGTCTGTGAAGGGCTTGATGCTGTAGGGAAGGCGGCACTGCTGGCAAACTTTGAGATCTCGTCCTTCATGAAGCCACCCGATACTGTACGGCTATGGGTGTGGTGTAGTCGATAGGCCCAACCGCTTCACGACCTCTGCTGAAATGAGGTTCTTTTGGCTGCCACTGTCGACAATGAATTGCAGTGGCGAACCCTTCACCCACATCTGTGAGTGGAAAAGACGCTCCCCCTCTTCTGAATTTTCAGGCTCATCTTTCTGGATCTTGGCAGTGGAAACAGTGGCGCTGGGATCCGCATCAATGATCTGCTTCCCTTTGCCATTCCCCTTGTTAGGTTCTGGATCAGGGTCGGAACATGCATCTGATTCGGAAGCCTTCAACTCAGCCACCAGCGACTGCTTGGTCCGACACTCACTTGTGTTATGAGTGGGACTCTTGTGGAACTCACACCACTTCCCCGTGTCCTTCTTCGGCTTCATGGTGTTGTTCTTTTCTTGCGGCTTCGACGGGTTGTCTTGGGTCACCCCGCCTTGGCTTTGTCCTTTGGGCTTCTGATTTGCAGATCCAAAGTCCCGCTTCTTCTGTTTGAACTTTTGCTCGATTTTGACAGCGTATCGGTACGCCGTGCCGAGCGAGGAGATGGTCAAGAACACCATCTCTTCCTGGATGTATCTGTGTAGGCAGCCACGGTATTTGAGTACCAGATGCAGCTCAGAATCTTTGATACCCAACTGTGTACGAAGGGTATGAAAAATGTTTGTGAACTTCGGCACATCTTGGTCTCGTCCCTGCCGCAATGTGGTCAATTTGATGTATTTGTCCTCATAGCTTCCGACAGGGTAGTACTGCTCCTTGATGGCATCCCGGAAGTCATTCCAAGTGGGTGCGGCTGAAAATAGTGAGCCTGTACTTTCATCCTTCTGCTCGCAGTAGGTTTCCCACCAGTCCTTGACGTGGGGGGCTACTTTGAGAAGAGCGAAAACAATCTTTTCCCGACTTGAAAATTCATGAACAGAAAAATACCCATCTAGCATATTTAACCATTTATCTACGGCATCTGCGTCTATTTGACCTTCAAAGATGGGGATTTCAAAATTAACTTGTACCTTGAAGGGTGTGGCATTTCCAGAGTCGCTGTTGGAAGCCGATGCGTCGCCTCTGGGTAGCCGCTGAAGGATCTGCGCAAAGCTATCCATCATCGCGTTCCTTTGCCGCTCGAGCGCTTCTTCGAGCAAGATTTTGATAGGATCTCCTGCCCCCTCGTCTTTCTTCTCATCTGCCATGGGAGGCCGTCGGGATTTGCGAGGCTGGTCTTGCAAAGGTTCGACCAGTTCAAGCCCTAACTCCTTATATCCCGACCTCGTTGGGGACATGCAAAGAAAAACAGAGAAAAAGCAGACCGCTCTGATACCACTGATCTGAATTTAAACAGGAACGCAATAAAATACAGAGATAACCATAAATACAGATATGCAGCGGAAATAATACTTCATTTCATTACTGTAAAATACTGAAATATTCTTACAAACAGAAATGGAAAGAAACCAGCTAGGGCGATGGTAGCTTATCTCTGAGGAGAGATGTGGCGGCTACATGCCTCTGAACTGTTCCGAATTGTGTTACAATGAGGCTCGAAGGCCTATTTATTGTTGAGAAAAAATGGAAAACCCTTCACATCCCAAAACCTAACCCTAGAAGATGAAACGCCAAATTGTGGGCCCCGTTTGGGTAAATTGGTACATCAATTTCCCGGGGTCGTAACTTTGGCATACGATCTCCATTTGACGCGTACGATAGCTCGTTAGAAAGATCTATCCGAGTACTACCACGTTGGGAGGCAACATTGTTCCATGGACCCATGTTGCCCCAGATTCCCAAAAAAACGTCGTTTAGGGCCTCAAAAAGGTTCCAGAAGTTCAGGACCCGAAAAACTGCTAAAAATAGTAAACTGTGCTGCAATTTAGGAAACTAAAAAGACTAAAAGAGACAGTTGTGGGGGTCCAAATGGGATAGGTGGGTGGCCACCAACATCCACTTGGATCATGAATTCTCTTGATGTTTTATTGTTATTGATGCTGCTATATTGATGATCAACATAGAGGAGCTTATGTATTGTGTATGTATTCCGCAATAGTACATGATCAGGATAATCTCCATTGAATATGTGTTAAATTATTCAAAATTTCTACATGGTATCAGAGCTGTTGATCATCAGATCTACTATTCAGGAAGTGTTTACATTCTATTTCTTCAGGCAGAGTCTGTAATCGGGCCAGGAAGCCTCTGGATTCATCCTTCCTTTGGAAGGTGAGATATCCGGTGAATGCCCATACAGTGAATCTCTGTACGAGAAATATTGTGTTCTCACGAATCTTAGATACGAGGCGGTTGAGTTGGTTGCTGATGGAATTCGAATTTGCAACAGTGTTTTCTTAGTGACAACGCAGCAATGTCTTTCAACGGAATGCGATTGGAGTATGCTCTTGAGGGCAGATCAAACTATATTGCATGGAAGGACAAGATGGAGGCAGTATTGCATGATAACGGGCTGAAGGAGTTCATAGATACAGATATCCCAAAGCCTACTAATGCTACTCAAGTTGATGCTTGGAAAAAGAAGATTGCAAAATGTCGAAGGATTCTGTTGGAGGGCGTGAAGGATCACATTGTGTCCAGCCTCCATGGAAAGGCTACTCCATATTTGATGTGGAAATCATTAACAGAATTATTCCAAAGCAAGAGAAATCAGAGGAAGCTGGCGCTCAAAGATAAACTCAGAAACATCAAATGCAAGAAGGGTGACAGTATTCCCAAGTATCTCACGAAGTTCACTCAATGTCGAGATGAGCTGGGAAGTGTGGGGGTTACTGTCGATGATGAGGAATGGGAGAGCTTGGCTCTCCTTGTTCTTCCGAAGAGTTGGCATTCCTATCAGGACTCTGTCAATGGTCGGGAGAAATTGCCAAGATGGGAAAGACTATGGTCAGATCTTGTGCAAGAGGAGATCAGGCGGAGTACCAGGGACGGATCTTCGTCAAAGGGAGATGATGAAGAGAATTGTGCTTTGGCTACCAAAGCAAAGAAAGGGAAGAGCAAGAAAGCTTCTCAGTCTGGTGCGAAAGGCAAGAAGCAGGATATGTCCAAGGTGAAGTGTTTTCACTGTCACCAGCACGGACACTATGCCACAAATTGTTCGCAGAAGAAGAAGAACAAGCAAGCTGCTAGATCTGCAAGGGGAGAGGCCTTAGCTTCTCAGTTTGAGCTTGATTTTTCATTGATCGCATGCTTGGTTTCAAGTGTGATGGGATCCGTGTGGTTCTTGGACAGTGGTGCGTCTTTTCACATGACGGGAGATAAATATTTGTTCTCTGATCTGGAGGACAAAGATCTTGGAGTCGAAATGGGCGATGATGGTAGATACAGTGCGACCGGTATCGGTACCATTTCCTTTGAGAGGGAGTCTGGTAAACCCTTCGTATTGAAGGAATTCATGCATGTTCCAGGATTGAAGAAGAATCTTATCTCAGTGGCGATGTTAAAAGACAAGGGGTATGATGTTGTTTTCAGCGAGGGAAAGGCCTTCCTGCACAGCAAGACAACCGGTGAGACCCGGAAGATAGGGGTTCGAGTGAGGAACCTTTATTAGTTGCATGTAGATGGATGTGCAGCAATGGCGGGCAAGGCAGAAGGATTGGTGAGCCGGGATGATGGCGAGTTGTGGCACAGGAGATTGGGTCACCTTCACCATGGAGCCTTGAAGATACTGTAGTAGATCACTACAAGGCTTCCTAAAGGCACACTTGCGCAGTCAGATCAGTGCAAGGGGTGTACTTTGGGGAAGTTTGTGAAAGCCACCTTTCACGAGAAGGATAGTCGCTCCACGACAATCCTTGAGAGAATTCACACAGACGTGTGTGGACCTTTCTCAGTTGCTTCGACAGCAAAACACAGGTATTATGTGATTTTTGTTGATGATTTCTCTCGTAAGTGCTGGATCTTCTTCATGCAGAAGAAGAGCGAGACATATTCAAAGTTCTGTGAATTCAAAGCACTGGTCGAGAAGGAGTCGGGGAAGAAGGTGAAGGCTCTTAGGAGCGATAATGGTGGTGAATACATCTCGGATGAGTTCAAGGATTTCTGCAAGGCAGAAGGGATTCGTAGAGAGCTCATAGCTCCCAATAACCCACAGCAGAACGGGGTAGCTGAGCAGAAGAACAGAACGATCGTGGGTGCTGCACGGGCAATGTTGCATGATCAGGGCCTACCCCTTCACTTGTGGGCGGAAGCATGCAATACAGCTGTTTATCTGCAGAACCATTGTCCTCATAGGATACTTGGCATGAGTACACCCGAGGAGGCTTATTCTGGTAAGAAGCCTGATCTTTCTCACTTGAGGATTTTTGGTGCTAACATTTACATGCATGTGACGAAGGATGCCAGGAAGAAGTTGGAGCCGACCCCCCTATAAATTACTAGTGCAAGTCTCGCAGAGAACACTTTGCATTCTGAGTGCTGGAGCCTTTTGTTGTCTGACGCATATGAGCAGAGCGTTCTGTGAAGAATTTTTTTCGCTCGTGAACTGTTCTTCAACAGCCTGAGATTTATTTATGGAAAGAATGACTGCCATTAACCCCGTTGAAGCCTTGAGTTCATAAGCAGTTGTGTCTGACGCGCCAGGACCAAAAGTGTCTAGTATGTAGGCTACACTTGTTGTACCCACGACGTCGAGGTCGCTTAGGCCGAAACAAACTATGGCTGAAGAAAATAAACCTGATATGAAAGAAAAGAAATCAGCCGCGAAGGAAAAATTGAAGAAGTCGGTGCTGGTGCGCTAGTCACCGAGGAAGCATATCGAGACATATATGAAGCAGGAAAAGGATAAGCAGCCAGAAACATTAGTGGACCTAGAAAAGGAAGAATTCCATGGTATCGAGGATGTTGATTCCAAAGGGGTGGAGCCTATTATTGGGTGTGGAGCCTGAGTATCTTCTTTATTCAGAGGTATCCCCACATTGGACCCCAGTTTGTAATGTGGTGGCAACGCTAACCGTAATATTTGCACTGCAAGGGGGGTCTGGGGGGGGGGGATGCGATATTTGGGAGCCCCCCTAGTGGGGGATCGGGGGTAGCACCCCCGAAGCTAAAAATAGATGTAAAATTGCCTTGTAAAATGTTGTAATTTCATAGTCAATCTAGGTCATTCATTAGGCGGAGATTTGATGGTAGAAGTTATGTTTAATTTAGGGTTTTTTTCCCTAGAAGGCAACCCCTCGCTATATATGAGGGAATTGTATTGCGTCTATGTAGATATGTATTCTGAGTGAGAAAGAGAGAGGAGATTGTGTGAGAGCGAAGAGGGAATTACAGCGGATCTGTTGTAGGTTGTATCTCTTCATTTTGTTGGATAATATAAAAGGAAGGATTGGCTATTTCTCCATGGACGTAGCCCAAATTGGGTGAACCATGTATATATGTTTCTCTATTTTTTTATGTGTTTAATGTGTTTATATTTTTACAATATATTTTATGTGTTCCATTGCTCTGTAATATATAATTTTCCAACACCTGTGGCGAGTCTTCCTGAGTATATCCCTTCGCGAAAGGGAAAAACTAAAGTCATGAAGGATCCCGATACAGGGAAATTTCAGTTTCGACACCTTTGCTGCCTGAGTAGGTTGTATTCGAGGGTCCTAGGCGGGTGCACATTCCGTTGCTTAAAATGGAAGATTAGGACCTCGCGGACCATGCGAAGTTTTCACACTTGGTGACTTAAAAGTATATGAAGAAAATATACTATGATGACACAGTGGCTACAATTTTGGAGCCTATGAAGTGGGCCTACCGTGTTGAGCAGTCAGGGTTGCTCAATCTACTATTAGTGTCGCATTATCATCTCTCCCCCATTAATACGATCTGTGTGCACCATCTCCTGACTCTGGTGCATGACGGTTGCCTATGGCTAGGAGAGCCTATCCATATCATCGACATGTTGATTCAAAGGATCACTAAGTTAACTAAAAAAGGGGCTAACCCTGCCAAATCATTTCGAGGAAAAACCGGAGATAAAGAGTTGGCAGATAAGATGAAGGAGGAGTTTGGTCTGGTAAAAAGTCGCGAGGGTAATCGATCACGTCCATATCAGACCCAGTAGTATAGTTGTCTGCCCAGATTCTAACAGGCAAAGAAATGAGAAAATGTCGCGCGGATGAAGTTCTGGCGCTGGTCATATTGCTCGCATCTCAGTGCGCAAAGGGGGTTCAGTACAACTGGGCCAAGTATCTATGTCAGGAGTTCCTCGTGAACTGTCGAGAGGCCTAGGAGGAGAGCAAGCCTTTTCAATATGCCTGGTTTTTATTGTAGATTATTTTGGGGGCTTGGAGGTTCCCGAAGGATAGCTAGTTTCCTCCCCACAAAGAATAATTGCCCAATGCAGCGTGGTTTGCCTCGTTATGGGCCTCAAAAGATCCAAAGCCTGTGTTACACTAAAATTTGTCACCATGAATATTTGCAATCAGTATGGCTCCATCAATAGTCATACTGTCCTCCTTGGCAAGTCTTATACCTCTGCTCCTCATGTCAAACTCCAAAAAAGAGAGAAAGTCTTTAAAAGTCAATATAACTCTGGTTACGCAGTTTCTCTTACCCTTACCTGCGTGTACGCACCTCAAGTTCATAATACATGCGTACTTGTACGCTCTGTCTGTAAAGGGGTGGGTGCGTACTCCTGTAAAGGTCAAAAGGCGCAAGTTTTACTTCAAAAAACTTATTTGTGGTCGATTCTAGAGCATTCTAGAAGATGGTTTGACGTGGATTGAGCGCCTCCAGATGGTTCATGCATCCCAATGAAAGAGGAACTTATCCCATGAAGAGGGGAGCTACCCCTTTGAAAGAGGAGCTTATCCCATTGATGGTGGACCTGATTAACTTCCTCCAAAGCATTATAAATACAGGCATTGGGCCAGAGGGAGTAGAGGTTGAAAGTTGAACATTCCTAAGGGTAGATGTTGCTGAAATTAGGACTCCCTTATAGAGCTTGAGAGGAGAGATTCCAATCCTTTCTTAGCTTCATTTGGAAGTGGGTGAGCTGATCAAAGTAAAGGAGAACTCTTGCTGGGCCCTGGGAGGGACCTGCACAACACCAAGGCACTGGTTGTAATGGTTTCTTTTGTTTCCAATTAATACAATTAAGTTCATTTTTCTCAACAAGTTGTTATATATAATTTGTTTCATAAACTCCTTGGTCTTTATGATGAATATGTTTTATTATATGAGTTATTCAGGTGCTATGTAATCATTTTCTTATTAGTGAATGCAGGCTTCAAGGAGAAGGAGCTCATCTGGATCGAAGAGGCTTGGCTGCTACAAACAAGCGTTGGACTAGAGGTAAGCCTTAAACACCTGGTTGCTTTTATTTTAATACATATTTAGGGAAAGATAGTGCTTGATTGTTTTGTTTGTCACTAGAAAGCATTGGCTTCTAGGGAGGTCGGTTTTGTCTGCAAAATTGACTCTTTCCGCATGACAACGTGTTAAGGAGACAAAGATCTTTTGGGTTTTTATGGATATGGACATGCACATGGTGGTTAACCAACAGCCAAGGTTGTCTCCCACCTTGTACGCGCAGCTATCAACTTATGCAAAATTCAAAGCTAATTTTCATAGGGTCTCGATCAGAGCACACAAATATCCTGAGCAGAAATGGTACCTGTTGCCTTATATGGTGACGGATATAGATATCCAGGAAGTTGTGGGGTTTTGAGCACAGGAATGGTGCACGCCTACGAAATTAGATTTAGGAACAAGCACAAGCGCAAAAATCTCTACTACATAGAAGAAGAAGGACGCCACTTAGCAAGTTGTGTGCGCATTGGCTGCGTAAAAGAAGAAGGAGGTTGATACGACAGCTGCAAAGAAGGCCTATACAAAGGAAGAGCACGCTGGCAAAGCAAAGGCAGAGAGAGAACAAAAGGATGCAGAGGAAAGAGAGAATTCTACTTCCCACCACACTCATGAGCAAGAGTTGTCAAAGCAAGGAGGAGGTGGCGATGAGGAGAAAACCACTCCTTTCATCCTAAAGAAGTGCGCATGAGCAGAAAGGTGGGCAGTGAAAGAAACAAAATTTTGATAAGAAAATGCATGTTGATCCCATTGTGCTGACAAAGGGAAATATTGATGAGATCGGCAACAAAATTCGGGACACGACGACACAGTTGCTACAACAATTCGAGCAGCAACACATGCAGATGCTCGGGAGCATCCAAAAGGATCTACGCATGTTGTAGATCCAGGGAAAGAGAATTCAGGCGAATGTCGAGAAGGCGAGCGGTGCGCAAGAAAGCCTAACATTAGGAAGGAGTGTAGTATCATAGATTGAATGGCCTCAAGACATCAGAGTCTTTCCTTTACGTGAAGGGTCAATCCGCGTGGAATCGGTTGAGCATCACGGTGCTTCATGCAGTAAAAGACATGGGGCTAAACCTTCTCATGCTACTACTCGAGTCTCTTCATATGCTACATCAAGGGGCCGATGATGAGATAAATAGCATAGAACAGCACACACTCACTTCTGTTAGTGAGTTCAAAGTCAACAACAAACAGCTCTTTGTAGAAAAGACTTCGGCCCTGAAGGAGCAGGAGGAGTTGCAGACACAACATCAGAACCTGGTCACAACGATTGAGCAGGCCTACAAATCCATACCTAAGTTGGGTGTACCTGATGATGCATAGGCTTCAGCCAAGGTAAGGAAATTGGCTATTGCAATGCAAGCTCCAAAGGAGAAGGTCGACAAGGTGACTTTCGACCTACGGATGTAGATAGCTAAGTTGCAGTTGAAGTTGCATCCGACCACACCGCCAGAGGTTCGGGAACAAAGAAGTGTGGTGATTAAAGCATCCATGGCTCAACTAGATGTCGTCATTCAAGGGTGTGACAAGCTCTTCACTCAGGAACTAGGCCTTTGGGATAAACTACATGAGGATCCTATGCTGCAACAGTTGATCACAGAACTCAGGGAAGCGTAGCAACAGTATGATGAGATCAGCACGATAGCACGGACCTTGGCACCAGTCCAGCGTTTTGCGCGCTTATAGGAAGGAAAAGAAAAATTCTTGCAAATACAGGAATTGTAAAAGAAGAATTATGTGCTCAACGCACAGTTTGAGCCTTGGATAGAGGAAGCGAGACAGTTTTCAGAGACTATTCTTGAGATGATGAAAGCTATGCAATAGACATAGAGGACTATGTAGCTAGAAATAGATGGGCCAACCACGGATAAACTGGTCCAGGAGGTGTAGCAAGCAGCAGAACAGAGTACTGCAGAGCTACAAGCATTAACCAAGGCATTCAGGGAACTCTGCCAAAAAGTAGAACAACTGACTAAGTGACTCGAGGGTAAGTCACGATCTTTGTGTTGGGGGCCTATTGGGATGGGGTCCCTAGGGGTAGAATGGAATTAATTAGTCATTTTTTGTAACAAGTTTTGTAAAAGATGTAAATTCTTCGCGATATATGGAAGAGGAGCACGTAGATTGAATAAGAGTCAAAGTAACGAATCCCCATGTTTTAAGAAAAAAATTGAGTTGGTTTTGAGATTCACCCATGGTCCACGAACCATGGAATTGTATGGAAAAATCTATGAATAGTTGAGTCTTAGAAAGTCTAAGGATAAGTTTTGATAGAGAACTGAGATCATTGAAGAGTTTACGAAGGAGCTAAGGCAGGAAGGCTCTGCATCCTACACTTAGGTAGAGAAGGGAAGGCTCCACAGCTGAGTGCGCGGAAGCCTAGGTAGAGTCCGCAACTGAGTGCGCAGAGGCCAGGGTAGATTCCACAGTTGAGTGAGCGGACCCCTGCAGTTGTGTGCGCAGGGTAGTTTGAGTCTGTAATTAGTGAATTGAAGATCAATAAAGACATTTTTCCAAAGAATTACTGAGTATTTTTATTTGCATCTATTTATGTTATATGCTTCCGATGAATGACATGAAATAATGCTTAGCCACTTCAGCAAAGATTCAAATCGTTCCTTTTATGTTTTCTGATGAATAAACTAGATCTACGTGAACTCCAATCTAGGGTTACTTTTTGATGCGTGTAAGAAGGTAAATCAACTGTTAAGGATCTGTAAAGGTCTAAAGGCCACTTTAACTGAGTTGCAGTGGCGTGCCCTAGAAGTTTATTGATCTGCACGGCGATAGATCCAAGGCACTGGAAGACGTCACACTAGTCTCTGGATGCAAAAACTTAGTTCTTTCATCCCCCCATATTGCTTCGGGTGAGACTGCAACCTGCACTACGCAGTTTGTTGCCGAAAAGGCCAGTAGTGTAGGGTTTTGTTGGTTGGCACAACTAACTCTGAACCTGGGTCAGGACCCCCTAAGCCAACATGACATTAGTCCTTTAAACCCCTAGTCTAATATGGTGCATATTGATCCACTTACTAAGCCAAAACTAGGTGATAGGTTGGTAAAGAGGGTTAGTAACTGCACAATTACGCAGCTCGGGTAGTAAGGGTTGAGCTTGAACCTTGAGACTACGTAATGTGCATTTCAGGTAGGACTGAGGAAGAAATATGCACGATCTGGGAGCTCAGTGTGACAACATGAGGGGATGGGCACTGGATCAGCCTCTTGCACAATTCTGTAAGACATATGAGCCCAGGTGATTGCGTAATTATGCATCTCATGGAGTCAATGGTGAAGCTTGAGCCCTGAGACTGTGCAGTTCAGGAAGCACTAGGGAGACAAACTAGGAAGTTTCTGGACTCAATGAGCTTGGCTACGAGGTTTTTCATTGCTTAGGAGAATTGCGCAGTTCTTGGAGGTAGAGGAGGATGGACCATTACACAATTGGGAAATGTAAGAGCTCAAGGGATGAGCTTTAGGATATAGATTGCGCAATGTGCAGTTGAGGCCAGGTTGGGAAGATGAATATCACAATTATGAGAGGCAAGGTTTGGCTTGAGCACTGGAAATGTGCATTGTGCAATGTCAAGGAACAAGAATGCTACTTGAGGGTTGGAACTGAGTATTACATAGTTGAGGAAGGTTGGATGAGGCTAAGTTGTTGGGGAATTTCCGAAAATTGGCTAAGTGTGGGACCGAAGAGACTGATGTGAACAGTGATATGATTTGATTGTGATCACACACTTGAAACACTATGATGAAACAATAACATATATCATATGAAACATGTTAACAAAATATTTCCCTCAATGCGACAACTTTGTGACGAATTTACGACAAGTGCAACACTAAAGGTACACTTTGCGATGACCATGACAACACTTGTGCGATAATGCTTAAAACTTTGGGAATGAGTGCAAATTATGTTTACATGGTTTGACCAACTCATTCACACAAAAATAACCCTTGAAACCACTAGAAAATCATACATAAGTTGCGCGACAGCTAACATGCGAAAAGACAGCAATTGCTAAATTGTGAACGACTCTTGTGATATGTGGACGAAAGTGAAAGTAACACATGCCAGAGCAAAGATAACATGAAAACAACACTAATAGTGAAGGAAAGCAAAAGGAAAACCAAAAACATGAAAGCAATACTCGCTAAAACAAAGGTGCACGAAGGCGACAATTTTCAAAACTCACCAAATTGGAACTACAAATGTAGCTAGAATGTGATAAATTATCATTTTCAGTGCATACTGACTGTAAACATGGATTGGACATCACACAAGAACAATATTGATGGAATGTGTTATGCTTTTCGAAGCTTGCGTAAAAGAATGTTCTCATGAACTTGTTGCGGACTGAGCATGTGTGAGCAAGTGACTTCGACACTTCTGATCCAAGAAGGGAGCTCAAAGCATCAACTAACCAAGAAGTGACTATGGAATGACCGATTGCAAGATCCACAGTAGGCTCCAAAATTCGAGTGTACGTAAAATTTTGGAGGGTGTTTGTCGTAGAAACAATACTTGGCGACAAAATAGTAGAACTTTGGCTTCTCTTCCTTCGTCAATTATTTCATTCAAGGTATAGTTCTCTAGGAAGTATTGATTCATCATTGAGATTACCATAGCTTCCTCACTTACCCCGTGCATAAACATAGTCCCCTTCATTCCTTTACTCATTTAAACACAAACATAATATCAAAGATCACACAATGTTTCGAATCAGTATAGGGTAATGAAGTTCGCGAGCTTCATTTTTTCAAAGTATAGTTTTTCATTTATGTGTTGCCATTATGATATAGATTTGGCACTATGACACAGGTGTTGTCCTTGATGGCAACTCACACAAATGATAGATCAAAGTTCAGGACCATAGAATGAAGAAAGAGAGGTATGCGCAGGCTCCCAATTGTCCAAGTTGCATGTACACACGGGTTCGCAGAACAAAAAGTGCGTACAGCGTACACACGCACTTTCACGCAAAGAAACACGCATACAGTGTACACACGCACTTTCACGCAAAGAAACGCACGTACATGTTGGAAAACTTAGTTTTGGTCCATGGTATTTTGATCCATCATATTGGTCCAAGGTATCCTGTCCGAAGTGTTGACCCCAGGTATTTGATCCAAGGTATTGCTTCTAAGTGGTTTTCGACCATAGTATTGAGTAAGGCCTAAGACTATAAAAGGAGGAGAAGATCATTAGGAAAAGGTACTCATGAATTGAATATCTAATGAAGAGCAAGATCTAGAATTGGGTTATGGTGCATAGCTGGATCTGAATCAAGGATGAACCTGAGCGCTTGATGAAGAATAAGTTTTATTGATGGGTCAAGATCTTAAGGCTTGAAGAGAAGTATCTTTGTGTGGTTTTGATCTTTTATCTGAATAACAGGTGCATGTTGTAATCTGTAAATGTGATGATCTGGGTATAACTGATGTCTGAAATTGTTGTAAAGTTTAAATCATCATTTACAGATCTATATGTAGGTTCACTTTAGCAAAGGTGCATAAACACACTGGTTCTACATATCCAAACATTGTATACGCAGGATCGCCTTGGGAAAACAACATATGTACGCAGGTTCGACATATTGAAGTAGTGTATACCTAATAAAATATGCTTTAGCTACATCTGTTTGTTGTTGATGTGTTCTGGGTTCTAGCTTGGGTTCTGGTTACTCTTATTGTATTCTGGTTACAGCATTCTAAGAAGTGATTCAATTTTGGTTGGTGCAAAGGAGATTGATTGATGCAGATATATTTGATGTTTGATTGACGATGTTGATGGATCCAATCTAAAAACTTATGAAACGTGGTCCTTGGAAGAAAATAGAAGGTTGTAGCCTTTTGTAGGTCAGCACCTACGTACTAGTAAACACATTAGCTAGTACAAGAGCTAGGCAGTTGTAGCTCCCTTCCAGGAGAAGCTGGAGAATGAGAGAAGGTTGTAGCCTTCGGCAAGTTGAAGCCTGCGTACTGGTATAAGACTGCACCAGTACAGAAAAATTTTAAAAAGAAGTTTCTTATTAAAATAAGATAGACACAATTGCAGCAGGTGGTTTTCACCCAAATTGGGTTTCCACCTTATATCTTGTGTTATTGTGTGTGATTGTCTGCTCTGTTTTTACTGCACCTAGTTACTTTTTATATGATTCTGATGCACAGATTAAAGATCAACATATGATGAATTAACTAAATTATAAGTTTGCAAGGTATATGCTAGTTGTCTTAAATACAGTTGTGTATATACGCAAGTTTCATTAACTGAAGTAGTATATATGAATCCCCCCTCTCAGTATTATTTCCAAAAATTAAGTCAATAATATTTCATTTCACAATCCGATTCATATACGCTACTTCAGTTAATGAAACTTGCTTATATACGCAATTGTATTTAAGGCAACTAGCGTATACCCTGCAAACTTATAATTTAGCTAACTCATCATATGTTGATCTTTAATCTGTGCATCAAAATCATATAAATAGTAACCAGGTGCAGTAAAAACAAAGCAGACAATCACACACAAGAACACAAGATATAAGGTGGAAACCCAATGTGGGTGAAAACCACCTGCTGCAATCATCTCTATCTTCTTTTAATAAGAAACTTCTCTTTACAATTTTTCTATACTAGTGCAGTCTTATACCAGTACGCAGGCTTCAACCTACCAAAGGCTACAACCTTCTCTCATTCTCCAGCTTCTCCTGGAAGGGAGCTACAAACCCCTAGCTCTTGTACTAGCTAATGTGTTTACTAGTATGTAGGCGCTGACCTACAGAAGGCTACAACCTTCTCTTTTCTTCCAAGGACCACATTTCTTAAATTTTCAGACTGGATCCATCAACATCATCAATCAAACATCAAATATATCTGCATCAATCAATCTCCTTTATACCAACCAAAATTGAATCACTTCTCAGAATGTTGTAACCAGAATACAGTAAGAGTAACCAGAACCCAAGCCTCAACCCAAAACACAGCAACAGCAAACAGATGTAGCTAAAGCATATTTTATTAGGTATACGCTACTTCAATATGTCGAACCTGCATACATAGGTTTTTTTCCCAAGGCGATCCTGCGTATACGTTGTTTGGATATGTAGAACCAGCGTATATATGCACCTTTTCTAAAGTGAACCTGTGTATAGATCTGTAAATGATGATTTAAACTTTACAACAATTTCAGACATCAGTTATACCCAAATCATCACATTTACAGATTACAACATGCGCCTGTTATTCAGATAAAAGATCAAAACCACACAAAGATACTTCTCTTCAAGCCTTAAGATCTTGATCCATCAATAGAACTTTTCCTTCATCAAGCGCTCAGGTTCATCCTTGATTCAGATCCAATTGTGCAGCATAACCCAATAACCTGTATTCTAGATCTTGCTCTTCATTACATATTCAATTCATGAGTACCTTTGCCTAATGATCTTCTCCTCCTTTTAGTCTTAGGCCTTACTCAATACCATGGTCCAAAACCACTTAGAAGCAATACCTTGGACCAAATACCTGGGGTCAACACTTTGGACAGGATACCTTGGACCAATACCATGGACCAAAACTAAGTTTTCCAGCATGTATGCGCCTTTCTTTGCGTGAAAGTGTGTGCGTACGCTATACGTGTGTTTTGTTCTAAGAACCTGTGTGTGCACGAGAAATGGACAATAAGGAGCCTGTGTATACCTCTCTTTCTTCATTCTATGATCCTGAACTATGATCTATCATCTGTGTGAGTTTTCATCAAGGACAATACCTGTGTCATAGTGCCAAATCTGTATCATAGTGCCAACAATCTCCCCATTTGGACTTGATGCAACCCCAAGTAACTCTCCCCCTTTGTCATCAAGGGCAAAGAGTTATGCTCCCCTTGAGTACATGCTGAATTCTCTGATATGCTGAAGCGTGTTGTCCATGCTCCTCCTGAGTATAAGCAAGGTCTGCAAAAAGATGACTTTATACATACATCATAAATGACCTT
This sequence comes from Pinus tabuliformis, assembly GCA_031772625.1. Taxonomy (NCBI): domain Eukaryota; kingdom Viridiplantae; phylum Streptophyta; class Pinopsida; order Pinales; family Pinaceae; genus Pinus; species Pinus tabuliformis. Next base: position 1,083,947,796 of record CM062815.1, on the reverse strand, counting down.
CCTATCACCAATGACTCATACATACATCCATCTCCCAACCAAGTGGGGATATATCAATTTTGACTCATCCACTCAACCAAGTGGGTTTATACTAAATGTTTATACATGTCAAAGCAAGAAATCATTACATCATCCATCAAATGCACAGTGGGGAAACAAGATAGGTCTTTTCATGATATTTACAATAACAGATATAAATGACATATAGACCAAGATTATGATGGTTATCAGCAAGCAGCATTTGTCAATCACCATCCGGACCAACAATCATGATCTCCCCCTCAACCTGTTCCACCGGAAAAACAACTGTGAATTTGTATCAAGATCTTCTAAGATAATGCCAACAATGCATTACTATAAGTATATTCTCCCCTTGAACCTGTGCTAGATGATCTTTGTCAGACCCATATCAGACTCCTTTTATACATTGTTTTTCTTCAAACCAAGATATACGTGATTGTATCCACAGAAACCTGTGTATGTACGCAGATACACTTCATGAAACTCACGTACAACCACTTTTCTCTGAAATAGATAAATTTTAACAGCAAGATGATGCATCAACTACTCCCAGCTTCTGTCTGAGATATTCAAATGTCTCTCTGGGCAGTGGTTTGGTGAATATATCAACAACCTATTCTTTGGAGGGAACATACTCCAATTTGACCTTTTGTTCAAGCACTTGTTCACGTAGAAAGTGATATTTGATGGGTATGTGCTTGGTCTTGGAATGCATGACTGGATTCTTTGAAATACTGATTGCACTTGTATTATCACATAGAATTGAGATGGGTGGAGTACATGTGATCTGAATGTCTTGCAATGTTTGCATCATCCAAAGGAGTTGTGTGCATCAAGATGCATCTGCCACATATTTTGCTTCAGTTGTAGATAATGCAATGAACTTTGTTTCTTGCTAAACCAAGACACTAATCTGGAACCCATATAGAATGCACCACCACTAGTGATTTTTCTATCATCCACGCTACCTGCCCAATCTACATCTGTATATGCATGAAGTGTAAGATCTGTATCCCTAGGATATCATAAACCAAAATTCTGAGTTCCTTGAAGATATTTGAAGATCCTTTTGACTGCTTGAAGGTGTGATTCCTTTGGATTTGTTTGGAATCTTCCAACTATTCTTACTGCATGCATGATGTCTGATCGGGTACCTGTTAGATAAAGCAAACTCCCAATCATGGATCTGTAGGTTGGTTGATGTATTGTTGCTGATTCATCATTTGAGCTGAGACTGCATCCTATTACCATGGGGTTACATATTGGTTTAGAATATTCCATGTTGTATTTTTTCAAGATCTGCTAGAGATACTTGATTTGTGATAGAAAAATATCATCTTTATTTTGTTGAACTTGTAGGTCGAGAAAATATGTGAGCTCACCAAGCAGGGGCATTTCAAATTCTTGTTGCATAACCAAAGCAAAGTTTTGACTCATGGCTTCTTCATTGCTACCGAAAATGATATCATCAACATACACTACAAGTATTAGCAATTTATCATTATCAATATTTGTATATAGATTGCTATCATCTTATCCTTTTGAGAAACCTTTTTGATGGAGGTATTTGTCAAGACGGTAATACCAGGCCCTTAGAGCTTGTTTTAGACCATAGAGAGCCTTTCTAAGTCTGCATACAAGTTTTGGATCATTTCCAAGGATGAATCCGTCTGGTTTCTCAATATATACTTCTTCTTCTAAGTCTCCATTTAGAAAGGAAAATTTTACATCCATTTGGTATACTTTGAATTTCTGAAAGCTAGAAAGAGCAAGGAACATTCTTATGGCTTCAAGTCTAGTAACAGGCGCAAAAGTTTTTTCAAAATCTATACCTTCTTGTTGAGCATATCCTTTACAAACAAGTCTGACCTTGTTTTTGATAACTTCACCATTTTCATTCAACTTGTTTTTGAATATCCATTTGGTTCCTATGATATTCTTATCATGAGGTCTAGGAATTAATTCCCAAGTATTATTCTTTTCAATTTTCTCAAATTCTTCATTCATGGCCTTGACCCAACATTCATCTTTGCATGCTTCATTTACATTTTTAGGTTCAATGGAGGAAAGCAATGCTAGATAGCTTGAAGCTTCTATAATAGTTCTTCTTGTCTACACACCTGCCTCTTTCTGTCCCAAAATTTGAGTCTCTGGATGATTTTTCTGAACATATCTGGATGGAGTCTTTTCTTCTACTGCCATCTATTCTTCTGGTGCTTCATTGGTTTCTTCTTCTTCAGAATTAGCCTGATTTGATGTGGAAGGATAATCCTCATCTTCTCCACAATCTTCAGTTTTTACCTGCTTTGGATTTTTTCCTGCTTCATCAACCACAACATCAATACTTTCAATCATTTTCCCAAGTCTTTTATTATAACGCTTATATCCTTTACTTCGAGAAGAGTAACCAAGCAGAATGCCTTCATCTGCTCTCGGTTCAAACTTGCCAAGTTTTTCATCAGTCCTTTTGATGTAACATTTGCTTCCAAAAACTTTGAAGTATTTTATAGTAGGAGTTTTACCATGCCAAAGTTCATGTGGAGTTTGAGTTTTGTTTACTCGAACGTTTTCTTTGTTGAGGATAGTGACGGCAGCAAATGCAACTTCACCCCGAAAGGTTGCAGGAGTTCCAAACTCAAATAGCATGGCGCGAGCCATTTGTTGAACAGTTATGTTCATCCTTTCTACCACTCCATTTTGCTGAGGAGTCCTTGCGGTGGATAATTCTCTTTTTATTCCATGTTCTTCACAAAAGTATAAGAATTCATCCGAGGTAAATTCCCCTCCTCGATCAGATATGAGACATTTGATTTTGCAATCTGATTCATTTTCAACCAAAGCTTTGAAGGCTTTGAACTTTTCAAACGCTTCATCTTTATGCTTTAAGAGTCCTATCCAACACATTCTGGAAAAATCGTCAATGAACAATATAAAGTATTATTCTCCACAAGGTGACTTTTTCCTTGATGGACCACATAAATCAGTATGAACAAGTTCAAGAGGCTACTAGTTGATCCTTCCTTCTCCGGGAAATGTGCTCTGGTTTGCTTACCAAATTGACATGAATTGCATATTGTATTTTCTGGAATACTGATATCAGGAAGATCACAAATAGCCTGGAATTTGCATGCTTTCCTTATTTATGGGAAGCTTAGATGCCCCAATCTTCTGTGCCATAGCCATTGTTTAGCATTTTTTCTTAGATAGCACTATTTTTGTCCTCCCTTGAGTATGTATAAGTTGTTTGGAGTTCTTCTGCCTTTGATTACGGTTTCTCCAGTATCAAGCTCACGAACAACACATCCATTTGATGAAAATACTAATTCATTTCCTTTGATCACACATTTGACTGACACTCAACAGGTTATGCTTTAGACCATCAACATACATAACATTCCCAGCTTTAAACTTTTCTTTTAAGATAACAGAACCTTTACCTTTTATGACAACAGGAGTGTCATTTCCAAATGAGACCTTCTTTTCTTTTTCTAAGTCATTGTATGACTGAAGTTTATCTTTATCACCTATCATGTGTTTCGAGCATCCACTGTCGATGTACCACTGATTCTCTTGTCCTTCTGCATACAAGGCTATACCACATCTTTCTGTTTGTGGTTCTTTCTTTCTCCATATTTTGGGACTCAATGAAGTTTGCTCCTTCTGAGATGTTTCCCGAAATTTACTCCTGCATTCAGAATCTTCATGACCGAAGTTGTTACAGATAGAGCATTCTATTTCATTTTCAAGAAGCGAAAATTTATTGTAGGTCCTTTTCATGATCCCTATCACATTCCTTTGATTTCGTGCTTCTCTATTCATGATGTTTTTGTAGGCAACACATTGAGCAGCTTTGTGTCCAAAGTTATGACATGAAAAACATTGGCCATTAAAGAAGTTTCTATGATTATCGAATCTACTGACCTAGTGATTGTAGTTTCCATTGACATTCATTATTGATGCAAATTTAGTATGATTTACCTGAGGTTGGTTGTAACTTCTGTTCATCCTTGAAGTATATTGAACCCGATTTACTTGGTGAACTACTTTATTCCTTTGCTGATGATTTTCAAATTGTTCACTGCTCCTTGCTGCATCAAGATAGCTTTTAGTGGAGGTTGACGGCTTCTGTGCTTGAGATGCTTCTTCAGTATATCCAAGACCTGTCTTTATCATAGGAGAACGTTGCACTTTGATAATTTCATCTAAATTTTCTAACCCTTTAGCAAATCTGAGATTGAGAGCTTTTGTTTTCTCAATATCTTTCCTTAGACCCACAATTTCACACTCTAGTTTTTCATTGTGTTTTTCTCTTTCAGCAAGTTGGAATGTCAGAGTATCTATAATCATATTCTTTTCTTCTAAACAGATTTTGAGTTTAGAGATTTCTTCATAAAGATTATCTTCATCTAATGCATCCAAGAAATCATCATTTTCAAAAGCCATTAGAAGTCTATAGTCATTATTATCTTCATCACTATTTGATAAACCATCGCTATCTTCATGTGTATAGTAGCTCTTCTTACTTACACTTTGTTTCCTATTCCATTTTTCTGATTCCTTACCTTTATCAAGCTTATCACTATGAGGACATTTGGCAGCAAGGTGACCAACTCTTCCACAAGCAAAACATCTGAAAGTTAGTTTACCTATGAATCTTCCAGAACCCCGTTGAAGATTCTTGATAAAGTTTGCTTCTTCTTATTCTTTTGAAACATGTCTTGATTCATTGAGTTATTCTCTTCCTAAAGATTTGAATGCAACTTCTCTCATGTTTGATGGACCTCCTTTTCTCATTCCGAAAGTAGTTAAGATTCCATGCAGTTGTGTCATAGTGATACTCTGAAGATCCTACTTTTCTTCTGGGGCGAAAACTTTTGATTCAAACTTAGTAGAAAAGGATCTTAAAACCTTTTCCAACTAAAGTAACTTCTTTTATCTCTTCACCCCAGTTCTTCATGTAGTTAACAATCTCATCTATACATAAGAAGTAATTATCTATACTTTCATCATTGTGCATTTTGAGAGTTTCATATTGAATTTTGGGAGATTGCAGTTTTGTATGTTTTACCTGATCGTCTCCTTCATAGCTTAGAACGATCTTGTCCCATATTTCTTTGGTGGTCTTGAGCTGCATAACTTTGACAAATTATGATTGTGATAGACTCCCCAATAATGTATTGACAGCCTTGGCATTGGTTTCATATTTCTTTTTACCTTCCGTATCTGTAGGAGTTGCTGATGGAAACGTATATCCTCCTTCTACGATTTCCCAGACATCTATTCCAAGAGATTGAAGATAGGTTGTGGATCTTACCTTCAAATAGACGAAGTTTCTCCCATCAAATATTGGTGGTCTAATGGATCCCTCTCTTTCGTAGTTACTCATGATGATAGATCTTCCTTCAAGCAATCAAGCTTCTTCTAAAGGACCTGCTCTGATACCAATCATTCGAAATAATACCGAGAGTGGGGGTGAATCAGTAGTATTAAGTCAATAATATTTCATTTCACAATCTGATTCATATACGCTACTTCAGTTAATGAAACTTTCGTATATACGCAACTGTATTTAAGGCAACTAGAGTATACCCTACAAACTTATAATTTAGTTAATTCATCATATGTTGATCTTTAATCTATGCATCAGAATCATATAAACAGTAACCAGGTGCAGTAAAAACAGAGCAGACAATCACACACAAGAACACAAGATATAAGGTGGAAACCTAATGTGGGTGAAAACCACATGCTGCGATCGTCTCTATCTTCTTTTAATAAGAAACTTCTTTTTACAATTTTTCTATACTGGTGCAGTCTTATACCAGTACGCAGGCTTCAGCCTGCCAAAGGCTACAACCCCCTAGCTCTTGTACTAGTTGATGTGTTTACTAGCACGTAGGTGCTGACCTACAGAAGGCTACAACATTCTCTTTTCTTCCAAGGACCACATTTCATAAATTTTCAGACTGGATCCATCAACATCATCAATCAAACATAAAATATATCTGCATCAATCAATCTCCTTTTCACCAACCAAAACTGAATCACTTCTTAGAATGTTGTAACTAGAATACAGTAAGAGTAACCAGAACACAAGCTAGAACCCAAAACACAGCAACAGCAAACAGATATAGCTAAAGCATATTTTATTAGGTGTATGCTACTTCAATATGTCAAACCTGCATACATATGTTGTTTTCCCAAGGCGATCCTATGTATACACTATATGGATATGCAGAACCAGCGTGTATACGCAACTTTGCTAAAGTGAACCTACATATAGATCTGTAAATGATGATTTAAACTTTACAACAATTTTAGACATCAGTTATACCCAGATCATCACATTTACAGATTACAGCATGCGCATGTTATTCAGATAAAAGATCAAAACCACACAAAGATACTTCTCTTCAAGCCTTAATATCTTGACCCATCAATAGAACTTATCCTTCATCAAGTGCTAACGTTCATCCTTGATTCAGATCCAGTTGTGCACCATAATCCAATAACCTGTATTCTAGATATTGCTCTTCATTAAATATTCAATTCATGAGTACCTTTTCCTAATGATCTTCTCCTCCTTTTATAGTCTTAGGCCTTACTCAATACCATGGTCCAAAACCACTTAGAAGTAATACCTTGGACCAAATACCTGGGGTCAACACTTCGGACAGGATACCTTGGACCAATACCGTGGATCAAAGTACCATGGACCAAAATACCACGTACCAAAACTAAGTTTTCCAACATGTATGCGCCTTTCTTTGCATGAAAGTGTGTGTGTACGTTGTACGCGCATTTTTTTCTGAGAACCCGTGTGTACACACGACTTGGACAATAGGGAGCCTGCGTATACCTCTCTTTCTTCATTCTATGATCCTGAACTATGATATGTCATCTGTGTGAGTTGCCATCAAGGAAAACACCTGTGTCATAGTGCCAAATCTGTATCATAATGCCAACAAACCAATGAAGCACCAGAAGAACAGATGGCAGAAAAAAGAAAAGACTCCATCCAGATATGTTCAGAGAAATCATCCAGATACTCAAATTTTGGGACAGAAAGAGGCAGGTGTGTAGACAAGAAGAACTATTACAGAAGCTTCAAGCTATCTAGCATTGCTTTCCTCCATTGAACCTCAAAATGTAAATGAAGCATGCAAAGATGAATGTTGGGTCAAGGCCATGAATGAAGAACTTGAGAAAATTGAAAAGAATAATACTTGGGAATTAGTTCCTAGACCTCATGATAAGAATATCATAGGAACCAAATGGATATTCAAAAACAAGTTGAATGACAATGGTGAAGTTATCAGAAACAAGGCTAGAATTGTTTGTAAAGGATATGCTCAACAAGAAGGTATACATTTTGAAGAATCTTTTGCACCTGTTGCTAGACTTGAAGCCATAAGAATGTTCCTTGCTCTTTCTAGCTTTCAGAAATTCAAAGTATACCAAATGGATGTAAAATATGCCTTTCTAAATGGAGACTTAGAAGAAGAAGTATATATTGAGCAACCAGACAGATTCATCCATGGAAATGATCCAAAACTTGTATGCAGACTCAGAAAGGATCTCTATGGTCTAAAACAAGCTCTAAGGGCCTGGTATTACCGTCTTGACAAATACCTCCATCAACAAGGTTTCTCAAAAGGATCAGCTGATAGCAATCTATATACAAATATTGATAATGATAAATAGCTAATACTTGTAGTGTATGTTGATGATATCATTTTTGGTAGCAATGAAGAAGCCATGAGTCAAAACTTTGCTTTGGTTATGCAGTAAGAATTTGAAATGTCCCTGCTTGGTGAGCTCACATATTTTCTCGGCCTACAAGTTCAACAAAATAAAGATGGTATTTTTCTATCACAAATCAAGTATCTCAAGCAGATCTTCAAAAAATACAGCATGGAAGATTCTAAACCAGTATGTACCCCCATGGTAACAGGATGCAGTCTCAGCTCAAATGATGAATCAGCAACAATACATCAACCAACCTACAGATCCACGATTGGGAGTTTGCTTTATCTAAAAGGTACCCGACCAGACATCATGCATGTAGTAGGAATAGTTGGAAGACTCCAAGCAAATCCAAAGGAATCACACCTTCAGGAAATCAAAAGGATCTTCAAATATCTTCAAGGAACTCAAAATTTTGGTTTATGGTATCCTAGGGATACAGATCTTACACTTCATGCATATACAGATGCAGATTGGGTAGGTAGCATGGATGATAGAAAAATCACTAGTGGTGGTTCATTCTATATGGGTTCCAGATTAGTGTCTTGGTTCAGCAAGAAACAAATTTCAATTGCATTATCTACAGGTGAAGCAAAATATGTGGTTGTTGCATCTTGCTGCACACAACTCCTTTGGATAATGCAAACATTGCAAGACATTTAAATCACATGCACTCCACCCATCTCAATTCTATGTGATAATACAAGTGCAATCAGTATTTCAAAGAATACAGTCATGCATTCTAAGACCAAGCACATACCCATCAAATATCACTTTCTACGTGAACAAGTGCTTGAACAAAAGGTCAAATTGGAGTATATTCCCTCCAAAGAATAGGTTATTGATATATTCACCAAACCACTGCCCAGAGAGACATTTGAATATCTCAGACAGAAGTTGGGAGTAGTTGATGCATCATCTTGCTATTAAAATATATCTATTTCAAAGAAAATAGGTTGTACGCGAGTTTCATGAAGCGTATCCGTGTACATACGCAGGTTTCTATGGATACAGTCACGTATATCTTGGTTTGAAGAAAAATAGTGTATAAAAGGAGTTTGGTATGGGTCTAACGGAGATCATCTGGCACAGGTTCAGGGGGAGCATATAATTATAGTAATTCATTGTTGGCATTATCTTAGAAGATCTTGGTACAAATTCACAGTTGTTTTTCTGGTGGAACATGTTCAATGGGAGATCATGATTGCTGGTCTGGATGGTGATTGACAGATGTTGCTTGTTGATAACTATCATAGTCTTGATCTCTATGTCATGTATATATTTTATTGTCAAGATCATGAAAAGACCTATCTTGTCTCCCCACTGTGCATGGGATCAATGATGTAATTATTTCTTGCTTTGACATGTATAAACATTTGGTATAAACCCACTTGGTTGAGTGGATGAGTCAAAATTGATATATCCCCACTTGGTTGGGAGATGGATGTATGTATGAGCCATTGGTGATAGGAAGGTCATTTATGATGTATGTATAAAGTCATATTTTTGCAGACCTTTCATATACTCAATAGGAGCATGGACAGCACGCTTCAGCATATCAGATAATTCAGCATGTACTCAGGGGGAGCATGACAAAGGGGAGAGTGACTTGGGGTTGCCATCAAGTACAAAGGGGGAGATTGTTGGCATTATGATACATATTGTGCACTATGACACAGGTGTTATCCTTGATGGCAACTCACACAGATGACAAATCATAGTTCAGGACCATAGAATGAAGAAAGAGAGGTATACACAGGCTCCCTATTGTCCAAGTCGCTTGTACACGCAGGTTCGCAGAACAAAACACGAGTATAGCATACACACACACTTCCACGCAAAGAAATGCATGTACATGTTGGAAAACTTAGTTTTGGTCCATGGTATTTTGATCCATGGTATTGGTACAAGGTATCCTGTCCAAAGTGTTAACCACAGATATTTGGTCCAAGGTATTGCTTCTAAGTGGTTTTGGAACATGGTATTGAGTAAGGCCTAAGACTATAAAAGGAGGAGAAGATCATTAGGCAAAGGTACTCATGAATTGAATATCTAATGAAGAGAAAGATCTAGAATACAGGTTATTGGGTTATGGTGCACAGCTGGATCTGAATCAAGGATGAACCTGAGTGCTTAATGAAGGATAAGTTCTATTGATGGGTCAAGATCTTAAGGCCTAAAGAGAAGTATATTTGTGTGGTTTTGATCTTTTATCTGAATAATAGGTGCATGTTGTAATCTGTAAATGTGATGATCTGTGTATAATTGATGTCTAAAATTGTTGTAAAGTTTAAATCATCATTTACAGATCTATACGCAGGTTCACTTTAGCAAAGGTGTGTATACACGCTAGTTCTGCATATGCAAACAACATATACACAGGATTGCCTTGGGAAAATAGTGTATGTAAGTAGGTTTGACATATTGAAGTAGCGTATACCTAATAAAATACGCTTTAGCTACATTTGTTTGTTGTTGATGTGTTCTGGGTTCTAGCTTGGGTTTTGGTTACTCTTACTGTATTCTGGTTATAACATTCTGAGAAGTGATTTAGTTTTGGTTGGTGCAAATGAGATTGATTGATGTAGATATATTTGATGTTTGATTGATGATGTTGATGGATCCAGTCTGAAAATTTATGAAACCTGGTCCCTAGAAGAAAAGAGAAGGTTGTAGTCTTTTGTAGGTCAGCACCTACATACTAGTAAACACATCAGCTAGTACAAGAGCTAGGGGGTTGTAGCTCCCTTCCAGGAGAAGTTGGAGAATGAGAGAAGGTGTAGCCTTTGACAGGTTGAAGCATGCATACTGGTATAAGACTACACCAGTACAGAAAAATTGTAAAAATAATTTTCTTACTAAAAGAAGATAGAGACGATTGCAGCAGGTGGTTTTCACCCACATTGGGTTTCCACCTTATATCTTGTGTTCTTGTGTGTGATTGTCTGCTCTGTTTTTACTACACCTGGTTACTATTTATATGATTCTGATGCATAGATTAAAGATCAACATATGATGAATCAACTAAATTATAAGTTTGCAAGGTATACACTAGTTGCCTTAAATACAGTTGCGTATATACGCAAGTTTCATTAACTGAAGTAGCGTATATGAATCAGATTGTGAAATGAAATATTATTGACTTAATAATATTGATTCACCCCCCCTTTCAGTATTATTTCCAACATTATGGTGTTGCTCTGTTGCCAACATGCCTGGATAGTACCCCAGCGGAGTCACTTCAGGGACACAAACATTGCTCCACTACCAGCAAGCTTGGAAAGTTCCTCGGTGGAGTTTCTTAATTCACCTCTCTACGGAGGAAGCCTTTCTCTTATTTTACCTTTATTTATTTATTTATATAGGACTATGCCATGGGAAGAAGAGGTATCTTGACTTATTGAGAGCAGGAGAGATTGTCCCTTCACATAAGAATATATAAGACCTCTGATATTGGTTTTCTCATTTAGATTTTCCCCTTGTCCTTCTCTACTTGATTGGATCAGCCTGAAAACATGAAGACATAAAAACCCAAGTGCACGCATGAGGTTTTCATTATAGACATGGAGGTCATGGTTCAACACAAGGCTTTCTTAACGCAAAGATAGTATTTTCCGTCGAAACATCATCAACTAAAATATGTAACCCATACAAGGAATAAGGACAGAGAGTTAGCCAAATGTTGCAGTGTTACAAATTACTTTTATATTTTTCCACGTCTTCTTTGATCCAACAGAGCATCTTCATGCATGGTCTCACAAAACGAAAGGAAAGATAACACTCAACAAGGAAACAAAACCAGAATACGAGACAAAAAATGGCTAAAGAAAAACAAATATGTGAAACCAAAACCAGAAAACACAAGAAAAACTATAGGAAACAAATGTAGGATGGATGTGCAGGTAAAATAAAATGCAACTAGACCTACTCCTAACCTAACCATCTAGAAGGTTCGCATCACATACAATGGAATTTCCAATGTAAACACTGTAATTGTTCCCGACATGTAATCGCTAAGATGCGATCGATTAAAACAACTACAAAACAATGTGTAATAGAAAAGATAAGAACTTGAATAACTTGCACAAAAATTTGAAGGTATTTCCTGGCAGCAGAAAGATAGGCCATAGCCACCGCTTGTAACTAGTTTATATTCTTACCTTTTTTATGAGAACCATCATTCAAAAAACCTCGGAAACTTATCATGAATGTGTCTCCATCTATACCGAACTCCTTAGAAAGCATGAGAAAAGATCGAAACTTGTTATTTGTGACAGAGCTTGCCATGTAAGATTGTTCCAACCATTCAACAATTGGATCGTACAATTCGTGAAAATCCTCTTGAAAACCCTGAAATCTTTGAAAAGATGAATTTTAAATTAGAGACACGAGATTACGATGAGAATATCGTGAGGAAAAATAGATCTGATCATATTCAGCAGACGTTCAATACAGTCAAAGGATGTAAAATGACTGTCATTAGATGTGTTGATCGGAAAATAGTAAGGTGAAAAACATAATCATGATCAGATAGGATGATTAAAGCTTCAGATTCCTAGTTTGTAATTGCCAAATATAAATCAATTTGAATAGTATCGCAAATAATTTGCATAATAGAATCATCTTCGTCACTTCATGAGTGTAAAAAACCATTTTCTTGTAACTAGTTACACACTAAAGTAGCATTGTAATTGTCGAAAGAAGTAAAAAGGAGTGCTAGTAAAGTAAACACATGGATCCAATCAGGGTAAAATGAGTGAAGAAGAATTTGATTGGTCGAATAATCCATGTATTCATTGATGCTCAAGAGGATTTCAGGTGCGATGAAGAAAAATATTAGCATCAAAATATTCACAAGAAGGATCAAGAGCTTATTGTTTTCAAAAGAGTGTGACAGGTATGACTCCTTTGGCCAAAGATAATATTTAGAATAATCAACTTCACAATTCCATGATTCTATGAGAGATACACAGTCAAATCCTGAATTTGATACAAGAGATTTGCATGAAGATGAATCATTTTGAATACGATAAAAAATCGAATCTTGAAAGTTTGAAATATCATATCCGTAATGCCAAATATATTTCAAGAAATAATTTACATCGAGTGAAACCATGAAGAAATAATAGTTTTGAGAATAAAACCAAACCTGGCTCAGTTCAGGGGTCTTAACAAAGTCACGAGATCCTGACATAACCATAAACCGAAGTTTAAGTGCCTCAACTCTTTAGCAAGTCCCGAAACTTTCAAGGATTGTAAAATCGCATTCCGAAGACTGAAATAGATCACGCATGGTTTGAGGAAAACTACTTTCAATGAATTCTATGAGATCACTATTAATTGCACGTGCGTATTGGTTGTGTCATTTTCTTATTGTCTTTATTTGTCTTAGGCCCCGCTTTTGTCAATGTAGGCCTCGGCCTGGGTGACCTCGATGACTTTAGCACTTCTGCGAGCACTTCTACACTTATGACCTCAGGGGCAGCTCCCTCAAAGGCCATCGATCCTCCAGCACTTACGATTTCCACAGGTGCCGACATGAGGCTGGTAAGGAGCTCCTGGGTTTCCTTAGGCAACCTGTCAAATACTGAGCTAGCCACCAAAGGCTCAAAACTCTCAAGGTTCATGCGCAATTGATAGCTCGACACCTCAATTCTCAAAATGCAAAGTGTTTTTTGTTGGGCGACCATCTGTAATTTATAGGCAAATTCGAATTCAAATCCGACCATTCCCCCCAAAATCCGTTCATAAATTCTAGATTGGCTACATATTTTCAAAGATCTCACATATAAATTATGCCTTAAATGCCACCCCCCCCCCCCCCCCCCCCCGCTCCTCTTAGTCGTTTTCTCACTGTCAATTCATGAACAGTGATTGTAACGGTCACTTTCTGGCTGCCCTGCATGGTTTCTCCTCTTATAGCATAGCTCCCCTCGCGCTTCTACAAAATGGGCAGTGTAGTTTATAGTCCTGCGCCTCCTTTCAGCTGCCTGGAGTGCTAAGACTATGCTTCGATCATGTGGTCATCTGGTAGGATCCCCGGTGTATGGCTTCAATCAGCTGCCATTTACCTTCCTTGGAAATGCATCTCCATTCAATTTCACCAGCTGAACTACTCCACCATCGGTAATCTCCTTGATGACATAGGGCCCCAGCCAATGCATTCGAAATTTTCCTGGAAATTTATCAAACTTGTTGTCATACAATAACACTAAATAATTTACCTTGAAGGTGTGTAATTTGATGTGTCGATCGTGTCATGCCTTTTCGCGCTCCTTTTGAACTTGCTGATGGAATCCAGCCAAAAATATGTCGTCATCAAGTTTTGTCAGCTACGCGAGCTGCTCCTCCAGGTCTCCATGATCCGCCATTCCTATGAACGCCGCTATGCATAGACTAGGTACAATGTACTCCATCGGCGTCATAGCTTCTACACCATAAACCAGCCAGAAAGGTGTATGTCCAGTCAAATTTTTGCAAGTAGTTTTGTAAGCCCATAGCACTGTGGGTACGTGCACATCCCACTCATTCCTTTGTGCATTGCAAACCTTCATTAGCACGTTCTCCAATGTCTTATTAAATGCTTCAACTGTTCCATTAGCATGCGGGTGGTATGGCGTACTCTTCTAATGATAAACTTGAAATTCCTCTGTCAGCGTGCTGATTGTTTAATTAAGGAAATATGTACCATGGTCGCTCATCAAAATATTTGGGCAACCAAACCTAGTTAGCACATATTCAAAGAGAAACTTCATTGTTGTTGCCCCTGTACAATCCTTCACGGGCTGCACCTCCGCCCATTTGGTCAAATACTCTGTCGCGATGATGATATATCGCACACCCATCTTATTTTCTGGAGGTTGGATTTGTCCTACAAATTCAATCCCCCACTTCTCGAATGGTTGTAACAACACTTGTAAATTCAGAGGCAAATCATCCCTCCACGATGGCATGCCCGTCCTCTGACATGCATCACATGCCTTACAATAAGCCTTGGAATCCTTATTCAGCGTCAGCCACCACAACGCATCGCGTAAAATCTTCTACGATGTTGCTTTTCTTGCATAATGTCCTCCCGTGGCTCCTCCATGAGCTTCAGCTAGGATGTTGTTCCATTGAAATTCAAGTACATAGCATTGCAGAATTTCATCCGATCCCATTTTATATAAATTCCTTACAATGACAGAAAATTTTGTCGCGTGCAACACCATCTCCTTATTTTGTTGACTAATGTACCCCTCTGGAGCCATCCCAATCATCAAGAAGTGTATTATATCTGCAAAGTGATTGTCCATGACACGCACTGCAAAGAGCTGCGCGTCAGGCAGTCCTTCCTCCAAATTAGTAGGCTCCTCTCTTGTTTCAATGCGCGACAGATGATCTGGTAATACATTCAATTGTCCTGGCTTCATAATAACTTCAAAATCATATTCCTGAAATAGCAGCAGCCATCTGCATATCTTCCCCCCAACACAAGCTTTTTAAGCAAGTACTTCAATGCAGAATGTCCTATATGCATCTTAAAGTGTCCACCTACCAGGTACTGTCTGAACTTCTGGAGCACGTACACCATAGCCAAACCTTCGCGCTCTGTCGTTGAATAGTTCTTCTCAGGTTTAGACAACTTCCTACTCGCAAACGCTATAGGGTGATTCAACTCTCCCTCATCGACCTATGTTAGTACTGCCCCGAGCATAATACAAAACATGTCTACATGCACATGAAATTACTTCTTCTAATCCGGGAAGAATAGGATCGGCGCGGTGACCATCTTTCCCTTTAACACATATAAGTTTTTTTAACACTCTTCATTCCAATAGAATGTAGCATCCTTCTTTAGCATCTTCTCCATTGGCATGGTAATCTGGGCATAACTCTTAATGAACTTTCTATAGTATCCTGTATGCCCCAACGTTGCATGCAGTTGTTTCACACTTTTTGGTGCCTTTAAATTAATTATAACTGTTATCTTAGTTGGGTCGACCATTAATCCTTGTCTTCACACCACATGGCCCAAGAAGATTCTAAAAGGAACATAGAACAAACATTTCTTCAAATTGAGCGTGATCTGATACCTCCGGCGTGTATCCAGCATCAATCGTAAGCTATCTACATGGCGTTTCACCAGCCCAAACACTCTCCAACGTCAAAGTATACCTCCAGAAACTTGCGAATGAAGTCCTTGAACGTCACGATGAGTACGCATGAAAATATCGTCGACGTGTTCTTCAATCCAAAAGGCATTATAATATACTGGAAGCATCCCCCTTTAGTCACGAAGGTTGTTTTACTTCTATCTTCAAGTGTGATCTTGATCCAATGGTACCCCGAGAACCCATCAATGAACGAGTATGCTTCATGTCCTCCTACATTATCCAGCACTTCGTCGGTGAACGGAGTTGGAAAGGGATCATGTACGCAGGCATCATTCAACTTCCTGAGATCTACGCATATCCTTATTTCATCCTTCTACTTCTTTTCCTAAACTACTATTGGGCTTACCTAATCAGACTCTTCTATTGGTTCAATAATACCTGCCACAAGAATTTTATCCAACTCTAAGCAGACCCTTTATTTATAATTCGGACTGAGGCGGTAAGGCCTCTGCTTGATCAGCTTTGTGTCTGGTTTTCAACGTAATTTTCATAACTCCCAGGTCCCCTATTATCCCCTTTAGGTTTGAGAACTTTGTAGGGAACAAGTCCTGGTATTCACAGAGAAATTCAGTGACCTTATCTATGGTTGCATCATCCCAGTAGTCCCCAATCTACCTCTATCCCAATGTTCACTTGTATTGTTTTTAGTGGTGCAATGAAATCTGTATTGTCTATCTGCAGCCCTTCAACTTCATGGTGACCTTTTGTCTCTAGGATATTAATGTTCCTCAGATCCTCATCTTTTTCTTCAGTAATCACATTGTAGCACTCCAGTGCATGGCGCAGCTAGGTGGTCCAATCTAGTTGAATCAAATCAAAGGGATCCTGTGGTATTCTGAAGATCGTTTCTTTGACCTCCTGCATCGCCTCATCAATGCACTCAAACCCATATTCAAAGCTGAATTTCATTAAGAACCCCTGTCTCAAAATATCCCATTCGTCTGTGCCATGGCGTAGCTCTGTCTCCAAGTACCAATTCATAGGTATCACATCCAATGTGTGACAAAACATATGCACCCACTTCAGTTGCGGTTTTGTTCCATAAGCATCAATGCATTTGGCTAAGTTATCGCATAGGTCACTCCTTCCATCGTATTTCTCTATCAATCGTACCATTGGGCAATCAAACCACACCTTCATCATTCTTATATATTCAAGCCATCCCTTGAAGTTTCCTTTATGTGTACCCCACCATCTTGTAGGCGTAGCGCGCAGCGCTAAGTCCAAGGCTTGGAAGCAATGCTTCTCTGGCACTTCCCTTTCAAATGCATCCAGAAATTTATCAACGTTAGTTAAACCATCATAGTAAGGCATACTTCTTATTTCCGAAGATACGCAGCGCAACAATTTGGTCATCATGTTACATTGTAGCGTAGATACTTCATGCAATCTATTATGCCAATGTTCGAATTCCTCATCTGAGTCTGATGTGCAGGAGCTTTCACAGTTCCATGCAAGACGTCCATCAGTTTTCAGATTCACCCAAACTTGATCTTGCATCATTATCTTATAAATCTGGTCCAAATCGTCATCACTTTCGTAATCGCGAACTAGCTCAGTGTAGCGCGGTCCTTCTGCAGGGTCCAATGGTACTACTATGCAGAGAAATTTTCTTTCAAATGACATCATCCACTTCTTCAAATTAATCACCCCATTCATGTTTATAGCCCAATCGATCCCAGGGAGTGTAGGGTAGGGATTGTTTTCATCCACAATCTCTATCACTTCAAAATTGGCCAACGCGATCGCACCTTCGATATCGACTGTTACTCCCTGTAATCTTCCCATGGGGATAATCTTTTTTTGATTCGCCATCCTCAACTGAATAGGATACCACTGTAGCGTAGGTCTCCCCATTCTCTCCCATGTCTGTTTAGGAAAAATATATTCGTGTCGGACCCTAGATCCAAAATGACTTGGTCCATTTCATATTCTCCTATCTGCGTAGTGAGTCTCATCTCCCGCCCATGTTCTTTCCTTATGCTTACCAATATTCCTGACTATGCATGGTCTGTCAGAAGCGTTTTCTTTCCCAGCACACTTATTTATCATCTCATGTAACCCTTTCACAACCTTGATATCGCGCAGCATATTCATACAAGTCTCCAAGAAATTAGTAAGCATAGAAGGGTCCATCTCTTCAGCTAGCTTTTCCTGACTTCCTGAGGTAGAGGCCTCAGCGAAGATTTTCCTTGCTTCCATGAAGGTTTCCTTCGTGCACTACAAATCAAATCCAACCTCCTTTTCTGGAGCTTTATGGACCCATTCCCCGTCTTCAAGCATCTTCCCCTTGTCTTCGCCAATCGTCATTCCACTTCGCAACACGATGTTCACATTAGGATCCTCTTCGCGGGGTTTGACCCTCATCATCTGCAGATTCTGGGTAGGTTTTTGAGGTTGTACCCCCTTTTCGCGTATCTTAGCTAGTAACACAGGGTATTCTTATGTCGCATGGTCAAACTGAGTGCAATATCTACATGACAGGTGCGTCGGGTTTGTGCATTCTCACGTGTAATGTCCTAGTCCCCCATAGTTGTAGCAAATCACTTGTCCTCGACCTCTACCAGGTCCTCCTCCACCTCGGCCTCGTCTGTACCCCTGAAATCCTCCTCGCACTCCCCCAATGCCTTGATCCGAAGGCCGAGTCTCTACCTGCAACCTATATGTGGGAGTTCTATCCATCATTATCTCATAGCTATGATAGTTACACTCGTCATGACCCACCGATTGACAGAAGTTGCAAAATAGTTGTTGCGGTGTTTTTACAAATTTATACAATAGGTGAAAATTGTCTGTCACGTGTTTTCCCGCCACTTGACAGATAGCACACCATAGCGCGGTCCCTGTATTGGGCCCTTCTTGAGCTTTTGGCCTCAGAGGCATTGACGCTCCTGCTGCAACGTAATTCACGAAGACTGGGCAGTGATCTTTGTCATGCCCCTGGCTTTTGCATTTCAGGCACCAAACTTCCTCACGCACCTCTAGCAGAACTGCTCTATCCTTCTTCAGACTTTGGAACTCTAGGAAAAGGTTCTGCAACTGCCCATGAATCTGTTGCACTCCCAAATTAGCATCCTACATTGGTGTCTCATGTAATCTCCAGGGCTTCCGCCCAGGTCCCAATCTTTTGTTGTGATAAAGCAACCCTTAGTTGAAGCAAGAGCGAAGCCATAAACCATTCATGGTGCTGCCCATATATAAGATTCATGTTGGCTTCGCGGATTGTGCACTTCAACCTCTGATCCAAATCCCAGGGTGTCTCTCTAGGCTTCATCATGATCTCCTTGAATCAAACAATTTATTTAGATTCATATTTAGGCCTACTGAACTCCTTATTCAGCGAAGTCTCAATATTGGCTAATAAAGCCATCGGGTTATCAGTGCAGTACTTAATGTACCATGTCAGCGCGCATTCTTGTAAAGCAATGACGAATGTTTCTTTCTTCATCTGATCGTCTGTTATACCCTGAGCCTCCCATACAAACCTTGCGACAAACCAAAACTAGTCTGGGTCCTTTGTTCCCAACCCCTTGAACACAGGAAATTTTACTGAATTCGCCATATTGCATAGTGGCAGAGGTGATGGCGGTGTGGGGAAGGTGTATGTGGTGGAGGTGAAGATAGAGGTGGTGTGGGTGGATGGGGTATTCATGGGAACCCTTGTCTTATCAATTGAACAACGCTCTGCGGAGAAGCCTGTCCTACTTCCTTGGTGTCACTCATAGGAGGTCAAATCAGCGGGCTATATTCAGGGCCTGTTTTCCCTCTATCCCAGAAGAACTTTCCACTTCATGTAGCTCCAAACATCAAGGTAGTTGCATAACTCGCTTTTCACACAAGAGCATATCGATCCAAGTATTTAAAGACCTTAAATACTTACCTCGCGGACCCTTCAATAAGCAGCACTCTGCTTCGCTATAACTAACCGAAGTATCGACCGCAAACTTTGTCACGAGTCCTCCTATGATACGATCGAGCCAATGATTGATAGCGCATGTGATCTTATCTTTTGAGGCTTCTAATCTCCACACTATCTGGGGTCCACACTATCGGACTGTCAAGCCTCCACCTTCCTTGGTCGTCTGCTAATTTAGCAATCTACTCGTATAATTCAACCAGGAAGGAATAGAAGAAGATTTCGTGTATCTCTATGTATAGATATTTATCCAACCACTGTTCTTTCATCAATCACGGGTTCATGTTCTCTTGCACCATGAATTCGTGGATCTTCCTATCCAACCAGTCTTTAATTTCCTTCTTAGTTGGATTCCAGTGATGCGACATCACTCATCTCTTTATGCAGCTCCCTGTCCCAGCAACGGAACCATTTGTTGGCTTAGTGGGCCCTCACCCAGGTTCAGCATTAATTAGCCAAGAAAATCCCTACGCTATTGTCCCTTTCGGCATCACTCTGCAGAGTGCGAACTGAAGTCTCACCTGAAGCAGTATGGGGGGATGCAGGAACCAAGTTTCCACACCTAGAGATGGTAGTGATGTCATTTTATACCCTAAACCTGTCTTTGCATAGATCGATAAGCCTTTTAGGGCTTATCGATATACTTCTCTCAGACATCCTCTAGACCTCTATGAAGGTCTACGACTGTCCTTCACGTACCCTAGATAGGTGAATCAGACACTTATGTGCCTCTGTAATTACTCTTACTTCTGTATTCACCAAAATTAGCTTAAGTATCTGATAACTTCAACATGCATTAAGATGATTTTCGCATAAAAATATATTATTACTTGCGTTCATATAACAAAGAAAAACATATGGATTCATGCATCAATACAACATTAAAACATAAACCCAGTATTTATCATAACATAATCACATGCATTTATAACATAAGTAAAATCTATCATACACAAATAATTCAAAAATAATTCTCTTTATTGATGCTTCATACCTTCTTTATAGACTCTAACTGCCATGTGCACACAGCTGCAGGGGTCTGCACACTCAGTTGCGGACTTCTACCCTAGACCTCTGCGCACACAACTGCAGGGGTTCGCGCACTCAGCTGCGGACTTCTAAACTAGGCCTCTACACACATAGCTGCAGAGCCTCTTTCCTACACTAAGACTCTTCGCTCTTAGCTCTCACTGACCCATTACATTCATCAATGACTCAAAACATACCGAGAACTACCTTAGACTCTTCTAAGACTCTCCTTTTTATACAATCCCATGGTCCGCAGACCATGGGTAGTGTTATCACTCAAGTTGTTCCCCAAAAGCAGTGGAAAAGGGAATACGGCCCAGGTAACCACTAACCAGTCTTTTAGATGCAGATTCTAGCCAATCTGCAGCCAGAGAGGGCTCTCTCTTTATGATTTAGCTTTGTTTTGCTATATGTTAGGCTAGTTATGAGGCACAAGTATTTGTTTGATGTTTGGATGGTGACATTCAATAGAACAGGGCTGCAAAGTATGAGAAGTTCAGACCATTGGGTTAATGGAGTCAAATGAAAATAAACTTCTGGGTATGGTTTCTTTGGCAAAAGGAGGAACTACAGAGCAAGATAATTAAACATGGAACAATCTTCAAGCTGGAATAGGATGAAATGGAGTCAGGGAATGAAAGGCAATTAAGGATCTTTCATTATGCTAACAGAGGGAAAATGAATAAATATTACCAAGGAGCAGTTAAGAATTCCTTAATTATATTTAGAGTGTAAGAACCAGGGAGACAGGAGCAGTCAAGAATTCCTGCCTATGCTAGTCCTGAAGAAAACATAAAAATTAACAGGAATTGAACAAAGAGTACAGCAAAGTAAATTTTGGGCTATTCTTTTTCCCTGCAATTTAGAACATGATATATAGGTGATATTTAAAGCACAGGGACAGTAAAACAAGAGTTAAAAAGACTTATTGATCCATGCTATAATCCAAGAATTCTGAAACATGGGCTTCAACCATCAATTCCATAACCAACAAGTTCATCAGCAAAGCATTCCAGCAATCTTTATTCAGAAGAGTTCTCAAATCTACAGCGCAGGTCCAGAATGATATTCACCAACCAACCCTCAATACATCTCTAGAGGAGGTATTTATACAAAAAGAGTTACAAAATATCTCATAGAGAAAATATCAAGAAATAACTTTATCCATCTACTTCTTCAAAGGCAGTAAATGACATTGAAAACAGAGCGCAATGAATGTAGAAGTAACTCTCGATGTACTGGCTGCCTTAGGTGGTCTGATATATTTGACCTTTTAACTCAACATGTCGGCTGGTAGCTGTCTCTTTAATTTGCGTTCCTGTGTTGTTGTCTCGGCCTTTTCATCTGCACCTGATTCTTCTTTAATGCGTTCTGGCGTGACTTCCTTTTTCTGTTGTTTTCATTCTCATGATGTGTGGCACGTACATTGAATTTGATTAAATGCAGATGATCAAAAGAAAGAGAACCAAAACTACCTTGGTAAAACCTCTAACATACCCTACCACCATTGGTTTGTTGGCAACTAGTGTCTTTGAGTTTTATTAATATTTCATCAGCTTCAATATACCTGTAGTAATTGGGCTGGACTTCAAAAAGATGTGTTATCTCATGCTCAATGTAGAACAAATTTTCCAATTTGTCATATAAGCTCTGTCGAGAGGGAGGTACTATGTCTTCTGAGGTGCTTGATGATGTTGTGATCTGATTGGTAACATATGTATTCACCCTGTGTGCATATTGTTCATGTGTCAACAGTCTTTGATTGTTGGTTAACAAACTGGGAAGACCCTTCTGCTGCAAGACTGTAAACTTTGATGTAAAAGCATTTATCTCTATCTGCATTTCTTGACACTTTCTCTCCAGATTTTGTATAAAATTCCTCATAGTCAGCACCCTTTTAACTGTCAAAATGGTGCCTATTCTGTCCCTGATATCTAGAGCTGCCAGTTCTTCTTTAGTGTGAGTGTTCAAAAAATTGATTAATCTATTGGCCTACTCGGGCATGTTTCCCAATAATGTCCTAGCCTTTTGAATCTCCATTTGGGCCATTTCTATCAGTTCAATTTGTTCATGGATAGTCTGTATTGATCTCCATTGATCAGTGATGGAATGGCCAATTTTAGTCCACAAAATTGTCTTGATTTCTGATAGAGTTTTATGAAGAGTAAGATCTTTCTCCAAGGATTTTACCTTATTCTCCAAGGCCTTTACCTCTCTTGTTTTTCTAGCCACAGTTATTTTGGATTTATCATAGCTTACCTCTAACTTGGCTAGTTTTTATTTGGCTTCCTTCAGTTCTGCCATCTGGAGTTCTAACTCTTTTATTTCCTTCATCATCTTTTCCATGCTCATGTTGGTATCTGGTACTGTTGTTGTTGCTGTTGTTGTTGATTTAGTGCTTGGTGTTGTTGATGTTGGATCAATAGGAGGCATTGTTGTTGTGACTGTAGAAGGAGCAGTTGTAACAATTGGAGTTGTTTGAAATGGCTGAGAGGCCAACTCTCCCTGTTTTCATTGTAGTGCTTCCTCCAATGCCTTCTCTGTTTCTACCAATCTCTCATTCATTCTCATTAGTAAACCCACCATGTCCTCCTCTTCTTTCTGATGTGCAACTTTTGTGGTTTGTGGGTGCATTGTAATCGGCAGCTTCAATTGCTTTTTGAGGGCTGCAATATCTTCTTCTTTCTTTTTTATTAATGCCTGGATACCTTTAGGATCCTTGGGATCATGTCCCAGCTCAATAATAATTTCCTCCAAGGATTTGATCCTGTTATCCTTGGCTAATGAGGAGGCCTTTTCCAACTCTAATTGGGTAGAGGTGTTATGTAATGAATTTTGCAATTTGTGAGCTAATAATGCTTTGTCTGCCAAGGTGGAGTACACCATTTCTCTGGTTTGTTTATGTAATTCAATCTAGTCCATTGGGTGGATGTCTTTAGAGAGAACTTCCAGATTGGTCCTGATATAATCAGCAGCTGACTATGGCTGTTGCATTGTGGGCCTGAAGTGACTAAGGGTCATTTTCCCTTCTTGAATATCATAGGCTGCCATTAGCCTTTGTTGATTTGTGGGGGGCATTCTCAGCAATTGATTATAAAGTTGGATCCTTACTGGCTCATTTCTAGTCTTTATTTCAGTAAATGCTTTCTTGATATCCGAGCCTTTCTTGCTCAGTTGTTTTCTCTGTGGCCTGGTGGATGTAACCTCCACACCATGTTGCCTCTCTAGCTCTTGCTGATATGAGCTAGTTGATGTTTCCAAAATTGGAGGAGCCTGTTGTTCTGTTCTTCCCTGACCGCTCAGGTTGCCTGTTGTCTCTCCCAAGATTTCCTCTTCAGAGTAAGGATTTAACCTTTTCCTCTTTTCCCCTTGCTGTTCTGCTGATCCACTTATAGATGTGTCTTCCTGCCTGTCTCTTTTCTTGGCTCTTTCCTCATTGAGAGGATTTTGTAATATGGGGATTTAAGGTACCTTTGTTTGTGTTGAAGGGCCTTTCCCCTTCGATGCATCTGGCTGGTCTGCCATTGTTTCCTGCTCTGAATGCAGCACTTCTTTACCTTTTTGTGTCCCTGTAGGTGGAGTACTTTCTTGGGCAGGCTGTTGTGAAGTTGTAGCAGATGATGTGCCCACTCCAATGTGTTGAGGCAATTTGAAAGGGACCTGTCCAAAAGAGTCCATGTCAAGTGTTTTCTCAAGCTCTTTCATTTCTTTTTCCAATCTTTCTTCCTCAGTAATCTCTTCTACTAGTGTGCCTTCTACCCATTCTTGTTGGTTAGCATATTGTTGAATTTCAGGGTTTTTGTGGTGACCATATCCTGTAAGCTTGTTTTTGACTTTTCTATAACTTATGAAATGTTCAGGGTCATATGGTGACCAATGAAAACTTTGTTTCAGCATAAGTTGATCCCTTAAAATCTTATCTGCCTCCTCCCAGGCTTCCCTTTTGTTGAAGATAAAAGGGCCCAATTGATTTCTTATCTTGAGCTGTGCCTTTTTCCTAGCTCCATAGCAATGAGTCAAATCTGAACTAATAAATTGCCTAAAGTATTCCAGGGCAAATAGTCTCATAGGGAGAGCCTGGCAGGAGGAGTTATCATCAACAAAGAAGTGGCTAGATATATGAACAGGTCAACAAACTCACAATATGTATAAGGGGAGTTGTGGACTTCATGGAAAACTAGGGTCCAGAAAATTACAGACCTCCTTTCTCCTTTGAGGTCCAATTTTCTAAGGGGAATTTGAAAACTATCAGGTTGATTTTACAGCAGAAAATGATATATGTAGGATGTGTATTTGAACACTCTTTCTCTATCCAAGTTCATGAATTTCTCATGGATTTTATTGGCTATGAAGGTGGCATAATCATAGTGGACAGTAGGGGGTTGTCCTGGAGTGAATATGGACATCAATACTAAAACAGTTTCATCAATATGATCACTGGTTTTGAATCCCAAGATATATGAAATCATATCAGTAATGAATACACCAGCTTCATTGACCCAGACCTGATTAAAAGGAGGTGGATGTGTGGGCTGGCTTTCTGGTCTCATGAATAATTGAGCTATTCTGGTTATCTCTGAACTAGGAAGTTTAGCAGCTTGGTCAAGCAAGAATTTCATGGTGAGAGGAGCCAGAGGCTGAGTTGGCTTAAAGTGCAGCATCTCATTTATCGATTGAGGAGTAATATATAAGAGGACAGACCCAGATGGAGCCATAACTGCTCTTTGTGTGGGGTCATAATTTTCACAGCACAAATGGATGAGATCAGGCAGCACATTTACTGAAGGGAGGTAGTAGATGGGCATGTTGGACTCCCAAATTCCAAAGACATCAGTATTGCTTCTGTAGCTATTCCTAATTTCACAAAAGGCCTACAGGTGAGGCTTTTCACCCATCATATCCTTGATTTGGAATCCCTGTCAGCAAGGGGCATCCACTCCAACTCTTTATGTGGCGCATTCAAGGGGGCAACATTCAGGGCCACTAGAGCCTCCATTTTCAAATTATTTTATGACTTTTTTAATTGGAGTTAGGGACTTTTGCAGCAACAGTAGGGTAAAATGACAGTTGGTAAGCTTTTCTGTGGAAATTGTAGGCGGAAATAAGTTTAATTTCAGCTTGGTGGGTGAATTTGCAGAGGGAAATACAATTCATGGGATTTCTTTGGAAAAAATGGGTAAAACAGTGAGTATAATGCAGAGGTTTGAAGGCAGCA
This sequence comes from Pinus tabuliformis, assembly GCA_031772625.1. Classification (NCBI taxonomy): domain Eukaryota; kingdom Viridiplantae; phylum Streptophyta; class Pinopsida; order Pinales; family Pinaceae; genus Pinus; species Pinus tabuliformis. Next base: position 1,083,921,713 of record CM062815.1, on the reverse strand, counting down.
CTATGATGTTAATTCAAAATTTGGTTCTGTGGGAAATTTTTAAAGAAAAACTTGGAAAAACAGGGTTTAGGAGAAGAATTTGGGTATGTTAACACCCAGGTTGTTCCCTTTGACTCCCAAGGGAATACGGCCGGGGTAACCACTAACCAATCTTTGGATTTCAATTTCTAGCCAAACTGTAATCAGAGAGGGCTCTCTCTTTATGATTTGTCTCTGTTTTGATGAAAATTCTAGGCTAGCTATGATGTTCAAGGTTTTGTTTTTTTTTTTTGGAATGTGTTGGGTGATGACTTGAGTCAAGATATGTATGTATTAACCAGAGTGTTCTAGTCCATTGGGCATGGAGTCAGTGGTCCTTTAGTTTTCTGATATGCTGTGTTGATACAGTAGTGATGCTGCAGAGCCAGATTAGTGTCTGAGAAATAACGTTATGAAATTGTGATTAGGTGTAATGTGTTTCAGGTAAGGAAAGGCAATTAAGAATCTTTCAATTAACTGATATGGGGAAACCGTGAGAATATTAATCTAGAAGCAGTGAAGAATTTCTAGATAACGTTCATATTTATAGAAATAACGAAAAACATGAGCAATTAAGAATTCATGTCCATGGTTAATTCTGAAGAAAACATTTATAGCAGTAAAGATTGAGCACAAGGTGTAACCAAACATATCCTGCACTATTCTTTTTCTCTACTGCTAGTTCAGTGAAACATGAGTATGACTTGATAAACATAAGAAGACAAAACAGAGTTTAAGAAAAACTTATTATTCCCTCAGACAGCACAGGAATTCTGCATCAGCACGCATGGCATCAGTAAGACATCAGATATTCAGGAAATCATTGAGCTGTTCCAGCTCTTTGTATTAGATAATCCGAAAAGTTTACAGTACATTTGCTTCATAATCAAAATCACCAACCCCTTATGCGTTTCTAAGGGGGGTATATATACAAAATTTACATGAAAAATATCAAGGAAGTGAGTTAATGGCTCATTGATGTTATGCCAACTCCTGGAGCGTTGTAGCTGAGATAGTTAATGCTGTAATAACTTTTCAGTGCTTTAGCTGTCCAATATAGTTAGAAATTGTTGACTTGGTGGCTGTTGGAGTCGGCTGAGGATGCGCTGTCAAAAATATGCATATTTTCTTATCCTTTCGGCTAGCTGTCGTGGTCCATATGCTGAGTCATCTTTCAGCTGCCTTTAATACTGACTTTATTCTGCTGTTTGTCTTTAGTGAGCTGGAGCTGGCAGTGACCGAGCAATTGAGGCTACCGTGGCAAAATTTGAAGCATTGCCTGCCACCAATCTTCCTTAGGCATTTGATGTCTTCGAATCTTTATCAAAGTTTCGTCGGCCTCTGTATATCTGTAGAAGTTTGGAGGAGTTTCAAAAAGGTGATTTACCTCATTTTCAATAAAAAACAGGCCTTCAAGTTTATCATATAGGCTCTGTCCTGTTGGAGGCCCTGTTACCTCAGATGTACTGCCAGATGCAGTGATTTGATTTTCAATATAAGTTGCCATTCTGTTGGTAAATTGATCTCGGGAGATCAGTCTTCCTGTACCGCTTAGTAGGCTGGGCAGTCCCTTTGCTTGCAGCACTGCCATCTTGACTTTATACTCCTCCACATCAGCTTTTATCTCGTGGCACTTCCTCTCCACAGTTTGTACATAATTTCTGAGAGTTAGCACCTTTTTGGCTTTGAGGACAACCTCTGTTCTGTTGACAATGCCGATGGCTGCCAGTTCCTCCTTTTCTTGCCTGTTCAAGAAATCTATCATTCTGTTTGCTTGTTCAGGTTTGTCTCCCAGTAATGCTTTGGCCCTCTGAATTTATGTTTGTGCTTGGCCAATTAAATCCATCTGCTCATGTATAGTCTTAATTGACCTCCATTGTTGAGTGATGGATTGGCCAATTTTTGCCCATAGAATTCTTTTTATCTCAGCCATGGCACTCTCCAGATTTAGCTCTTTCTCCAAGGCTTTTATCTTTTCTTTTAGAGCCTTTATTTCTCTGCCTTGCTCTGCTACAGTCATCTTTGATTTATCATACTTGGCATCTAATTCTGCCAACTTTTCCTTGGCCTGTTTTATTTCATTTGCCTGGAGCTCCATTTTTTTAATGGCCTTAGTCAATTCTTCTACACTTGTGCTGGAATCTGGAGCTGCTGTTGTTGCTGGTGCTTCTGTTGTAGGGGCTACTGCTGCCTCTGTAGTTGTTGCAGTGGTTGAAGTTGTTGGAGGAGCTTGAGATGTAGATTCTCCCTGTTTAACCTGTAAGTCTCCTTCAAACTCTTTCTCCAAACCAAGGACCTTTTGGTTTAGCTGCATTATGAGGTCCAGTTGTTCATCAACCTGATTTTCCTTTTGTAGCTCTGCCATCTGAGGATGTTCTGTTGGCAGCAGCTTTAACCTCTTCTTTAATGCATTGAGGTCATCCTCCTTTTTCTTCATAAGGGCCCTTACACCCTTTGGATCCTTAGGTTCATGTCCTAGGTCAATAATAATGTCCTCCAGTGATTTTATTCTGTTATCTTTGACTAGGGAGGACATTCTCTCAAAATCCAACTGAGTGTTGGTATTTTTTAGTGATTCCTTCAGCTCATGGGCCATGGTTGCCCTGTCTACCAAGGTTGCATAGACCATTTCCCCTGCCTGCTTATGGAGTTCAATTTGGTCCATGGGATGGATGTCCTTGGCTAGGACCTCCACCCTTGTCTTTATATAATCTGCCCCTGATTTTGGATCGGGCACTGTAGGTTTGAAATGGCTGAGGATGATTTTCTCCTCTTGAATGTCATATATAGATATTAGCCTTTCTTTCTGGGCTGGTGTGGCATTTAAAAATTATTTGTAGACTTCCACCCTCAGCAAGTCATTCTGTGCCTTAATTTGCTTGAAAGAAGCCTTAGTGCTTTTGGGCTTCTTGCTCTGCTGAGAGGAGGAGGACACCTCCAAACCAAGTTGTAATCCTTGCTCCTGCTGAAAGGAGCTCGTACCTGTATGCTGGCTACCCTCCCTGTCTTTCCTTGCACTATCAAGGATTTCTTCAGTGATGTCTTCTACCTCTGGGGAGTCAGCCCTTTGCCTTTTGGCCTGAGGTTGATGGGAGGATCCACTAGCAGGAGTGGACTCTTCTCTGTCTCTTTTTGTACCCCTCTCCTCCTGTGCTGGGGTCTGCAAAATTGGAGCTGTTGGTGGCTCAGTTTGTGGAGGGGGAGTCTGCTCTTGCTGCTGTTCTGGTTGCTCCTCTCTCTGCTGCTCACTTTGTTGTACATTTTGCTGCTCACTTGAAGGGGTCGGCTTCTCTTTCACTGTTTCTTCTTCAGCACCCATTATTCCTTTTCCTTTGTCTGAACCTGGTGCTGTTGTAGAAGGTGCTTGTGTGGCTGGTGCAGTCCTTGAGGCCGAGGTCCCTTCTCCTGCTGAATGCGGTCTTTTGAAGGGTACCTGCTGCACAGAATCTAGGTCAAGAGTCTTTTCCAGTTCCCTGACATTCTTTAACATTGTCTCTTCTTCAGTTAATTTTTCGACTAAAGTATCCTGCTGCCATTCTTGCTGGTTGGCATATTTTTCAATATGTGGGTATTTACAATGCCTATAACCTAGAAGCCTGTACTTGATTCTTCTAGCAGTAATGAAGCCTTCAGGGTCATAAGGGACCCACCGAAAACTATATGATAGCTTGTATTTGTCTTTGAGGATTAGGTCAGCATCTTCCCATCCTTCTTTTTTATTCATGATGAAGGGGCCCACCTGGTGTTTGAACTTGAGATGGGCTTTCTTTTTGGAGCTGTGGAAGTGAGTGAGGTCAGACTGAATCAACTGCCTATAATATTCCAAGGCAAATATCCTCATAGGCACATATTTTGGGAGCCTGTATGGACAAAGCTCACAGCCATAGACTCTGATGACTGTATGATCCTCATATAGGTACCAATCACCTATTTTGTACTTCTTGGAAAGCTGCAGAGCTTTCTGTATTTCAGTTGATATTCTGGGAGGAGGGGACCTCATCAATAAGCAAGAGACAGGGTATACAAATTGGTCAATAAATTCACAATAGGAATAGGGTGAATTTTGGACTTTGTGATAGACAGATGTCCAGAAGATAACAGATCTTCTTTCCCTTTTATAGTCTAGCTTTTTGATGTAGCATGGAAAAGCCTCAGACTGGTAGTACATGAAAAGATGGTATATATAAGATGAGTACTTGAAGACACCCTGTCTGTCTACTTTGCACAGCTGATCATGAACCTTGTTAGCTATGAACTTGGCAAAGTTATATTTGCGGGCAGGGGGTTGGCCTGGGCTGTAAGCAGCTAGCAATACCAGCATTGTTTCATCCACATGCTCACTGGTTCTGTATCCCAACACATAAGCAATCATGTCTAGCAACATTTTGCCTACCTCAGTAAAATAGACATCCAGGTAGGGAGGAGGCCCTGCAGGCTGACATTCAGGTTTCACAAATGTCCTGGTGACCTTCTGAATATCCTCACTGGTCATCTTGGCACCAGTGTCCAGCAGATAATTCATGGAAAAGGGGAACAGCAGCTCAGTTTGATCAAAGTGGAGCATCTTATTGATAGTTTCAGGGTTGATGTGAAAGAGGATGCTCCCAGATGGAGACTTAATGGCTCTTTGCTGCACATCATAGTTTTCAGCACATAGGCGAATGATCTCAGGAAAAACATTTACAGAGGGGAGACAGTAGTATGGTAGGTTTGATTCCCATATCCCATATGTGTCCTTGCCATTCAGATAGTCATCTCTCAATTGCCTGTAGGTCTGCAAGAAGTCCCTGTTACCCACAAAGTCTTCAATGAGGTAGTCCCTGTCAGCAAGAGGCAAGGACTCCAGGTCTTTGTTTGGTGGATTTAATGGAGCAACACTGAGGGCTGAGGGTGCAGGAGCAGCCATTATGCAGTTTGAAGTTAACTGAGGTGATTACAATGGTTTGCAAGGTTCCTCAAGGATTTGAGTGACAGGCTTAACAGACAATGTTTGAAATCTTCTTCACGGTGGAAAAGGCAGGCTTGGCAGGCTTGTTTTTACAGTTTTTGGTAAATTCACAGGGATTGTGAATTGCTAGGGGTAAATTGCAGAGGGTATGTGAGATTTACTTTGGTAAAGAGCTGCAGCTGGTCTACACCCGGCAAAAGGGAACAATGTCGGGCACCTCGAGGACAAATTTACAATTTTGGTCCGCGAATTGACTGTTTTAATGTTAAATTATGGTGCTGGGGCAATGCAGGTTACCTTAGCTCACTTTTAGGTAGCAGACAGAGTTTAATTTGGAATTTGACAAGTGCTTTAATGGTGAATTTGCAGAGAAATGGTATGCATGGGCGAAATGGGAGAATTATGGTGAATACCTGGATAAAATCGCTTGAAAAGCCTGCGGGCCGAACTGTGAAGGATCAATGTAGCTGAGTTGATAAGCTCGGGCAGTCGCAAATTTGAATTTGGAGGTTCAGGAACAATCTGGTGCCGAAACAGCGATAAGAGCTCTGTGTATTTCGCTCGAAAATGACACAAAACGGCTATTTCGGGCGTTTATAACGACAATTTTGGCAAAAACGGGTTATTGGCGCTTTTCCGCCGATGATGTCAGCATGATGTCATGGCGGGCCCGGGTACGGAGGGTGACGTGGGCGCTGAGGTGGAGGCCAGCGTGGCCGGACATGGTGGCGAGCAGATAAGGTGGCAGGGCTACGTGGAGGGCCACGCGGCGCGGGGCGGGAGATGGTCCAACGTCATGGTGACGTGTAGGTGACGTAGGAGGGAAGGTGGTAACGGGGAGGGTGGTAAGCGGTTTCCCCGCACCACCTTTGGGCAAAGGCAGTATCGAGGAGGGGGGCTCCGAACAACCCCGTCGCCTGCCACGCGTCCCATGTACGGGGCGGAAAACCACCGTTCCCCGGACGCTAAAGGACGGCAGATCCAAATCTGGAAATACCCGCCCACCGTTGGATCGGGGGTAGCAGACGATGGACGGCTGGCGGGCCTCCCGACGGATCATGCATGTTGGGGGGGGTCCCGCTGGCATATTAAAATATTCGAATTAATATTTTGGGCGGAGAACTTTAGGTTTAAGGGTTTTTTGTGGGTTTTTCGGGGCAAGGGTTAATCCGAGGGGGGAAGAAGGGTTAAAAAGTGGGTTTTAAGCAGAGGGAAGGGGTTTTTGTGGAATTCTTGAGCAGAGGTGAGGTGAGGGCGTAGGGGGAGGTTATTACTCCTAACCAGAGGTTAGAGTAATCCCATGACAGGGTTGACCATAGTCCCTGGTGGACTAATGTCTCCCTTAGACAAACTTATTTAGCTATAGTGCTAAAAGGGGGAATATTATACATGTTTAGGGGTTTATACACCATGGTGTTATAATAATAGGGAAAGGGAAACATAGGGGATTTACATAATAAGAATTTAGGGGTTAATATGAATGGAAGGAGTGAATGAGGGATGAAATCACTAAGTTTATATGAAAACAACTTAGCTTAGGGAGTAGATCAAAATGAAAAGAATTTTTACACAGGAAATGTGGCTTTTAAAGGGATAAGAACCAACATAAAACCTTGAACTGTTTCATGAACACAACTGATGAAGGGATGTTAGTAATGAATGTGAAAGGGGAGGAAAGGGAGTTAGACATGCTCCTTTACTTTGCTGCAACATGATGGAGAAGAGGAGCTTCTCTATGCCCTGATGTTTGCTTGGTGTTAGACCAGCAAGATTCATCTGAAAGAAATGATATTTCTGCAACCCCACCTACCTACCCATCTACTTGCCTAGCATTTTTTGTTTCTTCTTGGAGGGTGCACTTGGACTTGCAGACCCTTATTTTCCTTTTCTTTTCTCTTGGCTTTTCTTTTGATTTTCTATCTAGGCTAACCTTATTTCTTCCAAGGCCCCAGATTAAGCAGTTGGGAACCTTAATTCTCTACCTAACTATTGGTCTGCCAAGATTAAACAGTTTGGACAGACTTCTTTCTCTATTCTACAACAGAAAATTCAAACATGGCAGATTAGGCTGTTGGACCATCCATCAAAATTGACTCAACATCAAGCTATGTACACACCTTTCTCTTGGAAATATGGGATCTTTGCATCACCAAAGAAGAGCATATTTGGACCTTTCTTTGCCAATCATGAAATATGAAACCTATTGGTATAGGTAGCTAACAGTGGCTCCACTTGGGGATGGTTTTTCTTCTTGAAAGACCAGGAACAGCAGGTCAGAATGCCTTGGCCCTTGATCTGTTCTTGCCAAAATTTAAAAATTCTCTCTTTGTATTTCAAAACTAGAAGCTATTACCTCTGTGGACTTTCTGGCATGTAAAGCCCTCTTTCTGTTTATTCATAGTGCCTTCTCAACCTGAACTATTTTTATGCTGAAAGAAAAAATATATACAGCTGATTATGTACAAGGGAAACTTAGGCTGCTCTCACGGATGGTAGTCAAAATAGTGCTTTAACATCCTGCCATTCACAGGACCTTCATCCAAATCAGCTTCATCAAGACTTTTAAGGAAATAAGTATTGTTTCCTTGTGTTGCTTGAACAGCAAATGGTCCTCTCCAAAGGGAATCAAATTTTCCATGTTTTCCCTTATCTTCCCTTCTTGAATCCCATTTGAGGACTTTGTCACCAACGTTAAAATCTTCTGCCTTAGTTCTTCTGTCAAAGGCCTTTTTTAGCTTTTCTTGTAGGATTTGAACTCTGTTGTAAACTTGGTCTCTAGTTTGCTGCAAACATATTATTTGATTGATCCTTCTTTGCATATCATTTGGCTCAGCTTGACTTTCTTGAAGCAATTTCATAACCGGGACCCCTAGTGATGAAGGGAATTTGGCTTCTAATCCATAGACTAACTCATATGGGCTGATCCCAATTGATCTTTTGGTTGTTAGTCTATCTGCCCACAAGGCATTGACCAGCTTCTTATGCCAATTCTTCTTATTTTCCTCTAACACTTTCTTTATGATGTTCACAAGGCTTTTATTTGATGATTCAGCAAGGCCATTTCCTTGGGGATAGTATGCAGTAGAATGGCCCAAGGTAATGTGAAATTTGTGGCAGAAATTCACCATCTTCTTTGATCTGAAGGCAGCAGCATTGTCTGTTATTATCTTATCAGGACAACCAAATCTGGACAGGATATTGGTCTCAAGGAACTGAATGATAGTGGAATCATTTGCTTGTCTACATGGAACAGCTTCAATCCATTTAGTAAAGTAGTCTGTAGCTGTTAGAATCCATCTATGTTGGCCTGAAGATGAGGGATGAATTTCCCCAATGAAATCCAAGCCCCATTGTTGGAAAGGCCTCTCTGTTGCAATAGGCCTCAAAGGAAGTGGTAGTAACTTTCTCTTTCCCTCAAACACTTGGCATTTATGACATGAAGTGGTAAGTTTTTTGACATCAGCAAAAACAGTGGGCCAATAGTAACCAGCCCTCAGTATTTTATCCACAGTGGACTTCCAATACAAGTGTCCACCACAATCACCTGCATGAAATTCTTCCATGATTTTGCTAGTCTCATTCTTAATTAAGCAGTTTAACAGTATACCCTCATGGTTTTTCCAAAGCAGATTGCCATCCATAACACAAAATCTTGAAGCTTTCATTTTTAGGAACCTACATTTAGTTCTGGACAATCCTGGGGGAGCACACAGGTTTTGTAACACGTAACAGATCTCAGAATACCAAGGGGATTGTTCAAAGGCTACATTGATCTTTGGAGTCGCCAGCTCCGATTCATTGTCCAGCTGGTTTATGTCTAAGGCTTGGAAGTTTGCTTCTGTCATTAGTTTGGCCAGACCTTGCCCTTTTATTAGTTTTGTTGGTTTTATCTCAATATCAAATTCCAGGATGTTGGCAATCCATTTTCCTCTTCTACCCTCTAAGTTTTCTTGAGTGAGAATGTCTTTAACAATGGGACTTGGCACATAAGCTATAACATGGGAATAAAGGATGTAAATCCTAAAGTCTTTGATGGCCTTGACCAAAGCATAAGCTTGTTTCTCCACGATTTGATATTTCAGAGGTGCATCTCTAAGGGCTCTACTAAAGAAAGCAATGGGTTTTTCATTTCCTTGGTCATCTTTCTGTAATAGAACAGCAGCAATAGTATGCTGAGAGGCAAAGGAGAAAATGATAAATTCTCTATCAAATTGAGGATTTGTTAAGACTGGGGTTTGGGTAAGGGCCAATTTTATACCTTCAAAGGCTTGATTTGCTTCAACTGTCCATTTCACTTTTGAATCCTTCTTTAGCATGTTGTTCAATAATCTGATCAGTTCTGCTAAATTTGGGATAAATCTCCTTAGGAAATTGATATTCCCTAAAAAGGCTTGCAATTCTTTGATGTTTCTTGGGTGAGGCATTTGCAAGATAGCTCGTATCCTGTCTGGGTGAATTCTGATGCCATCCTTTGAAATGATATGTCCTAACAGCTTTCCTTCTTCCAAACCAAATAGAGACTTCTTTGGGTTCAAGGAAATTCCATATTTCCTACATGTTAGGAAGATCTGTCTCAAATGTTTCAAATGTTGTTGGTCTGATTTTGAGAAAGGGGTGAGGTCATCCAAATAAATGACAAGGAAGTCATGAATCTCTTTAGCAAAAGCAATGTCCATTGCTCTCTGAAATGTTGCCCCTGCATTTTTCAATCCAAAAGGCATTTTTACGTATTTGAAAGTTCCCCAAGGGGTTGTAAATGTAGTTTTGTCTTGGTCATCAGGGTGTACTAGGATCTGATTAAAGCCTGAGAATCCATCTAGTAATGAAATCCTTGATGCTCCTACAACTCTTTGGAGAATGTGATCCATCTTAGGTAAAGGATAGTTGTCCTTGAGGGACACTTGGTTTAGATTTCTAAGATCAACACAAAGTCTTATTTCACCAGTTTTCTTCCTTGTGGGCACCAAATTTGAGATCCAATCAAAAAACCTGATTGGTGCTATGATACCGGCTTTAAACATTTTTTGCACCTCTTTCTCAATTGCAGGGAGAAGCACAGGGTTTATTCTTCTCAATTTTTGCTTAAATGGCTTTTGATTTGGCTTGAGAGGGATTGTGTGTTGGATAACAGAGGTGTCATAGGATTTCAAATCCTCATAACTCCATGCAAAGACATCTTGGAACTCTTTGAAGAGGTCAATGTATTTGGGCTTCTGATCAGGAGGTAGGGATGCAGACAATTTTATTATCTTGGGTTTCTTAATGGTTCCAATGTTGCATTCTTCAATGGCAAAGTTAATGGGCTGCATTTTTGGTTTTCTAGGGACATCATTTGAATCAAAAATATCCTCTAGTGGAGTTAGGCCTGTTGGAAGAAAATTGTCCTTCAATTGTATCACTTCAGCCTCAGCATCAGCCACTTCTTCAAAACTGATTTGTTGAATTTCTTGTATGTTGTCTTTGTTGAAAATTGTTGGATGTAGGATTTGGTTAGCTGTTTTAAGTGATATTGGCTTATGGTTCTGTTGATCAGGTATTTGTGATTGACTTGCTCTTTCAGTGTCAATGTTTAGTCCTGAAAATTCTTGTTGTAAAGTCAAGAAATTGTTTATTTGTGTATCATCATCAAACACTTGCCAGTCCTTGACATTGTTTGGGACAGAAGGTCTGTGTTTTACCTCAGTTGTAAAGCAATGGTGGGGCTTAAAAGGTAGCTTGCAGGTACTTGCAAATGTAGCCAAACTATGGGCATGCAGGTTATGGGTTCTAGGAATTTTGGTAATTTGAAATTCAGTGAAGGACTTTAGTAGTTCAGCAGCAGCAGACCTATAAGATCTCAACCTTTTGTCGTTAGTGACAAAATTTCCCTTTACTTGCTGGATAACTAAGTCTGAATCTCCCAGAATTGAAACTTTTATGGCTTGTAAGGATTTTACTAGCTTGAGGCCTAGTAAGAGAGCTTCATATTCTACCATATTGTTGGTGCACCTGAAGTTTAATCTATAAGCTCGGCCTTCTGCATGACTGTTTTGTTTATTATGTATCCAAACCCCTGCTCCTGCCCCTAATTTGTTGACTGATCCGTCAAATTCAAGGAACCATAGGATCTCTTGTTCTAGGGAAGATTTAATGACTTCTTTGTAAGCTGGGATTGTAAGTTGCAGATCTGGTTTTTCATTTGGTTTGCTCTTTAGGATAGTGTCATCACTTGATTGGATCAGCTTGATTTCTAGAGCAGCAGCCTTGTTTAATGATTGCTCAAGCAGTATATCTTGAACAGCAATTTCTTCATTTACATGCTGATCTTGTTTGAGTGTGTGGATTTCTTCATCACTTGTGGGATTTGTTTTGTCATTGAAGAGAATATAGGAGTCAATGTCAGAATGGACAGCATATATGGGAAATTTTTGAGGTTTTTCTTCACTGCTGACCATATATTTCATAAGTGACCCTCTATATAGTCTCTTGGGTTGACCAAAGACTGAGATGGTTGCATATGACATGTCTAGTTGCAGGGAACCTTGGAGTTTAGCCCCCCATGATCTTGATAACAGCATTCCATATTTGGGTGGGATATCAGCAACTACAACATCCATTAAGATTGTTTTGTTTGGATATTGGACAAGGGATACACATAGATCTTTTATCAAACCCAAACATTTAACTTGGCTGGAGTCAAATGAAAATAGATCCTTATATGGTCTTGTAATGTCTAGGTTGAGCCTCTCCATCACTGATTTAGGCATCAGGTTGTAAGAGGCACCTGAGTCAAACATTGCATTGTGTAAAACCTTGTCATGAATATGCAGACTGACATAAAAAGGTAAGAAACCTGTAACAGCTGTTTTTCCATCCACTTCTGGACCGAAAAGCAATTCTGGGGTGTCATCTAACACATTTACATTATCTTTAATACGAGTTAGCTGAAGGGATTTCTTGATTTGTTGTCTATAAATGTCATGTTTGGCTAGTTCTGAAAGAGGAGTAGCTACCTTCAATTTGCCAATCTCAGCTTCTAAGTCAAAGGTTTTTTCAGATTGGATCTTGGTGTTTTGGGTGGCAGCCTTTTCCTTGTTCACCAGGTTGTCTTCTTTATTTTTATCTTGATCTTGAGGCTTGTCCTCCTTACTCATTTCTTGAGAAGTGTTACTTGGATTGGGCTGCAAGGGTGGTGTATCCATAGGCTTCTGTTTTGAAGGCAATGGTTCAGTGATTTCTTGAACGGTTACTTCACTTGTAACTGTATCAGTTGTGTCATTTGGTTCTGTGACTATGGCTCTTTTAGGCTGCTGGCTATCCTTTGTTTTTTCAGGCTGTGTTACATTTATAGTTCTGCTTCTTAGCTTATATTGTTTATGAACTGCATAAATAGCCGTGTCATAGCCTTGTTTGAAGTCAAATGACTCACCTGACCTGGTTTGGAATTGCTGAATGTCATCATCCTTATGATCCTCTTGACTTAGAAAAACTTGATGTTCATCATTCAGGCCCATCAGGTTAATGTGGGTGTCATCTACTTGCTCATTTGAAGTGGATGCTTCAGTATAGTTTTCCTGGAACGGAGGTCTTATGTCTGGATCAGGACCGGTCTTGCCAACGTTTGGGTTTTGATTTCTCCTAAAGTTGGGATTTCTGATAGGGTTATTTTGTGGTGCTTCCCATGATGATTTTCTCTCAACTGACTCTACTCTATCCCCTAATCTCTTCATACCAGTGAGTATTGCATCCAATTTTTGATCAAAGGCTGAGGGTTCTTCTTTGAAGGCGGTTCTCTTTTCCAATCTTGCCCTGTTTCTTTTGGCAATTAGGTTAGCCTCTACTGTGACAGCAACCTTCTGGGCATCCTCAAGGGTTTCAGGGGCTCTTTCCTTCAACTGGTATGCCATATCAGGGTCAAAACCATCAGGAAATTTGTACAAGGCTAAATCAGGAGGAGGTCTTAAATTCTATGGTATTGCATTATATACATTGTTGAATCTTGCACAATACTCCAAGACAGTCTCTTGGGGACCTCTTTTGATTGTATCATATTCACCAAGTATGTGCAAGGGGTCTTTCTTCTTCTCCCATCTGTTAGTAAAGGCTTGATAAAGCTCATCAGGGGTTGTGATGGTATTTACAGCAAGTGATCTGAACCAAGTTCTGACATCACCTGTCAGGCTTTGGACAAAAATTCTCATTCTCACACTGTCATCATCTATTTCATAGTTCTCAAAATGATCTTGCATTCTTCTGGCATGCTGAATGGCTGTGAAAGGGCCAGTGGAGTCAAAATATGAGATCTTGGACTGATAGTCCTGAGGTAGAGCTGCAGCATTAGCAGGTAACTGCAAGGGAGCATACCTATTGGCCATATTCGCAGGGTTTATAGGGTTGACTGGGACAACTTGGATGGTAGGTATGACTGGTACAAAAGGGGTAGTGGGAACGGTAGAAACTAGAGTGTTGGTCAAGGGAATATGTGCAGTGGATGGAGGTGTGAAAGGAGGGCTTCTAGATGTGGATGATGAACTGGGGGAATCAAGGGTAGATCGAAATAGAACCTTGATTGGAGTTGGAAAAGGATTTGGATAAGCTGTCTCAGGAGTTAAATCAGCAAGAGTTTCATGTCCCTGTCCTTGCTGCTTCCTAATGATCTTAGGGATTGTGTTAGGATTTTCAAAAACAGTTGGTGGGTTGGGGTCAGGATTTAACCTAGTATGCCTTGTTTTCCTTTTAGGAGCCAGCTTCTGAATATGCTCTCCCCAGTGGAGTCGCCAATTATGTTAACACCCAGGTTGTTCCCTTTGACTCCCAAGGGAATACGGCCGGGGTAACCACTAACCAATCTTTGGATTTCAGTTTCTAGCCAAACTGTAATTAGAGAGGGCTCTCTCTTTATGATTTGTCTCTGTTTTGATGAAAATTCTAGGCTAGCTATGATGTTCAAGGTTTTGTTTTTTTTTTTTGGAATGTGTTGGGTGATGACTTGAGTCAAGATATGTATGTATTAACCAGAGTGTTCTAGTCCATTGGGCATGGAGTCAGTGGTCCTTTAGTTTTCTGATATGCTGTGTTGATACAGTAGTGATGCTGCAGAGCCAGATTAGTGTCTGAGAAATAACGTTATGAAATTGTGATTAGGTGTAATGTGTTTCAGGTAAGGAAAGGCAATTAAGAATCTTTCAATTAACTGATATGGGGAAACCGTGAGAATATTAATCTAGAAGCAGTGAAGAATTTCTAGATAACGTTCATATTTATAGAAATAACGAAAAACATGAGCAATTAAGAATTCATGTCCATGGTTAATTCTGAAGAAAACATTTACAGCAGTAAAGATTGAGCACAAGGTGTAACCAAACATATCCTGCACTATTCTTTTTCTCTACTGCTAGTTCAGTGAAACATGAGTATGACTTGATAAACATAAGAAGACAAAACAGAGTTTAAGAAAAACTTATTATTCCATCAGACAGCACAGGAATTCTGCATCAGCACGCATGGCATCAGTAAGACATCAGATATTCAGGAAATCACTGAGCTGTTCCAGCCCTTTGTATTAGATAATCCGAAAAGTTTACAGTACATTTGCTTCATAATCAAAATCACCAACCCCTTATGCGTTTCTAAGGGGGGTATATATACAAAATTTACATGAAAAATATCAAGGAAGTGAGTTAATGGCTCATTGATGTTATGCCAACTCCTGGAGCGTTGTAGCTGAGATAGTTAATGCTGTAATAACTTTTCAGTGCTTTAGTTGTCCAATATAGTCAGAAATTGTTGACTTGGTGGCTGTTAGAGTCGGCTGAGGATGCGCTGTCAAAAATATGCGTATTTTCTTATCCTTTGGGCTAGCTGTCGTGGTCCATATGCTGAGTCATCTTTCAGCTACCTTTAATACTGACTTTATTCTGTTGTTTGTCTTTAGTGAGCTGGAGCTGGCAGTGACCGAGCAATTGAGGCTACCGTGGCAAAATTTGAAGCATTGCCTGCCACCAATCTTCCTTAGGCATTTGATGTCTTCGAATCTTTATCAAAGTTTTGTCGGCCTCTGTATATCTGTAGAAGTTTGGAGGAGTTTCAAAAAGGTGATTTACCTCATTTTCAATAAAAAACAGGCCTTCAAGTTTATCATATAGGCTCTGTCCTGTTGGAGGCCCTGTTACCTCAGATGTACTGCCAGATGCAGTGATTTGACTTTCAATATAAGTTGCCATTCTGTTGGTAAATTGATCTCGGGAGATCAGTCTTCCTGTACCGCTTAGTAGGCTGGGCAGTCCCTTTGCTTGCAGCACTGCCATCTTGACTTTATACTCCTCCACATCAGCTTGTATCTCGTGGCACTTCCTCTCCACAGTTTGTACATAATTTCTGAGAGTTAGCACCTTTTTGGCTGTGAGGACAGCCTCTGTTCTGTTGACAATGCCGATGGCTGCCAGTTCCTCCTTTTCTTGCCTGTTCAAGAAATCTATCATTATGTTTGCTTGTTCAGGTTTGTCTCCCAGTAATGCTTTGGCCCTCTGAATTTCTGTTTGTGCTTGGCCAATTAAATCCATCTGCTCATGTATAGTCTTAATTGACCTCCATTGTTGAGTGATGGATTGGCCAATTTTGGCCCATAGAATTCTTTTTATCTCAGCCATGGCACTCTCCAGATTTAGCTCTTTCTCCAAGGCTTTTATCTTTTCTTTTAGAGCCTTTATTTCTCTGCCTTGCTCTGCTACAGTCATCTTTGATTTATCATACTTGGCATCTAATTCTGCCAACTTTTCCTTGGCCTGTTTTATTTCATTTGCCTGGAGCTCCATTTCTTTAATGGCCTTAGTCAATTCTTCTACACTTGTGCTGGAATCTGGAGCTGCTGTTGTTGCTGGTGCTTCTGTTGTAGGGGCCACTGCTGCCTCTGTAGTTGTTGCAGTGGTTGAAGTTGTTGGAGGAGCTTGAGATGTAGATTCTCCCTGTTTATCTTGTAAGGCTCCTTCAAGCTCTTTCTCCAAACCAAGGACCTTTTGGTTTAGCTGCATTATGAGGTCCAGTTGCTCATCAACCTGCTTTTCCTTTTGTAGCTCTACCATCTGAGGATGTTCTGTTGGCAGCAGCTTTAACCTCTTCTTTAATGCATTGAGGTCATCCTCCTTTTTCTTCATAAGGGCCCTTACACCCTTTGGATCCTTAGGGTCATTTCCTAGGTCAATAATAATGTCCTCCAGTGATTTTATTCTGTTATCTTTGGCTAGGGAGGACATTCTCTCAAAATCCAACTGAGTGTTGGTATTTTTTAGTGATTCCTTCAGCTCATGGGCCATGGTTTCCCTGTCTACCAAGGTTGCATAGACCATTTCCCCTGCCTGCTTATGGAGTTCAATTTGGTCCATGGGATGGATGTCCTTGGCTAGGACCTCCACCCTTGTCTTTATATAATCTGCCCCTGATTTTGGATCGGGCACTGTAGGTTTGAAATGGCTGAGGATGATTTTCTCCTCTTGAATGTCATATACAGACATTAGCCTTTCTTTCTGGGCTGGTGTGGCATTTAAAAATTGTTTGTAGACTTCCACCCTCAGCAAGTCATTCTGTGCCTTAATTTGCTTGAAAGAAGCCTTAGTGCTTTTGGGCTTCTTGCTCTGCTGAGAGGAGGAGGACACCTCCAAACCAAGTTGTAATCCTTGCTCCTGCTGAAAGGAGCTCGTACCTGTATGCTGGCTGCCCTCCCTGTCTTTCCTTGCACTGTCAAGGATTTCTTCAGTGATGTCTTCTACCTCTGGGGAGTCAGCCCTTTGCCTTTTGGCCTGAGGTTGATGGGAGGATCCACTAGCAGGAGTGGACTCTTCTCTGTCTCTTTTTGTACCCCTCTCCTCCTGTGCTGGGGTCTGCAAAATTGGAGCTGTTGGTGGCTCAGTTTGTGGAGGGGGAGTCTGCTCTTGCTGCTGTTCTGGTTGCTCCTCTCTCTGCTGCTCACTTTGCTGTACATTTTGCTGCTCACTTGAAGGGGCCGGCTTCTCTTTCACTGTTTCTTCTTCAGCACCCATTATTCCTTTTCCTTTGTCTGAACCTGGTGTTGTTGTAGAAGGTGCTTGTGTGGCTGGTGCAGTCCTTGAGGCCGAGGTCCCTTCTCCTGCTGAATGCGGTCTTTTGAAGGGTACCTGCTGCACAGAATCTAGGTCAAGAGTCTTTTCCAGTTCCCTGACATTCTTTAACATTGTCTCTTCTTCAGTTAATTTTTCGACTAAAGTATCCTGCTGTCATTCTTGCTGGTTGGCATATTTTTCAATATGTGGGTATTTACAATGCCTATAACCTAGAAGCCTGTACTTGATTCTTCTAGCAGTAATGAAGCCTTCAGGGTCATAAGGGACCCACCGAAAACTATATGATAGCTTGTATTTGTCTTTGAGGATTAGGTCAGCATCTTCCCATCCTTCTTTTTTATTCATGATGAAGGGGCCCACCTAGTGTTTGAACTTGAGATGGGCTTTCTTTTTGGAGCTGTGGAAGTGAGTGAGGTCAGACTGAATCAACTGCCTATAATATTCCAAGGCAAATATCCTCATAGGCACATATTTTGGGAGCCTGTATGGACAAAGCTCGCAGCCATAGACTCTGATGACTGTATGATCCTCATATAGGTACCAATCACCTATTTTGTACTTCTTGGAAAGCTGCAGAGCTTTCTGTATTTCAGTTGATATTCTGGGAGGAGGGGACCTCATCAATAAGCAAGAGACAGGGTATACAAATTGGTCAATAAATTCACAATAGGAATAGGGTGAATTTTGGACTTTGTGATAGACAGATGTCCAGAAGATAACAGATCTTCTTTCCCCTTTATAGTCTATCTTTTTGATGTAGCATGGAAAAGCCTCAGACTGATAGTACATGAAAAGATGGTATATATAAGATGAGTACTTGAAGACACCCTGTCTATCTACTTTGCACAGCTGATCATGAATCTTGTTAGCTATGAACTTGGCAAAGTTATATTTGCGGGCAGGGGGTTGGCCTGGGCTGTAAGCAGCTAGCAATACCAGCATTGTTTCATCCACATGCTCACTGGTTCTGTATCCCAACACATAAGCAATCATGTCTAGCAACATTCTGCCTACCTCAGTAAAATAGACATCCAGGTAGGGAGGAGGCCCTGCAGGCTGACATTCAGGTTTCACAAATGTCCTGGTGACCTTCTGAATATCCTCACTGGTCATCTTGGCACCAGTGTCCAGCAAATAATTCATGGAAAAGGGGAACAGCAGCTCAGTTTGATCAAAGTGGAGCATCTTATTGATAGTTTCAGGGTTGATGTGAAAGAGGATGCTCCCAGATGGAGACTTAATGGCTCTTTGCTGCACATCATAGTTTTCAGCACATAGGCGAATGATCTCAGGAAAAACATTTACAGAGGGGAGACAGTAGTATGGCAAGTTTGACTCCCATATCCCATATGTGTCCTTGCCATTCAGATAGTCATCTCTCAATTGCCTGTAGGTCTGCAAGAAGTCCCTGTTACCCACAAAGTCTTCAATGAGGTAGTCCCTGTCAGCAAGAGGCAAGGACTCCAGGTCTTTGTTTGGTGGATTTAATGGAGCAACACTGAGGGCTGAGGGTGCAGGAGCAGCCATTATGCATTTTGAATTTAACTGAGGTGATTACAATGGTTTGCAAGGTTCCTCAAAGATTTGAGTGACAGGCTTAACAGACAATGTTTGAAATCTTCTTCACGGTGGAAAAGGCTGGCTTGGCAGGCTTGTTTCTGCAGTTTTTGGTAAATTCACAGGGATTTTGAATTGCTAGGGGTAAATTGCAGAGGGTATGTGAGATTTACTTTGGTAAAGAGCTGCAGCTGGTCTACACCCGGCAAAAGGGAACAATGCCGGGCACCTCGAGGACAAATTTACAATTTTGGTCTGCGAATTGACTGTTTTAATGTTAAATTATGGTGCTGGGGCAATGCAGGTTACCTTAGCTCACTTTTAGGTAGCAGACAGAGTTTAATTTGGAATTTGACAAGTGCTTTAATGGTGAATTTGCAGAGAAATGGTATGCATGGGTGAAATGGGAGAATTATGGTGAATACCTGGATAAAATCGCTTGAAAAGCCTGCGGGCCGAACTGTGAAGGCTCAATGTAGCTAAGTTGATAAGCTCGGGCGGTCGCAAATTCAAATTTGGAGGTTCGGGAACAATCTGGCGCCGAAACAACGACAAGAGCTCTGTGTATTTCGCTCGAAAATGACACAAAACGGTTATTTCGGGCGTTTATAACGACAATTTTGGAAAAAACGGGTTATTGGCGCTTTTCCGCCGATGACGTCAGCATGACGTCATGGCGGGCCCGGGTACGGAGGGTGACATCGGCGCTGAGGTGGAGGCCAGCGTGGCCGGACATGGTGGCGGGCGGATAAGGTGGCAGGGCTACTTGGAGGGCCACGCAGCGCGGGGCGGGAGATGGTCTGACGTCATGGTGACGTGTAGGTGACGTAGGAGGGAAGGTGGTAACGGGGAGGGTGGTAAGCGGTTTCCCCACACCACCTTTAGGCAAAGGCGGTATCGGGGAGGGGGGCTCTGAACAACCCCGCCGCCTGCCACGCGTCCCATGTACGGGGCGGAAAACCACCGTTCCCCGGACGCTAAAGGACGGCAGATCCAAATCTGGAAATACCCGCCCACCGTTGGATCGGGGGTGGCAGACGATGGACGGCTGGCGAGCCTCCCGACGGATCATGCATGTTGGGGGGGGTCCCGCCGGCATATTAAAATATTTGAATTAATATTTTGGGCGAAGAACTTTACGTTTAAGGGTTTTTTGTGGGTTTTTCGGGGCAAGGGTTAATCCGAGGGGGGAAGAAGGGTTAAAAAGTGGGTTTTAAGCAAAGGGAAGGGGTTTTTGTGGAATTCTTGAGCAGAGGTGAGGTGAGGGCTTAGGGGGAGGTTATTACTCCTAACCAGAGGTTAGAGTAATCCCATGACAGGGTTGACCATAGTCCCTGGTGGACTAATGTCTCCCTTAGACAAACTTATTTAGCTATAGTGCTAAAAGGGGGAATATTATACATGTTTAGGGGTTTATACACCATGGTGTTATAATAATAGGGAAAGGGCAACATAGGGGATTTAGATAATAAGAAGTTAGGAGTTAATATGAATGGAAGGAGTGAATGAGGGATGAAATCACTAAGTTTATATGAAAACAACTTAGCTTAGGGAGTAGATCAAAATGAAAAGAATTTTTACACAGGAAATGTGGCTTTTAAAGGGATAAGAACCAACATAAAACCTTGAACTGTTTCATGAACACAACTGATGAAGGGATGTTAGTAATGAATGTGAAAGGGGAGGAAAGGGAGTTAGACATGCTCCTTTACTTTGCTGCAACATGATGGAGAAGAGGAGCTTCTCTATGCCCTGATGTTTGCTTGGTGTTAGACCAGCAAGATTCATCTGAAAGAAATGATATTTCTGCAACCCCACCTACCTACCCATCTACTTGCCTAGCATTTTTTGTTTCTTCTTGGAGGGTGCACTTGGACTTGCAGACCCTTATTTGCCTTTTCTTTTCTCTTGGCTTTTCTTTTGATTTTCTATCTAGGCTAACCTTATTTCTTCCAAGGCCCCAGATTAAGCAGTTGGGAACCTTAATTCTCTACCTAACTATTGGTCTGCCAAGATTAAACAGTTTGGACAGACTTCTTTCTCTATTCTACAACAGAAAATTCAAACATGGCATGATCCAGATTAGGCTGTTGGACCATCCATCAAAATTGACTCAACATCAAGCTATGTACACACCTTTCTCTTGGAAATATGGGATCTTTGCATCACCAAAGCAGAGCATATTTGGACCTTTCTTTGCCAATCATGAAATATGAAACCTATTGGTATAGGTAGCTAACAGGGTAAATACCTGTTTTATGGATGCCTAGTGCACAATGTGGGTGGCAGACCGAGCTGAGGGACCGAGCAGTGGATTTGATTTCCCCGGGTGCTGGAATGTGCAGAAAAAATTGTGTTTTGGACGTTGAAAACCATGCAAACATCGCGCAGAAGAAACAAAGTGAAATGGACAAAAAATGGCGTTTAACGGCTTTTTGACAAAAATTTTGATTTTGGCGGGTTTTTGGCGCGATTTGGTCAGGTGACTTCAGCATGACGTCATTTTTGTCGAGTAGCGGGGTATGGAAGGTGACTTGGTGCTGACGTGGCAGGCATGGCAGATGAAACAGTGAAGAGGTGGCAGCTGACATGGGCGCTGACGTGGGCGCTGACGTCAGCGACTGGAAGGGAGAGTGGTTTATGGTTTTATCGCACCGCTTTATGTACCATGGTGGTTTTTGGCAGAACGGACACGATACAATATGGGGGCGACACGTGGATTATGTACGGTGGGAAAACCACCATTTTCCTGGAGCCTATCGTTCGGTCATCGAGGCGCTTCCGATATCGACGTGGATCGTCCGATGGGAAAGCCCGAATCGGACGGTTGACAGAGGGGTGAGTTGGCAGAGACTTATGACACGGGGCCCACTGTAATATTAACGTTTTATATGTTTTGCGAGGTATAAAAATTTGGTTATCTGTGTTATTATATGGTTTATGTTGGCGGCCTTAGTTATTTGTTTAACCAAATGTTAAACAAATCCCGATGGAGCGTGTGGAGGGTTGTTATTGGCCCCTGGTGGACCAATAGCTCCCGACAAAAATTACAATATGGCCATAACTTTAGCCTCGGGGGGGGGGGGATATTTATAATATTTTTGGGATTTTTTATGTATTTTTACATAGTATGGGAGGGGAAAACTTTATATAGGAGTTATATAAATAGAGTTAGGATGTTAATATGAGAGGTAGGTTTACACAAAGCACTAAGTTTGAAAATTGACTTAGCTTTTAAGGAAACAATAAAGGAATCCAAGTCATGAATTTGTAGAGACTTAGCATAAAGGAAGAACAAGATTTTTACAGAAGAAATGTGGCTTGTTTTGGCTAAGTAAACACAGAGTTCCACTTAGTATTTTTCATGAAATGAAGTGAACCAAGACCACTGAGCAGATCTCAATGTCCTTGTGGCGAGGTTAGTAAATGATTTTTTGGGGAAATGAGAAGGGAAAGTAGTCATGCTCCACCTGTTTTGCAGCCACTTTTCCATGGTACCTGTGATATCCATGATATAAATCATATTCAAAAAGACAAAACTGATCACAAACTTGCTTCTGCAACCTCAAAACTGCCTACCCAGCCTAACACACCTAACATTTTTTCTTCTTTTCCCTTGGGTGCATTTGAACTAGCAATCCCTTTCTCTCTTGTTTTCTTTTGACTGCTCTCCTATCTAAGTCTGCCCTTATCTCTTCCAGTGGCTTAGATTCAGCTGTTGAGTACCCTTGCTTCTCTAACTAACTACTGATCTGTCAAGCTTAAACTGCTTGGACAGAATTCACTCCCTATTTCTAAAATAAGTAAATTCAAACATGGGGAGGCCAAAATTGAGTTGTTGGGCCATCTATGAAGTGTGACAGAAGTCACTGATTCCATATTCTGAACTTGTTTTGCAAAAAATAGGATAGTAGTGGCATTTTGATGAGCCACTTTCCTGGTCTTTTCTTTGGGGTTCATTCTCTTTCTTTCTTGACCAATTCATTCTTTTTGCCCTTTGATTTTTATTTTAGGGCATACCCTCTTTACTTTTTTTAAAATTTTTGGTTTTTTGAAAATATGGAATCTTTGCAGTATGGAAAGGATGATCATATTTGGCATTTCCACAGTTAATCATGAAATATGACACCTATTGGTATAGGAACCTAACAGGTAGATCTCCTAAATCCGACACAAGTTACATAAAAGAAGGGTGGAAACCCTTTTTGACACTTTTACATCTTCACGCTCCATGACCACAAAATGCGGAGACTTTACACTTCTTACACAAAAACTTGGGCTTTAAGCCACAAAATTGACTCTAGGGGACCCGTTCCCAACACTGACGCCTTTTTTATTTCGCTTTGTGTGATTTTTGTTTACTTAATTTCAGTGATCTCTTGCTGTCGTTTTGTTGCATGTTAGCTTGTAGAAGTATCGTTTCAGTTTTCTTTCGCATCTCACTGTTGTCGCATGCATGACATTGTTTTGCACGGATGGTCGTCGTTGCGGTGACTCACTTCACACACATGCATGCTTTCCATTTTTCTAAATGTTGTGCTCATTGTTTTCATGAAAGATCATTCACTCTTGTTTGCACTCATCTCATCATACATTCACACTTCTCATGTTTTCAGTCACCCGTAGGCCGAACTCGGCTACCTCGGCTCGGACGGTGGCTTGCCCGGCTAGCACTGTGCATTTCCGAAAGTGAAGGCTCTAACTTCCCTCCAAAAATTGCACAAGTCTAGCCATGCACTGACCTCCAGGCTTGCATTGCACAATTATTTGAGGCAATGTCTTGTTGGCACCAGAAACTGCGTAATGCAGTTTGCTGGTTTCATATCACTACTGACTGAAATTACAAATTGCGCAATTTCAATCCTCAGCAGCCCAGGTTAGACTATGCATTCTGTAGTTCCAGTAGTCAGATCAACTTCCTGACAGCCTGGACTATGCCTTGTGCATTTTTGGCAGTCAGTCTCCCGACCTCCTGGTGGAAATTGCACAACCTTTATGATCAATCACACAGGTATGTTGCATGTCAGTTTTCAAGTTCGTTTTGGTTTTTGACTGACAGATTTCTTTCCATGAGTGTTTCCATGTCCCCAAGTATCGTAGGTGTTCATCTGTCTCTCAGCAGCGTAGGTACAATGGTTTCCAGGAGAGCAAAGTTGAAGACACTATTCGGAGCACACTTGGGGATGTTGTCAATCAAGTGTCTATGGACTTGCCTACCCACGAAGAGATCAAGTTGTTCATAGAAAAGGACATCAAGATATGATGGCAGTAGAATCACATCAAGCAACACCATCAACAGCAACTAAAGGGGGCATACCATATGCAACCAACGCAAGAGGAAGGTTGTTGACAAAATAGAGGCGGAACAAAGTTGCAAGCTCAAGCAAATCCGCTTTTGATGAAAGAAACTTTGGAGACTCAAGCTATGAGGTGATGACGTGACGTAAATATCGCACGAAGGCAGAGAATGGAACAGAGAAGGAGTTGCATGTTCTAAAGCAGCAACTCAAGGAAGAACAAGAGCTGCATAGACGAGAGAATGAGTTGCAGCAGGAACAGGTACAGCAGGGGGCGTAACATGCACTCACGAATGAAACTGCACCCATACAAGTTATAGATGCATCCCAGCAGTTGGCACGGAGCAGACAAGGTGAGAAATGTTTTTGATTGCATGCAAGGGAATTCAGCAGCATGCATGTCATCATGCGCACACATGTGATCCCACCCATTCAGCACGCTCACCAAGGTGAAGACGAGAAGCAAGTACAACTGGAGTTTAACATGTACTTCGACAAGTTGATGCACACAACCACCAACACATGCTTGGAGAGAAACATAGACACTATGCATCAATGTGTTGTCAGTCCTTTCACACCAGGATGACTATGCGCATACTATCAGACGAGTTGGACAAAGGAGCCATATCAGTGCACCTGAATGCAACAAAGGCAAGAGTTTGCTTCAACAATACGTCACCATTGATCTCATAGACACCATCACGAACAACCAAGCTTGGCATCAGCTCACCACCATCGACCACCACACGCATGTCTGTTGGGATGGGGTCCCCTGGAGTCAGTTTTGGGGCAAAAGCCCAAGTTTTAATGTAAAAATATGAAAAGTCTCTGTAAATTGTAGTCACGGAGTGCTTAGCTAGTTAAGAGTCAAAAATGGTTTTTACCCTCCTTTATCTAAAGTTGGGTTGGATTTTGAGATCTACCTATGGTCCGTAGACCATGGGATTGTGTAAATAGTGTGTCATAGAGAGTCTAGAAAAGGGAAGAATAAGTTTATGGGTACGAGAGAAGGAGTCTAGCACAGAGAAGTAGTCTAAAATGGGAAAAGGCTTTATAGCTGAGTGCGTAGAGGCCTAGAGTAGTGTTCACAGCTGAGTGCACGGACACCTGCAGCTGAGTGTGTAGGGAAGTATTGAGTCTATAACCCTATATTAAAGATCAATAAAGAAGATTATTGCAAAAATTCCTAAGTTTTATCTCTTTACTTCTATTATGTATGATTGTGATACATGTTGTGATGGAATGATGTCTTTATAAAATAATGATGTATTGATGCATGAATTTACTTGATCTGTCTTATTATTTGAACAAAATTAATGTTAAGTGATAATGTGAAGATCACAACAATGTCTGTTAAAGTTATCGAACACTTAGGTGGATTTGAGTA
The DNA here is from genome assembly GCA_031772625.1 of Pinus tabuliformis. Taxonomy (NCBI): domain Eukaryota; kingdom Viridiplantae; phylum Streptophyta; class Pinopsida; order Pinales; family Pinaceae; genus Pinus; species Pinus tabuliformis. The sequence goes on along the minus strand of CM062815.1, from coordinate 1,083,896,432 downwards.
AATGCTGGTCTAAAAGTAATCTATGGTGTGTGTAACTAGCTAATTCCCCTGTTCAGGGTCTGAAAATCCAGTCATAGACCTTCACGGAAGTCTAGAGGCTGGTTCAAGGAAGTTACTACCGTAAACCACAAGCACTTAAAGATCTGCGCGAAGGCAAATCTAGGTCGCAGAAGGACATCACACTGATCTCTGGGTGATGAAACTTGGTTCCAGCATCCCCCCATACTGTTTCGGGTGAGACTTCAGTCCATGCACCGCGGATTGATAGCGAAAGGGTCAGTAGTGTAGGTATTTGTTTGGTGCAACTAACTCTGAACCTGGGTCAGAACCCCCTAAGCCAACAAATGGTTCTGTTGTCGGGACCAGGATCTGCACAAAGAGATGTGTGATATCACATCATTGGAATCCGACCAAGAAGGAAATTGAGAATTGGTTAGATAGAAAGATCCAAGAATTTGGGGCGTAGGAAAACAGGAATCCATGCTTGAAAAAAGAACAATGGTTGGATAGATATTTGTACACAAAATTTTCTTCTACACCTTCCCAATTGAACTATACGAGCAAATAGCTAAATTGGTAGACGGCCAAGGGAGTTGGAAGCTTGATGGTCCAATAGTGTGGACTCCATAATTAGTGTGAAGGCTACAAGCTTCTAAAGATAATATGGTGCACATTGTTGACCATTGGCTTGATCGGGTCATAGGAGGATTTTTTACGGAGTTCACGGTCGACACCTCAGTCAGTTACAGTGAAGCAGAGCGACATTTCTTCAAAGGACCGTGAGGTAAGTATCTAAGATATTTGAATACTTGGATTAAGACACTTTTGTGTGAAAAACGGGTTATGTCACTACCTTGATGTTTGGATCTACGCAAAGTGGGAAGATATTCAGAGATAGGGGAAGAAAAAGCCATGAATATAGCCCGTTGATTGAACCTCCTGTGAGTGACGAAAAGGGAGCAGCATAGGCTTCACCGTAGAGCAATGTCCAGTTGATAAGGTAGGGTTTTTTGTGAATACCTCATCCTTCTACACCATTTCCACCTTCACCTCCACAACATACACCTTTGCCCACACCGCCACCACCGCCGCCGCTGTTCAACATGTTGAATAATGAAGTTTCTAGTTTTCAATGGCTTAGGAAGTGAGGATCCGGATCATTTTTGGTTTGTTGCGAAGGTTGTGTGGATAGCACAACAAATTACGAATGATAATATAAAAAAGGTGTAATTGGTTACCACTTTGCAGGATCCTGCGTTGACATGGTACGTTAAGTACTGCACCGATAATCCGTTGGCATCATTAGCAGATACTCAAACCGATTTAAACATAGAATTCAGTAAGCCTAAGTTTGCCTCGCAGTCCGTAATTGGATTTAAGGAAATCATGATGAGGCCCAGTGAAACGTTATGGGAGCTAGATCAAAGACTGAAGTGCGGGATTCGCGAAGCTAATATGAATCTCACAGATAGTCAGCACTGTGATTGGTTTATAGCTGCGCTCCTGCCCCACTTAAGGATTGCTTTATCACAACAAAAGATAGGAACTCGAGCGGAAGCCCGGAAATTGCAATGAGATTGCATGAAACTCCTATTCAGGATGCTTCGTTGGGGGTTCAACATATACATGAAGAACTGCAGAACCTTTTCTTGGAAGTACAGAGCTTGAAAAAATAAAAGGTAGTGCAACCAGAGGTGCACGAAGAAGTTTAGTGTCTCAAGTGTAAAAACCAGGGGCATGATAAAGATCACTGCCTACCTTCACAAATTACATCACAAGAGCGGGACCAATTCCCCTAAGGCAGGAAGATCCAGTAGGACCAAGTGTGCGGCCCGCGCTATGGTGCATTATCTGCCAGGTGGCGAGAAAACATGTAACAGATAATTGTCACTTACTACAAAAGTTTTTGCAGACACCACAACAATTGTTCTACGATTTCTGAAAATGGTGGGCCACGATGAGCGCCATTGTCGAAGCTATGAATTAATGATGGAGAGGATGCCTACGTATCAAATGCAAGCAGAAACGCAACCTCTAGATCAGGGCATTGGGGGAGCTCGCGGAGGATATCATGGACGCAGACAAGGCTGAGGAGGAGGAGGACCTGGTAGGGGTCATGGGCAGGTCATTTGCTACAATTGTGGAATGCCAGGACACTACGCGCGGGATTGTACAAATCAGACACGCCCGTCATGTCAATATTGCACTTAGTTTGACCACACAATCAAAGAGTGTCATGTGTTAATGGCCAAGATGCAGGAGAAGAAGGCAAAACCTCAGCATCCTACCCAGAACTTACAGATGATGAGGGTCGAGCCCCGCGAGGAGGACCCGAATGTGAATATCATGTTGCGAAGCGGGATCGCAATTGGTGACGATAAGGGAAAACAGCCTGAAGAAGGTGGATGGGTCCGTAAGGCCTTGGAAAAGGAGACTAGTTTTGATCTGGAGTGCGCGAAAGAAACATTCATGAAAGTGAAGAAAATATTTGTTGAAGCCTCTACCTCAGGGAGTCAGGACAAACTTCCAGACACTAGCGCGTCTACAAAGGTTGACCCCTCTGCTACTTCTTGGAGACTTGTATGAAACTACTGTGTGATAGCAAGGCCATGAAAGGACTATAGGCGTTGATAAAAAAGTGTTTCGGTAAGGATAATGCTCCTGATGGACCCCGCGTAGTCAGAAAGATTGGTAAGCATAAGGCAAGAAGAGGGTGCGAGATGAGGCTTACCACACAAATAAGAGACTATGAGATGGACCAAGTTGTTTTGGATTTGGGGTCTGATGCGAACGTATTTCCTAAACAAACTTGGGAGAGAATGGGGAGACTTGTGTTGTAGTGGTCTCTGATTCAATTGAGGATGGTGAACCAGCAAAAGATTATCCCCATGGGAAGATTGTAGGGCGTTACCTAGATATAGAAGGTGTGTGCGCGCTGGCTAATTTTGAAGTGATAGAAATTGTTAATGATAGAAATCCATACCTCACGCTCCTTGGAATAGACTTGGCTATTGATATGAATGGGGTAATCAACTTGAAGAAGCGTACAATGTCATTTTAAAGAAAATAGCTCAGTGTTGTAGTACCATTGGACCCTGCAGAAGGACCGCGCTATACTGAACCAGTCTGCGATTATGAAGAAAGCGATGATGATTTGGATCAGATCTATAAAATAATAGCTCGAGACCAAGAATGGGTGAATCCAATGGTTGATGGGCAGATTTCATAGGAAAGCGAAAGTTCCTGTACCTCAGATTCAGACAAAGAATTGGAACATTTGCAAAACAGGTTGCACGAAGTATCCACACTGTGCTGCAACACGATGACCAAATCGTTGCGCTGCGTGTCATCGGAGGTAAGAAATTGACCTTATTATGATGGTTTAACTGATGTATATATTTTTTTGGATGCTTTTGTAAGAGAAGTCCCAGAGGATCACTGCTTCTAGGCGCTGGATTTGGCACTGCGCGCTATGCCCGCTTGGTAGTGGGGTACGCACAAAGACAACTTTGATCACTGGTGTGATTACAGGAGGATGATGAGGATGCGATTTGGTCATCCTAAAGTATGGTTAACTGAGAAGTATGATGGGATGAATGATCCGCGCGATCATTTGGTGAAATGGACTAAGGTGTATGAATGGAGCCGCAGCTAGAATGGGTGCATTTATTCTTTCACACTCTGGAAATAATCCCTATGAACTGGTATTTGGAAACGGAGCTCTGTCGCGGCACCGTAGAGTGGGACATAGTAAGAGAAGGATTCTTGATGACCTTCATATTTGAAGATGGGTTCGAAAGCATTGATGAAGTGCTACAAGAGGTTAAGGCAGTGATCTTCCGAATTCCGTAGGATCCTTTGGAATTGGTTCAATCGGATTGGAGCACCCAGTTGCGCCATGTGCTGGAATATTATAATATGATTGTTAAAGCAGAGGATGAGGATCCAAGGAATATAAATATCGCAAAAGTGGAATCCCTCTACAAGGTTGAAGATCTGCAGATAGAGAACCTGGATATCACCACGCCACTGAAGACTAGGCAGGTAAACATTGGTACTAAAGTGGAGCCTAAATACGCAAAGATCGAAGATTATTAGGATGATGTCGTAGTGGGTAAAGTTGTTGAGTTACTCCATGAGTACTAGGATCTTTTTCCTACAAAATTTTCAAACTTGAAAGGCATCATACGTGATTTGGGAGTGATGAAAATAACTTTGAAACCGGACACGAAGCCCGTTAAGCAGAGGCCATATCGCCTTAATCCCAAATACAAGGAAAATGTCTTCTTGGAATTGGACAAGATGATTAAGTCAGGTATTATTAACCCAATGGAGGAATCTGATTGGGCGAGCCCAATGGTAGTTCAGGAAAAGAAACAGAAGGGAAAGATAAGGATTTGCATAGATCTAAGAAAGTTTAACGATGCCTGCATTCATGATCCTTTCCCGACACCATTTATTGATGAGGTACTGGACAATGTTGGAGGGCAAGAGGCCTACTCATTTACTGATGGGTCCTTTGGATACCATTAGATCAATATTTCGCCATAAGACATGAGTAAAACAACCTTCGCGACAAAATCGGGGTGTTTTTAGTATAGGATGATGCCATTCGGTCTCAAGAATGCGCCAGCGATATTCTCTCGCGTAGTCATCACGACATTCAAAGAATTTATTCACAATTCTTGGAGGTATATTTTGGTGACTGGACAGTGTTTGGGCTATTAAGGCGCCATGTAGCCAGTCTGTGCTTAATGTTGGATACGTGTCGAAGGTATCAGATCGCATTGAATCTAAAGAAGTGCTTGTTTTGTGTCCCCTTTGGGATTTTGCTGGGTCATGTGGTATGCAAGAAATGACTCGTGGTGGACCCTACCAAGATCGTAGTAATAACATTTGGAAGCCCCAAGGAGTGTTAAACAATTGCGCACAATGCTAGGCCATATTGGGTATTATCGAAAGTTCATCAAGGCTTATGTTCAGATTACCGCGCCCATGAAGAAGTTTCTAAAGAAGGATGCTACATTCTGTTGGGATGAAGAATGTAAACACAGTCTGGATGTCTTGAAGGACAATAAGGTCACTGCATAGATATTGGTATTCCCAGATTGGAAGAAGGAATTCCATGTGCACGTTGATGCCTCATGTATTGCACTCTGAGAAGTGCTGACACGGGCTGGAAAAGGAGAGATGGATCACCCTATAGCATTTGCAAGCATAAAATTATCAAAGGCTGAGAAGAACTACTCAACGATAGAGCGTGAGGGATTGGCTATGGTATATGTGCTCCAAACATTTCGAAACTGTCTTTTGGGCGGACATTTCAAGATGTACATAGACCACTCCGGGGGGGAAGATATGCAGATGGTTATTTTTGTTTCAAGAATATGACTTTGAGGTAATTTTCAATCCAAGAAGGTTGAATGTAGGACCTGGCCATTTGTCACACATTGAAATGGGAGAGGAGCCTACTAGTTTGGAGGAAGGGCTACCTGACGCACATCTCTTTGCGGTGCGCATAGCGGACAACAACTTTGCAGATATTATCCATTTCTTAACCACAGGGACATCTCCAGAAGGCTACACGAGCCAACAGAAGAAATAATTGGTAGTACACGCGGTTGAATTCTCAGTAATTGTCAAACATTTGTATAAAATGGGATCGAACGAGATACTCCGAATGTATGTGCCCGATTTCGAAAGAAACAACACCCTTACGGAGGCTCATGGAGGAGCTGCAGGAGGTCATTATGCAGGAAAGGCAACAGCGCATAAGATTTTGCGCGCTGGGTTATGGTGACCTACGCTGCATAAATATTCCAAAGCATATTGTAGGGCGTTTGATGCATGTCAAAGAACAGGTAGGCAATCGCGAAGGGATGAGCTGCCTCTAAATCCTCAAGTGTCATTACAGCCACTTGAGAAATGGGCTATTGACTTTGTAGGACCGATTCAGCCTCCCTGTAAGAAAACAGGTGCATGTTACATCATCACCATGACAGATTATTTGACCAGATGGGTGGACGCACAACCTATAAAGGATTTTACAAGCGCTACAGCAGCTAAATTTTTATTTAAGTATGTGCTAACTAGGTTCGGGTGCGCGAAAGTGCTTACTTAGGTGAATCTAGGTAAAAGGAGTACCAAGTAACCGTGAACTGTAATGTACACCTCTGGAAAATAAATTTACCAAGGACTTGATGTACGTGCAGGAAATCTCCCTGAATGTTGTGTTTAGTGTATCACATTTACAGGGCAGCAGACTCAAATTCCTATGGATAAAGGATTACAACCTAGGGGGCTCTCCCTTTATATACGCAACAGTACGGGGAGCACAAGTCCATGTTAGCACTGTCTAATGTCGAAGCGAATGACAGTTGCTAATTTTTTAAGACGTTAGAACACGTCTCTAACCTAGACCACTAGATATGATCGTTAATGTTTCAAATTATCCTTAGGTTAGTAGATAGGTTTAAAGTTGATCTTGTAATTATCTCTCAATTTCAAGGCCTTAACGATGTTACCTGTTCCTAAAATGCAAACTATATGATGAAATGAAATCCTTCAATTCGATGAAATCTATTAATGTAGGGAAGAAGATCACTCAAAGCATGCATCAAACCAAATGCAAAAATTCAGCCATGACAATCTTCAAATGCTAAATGAAAAATATGAAATCTAATCTTTCATATGATAAACAAATGCAATGCCAAAACAAATCTTAAAGCAAAATTTCCTTAATATATAATGATGATTTTTTCTCTTTTTCAAAATGCAACTAATGTAATCTAGTGCAAAGTAAAAGAGAATGAAAGCAAGCCAAGAAATATGAAAATCTCATTCACATCAATGATTTGAATGCAACTCAAAATGCTTTGAAAACAATGAAAAGAATAACACTTTCACTTTCACTTCGAAACACGAAAAACCTCAAAGAAAACACTTCCTTTTGATTCCAATAAGACAATTAATTTGTAATCTATCGTTTGTCAAATGAAGCTTAAGTAAGTTTCACAACGTCCACTAATGAAAACAACTTAAGACACAAAAACCAAAAAGTGATGTGGAAAGTATGTTTGAACATAAAAAACCCTTTAACACAGGCAATTGATCTCTGATTTCTAATGGGAAGACCAACGAGTAGACGAAGGTTGACCTAGAAGACCTAGAACCCTAAAAGGATAATCAAACTTCAAGGACACTCAAGCCAAGTTAAAATACAATTGCAATTAGACAATGAAAGAGTCAATGAAGAACGCACTTGTAAATCAGAGGGAGAAGGCAAATAAAATTGAAAATAAGATAGAAAATCCTAAATTTCTTAATTTTCTGCAATCATCGTACCTGTCAGGAGTAAAGCAGTGATCATCGCTACTGTAACTAGAAAACCCATGATATCATCGCGACTGTCAGGGTCAAATCCACAATGTTTGAGGAAAACAAAAATAAATCCAAAATCTTCAAAAAAAACTCAAGTTAACAATCTTCAGGGATCTACCAGACAGTGACACTGACTACAAATAAGCAATGAAGTCTAAAAATCAATGGTTGATCAAACTCATTAAAAGACAAGGTGAATGAAGGGAAGGAAAGGGTCATAGGCTCCCCAGTGGAGTCGCCATTTATTTGACAAGGTTAATCCTCTCCTTGGAGAGAGGCGATCCCTCTATCCCAATGAGTAGGTCTAGCAACTGAAGTGACAATCAAATAGACATCTTCCTCGATCATAATTGAAAAGTAGAACAAGAGATATGACCTACCTTGCTCTAATGCTAATCTGATTTCCTTTGTTGAGATCCTTGAACCGCTTGTGTCACGGGCTTGTTCCTTCTCCTTTCAGTGCTTATGTACCTGCACAAGTGATCAAGAGACAACAAGGCATGCTAAAACTAATAGCAAATCCAGTAATAACCTAACTCGCTGATCAAGGAATGCCAAGCCAATACATACATGAACATATATATTTTGGGAAGATGAACCAGTAGTTGCATTATTATTTAAATAATAAATGGGAAGCTTAAAACCGTAGCCTTTATGTTTAAAGGCTCTCCTTGAGTGGTAATCCAATTCCAAGCCAAGAAACTCTCCAAACACTCCTTCTCCAATTCTAATGAATAACCTCTAAGCACAAGCTCAGCATAGGGGTATAAATGGACATAGATCAACCATTTGGGAATAGGAGAGGAGGAATTTATAGGCTGGGAAAGGGATTTAGGACTCCTCCAAAGATAGGATTAGGCCCACATCTCAAGGAGGTAGCTCATAGGGATGAGACCAGGAGGTCAAATTAAGAGGATTTGACCTCATCTATGTGAAACCACCTCCAGCTTGCCGCTCTGGAAGCTTATAAATCATGAAGCTTCTCATCCTCTTTAGGAAAACTTCCTTTTTGAGACCATCACGAGTATGAAAGGGAACAGAGCGATGCCATCATTGGCTTAACAAGGTGCAACAGGCGATCATCGTGGTTTTGAGCTTCATAAGGGCGATGACATTCACTTTAGGGTTTTAAGAGCCATTTCTTCAAGGAAATATCCAGATATTTTCCAAGAGAAGTTAAAGGAGGGATATGATTTGTATACATGGATGAGTATATTGTATAATGATCATGTTTCGTGCATTTCAGGGTATGTCACAGGGAAGTGCAGGAGGCGTGACAAAATACTGTGTAACAATACTACATTAGCTACAAACCAGAACTGATTAGGGTCCTCTGATCCCATTCCTTTAAAGACAAGTAACTTAATGTCATCGTCCATGTTTCTTCTCAAGGGGCTAGGTGGAGTGGGAGAGGGTGGAGTTGTAGGGGAATTATTGGGAGGGGGAGGGGGTGTGAGGGGGTAGATGGATGGGGGTCCCAAAGATGCCCTGATTCGTCTCAAATCCTAACTTCGACGTGCCTTCAGGATGGGGAGGGGAATGTCATGGGGTTGTAGGGTTACTTATTTCTTATTCACTCTCATATCCTACTAGAGGGCTATATCCAGTCTCAATATATTTCTTTGGATTTGTTCTATATCACTTCCCACTTCGCATAGCTCTTGGTTCTAGTTTATTTCTTTTTTATCCAAACATTAATCTGACTACATCTGTAGAATCCCCTTTTCACACAATAACATCTTAATCCATAGTTTCAGATAAATTAATAACTTACCTCGTGGTCCTTTGAAGAATCTTCGTTCAGCTTCGTTATAGGACACGATCTCGTCGATCACGAACTCAATAATAAATCCTCCCAAAATGCTATCGATCTAGAAATCAACAGCCCTTGAGATATTGTTATCGATTCCCTTGAGCCATTGTATCAAATTATGATTCCACTCCTTAGGTTTGTCGCCTTTGAAACAGGTCTTATGCTCAGTTAACTTAGATATCCACTCAAGCAACTCAATGTGGAACAAACCAAATAAAATCTCGTATTGATCTTCGAAGATATATCTCTACGACCAAGCTTCAGTTGGTAAACGTGGGTTTCTATTCCCGTTTTCTGCAAATTCTCTTTCTTTTTGTTCGAGCTTTCCTGAAGTTCTTTCTTCGATGGATGCCAAATCATATCCCTTTAAGCAAACCCCAGTCCCGACAACGGAACCATTTGTTGGTTTGAGGAGGATTGACCCAGGTTCAGAGTGTGTTGTGCACCAACAAAACCCTCAACTACTGGCCCTTTCAGCAATGACCTACAAGCAGATCACAGTCTCACCCAAATTAGTTATGGGAGGATGCAGAACTATGATTATGCAACCGAAGGGATATCCGCACAATGGCGTCGTGTATTTACTTCTACTCTATATTCGTATTATAACTTCGCGTGCATAAGAACTTCGCGCAGATGATTAATTTAACAAAATCACATTAAACCCATAAAATCTAACAAATAACAGTATATCTTACAATTCTTCGCATAATTTGGTGAAAATAATACATAACAATACTAACAAAAACAAAGATTAAACACAGAAAGATATATAGTTCTTCACCAAAACTTCTTCTTTATTAATATAAATCTTCAGTACATATACGTCTTCGACCTGCACACCCAGCTGTAGGTGGTCTGCGCACTCAGGTTTAGACTCTTCTAGGCCTCTGTGCACTCAGCTGCGGAGCCTTCCCCAAAATTACAAATGCGAATACAGAGATTCAATTTACTTATGAGGACATGATTCCATTACAAAGTATTAAATCTCCTTATATACATTTCATCTTTACAAAAATCATGGTCCACATACCATGGATCCAAAAAAAAAGGACTAATACCTAATACTCATTACAAAATAAGGGCTTTGTCCCATTCCCAAAGCCCTAAAATACCGTGTGATGAATATATCTTCTCCAACTCCGCACGGTCCACTCCTTCTTCTATGGGGTCTTTTACCCAAAACTTGGACCAAGTTGGGCCATGCCCATCAATTACACCAACAATCTCACTAAGAAAAAGGAAATGGATGTGTCCTAAGGAAAAATCCACCGCTTGACCAGAACAAAGAGGGAATTTATTCTCATTCTTATCAAAATACATAATTGTTCAATACTTTAATCGCTCTAAAAATGACTAGTCATGCATCAGAAATACTTAAAGAGCCTTAGATTCAAATTCAATGTTTAACTTCTCTCACAATTTAATGTTCATTAATATTATTATAAGAAACATGTCACAATGGATACCTTTGTATACAAAGTTCATACATTGGAAGAATAGAAACTTAGTAATCAACCCAATTACACCATAAGGCTAGTTTGTGATTAGATTCATATTCAGCGACAAAACATTAATCATAAAATAATGAACAATAATTTGTATTTTATTAAAAAATAAGTAGATATACTTAGTTGTTTTACAAGATTTTTTTGTAAACTGAAAAAGGGTGAGCCACATTCAATCCCACCAAAGGCTCAACTACATTGTAGTATTTCTTGTAGTTAACCAACTCCATGCCAAATCTGATGCCTGAGGGAAATATTCTCTCAATATTAAATAAAATTCGATTCAAGGTTGACTATATGAAGGCCACTCTCCTTAATATGCAAGGAATCAATGCTCAATATTTCAACTACTAAGTCAAGACTTCTTAACATCCACAGTATAGCCAGACTGGGATTTCACTATACAGAGTTATCCCTTCACTAAATCCATAGTCCTTCAATGCTTCCCTCTTGTGATTTATGTTTTAATTCAAGACCAATTATCCAAACAAATCTTATGTTCCCTCACTCAACCCAAAGGCTTCCACGCTGACATCCTTGTCAAATTCAATTACAATTCACATTAGTTGTATCTCAAAGAGAATTCCCTCTCTAGTTTTCTATCATTCAAAATTGTTCTATTTCAACACTATCTAGTTTCTTTATATGGTTCCTTCCCTTTCTCTCTGTCTTGCTACTTTTCTCTCCATTTAGTTTTCTTTATCTTCCCCTTCCACTCACGCACTCCTCAACATGAGGATTCTCAAGGTTACCCTTTGAGAAACGTGGAAAAAATTAAAAAAAAAATCTCAAGAGTGGATATGTGGCCATACACCTGGGAAATTTTGGTGATTTAATTGCCAAATCAAATATCTAGATCACTAATTCAAGTAAACAAGAAGAACGCCCAAATTCCCACTTACACTAAAGCATAAAGAGCCATAAAGGATTTTCCTCTTCTTCAACTTTGGCAATGTTTTTATTACAATAAACATCATTACATATTGTTCTTGGATTTTTAACCCTTTTTAAAAATATATGTCTACATAGAAACATTAATATAATTAATTATAACATTGACAACGATTTAAGATGGGGTGTTACAAATATCTCAAAATTGAATCAATCATTTCTCATCTTTGCTATTGCATATTGAAATGTATCTAGATCCTTGATTTTGTTGGTGTAGACAGCATCACCATTCTCTAATGGATTATTACCATCAAACTTGAATTCCTTACTTTCAATGGAAACTTGTTATAAAAACATAAGGCCTCCAACTAAACTAGCATAGATCCATCTTAACACCAAATTTACCAAGCATCGAGAAGGATCAAAACTCTCAAGATGCAAACATTTTTTGAGTGCAAAACTTGAAAAAAGGTTTGCACATCAAAATATTTGACTCCTCTCTAACATTTGATAAATTCAAAGTTAAAATGGATATATGTTGGTTTTTAATAAAATTATTTATATTTATATAAATTTCATATGTGTGTATTTTTAATTTTGTTAAAACCTTGATAATACATATATATGTACTTGACATTTTTATTTGACATATTTTATAACTTTTATAATTTAATTTTTTAATATAATATGTATATTGTTGATTTTATATATATATAAAGAGAGATAGATAAACACACACACACACACATATATATATATATAAAGAGAGATAGATAACACACGCACACATATATAAATATATATAAAGAGAGAAAGAGAACACTTAGAAAAAGAGTTTATTGCAAATATTAAGTTTTTATATGTTTGTTAATTAAATTTAGATATAAATTCAAAAATATAATAGTTATCAATATGATCAATATTTTAGTTTATATGGTAAAATGGATCTTAATTCAAAGCTACTATTTATATTTTATATATTTCCAACTTTTTTTCTCTCTATATATAGGGATAATATTCTTATTTTATTATTTATAAATTATTTAAATTTCTTAAGTTTCTACATGTTTATTAATCATATGTTTTAAGATACAATGGTTACAAATATAGATTTTTATTATTTAAATTTATTTTAATGTGATATTCATATTATAAGTATATATATATATATAATTGTGTTGAGGCACTATGGCGATATGTTGTCACATAACATTCATTTAAAAATAATAAATTAATACTTACATTAACAAATTAAACATATTAACAACAACAAAAATATAAACATTGACCATAACTAAAATACTTAAATTTCCACCTTAATTTTACATCAACATTATATAGAGAGATAAGTAATTCAAAGTTAAATAATAATAATTTACTTTTTAGAAATAGGGAGATATGTAATTTCTTCATTGATATTGCATGATGTGTAATTCATTCTATGTTCAATTTACATGCAATATTTTATTAATAATAAAAATATTTTACATCCATAAGTAAAATATTTCAATGTCTATATTAAAAGACGTAATTTTATATCAACTTTATATAGAGAAAATAAGTAATTTAAATTAAATACTTTATTATATTTTCACTTTCCATTGTCAAGGAGATGCATAACTTATTTCATTCTTAACATGCATCTTGAGTAAAATATTTTAACATCAAACATATACAGAGAGTGAATGAATGAAAAAAAATATTATTTCATTAATAGGTGCTTTCTAATTCAAGATATGGGAGAGACTTGTAATTCTTTAAAATTTTAAAAATATTAATAACAGATATATATTTATATATATATATATAGAGAGAGAGAGAGAGAGAGAGAGAAAATCCTATGGATATATGTTTTCTATTTCTGAATATGTTGCTCAAAACCGCCATAGATCCATCTTAAATTTGGATCTACCAAGCTCGGAGAGGGATCAAATCTCTCAAGATGCAAACTTTTTTTTTAGTGTAAAGCTTGAGAAAATATTCGCGCCTCGATAGAGGGTTGACTCGGCAGATCCAGAGTTAAGGTATATTTATGCTAGTTTTATTAATCAAATCTCTCTAGAGGTGGAAAGATTTGCATTTTGAGAGATTTGATCCCTCTCCAGGCTTGGTAGATCCGGAGTTAATATGGATATCTATTGGTTTTATTTATAAAAACAAAATTACAATATAACAAATTGAATTCAATTAATTTATTAATTTTATTAATTTTTAATTAAATGGATGTTATATTATATTTTTTATTTTTTTATTTAACATCTCATATAACACACTAAACAACATTTCCTCATAAATAAAATAAAATGAAATACAAAAAACTTAACACTTAAAGGGTGATAGCATGGACCTGGGTTACACTTTTTGGCAAGAGAGGGTGTGTTTAATTGGAAAAAAAGAGGGCTCGATTGAGCAATTTAATCGCTCGATTGCACCATTTTTAAGCATTCAATTGAGCTCCTCAAGTGATAAAAGAATAAATCGATTGAGGGTTAAAAACAAGCCCTCGACCAAGCTACTTTTTCCTATCAAAATATCTTCCATCAGTATATGCACACCATTTGCACAAATCGCGGGAAAATTAAGAGCTCGACCGAGAGTGTTTAAGCAGCTCGACCAAGAGTATTAGAGCTCGATCGAGCAATCGAAACATGGAGTGATACAACCAACCTCACCAACAACCCCACAAATATCCCAAAGGCTCAAATGAAGGTTTGTGTTATATATATTTTTTATCTTAAAATCGATCGTCCTCCGACACTTTTCAAGTTTTGATAAATTTGGGTCTTCAAATGGTCACTTAGTTCGTAACTTATTCAACTATGAATAGTTATTTTTTAAACAAACATAAAGATGAACAAAAATCATGTGAAACACAACATGATGAAGATAATGAAGAGAACAACCATGTGATAACAATTTTCACCCCTCCTGGGTTACGTCTGCGGGCCCTGCTCCAAAGGCTATGACGCTTTATTGATCTACACAACAAAAAGAGTACATTACAAATCTTTGACTCATAGAGTAAACCACCATCTAGAGTGACATTGTTTCTCCTTCAAAGAAATGTTCTCCTTTAGAGAATTCTCACTCACAAGTTGACTCCATTTTACAAAGAAATGATGGCATCAAAAGAAAAAGGATTCTCTCACTGAATGTGGCAATAGGTCCTCATACTCATTTTGATATCCAAAGCAAACACAAATTCAAATGCTACATAATAAAGTTTTGAAATGGTCTTTCTCTATAAAACATATTGAGAATATACTGAAAAAATTGTTTCTCTAATGAATAAATAGATAATGCATCTGCGTCCAGAAGGCTTGAGAACCCCTGTCTAGGCTCTTTTCATGCTCAAAAAGGTCTTCATATGGCTTCAAAAAATCCAAAAACAGTCTTTGTTTGCAACACAAAAGGACTTGGCTCTACAAATTTTTCAACATAAAATTCTCAAATCACAAAAATAATTTGCCATTGTGTCCAGAACACCAAAAAACCCTTTTCTAGGCTCTTCTTGGGCTCAAAAAGACTGAAAAATAACCAAGATAGGCCTCCTAGTTCATTTCTTTCCTATTTGTCCTACAAAATGACCAGATTGTCTAACCAGGAAATGAAATTCCTCCTTTGGTAAGTCCGTAGTCAAAAAATTCACGTGGGCATAGTGTTGATTCCATCGTTTATTTGGTAAAATGTCAGACAGTTAAATTGGCACTCGCGCCCTATTCCTTTTCCCTTTTAAACGTTTATGTGGAGGCTTCAAAGGACGGAGGGGTGCAAGTCAGACGCTACGCGCCCATATTCGTGTGTCGGGCCATGTGGTCATGGGTTATTCTATGCACCAGCCTCGCCACCTCTGAGCCCTCTATAATTTATTCCCTTGGTTACATTGTATTCCATGTGGCTTGGGGTTGGGTTATGCGCCCACCCCTCCCCACTCTACCGAAGGTCATGGAACAGGTGTGGGACTAGGGGCTGGGTTAATTGCCTACCCCCTCCACTTTGGCGTCGATCATATGCTCCCCAAATGTCCCATGGTTGGGGCCATGTGCCCCACCCCCCTCCACCAATTTCAAATTCAATCAATTTTAAATATAAACTTCCCATTCAGTGATACAAGGAACACAGTTGGTGGAATGGTAAGGCACTTGGTTATCTCGTCAAAGGCCTTGGGGTCAAAACCCACCAGGACATTCGGTCAACCTAAAATCATGTTGGCACAGTTCCCGACGGCCATGTGGGGCCTTCTAATTGGGCCACCAAAACCAAATAACCAATAAAATTCCACCACGCAGACTTGTACGACCTACAACTTGTCAATTTCATATTGGTCCACTATCATTTGTATCACCCAGTCATCTCACATCAACATGATGTCACTATACGACATGCCCAGTCAGCAACCCAGTCAACCCTGCAAGTTAACTTTTTAACTATTTTCTGAAAACTTCATAATGCGATAACTTTCACATACGGTGTCGGATTGAGGCGATTCAAGATTCATTGGAACTAAATGAAGAGATCTATGATTTAGCACTGTTTTTTTAGCAATTTGAGCACTTTGATTTTTGAGCATATTTTTTTCCCCTGGATCATTCCTCCCCACTAGGAACTTTTGGACCTCCAAAAGTTTGTTTTTTACTCAGCAAGTAAGTGAGAGTACAACTCCCTCACTTTCCCAATCTCAACACACTTTGATTTACTTGGATTGGTACTCTTGAGCCCCACTTGAAGATACTCCACATTGCCTCTACGTGAAGTCTTGCTTCTCCCATCAAGAATTGAATCTTTCTGCAACTCATCTAAATATTTAGGAGCAAAATCTTCAATAGATGGAATCTGAACATTCTCTTCATGATGATCAATCATCGAAGGCTCATACAATATTCATCTTGAAGTATTTCCTTGTTGATATACAACCCAACTTGATCTTCCACTTGGAAATCATGATCAACTTGATGTTGGTCATGCCTTGCTTTGTACTTAGCTTTTCTTTTCTCAAGTTGCTCGTGTACTTGTTGGTGCACTAGTTGCATTTGTTTAATGAAATTCTTGTCTTTGTCCACATCATTATGTCCATCTACTGCAAAATCTTTACCAAAGTTGAAATACAAAAGAGACTTTGGCAAATAACCCAAACAAGCTTCAAATGGAAATACTTGCGTAGATGACTGCTTGGCACGATTATAAACATTCTTGATGTAATGCAAATGATCCTTCCAAAGTTTAAGATGCTTACCACAAGATCCACAAATGAAATGAATTTTTTTTACAACGTGTAATAAAGTTGACTCTCAAATTCCTATACAAATGGACTCATCAACAGGCCAAAATAGCTTAAAATGCCAAAGAAAACATTGTTGCATATAAGTGATTTATTCATAAAATCACTTTTCAAAAATACCTAACTTGGGATATGAAACATGTGGAATACAAAATAAATGGAGTATTTAACTAGAAAAATAGTCCAATCATTTCTTACCCAACCAGGCTAGGGATTTTTCTTTCTGCATTTCGCTTTTTTCTGGAGTTGCTTCAGAGATAGGTACAGCATGCCTACCACTTGCATCTGATTTTTCTTCCTCATGTGATTTCATGACCTGTTTGTCCTTCTTTGGATGAAGATGTGGATGCAGCTTCCAACATTTCTCGACCTAATTCCCACTTATATTGCAATGAGTACAAAAGCTTTTGTGAGCATTTCTTGGCAAAAATGTCTTTGAACTTGGAAGAGGATTTTCCTTCCTAGTCTCACTTCCAATTGACATATTCATTTTCTTGACTAATGATTTCCTTTTTTGGAACTTGGATACACAATGGTTAAATGCATAAAAAAAAGTGCAAGGAAACACATTCCACAAAATTTTATTAAAAGCATCATGTTTTTCATAATCATAGAAAGCCTTTGAATAATTAGGACATTTATACCTTTTATGATTGTCCTTTGGATATGAATCCGCCAAGGAGAATTTGATTTATGAGGAGAACTTGACTTAGTTCTTCCTTTGAAGCACTCATCTCTCTTTGGAGATGTTTTTCCATCAACGTCATCATCATGATATAATACTCCTTCAACTTGTAAGAGTTCTTTCTTCATGAATTTCAGACTTGAAGAATTCCTTGACTTTGCAATTTTGGAGCATTCTCCAACTTCTTCTTGAACATAGCCCAAACCATCATGTCAAGGTTGTGGTCTTACATAATTAGGGTTAATAATTCCATGACTATGGATTCCAAGACCCTTACCATTGTACCCCATTTTGGTCAACAATTTCATACCAATACCCTTGATATGTTTCTCAAATGATGCAAAAGAAGCATTAAGCATTGCCATTGTTAAGAGTGAATTGATCATGAAGTATCTTTTACCTCCTTTTCTACTTGTGACTCTTGGTCATATTCTTGAAACTTAGCCATCTTCTCCTTCTTCTCTTTTGTAAACGAAGTGGTAGATGAAGATTCAAGAAAACCACTCTTGTGATTTAACCTATTAGAAATGTTCTTCAATTTACAAAGGGTACAATCATCAATCATCCCATGACCAAAAATGTGTCAAGTCTTGGGGGAAGCTTCGGTAGCTAGACATTCCCTGGTATTCTTTTCAATGACATTCTGCAACATCAGGTGCAACTTCTTCTTTTCATCCTCTACTGCTTCGACCAATCTTCTTAATTCCATGTTCTCCACTTGGAGAAAACAATTCATTTATTCCAATTTCAAGAGCCTTGCATGCTGCAAACTTTCACCCATGCTTGCAATCTGGTCAGAACCTACTCTGATACCAATGATCTGAAAATTTATCTTCCTCTGACACTTTGCAAGTTTTGATAAATTTGGGTCTTCAAATGGTCACTTAGTTTGTAACTTGTTCAACTATGAATAGTTATTTTTTAAACAAACTTAAAGATGAACAAAATCATGTGAAACACGACATGATGAAAATGAAAAAGAGAATAACCATGTGATAATGGAGTTCACCCCTCTCAGGCTACATTTTCGGGCCCTGCTCCAAATACTAGGCCGCTTTATTGATCTCAACAACAAAAAGAGTACATTACAATTATGTGACTCATAGAGTAAACCTTCATCTAGGGTGGCACTATTTCTCATTCAGAGAAATCTCACTCACAAGTTGACTCCGTTTTAAAAAGAAATAATGGCATCAAAAGAGAAAGGAATCTCTCACTAAATGTGGCAATAGGTCCTCACACTCATTCTAAGATCCAAAGCAAGCACAAATTCATATGCTTCATAATAAAGTGTTGAAATGATCTTTCGAGTCCATACTAAGAATAGATTGAAAAATCAGTTGCTCTAATGAAGAAATAGATGTTGCAGTTGCATTTGGAAGGATTGAGAACCCTTGTCTAAGCTCTTTTCATGCTCAAAAAGGTCTCCATATGGCTTCAAAAAGTCAAAAACAATCTTTGCCTAAAACATAAAAGGATTTGGCTCTGCAAATTGTTCATCATACAATGCTCAAATCACAAAAATAATGATTCCATTGTGTCCATAACACCCAAAAACCCCTATGTAGGCTCTTCTTTGGCTCAAAAAGACTTAAAAAAATGGCCAAGATAGGCCTTCTAGTTCATTTTTTTTAATATTTGTCCTGCAAAATGACCAGACTATCTAACCAAGCAATGAAATTCCTGCTTTAGTAAGTCCACAGAAGAAAAATTCACATGGGTGTGGTGCTTATTCCATCATTTATTGGGAAAAATGTCGGACAGTTAATTCGGCCCCCTACCCTATTCCTCTTCCATTTTAAACAGTCACATGGAGGCTTCATAGGATCGAGGGGTGCGAGCCAGAGGCTACGCGCCCGTGGTCGTGTGTTGGGCCATGTGACCACAGGCTAGGCTATGTGCCAACCCTGTCGGCTATGAGCCCTCTATAATATCTACCCTTGGTTACATCGTGTACCATGTGGCTTGGGGCGAGGTACGCACTCGCCCCTCCCCACTCTGCTGACGATTATGAAACGAGTATGGGATCGAGAGCTGGACTAACTTCCCACCCCGTCTGCTTCATTTTTAGTCGTATGCTTGCCATGTATCCTGGGTTTGGGGCCATGTGCTCTTCCCCCCTTCGCCACCACTGAATTCAATCAATTTTAAATATAAATCGCCCATTAAGTTATACAAGGAACGCGGTTGGTGGAATGGTAAGGCACTTGGTTAGCTCGCCGGAGGTCTTGCAGTTGAATCTTGCTAGGTCATTCGGCCAACCTTACAAAATTTTGGCACAGTTCCTGAGGGCCACGAGGCACCCTCCCATTAGGCCACATGGAACCTCCTAATTGAGCCACCAAAACCAAACGACCAATAAAATTTCGTCAAGTAGACCTATACGACCTGCCACTTGTCAATAGTGGATTGGTCCACCATAATCTATACCGCCCAGGTAGTATTTTGATGTCACTGTATGGCTTGCCTAGTCAACATCCCAGTCAACCCTGTAATTTAACTTTTTAGTTGTTTGCCAAAATCTTCATAAAGTGATAAATTTCACATACGGTGTCGGATTGAGGTGATTCAAGCATCATTAGAATTAGAACAATGAGATTGTTGAGAAATTGCAACAAGAAATTCCAATTAAAATCTGTCCTTGAATTTAAACTGTGAATTAAAATCAAATTCTATTCTCATAGCAACTTGTAAATAGTTATTTAAGTTTAATTAGCTTAGGAATTTCGAGTTGGAAGTCTTTATGAAGACATGTATATGTTCTCCCTAAGTTTTAGGGGTCCAGGATGAGTTTAATTGTGCTTTGTAATTAGATAACTCAGTTTATTTAGTTATGTTCAGTTAAATTAGTTTCAACTTGTTTGTAGAACTAATAGAGAGTTAATAGTCAGTTGATGCACTAGTGCATCCACAAGTGTCACTCTAATTAAGTGAAGATTCCCTCATGAAACCGATGCATGTCAATTCTGAGAAAAACCCAGTTAAGACTAGATTGCAGGGATAGTGTACTATCAGTTGTGTGATTTACTAAGTTGTATAGATCATGCATGCAAAGAAGGACCTATGTTTGGATTCCGTAGTTTTGGAAGCATGAATTCCCTTTAAATACTGGTTATTCATCCTAGGAATTACAAAAGAGATTAGGGGCTTGGAGAGTTGTTGAATAGGCTAAGGATTTGGCTTGAGCTAGCTTACGAAGTAAGAGAGTTGAACATACTTGTGTGGAATTGTTCTAGTGAGAACAAGCTTTGTATCTTCACTCATATTTCTGATATATGCAATACAAAAAGTGGGGTTTTGAGCAATGGCTTTCCCTAGATACATCATGTGTTATGTGTCATTGATTTGTCTTCTTCTTGTTCATATTGTTTTCATCAATCTATTGGCTTCCATTGGTTGAAAGTAAAAGTAGATTATTGTCTTGTGCTTTAGTAAATTGCATGAGCTTGTGAATTTAAAGGAAATTCTATTGAAATATACGATTTGGCACTGATTTTGAGAAATTCAAGCACTTTAATTTTTGAACATATTTTTGATCCCCTCGATCAATTTGCCTTTTTTATTTAATTTTTTTACAAAATTAAACAAACTAATTTGAAAAACAAACAAACAATCTTACCATACAAAAACAATGAAAACCACAAAAAAAAACCTTCAAAACAACTTTAACAAAAAAAAAAAAAAATACCTTCAAAACAAATTAGAAAACCACAAAAACAACCTATTAAACACTTCAAAATCACAAAAACAAAAAAACTATAATTTAAGTTTTAAATTTTTTTCTTACTTGCAATGGTAGCATGTTTTGTTTATTAAATACATATTTTGTGATTTTGAATGGTAAAAACTTTATTTTCTAATTATTTTAGGTTTTCAAGTTTTTCTTTAGGAATTTTGTGGAATAAATTTTCAAAAAAATAAATTTTATTATATTTAAAATGCATTTATAATTTCTAACAAATTTGACCGAAAATATATCCAAAAAAACTTCAAAACAAAAAACAATGAAACTATAACCAATAAATAAGTAAATTAAGAGCTTGAAATTACCATGATGAATATAGTTGCTCATAGTGTGTGTGTATATATATATATATATTATAACATATCATGTTACAACATAACCATAACCATATTTTATAACTTAACTATATAATTATATAATCCTATATATTTAACTATAATAAAGTTATAACATCACATAGCTATATATTGTAGTTCTATATATATTGTTTATAACAAAATATAGTTCTATAACTATTTAGTTCATAACATAATAATTAATTAATATATATATATATATATATATATATATATATATAGATAGATAGCTAGCTAACATATAGATAGATAGATAAATAGCTAGCTAGCATGGAACATAACTATAATTATAGTTTATAACTATAGTTATATAACTATAAATATAACTATATATATTTAGTTATTATAAAGTTATAACATCACATATCTATATAGCATAGTTTTATATATATTGTTTATAACATAACTTGTTATTATATTTCAAAGTATTGAATTTTACATTGACTCATTATTAATACAAAAAAACATTATCAATTGATATTTATTATTTTTAAATAAAATTTAAACCCATTTATCTTAAATACTATTGGTTAAAATCTTATACCTTTTATTTTATAAGGACGACAGACTAATTTCAATATACTATATCATTATTTTTCAAGTACAATCAAATCTAAAACCTCCGCTTTGTATCTCAATCTGCTACAGACAAAAATAAAGCATAACTTTATAATGAAATATAGCATATATTGATCACTGTCGTTCAATCTCCATAGTCATAGTTGTCGACATTGAATCCGTAGTCATAGTTTCTTGAAGGATCGTGGCACTTCAAAGCCGCTTATGGAGAACTGTGACGTGACAGATGTTGGTTTATGATTCACCTGACTACCCAATGTTTGCAATTCAATAACTACAATGGCGAGGTTGAAATTCCCTGGTATTCCAAACAAAATCTGTGCGCCACAAGACCAGTTGTCAATCAAGAGGAGGGTGTACGCTACCACAAATTCTGGAACATGAGTCAGATCTTCTCTAGAATAATAGTAATACGATTGTCTGCAGCCAGATTTAGAAGTACGATCATCAGTGCTTGTTGTGTGAATTCAAGGCGAAATCCTAGAATTTAGGGTTTCCCAGAACGCATTTTGTGTGTCTTTTTTTATCTTTTTTAGTTGGGTCAATTTTTATTTTTTTTTTCCGAAGGTGGCAAAACCTATCAAATTCAGGTGTCAAACCAACAGTGAGGACAACCATCTCTGGCTGCTATCCGCGAATGTAGATTTGACTCATCACCGTTATCAAGGAAAACCACGCCACCTGTAATAACCCGCTGGTGGTCCGTAAGGGAGCAGGCTTTCACTCCTGCCAGATGCCTCTGGGTCTTGGGCCGTTAACCTGTTTCCTTACGAGGAAGACGAGCTCTTAGCCAAACAAAAGCAGTTTTACGACATACTCCAGGCCAGAGTTAGGTCAATTTAAATACATTAGAGTTTATTTTTATTTTTATTTTAAGTATTTTTGTGTGTTAAATATTGTATTATTTATTACAACCATATTTTAAAAGTGATCATGGTTGTTTAATACAATTTAATGTTGCCAGCTCATTCAATAATCAAATCATTAATCCTCTAAATTCACATAAATAGATAAATCAAATCATTAATCCTCTAAATTCATATCAATAGATATGCGCTAGTCATCTGTATTAAACATTATGCATTTTTTTAACTTGGGGATGTTTCATGTTACAAGTGGTATGTATTTCTTTTTTCATGTAATATCAAATACATTGATGTGCTCTCAACTCTAAATCAAAAATCAACAATTTAATTAATATTTTTTCCAATTAAATGTTAAAAAAAATATTATATTAAATAATATATTATTTATTTTTAAATTTAAAATTACATTTTTTTATAGAAATCAAAATTATATTAATTAAATTGATAGTTTTTATATTCTTACATAAAATTATTTATATATCAAGTATAAAATAAAACAATTATTAAACAAATTAATAACATTTGGAATTTTTCCCGGATGCGGGTGTTTGTACGAGTGGCAGCGAGGAGCCACATGTATGACATGTGCTGCCTCGAGTTCTTCCGGGAAATTCATTACCTCTCGCCGCCGAGGAGTTAAGAGAGGAGACGCGATAGCAGAGCATTCAATGCTGCGTAAGGTGAAATGGGGAGGCTGCAGAAAGCAGTTAAGGAGTTCGGGCTTCGAGAGAATGTCGAGAGGTTTAAGATGGATGAGGGAATGCTGCAGGTCCCTGCTCAGAGCGAGGATCACGCAGCTCAGGTTCCCGTGGGCAATCTTATCATTCAAGCTACAGCTCTTGTTGATCCAGCCAGCTTTCAAGAAGCCAAGGGAAGTCGCGAGCTCATATATTCTGTTGTCTGTTGTTTCTGTTCTGGTGAGCTTCGTCTCAGAACTGTGGGGAGAGGACTTATTTCTGTTGGGGGGCGACTCAATCCGGAAAAGCCTCCATTTGCCGCTCAGCTTCAAGCCACCGGCATCCCAGCAAATATGGTCAGACCCAGGCAACGATTGCTCAGTAGAAGGGGATCTGCTCGAGGAGGTTCTTCTCGCCACCCTGGTGCGGAATCCCACCACCACTGCTGTTGTTGTTACTGCCACAGAAGGGCAGGGGCCACTCCTATCCAGGCAAGTCAACACATGGACATGGGTAATCCCAGTGCTGGACCGCACCCTCTTCCAGCGTTCGGGTCTACCATCTTCACTCTTGGCAGCCCGAGGGACAATTCCCGCATCAATGCACACATCTCGGTTCTATTCACTGAGGATCTTCAGGAAGGTGAGGGCGGTTCGGGCAGCAAGGGGGAGCTCCCAGGCGAACAGCCGGAAAAAGTCGAGAAAAATCCAGTGGGGGTACCTGAACAGACTCCTAAACGACCCCAGGAGCAGGAGGCGTCGACTTCAAAGAGGGACGCAGGGGAAGAATGGGACGGCTTCCCCGAACACTACGGGTGGTGCCGAATTATCGAGGAAAAGCCGGAGGATTAGCGTCCAAAGGCACACTCTGGCGCTCTCCACTTTTGTTCAGGTCTGGTATAGGTCTCTCGTTCCTGTCTGTGTCGGGTATAGGTTATATGTCTCTGTTTGTGTCTCTCTAGTTTATATACATGTCTATGTTCGCTCCGGTTATGTCAGTAGGTTCTGTAAGGGCGCTGTCAGCCTTCTAACGCCCCTGCGCGGGTTGGATTTTTGCTCTGAAGCCCCTGCGCGGGCGATTTTTGTTTGGTTTGAGAACAATGTTATGTCCTGTCGCGATATGGAAGAGGCTCTGTCTGGAAATAATGCCCCTGCGAGGGCCAATACTGAGATGCGAAATGCTAGCCCAACGAGCCACAGTCGGCCTTGGGCAACTTGACTCTTTGATTGTAATGCTTTCATGTACATAATATAATAGTATAGAATAGATTTACCGAGAAAAAAAAAACATTTGAAATTTTCAATATAAATTTGTCAAAATATAACAATTATAAGATAATTAATTAAAACATAAAAATCATAACAATATTAACGATAATTATTTCACTATAATTTTCACATTCATATGATACTATTTCCAAATAATAATAATATAAATTAATTAAAACGTAATAAACATAATTTTAATTAACTAAAAGAAATCAAAACTATCATGCAATTTCCTTTTTGCTATAGAACCAAAATAGATCAAAATTGCAAGTTTTATAAATAATGTTTCCACCTTTTTTTGGTTCCTTCGTTATATATATATATATATATATATATATATATATATATATATAGATATATATAAAATTTTCCAAATCAAGATTTCAAATGGCAATATTTTTAATTAATCACACTTTCCATTGTACCAAATTATTATAGTTTTCTATTTTAATTTAGCTATATTTAGACTAGGGAGCTGGTATTCGCCACTATGTAGCTTGTTTAACATAACATAATATAACATAGTTCTATAATTATTTAATAAACATAAAGTTAACATATATATATATATAACATAACTTGTAACATAACTATACCTATAATTCATAACTATATATATATATATATTAGTTAAATATATAACATCACATATATATATAATTGTACTTCATGATTATATGACTATATATTTAACTATTATAACTACAACATTTCACATATATATGACTATATATAATTTAACTATTATAACTATAATATCGATACGCTGGAAGGCTATTTAGAGGAAGCAAGATGTGATGGCACGATCTTAGCTGGGATAGTCGTCATCCTTCTTCTCTATGCTGACGATATTGTTCTTTTGGCAAGGTGTCCATCTGATCTTGATAAGCAACTCAGGCTTCTTAAGGATTTCTGCTCTACCATGGGTATGACTGTTAACACTGACAAAATAAAAGTTATGATTATCAAATCCAAAAAGGACACTTATGCTAACAGCAAACCTCGTAATTTAGGATAAAAAGAAGTTCATCTTTGAAACTTTAGTCACTCCTGTTATCTTATATGGCTATGAGGTTTGGGGTTGCAGCTTCTCTAGAGAATCATAGAGAAATATTGAGCAAATCCAGAAGCGTTTTATAACTCATAACCTGAAAATTAAAAGTAATACACCATATCCTATTCTCCTTATAGAAGCAGGTCTTTCCCTATTGAGAGCCTAGCTATGATTAGGTTTCTATTGTACAAGCACAAACTCAATAACATAGACGATCATAGACTTCCTAAGCTAGCTTTAAATTCCAGCCAAAACCACCTAAGGCTCAATCGGGGGTGGCATAAAGACACAAGGGCCTAGTTAAACTATTGGGAGATCAACGAGAATGATGCATTACAAAACATAAATAACATTAAAGATATTGTTACTTCTAAGTTCAAAGAAAAAATGTGGTGTGAGAAAGATTTAGCGGCTAAAAGAAAATTAAGTTATTATAAGAAGGTCATCAACCCCACCCTAGAAGATCAAAAGTATCTCTCTATTTTAACTAGCTCAAAGAAGAAAATTAATATAACAAAGATTAGAACGAATTCTCATGAGCTCCATAGTGAAACAGGTCGTTGGGCAGTTCCTAAAACGCCATGGATGGAAAGGATCTGCCATATATGTGAGAATAGGAACATCGAGGATGAAAACCGCTTCCTCTTAGAGTGCCCCGCATACAACCACATTAGATCTCAATTTCACAATCTTTGTTACAATACTGATCTTCCTAGCCTTTTACAATGTCAAAATTATAGTGAGCTCGGGAGGCTTCTCTCCAAGCTTTTTGAGCATAGGAATAAAATCTTAAATCAAAATAAATAATTTGTTTCTTTAGGTCCAATAGACCAATGTTTGGTCTCAAATAACATTAACCACCACCATCATCATCATCATATATAACATAGTGTAACAAGTATTATGCATAAATATAACATAATATTTAACTCTATATATATATATATATATAATGTAGTTCTATAACTATTTAATATAACATAACAATACATATATATATATATATAGATATAGATATAAAACATAATGTAATAAGTATTTTGCGTAAGTATAATATAATATAACTATAATATTTAACTTAAAATATATATATATATATATATAACTATTTAACATAACATAACAATATATAAAATATAGTGTAACATGTATTGTGCATAACTATAACATAATATAACTATAATATTTAATATAGTATAACTATTTAAAATTATTTATATATATGCACAATACATGTTACACTCCATATATATATATATATTTTGT
The DNA here is from genome assembly GCA_031772625.1 of Pinus tabuliformis. Taxonomy (NCBI): domain Eukaryota; kingdom Viridiplantae; phylum Streptophyta; class Pinopsida; order Pinales; family Pinaceae; genus Pinus; species Pinus tabuliformis. The sequence continues at coordinate 1,083,869,066 of CM062815.1, read as the reverse complement.
TATGTTATGTTAAATAGTTATAGAACTAATTTAATATATATATATATATATATATATAGTTATGTTATGTTAAATAGTTATAAAACTTATATATATATATAAAGTTAAATATTATAATTATATTATGTTATACTTATTCACAATACTAGTTACACTATGTTATATATATATATATATATATATATATATATATATATATATATAAGTTTATGTTTCAACAATGCATCATTCATAGATATATTAAATCCATCATGAAAAGTGCATTTTGTCCAGTGAATAATTTGATTATTTTCTAATTTTTACCATATTATTTCATTATGTAGTGTGTTGTACAAGAAACATTGTCTTCATGTGCTTACACCTAGTACATGCCTTGTGTTAAAGCCAAACATTATAAGAATTTAAAGTCTATTGGAGTATTTGGTTGGCATGAAATTTTATTAGTTTTGTAAACAGATTTATTCCATTTTTTACATATATATTTACATATTTATGCCCTATGAATCAAATGCATTATTTAGACACATGAATATGTGTGAAGGTAGATTTGATCACTTCTTTTGATTATGTTTACATGGAACTCAATATTTTGGTTGATAAATTATCATAAAAAAGACTCTAAATTTTAGAACTTCAAGCTAGGTTATTTTCCTTGAATTTAAGAATGGTTTTTTGTCGACATTTTTTCTTGGATTAGTTTATATATTTTATATGTAATAGTTTAGTCAACATTTTTTTCTTAGATTAGTTTATATGTATTATATGTAATATGTAGAGGCATCCCATATATGTGCCCCAACTGCAAGTTGTTGCAATGCGAGAGGATCTCTTATACGTAATCGAGCTCGTGATAGATCACGCAACCAACTAAAGTGTGTGTTCCACTCATAGATCGTCCCTTCAATGCCAGTGAAAGTGTCATAGGCAATGTTTTTATCTCTATTGATGATCATGCTACCTCCAGTGGACCTTCTTCACCTATTTTAAGTACACCTCCTACATTTTTAAATACTCTTTAAACTTTATGTGTTTGTCTTTAAATTGTGTTTTCTTTTTATATTATCTTCAACTGTTGTATTTGAATTGTGTATATGTTATTATGCTTCTAGTTTGTTAATTATATATGTTAAATTATGTTTATGATTTGCAGACCCTCAATAGGGCAAAGCTAAGGATCACAATGCAGCATCGATCCCTCTATGGGACGGTGCTACAACTCATATCACATTGGAGTATGTTACGGCCCAAAATAGTGGATCACACAAGAATTGCGTAACATCCCTACCAATTCACCTACTAGTCGTAGTTTTTCTTTGATGCTAGAAAGCATTAATAGGTTGATCGAGACATACCGAAGGTCGGGCCCATAAATCCACCTCCTACATTCCATACAAAGGATTAGGAGGCATGAGGTTAGAGGCCCACATACTTGGGAGGTGGTGAAAGAGGCCACCAAGAACACTGATGTTTGTGGGGAGTTGTTTGACATCCCTCTGGATTGCCCTGCTAGATATAAAGGTCTTATTCCATTGAAATATTTTAAGAATGTTGATGCAAACCCTTTTGAGTTTGATCGATTCAATGGAGCTTGTAGACAGTTCCCTAACCATGACCAGGTCGTTGTTTAATTTTCCAAACATATATATGCATAGTTTGAGTTACATATGAGTTTGAATTACACTAATATCGGATCTTATTATTATGGATCTGTCTTGGGACGAACATATGATTGTGAGTGGGCTCATAGGGACCCTAGGCATGTACCACCGCCTCCGAGATTCTTGCCACTATCGTCTGGGAGTGTGGTATTATTGAAAGAGCTAGAGAATTCATCGCAACTTCGTGCTGAGACCAGGGAGAATATTGCAAAAGTCATGCGAATGTCATTGGTTAGCGCACATGTTGCATTAGATGGAGAGATTAGGAGACCACAACCATTGCCTCATCACCCACCAATTCCTTTATATGATGATTCATTTCTCGCAAGTTTACCCATTGACCGGCTTTTGACATCTGTATGTATATGTTGTAATGTCATTCGTGACACTTAGAGGGTGCATGACCCATGTGACACAGACCAAGCACATATATATACAAAAATTTTGACTCTTATTGTCAAATTATGCATAATTATTTATATTAATTTCTAGTTTGTATTAGATCACATTTATATTAATAAGTTCATGTTAACATGTAGACACATCCCATCTACATGGATGAGCTTATGAGGTCATCTGAGGGGGTGTTTTCTCAGCCATGCCATCCTTCACCAGAGCATTTTTCCATGGATTCTCCTCCACCTCATAACACTCATGTGGAGGAGAGTCACTGTGTACAACCACATGGACCAATAGTTGAGGTAAACTTTTTTGTTCCTAAGATTTCAACATTTTCTTTTTTTAAGTTACACATATATGCTAATTAATTTGTAGAATGCTTATAATTTGTCCTTGTCATTGTGTACACAAGCCCATATGCAATGTGTTGTTGATCATGTTGTTATGTGGACACATGAGTGGGATGTTAGGTACAAAGGAATTGGTGATCCAGGTCCATCGATACAAGCCCCAATCATTGAGCCACAGTCAAGGGAGCACCAAACCTAGATTCATCATACCCCCATCCTACTTGACTTGCATTTAGACTCGACTAAGGTTAGTAGATTCATTATAAACAAAATGGAAATAAATGATTTTGAACCACATTTTAATTAAATTATGAAAATAATGAACTAATTATTTTGAATTTGAATGTGTTATATTGCAGTACCAACTTATGGACACTTAATTTGTGTGACCAAACTCATATAGGAGTTCTAGTGGTACTTAGAATGGATAGTTTGTATATTTTCAAGCCCATTTTATGGGGCACATTCACATGTGATATAGACTTGGTATATTTTCATACATGGACAATTTATGGATGTACATGAACATTATTTCAGTTTATGGATGTTCATGTGATACAAGTAATATATATATATATGGATTGTTTATTGATATATTCATTATTTAGTCTATGGATTTGTATTAATTTTATTTATGTATGTTCATTCATTTTTGAAGTTTATGGATCATTAAAATTATTTCACCAATTAAAAAAAAAAAATCTATATGCTGTAACTTTTATTATAAAATATAACAATTTTGATTTCTAGTTTCATAGCCTAAGAAAATAAGTACAATATTAAGTTATGATGCAAGTCACTTTGATACTTAAAATGAAATAAAATATATCATGTATCAATTTAATATTGAACATGGAAAGAATTACTATCATGTTTTATATTGGCTTGTAGAAAGTGTCTTTTAGTGCAATCAACATGTATGTTATTACAATTCAATTTTAAAAATAAATTATTTGAATTATAAAGTCACCCATATTACAAAAGATATATATATATATATATATATATGAAAAAATTTGTGACCCACCCGTATACCATTGCATGGACAAATTTTTTAAGTATTTCAATCGATTTCTTATCTCAAGATTCAATTAAAAACACAAATAAGATTGAAATAAGTTTTATTCAATTATAAAAAAAGTCATGTAAACAACAAATAGGTTTTATTCAGTATTATTTCGTTTGGGATTATCTACAAGAGCTTGGTCATAACATGATATAAGTCAAACGTATATATAGGTTAAAAAATAATATATGGCCACATGTCTATAATTTTATATAATGTTATCAACTTTCCTAAGTTTACTTAGTTATCCATTATTTCAATCAATTCCTTATATGATTGAAATAAGTTTTATTCAATTTTTAAAAACTCAAATATGACTGAAATAAGTTCTATTCAAACTTAAAAGATGTGGAAATGTAAACGTTACAAATTTAAGTTTGAGGTTGTCTACAAAAGCTTAGTCATAATGCACATCGTCAATAATTTTTTGTGCTTACACTGAAATAAATGCACAATGTTAAACTAATTACCTTGAAATTAATGTACACCATACATCTAGTTACATCAAATCAAAAATCAACATCTTCACTAAAATCACTACATCTAATGCAAGCAATCAAATAGAATGAAAAACCGACATCTACACTTAAAATCAATGCATCTAATGTTGCAAGCAATCGAATAGGATTAGAAATCAACATTTACACTGAAATCAATACATCTAGTGCTAGCAATCAAATAATATTAGGAATCAACATCAACACTGAATTTGATGCATTGAAATCAATGCATATACTATAAGCTCAATCAAACAAGATTAAAAATTAACATCTTTAATGAAATCAATGCATCTAATGCAAGCAATGAAATAGAATTAGAAATAAACATCTACATAGAAATCAATGCATCTAATGCAATAAATCAAATAGGATTAGAAATCAACATTTGTACACTAAAATCAATGCATCTAGTGCAAGTAATTTTCTTCCCTTTCTCTTCCCCCTCCATCTATATCAATATCTCCCTCCATCTCTCCTTATTTGTCTCTCTATCTCACCCCCCCAAACACACACTCTCTCTCTCTTCATATCTATCTATCTCTCCCTCCCTCCCTCTATATCTCTCTTCTTCCCTCTCTCCCACTTCCATCTATGTCTCTATCTCTCTGTCTCTTATTCTTCGTCTCTCTATATCACCCCACAAACATACACATTGTTTCTCCGTATCTATTTATATCTCCCTCTCCCTCTCCCCTTTCTCTCCCTCTCCCTCTCCCCTTTCTCTCCCTCTCCCTCTCCCTCTTCCCTTTCTCTCCCTCTCCCCCTCCCTCTCTCTCTCTCTTCCCTCTCTCTCTCTCTTCCCTTTCTCTCCCTCTCCCTCTCCCTCTTCCCTTTCTCTCCCTCTCCCCCTCCCTCTCTCTCTCTCTCTTCCCTCTCTTTCTCTTCCCTTTCTCTCCCTCTCTCTCTCTCTCTTTCCCTTCTCTCCCTTTTTCTCCCCTTCTATCTATCTTCCCTCCTACTCTCATCTCTCCCTCTCTCTCCACCTTTCTCTCTATATATATGTCTTTCTTCTTACCTCACTCTCTCTCCCCCTACCTCTCAAGTCCGCACTCTCTTCCTTTCTCTCCCACCTCATTCTGTCTCTCCCCTTGTCTCTCTCTCTCTCTCTCTGTGCTACAACTTTGTTGACTATCTCCATCTCTCTCTCATTCTCTCTCCCCCTTCTCTCCATCTCTCATTCTTTGTCTTTCTATCTCACCCCCAAACATACACACACTCTCTCCATCTCTCCCTTGTCACTCCCTCTCTCTCTCCACCTTTCTTTCTCTCTATGTCTTGAACTTCTTCCCTCCATGTCTTTTCCTCCAACTCCATCTCTCAAGCTCCCTCTCTTTCTCCTCCACTCTCTTCATCTTTGTGTCCCCCTCTCTCTCTTACCCTTCTCTCCCGCTCTTTCTCTTACCCTTCTCTCCCGCTCTTTCTCTTACTCTTTTCTCCCGCTCTCTTGCAAGGACAAGCATTTCATTTAATGGAAAATTGACATATTATACAACACTAAAAAAAATTGCAAAAAATATCATGAAGACAACATAATTCTTCACAAATTGTCTTTTTCCTCCAAATCAAAATTCACAATGATTATATGAATTTTGAGAGCTTCAATTCAATCAAAAAATAAAATTTTGAAATTCCATCGCCACATTTGGCACAAAAGTGTAACCCATCTTCATATATTCACCTTAAAATAAAGATCGTATGAAAAATACAAAGCACATAAATAACATACTATGATTTCATTATTATATACTAGCTCAACCATATAAAGTAAATAGTTGTTAAATGTCAATATGCATCAATCCATAATAAGCATCAAACACTTATTCATTATACATCTAATGTTGCTAAAAAATAATAATAATAAATAAATAAATAAATTGTAAAAACTAACTAAATTATTATTATTAATATATAAATTAAACATACATACATATAAAAAAACACAGACAAGTTTTTTAACCATAATGTTTTATCCCCACTTTACCATGGAGATTCTTACTATGTAAATATGTTTTCTTACAATACCATGGTTTATCAATATCATATACCCAAAAAAACCATAATTCACTTCATATGACACTTTTTCATGTGACATTTTTTTAATTAATCAATTTGATTAAAAGGAAAAAAAGAGCATAACCATTTTGGAAATAAATCTCAACTATTGATTTGTGTATGCTACTATGAAATGGTTTAAAGTCTTAATATTTTAAATATTAACAAAAGAAATAGATCGCCATATCTTTTACTTAAATTATAAGTTTTTAAGACAATAATATCAATATCAAGGTTGTGATGAAAACCATTGATACTAAAGATGAAAGGTAATCTTGATTAGTCCATCCCCAAAAAAATGTCAACTTTGGTCTATATCTAACCATTTCCCTTCTCATTCCCTAAATGGGGTGACAATCAAGATAGGGGACAAGCACATCTTAGTATAAACATTGGCATGCAAAATATTAAAATTCTCTCAAGCGAGCAAATGAATGGATGGTGTAATGATCTAATCAAAAGCAAGAAACATGTGGATATGGAGTTCATTATGAAGATTTTGGTACCATTAAATCTCTTGTCACACACCAAGTTCTACACAATGGGTGAAGGAATTCATTTTTCAATAAGAAATCCCAATGTAGGAGTAACTAGAAATGTGGAGCACTAGGACAAGAGCGACCATGAGGAAAAATGTTTTTTGAGGATCTCTCCACCCTACTACATGCCCGCCAACAAGTGGTCAACTCTTACCCTCAAAATTGGCGGACTCCTTTGGAAAGAGGTAATTCTATTTGGACCTTTCATTATGGTATTTCTCAACTCAATTGATTAAACTCCAATAAATCTAGCTAAAATTTGGTTCAAGAGAAGCTATTATTGTTGTTTCTTCTTTCTTATGCCATACAAGTCAAAGTTCCCCATATTTCTTGTCAAGTGATGTCCACTTTCTGTTCTAGCTTCTTTACTCAATACATGGTTGCAATTATTTATTTCATTTAGTAGTTATGGTTTCACTCCCTCCTTTTGGTTGGGGTATTGTGGTTGTTGGGCTCTTTCAATGCAACACCCATCACTTGAAGGTTGGCCATTGGGAAAGGCCTTCAAGGCAAAGGGGGTTCACTTCCTACCTTGGTTATGTTTGACAATATCTATCTTTGGTCTTGGCCTTTTTCTTTCATATTGGTTGTGTCCCTATGACCTTGTGGAGTTTGTGTTGGGTTGGGCAACAGTTTGGGGTCGAGAGGTGAGAAAATCCATGTTGTTTAAAGATTTTATGTTCTATTATTGTTACTCTACCATTTATTCAGGTAGTGTTGTTGGTGTCTTTCTTTCCCATAGGTAATGTTATAGTGGATGTTCTAACTATTCGATGGCATATCCATTAATGTGTTGCTTGGTGTTAAAATATGGTGGTTGTGTAATTCATTAGAATCTATGCACTTGGGCCTAATTTCCAAGATTTTCATTCAAGCATGTCACTAGGTCATCCATCTATTGGTGTTTGGTTGTATCAATTTGAGGTGGCCCCGTGTGTGTAGTATTTCACTTGGTGATGTAGAACATGGTTCAATTTTAGGTCTCCAATTGCCTCGTACACCATGCCATGATGAAGGGCTAGAGTCAAAAAAGGGGCTACATATTATCAAGCGCAAGCCCACCAAGAGTAAACTCATTTGCATCATTGAATTAAGGATTTTGTCTCACATTATCAAGGCCATACTCCAACCCATGTACAAGAAAAACTTGCCAAGTCAAAGGGGGGAGTCTTTTCTCATAAAACCTCCATCTTAAGCACAAAAATCCTAACTAAGTGGGTTAATTAAATCCCTTAAACTAGCCATACAAGGGGTCAATGTAATCAAAGCTGTAAATGTTAAAATTGGAAACTAGGGCCAAACTCCATGTGGGTCATCTTATTTATGGCAGCTGATATTTTTCTTGGATCCCTCTCATAGAGAGGTGTAGAATTGATCTAAAGATCATCTGATTCCAATAAGTATTCATGGAGATATGAATTTATTTGTGTTATGGGACAATTGTCAAGGTCGGCCAACAACCAAATAAACCCCACTTGTGCTCAACGTTTTAATATAAATAAAGGTGGCCTTCAAGTCATTTCAACACACTTGGGATCTCTTCCTCTCTCTACTTGTCTTTGCGTTTTAGTAGGAGAGATCCTAAGGAATAACGTTGCCCTAATTCAGAGGGCAAAAATCTAAAACTGTCAGAAAAGCCAGAAATGCCTAAAAAGTCGAAACTCCCAGAAAAGTCAAAACTATCGGAAAAGCCAAAACTGCCAGAAAAGTCGGAACTGCTGGAAAAGCCAAAAATGCCAAAAAAGCCAGAACTACCAAAAAAGCCAGAAAATCCAAAACTGTCGGAAAAGACAAAACTGTTGAAAAAGCCAAAAAATCCAAAAATGCCAAAACTGCCAAAAAAGTTGAAAAAGCCAGAACTGCCAGAAAAGCCAGAATTTCCGAGACTATCAGAACTATCGAGAACAACCGGAATTGACGGAACTGTCGGGAACTACCGAAACAGCCAAAAAATCTGTATCCGAAGGAGTAGCATGCAAGGGACAGCTAACTAGCATTGGGACAGTTGTATGGTACTTAGCAGCAAATACACCAAGCATGCAATGTTACAGCTAACATGCAATAACAAGCATTCTAAGGACAACAAGCATGCTAGGGACAACAAGCAAGCAAAGTGCAGCCAACACTTAGGTCAGGATGGCAACATGGTGCAGCAATGGCACATAATGCAGTACATTGATGGGTACAGTCATGATTAATGAAGCGTGATGAGATGCATCAGAGTGATGATGGGTACAGCATGGTGCAGCGCGATGAGGTGCAACATGATGACGAAATGCAACACAACAGGTAAAGGAGTCACCTTGGAGAATTAGTTGAAGCAACATGTCTTCAACTAATCTCATGTATGATCTTCTTAGAGATGATCTATGCTCTTATCTAGATAAGTCAAAGTGTTGACTTCTGTTGTAAACGTATTATCTCTCTCTCTCTCTCTCTCTCTCTCTCTCTCTCTCTCTCTCTCTGCTGAACTATTGAAGAACATATAAGAAAAATTGATTAAGGGTTTCCCCACATTGGGGTTTGTCCTTGGCTAGCGCCACATATTGTGTCCTCTTGTCTTGGCTTGTTTCTGTGATTTATGTTTATGTTCTATCTGTAGTTTACTTTAATGCTGATGTGATTGCTAATCTGGAAAAGATATGGAGCTAACTATGAAAATTGAAATAAATTACTCTAAGCATAGAACATACCTAAAATTAACCTGGTATCAAAGCTGAGGTGAAGACAATGCCCAAGCAAGAGTGAAAGAGCAATCACCAAACACAATTGGGAAAGGACAAAAGGATCAGTGGATTCCTCATCCCTCTTCAAATTCACCAAGGGTGAAGTCGAAGCAGAGAATATTATCAGAATGGCGCAACAAAATTTTCTGATGGCCTACCTAAAGATCACTTCAATGGGAAGTCCAGATCTAAAGGTGGAAGGAAAGGCAGATGCCTTGGTTGTAATAAGTTCAGCCATTATGCGCAGGAGTGTAAGAATGGCAGAGACACATCTCTTGATGAAGATAACAATCATTCCAGGGAAATCTTCAATGATCAAAGGAATGACAGGTAATGCAAGTCATCAAGGAAATGGCCGACTCTTCAAAAAAAGCAAGGAACCCCAGGTATGAAGAATCAAATGTTGTTTTTGATAAGATAAAGAAGCGTTATCTTATATTGGCCCTCTCCTTTAGATTCTTTGGGAATCGGGATTATTGATTGTAGTGCTTCAAGGCACTTCATCAAATAGAAGGGTGCACTCTCTAATTTGGTAGAGATGGAAACAATCGTGGGATTATACTTGGAGCCGATGCCACCTATCCCGGAAAGGGTGTAGGGAATGTTAAAGTTCAATTAAATGAGGGTAACTCGATTCATTTACAAAATCTTTTTTATGTACCTGATCGCAAGAAGAACCTGGTGTCCATTTCAGCAATGGAAGTCAAAGGTTACGAGGTGGCACTCATCGATGGAAAGGTATGTGTTTGAAAATAGAATTTTCAAAGATGTTTTTGAGTTCAGGGTTGTATCAAGTTGCAAGAAGTCCACTGGGGACCATGTCCATTGACACATAGCACCGGAGGTCTGTGAGTCAGATGGTGACAAGGATGTCTGAATTCAAAAAGAACATGAAAGTACATGTCTAAGATGTACCGAAGGAAAATCTTACAAGGGGACCATTCCCCTCATGTAGCAAGTCTACAAGTTTGGAACAACCCGAGGAGTTTGAGATTCATGATCGGGAATCTCATGTATATAGGTGGAAGAAAGCCCTTTATGGCTTGAAGCAAAATTCCCCGGGCGTAGTATGAGAGGATTGATAGTTGTCAAAAGAAACTGAGATTCACTAAGAGTGAAGCCGATCCAAACCATTGTTTGAAGGTTGTGGATGATAAACCTCTCATACCAACACCTTCTGAGGATGACCTATTTCAAACAAGTGCAGACCCTCTCACTTGCAGAAGTAAGAGGGAGTTGGATTCCAGATGTGGAATGGTAAACTGCAAGCCCGTGACTACCTCGAGGATCTTAACTTTTAGAAGTTATATGGTGATGATGCCAGACCAAATTTTGGAAATGTCTCTGAGTTCCATAAACTCATTTGAATTGATGTTCTTGGTGAACTTCCATTCAGACATATGTTTTTCAATTAGCATAGTGAGCTCATATTTGGTTGAGCCTCACTAGATTGGTGCTAAGAATCTTCTGAGATATCTTCGAAGCACAATCTCTCATGGATTGAGATACACCGCCGGAAATATGAAACTGCGTGATTATTCGAATGTTGACTAGGTAGGTAGGGTGGAGGATCACCAGAGCACTTCTCAGTGCTGGTTCTCTTTGGATTCTGCTTCAATATCATGGATGAGCAAGAAGGAGAAGCCGATTGTTATAAGCACCGCCGAGACAGAATACATAGCTACGAGTATGATCTCGTGTGAAGCTACATGGTTGCAGAAGCTTTTAAGTGAGCTATTTGAACACATGATGAATACCACTTTGATTCTCTGTGACAACCAAAGGGGGGATTTGATTATTGAGGAATCCTGTATTTGATTATTGCTCCAGTAAATAGACATCAAATATTGCCTTATTTGGGATATGGTAAGTCGATGAGCAAGGAGGTTCCATCGCATTGAAACTGATGTATAGGTTGCAAACATTTTGTCAAAGCCCCGAGAAAAGGTAAAATATGTGACTTTCCCAAACGAGTTGGAGTTGTTGAGAGACCTTCTTATAAGGGTCTTGCATGTTGCATGCATTGAGCTCTGGGAGCTCTCGAGGGCTTGGGGTACTTATTGGAGCAACATACAACCACAGGGCAACTCACCCTCCCCTGGTGGTGCGCTATGAACAAGATGATTAGTTCTTATGTGGAACGGGATGATTAGTTCTCCTGCAGCAACTGTGGAACAAGATGATTAGTTCTCCTGTCGGTCGAGATGATTAGTTCTCCCGTGGCAACTATGGAACAGGATGATTAGTTCTCCTATGAGCCAAGATGATTTGTTCTCTGTGGCAACTATGGAACAAGATGATTAATTCTCCTGTGGACCAAGATGATTTGTTCTCTGTGGAACAGGATGATTAGTTCTCTTGTGGGCCAGGATGATTAGTTCTCCATGGCATCCACTAACAGGATGATTCGTTCTCCTGTGGGCAGGATGATTAGTTCTCCTGTCAAGGCATCTTACCCATACAATCTGGGACTCATGGGAAGTACCTCTCATTTGATCAATGAGCAAGGAAATGAAGATAGGGACCATAGTAGTACTATCAATGGACGCATTGTTGTATCTACTGTAGTCCCTATGCTAGGATGACCTACATTGATCTGGGATCAATGAAACTGATTTGGGATCAGTATGAGTGGTTTAAAACACTCTTGTGACATTGATCTAAGATCAATGAAATTGATCTAGGATCAATATGAGTGGTTTGAGACACTCTTTTGTGACATTGATCTGGGATCAGTATGAGTGGTTTGAGACATTTTCTTGTGACATTGATCTAGGATCAATGAAATTGATCTGGGATCAGTATGAGTGGTTTGAGACACTCCCTTGTGATATTGATCTGGGATCAATAAAATTGACTTCGAGTCAATAAGAGTGATGTGACCCACTCTCTTCAGCTGAAACTGATTTTGGGTCAATAGAGAATAGTATGAGACATTCTCAATCAATTCTTCTTCTTCATGATTCAGCAAAACAAAGCTCAACAGATCAAAGCAAAGCAGAGTAGTGCAAGGCACTAATGGTAGAGATAGTACAGTCGAACATATGGATCAATGGATGGAGTTCTCCCTAGTTGAGAGGGAGTGTTAAAATTGGCAACTAGGGCCAAACTCCATGTGGGTCATCTTATTTATGGCAATTGATATTTTTCTTGGATCCCTCTCATCGAGAGGTGTAGGATTGATCCAAAAATCATCCGATTTCGATAAGTATTCATGGAGATATGAATTTATTTGTGTTATGAGACAATTCGTCAGTCACCCAGCAACCAAATAAACCCCACTTGTGCTCAATGTTTTAGTATAAATAAAAGTGGCCTTCAAGTCATTTCAACATACTTGGGATCTCTTCCTCTCTCTACTTGTCTTTGGGTTTTAGGAGGAGAGATCCTAAAGAATAATGTTGCCCTGATTCAAAGGGCAAAAAGCTAGAAAAGCAAAAAAAAACCGAAACTATCGAAAAAGTCGGAAATGCCAAAAAAACTGGAAAAGTCAAAATTGTCAAAAAAGCTAAAACTGCCAAAAAAGCCGAAAAAGCCAAAACTGCCAAAAAAGACAAAACTATCAAAAAAGCCAAAAATGTCAAAAAAGCTAAAATTGCCAAAAAAGTCGAAAAAGCCAAAAAGGCCAAAAATGCCAAAACTGCTGGAAAAGTCGAAACTGCCAAAAAAGTCAAAACTGTCGAGACTGTCGAAACTACCGAGAACAACCAAAACTAACAAGAACAGTGGAAACTGCCAAAACTACCGAGAACTGCCGAAACAGTCGGAGCATCTGTCTCCGAAGGAGAGCAACATACAAGGGACAACTAACTAACATTGGGATAGTTGTATAGTACTTAGCAACAAATACACTAAGCATGCAATGTTACAGTTAGCATGCAAGGGACAACTAGCATGCAACAACAAGCATGCTAAGGACAACAAGCATGCTATGGACAACAAGCAAGCAAGGGACAACAAGCAAGCAAGGTGCAGCCAACACATAGGTCAAGATAGCAACATGGTGCAACAATGGCACATAATGCAGTACAGTGATGGGTACAGTCATGATTAATAAAGCATGATGAAATGCAACATAGTGATGATGGATACAGCATGGTGCAGTGCGATGAGGTGCAGCATGATGACGAAATGCAACGCAACTATAGGTGAAGGAGTCACCTTAGAGAATTAGTTGAAGCAACATGTCTTCAACTGATCTCATGTATCATCTTCTTAGAAATGATCTTTGCTCTTATTTAGATAAGTCAAAGTGTTGACTTTTGTTGTAAACGTACTCTCTCTCTCTCTGCTGAACTATTGAAGAACATATAAGAAGAATTGATCAAGGGTTTCCCCACATTGGGGTTTATCCCTAGCTAACACCACATCTTATGTCCTCTTGTCTTGGCTTGTCTTCTGCAATTTATGTTTATGTTCTATCTACAATTTACTTTAATGCTGATGTGATTGCTAATCTAGAAAAGATATAGAGCTAACTGTGAAAATTGAAATAAATTGCTCTAAGCATAGAACCTACCTAAAATTAACAGTAAACAATTAGATCTATATTGGAAAATGAAACTCCTACTAAGACAAATTCTTATGGACTAATATGAATCTCATTCAAAAATGTTTCAATCCCTAGATCACTTGCATAAGCATTTGAGGGACCTTGACCAAATGATGGAGAGGATAGAGCAACACTTCAACATTCCCCCAACATCAAGAAGACCTCTCATAGCAACTCCTATCTCAATGACACTTTGATTGCAGCCCTTCAACTTGATTGCAATATAGTTCTAGTTTGTGATTGTATTTCTGCAATTACTTTTGTACAATGCCAATTAGTCCAATATCTTAGTGTCAATCTAGTTTCTATAATTTATATTCATTCTCAAATGTCTCTTTTTTTCTTAAAAAAAGGTATTTTTTTGCTATGATCCACTCCCCCAGCTTAACTTATTGTAATCTTCTATATGTAAATCCCAATTTTTACAATCAATAGAATTCAAAAATACAAATAAACAAAACCAAACCATCTCCATCCTCACATTGTCATTTAACTTCTCAAAATTGCATTGCCCTTCATGCAATGTTGAATAATTTGAGTTGACATCATTTTTACCATCAATAAAATTCAAAAATACAAATAAACAAAACCAAATCATCTCCATCCTCACATTGTCATTTAACTTCTCAAAATTCCATTCCCTTCATGCAATGTTGAACAATTTGAGTTGACATCCACTACAAGTTCAATAGATGAGTGCAATGAACTCATAAGTTCAGTCCCCTTTATAAAAATTTTAAATACTTCATTGTTTGTAGTTGCCAAATATAAGTGATTTAAGTGCTGATCCTAATTCTATCAAATCTTTAATCTTGGCATTGACACTGCATCACGACATCATCTTCCCAATTCACATGGCCATAAATCAAAATAACTTTCACGTGCCAACAAATTAAAATAGAAAACTGGAGTGTTTGATTGTCAGAAAAGAATACAAACCCAAACAATTTTATTCATTTCTTGAAAAAATTGCAGGAAGAGTTTATCTTTGGGGTTCTCTCTAATCAGATTGTCTCTTTCGATTCTTGGTCGAGACCTTCACCTTGGAGTTTTTTGAATTAATTCTGCTCCCTCAGGTATTCCTGGCCTCCTTGACAGAAATCCCTGAAGCTAAACAGAATTACAAATTTTTTTGGTACAGGAGCTCTTCGTTAAGATTTTCTAACTTATTCCATTTTTTCCCGGAATGTTAGCATGTCTCCATAGAATATAAATGCTCTAGTTACCACTCAAGCTATTGTATTTTGACAATCTAAACAGAATCGCAATTATTTCCCTTCATCTTACATTTTCTCTTAGTCTCCGTCTTACATATAATTGATATCAAAATAAAAAAGGGGCAGACCTTCAAAGGAACCCTAAACAGCAACTGATATAGTCCAACAACAGGCATCCACTCATCATTATCATGTAGAGAACAAGATACTCTGAGCGGCAAGATAACACATCGCAAGTATTCACAGTATTACCTGAAGCCCTTTCTCAGTATTGGCTTTTCATGTCTTTGCCGAGTCATATGATTTGAAATAGCTCTGCCGCCACTTGAAAGAAATGCGGGCTTCCTCTTTTTACTGCACTTCTTACTACAAGCATGCACCCTCAAGTCTACATGCGGCCTCGCTCCTGCTACCGAGCTCTGCTGTATTCCCTGAAAAAACCAGAGCAAGAACCACATATTAGACATACATGTTGAAGCGAGAGAAATGTGTAATAATCATAAGATTTCAAGCGATGAGGCCTGTGAATACTTACATTTTGAGTGGCGGCCGCGATGAGACGGGTAATGTCCTGCAGAGGCTTTCTCGGATGCGGAAATGGCAACACAGGGGCGGAGGATTGAGCGGAGAATGGGGGATGTTCTCCTTGTTGTTATCTTCTTCTTCCCTCAGAGAAAAATGATCGCTTGCAAGCTGAAGAATTTGCGTCTCCATTTGGAATCTGGAAATTAACGATACTTACTTGTGCTGCGGACGCAGTAAGGCGAAAGAGCTTCAGATGCATTTGTAAGCCCGGACTGAGTGAATGCACATGACTTGGTTTAATGGCGGGTGCGTGGATTTTCAGAGTTGTGGGTTTGAAATTTTGGGGAGGAGGAGGGAGAAAGGAAATCTCCAAATTCGAATTCAAATGAAAAAGATCCAGCGAACGAGGGGTGAGGGGCTGAAATTTGAAATTGAAATTAATGGGTGGGAAATTTTGGGATCGAGTTTAGTTATTCGAATATTTACGTTCGGTAATGCACTTATGAGGCCAACTATTAACCAGTGGGCACACCATTAACCTCCAATGCAATTCTACAAACAGCAAGGATATGTCCACAGTAGGATGTGGACGCTTAGTTATGTGATTAGCGTGGCTATTTAATTTATATTGCTGGGAAATGTTGATAATTATTAATTTATAATAAATATTAAGAGATTTACTTATTATTTTTCTTATATTTTCAGAATTTTAAAATAAATAAAATTATTAATTTATTTTAAATTATTATTATTATTATTAAATTTTATTTTGGAATATGATTTTCATAATTTTAATTTAATTATTAATAATTATTAGATGAATTATAGGTATTTATTTTTTATTTTATTTATAATTAATATAATAATATTGAGTCTGGAGGGTTAGTTCAAGATGTTAGGCATTTCTGCTAGTAGGGAGGTGTTTGAGCTATACAAGTTAAACATATATAGATTTAGAAAATGTTAGGCCCCTATACTACTAGTGTAACCCTTATTGTTATTAGTATAACCCACTTATTATATTGATGTACCCATGTAGTGCCCATATTGTTACTATTATGCCACATAGAAGCCCACCATTGTTACTGTTGTGCCCTACAATATTATTGTTATGTAGGCTTTGATTGTATTGGGACCACTTAGACTCCTATATATAGAAAGGAGGTATTTTCATTTGTATCATCCAAGAATTGTTCATTTATGTAATGTAAAGGAGGTTGCCCCCTCGAAGAGGCTGAATTCTAAGGCGTTGATCTTTCTTTTCTATCTTTTCTTGAGCAGGTTTCATAACAGAAAAACATAGAACAAGGTTCATAACCATGGAGATTTAGCCCCACTTTACCATGGAGATTCTTAAGCTACCATACCATCGGCCAATACCATGATTTATCTATACCACATGCCCAAATAACGGTAACTTGCTTCAAGGCACTTGTTCATATAATATTTTATTTAATTAATCAATTTAATTAAAAGAACAAAAATAGCATAACTACTTTGTCGATAAATCTCAACCTTTTATCTATGTACCTTAATAAGAATATTCTAGAATATACTATAGAGGTTAAATCCCACCCATCCACTTAATAATTTTTTATAATTACATTAAAATGTTGAAAGTACTATTCCAAAGTAAACATGCCGATTGACATAATAAGTAAGATAATAAGTGTTCCCTGAGGTTTAGCTCAATTGGTCGAGTCCCTATTGTTAAGCATCTCTGCTATTGGGAGGTCCCGAATTCAATTCTCTTGACACCTTCAAGGTCAAGCTTCATGTTTGAGTTGACAGGAAGTGATCCCTTTGGGTGGATTTGTCTTGAACAATATTTTATGGACACAGCAAATCACTGATATCTAGTGACCATGAACCACATAGAAAAAAGATAAAAGAAACATAATAAGTGGTGGGGGATTATTTTAATTTTTATTTAAGGACTACAATTTATTTATTTAATTCCCCCGATAAGGGTGATCAACCTAGAAAATTTGGATATCGTGAGAGTCATCCACCACCCTATCATCTCCTAAGGTTATTAATGGAGGGGAGTGGTGTGGCATGCCCCCTCTAGGATGATTGCATGCATAAGTCTCTACCTCACACACTCGCTAGTTGGTGCATTAATATTCTTCTACTCGCATTGGCAATGAAGCCAAATTTCTATTTAAGGTTTCGATATTTTTCAACACTAATGCAATTGGGATTAACCCTCTCCTTGGGTGGCTTGGTAACTCATGAAATCCAGCTAGGAAAGGGGTGCTTCTAGGATGAAATTCACTTTTTCGTGGCTAAATTAGTGGATGGTTGCCTTACTTTGTTGAAGCCCCCCCCCCCCTCCGAAGGTTCTTGTTTTCATTGAGTTGCAAACGAACTCGTTGGCTACAGTGTTGAGCAATCTAATATATTAGAGGAGCATCTTAAGTCCATGGCGTGGGGTCATCTTACAGGAAAGGAATTTTTCGTGCCTGTTATCACTCCTCCGGATCTCCAAGGCTGAGGAAGAGTCCAGCTAAGGTAACCACATACCAACCTTTTGACTTGGTATCTAGCCCTACCAGGCCGAAGAGGGCTCTCTCCAAAGAATCACAGCCAAGAGGGCTAGATGGATTAGGGTTCTAGGCTAGTTATAAAGTGCAGAGGGTTTTGTTTGTTTGATTGAATTGTTGGATGAGGATTAGGTCAAGAACTAGGTCAAGGAAAATGAGATATGATTGCAGACATTCAAAGGGGCAGGGTAGGCAGAAAACCTAACACTTAAGGGTATTTGTGTGGGATGAATTAGACTAATGAGGAGCTAGGAAAAGCATGAAAACACATGATTTTTTCCTAAACTGAAAAATGTTTACAACGTATGAAAGTTTCCCCAAAACAGAGCATGAAAACTCATGAATTTTGTTCATCAACTTGAAAACTATCACAAAATATACATGAAATTATTGTTGGAATAAACAACACATCCAAACATATGAGAAAATAGAAGAAAAAATGCTAAATGTTCATACCACAAGTATCCCAAGGAAATAGCTGCGACTCATCTATTAAAACTGGCCAAATTCTGACACAATAGTGTCTCTTGTTTGAAATCCAAACATCCAACTGATTCCAACCTTTGAAAAGACTGAAAAATACAAGATATAGGCCTCAAACAAACTCCTCCCAGCCTCAAGGGTCGAATCCATGAGAGGAGCAGTTCCACCAAAATCTAAACTGATAGCTAGAGTATAGGGTGGTCAAAGTGACTCATCCCTAATTACAATGAAACTGATTCATTACACCTCATTGAGTCCATTTACCTAATGTATTTACCCTAGGTAATAGTAAAAATACCATAATTACATTTACATCATCAATTACATAAGTAAAAACTTGATTTTCCAAGATGAAAATCAAATTTGCAATGAAAACTGAAAATATCAGACAATTGTCAAACGCACCATTTTTGTGCCAAATGCGCCATCCATATTTTAGCCAAGTTTTGAGTGCCTT
This sequence comes from Pinus tabuliformis, assembly GCA_031772625.1. Taxonomy (NCBI): domain Eukaryota; kingdom Viridiplantae; phylum Streptophyta; class Pinopsida; order Pinales; family Pinaceae; genus Pinus; species Pinus tabuliformis. The sequence goes on along the minus strand of CM062815.1, from coordinate 1,083,849,996 downwards.
CCCGATGTCCAAATTGAGCCCAGGATATCTCATTGGAAATTTTGTCCTGTCTAGTTTCCAAATCTACCTTTAGTTTCCAAAATGAACTTGATTTGACCCTCCAAAAGTTGATTCTCCCAAGACTTCTCAGCGTGCAGCGCCAAGGTGAAAAAGGAGGCAGAACATTGATTTTTTTGTGTTTTTTTTCACCTTTTCACTTGCCAGTTGTGCAAACCAAGCCTAGAAAAGTTGTTTTCCTGCATGTATTCACCATTGTGCATCCATTGGTGGTCTTCATTTGGCAAAAAGTGCCTTAAAAAAAGCATTCTAATTGTCACAAAATTGTCTATGGTTGCTGAAAAAACACAAAAACTTCAAAATTACCCTAAAACTTTTAAAAATTGGTGAAATGATTGTTAATCTTGTGTTTTATGCATGGAGTGAGGCTTCAGCAAGGATATCAAGTCTTCCTTCCTCTTCTTGCTTGTTTAGGGCTTCAATCTTTGCATTAGCTCTTTTAAGCTTTGCCCTTGCAATCTTGTTCCTCATGGCATAATGTTTTGCCATATTTCTCTGAATGTCATTGTCTTTGTTGGCCTTGTCCAGGAGCTTCTCCAAATGTTGGTTTACCTTGTCAATCCAATGCTCTCGGTTCTCATTAATCATGATGGAAAACTGTTCATTCCATGTGAGTTGATTTGCAAGCTCAGCCTCTCTAGTTCTAGAGCTCTTTTCAACCCTCTAGTCCTAGGTCTCCTTCTTGGTTCTTGTTCTTGTTCAGTTTCACTATACCTTCCATAGGCCTCATCAAGCAATGCCTTGGCTTTCATTTCTTCTCTTTTTGCCTTGAGGAGCTGAATCTCCATGATATCATGCTTGGCTTGAAGTTGTTGGTTTTCTTGCTCATAATATGAAATAATAAATTTAGACCTCTCCAAATTGGTCTGGAGCTCCCTGATGTATGCATCTTTTTCCTTGATGACTATGCTAATGTCCTCATTGTCATCATGCTCATCTAGGTCAACAAGGTCAAAATCATGTTTTGTCTCATGGAGGTCCTCCTCCTCATGCTTGATCTCTGCCTCTGTCATTTTTTCTTTGCCTTTGTGTACCTGTTTTGTTGGTGAAGAAGGCAGGGCCCCTCCCACAATCTATGGGGAAAACACCTACCTATGACCTCTCTAATAAGTATGTGCCAATATACCCAAATCATCCCTCTTAGGCTTGATGACCTCAACCTGCTTAGTCTGCTCAGGCTCACTGATCTCAGCTCTGCTAGGTGACTCAATGTGCTCATGAAATGGTGATGGTGGAGGTGATGGTGAAGGAGACTGATCTGATGATGATGCATGAACTGTGGGCTGAGATGGAGGAATGGATGTGGAAGGATGAGATGATGAAGGTACATCTTGAACATGCTGAATAGATGGATCAATGAATATGTCATTAGCTATGAAAGTACTCCATGAAATGTTGAATTGTTTGAGGTGATGGAGGACAATGATTTTGATGAGGGAGTGGTGGAAAATACTTTTCATTTGATGCTCATATTCTCTTTTTTGGACAATATATGCCATCTTGTCAATGCTCCGGAAGAGAAAATAAGGTATGTTGAGCATCTTGACCCTTGTGAAGTGCATGAGTAGCCAGATATGATAAGTATAAAGTCTAGAGAACCTTCCTTCACAAGTAAAGTATCTCATGATGATTTTCATCATGGGAACATATCTCTCGAGGAGGTAAGAGAAAGGAAAAAGCCTTCCTTTTCTTTCATTCTTGTATCTAGGTTTGATGTATGGTTCATAGTAATGCTCCTCCAAGTCTGTTTGCTTAAACCATTTTCCCCAACATCTGGGATTCCAGTAGCAGCTGATATGATGGCAGTGGACACAGTGAAAGTGACACCAGCAAGGGTTACCTGGTTGTCATGGAGATTGGAGATGAATAGTTTGCTCAACATAGGATGATGTTGGACCTTTTGTATTTTCTCACAGAATTCAAAACATCCTAGATGCTTAAAACATGTCACAGCCATGGGAGATGCCATGAGTTCCTTGGTATGTCTTGGCTCAAGTCTAAGGATTCTCCCTCCTTTGTTTGGCTTCCTCTCCTTTCTTTCTTCCTCCTCATTGGAACTTCTGTTTTCTTCTTCTGACATGGTGTCTTGATGTTTAAAACCCTAGGGAGATGAAATAATAGTGGAATATAAGTATGGGGAGTTAGGAATGGTGTGAGGAAATTCAGAGAGATGAGGGAAGGGGTTTATGGTTTAAGGGAAGTGATAGGGAGTGGGAATGTGATGGGATTTAGGATAGGGAATTTTATTACAAGTTAGGGGTTTTGGGAGCCTAGGCAAATAGAACACCTAGGTCTTAGGGTTTTGGGAATAAAGGGCTTTGGGAAGTAGTGATATGATATGGGGGTTGGGAAAGGGTTTAATAGTGATATGGGAATGGAATAGAAGTACTAGGGAGTGAAATTGGAGGTGTAGTTAGGATTTGATTATGACACTAGGATTTCTCTCAAGGAAAACATTAAATTTTGTAATGACTTTTAAGACTCCACAAAATGACTTGGGGAATTCTAGGAGGGTGTATCTTGAATGTTACTTACTTGCATGAGGTTGAAAAGAACCAATATTGAAGTTTTTGAGGCAATGGCACTTTGTTTGGAGCTAGTGAGCAATTTGGTCAAACGCGTAGCACACAACACAAGCGCGCCCTCCACAATACAAACGCGTAGCGTAACACACAAGCGCACAACATTGACTTCAAATCAATTTTTGAGTGCCTTCCCGAAGTCAAAGTTGATCTCATGATATCTAGTTGGAAATATCCCTCCCTTGGATACACAATGGACCTATCAAGCACTGAAAATGATCAAGTATAGCCCCTCAAACATCAATTCTCCTAAGATTGGTCAAAAAGTGAAAAATGGGGGTGCAAAAATGCAGTGTGCTCTTGCAGGAAACTTTTGGAGGTCTTTCTCAACTCCAAATTGAGCTCATGATAGCTCATTGGAAATATATCTTTGTCTAGTTATCATTTTACTTATCAATAAAGTCATGTGGACACTACAGCTAGGAGAAAAATTGATTTTCCCAAGGTCACTCCAGAAGTGCAACGACCCTCTTGTAGCAACTGTATTTTTTACATTTATCTAAAACCATAACACCTATGTAAAAAATGAAGGAGGTTTTTGTTCCGTGGTCTATGATGGATAAAAACCTCTCTCACTTGCGTAAAATTAATTTCTATTTGGTCAGAAACATACTTTGAATCAAAATTGGCCTTATGTGTGGCAAATGATTTGTCCCTTGGAATGAATTCTTGAAAAATGATGGATACATGATGTTTATGAGCTTAAATGACCTCATATTTGCTGATATGACCTCCCTTATGCCTCCTTTGCTTAGATGTCTCTGATTCCATAGCCAACCCTAGCGCAGTGGGAGAGGAAATTGGGGTTTAGTGCTTGTGGAAAATGATGATTTAGGCAACCTTGGGAAAAGACAACTCTCTTTGACATTCACTTAACCTTTTGAAACTTTAATCTTTCACTTAAATATTTCCTTCAACAAATTGATCTTTTGATGGTCTGGAATCTTTGGCACTAAGTTAAGAGCTTGGGAACCTCGTACTTATTACATTTAAATGACATAAAATTACAAAATGAAATAAAAATATTACATTTGAACTCAAAATTACATGATGAAATCAACATTTCTCTTTACAAATCACCTTCACATGGTGAAGAGAGGTTACTGATCATTTTGACACTTGTTGGATTTATGCAATGGAGTGGAATTTTATTGAACCGTGAAAACCCTAATGACCTAATGAAACCTTGACTGGATTGACCTTGATGACATGACTGATGTGATGGCATGATGTCATTAACTTTATGGATAATGGATACTCAACAAGGTATGGAAGTGTGTCAACAAGTAATCAAATTTGAGGGAGAGTGATGATTTTTTATTTTAGGACTACCATCAGTAAGTGAATTTTGGAATGCAACCTAATGGAATGACAAATTTCTGAATGAGATGCTAATATGCAATGAAAAGAGGATTTTTGATCACTGATGGCAGTATGCAAATACTGACTCTAACAGTGCCCACTGCAAGTCCAAAGCACTACAGCGGCAAGAACTACAAGGTACTTTCTGCTCTAGGTAATTTTTGATGTCATTGTTTTCTCCTTATTGAGTTTAAGAACTCAATCAATTTTGGTTTTGCCTAGTGCATCATCTAGTATCTTAGCGATCCTACTAAGAATATTCTGGAATATACTATAAAGGTTAAATCCCACCATCCACTTAATATTTTTTTTATAATTACATTAAAATGTCGAAAGTACTATTCCAAAATAAACATGTCGATCAACATAATAAGTAAGATAATAGTGTTCCCCGAGGTTTAGCTCAATTGGTAGAGTCCCCATTGTTAAGAATCTCTACTATTGGGAGGTCACTTAACACCTTCAGGGTCAAGCTTCATGTGTGAGCTGACAGGAAGTGATCCCTTTGCGTGGATATGCCTAGAACAATATTCGATGGACGTAGCAAGTCACTGATATCTAGTGACCATGAACCACATAGGAAAAAATAAAATAAATATAATAAGTAGTGGGTGGTTATTTTATTTTTATTTAAGGACTACAATGTTATTTATTTAATTCCCCCGATAGGGGTGATCAACCTAGAAAATTTGGTTATCATGAGAGGCATCTACCACCCTATCGTCTCCCGAGGCTATTAACAGAGGGGAGTGGTGTGGCATGCCCCCTCCAAGATGATTGAATGCATAAGTCTCTACCTCACACACTCTCTAGTCGGTGCATTAACATTCTTCTACTCGTGTTGGCAATAGGGGCAAATTTCTATTTAATGTTTTGAGGTCTTTCAACACTGATACAATTGGGATTAACCTTCTCCTTGGGTAGCTTGGTAACTTAGGAAATCCATCTTGGAAAGGAGTGCTTCAAGGATGAAATACACTTTTCGTGGATAAATTGGTGGATGGTTTCCTTACTTTGTTGAAGGCCCCCCTGAAGGTTCTTGTTGTCATTGAGTTGCAAACGGACTCGTCGGTTACAAGGTTGAGCAATCTGTTAGAAAATTATATATTACAGAGAAATGGAACACAAAATATTGTAGAAACGCAAACAAAAAATGCATAAAACAAGAGAGACACTGATATACGTGGTTCACCCAATTTGGGCTACGTCCATGGAGAAACAGCCAGTCCTTCCTTTTATATTATCCAGCAAAATGAATAGATACAACCTACAATAGATCCGTTGTAATTTTCTCTTCGCTCTCACATAATCTCCTCTCTCTTTATCACTTAGAATACACATCTATATAAAGTCGCAATACAATTCCCTCATATATAGTGAGGGCTTGCCTTCTAGGGAAAAAACCATAAATTAAACATAACTTCTACCGTCAGATCATCCACCTAATGAACGACTCAGATTGACTACAAAATTACAGCATTTTACAAGGCAATTTTACATCTATTTTTAGCCTCGAGGGCGCTACCCCCAAACCCCCACCAAGGGGGGCTCATAAAAATCGTCGTCGCCCCCCGTGGACCCCCTGTCAGTGAACAAAGAACTAGGGTCCAATGTGGTGATACCTCTGAATAAAGAAGATAATTAGGCTCCACACACAACACAAGCTAATATATTAGAGGAGCATCTTAAGTCCATGGGGTGGGGTCATATTACAGGAAAGGAATTGTAATGCACACTACAAGTCCAAAGCACTATTGTGGAAAGACTACAAGGTACTTTCTACTCTAGGTAATTTTTTATGTCATTGGTTTCTCCTTGTTGAGTTTAGGAACTCAAGCAATTTTGGTTTTGCCTGGTGCATCATTTGGTCTATTGGAAGTCTATGTATTTTTAGAAGGCATCTTGTTTCTTTCTTGTAGAGCTTCATTGTCTCAATTTCATTTTTTTAGAGGTCTTCTGCTCTAATATTGGCAATTGTGGTTTATATGGTTATTTTGAGATACTTATTGGTCAGACAAGCATGTTCCAGTGACCTTTTGTGTGATATCCCCTGGTTAATATTCCTTCATTACAAATAAATTTGTAATTAATTAATGGGTTGATTCAAGGGACAAAGGTTCCAGAGTTGAGGGGGGTTACTTTCTTGGGATAGTTTAAGGTTTTCATTATAGCAGGGAATCTGAATTGGTTCTTAGCAGATGGAAACTGTGCAAAAAGGGATAATTTGTATTTTCTTATCAACTGGAAACAAAGGACAAAATGTGTGCTTCTCATAGTAGCATACAAGGAATCAGGGACGAGAATTAAAAGGAGAAAATGGGAAAATTTCCAACTCATAAGGTGTGTTGGCCACGCACTACAAGAGACCAAGCAACAATAAACAAACTTGGGGGACGTATAGATAGGTGGCAACCTTTTGATAGGCTTACAAGATTTTGACAGACAGAGGTAACTTTCTGAAGGTTGTGCAAGGGACAGATAGGAAAATATCAATCGATCAATCTAGAAGACATGGGAGAGAGGAGACTCATCCCTAGAGGGAGATACACGATGAGAGTGCATTTCCGAAGTTCTATCTTGATCCAACAACTGAACGAATATTGGAAAAACACAATGTAGAAGAAAAAAGGAGTTGAGCACGATAGCTCAAAGGAAGCAACAAATAAGTTTCCTTGTTACACCATTGACACCTCTGAAGGTCCCTATGCACAATCCGATTGTTGTGCCCCAGTTGGTGGGTGGAGGTGGTTGGACCTTCAGAACCTTGGTTTTAGCTGGCAAACTCGATTTTAATCCCTTGATAAAATCCCTCACTCATGCTCTAGAATCTAGCTTGGGGGTAACAACTGCAAGAGAGACCTGGTTGCAGCATGTTTATTGTTGGATGGAGAGTCGTGGTCCTAGACTCAGTTGCCTAGCCTATACTTCAAGATAAGTATTCAATCCATTTAACATGTGCCTATGATTTTTTGTTATGTTTTAGAGTCTAATATATTATTCATTGAATGTTAATGATGTTTCCTCATATGGATAACTTGGCCTTTAGCTGTTAGTTCCCCGGTTGTTGATTGAGAGTATAATTGATTTCATGCTAAGCTACAGGGTTACTAACTTGTCCTAAAGATGTGGTGTACAAATCTCTCTATGGTTGTTTGATATAGTTAGCAACTGCACTATCTATTAACTTGTATCTGTTACTTAATCATTTGAATAAACAAACATTATTCATGTATAAAGGGGTATTAATGCTTTGGTTGTTGTCGTTGAATGAATTTCTCATATTACCAGGATGCAGATAATGGAATAAAAACGATTCTTGTGTATCCCACTTCCTAGGTTAATAATATGTGATTGTTCTCCTTCATTTGCAAGAAACTCCCTTGTCTCTAGTCAATATTACCATGAAGTATGACCTTTTGTCTTTATAGTAGACATAGTTTGGTGTGGCATTCCCCATGATAAGTTTGATTACACACAGGTATTCTAGATTTAATATATGCATATATGGCATGGGAGTGTTGCTCTTAGATTGCCTTAGTTATTTTTCTAGTGATCCAAGGCATTAAGTCTCCTTAGATTACTACTTGAACTGTGATGGTCATACCCAAGTAGACTAGTGTGACACTGTAGATGAGGATCAAAATTAGACTCCTCTGACACTTCTATTAAACTCCTATGTGATACTCTAAATTGCATATATAACTGACTATTATATGGATTGTTCTTAAACATCTGAGGATTTACATCCTAAATTATAATCATAACACCCTACAACGTATGCATAATTTGTCTTGTGCATGTAGGAAGAGCGCATGAGGACAATTTTAACCTCTAGACTACTTAGAAAAGTACAGGGCATGATTCAAGAGTGGGTCTACGTATGTATAGAGCAATAGTCCGAGAGATCGGAACACACACACACACATAAACACATATATGCAATTGACACTAACATAATGAGGTTAACCATCATGGGAATGCATTGTTGGTTGAGAGTGTACTTCAATGAGCATTGCATCAACTATGTGTGTTCGATTAAGAAGTAGCCCTTTCATTTGCCGCCTTCAGTCACATGAGGAGTCAAGTGACCAAGAGGGAGAATGATAAGGGTTAATACCAAGCCTGTTAGGTGGACTAGTCATCATGATCTAGGGTAAGGAATGAGTGATAGACCAGTGGTAAGAGGGGCTTGCCCCTGCTAGTATTAATTTTCGCGAGGAAAGGTCTCATGGCACACATGAATTGGGATCGAAGTGCATGGGGGCGATTGAATAAAACGGCGGAATTCATTTTTATCGGACGGTGGGGATACAATGGGACACCCCCCTCCTTCTATATACTAAACAAGGTTTGGATCCCTAGTTATATCATGGTTTTCAATTGAATGACAAGAGATCAATTATCGAATATATGGCAGGGCATCCCCTCTATGACATTAGCGAGGGGAGGGTGAGGTCTTACAAACAATCGATGTTGTAGGTCCTCATATTGATTGTTGATTCATATAATGGAATCTTGTAGTGAAACCGTAACTGCAGGACCTCTACTCCTCCTCTACATCAATTATATCCTGACCCCTGCATGTCATCGATTTGGGGAGCATACATTAGAGTTGTCGAATCTAGTACATGCCCAACTATATGCACATGATATATATATATATATATATATATATATATATATATATATATATAAGTCTAAGACTATAATAAGTTAAGGAATAATCTCAAAGGGGTTAATCCCTACTACAATTATGAGACCTCCCCATTGGTGATAGGAGCATATATGTTATATATACCAAGGGGAAGGTGGCACTTAGCCTGTCCTACTGTGTTGTGGCACTAGAGTGATAACGCCACGTGGCACCGCGAGATGTCCACGTGGTTGATAAATTACCATTGTAAAGTAAATAAGGGGGCTATAAATCAACACGAATTTGACCTCGGGATCTGAGTAGGGTAAAATTTTATATTACCAGGATCATCTTGAAAAAATGATTCCCAAGGCATTGACTATGTCTGTCTTTGGGATGTTGAAAAGAACAATTTTTTTTTATACCTCATTCTCATAACCACACCTTGAGATTCAGGTTAGCCTAGTAACCACCTCTAATTATCGAGTTAGATAAGGGGGTGTGTTATATAGTGGTATTAGAGCTCCCAATTCAGCACTTGGAACTAATGGGCTCTATCGCGAAAGGAATGAGAGACTCGAGGTTTAATTATAGATCCTGGAGGACCAAGGCTAGTGTCTTATTACAAAATCAACTAAGTAGGAGGTTCAAGCCTAAACGCTTAGAGAGGAGTGGGATTCTAGATCCTAGGTATTATAGTTGATTATAGATATAACTGATTATAACCCTATGTACTAAATTGAATATGAACCGTGAGGATGCTTCCAACATGGTAAAATTTATTGAAACTTACCTTTGCATGTGTTAGTTCTTGGCATTGGCAGGATTGTCTGCATTATGTCGTGCATAACTATGGCCGTGTACTAGCACTATTGGACAAGTGATGTACTTTTACACACTTAGAATAGGCATGCATGTGAATCATTACATGGCATGAGGGATTTTGGAAATTCATGTGTTGCTTGTATTGCACATTGTTCTACTAATTATATAGATATGTTTTATGTATATGTGTGTGTACATGCATTGGATGGGGGAATCCCATGGCTCGTTTGACTAAAGGTATACTGTAGAAATTTAAGCAACCGATAAATGCTTATTATCGGGTGTAGGTCTTGTGATGCATTCTCTTTATGAATGTGAAAAATTTAAGAATATGATGTATGCTAATGTGACATGTAGTGTCATGATTGAGTTTATGAAGCTGTAGGTGTTATGGCTGTTGGACGTAATAAGGAGGCCAAATCTTTCTAAATCATTTTAAAATTTGATGTAAAATGGTAATGGCAGTCTTAGTAAAGAGGCTAATTAAAATTACTCTATTATTATGGATCCCATGGGGAATTTGACCTTTGCAATTGCATGATGATAGCTATGACTGATGTATATGCATTGAGAGAAAGCTTATGTAGAGTTTAAGTTGGTTTGTGATATATAGTTGATAACAATCCTATGGATGTGTGAACATCTACAGGGTAATATGTTTGATTTAACTTGTTAAGATGACCATTGGTATATGTATTTTTATTCCATTAATGAACTAATATTTGAGTGTGTGTGGCAGCACATGGGAGGAATAGAATATTTGAAGGCTTAGATTAGGGAATTGGAAACTGAGCTCAGGATCTGCAAGGAAAAGATAAAGAAACTTGATAGGAAACAACAACAACTACCCGAGTGGAGTTTTGAACTACAAAAACATTAGCAAGAACTGACTTCTAAAACTAAAATCTCAAAAAGGGAAAAGAACATTGGCGGGAAGAGGCCTCGTGACACTAAAAAGGAAAAGAAGAGGATATTTCCCTATTGGTGTTATAGAGAAAATCATCTGAGAAAGGATTATTACCATAGGTAGAAAAAGAAAGAAAATAACCCTATGAGCCACAGGGACACGAATCAATGATGCAAGATGAAGAGAAGGAAGAGGGGACATTCCCTCAAGCTCCTTAATATATACATATAAGTGTTAAAAATATCCCCTTGTGAACTATTGAGGGATGTGATACTTCAAGGCTTCCATAAACCATGGAAAAGCCTTAGACTGATTTTTGTATATATATATATATATATAGTGATAAAGGACACACTAAACGCTAGACTCATGGACTTGATTTATTATGCAATATTTTTAAATTCTTGCATATTATGCTCTTGACTGTTGGTTTCATGATTTATTGCTTTGATTGATGAATTAAATGCATGGCCATGCCACCTTTGTCTATTGCTTTATATTACTGTCACGACTTTTATTGTTGCCCTCGCTTTCTTTTTTGATTTTTTCCTTTCTATTTTCATGCTAGGGGCTCAAGGAAAAATAGTTTGGTGTGGAAGGAAAGCCACGAAGCTCTGGTAAGAGAGTTGAGTGAAACCCAACAAGGAATATGACTTGAGAGAGGCCTAGGCATGAAAGAAGTAAGGAAGACCAAGAATGAGTAGAGCATGATTTGCATGGATAAAAGCATGTCGATGATGGGTAGATGGGCTAAAATAGGTCAACACTATAATGCCTGGGAGTGTTACTCTTGAATGTGACAACAGACATAAGTGAAGAAATGTGCATGGCTCAAATGTAAATATGCAAACACTACTAGCAGAAAATAAAGGTTGGAAGAATTAATGCTAACAACAAGTGTGTTAGTGTTTGTCAGTCCTGCCACCAGTGATCAAATGTACTCTTTCAAAGTTTTGATAGGGTCCTAAGTCAAATTTTTATAGTTTCAATAGGTTTTCAAATAAAAATTTGGTCACTGGTTAGTATGTCTGGGTATGTTACTACTCCCTACATTTCATGGTCAAGTTTACATTTTAGTCGTGTCATCACTCATTATGATGAGTCATCAATAAAATCTCTTGATCACTATCTCAGTTTCATCTCATGGTCAATCATTATGGGAGTAGTAATTAAGGGAAAAAATGTTTTTAAGGAGATTTCAGCATGTTTCAACATCCTTATTCATACTCCATATACCTTCCTCAACCTTCCCTCGTAAATCCCCTAATTCCATCTAAAACCCTTTTTCCTTGAGAATATCCTTAAATCCTAAGTCAAAACCCATTTTTCCCATGAAAAAAACTCACTCTCAAACTCTAACCAAAAATCCATTATCCGCATTGCATTTAACTCTAGCATTATCCCAAAGTCCATGCTTTGATAATATTCTAACTCTAGCATTATCCCAAAGTCCATGCTTTGATAATATTCTAACTCTAGCCAAAATACCATTAATGTTAACTCTAGCCGCATTCCATTTAAAGCTTAAAAACCATTACTAAAGTCCTTTTTTTTTTTTTTTTTTTTTTTTTTTTTTTTTTTTTTTTTTTTTTTAAGTTGGAACCCGTAGGCCACATGTCACCATATCGCACGATCATGCTATCGCATATCGCATAAATTCAATACAACCAGTGACCCGTCTCCCCTTCTGTATTGCGATTGTGATATCGCCAATATCGCAGAACCCTTCCCTCCCACCGATTGCGATATCACAATCGGGGACCACATCAATCTTAAGTCCCTCCCCTGCAAGGTCCTTCTCTCGGTTGCGATTGCGATGTGGTAAGACCCCTCCAAACATGATATTTTTATGTTTCAATTTGTTATAGCTTCGGGTTTGGGTCTACGGTTAACACTTCCCGTCGATGCGAGAAAGTCCTGGTGGATGTGATATTTTATGCAATGTATTGTGATGGGTTGTCAGGTCCACCCATGGTTAAACCTCCCAAATCTCCCCTCTCCCGATCGCCATCTACTTTCCATCAGAAGACTCCCAGGCCTTTTCGCCCCCTTGCCATGTTTCCTTTTAGCAGTGGGGGGGGGGGGGGTGTCAGAAAATTCCCCACCTCTATGTGTCCCCCCCCATCATTTCTCACCCCCGCTTCTCAATATCGTATACCACTCGTACCCTCTCCGAAAAAACCACCAAACCCCTTCGATGTACGATTTCCTTTGGACGTGATATATTATATATCACAATTTTTAAATTTTCAAATCCGTCCTTTTTTTAAAATAGGAAAAATTAGTGTAAAGGCCCCTTTTTGTATTGCAATTGTGATACGACACAGGCCTGTCCTGAATGCGATCACGATGAGGATCAACAACCCAGATTTGATCGGCCCGGATTAGACAGTCCAGATCAATGAATGCTTCCACTCCATGAGACAACAAGACTATTTTTCGGCGTTTCTTCAGTAGCATGGTCATTAAAGAGACAACAAGAAAACAAACCCATGACACAGTGGAACAGTAATGGAATTTTCAGCACGCAAACAACACAATAGACTTGAAGATCCAGATGTTCAATTTTCCACCAATACAGTGTCGTGTTATAAATTATTGTAACAGTCCATACGAGTCCCATTTGTATTCAGACACTATTGTAACATAAATCTTGATGAAGTCTCAAAGTTTTATTAATTATATGGGAACAGGTCTTTAGTGAAATCAAGCCTAGGTGACAAGATTATGTAAAGAGATCTTTCTCTATAAATAAGTAGATTTCCGACTCTGAGAAGGGTTGGATGTTTGTGAATCATAGCTTGGAGCTAGTGTAAATTTTGCAGTAATATAACATATATTTGCAGTTACTATCTTGGGATTCTTATGGTATGTTTCTGTGACAACCTTTTCCCTGATATTTCATTTTCCTACCATCTCTATGCTTTTCTTGTGATCTTCTCATGAGATTTAAACAAAATTCATAGGTTATATGCTTTGTTTTGTTGATATTTTCATGCTTGTGTTCTTTCTTCTTGATGAATGAATTCATGGTTACATGCTCATTCTGGTATTCTATGTTTTCATCTCTTGACTACCCCAACAACCTATTTCTGTCACTTATAATGTCTATCTTTCCCCTTTATATCTCTGCAATTGATCATTAGAAGCCTTAGCTTAGTTCCTTGATCTATGAACTTCATCCAACAAACCCTTTAATCAAACACCATTGAGCTTAATATCTAGCCTAACATCTGAATTACTTCTTCAATCATTTCATCGGCTGTGAGATTATTGAGAGAGCCCTCTCTGATTTGGTAGGGTTAGCTGCCAAGTCTAAAGATTGGTTTGAGGTTACCTCCTTGGCTTCCTTTCTCAGCCTTGGGACAATTAGGAGTGCTAACATTTTTTAGCAAGCATTGTTGGGATGGGTTCCCCTGGGTCAGTTTTGGGGTTAAAACCCAAGTTTTGATGTAAATTTTGGTAAAAAGATGTAAAGTCTCCGCAAATTGTGGATGCAAAGTGTAGAGAGTTAGAAGTCAAAAGGGGTTTAGCCTCTTGTTTATGTAAAGTCAAGTTGGTTTTGAGATCTAGCCATGGTCCACGGACCATGGGATTGTATGAAGAAAAGATATAAATAGTTGTGTCTTAGAGAGTCTAAGGCAAGTAAGGAATGATGGATGTAATGGGTCAATAGAAGATAGCTCAGAGAAGTGAGTCATAGAGGAAGAAGAGGCTCTACAACTGAGTGCATAGAGGCCTAGAGTAGAGTCTGCAGCTGAGTGCGCGAACCCCTGCAGTTGAGTGGGTAGGGCAGTTTTTACTCTGTAACAATGTATTGAATATCAATAAAGAAGACTATTGGAGAAATTCATGTGTTTATATGTTTACTTATATTATTTATGTTTGCGATATATGTTGTGATGGAATAAATGTATTTATGAAATATTGATGTAGTGATGCGTGACTTTGTTGGATAAGTCTTACTAACTATATACAATACTTGTTGAATATTTATGCGAAACTTATAATACATTCTGCTATGTTTATTGTATACTTAAGTAGATCTGTGTGAATTCAGATCCAGGGTTGCTTTATGGTACACGTAAGTGGATGTTTTATCTATTAAGGGTCCACAAAACCCTATTGTAGACCTTCGCGAAGGTCTAAGGGTCGTTTAAGTGAAGTTGCAGTACCAAGCCTTAGGGGTTTATAGGTCTGCGCGAAGGAAGATCTAGAGCAATAAAAGACATCAAACTGATCTCTAGATGCAAAAAATTGGTTCCAGCATCCCCTCATATTGCTTCGGGTGAGACTTCAGCCTGTGCTACGCAGGTTGATGCTGAAAGGGCCAGTAGTGTAGGGTTTTGTTTGGTGCAATTAAATTTGAAATTGAAGTCAAGACCCACTAAGCCAACAAATGGTTCTGTTGTCGGGACCGAGACCTGCATAAAGAGATGAGTGATGTCGCATCACTGGAATTCGACCAAGAAGGAAATTTGAGAAGTGGTTGGATAGGAATATTCACGAGTTCACGGCATAAGAAAATAGAAATTCGCACTTGTTAAAGGAGTAGTGGTTGGATAGATACTTGTACACAGAAATACATGAAAGCTTCTTTTGCACCTTCCCGATTGAACTATATGAGTGGATAGCTAAGTTGGCAGATGGCCAAGGAAGGTGGACGCTTGATGGTCCAATAGCATGGACTCTGGAGCTAGTGAGAAGGCCGGAAGCCTCTGAAGACAAGATCGCACACGATGTTAACCACTGGTTCGATCAAATTATAGGAGGATTTGCTACAGAGTTCATGGTTGATACCTCAGTCAGCTACAGCGAAGCACAACGACGCTTCTTCAAGGGATCATGAGGTAAGTATCTGAGATATTTGAATACCTGGATTAAGATGCTCTTGTGTGAAAAATGGGTTACATCATTGCCTTGATGTTCGAATCTACGTGAAGTGGACGGATCTTCAGGAATCGAGAGAAAGCAAGCCCTGAATATAGCCCGTTTATTGGACCCCCTTCGAGTGACAATGAGGGAACGACACAAGACTCATTGCAGAGTGCGGTCCAGCTGATAAGATAGGGCTTTATGTGGATACATCATCCATCCACCCCACCTCCACCTTCACCTCCACAACATACACCTTCGCCTACACCATAGTTGTTCAACATGTCAAACTCAGTAAAGCTGCCAATTTTCAAGGGTATAGGGAGTGAAGATACACATCAATTCTGGTTTGTTGTGAATGTTGTGTGGACCGTGCAACAAATCATTGATGACAACATAAAGAAGGCGCACTTAGTTACCACTCTATAGGATCGCGCACTAACGTGGTATATTAAGTGTTGGCTATGTGGGGCCTAACTCAGGTTCAGCAGTGAGTTTAGCCAAGCAAATCTGGGTACTACTGGCCCTTTTAGCAACAGTCCGTGGAGCGTGGACTGAGGTCTCACCCGAAGTAGTATAGGAGGGTGCAAGAACCAGGTTTCCACACCCTAGGGATGTCTTGATGAAGGCTTTGTAGGTTTGCGATCCTAATCTGTGTGCTGTGCTGCTCCGCGCAACTTTCTATTCTTCGTAACCCGTGCGTACCTTTGTGAATACAATATTATTCCGATCCGATCCTTACTATGCTATTATATTAGTGCTTAACTTAGTTTGTGCGGGCCCAATATTCTTATTACTTATTCAACTTTGAAAACAATATAAATACATAAAGATAACCAGAACATAGAAATACCGATCCACAAACAGACGCACAATATTTTGAATCAATCAATCCTATCTTTATTAATACTCAAGTTCAGTTACAGACCTGACTCCACCCTACGCACTCAGCTTCAGGGGTCCGCGCACTCAGTTGCGGACTCTACTAGGCCTCTACGCACTCAGCTTCAGAGCCTCTACCTACCACTACGACCTAATACCTTCAGGTCCACTTATATCTTCTAACCATGCCTTCGCATCTCTCTATTACCTTTTAAAAACTCCAAAAAAACTATCTTTACATTTAGAGCCTCGCTCTATTTATACAATCCCATGGTCCGCGGACCATGGGTAGGCCAACATAATATACATTAAATTACATTATTTTAGGGCGGACAACCCTAGACTCTTGCGCTCCGCGCCAAAATTTCACGGGGTTTTTACATCACATTGAGCAAAAATCGGGATTTAAGCCCCAAAAACATGTTATGGGGGGATCCACTGCCCAATAGGTCCCCAACAAAATCATCGTGACTCGTCTTGCATCACTCTTCTGGTGCGATGATCTTTGCGTGAAGTTCTTCCAACTGTGTCTGGGCTGCGCGAAGGTCCGCATCGCACTACTCTGTCATTCACTGGATCTGCTCTGCTCACTCAGCTGAATGCTCACTGTCAGGGTCAAATCCTTGTCTTAGGTCGTGCATCACTTTCATTTGTGCGAGTTTTCCTTCGATGTCTGCCGTGATGAGGAAGGCCTCGTCAATCTAGGGTTGGATGCGTGCTTTAAGTATTGCCTCTTTTTGGCGCGCGACATCCACTTGTTCCTTCAATGCCTTCGCCTGTTGTAGCTTTGCGAGCTGCTGGGTTAGGACCACTGTCTGCGTCATCTCACGCACACTATCAAATTTCATTTGAAGCTCTTGCGCCTCTATTTCCAAGTGCTGTATGGTGGGGTCCTCCTGTAGGGAAGTGAGGACCGCGAAGGATTCTTCCAACATCATGGTACAGGTTTGCATTGCTTGTCCTATTTCCTCCAGCCCCTTTTGGATAGTGTCAGCGCGCTGTTCCTAAACTTCCGAGGGCGTGGATGATTGCGCCTTTAATCGGAGTTCAACAATCTAAAGGTTGAGGTCCAGCTGGATCCTCATTGCTTCCTCCTTTGCCTCATGGAATCCATTGGCCAATTTGTGAATCCGCACTCCTATTGGTAGGTCTGTCGCAATTTCTAGCTCTGGGGTGTGGTGACATGCCTCCTCTACTGTCTGCTCTATCTGTTGACTCTGCGCCAATGCTTCATCGTGTTGTAGGCTAAGCTGCTCGATGTTGATTCATTGTTCATTGAGCATTTGTACTATGCATCCTTCCCTAGCGTGGAGTTCTGCTATTGCTCTGTCCTACAGCTGGTATAATATATATCGCGGAAGGGCAGCCAAATTTAGGCCAAGTGTTAAAAAAATTGACTGTATAACATAAATAATTCCCGAAAGGAATAAATACAAAAATAACCAGCAACAACCATAAACACATAAAAACACATGTTTATTTGGGAAAACCCCAAATCCGGGGAAAAACCCAACCTAATGATATCCCATTAGCATTGGCCAAAATCCTGGCCAATATGGCCAAGTGAGCCTTCACCGCTCATCTCCAAGCATTACATTACAATGAAGTCCTTCCAGCCTTTTATAAGCTCCATTACATATAATACCACGAGTAGAATACTATGGGTGCACAATACCATTTGCCCCAAAACCATCATTGTTTAACCTGGTCAACTTTGACTCTATCTTGAGTCAAGTTTACCTAACAATTCCCCCCTTCAACTTGACTTGGGGTTCCTTGACTAACTCCAGCCAAACCTGCTAAGTGAGACAATCCCGCTCACTCAAGCCCTTACCCCCTTTCAGATTTTTTACCTGGGGTGTTAACCCGACATCCCCCCTATCACCTAGGTCTAACCAGACTTTACTAGTGATTAATTAGGGGTACACATGCCTTACCAGGTCTTACAGTAGTATGCCTATTTACATGCAATAATTTTGACTTCATTAATTTTTTTTTTCATTGTTGCTCTTCTAACCCATCCTCTCTCATTTAATACGGCCAAGCAGCTACTTGCATTCAGGTGACACGTGTACATGGTCCGGAATAGTATACTGCGATTAAACTACCAACGCCTTTCCTGGAGGAAAAACCACTTCGCTGACGAGGAATACGCAGATCTCTTTCACTTGGTTGTATTCTTGACCTACAAAGACGGACATGTCCAGAACCCAACAAGTGGTATCAATACGAACACAATTGGAAGCATCCATGGGATAAATTCTATTGGGAAACAGAAAGCCGAAGGCTTTCGAGTAAATTCTCTCTCTGTCGCAGAAGCTTACCACTATATTCAACTCTGAACTACTAGTGTCTCCGTCTTTATTGGTGGGAATGGAGCACGCCCTTTTCTTCCTTCTCTGTAGGGATTCATCGGAAATTTCACTCTGTTGGTATGGGGAATCTCGCTCTTTCATTCTCCCTACTCCATTCTGAACACAGAGCCGAAGGGGATTCCTCCACGCCATTGGCCGAGGAGGGTCGTAGCATAAATTATTCCTCTCTTCTCTTCCGGCTGACATTCAAAATCTTCTCACAATGTTCTTTGCGAGATTTTCATCAATCTCCACCATCGACGGCGGCTGCAACGACATCCTACAACCAGAGTAATTTACCTACACCTTGAGCATGTGAGGAGACGTGTAGATATAGGAAAACCCAAAAAAAAATAGCCACAACACCAGCAACCCTTTTTTGGATCAGATCTGACCAAATACACCTTCTTCAGATATATATTGATACAGTACCTTCATACACAAATCTTGTACCATTATTTTCCAGACCCATATATGTAAAAGGCTGCATTGATCTCATCAAGCCCTATAAACCCTTGGCATCAAAGAATCCCTTTGAAGCCAATATCTGGCTCCGATACTAATTGTTAAAAAAATTGACTGTATAACATAAATAATCACCGAAATAAATAAATACAAAAATAACTAGCAACAACCATAAACACATAAACACACATGTTTATCCAGGAAAACCCCCAATCCTGGGAAAAACCCAACCTAATGATATCTCATTAGCATTGGCCAAAATCCTGGCCAATACGACCAAGTGAGCCTTCACCACTCACCTCCAGCCCTTACATTACAATGAAGTCCTTCCTACCTTTTATAAACTCCATTACATATAATAACATGGGCAGAATACTATGGGTGCACAATTCCATGTGCCCCAAAACCATCACTGTTTAACCTGGTCAACTTTGACTCTATCCCGAGTCAAGTTTACCTAACACCAAGTCCCTTGATCCAGCCTACCGCAGCTCTGTCCTCCGTGTTGTCTATTGTTAGTGCTCCTTCCGGCAACATGACGGTGTTAGCCATTTTGGCCCGCAACAACTGCTCTGTTGCTGATGTACCCGTGACACCGTAGGTGACTACTGTTCCTTCTTGTGGGGGCCGCACCTGAAGTCCCTGTAGTTGTGCCCTGAGGGCCCCCATCACATTATGCTACTTTGTCATTACTTCTTGGAGAACCTCCCTGGTAACCTCGTGAATATTTCACCGATGTCGCATAGGTCACCCTCTGTTAGTGTAATAGGTTCCCTATCTAGCTTGGAAGCTTTGGTCTTCTTCCATGGCCCTGTTCGTTCTGTACCGCGCTGCCATTTTAGTTGTGTAGATGTTGTGCTTGGGTCTGCGCCTCCCGCCATGTCCTCTATCCCCTGTCCTGTGGTCAGGTCTGGGCCTATTTCCTCCTGTGTCATGGTGGCCCCAACTGCTACTGCTTTTTCGGCGGCCTTGGTCTCCTTTGCGGCGGCCTTCGCTGCCTCACAGGAAGCCCTTACCTCTTTGACAAACTGCTCCTTCTGCTTCTGTTGTGCTAGCAGCTTGGCAACATCCTTTTGTATTTGTATCACTGCATCATCATGCGTTGCCAAATCTGGGGCATGCCATTCGGGTGGCCATGAGTCGAGCACCGTGAAAACAACATCATCAATTGTGATGAAAGGGAGTTTGGTCCAGTTCGGCTTCGGATCCTTCTGTGCCTTGATATACACATTGTGCATATCTGCCTTAAAGTCTACAAAGCTTCGCAGACTATCGTACACCATGGGGGATAGGCATGGCCTTTTGTTGATCCACATCCGGACGCTTGCCTCCATGAGTATCTAGAAGATCTTGGTCTCGCAGATTTTCATGGCATCCTTTGTCGCCCAAAGTGACACGTATTTTGCTGCCTTTGGCAAGTCTTGGTCAAGAGGAGGAAACTAAATGTCCTTAGGCAATTCCCCTGCAACCAACAAGATGGATAAGAGCAACCACACATAGTGGAAGGTCTTACCCTGCTCCTGGGCCTCCTTGCAGTTCGTCAGAAACTCCTCGCAGAGGAATTGCGCCTAGTTGAACTGTACCCTCTCTGCACATTGTTCGGCTAGCGCGATGATTGTTGCTGGTATCTTGTTGCCGCGACATTTTCTCATCATCTTTCCAGCCAACAATTGGGTTGCTACGCGCACCCCTTTGTCTTGAATGCTATTGATTACTTAGCCTCTCTACTTCTTTTCCAACTGGTATTTCTTCTCATGGCCTCTGCGAATGCCAAATCTCCGCTTTTGCCAGTTATTTCCATGGGGTCCCTTCCCATATAGGGAAGCCAAGAAATCCTATGAATAAGCTTTGTTCTGATAGGAATAGGCTCCTCCAGCCATAAGTACCCATCATGCACCAGGAAAAGCAGTTGCATGATGACAAAGATCGTGATTTGTGCCTGGTGAAAGTGTAGAATCCACAGTAGGTGGAGGAGCCCGACCTCCTCCACACCGCGCAACCATTTCTACAGCTTTGGCGTTGTAACTGACCCTTCCTTGCGCTGTTTCATGAGTTGGCTTGTCTCCAAATGTGGGAACTTTTCGCTGTCCGCGAGGTCCTAGTCTTCAAATTTCATCATGGGCACGCGGCCAGAACTGATCCTTCAAATAGAATTCCATCTGGGAGAAACGGGGTTTGGAGTGTGCTTTTAATGATATCCAAATCTTTGGGTACTTTTACTCTCCCTTTCTGCGGAGGGACATACTTGGGTAGTTTTGCTTTAGCACGCACTGGCTGAATGTTTTCCTCCATTTCTTCATCCGCCTCGATTTCTTCTACGAATGCTTGGAGATCCTCCTCCTCATCATTTGTCTCAAGATTGACAGTATTGCCCTTTTCTTCCATAGACAGTTTACCAAACCGCGGATTTCACGGAGACATACGGACCGGTCTTGCTGCTTGTGGATCATTTTTGGGCCTCGACATCCGGGGCGATTTAGGAATTTTTTATGCATCCTCCACCAATGGTGTAGAGCTTTGCATGGCTCCCTTGGTTGTTGACATCATTCTGATTAGGAAATCCTGTGTCTCCTTCGGCAATGTCTCAAACACTAAACTTGCTCTCACAGCCTCCAAATTCGTCAGGTCCATACCTAATTGATAGCGCAACAACTGAATTCTCAAAATGCCAAGGGTTGTTCGGTGGAGAGCCACTTGTTATTTATCGGCTTTTTGAATTAAAATTTGATCGTTCCCCCCTTATTCGGCTCATTAATGCGAGATTGGCGACAAATAGTCCCAAATCTAGTGCTGACTTTGTGTCTTAATTGCCCGCTGCCCGCTCCTCATTGCCTTAAATTGAAAATCTTGTCATGAACAGTGACACCAACGATCACTTCCTAGCCTACCCGCACGACAGTGCAACCCCCTATGTGCAGACGCGACCCGTGTGTCATATTGATCCTACGCGCAACCTCCCTATCGCACAACTCCCATACAAACTCTTTTATAGTTCTGCGCTCTCTTTCAACTACTTGGAGCGCTGAGATTGTGATTCCTACGGATAGTTAGGTGGTCGCATCACTGGTGCGAGGATTCAAGTCACCTTCCAACCCGGTCTGCGGGCCCTCCTCAGTTACTCTTGCGCCATTCAGTGCCTCACGTTCTTCCTTATGCGGTGTGCTCCCCTGGTTACTTTGTCTGATAAGGTGCGTTCGCAGCCATGGTAGCAGAGCTAGAAATTCCTAGCGACAATCTTCTAATGCGGTGGTATGGTTGCCCATATCTTGTCATGTCCTTCTATTGATACGACATGCTTGCGCGATTTCGATTTCTAGTTTTCTGATTTCCTCGCCCATTAACATACTTTTCTGCTTCAGTCATACCCAATCTTCTTCTAGTTCATGAAGCTCAAGGTTCCTTTGCCTAATGGCTTCTTGAATCTACATATGTTTTTCCTCGCGCGGCTGCATAATCCCTTCATTTTGGTCCTCACGTGCTGTCCCAATTATGGGAGTTATTGCGTGAGGATTCTTTTCCAAAACTATGGCCTCGACTCTACTCGTTGTCTTCGGAATCATTTCTATGCTCAGGTTCATGTGCATGGCCCTATACGCCCACCGGACCGCTGGTACGTGCAGGTCCCAATCAGTTCTTCCCGCCTGGTAAACCTTATTCATGATTTTGCATAACTTCTATTGGCCAGCGGATCCCCCCATAGTATGTTTTTGGGGCTTAAAGCCTGAATTTTAGTCAAGTGTAATGTAAAGATCCCGTGAAATGCAGGCGTGAAGCACGAGAGTCTAGGGTTGTCCGCCCTAAGATAATGTAATTGAATGTAAAGTTTGTCAGCCCACCCATGGTCCACGGACCATGGGATTGTATAAATAGAGCGAGGCTCTAAGGGTAAAGTCAGTGTTAGCTTGGAGAAATCATATGGGTTTTGGAGGATGAATTAGCTCTGAGTCTGTAAGTTCAAGTCTTGTGTTGTAGTAGTAGGAAGAGGCTCTACAACTGAGTGCGCAGAGGCCTGGTAGAGTCCGCAGCTGAGTGCACAGACTCTTGCAACTGAGTGCGCAGGGCAGAGTTGGGATTACACTTGGAAAGAGAATTAATAAAAGAGAAGTTGATTTTGGAATATTCCATGTCTAAGCTTCTATTATATTTATGCATCTCTTTACAGTTTATGATTGCACACACTTGTTATGAACGTTGAGTGATTAATGAGAATATTGGGCCCATATAATTAATTTATATATCTATAATAAAAGCACAGTAAGGAATAAGGATCTAGACAACACCTCTTCGCTCTTTACACAGCCACGCGGAAGCAGTTGCACAAGTTGCGAAGGACAAATGGCTGCGTGGAGCAACACAAGCACGCAGGTTTGGTTCACAAACTTCCCAGACTTCATCAAGACATCCCTAGGGTGCAAAAACCTAGTTCCAGCACCCTCCCATACTACCTCGGGTGAGACCTCAGTTCGCGCACCACGGACTGTTGCCGAAAGGGCCGGTAGTTTCAGGATTTGTTTTGCTAAATCACTTCTAAACCTGGGTCAGGCCCCAACAAGCCAACAATTGGTTCTGTTTCCAGGACCAAGATCTGCCTAAGGGATGTCTGATGTCGTGCCATTGAAACCCAACAAAGAATGAAATTGAAGAGTGGTTGGACAAGAAGCTTCACAAGTTCGTGACACAAGAAAACAGAACTCCGCAGGTATCTGAGAAAAGGTGGCTGAATCGATACGTGTATACGGAAATCCACGAGATTTTCTTCGCATCTTTTCCTTCTGAACTGTACGAGTGGATCGCGAGGTTAGCCGACAACCAGGGAAGGTGTAAGCTCGACCAACCGATAGTGTGGACTCCAGAGTTAGTGTGCAGACTAGAGGCATCAGAAGATAATATTGCGCGAGGTATGGACTATTGGCTCGACCGGATAATAGGGGGGATTTATCACTGAGTTTGCGGTATACACGATCGTGAGCTATAGCAAAGCAGAATGATGTTTCCTCAAGGGACCGCGAGGTAAGTACATTAAATATTTGAATACTTGGATTAAGATGATGTTATGTGAAAAGTGGGTTATGCAAATACATTAATGTTTGGAATGACGCAGAGTGGAAAGATCTACAAAGGTAGCGAGGGATTAGGAAATAGTCCCTTAATTTAACCTTCATGAGAGAGTGAGGAAGAGCTCGCTCGGGTCTCTCCGAGAAGTGCGGTCAGTTTGATAAGGCAGTGCATTCCGCAGTTACCACCTCCACTTATGCCATCACCCGCTTCACCTCCTTCACCTCCATCTCCACCCACTCCACCTCCACCACCCCCATAGTTCAGCATGGTGAGCGCGATCAAGCTACCCGTATTCAAAGGAGTAGGGAATGAGGATCCAGACCAATTCTGGTTTGTGGTGAGAGAAGTATGGGAAGCCCAAGGGGTCACAAACGACAACATTAAGAAGGATACATTGGTGAGCGCGCTACAGGATCACACGTTGACATGGTATATCAAGCATTCCAATGATCATACAAATGCAAGAATAACATAGATCCAAAATGCGCTAAATAGAGAATTTATCCGGCCGAAATCAGAGACACAGTCAATCATCGGATTTAAAGAGATTGCGATGCTTCTAGGCAAGACCCCCTAGGATCTGGATCAGCAGCTGAAAAGTATGATCCGCAAGGCTAATATGACGCTCACGGATGTGTAACATCACGCATGGTTTGTGGCATCTCTGACACCACACCTGAGGACGACGCTGTCACAACAAAAACTTTTTACCCAGGCCAAAGTGTTGGAAATGGCGATGAGGTTGCATGAAACACCGATACAGGATCTGGGGCTGGGAGGTCAACAAATGATCCGAATTGGATCCTAAAACACTCTCTAAGTTTTCATAACTCTGAAAAATTCATGCCAAAGTTTCAAAGACTTACAAAGGTCGATCTTATCAGAAATATCCTCGGAACAGTTCTAATTTGTGAACAGCGTGGAGCAACGAGGACCCTCGGCCAAGTGCGCAGACCATTGGCCCATGGTAACACGCACTGTTGCTAATCGTATATCGCCAAGCAAACCCCTCAAAGATGGAAAAGCCTCGAGTGACTTGGAATCGAAAAGTCATAAAATTGTACGGATATCACGCCGATTCCATCAGAGGCGAGTCCCACACAAAAACGGCAGGATATCGGAAGGGCTTCGAGTGGTAAGCGGTTTCAACCAAGTCCCGCCCGATGCCACACACTGGGTGCCATGCGTCTGGTGGAAGAGAGAGAAAACCGCTCACATCGAATGGGTAAACGTCATGCTACTTACCTACCCGATATGGATGGAGACCGTAGGATCTGGAGGCTCCAGATCGACGGCGGAAATGCGATCCGATGGATGACTAGATTCAACGGGGTAAACAGGCCGAGTTGTATAAGGTTTGAAGTCCGGCATGGACAATGAGTTGGCAAAGATTCGTGTTTCGCGGGAAATCTTGGAGCAAATGGAAATAATGATCGTTCAAACATTTCCAAGAGAACTAACACTCAGTTCGTTATGAAACAGGTGGCCACCTCCCTGTGAGGCGTTACACAATGATGATGATGCAGAACAGAGGAATTCAAATGGACAGAGGCAGGGGAACCAGAAAGCTGGGAAGCGGAAACGAACAGTCAGAAAGCAGATTGGCCTTAAAGCCACGAACAGGCAGAGAAGCAGAAGAGTTAGTTAGATGCAGAAAGCTAAGAGCAGAGAGAGGAAGTTGAGCTGACCTGCAGAAGCAAAGGCAGCATCGAGCCAGATAGAGCCAGAGAGAGTCAGAGAGTCTGTGTACTCTAGAGAAGGCTTGAGAGGTTCAAGCGAACTCCTCTGTATAGGCCTGTCATGTATGAGTCTCAGATTGGGCTGATACTACTATGACCAACAAAGGTCGAGTTTCAGTAAGGACAGTCTGTGTACTCCAGAGACTTGGGGGATCCAAGTATAGTCCTACTGATTTATCTCTGCTATGTGAGACTCAGATTGAGCTCACTGTTGTAAAAAATCTGCTTTGAAAACATAATAGAGAGGCCACCACTAAAGGCTGGACCAGGAGACGTAGCCCATGAGTGTTAGGTGAACTCCTTATTAAACTTGTTGTGTTTATATGTTTGCCTGTTATGTTTTCTCTAACTGCTTCAGTGCCTATATATTTTGCAATCTTATCGATCCGTTGCACAAAATAACATAGGCACATCCATGCACATGAGTCTGTAATACCTTAATTGTTTGTCTTGGATCAATTCTAGATCAAGTGGTATCAGAGCTCTAGGTTACTAAGGTTAGACAAGCTTGTGTTGGATTTTGTTGTTGAATGCTAACTAGATCAAAGCTTAAATTAGGAGAAGCAGAATTGGTTGAAGCTAGCCCTAAAATTGGAAGAGTCTATCCAAAGAGGAAAATATCAAAAGAAAGTCCCTTGGAATCAGACTCCCAGTTCATGGACAGTTTTATGACCATGAGAGCCATGGTGGAGGAAATGTATAGGGAATTTAAGAAAGGTAGAGATGAAGATTCATCAAACTCCAAACAAGATAAAGGAGCAGAAGAATCTCTCCTTCATGACCACTCTAAAAGCAAAGGGAAAGAAGAAAAGTTGCCCACACCTCCTAGTAACCCTGAAAATAAAAAGAAAACATCTTTTATTAAATCAGATGTTAAATTTGATTTGCCGATATATGATGGAGAGTTGAATGCAGAGAAGCTGAATAATTGGATTAGACAGATTGATGTGTATTACAGGGTGTAGAGCATTGACTCAGACAAAAGTAAGATTCAACTGGCCAGCCTACACCTTAGAGGCACTGCCTTGGTATGGTGGGAAGGTATGACCCAAGCTAACATGAAGAAGCATGGTAAAATTATTTCTGTCTGGAGTGATTTTGTTTCTGCAATTAAAAAGCAAATCTATCCACTAGCTTATATGCAACAAGCCATGATGCACTGGAAAACTCTTCGCCAGTTAAAAGGGCAAAGTGTACAAGGCTACACTCAAGAATTTAGAAAAAGAGGTTTGATTCTAGGAATTTATTTAAACTCACTTGAAACTCTGCTGAAGTATATAGGTGGTCTACACAGCTATTCAAAGCATACCATTCTCATGTTTAATCCCACTAGCATAGATGAGGTATCTGTTTAGGCTACACATCTAGAGGCTAGAGGCAAGAATGTGAACCCAGAAGTTGGGGGATCATCAAAACCCACTGAAAGCAAGAATAAGGAGAAAAGAAAATAGAAATGGAAGGAGAGGAAGAAAAATACTGTACAAAAGACCAAATCTTCATGCACTCACTGTAAGAAGGATGGGCATGATGATGAACACTGTTGGATTCTACATCCAGAGCTGAGACCCAAGAAGTTTGAGGGCAAAAAGAAGAAGACTGCTGCAACTATTCAAAAGGATTTGGGGTCAGACTCAGGAGATGAAACAACAGTCGTAGCCACAGGTATAAAAGGTAAAAATTCTAAAGCATCTACTAGTAATTCTGCACAATCTACTGATAATGAAGAAAATGAGAGGAAAATACATGAGCTTTTTCATATTTGAGTTATTTCCAAGCATCAAAACATTAATACTTTGTTTGACAGTGGCTCACAAGTAAATTTAATTTCTGAAGCAATTGTAAAGAAGCTAGGGTTACTAACCACACCTCACAAGAAGCCATATCCATTTGGTTGGTTATGTGATAAAGCAAAGCTACAAGTGACTAGACAATGCAAACTTAAGTTTTCTTTTGGGTCAACATTTGTAGATGAGGTTGAGTTAGATATAGATCCTTTGGATATATGTGGAATTGTTTTAGGAAGTCCTTACTTGTATGATAGGAAAACGATTTTCTATAGAGCTGAAAACAAGTATCAACTCGTTAAATATGGAATCAAATATATTGTAAGAGCTCATAAACTCAAGAATAATTATACTCTCATAAACTCAGGGCAGATGAAAAGAATTCTAAATTCATGCAAACAATTTTTACTGATGGTTGTAAAGGAAAAGAAACCTGATAAAACCAGTATATTTGAGGGATGTAATGCTAAACAACAAGCTGATTTAGAAAAAATTGTTTCAGAATATGATATACTATTTCAAGAACGTAAAATTCTGCCACCACAAAAGGAAATAGTACATGATATTAATTTGCAGCAAGATGCTCCATTGCCTAACATCGGAATGTATAGGTTGTTCGCTTTAGAGAATGCAGAAATCAAGAAGCAGGTACAGGAGTTGCTCGAGAAAGGGTTCATAAGACCTAACACATCACCATGTGGGTCTCCTATTGTCTTGGTGAGAAAGAAATATGGCTCATGGAGAATATGCATTGATTACTGAGCACTGAATAAGATAACGATAAAAAATCATTATCCCCTTCCTCGCATAGATGATCTATTAGATTAGTTAAAAGAAGTTGTTTACTTTTCCAAGTTGGACTTGCATAGTGGCTACCATCATGTCAGAGTTGCAGAACAAGATGCATGGAAGACTGCTTTCAAAACAAAGCAGGGATTGTATGAGTGGTTAGTTATGCCTTTTGGCTTAACTAATCCTCCTGCTTCTTTCATGAGAGTAATGAATGATGTACTCCGACCTTTTATTGATGATTTTGTCATTGTATATTTATATGACATTCTTATATTTAGTAAAACATGGGAAGAACATTTGAAGCATGTGAAGCAAACTCTAGATGTTTTGAAAAGAGAAAATCTTTATGTTAAGCTCTCAAAATGTGAATTTGGCAAAACGTCTTTGAATTATTTGGGACATATTGTAGGGTTGGTGAATTGAAGATAGATCCCTCTAAGGTTGCAGTCATTGTAAACTGGCCTAAACCCAAATATGCTACAGAAGTTAGAAGCTTCTTAGGAGAAACACAATATTGGAGAAAGTTTATTGCTAACTTTTCCTTGATTGCAGCTCCCTTACATGCTTTAACTAGATTGAACAAGGTGTTTCAGTGGGGAGGCAAATAGCAGAAATCCTTCGACACCTTAAAAGAAAAGATTAGTACAACACCAGTACTAGCACTGCCCGATCTTCAAAGACCATTTGAGATTGAAATAGATGCTAGTGACTATGCCATGGGAGCAATGCTGATGCAACACGGTAAACCCATATGTTATCATTCTGAGACATTTAATTATGCAGTAGTTAATTATCCCACATATGATAAGGAATTGTATGCATTAGTACAAAGTGTGAAAAAGCGGAAACATTATTTAATGGGCAAAGAGACAGTTATACATACTGATCATCAACCACTTCAATATTTACACTCCCAAACTAAGTTGCAACAATTAAGACACTATAGGTGGATGGGTTTTCTACAACAGTTTCATCTTGTCATCAGATATAAAAAGGGCATACACAATAAAGTTGCAGATATGTTGTCCAGACCAATCATAAATGCATCTACTATACTTAAGCATAATTCAGTATTGCATGAAAGCTACATTGAATAGTATGCTCAAGATATATATTTTAAAGATGTATATGCAACTTTAAGTCGCGTAAAACAAGGAGAATTGGATTATCATGTTAAGGACCAACTCTTGTATCATTTTGGAAAGTTATGCATTCGACAAACTAAAAGAGTAAAGATAATTCAAGAAGCACACACTTCTCTAATATCAGGTCACTTAGGTGTAAGTAAAATAGTTGCACAACTACAAAGATTTTTTTATTGGCCAAAAATGAATGAGACAATTTCTAGATATGTAAGAGGGTGTACTATGTGTGCTAAAAGCAAGCCTAGCAATAGAAAATTAGGCTTGTACACTCCACTACTAGTTCCTTCTCATCCTTGGGAAAGTGTTTCCATGGACTTTGTTGAAGGACTGCCTAAATCTAGAAATGGTCATGACTATTTATATGTTGTTGTGGATAGGTTCAGCAAAATGTGTATTTTAATACCTTGTAACAAACAGATTACAGCTGAACAAACAACAGAGTTGTTCTTTCAGCATGTATGGGTTCATTTTGGATTACCCACTTCCATTGTATCTTATTGAGATTCCCGATTTGTTGGGAAGTTTTGGTCGAGTCTGTGGGAATTGATGGACACCAGACTGAAGAAGATCACAGCCTTTCATCCACAAATAGATGGCCAAACAGAAGTGGTCAACAAGATAGTGATCCGGTTGCTCAGAGGCTACTGCATCAAACATCCCAAGCTTTGGGATGAACGTTGATGTTATGTGCAGCATGCTTACAACCGAGCTAAACATTCTTCTACTCAGAGATCTCCTTTTGAGACCTGTTTTGCTTTCACACCAGGGTCTCCCTTGGATTTTGTCTTCATAAAGACATAGTGGTTGATGGACACAGTGATGTGGACAAGGCGACCAAGTTCATCGAACAAATCCAAGAGATTCACCAGGTAGTAAGGAACAGTTGGAAAAGAGCCAAACCAAGTACAAGGCAAGGCACGATAAGCATCAGATTGAGCATAGTTTCCAACTTGGTGATCAAGTCTGGTTGTATATCAACAAAGATAGAATGCAAGGTGAAGGTAAGAAGCTGAAGCCAATAAGGTATGGACCTTTCAAGATACTTGAGAAAATTGGTGAGAATGATTTTCGCCTTGATTTACCAGCTTACATGCACATCTACTCAGTTGTTAATGTAGAAAACTTGAGACTATTTGTACCTTCATTGATTGAAGATCCCGGAGAGCAGATTCAATTGCCTTCTATTGATGATCTGTTGCCTGAATATCTCAATGAGTTACAGGAAGATATAGTTCTGGATAGGAAGGTGAGAACTACGTGCAGAGGGGATGTTGAGTACCTTAGTATTGGGTTCAAAGGTTCAAAACCAAGTAGTGAAAAATGGATAGAAATTGGGCAAACGAGGAATCTATACCCTCACTTGATTGACGCTTAAAAACCAACTTTTGGTGGTCCAAAGCTTTTTCAGTGGGAAGGCTGTGATCTGAATTGGATCCTAAAACACTCTTTAAGTTTTCATAACTCTAAAAAATTCAGGCCAAAGTTTCAAAGACTTACAAAGGTCAAGCTTATTAGAAATATCCTCGGAACAGTTGTAATTTGTGAACAGCGTAGAGCAACGAGGACCCTTAGTCAAGCGCGCAGATCGTTGGCCCATGGTAACGTGTGTTGTCACGAATTGAAAAAATGGGAGGTATTTTTGAGAAACTGGGGAAACCCCTCAAGTCGCGAATCACATATCACCGGGCAAACCCCTCAAAGATGGAAAAGCCCCGAGTGACCCGGACCCGAAAAGTCATAAAACCGTATGGATATCGTGCCGATTCCGTCAGAGGCGGGTCCCACATAAAAACCAGCAGGATATCGGAAGGGATTCGAGCGGTAAGTGGTTTCAACTGAGTCCCGCCCGATTCCACACACTGGGTGCCATGCATCCGGCGGAGGAGAGAGAAAATTGCTCACATTGGATAGGTAAACGTCATGCTACTTACCCGCTCGATATGGATGGAGACCGTAGGATTTGGAGGCTCTAGATTGACGACGGAAATGCGATCCGATGGATGATCAGATTCAATGGGGTAAACAGGCCGAGTTGTATAAGGTTTGAAGTCCAGCATGGACAATGAGTTGGCGAAGATTCGTGTTTTGCGGGCAATCTTGGAGCAAATGGAAATAATGACTGTTCAAATGTTTCCAAGAGAACTGACACTCAGTTCGTTATGTAACAGGTGGCCACCTCCCTGTGAGGCGTTACATAGTGATGATGACACAGAACAAAGGAATTCAAATGGACAGAGGCAGGGGAACCAGAAAGTCGATAAGCGGAAAGAAACAGTCAGAAAGCAGATTGGCTTTAAAGCCATGAACATGCTGATCCGGATTTAAACAGGAACGCAACAAATTACAGAGATAACCATATACAGAGATGCGATAACCATAAATACAGAGATGCAGCGGAAATAATACTTCATTTCATTACTGTAAAATACTGAAATATGTTTACAAACAGAAATGGAAAGAAACCAGCTAAGGCGATGGTAGCTTATCTCTGAGAAGAGATGTGCGGCCACATGCCTCTGGACTGTTCCGAACTGTGTTACAATGAGGCTCGAAGGCCTATTTATTGTTGAGAAACAATGGAAAACCCTTCACATTCCAAAACCTAACCCTAGAAGATGAAACGCCAAATTGTGGGCCCCGTTTGGGTAAATTGGTACATCAATTTCCCGGGGTCGTAACTTTGGCATACGATCTCCGTTTGACGCGCACGATAGCTCGTTAGAAAGATCTATCCGAGTACTACCACTTTGGGAGGCAACATCGGTCCATGGACCCATGTTTCCCCAAAATCCCAAAAAAACGTCGTTTAGGGCCTCAAAACGGCTCCGGAAGTTCAGGACCCGAAAAACTGCTAAAAATAGTAAACTGCGCTACAATTTAGGAAACTGAAAAGACTGAAAGAGACAGTTGTGGGGGTCCAAATGGGATAGGTGGGTGGCCACCAACATCCACCTGGATCATTCCTCCCCCCTTAGGAAGCAATGGTCCCCATTGCGTTGAGTTCCTCCTTGAGATGAGGAAGCTTCTGCTGAGTTGGTTCTCTAGTGAGCTGTTCTGCAATCTCTGATGTGTCCAGAAATGGTGGAAAGCATGGTCGACGATGGTCCACATTGAATACTTGGTGCAAGCGAAGGAATGGAGGAATGCTGTGCTTCAAAGCATTGTTGCCCATAGCCTTGGTACTGCTGTGAGGACCATGTCGGAGTGGTCGGAGCTTCTGATGGGCTCTTGTAAGGCGTTCTTTCTGTAGATGTAACCAAACTTTGTTGCCCACCTGAAACTTATGTGGTACCCCTGTGGGTGAGGAGAAGTTGTCCCTGTGTTCTGTCATGACCGTATCCCTTTGTTGTTGCTGCTCAGTGTAGGAACCCTTTGCAGGGGTCATGGATGTAGCAACGATCTTCCCCTTATTTTGGGAGTGAACCAGACAGATGAATTTCATGGTCTGTGATATGAGCTTGCTGCCTTTCTTGGTAGTGATCAAGGATGTGGCAGTAGGTGGGGATACCTCTGGTATCCTGTATAATGAATTATTCAAAGAAATAATGACAGCACGAGGCCTTGACTCATACAC
Source organism: Pinus tabuliformis (assembly GCA_031772625.1). Lineage (NCBI taxonomy): Eukaryota > Viridiplantae > Streptophyta > Pinopsida > Pinales > Pinaceae > Pinus > Pinus tabuliformis. The sequence goes on along the minus strand of CM062815.1, from coordinate 1,083,816,962 downwards.
AGCATGTCGCCTCCATAAGTATGGCTGGCCTAATAGTACATCACAAACATCCAGAGGTGTAACATCACACAATACCTCGTCTGTGAAGGGTTTGATGCTGTAGGGAAGGCGGCACTGCTGGCGGACTTTGAGATCTCGTCCTTCATGAAGCCACCCGATACTGTACGGCTGTGGGTGTGGTGTAGTCGGTAGGCCCAACCGCTTCACGACCTCTGCTGAAATGAGGTTCTTTTGGCTGCCACTGTCGACAATGAATTGTAGCGGCGAACCCTTCACCCACATCTGTGAGTGGAAAAGACGCTCCCCTTCCTCTGGATTTTCGGGCTCATCTTTTTGGATCTTGGCGGTGGCAACAGTGGCACTGGGATCCGCATCAACGATCTGCTTCCCTTTGCCATTCCCCTTGTCGAGTTCTGGCTCAGGATCGGAACATGCATCTGATTCGGAATCCTTCAACTCAACCACCAGCGACTGCTTGGTCCGACACTCACCTGTGTTATGAGTGGGACTCTTGTGGAACTCACACCACTTCCCTGTGTCCTTCTTCGGCTTCATGGTGTTGTTCTTTTCTTACGACTTCGGCGGGTTGTCTTGGGCTGCCCCGCCTTGGCTTTGTCCTTTGGGCTTCGGATTTGCAGATCCAAAGTCTCGCTTCTTCTGTTTGAACTTTTGCTCGATTTTGACAGCGTATCGGTATGCTGTGCCGAGTGAGGGGATGTTCAAGAACACCATCTCTTCCTGGATGTATCTGTGCAGGCAGCCACGGTATTTGAGTACCAGATGCAGCTCAGAATCTTTGATACCCAACTGTGTACGAAGGGTATGAAAAATGTTTGTGAACTCGGACACATCTTGGTCTCGTCCCTGCCGCAGTGTGGTCCATTTGATGTATTTGTCCTCATAGCTTCCGACAGGGTAGTACTGCTCTTTGATGGCATCCCGGAAGTCATTCCAAGTGGGTGCGGCTGAAAATAGTGAGCCTGTACTTTCATCCTTCTGCTCGCAGTAGGTTTCCCACCAGTCCTTGACGTGGGGGGCTGCTTTGAGAAGAGCGAAAACAATCTTTTCCCGACTTGAAAATTCATGAACAGAAAAATACCCATCTAGCAGATTTAACCATTTATCTACGGCATCTGCGTCTATTTGACCCTCGAAGATGGGGATTTCAAAATTAATTTGTACCTTGAAGGGTGTGGCATTTCCAGAGTTGCTGTTGGAAGCCGATGCGTCGCCTCTAGGTAGCCGCTGAAGGATCTGCGCAAAGCTATCCATCATCGCGTTCCTTTGCCGCTCGAGCGCTTCTTCGAGCAAGATTTTGATAGGATCTCCTGCCCCCTCGTCTTTCTTCTCATCCGCCATGGGAGGCCGTCGGGATTTGCGAGGCTGGTCTTGCAAAGGTTCGACCAGTTCAAGCCCTAACTCCTTATATCCCGACCTCGTTGGGGACATGCAAAGAAAAACAGAGAAAAAGCAGACCGCTCCGATACCACTGATCCGGATTTAAACAGGAACGCAACAAATTACAGAGATAACCATATACAGAGATGCGATAACCATAAATACAGAGATGCAGCGGAAATAATACTTCATTTCATTACTGTAAAATACTGAAATATGTTTACAAACAGAAATGGAAAGAAACCAGCTAGGGCGATGGTAGCTTATCTCTGAGAAGAGATGTGCGGCTACATGCCTCTGGACTGTTCCGAACTGTGTTACAATGAGGCTCGAAGGCCTATTTATTGTTGAGAAACAATGGAAAACCCTTCACATTCCAAAACCTAACCCTAGAAGATGAAACGCCAAATTGTGGGCCTCGTTTGGGTAAATTGGTACATCAATTTCCCGGGGTCGTAACTTTGGCATACGATCTCCGTTTGACGCGCACGATAGCTCGTTAGAAAGATCTATCCGAGTAATACCACTTTGGGAGGCAACATCAGTCCATGGACCCATGTTGCCCCAAAATCCCAAAAAAACGTCGTTTAGGGCCTCAAAACGGCTCCGGAAGTTCAGGACCCGAAAAACTGCTAAAAATAGTAAATTGCGCTACAATTTAGGAAACTGAAAAGACTGAAAGAGACAGTTGTGGGGGTCCAAATGGGATAGGTGGGTGGCCACCAACATCCACCTGGATCACATGCAGAGAAGCAGAAGAGTTAGTTAGATGCAGAAAGCTAAGAGGAGAGAGAGGAAGTCGAGCTGACCGCGGAAGCAAAGGCAACATCGAGCCAAACAAAGCCAGAGAGAGTCAGAGAGTCTGTGTACTCAAGAGAAGGCTTGAGAGGTTCAAGCGAACTCCTCTGTATAGGCCTATCATGTATGACTGTCAGATTGGGCTCATACTACTGTGACCAATAGAGGTCGAGTTTCAGTAAGGAGAGTCTGTGTACTCCAGAGACTTGGGGGATCCAAGTATAGTCCTACTGATCTATATCTGCTGTGTGAGACTCATATTGAGCTCACTGTTGTAAAAAATCTGCATTGAAAGCATTATAGAGAGGCCACCATTGAAGGCTGGACCAGGAGACATATCCCATGAGTGTTGGGTGAACTCATTATTAATCTTGTTGTGTTTTTATGTTTGCATGTTATGTTTTCTCTAACTACTTCAATGCTTGTGTATTTCGCAATCTTTTCGATCCGTTGCACAAAATAACATAGGCACATCCATGCACATGAGTCTGTAATACCTTAATTGTTTGTCTTGGATCAATTCCAGATCAACAAATCCATGCACAACTACATAATCTCTGCCTGGAAATGCAGAGCTTGAAGCAGTATAGGGCACCATGGCCGGAGGCGCGCGAGGAAGTGTGGTGTATAAAATGCAAAGGCCAGGGCTATGACAAGGACCACTGTTCGATATTCGCGAACTACTTGGTAGGAGGGGGCCAATGCCATTGAGACCGGAGGCACAGGTAGGGCCGAGTGTGACACCCACACTATGGTGCACGATCTGTCAGATAGGAGGAAAGCACACGACGGATAATTTTCATTTGTTGCAGAAGTATACAACGACACCCCAACAATTGTTTTGTAATTTCTGTAGGTTGGTGGGCCACGATGAGCGTACTTGTCAGAGCTATGAGTTAATGATGGATCAGACCCCATCCTATCAGATGCAGACAGAAACACGAGCCCTTGACCTAGTGGCAGGAATGGCACGTGGTGGATTTCAAGGGCGAGGTCGAGGACGAGGAGGAATGGGGCCAGGAAGGGGCCGCAGACAGTTAATTTGTTACAATTGCGGAGGACCAGGGCACTAGGCCCGCGATTTTACCAACCCAACAAGAATATCTTGTTCATACTATGTTCAGTTCGATCATGTAGCAATAGATTGTGCTATGTTGATTGCACAAATGCGTGAGAAAGGAGTACTCCAGCCTACTCCGACTCAAAATATTCAAATGATGAGGTCTGAACCGCGCGAAGAAGACCCAAATGTGAATATGGTGCTGAGAAGCGGTGTGACCATAGGGGAGGATAGGGGGAAGCAACCCAATGAAGATACATGGGTTTGCAAGGTTCCTACAAAGGAACCTGAGTTCAACTTGGAACGCGCAAAGGAGACGTTCATGGAAGCTAAGAAGAGATTCGTGGAGGCCTCCACTTCAGGTAGTAAGGATCAACCAGAGATAGGGATGGATCCTTCTATGCTTACTACCTTTTTGGAGACATGCATGAAACTGTTGTGCAACAATAAGGCAATTAAAGGACTACAGGAGTTGATAAATAGGTGCATAGGGTCAGGGGAACCGCGCGTAGTCTGGAAACTAGGAAAGCATGCATTTCGCACTGGGAGGGAAATGAGATTGACGGCGCAGATTGGCGAGTATAAAATGGATCAGGTAATCCTAGGCCTTGGTTCGAACGTAAATGTATTACCAAAGCAAGCATGGGAACGTATGGGCAGGCCCGCATTACAGTGGTCCCTATTCAATTATTAATGGCGAACCAACAGAAGTTTTTGCCCATTGGGAGGTTGCAAGGGGTAACATTTGCTATCGAAGGCGCGAGCACACAGAAATTTTTTGAAGTAATAAAGATTTTCGATGATAGCAATCCATATCCTGTGTTGCTAGGAATAGATTGGGCCACTGATATGAATGGAGTCATCAACCTGAAGAAGTAGAAGATGATATTTGAGAAAAAGTCCCTTCGTGTAGTCATTCCACTAGACCCATCCAAAGGAGGGCACTACACCGAACCTGTGCGTGATGATGAGCTGGATTGTATTTACCAGATAATGGCGCAAGACCAGGATCAGGTGAACTTGACTGTAGATGGGAAAAATTCATGGGACAGTTTCTGTACTTTGGATTCATACCAAGAAGTAAAATGTTGGCAGAACCGGTTGCGTGAAGTGACAACGTTGAATTGAAACATGATGATTAGATCCCTGCGTTGTGTGACAACAAAGGAAACATATGATGGAGTGACAGCGGTGGATCAATTCCTGGACAAATTTGAAAGCGCAGTACCAGAACAACAACGGTATGGTGCGCTGGAATGGGCGCTGTGCGCAACACCCGCACGATGGTGGAGTACACATCAGGAGACCCTTGTAAACTGGCGTGAATATAGAAGGCATATGCACTTGCGGTTTGGAAGTCTCCAACGTCGAACGAGAGCCAGGTAGCCACGACGAAGCAGTTTGTGCGCCCACCTGTGTCGATGGGTGTAGATGTGTGATGTGCAAAAACATCCCAGACTATGGATCAAAAATTAGAACCAGACACAACGACACACACCACAAATATTCCACGACAGAGCATTCAAAAAGCTATGCGAAATCATGAACATAGTTCACTAGGCGAGACGAACTGACTGGGACCTGCGCGTACTAGCGGTTCGATGGGCCTATAGGGCCATAAGCAAAAACCGGGGCGTGGAAATGACCCCAAAACTAACGAGAAGAGATGAAGCCAGAAGAGTAGAGAAGAATCCCCATACCACAGCTCCCGCAATTGGGACAGGACGTGAGGACCTGGGTAAAGGAATTATGTAGTTACAAGAAGCCATTCGGTGAGGGAGCTTGAAACTTCACGAACTCGAGGAAGATTGGGTACGATTGAGGAAGAAAAACATGACATTGGTCGAAGAAATCAAAAAACTGGAAACCGAAGTCATGCAAGCAGGCTATGCCGAGAAACTAAGCACGATGGGACAAGGTCTAGCTAGCCATAATATTGCATTAGAAGAAGTTGTGACCCTGCTACCATGGTTGTGACCGCACCTTACTAAATAGGGGAGCATACCATACAAAGAAGAACACGACACACTAACGGACGTAAGGGTAGTTGAGGGGTGCTTGCGGCCTGGGTTAGCAAGAAAATTGAAGCCTCGCACCACGGGTGTGACCACCTGACTATCCGTAGGAAGCACAGTCTCAGTGTTCCAAGCAGTTGAAAGAGAGCGCAAGATTATAAACGAGTCTATATGGGAGATGCGTGAGACAGAGGTTGCATGTAGGATCGAAACATCACAGGGGTCGCGACCGCGCATAAGGCATTGTGCTGCTACGCAGGTAGGCTAGAAGGTGATCGTTGGTGTCACTGTTCATGGCAAGAGGTCCAATTTAAGGCAAAAGGGAGCGGGCGACAGACAATTAAGACACGAATTAAGAATGAGATTTGGGACGATCTGCCGCTAAGAAGGCATTAATGATGAAGAAGTGGGGGAAGGGTCGAATTCAAATTCAGAGGTCGCTATAAAAACCCCAGGGCAATCTCCAAAGAAACACTTGGTTGTTTGAGAATTGAGCAAGTACAGAGCATTGAACGCCGCGTACTCTCACCATCCTCAAGTGTAGACATAATGACAGTTGCTAGAACATGAGTGCAATTCACCGAAGTTACCGCGGAGCCCTGTATGGCCCATGAGGAGCTTGGAGAGGTGGCAGTTGTGCTAGAAGTTCCAAAATCACCACGCACACTGCGGACACAAAAAGACAAGCAAATGATGGGGCCAGTCCGGGTATCTCCAAGAAACCCATGGTTTGGAAAATTATTAATGGCGGAGAAGGGAAAAGCCGTCACCATTGAAATAGTAGAGGAGGAGGAAGACTTGCAGGCCTTAATTACCCAAATTGAGATGCAAGATGATGAGGCAGAGGATGTCTCCCAAAAGCATTCTATGATGAAGTTACCCCCGTACATCCCCTGTGGAAGGGGAAAGCCAAGGTACCGAAGGACCTGGAGGCCACAAAGAGTGCGCTTCAGACCCTAATCCTCCCTGATGATATAAGATTTGAAGGTTCGCCGTTGGGACGAGTACCAACTATGAAGTTCAAATATTGGGACCTCGCGGACAACGAGAAGTTCCCACAGTTGGCCGCGGAGAAGTTAGTAAAGCATAAATGGTTGCACGATTTGGAGAAGGCTGGGTTACTCCATCTGCGATGGATACCCCACTACCACCGTGCGCCCATCACCATTTTTGTCATCAGGCAGCTGCTGCGCCTGGTGCATTGATCCGGATTTAAGCAGGAACGCAATAGATTACAGAGATAACCATAAATACAGAGATGCAATAACCATAAAAACAGAGATGCAGCGGAAATAATACTTCATTTCATTAATGGAGAATACTGAAATATGCTTACAAATAGAAATAACCCAGCTAGGGCGATGGTAGCTTATCTCTGAGAAGAGATGTGTCGGCTACATGCCTCTGAACTGTTTCGAACTGTCTTTACAATGAGGCTCGAAGGCCTATTTATTATTGGGAAACAATGGAAAACCCTTCACATTCTAAAACCAAACCCTAGAAGATGAAACGCCAAATTGTGGGCCCCGTTTTGGGGTGAGTTGGACAACCAACTTCCCAGGGTCGCGAATTGGTCGTATTATCTCCGTTTGACGTGTATGATAGCCTGTTAGAAAGATCTCTCCGAGGAGTACGACGGAAAAGACAATTTTTAACAAAAAAATCACTGGCGGTGGATTTCCCAAAAAATGTCGTTTAGGGCCTCAAAACGGATCCGGAAGTTTAGGACCCGAAAAAATGCTAAAAATAGTAAACTGTGCTATAATTAAGGAAACTGAAAAATTGAAAGAGATAGTTGTGGGGGTCCAAATGGGATAGGTGGGTGGCCACCAACATCCACCTGGATCATTCCTCCCCCCTTAGGAAGCAATGGTCCCCATTGCGTTGAGTTCCTCCCTGAGATGAGGAAGCTTCTGCTGAGCTGGGTCTCTAGTGAGTTGTTCTGCAATCTCTGATGTGTCCAGAAAGGGTGGGAAGCATGGTCGACGATGGTCCACATTGAACAATTGGTGCAAGCGAAGGAATGGAGGAATGATGTGCTTCAAAGCATTGTTGCCCACAGCCTTGTTACTGGTGTAAGGACCATGTCGAAGCGGTCTGAGTTTCTGATGGGTTCTGGTAAGGCGTTCTCTCTGCAGATGTAACCAAACTTTTTCGCCCACCTGAAACTTGTGTGGTACCCCTCTGGGTAAGGAGAAGTTGTTCCTGTGTTCTGTCATGACTGTATCCCTATGTTGTTGCTGCTGCGTGGAGGAACCCTTTGCGGGGGTCATGGATGTAGCAACGATCTTCCCCTTACTTTGGGAGCGAACCAGACAGAAAATAAATTTCCTAGTCTGTGAGATGAGCTTGCTGCCTTTCTTAGCAGTGATCAAAGAGGTGGTGGTAGGTGGAGCTACCTCTGGTATCCTATATAATGAATTATCCAAAGAAATAATGACAGCGCGAGGCCTTGACTCATACACAGCATGTCGCCTCCACAAGTATGGTTGGCCTAATAGTACATCACAAACATCCAGAGGTGTAACATCACACAATACCTCATCTATGAAGGGCTTGATGCTGTAGGGAAGGCGGCACTGCTGGTGAACTTTGAGATCACGTCCTTCATGAAGCCACCCGATACTGTACGGTTGTGGGTGTGGCGTAGTTGGTAGGCCCAACCGCTTCATGACCTCTGCTGAAACGGGGTTCTTTTGGCTGCCACTATCGACAATGAATTGCAGCGGTGAACCCTTCACCCACATCTGTGAGTGGAAAAGACGTTCCCCCTCCTCTGGCTCTTCGGGCTCATTCTTCTGGATCTTGGCAGTGGCAACAGTGGCACTGGGATCCGCATCAATGATTTGCTTCCCTTTGCCATCCCCCTTGTCGGGTTCCGGCTCAAAGTCAGAACATGCATCTGATTCGGAAGCCTTCAACTCGGCCACCAGCGACTGCTTGGTCCGACACTCACTTGTGTTATGAGTGGGACTCTTGTGGAACTCACACCACTTTCCTGTGTCCTTCTTCGGCTTCGTGGTGTTGTTCTTTTCTTGCAGCTTCGAGGGGTTGTCTTGGGTCACCCCGCCTTGGCTTTGTCCTTTGGGCTTCGGATTTGCAGATCCAAAGTCTCGCTTCTTCTGTTTGAACTTTTGCTCGATTTTGACAGCGTATCGGTATGCTGTGCCGAGTGAGGAGATGTTCAAGAACTCCATCTCTTCCTGGATGTATCTGTGTAGGTAGCCGCAGTATTTGAGTACCAGATGCAGCTCAAAATCTTTGATACCCAACTGTGTGCGAAGGGTATGAAAAATATTTGTGAACTCTGGTACATCTTGGTCTCGTCCCTGCCGCAGTGTGGTCCATTTGATGTATTTGTCCTCATAGCTTTTGAAAGGGTAGTACTGCTCCTTGGTGGCATCCTGGAAGTCATTCCAAGTGGGGGCGGCTGAAAACAGTGAGCCTGTACTTTCATCCTTCTGCTCGTAGTATGTTTCCCACTAGTCCTTGACGTGGGGGGCTGCTTTGAGAAGAGCGAAAACAATCTTTTCCCGACTTGAAAATTCATGAACAGAAAAATACCCATCTAGCAGATTTAACCATTTATCTACGACATTTGCGTCTATTTGACCCTCGAAGATGGGGATTTCAAAATTAACTTGTACCTTAAATGGTGTGGCGTTTCTAGAGTAGCTGTTGGAAGCCGATGCGTCGCCTCTGGGTAGCCACTGAAGGATCTGCGCAAAGCTATCCATCATCGCGTTCCTTTGCCGCTCGAGGGCTTCTTCAACAAGATTCTGATATGATCTCCTGCCCCCTCATCTTTCTTCTCATCTGCCATGGGAGGTCGTCAAGATTTGTGAGGCTGGTATTACAAAGGTTCGACCAATTCAAGCCCTAACTCCTTATATCCCGACCTCGTTGGGGACATGCAAAGAAAAACAGAGAAAAAGCAGACTGCTCTGATACCACTGATCCGGATTTAAGCAGGAACGCAATAGATTACAGAGATAACCATAAATACAGAGATGCGATAACCATAAACATAGAGCTGCAGCAGAAATAATACTTCATTTCATTAATGGAGAATACTGAAATATGCTTACAAATAGAAATAACCCAGCTAGGGCGATGGTAGCTTATCTCTGAGAAGAGATGTGTCGGCTACATGCCTCTGAACTGTTTTGAACTGTCTTTACAATGAGGATTGAAGGCCTATTTATTATTGGGAAACAATGGAAAACCCTTCACATTCCAAAACCAAACCCTAGAAGATGAAACGCCAAATTGTGGACCCCGTTTTGGGGTGAGTTGGACAGCCAACTTCCCGGGGTCGCGAATTGGTCGTATTATCTCCGTTTGATGCGTATGATAGCCTGTTAGAAAGATCTCTCCGAGGACTACGACGGAAAATATGATTTTTTATCAGAAAAATCGCTGGCCGTGGATTTCCCAAAAAACGTCGTTTAGGGCCTCAAAACGGCTCCAGAAGTTTAGGACCCGAAAAACTGCTAAAAATAGTAAATTGTGCTATAATTAAGGAAACTGAAAAACTGAAAGAGACAGTTGTGGGCGTCCAAATGGGATAGGTGGGTGGCCACCAACATCCACCTAGATCATGCATGATGGGTATCTCTGGCTGGAGGAGTCGATTCCCATCACGACCGTTCTAATCCACTAAATCTCTTGACTGCCGGTCAAAGGAAATGATCCTGCAACCATAGCAGGAAAAAGTAGCGACATGGGCCTCGCAGAAGCTATGAAGGCCAAGTATAAACTAGAAAAGAGATAGCAGGGGTATGCAATAGCTAGTATTAAAGACCAAGGGGTGCATGTAGCCACCTAACTGCTGGCCAACAAGCTAATGAGGAAATGCTGCGTTGACGAAGTACCAACATCTGTGATTGCGTTGGAAGAGCAATGCGCAGAGGGGGTCTAGTTCAACTGGGCACAGTTCCTATGTGACGAATTTATGACGAACTGCAGGGAGGCCCAGGAGCAAGGTAAGACCTCCATTATGCATGGTTGCTCTTATCCATCATGTTGGTTGTAGGGGAGCTGCCAGCGGACAATCAATTTCCCGCTACTTAGGGTGACCTACTCGAAGCCGCAAGGTACACCTCGCTGTGGGCTACAAAAGATACAAATAAGATTCGTGAGATAAAGGTGTTCTGGGTGTTTGTGGAAGTGAGCATTCGAACATGGATCAACTGTAGGCCACGCTTGTCCCCTACAGTATATAACAACTTACAAAGCATAGAAGAATTCAATGCGGATATGCATAACCTGTATATCCGGGCGCGCAAGTATCCAACCCGAATATGGGTGAAGCTTTTGTTCATTGCAACGAATGATGCAACCTTCACTATGATGGCATCATGACCTTCGAAGTGGCGTGCCCCGGAATTGGCGGAAATGGAAAAGATCGTCGTGCAGTAGTGAAAGAATGCCACTAAGCTGCACCTCGCGTAGCTAGTTGAGAGGACACAACGAGAACAAGAAGAAGCCACACAACATAAGGCAGATGATGCAACAACAACAACACAGACAAAAGAAACCATAACCGCGCCCACCAGAGAGGCCAAGGAAGGCCAGGAGATGTCCTCGGAGCAGCAAGCCGGGGAAGTAGACAGGGAGGAGGATTATGCGGATCCAAGTACGACATCAGCACAACTCAAGTGGCTATGTGATCCCAAGAAAACAGCCTCCAGGAAGAAAGGAAAAGCCACAAAGACATCTGGCGACTCGATCACGCTCACAGAAGGTGATCTATTGGATCTCAGCAAAACGATTTGGGAAGTCGCGGAGGATGCGCTCCAGGGATTATGGATGGAGCAGAACACTGTGTTGGGGGTGCTCAATGTGCAACTACAAGGTTTATAGGTACAACACCCCCAAATAGGCACCCTGGCCCAACATGTCGTAGCAGGAACCAATGAGGTCGAACAACCGTTGTGCGGCCATATGGGTAACACCTTCATCTTGCCCAAAGGCGCGTTAGTCGTGGCGAGCGAGGATGACCGGGCTGCGATGTGAAGCATGACAGGCGTCGGTTTGAACTTGGCTTCCCTACCGCGTGAAATACTGTACTAGTTGCAGGATGGGGTCATCGTCGAACTCCGTGCCTGGGAAGGCCAAGCGATCCAGGTCCTGCATGAGCAGAAAATCAACATGGATCAGCTCAACATCCAAATGGATGAGTTGATGGCACAGGCTAGTGGATTGGAGCAGGCCATAGAGGATTCATGTAGGAGCGTTCCAGAGTTGGCCGTGCCGGCAGAGCTACCAACAGCAGAACGGGTCCATAGATTGGCGGCCGAAGTCTGCGAGGCTCGGGAGGAAACAACAAAGGTTCAGTTGGAGCTGAACCTGCAAATTGTCGAGCTACGATTGAAGGCACATCCCTCCACACCCCCGGAAGTCAGAGAGCAGCACAACCCCACTGTCCAGATGGGGTTGGAACAAATTAGCCAGGTGTCAGGCGGAAAGAGTCGATAGTGCGGACACAACCGACCTCCCTAGGAGCCTAAGACTCTCTAGTGACAAACAAGACAAACAAGAGCAATCCTTCTCTAAATATGCATTCACTATATAAGAAATCAAGTGTTTAGATCCTACCTGTAATCCAACACTGTTGTAGCAGTCCAGCTCCACTGATCCGGATGAGCTCCTCCTTCACTTTGAAACCTGCATCCACTAACAATCAAACAATTAAATAGCACTTGATAATCTCATAGAATAAAACATATTTAACACATAGACCAAGGAGTACATGAAACAACTCATAAATAACAAGTTATTGAGAAGAATGGACTCATTTGCATTAATAGGAAACAAAAGGAACAATTACAACCTGAGCCTTGGTGTTGTGCAAGTCCCTCCCAGGGTCCATCAAGGGTTCTCCTTTACTTTGACAAAGCTCACCCACTTCCAAATAGAACAAGCAAAGATGGCAATCTCTCCTCACAAGCTTCTAAATGGGAGTCCTAATTCCAGCAGCATCTACCCTTAGAAATGTTTAGCTTCCAACCTCCCCTCCTTTTGGCCCAATGCCTGTATTTATAGTGCTCAAGAGGAAGTTAATCAGGTCCACCATCAATGGGATAATCCCCTCTTTGGATGGGATAGCTCCCTCATTGATGGGATAAGTTCCTCTTTGGTAGGGGTACATGAACCATCTGGAGGCGCTCAATACATGTCGAACAACCTTCTAGAATGCTCTAGAAATGACCACAAGTAACTTTTTAAAGATGAAACTTGCGCATTTTGACCTTTACAGGGGGACGCACCTGCCCCTTTACATACAGAGCGTACAAGGACGCAGCTTTTGTGAACATTGGGTGCGTACCCGCAGGTAAGGTTGAGAGAACCTGCGTACCCAGAGATAAATACATTTATAAAGATTTTCTCTCTTTTTGGAGTTTGACATGGAGAGCAGAGGCATAAGACTTGCCCAGGAGGATAGCATGACTGTTGATAGAGCCATACTAACTGTAAATAGCCATGGTGACATTTTTTAGTGTAACAGATTTCCCCCTATAGTGCGAAGCCTGTAATAGATTAGGGTTTTGTATTATCTAGGAAGGGTGAAGCGCTTTATCATTTCAAGGATTATCTCGTGGAGAGCCTGGTCAGAACCTGCAATTTTCAACACAAAATACATGTATAAGATTATATCATCACTGAGGTAGGCATTCCCATACTCAGATCAAAACTTTAACTAACAGACTAACTACTCTGATACAGGAATGATCTTGCAGTACATCATAATCATAGACTTTTGTAGACACAGTATGGGCGCAACCATCTGTTTATGATTAGTCTACTTAGATAATGAATACAAAACTCCTCGCAGCCTGGATGGTGGAAACTAGATCCAGGGTCTTCATTTCTGCTTCCCGAATTGGTACGATTCTAGCCATGCGAATAAATGAGTTGATGTCGAACATGGTAGAAACCACTTTATTACCAGTCGATGATGTAAACTGTTAACAAGTGTGAGAGAGACCACCAGTAATGTCAATGGTTCCCAAAGTACCCAGTACAATCCATGAGATGTGAATGAATGAATTGATGTCGAACATTTCACGGAATCCTTCGATCGAGAGTCAATGATGTAAACTGACGTCAAAGGCGAGAAACCTGCCATTGATGCATGCAGACTTCAAGGTACTGACGATTTCTAAGTCATCTCTCTAGATAATGTGCTGATGTCGATAGAAAGCGACCCGTTGCAGGCAAGCCCACAACACGAAATCATTGTTCAAGTTGTAGAAATGTTGCTGTAAGGACTGACTCAGGGATGGTCAAATGGATGACAAGTATTTTGCAGATGAAAGTTTTGTTTGCAGACCTCTTGAACACATAACGACACGACAGATGGCTTGGTGATGAGTGACTCAAAGTTAATCCCCGGAACCCGGCTGAAGAATTTCAAAGTGGTTTGATCAACTGTGATGTAAAGGATTTCCCAACCCAGGTGAATGAAAAGTGTCGTGTCCAAGAGTGGTAATAAAGTTTCTTCTGAGACAAAAGATAACAAATAGGCTCATTCTTCTCTCTTTTCCCCCACCATTTCTGGCAAGTACCTCTTTATTTTTAACAAGCTTGAGGAGGATAACATATGCTTGATTATAAGCTCATCCTTCGGATGAGTCCAACCTAGTTTTGATTCGAACCCTAGGAAGGAGTGGTTCGTTCCTGTTTGTAATTGAACAGGTCCTTTACTGTGAAATGTTTAACGAGCCCAGTATAGGAGAAACTCGGCGTTTTTCAATTTTAGAGAGTCTGAAAAACTTAAGAAGACTCCAAGTTGAACTTTTTCGTAGATTTGTGTCCCTCAAGCCCGAAAAAGTATAAAATAATACCTGGGGGAACCGCTTGATCTTGCGACCAAGGAGTACTTTCATAATTAGTGCCACTGACCTGAAAAGTAGAAAGCGATCAAGGACACATCGTTTTATTTCCAGTATCGAGTTTGAAACGACAAAAACCCGGCAATCTTTTCCTGATTTTACGGTCAGAAAAGAGCTATAAGGGGACCGTCTTTTAATTCTGTTTTAACGAGTGTAAAATAAACGCTCGGCAATCTTTTCATATTTTAGGAGTCAGAAAAGGGCTTAAAAGATGACTCTGATATTTTGGTTCGTGAAAAATGACAATTTCCCTCAAAATCCCTTTGTCCTGCACAAAAACGACACATTACTCATACCTGTTTAAGATAGGCAAAAATACATTGAAAAATATCCTTCCATGGGGAAAAATAAACAAACCTAGCATTCATTCATCCAAAAAACCTATAAAAAGACTTTTTACCATGTCATTTTTACCATTTTACTGTTGAGGTTGAGAAAAGGGCTTTTGGCAAGAAACTTCCCGTGGTCATTGCGGAGAATCCGACCGTCAGAATCGAACACCGTCTCTTCCAGGTATTTCACAACATCCTCCTCTTCAATTTCATCCGATCAAAATTTTGTTTTAGGTTTTAGTTTTGGTTTTTGGGGGGTTTTAGGTTTTAAAAACCGCTCTGCGGGGTACGCAGGTGCCCTAAGGGTGACCTGCGTCCCCCGACCTTTTCCTACACAGGAACAAGGTCAGGGTACGTAGCCCACCTTCAGGCCAGCTGCGTCCCGGCGCTCTGTGTCCTAAACACGGGGTGCGTCCCCCGCGAAGGGCGGAATTTGAAACCCCAAACCCCAAAAATAACCATTTAAAATTTCCCAAATTAATTCTAATCTTTATTTCTTGGTGTGTAGGGAACTCACCATGTTGGATTGGAGAGAAAGAGAGCACGAGGACGTTGATTTAGCCGCAATTAATCACCAACCTTCCAGTGATGCCCTAAAATCATGCAGACTATATAAATACTGGGCCATACCTGGCATGAGGGCTCAGGTGAGATTCTTGGAGTGGCTGGTTGAGAGATGGAACATTCATGAGCAATGCTTTTACATCGGAGGGCACCAGCTCGAGATAGAGCCCTCTGACATATACTTTCTCACTGGCTTGCCAAATAGGGGCGAGCAACTCAATCTAGCCGGGACTAGGCCGGGTGGCCAATCCCTTGCTAGTCTCCGGGCAGACTGGTGCATACCCAATCAAAACCATGCGAAAGGCGTAGAAATCAAATACATCTCTCAGCGTGAACTCAAGGTTATAGCTTTCACGGTTACCAGAATTTGCGGTGCAGCCGCTTTACATATTTCCACCGGGTCCCAAATGCGGATGGCGATTGACTGTTTCCGAGGCACCATCTTCAACTGGTGCGATGCTGCGTTGGCCAATATGAAGGGCCAACTGACTAGGGCAAAGAACGGACAACTAAAGACCTTTGGATATGGGCCTCTAGTTGTGAGCTTTGCCTTAGAGAGAGTTCCGATGTTGATCCCTCAGCAACTCACTGTTGATATCTTGGGTCCTCGGGAGCCAAAGTTGATACGATGGGTTACGGTGATGGCCCGACATCCTGACGAGGGCGTGACAGTTGTTCGATTCCCTGATGGTTATTTTCACTGGTTAGAGGACCAGGTCTTTGCTATTCAGGAGTTTCCGTATGCCGGAGTAGATTTTCGAGGTGATCCGGACATGGTTCTTCCACAGGGAGAACAATGGGATGACAGAGGTACTTTATTTTTCACAAGTTTTAAATTTATCTATTTTTTTTTTTTATATATATCGTCTCAAAACTGACAGTAAAAATTTTCAAAATGCAAATGTTGGTCCACAGCGCCCAGCCAACCTCCAGTCTTTTGAGAGGAGAGTACCAGCTGTACCAGCACCACCCCCACAGGATGCGGCCGCAGAGACCTTAGCCGAGCTGGAACAGGATCTAGAGCGTCTGACGGCGGATATACTAGAGACCACCATAGATGACATTCCCATTCGACTTCAGCGCTATGTGGTCGCAGTCCCAAGACCTTTTAGGAGGTTCTTGTGTAGGGTAGCGCGGGCAGTGGTTTCGTATAGAGAGCACCACAAGTGATTGGCTAGTCACTTTTGTAGACACATATGACATTTTTGGCTTTTTGTACTTATCATTTTTGCCAATCATAAGGTGTTTTTCAACCTATGATCGAAGACGATGTATATTTTTTGACACACTCCTATCTATATATATATCATTATTACCGGCTTATCTTGTTTAACATATGTGATGAAATGTTTTTAAATTTACTTGCATGATTATCGTAAATGTCTGTCCAACATTCGAGAAGCAATTGCATCTGCTAATGTATTTAAAGACCTTGGAATATGATGATATTCAATGTAATCAAATTCACGTTCCAAGAGATGCACTCTCAAAAACAACCTTAATAACACAGGATTTCTAATGGCATATACTCTATTAAGCTGTAATACAACAAGTTCAGAATCTAACCTCACTATCAAACGTCGAATTCCAAATGAAATAGATTCAGATAATAATTCAACCACTACACTGTATTCTGCAATGTTGTTCGTCGTTTGACCGAGGCTTACCCCATGCATAGAAACTAACTCGTCAGAGGGCGAATAGATAACCCAAGCTGCGGAAGAGATATTCTGTGTACTACGAAAAGCACCATCAGCAAATCCAATGTATGTTTGGAGAGGCGTCGACATCTGCAATATCAAGAGTAAAACCAAGATAAGCCAGAATAACGACGAAAAACACACCTTCTAAGCTAAGCACACTGACTAAACTAACAAACATACTAGC
Organism: Pinus tabuliformis; assembly: GCA_031772625.1. Classification (NCBI taxonomy): domain Eukaryota; kingdom Viridiplantae; phylum Streptophyta; class Pinopsida; order Pinales; family Pinaceae; genus Pinus; species Pinus tabuliformis. The sequence continues at coordinate 1,083,800,011 of CM062815.1, read as the reverse complement.
TAGAAATAAAACCTAACCTAACTAAAATTCTCCATACCCAGCATTTAAGCATAATACCTCTTTAGGTAAAGTCCATTTCTGGGTTTACCCAAAGAGTCCCCATCAAAATCTACCAGCTCATAAGCCCCTTTTGCTAGCTTTCGCTTTACAATGTAGGGTCCATGCCACATAGGAACGAATTTTCCAGCACCTAGCTTATCGTTAGCTTGATCATATAATAGCACTAGGTCTCCCTTCGAAAAACTTCGAGGGGTCACATTTCTATCATACTGAGCTTTCATTCGCTTCGCGTGAGTCTCGATTGCCATTGCAGCGTCACGTCGAGTCTCATCTAATTTAGCTAAGTATAATAAACGCTTCTCCTCTTCAGAAGTAGCTGGAAGTAATTCGACAACCATTTGAAGTGATGGGATTTTGCATTCAATGGGTAACACAGCTTCCAAGCCATAAACTAGCTGGAAAGGAGTGAACCCTGTTGAAGTTTTCACTGAGGTTCGGTATGCCCATAGCGCTGAAAATAACATGTTGTGCCAATTCGACCGATGAATACCAATGGTTCGTCGGATCATAATAACCAGAACTTTGTTGATAGACTCAACCAAACCATTGGCTTGCGGATAATAAGGAGTAGAGATATCGTGGCGCAAACCAAGCTAGCTTGTAAGCTCGGTCATCATGATGTTTCGAAAATGGCTCCCATGGTCAGTAATGATTGCTTGTGGGACACCAAACCTAGTTATAATATGATTGAATACGAAAACTGCAGCTGTTTTGCTGCTTGCGTCGAATGTAGGCATCGCCTCGGCCCATTTAGTAAAATAATCAACCGCGAGGATGATATACGCATGCCCCCCGGCCGAGTGAGGGTTACAAGTAATAAAATCGATACCCCATTTGGCGAATGGACCAACGACAATTATAGGGTGGAGAGGAGCAGGTGGTGCGTGCATCTTGCGATCAAACACTTGACAGTTGTGGCACTTCTGGACTGCAATGATACAATCTTTAAACATGGACGGCCAGAAATAGCCAGCGCGCAACACCTTCTGAGCTGTGGCATACCCAGACATATGACCGCCACATGCTCCAGAGTGACAATCATTCAAAACCTTCTCAGCCTCTTCGTGAGTTAAACAACGTCGAAAAACTAAGTCTGCCCCCCAGCGATAAAGTGTATCTCCAATAATCTTGTATTGCTGGGATTGAAACTGAATTTTTTGACGTTCTGACTTTGAAGCTTCAGGCCAAAAGGTTTTGGTTTGGAGATAGATGATTATATCCCCGTACCACGGATCTAAAGTACTGATAAGAAACAAATATTCGTCCGCAATGGACTCCTCTGCCACAGTTTCTGTGTCAGCATGCGGGAAATCACACATCAATTCCGCAAAAACTAAGGATTTCTTAGACTTGGACTTCTCAAACTCCAAGTCGAACTCTTGCAGGATAACGATCCATTTAGAGTACTTGCCCCCTAGCAGTTGTTTTGTCAAAATATAAATCATAGGGTTGCAATCCGAAATGACTGTAGTTTTACGGAGAAGAATGTAGTGACGAAAACACTGGACAGCTTGAACGGCTGCCAGGGCCAATTTCTCCACATGCGAATATTTTAGCTCAGTGGGGTTTAATGTCCTACTAAGATAATATATCACATGTTCCGCTCCGAATTCATCTTCTTGAACTAACACCATTCCAATAGTGGAATGCGAAGCTGCGAGGTATAAGAAGTAGTCCTGATTGTAGTTGGGAATATGCAACAACGGTGCATGGGTCAACGCGTGTTTAAGTGCATCAAAAGATTGTTGGGCAATCTCGTCCCAAAAGAATTGAGCATTCTGTTTCAACAACCGTGTAAAACCTTTAGTGACCTCGGCGTAGTTTGGAATGAATCGGCGTAAAAAGTTCGCTTTCCCTTGCAAACTTTGGAGTTGGCGCAAACTCGAAGGAGGAGGCAATTTGATGATAGCTTCGACCTTCGAGGGATCGACGCGAATGCCGGCTTTTGAAACAACAAATCCCAGCAATCGACCTGTCTCTATACAAAACACACACTTGTGGGGATTCAACCGAATTCGATAATGCCTACACCTCATAAAGATTGCTCGTAAGTGGACAAGGTGATCAGCTCGATGTAAAGAATGAGCAGGCAAATCATCGAGGTACGGTTGCACAATGTGCTTGATGTCATGAAATGCGTAAGACATCGCCCGTTGAAAAGTGGCCCCGACATTCTTAAGTCCAAAAGGTAATTTTCAGTAAGCAAACGTCCCCCATGGACAAATGAATGCCGTTTTTGGTTGGTCGACAGGTAGAATGTTGATTTGATTATAGCCCGAAAAACCATCCATGAAGGAAAACATCTCACTTCTGGCACAATCATCAATAATTTGATCGATATAAGGCGTAGGATAGTTGTCTTTTGGACAAGCTCGATTTATATCCCTATAGTCGATACAGATTCTTATTGTTCCTTGTTTCTTGTTGACCGGAACAATATTCGATACCCAATCCGTTAACGAGATTGGATAAATGAAACCTGCTTTCAACAACTTCTCGACTTCTGCTTTGATCGCAGCCGCTTTCTGAGGGTGAATTTGACGCAACTGTTGCCGGACAGGTTTAGCATCCGGGTAGGTCTTTATTTCATGAACAACAATGGCAGGATCGATTCCCGTCATTTCCTCGTAATACCAGGAAAACACATCGCGGAATTCTTGGAATAGGGCCTTGTAAGTTTGGATTTCATCTTCTGTACATGAGGCACCTATATGAATGTTTTCCTCAATTCCAGGCTTCACTGAAATATCAATGGGAATAGTACGAGAAATATTCCCTAAATTCAACTCTGAATCAGAATGTTTCGTTGGATTCTAAGCGTCTTTGACATATTCAGCGGTAAAGATAGATGAAAAATCATTTTCAAAAGCATCATCCTTAGGTAAAAACGAAGATCTGTGATGAAGATCTTCCCATGGTAGATCGTCTACACATAGGATTTCGCGAAGTTGCTCGTCAGAAGACATGACTTCGGGAAACATTATCCGTTCTAAGGTTGATGTGAAAAGTGATTCTTCATTGACCACATTCATTTGGTCGAGCTCGGTTGAACGCGAGTCGGTAAAAGACATGACAGCTTCATTGTTATAGACATTTTTGTGCCTAACAGCATGGAGCATGAAATGTCAATAATCTGAGGGATCCAAAGTCCCTAAACATGTTGTTCTTACCCCTAGAGGAACTAGGTCAGCAAACCACAACACTGAAAATCAGTTCTCCACCTGAAAACACTAAAAAACAAGCAGTTTCTGGATCATGTCAGCTGCTCCACTGAGCATCTGCACTGAATGTCAACTGCTCCACTCTGTACCTGTGCTGAATGTCAAAACTAATGAAGGCTACCTGCGCTGGGTGAGATTGGCCAAGTGGCACAGTCATTCTGCAAGGTGTCAACTGCCCAGGAAGCTTCCAAACTGACACTTGGGTCAAGGAATTCGCCTTGTGATGAGTAAGAGGGTCTTGATATCCAAGTGGAAGCAAGAATCTCCAAGTGGACTCAAGAACTGAAGATTAACTAAAGTGGGAGAGGACACTAGTCAGCTTCATGCCAGTCTCAAGATGACTCATCCTTTCTCCAAAACCCTATATATAGAGCTCTCTCATGAGGTCTAGGGAGGCTGGAATTTTGTGCAAGTAAGGAAGTGCTGTTGGTTTGTGTATAGAACTATTGGGTGATTGCTTGAAGGAGGTGAAGAGGAGATTTCTTTCTGCTGGGAGGTGTTGCTGGATTGGGCCTATTATGGTTGTAACTCTCTCAGAACTTTGCTTCTTCTATTAATAAAGTATTTGAGGTTCTTCTATATGCATGTGTCTTTATGGTGAATAGATGCTTGTATATTTGATTTATACTAATCCCTGAATCGATTATGGATGTATGCTTCTTGTAGTTTCCTTTTCTTGTGCTTTTACAGGATCTTTGTGTAGCTGGGCCGGTGAAAGAGCAAGGAGCTAGGAGCAAGCAGCAAGGAGTGAAGACTGGATCGACTATTAAGCGCAAGATAACGGTTAGTAGATCATCCTTCTCTTCCCTCTCTCATCCCATAAAGAAGTAATCTTGAATAGCTTTGCATTCAGTTGTTGCTGAGGTACTATCACCCTTAGAGTGGGATAGGGTCATTCCGTATTGGATACTTTTCCCAACAACAAATTGGCGACTCCACTGGGGACCGTATCTTGTTGGTTACTTGTGTTTTTTGCTATTCATTTTATAAACAAAGGGAGTACCGAATCGAACTGTGTTCGAATCTTTCGAATACAAAGTAGAGGGCAGCTACTCTAGCTCAGTTTCTGGGCAAGTTTATAATTTAAAGAGCTGATCCACAAGGACTCTAATAAGCTCTTAGTGATAGCTTTTCATCCTCCTTGTCATTCCTTAGTGTGTCCTTGACTGATAGCTTCTGATTTGAGCAAAAACTGTGAATTTTTGAGCAATCTGTGACCCGGAAACCACCAGGGACGAAAGTCTCGTTCTTCAGTGCAGGCTGTACAAAGGCTGTTTGCATTTCAGCACAGTTCCCGAAGGGGCTACCTGCGTTGAAGGTCAAACAGGCAGTGTTCCACCTGCGCTGGACCAGTCCTGCCTTGTGCTGCTGGGGTTTCCTGCTGTGTCTTGCCTTGTTTTCACTCTTGTTTTTGCTGTTTGTTACCAGTCAATAGGCCTATCTGAAACCAACTTTCCTTGTCACTGTTCCGCCTCGGTTGTATAAAGAAACTGTGTTTGTTCTTTGTGTATTTCTTGTACTTTTACAGTTTCCCATAACGAAAATGAACTAGTCTTGCTGTGGCCTCTTAGATCTAGACCTGTGATAAAGTGTCGTTTTGATCTTAAGAGTTAGTTTGTTTGCTGTTCATAGCTGATTGAGCTTTTGCTTTCGTCATTTGGTTTGAATTTATATATTTCTAGTGTCGAAACAAGTAAATCTTAAGGTGTCTTTTGATTTTGGACAAGCTTGTTTGTTTTCACTTGAAATTGAATTCAAATTTATACAACAACTTTCTTTTTGCATCTCACCAACATTAAGAAAGAGAAAATAAATACTTGCATTGTGCATGTGCGTTATGACAGTTTGCATGTCGATTTAGGAAAATGCATTAGTGTGTGCTCTATGATCTGTGAGAAAAGGTGTTATCTTTCTTTTCCCTCAGTAGTTAAGGTTTTCAAAGTTGAAAGATTGAAAAGCTTGCTTATCATCTTAGACTGCATTCAGGAGTGTTACTATACATCTCGTGGTGATCCATAAAGGCAAACTGCTAAACAAGATCAACCTTAAAATAAATTGAATTTACATAACAACGCATTGAAACATAACGCAAACATCTAGAGGTCTAAGCTAGAGACGTGTTCCGGCGTCGTTAAACGTGATATCTTAGCGTCGAGTGGTTGGGTGATTCCTCCACGGTGAAGCGATAAGTATCAATACGGACTTGTGCTCCCACGTACCGTCGCGTATATATTGGGAGACCCCTATAGGATCAAAGCCTTTATCCATAGGAAACCGTGTCGGCCGCCCTACTGATCGCAATGCAGTGAACACAGCATTCACGAAGATCGACCACCCGTACCGTAAAACGTATTCTGTGGTTTTGTGAAAAGTTTGGCACACCCTCTGCCTAGAACTCCAGAGCAGTTTCTTTTGGCCTTTTTCAAACTCTATAACTGAAAAAGTCCATCCGAGCATTTTTCACTTCGGGCTCGTTAAAACATCGAAGGAGACTAGAGTCATCTTTAGCTTTTTCTCGACTCTTAAAAAGTGAAAAAGCAAGTTGTGTCTAAGCGTCGTTATAAAATTTATTTTAAACGGAACATAATCACCTCCTATTCCCGCGTTGATCTTAAGTTGAGAACATGGAACGCCCCATTCTAGGAACTCCACATGATGGAAGTCCTAGTCCATTCTCCTCTTGGGGAGAAGTTGGGGCGCCCCACATGGCCACATTGTCGCTTCCAGGACTGACAATTGGCCTACCTATTTGGCTATTCTCAACTAATTTAGTTTAGACCACCATGGTTCCTGAACAGTCGAGTCAACTGTTAGATCAGTCTAGAACTACCCACCAGCCTTCCACTTCTTATAACTCTTCCTCTAATCCTTCATCTTCGCAAGGTGGGGCTGGCAAAAGCCAAGCTCCCATGGAGAAGAAGGAAAAGAAGAAGAAAGAAAAGAAGAGGAAGGAGCCTAAGGCGACTGGGGGCAAGCAAAAGACATCTGACAAAACCCCACACACAGCACAGACTGGGCCTAAATCGCCATGTGTCATATGTAGAGGAGACCACTTCCATAGAGATTGTCCCTGTATTCCCCAGATACTAAGGGACTGGTCACCTCGTTTGCACAATTCGGGAGCATCAACCTCTGATAGCCATGTTGATTGCTTACCGTCAACCAGCGAAAGTGAAGGTTCAAGACGAAGAGGGGGAGCAAGATCCCCCTGCAGACTGTGTGAAGGCGGTCACGCCATCCACTGTTGTCCTTTCTTAGATGAAGCAAAGAGAGTTTTGGAAGATCGCCCGGTTTCACCGGTAATACTTCCTCCTGGATACAAAAAACTCGTGCCAAGTCCTTCGTTGGTTGAAAATACAGCTGACCCGCTCAAGTGGTCAGCTGAAGCGTCAGTCATTGAAAATGAACCTACTGAATCTAGACCAGACAAAAGTCTAAAGGTCGATACGGCAGTTGACCCGGTTCTTCCTTCAGAGGTTTCATCCTCAAATGACACCGTCACTGAAGATTCATCTTCAAGTGACACCCTCACTGAAGAGAAAAAGGATGACACCATCCAGATTCTTTTCATCAACACAGATTCTGATGAGCATTAGGGCAATGCGCCCATTCCTTTATCGTAGGAAGGAACATCGTCAGGGTCGTATCCGGCCGTGTATTCGGTCCCACCACCAAGCAACCTGGTTGTGTCCTTTGATTGGAACCAACTAGGCAGACCCCAGTTACCAGCCAATATACCATTCAGAATCATCGTCCAAATTTACAGAATGGTGATGGCTGGAACTATCATTGATGAAGGGGCATCTGTGAGTATCCTTTCCTCTATTGCTTGGAAAGTACTGGGTTCCCCGACGCTTTTGCCTGAGATGAGGAATCTCTCGGGCTTTGATAAAGGAACCAGTCGACCATTAGGGATTCTCCCCAATGTGCCTGTTACATTGAAAGGGAAGACCGTTCAAATGAACGTGATGGTCGCTCAAGGACCCTTGGATTATAACCTACTCCTTGGACGAGACTATATATATTGCATGGGAGCTATAGTCTCCTCACTCTTTAGAGTAATGTGTTTTCCACACGAAGGAAGAATGGTCAAGCTCGTAGACCAACTTTCATTTCCGGGATCACGCATCGCAAATAGTCAAATACCAACCCTCAATGGTCTATTCACCCAAGAAATGTCTCCACCCCCAGTCCTCCTTCCCGATGAGTGCGAGTGATTCAGAAAGATGGGACTGGAACCCACGGGGTATCCTGGTCTGCTTCAGGCAGAAGAAACCCTGGGTATGAGGTAGAATTTCCGCGGAAGAATATGACTAGTCCGTACCCCGTCCGAAAGAAGGAAGAGGGGTTGTTCTAGAACATGATTCTTTTGTCAAGGTTACTTGTTTGACAAAGGTCATTCAACTTTGTCTAAACAGGTAGGCTACCAAAGAAAGGGATTCTTTTGCGGCAGCAAATTGTAACCCTCTTTGGGTAAAAGGTAAGCCTCACCCATTAAAACTAATGTTTTAGAGGATAAGTAGGGGCAACCTCCAAAGAAAGAGATTCCTTTGCTGCAACAAATAGTAACCATCTTTGAGTAACCTAATGATAGACATCGCCGAAGTAAGAGTTTCATTTGCGGTAGCAAATAAAACCATTCTTTAGGTAACCAGAAAGAGGCAAGCCTCCCTCAAAAACATTAATGTTTTGTCTTTGAGTAGTGTTCTTCTCTTGTTGCAAGTAGCTGCTCTCTTGTCGCAAGTAGTTGTTCTCTTGCGATCTTGCAAAAGATCTGTTAAAAGTTGGGCCGACGGGAAGACAAGTACCGCGTAAGACCCGTTTAAAATAACGAGAAGACAAGTATCGTTAACATTAGACTAGCAAGACGACAAGTAGCTGTGAACACCCAAAGAAAAAACAAAGGTGGGGGAGAGGAGGGGCAGCCTTGAAATTGTACTTTATACCTGAGGGCATGCAAGCCTTTTGGAGTATAAGCAAAGAGCGGTCATTGATCGTTTCCTAACTTACATAAAGAAAGGATGTGGGGCAAAGGTCAAAATTTGCCAAATTAGGAGCATAGCTTCGTGAGATAAAGCTCCATAAAAAATAGCTATCTCACAAGAGATATTTCTTATCTTATGACTGGTATATCGAGCAGTTTTACCGCGGAATTTATGCTCGTTAAAAAATAGAAAAGCGAGATCCGAGCAGTTTAAGCGTCATAGTTCATGCTCGTTAAAAAATAAACATAAGCTTTTGAGCAGTGTTTTGGCGCATTCAAGCTCTTTAAAAAATGAACCCAGTACCGGTAAATAACCATTGTGATCGTAAATTTATTAGCCATAAAAGCCTTGGTCGTGTTTTGCACCTGCCACCTCCATTTCATTTGGCCTATCGTTCACCTCCATATGATTGTTTACCCATTTTGAGGAACAACTGCGAAGAGTGATTTCACTTAGCCATCCTTGTGACACTGCCGTGATTGGAAAATTCCAACCTGTACCTGGAATATGCTGCTATCCCTATTTATCACTCGTTCCTCAAAAGACGAGTCTTCTTTGAGCTCTTTTCTCCTGACTTGTAAAATATGAAAAGTTTGCCGAGTTTTGGCCTTCCAGCTTGTTAAAGTGACCGGAAGAGATATCCCTCCTCTAGATTTTAATCTTTTTGGACCTGAGGGATTATTACACAAAAAGGTCGAGCGCTTGTTTTATTCGGCTCGTTAAAGTTATCGAAAACTCATCCCTTCTGTATTGTTTTATACTTTTTCGGACTTAAGGGATTAGATGACGAAAAAGGAATTTTGGAGTTAACTTTCTGTACCTTTTTAGACTCTCTAAAAATGAAAAGGACCGAGTTTTCTTTGTCGTTAGACTCGTTAAAATGATTAAATAGCGACAAACTTGTCTTTAGACGAGAACGAGTTTCCCTATCGCTAGGCTCGTTAAAACATAGCGATGGGCTTCCCTGAAGGGCAGGTTATAGAACAAGCATATGTTATCCTCCTCAAGCTTGACAAAAATAAAGAGGTACTGGTCAGAAATGACTGGGGAAAAATTGGGAGAACCTCAAAGCTTTAATGGTAGCAAGTCGCTCTTGAACATGACACTTTGTCCTCCGTATCACATCGGGTTGGGTTGTTTCATTCACCGGTCTCATCACCATGGTCCTCGCCAAACCATCCACATTTGGGGTAATGCTACCGATCCATCACATCAGTGTCGTTATATGTTCAAGAGACGTGTTAAGAAAGAGTCAACCGTGTCCCATCCACTGCCATACATTATCCTTCATCCACCCATGATCGCCACCCTGAATCATATTTCACAGATTGTTTTCACCTCCACTAAAATCATTAGCTCTGTTCCGTGTCACTGATGTGGGATTCATTAAGGCCCTCCTTTGACGGATCGCTTCTTGTCGACTTCAGCTCATTATCCAAGAAGTTGATCTAGGAACAAAACCCCCAGTACTTTGAAGCTTGCATGCCTCAATGGCAAGTTTCTCACTTCCGGCGACAGGTATACATCAATGACCTTCGACCAGAAGATTTTGCGTGGTGTTCGACGCCAAGTCCTTTATTCACACCACGTGAATTGTACTGTAGTACCTTGAGGGTCATTGTCATTATTGGTGATTCCTCTCGCGCTTGTTAACGATTTACATTATTGACCGGTAATCAAGCGATGTCTTTCCATGTTCGACTTCAGCGCAATTCTCACATGGATTGACTTGTACTTAGAGTGAAGATCGAACGAGTTTGAAGACCCCGGATCTAGTTCCATCCATCCGGGCTGCGATATATATTCAGGAAATATAAAGACATTTGTTATGTACATCATTGCAGCAGATGATCATCCTACTCCAAGGATGATAATTTCAGCAGAGAATTATCAGTCTACCATCAGACGATCGTCTGTTCTATGTACCAAAATGAATTTATAAAGCTGAGCATGGGAATGCCCGCCTCAGCTAGATCATGAAAGCAGAATGAAAAATAATGTATTGTATTGTATCTTATTACAGGGCACCTCCCAACAATTGAATGAACTTCGGATCCTCCTGATAAAGCATTTCACCCGATAAACGACCTCATACTTTAGGGGGCAACTGTTATAGACATTTTTGTGCCTAACAGCATGGAGCATGAAATGTCAATAATCTGAGGGATCCAAAGTCCCTAAACATGTTGTTCTTACCCCTAGAGGAACTAGGTCAGCAAACCACAGCACTGAAAATCAGTTCTCCACCTGAAAACACTAAAAAACAAGCAGTTTCTGGATCATGTCAGCTGCTCCACTGAGCATCTGCGCTGAATGTCAACTGCTCCACTCCGTACCTGCGCTGAATGTCAAAACTAATGAAGGCTACCTGCGCTGGGCGAGATTGGCCAAGTGGCACAGTCATTCTGCAAGGTGTCAACTGCCCAGGAAGCTTCCAAACTGACACTTGGGTCAAGGAATTCGGCTTGTGATGAGTAAGAGGGTCTTGATCTCCAAGTGGACTCAAGAACTGAAGATTAACTAAAGTGGGAGAGGACACTAGTCAGCTTCATGCCAGTCTCAAGATGACTCATCCTTTCTCCAAAACCCTATATATAGAGCTCTCTCATGAGGTCTAGGAAGGCTGGAATTTTGTGCAAGTAAGGAAGTGCTGTTGGTTTGTGTATAGAACTATTGGGTGATTGCTTGAAGGAGGTGAAGAGGAGATTTCTTTCTGCTGGGAGGTGTTGCTGGATTGGGCCTATTATGGTTGTAACTCTCTCAGAACTTTGCTTCTTCTATTAATAAAGTATTTGAGGTTCTTCTATATGCATGTGTCTTTATGGTGAATAGATGCTTGTATATTTGATTTATGCTAATCCCTGAATCGATTATGGATGTATGCTTCTTGTAGTTTCCTTTTCTTGTGCTTTTACAGGATCTTTGTGTAGCTGGGCCGGTGAAAGAGCAAGGAGCTAGGAGCAAGCAGCAAGGAGTGAAGACTGGATCGACTATTAAGCGCAAGATAACGGTTAGTAGATCATCCTTCTCTTCCCTCTCTCATCCCATAAAGAAGTAATCTTGAATAGCTTTGCATTCAGTTGTTGCTGAGGTACTATCACCCTTAGAGTGGGATAGGGTCATTCCGTATTGGATACTTTTCCCAACAACATTCATAAGCAATTTCATATGGACTCAAAGGCATAGCATCACCGAATGAGTCTATTTCAGATTCAGATGGGACGATCCAAGGATCATCATAAATAATGTTGTCTGATGTAATCATATGAATTGGTGCAAATGAAGGGTCTGCGTTGATTGGAGGGAAAGGAAAAGTTCCCAGTAAACCGGAATCTTTAACTAAACCTACGCCAACGTCCCTATAGGGGATTTTCGTCTTACCAACATGCTGGATACTCTCTGAAGAGGCTGGGTCGGATGAAAAGTATGTCAGCTGATCAATCGTCACGATCTTACCATTATGTGGAAACTTAATTACTCTGAAGACCGATGAAACGACCGCTGTCATAGCATATGACCAACTTCGACCCAAAAGAAGGTTGTAGTCTAGAGGGGCATCAACCACCTCCACATCCAGACTGACGGTTTTACCTTCTACCCCTATAGGCAATTCTTGTAGAATACCAAACGGACGGAACCCACGGCCATCAAAGGCCTTAAGGATGGTCGGGGATTGGTTCAACGAAGGAGAACCAAGCGATCTCCAACATTGAATCGACATAATACACGTAGAAGCTCCCTCATCAATCACAGTCCGATGAATAGGCCTGTTTTTGACTATCACTGGAATTTGGAAAGCCATTTGATGGGGTAGACGCGGTGTACTATTTTCTAGATCGAAGATTATCAGGTTCGGGTCCTGAACATCAATAGCCCCGATAGCCGACAAAAGTAATTTTCATTGTGCTGGGCATGATTGCAGCACTTCTAAAGCCAACATTGCTGAGGGTGAAACAGTTAAGACCTCAACAATGTTATAATTCTGGGCTGCTCTCGCATGTGGATTGAAAGCAGACCTTCGAAGTACACCCTTGGCGGGCGGTTTGATTACTAGGTCCGGGTTAGGTTTCTCGATCTGTAGTGGATCGGAACTGGGAGCTGAGGTTGATGGAATAGAATCAGAAGATTCTGCTTCCTTACCATCAACAGGAGCCTTACTACCATAATCTTGCGATCGAGTCACAATCCTCACATGAGACATCATCAAAATGGGTTCTTCACTGGCAGTCGAGGAAGAACCTATCATCTTACTTTCCTGCTTTGGAAATGGATCTTTTAACATAGCAGGAGTGGGAGAACCTTTGACTATTTTCACAACCTCGGCCCGATGAGGGCAATCTCTCGTAAAATGATCCTCTTCACAAATAAGACAAGGATATCGAGGTTTGCGCTTTTCGTCATTGGTTTCCGACTTTTCCGTTTTCTCCTTCGGAGCCTTGTCTGCTTTAGCCTTCTTCTTTCCTTTCTTCTTTCCACCGTTTTTTGATTTGGCCGTAGATGACTCTACAGCGTGAATATCGGCGGAAAGTTCAGGAGAAGACTCTCCTGTCGGGGAATCGGGCAAAGTGATTATAGGAGTAGTTGAAGCCTTGGAAGAATTCTTCTTACTCTTTGTATTCACGATACCAATCATACCATTAGCGGCATGAGATCCCGAAGGAGCAGCAGTGATTTGATTCGATTTTGGAAGATCTGGAACCTTCTCGTGTAACGTACCCGACTGAGTATAAACTAAGTCAAGGTATTGCGCCTGAGCAATGACTTGCTCCTCAGTAACTACTCCGGCCTTAGCTACATCTTCAATAATCTTCGGTAATAATGATTTAACAAACCATTCAGCTAAGATTTGGTTCGGAAAACTTTCACTAGCCTTCTTCGACGTCTCCACTCATGAATGTGATCAGAAATATACGTGGACGTCGATTGTTTTAGTGAAGTTAATAACTCCGTGCCGTTATCGTATCTGACCGGCAACTGAAAGTGAGTTAAGAACGAGGTAGCTAACTGGCTGAAATTGTAAAAAGAGGCCCGTGGTAACTCAATGTACCACTTGGCCGCGAGACCAATGAGTTTACGCTGGAAAAGACGTAAGCGGATCGAATCATCCGAGATAGAATTTGAAGCACACCAGAGGTGGTAAGTCATCACATGATTGGATGGATCCTCTCCAGACTTACCTTCGAACTTGGGTATATCACTGAGCAACTTATTTGGCATTGGCGGCCAGAACGGAAGATATTGAATTGGATCGTTCGTTAGGCACGTCAAGTATGGTAAATCCAAAGTTGCGATAAACGGTAACTGCCGATTAGGATCTCTAAAACTCTGGGTCACAAGACCAGTCCCAGGAGGAGGATATTCAGGATAACTAGGAACAGGAGTCGCATTAGGGATATTATATCCTCCTGGAAAACCAGGATTAACCGGACCGTACTGGGGTTGTTGATAAGTGTACCCAGGATACGGTTGATACTGGTAAATCGGTTGTTGGATAGCTTGCCCATGTTGGTACTGTCCCTGGTACGGTTGATGAACAAATTGAGGTTGAGTAGTGACAACCGTACTTATACCAGGCTGACCTGTAGGCATCTGGATCGTGGTTTGAATCGTAGATCCAGACAACGGTAAAGATGTCTGAGGAGTGGTTACAGAGACAGTAGAAACTGGAGCTGTCAATACTCCAGAAGTAAGTGCGGCAGATGTAGCGGTAGTTGCAGCAGCCGTTTGAGATGGAGTACTAGGTGCAATTGGCGGCTGAGTAACTACCGAAGTTACATAAGTTTGAACATTTGACTGGACAGGTTGCGGTTGCTGGGGTGGACCAGAAACTACGGGTTGTCCAGCTTGAGGTACCAACTGTAAACTTGGATGCAACACCTATTGACCCTGTGATGGATCCCACACTAACATTCCGAGGTATTGACCCGTAACAGGTTGAGGATACTGAGATCCATAACCGGATTGAGGATAGGATTGATAATTGAAAGGTGCAGTTCCCATACCTTGAACATATGACTGACCTTGAGGTGGTTGATAACCTTGACCCGAGTATTGACCTTGAGGTTGATAACCTTGAGGTAAATATGGATACTGGGGTTGACCTTGACCTTGAGGTTGATACCCTTGAGGTTGATACCCTTGGGGTTGATACCCTTGAGGTAAATATTGATACTGAGGTTGACCCTGGGGTACATATTGAGGCTGGGGTTGACCTTGAGGCATGTATTGCACCATAGGTACATACTGACCTTGAGGTTGCCCCCCAGACACGATTTGTGTACCTTGAGGTTGCCCCCCAGGCGTTAACTGAGGCTGCCCCCCAGGCGGTAATTGGCCACCTTGAGGTTGGGAAACGGGAACTGAACCTGACATCATGTAAATGTCTCCTACACCCAATGGTATATTACCATTGTTTCCAGCTAATAACCCATGATCAACGGGTTGAGGAGATGCCCTCGCAAAGGTACCAGAAAGTGATTGATACCCAGTAGGAACAGAAGGACCGCCGTGTAAGAAAGATTCAGGAGTTTGAGTAAACACGGACGACTGACCAGACATATTTACAGGAGTATAAATACGTCCAGGTGGAAAAGGAGTACGAGGTGTAGAAAAACCTACCCCTGAGTTGTCTAAATAATTGGTTAACGAAAGGTACCAAGTAGTACTTCTAGGAGGACTGTAAAAGATAGATTCACGCTCCCTGAGATCAATAGTAAGTTGATCTTCAAGGTTAGAGACGCCTATTTCTTCCTTTGGAGCAAGTTCTTTGATAGCAATCAGACCAGTAGGAAGATTTTCGGTGATAACTCGTTCTACTCTTGGTGAATCTGGAACACTAGAAGTCGGAGTAACAGGTTCAGATATTTCAGGTTCTTTGCCTGTATCACTAGGAGACGAAAAACTACCAACAAGCTCAGAAACTGTAACAACTTCGGGATTATAACCTGTCTCTAGGCCTTGGTAATCTGAATGGACTACCAAGGAAGATTATCCTTCTTCAGGCGAACCTACTCTACTGCCACTAGGAGGAGTTACAAGGACCTTTAAACCTTCTAGATTACTGGGGTCGTCTCGAGGAGGTTCACCCCGAAGTCTACGGGATCTTCTCAACAATTCGGCCACAGAAACAACTTCAGGAGACTGGCCCCTGTCACACGGAATTTGTCAAGGGTGCGGACACGACTGACCTTCCTAGAAGTCTAAGACATTCTAATGACAAACAAGACAAAATGGAGTGATCTTTCTCTAAATACACCTTTTACAACATGAAAACTACAAGTGTTTAGGCTTACCTTATTCCAAAACGCTGTTGTTGAAGTCCGTTCTTGACGATCCGGATGAGCTCCTCTTTCAAGTCAATTCCTGCAACCACAAACAATCAAACAATTACCAAGCACTTGCATTTCATATAATAAAACATATATTCAACATGCAGACCAAGGAACACATGAAATAACTCATTAACACAAGCTATTGAGAAAAATAAACCAGTTTGTATTAATAACGAAACAAAGAAACTCTTACAACCTGGCCTTGGTGTTGTGCAAGTTCCTCCCAGGGTCCATCAAGGGTTTTCCTCTACTTTGACAAAGCTCACCCTCTCCCAAGTAGAATCAAGTGAAGACAATCTCTCCTCACAAGGGCTCTAATGGAAGACCTAAATCCTGCAGCATTTACCCAAAGAAAATGTATAGCTCCAACCTCTTCTCCTTCTGGCTCAATGCCTTCATTTATAGTGCTGTAAAGAGGTTATTCAGGTCCACTATCAATGGGATCATCCCCCTCTATGGGTGGGATAGCTCCCTTATTGATGGGATAAGTTCCCCCTTAATAGAGATACATGAACCAACTGGAGGCGCATCCATTTCATCAAACCGACCTCTAGAATGTTCTAGAAGTAACCACAAGTAACTTTTTCAAGATAAAACTCGCGCATTTTGCCTTTTACAGAGGGACGCACCTGTCCCTTAACATACAGAGCGTCTATGGACGCGGATTTTGTGAACAAGGTCAGCGTCCCCGCAGGTAAGGCTAGAGAGAACCTGCGACCCCAGAGATAAACATGATTTTTACAAGACTTTCTCTCTTCTTTGAGTTTGAGATGGATAACAGAGGCATGAGACTTGCCTAAGAGGGTAGCATGACTTGTTGATTTGAGCCATACTAACTGTAAGTAGTCAAGGTGACATTTTTTAGTGTAACAGCCCCAAAGTCTACGGGACTGTCTCGGTAATTCCGCCACAGCTAAAAATTTTTAACTACTACACACGAAAACAAAGTAAAATCTCAAATCAAACCACCTAAAGTCTCTAAAGAACCAAGAAAATTTGATTCACACGCCTAAAGAATCTAGGGCGTCAAACCAAGCACAAACAGTAGCCTTCCAAACCGAAAACGCTAGTTGGAGATGAAACCCAACATCGCCGGATTCAGTATAGAAGTGGCGGGTGGAACAGTTACCCCGACAACCTGCTTAATGAATAGACCGGCACAAGTTCCTCCACTTTAACCGTCTCGAGTGAAGTGAACCCCCCGGAAAATCCAAGTGAGTCTAGCCGACGTCTGCTCCAGGTACAGTGGGATCTTCCCTCCACCGTCACCTCGGTAGAATCCTAAAGATAATGGTCACTAAGGTTACCAACCGCAACAAATGCACCTGGGGGAACAGTCTACACTCCGACAGCACGCAAGGGCAGAGTATCAAGCTCAATCCCCTTGCCGGTTCCTTGACAATAATCCAAGGTTTACCGACAAGTGACCCCTGGCTCCTCGACAATGGTTAATCTGAGGTTTACCGTTTGTAATACGTGCGTGTCTGGCGTCATTCCCAACGAGGGAGGATTGATCCCCTCACTGGTTCGGACACGAGCTCTTGCTTCTCCTTTAAGAGGAGCTTTCCCAGAGTACAAATGAGACAGTTGGATTTATTCTATCACAAGATAAGCTACTTGTTTGGTTTTGTTGTCTTGGAGAGTTAATTACTCTCCTACTCCAAGACACTAGCCTGATCTAAATTGGTGTTTCAGAGCCCTAGTAAATAAAAGTTACTACGTTGATTTTACTTTAAGCGTTAATTTTATGGTTTTTCTTAAAGACAAAAGGTAGCAGAAGTGAAACCAATGGTGTGTAGACTCGACTCAAACCACTACAAAGATGCACCTAAGATGATTTACGCTATTTTTTCTTTCAATGAAATTCCTAACTAAGAGAGTTGAGAAATGCAAATTTTATAGAAAACAACTTTCTTAGTAAAGACAATCAAAGAAACAATTCTCTTTATCTTTTCAAGCATACAAACATGACCACTCCTTACGTGCATGAAAAACTCCTTTTCTTTCAAAACTCTTCAAAGCTACTTGAAACAAAACTTTTCAAAGGAGATGTTTTTGTATTTTCTCTTATTTAATAAAGCATATAAATCTATTTTAACTCAAATCAATCTCAAAAATTATAAAATCTATGAAAACTTGACTCACAAGCAAATCAAAAAGAAATTTACTCTAAGCAAACCTAACGAGGCAAAAACCTACAAAGATGATTCTAGGTTGTTTTACTTGACCAAAATCAAGTCAAGGACCAGCTAATGCAGAATCAAAAGACCAGTCAAAACAAAACTCAAATCTTTTTGTTCTTTTTGTAAAATGGAATTCAATACTCAATCAACAAGTACTTCGAAATTTGCCAAAGAGACTACTCAAAGGTAAGTTGCTCTCACAGGTAGACTTTATGACAGGTCTGACTTCTAAGAATGCTGACAAAACCAGAGAGATCGAAGGCTTGACAACTTCTACCGCCAAAGTCACTACAAGACCTACTCAAAAATCAAACCCTAGGGCTTAAACTTCTATGAAATCCACTAAAACACTCAATGCTATCGAAACAAGTTCAGGTGAAGATCTTTGACAAGAGACTAATGGATCTGGGCAGTAAAAACTAAGAAAAAGCAAAATATAAGAGCAAAAATGCAAAAAATGGAATTTTCTTAAATTTTAGCAGGGGACGCAGGCAACCCGTTAAGACAGGTGCGGGCCCGCTCTGTGCACACAGCGACAGTGCGTACAGGGATGCACTGTGCAATACTCAGAGGGTGCGTCCTACTGGAAAATTCAAGAAAAACTAAATTCAATCTAACCCTAAGCTAACCCACCCAAAAACAAAGTCACAGAGCAAAAAACCAGAAAATAAATGACTTTTCTCAGATCAAAGTTGCATACAAAGGAAAATACTTTCACATCAATGGATTCCCCAGTGGAGTCGCCAATTTGTCAGGCGGAAAGAGTCGATAGTGTGGACACAACCGACCTCCCTAGGAGCCTAAGACTCTCTAGTGACAAACAAGACAAACAAGAGCAATCCTTCTCTAAATATGCATTCACTATATAAGAAATCAAGTGTTTAGATCCTACTTGTAATCCAACGCTGTTGTAGCAGTCCAGCTCCACTGATCCGGATGAGCTCCTCCTTCACTTTGAAACCTGCATCCACTAAAAATCAAACAATTAAATAGCACTTGATAATCTCATAGAATAAAACATATTTAACACATAGACCAAGGAGTACATGGAACAACTCATAAATAACAAGTTATTGAGAAGAATGGACTCATTTGCATTAATAGGAAACAAAAGGAACAATTACAACCTGAGCCTTGGTGTTGTGCAAGTCCCTCCCAGGGTCCATCAAGAGTTCTCCTTTACTTTGACAAAGCTCACCCACTTCCAAATAGAACAAGAAAAGATGGCAATCTCTCCTCACAAGCTTCTAAATGGGAGTCCTAATTCCAGCAGCATCTACCCTTAGAAATGTTTAGCTTCCAACCTCCCCTCCTTCTGGCCCAATGCCTATATTTATAGTGCTCAAGAGGAAGTTAATCAGGTCCACCATCAATGGGATAATCCCCTCTTTGGATGGGATAGCTCCCTCATTGATGGGATAAGTTCCTCTTTGGTAGGGGTACATGAACCATCTGGAGGCGCTCAATACACGTCGAACAACCTTCTAGAATGCTCTAGAAATGACCACAAGTAACTTTTTAAAGATGAAACTTGTGCATTTTGACCTTTACAGGGGGACGCACCTGCCCCTTTACATACAGAGCGTACAAGGACGCAGCTTTTGTGAACATTGGGTGCGTACCCGCAGGTAAGGTTGAGAGAACTTGCGTACCCAGAGATAAATACATTTATAAAGACTTTCTCTCTTTTTGGAGTTTGACATGGAGAGCAGAGGCATAAGACTTGCCCAGGAGGATAGCATGACTGTTGATAGAGCCATACTAACTGTAAATAGCCATGGTGACATTTTTTAGTGTAACACCAGGTGACACAGGGGTGCACCGGTATGTTGGAGCAAGCACTCACCATACTTACACTCCTCCAGGAAGACCCGAACCTACAACGCCTAGAGGCAGAGGTGCACGAGTTGCAGTAGGACTATGACAGTGTCCGAGGCACTATGCAGAGGGTTGCCCTTACTCAAAGAATCACCAGACTACAGTAGGCAAGGGCAGTAAAGGACCGATTAGACGCCGCGCACCAAAAGGAATCCCTTCTTAAAGCACACATCCAGCCATGGATCGATGAAGTGTTCACAGTCACAGCTACCATTGAAAGGAAGCTAGCACAGATGCAGGATCTGTATGCGGTTAGATAGGAATGTGACCCGGCACATGAAAGTTCAGAGATACGCATGCAAAAAGTACAACAGGTAGTGGAATAGTGTGTTGCGGACACCCAAGCCGTGCGCGACCTGCTGGATAGACTTCGCGCAAGGATCACCACACTAGCAGAATGACTTGGGACGAGTCATGATGATTGTATTGGGGGCATGTGTTACACTAAAAAATGTCACCATGGCTATTTACAGTCGGTATGGCTCAATCAACAGTCATACTACCCTTTTGAGCAAGTCTTATGCCTCTACTATTCATATCAAACTCCAAGAAAGAGAGAAAGTCTTTATAAAACATGTTTATCTCTAGGTACGCAGGTTCTCTCAAGCCTTGCCTGCAGGTACGCACCTTTTGTTCATAAGGTCTGCGTCCAAGGACGCTCTGTATCTAAAGGGGCAGGTGCGTCCCTCTGAAAAGGTTAAAATGCGCAAGTTTTATCTTCAAAAACTTACTTGTGGTCATTTGTAGAGCATTCTAGAAGATTCTTGGATGAGTATTGAGCGCCTCCAGATGGTTCATGCACTCCTATCAAAGAGGAACTTATCCCATCAATAAGGGAGTGATCCCATCCAAAGAGGGGACTATCCCATTGATGGTGGACCTGATTAACTTCCTCTTGAGCACTATAAAAAGAGGCATTGAGCCAGAAGGAAGAAGGTTGAAAGCTATAGATTTCTAAGGGTAAATGCTGCAGGAATTAGGACTCCCATTTAGAAGCTTGTGAGGAGAGATTTTCATCTTTACTTGTTCTATTTGGAAGTGGGTGAGCTTTGTCAAAGTAGAGGAAGACTCTTGTGGACCCCGGAAGGAGCTTGCACAACACCAAGGCTCAGGTTGTAATGGTTCCTTTTGATTACCTTTAATGCAAATTGGTCCATTCTTCTCAATAGCTTATTGTTAATGGGTTATTTCATGTACTCCTTGGTCTATATGTTGAATATGCTTTGTTTTATGTTATAATCAGGTGCTATTTAATTGTTTGACTGTTGGTGATTCCAGGTTTTGGAGAACGGGAGGAGCTCATCCGGATCAACAAAGCTTGGACTTCTACAACAGCGTTTGGACAGAGGTAAGAACGAAACACTTGATTTCTCATATCACAATGTATGTTTAGAGAAGGATAGTTCCAGTTTGTTTTGTTTGTCATTAGAATGTCTTAGACTTCTAGGAAGGTCAGCTGTGTCCGCACCCTTGACTGATTTCGTGTGACAAATTGGCGACTCCGCTGGGGATAGTTTCCATTAATGAGAAGAGTCTTTTCTTTTGTTTGAACTTTGCTTTGAGAAAATTGGTTTATTTTTCTGGTTTTGGCTCTGTGATCTTGTCTCTGGGTGGGTTAGCTTAGGATTAGTTTTATTTTTGGTTTTCTTGAGTTTTTCAGTAGGACGCACCCTCTGAGTGCTGCACAGTGCGTCCCTGGACGCACTTTTGCTGTGTGCACAGAGCGGGCCCGCACCTGTGCTAACGGGTTGCCTGCGTCCCCTGCCAAAATTTAAGAAAATTCCACTTTTTGCCTTTTTTGCTCTTAGATTTTGCTTTTTCTTAGTTTTTACTGCCCAGATCCACTAGTTACCTGCCATAAATCTTCACCTAAGCTTGTTTCATTGGCATTCCTGCTTTAAGCTTTCATCAATTGGGTGTTTTGAGTCTCTTTTTTGAGAAATTCTTAATTTGATTTCCTTTGGTCATTACTTGGAGGTTTGGCTCAGTCTTTTCACAATTTTGCATTTTTTTGCTTCTGTTTTTGCAAAAAAAATTCCCCCTCATTCGCCGGGGGGGGGCTAAATTGTGTATGAGTGTTAATCGCCTTTGAGTGTTTTTATTTTTTGATCTTTGGAACTCTCACCCAATTTTCTCGACTTGCACTTGATTGGTTCTTAGATTACATTAGAATCATCTTGTGTTTGAGAATTCTCTTGCATAGATCACATTTGCGTAATTAGAATTCTCCTTTTCGGAATATGAATGAAAAATGTGCATAGATTACATTTGCATACTTTTCAAGTGAATTGTGCATAGATTACAATTGCATAGTTTACATTCTGAAAAAATCAATTGTAGATTTAGATCAGTTTTCTTTGATTTGAATTTACACAGAAATAAAATAAAAAAAATGGTTTGGAATTGATTTGCATTAGTTCTTCTTGATGAAATTAGTGCATTAGAGAATTTGTTATATTTTCTCTTAGTGATCAATTTTTTGCATTGTTGGAAGTGAATGGAAACTCTCTCCTTACTTTAGTTAGGATTCATCGAATTGAAAAGATTACATTATCATATTCGATTGCATTCAGTTGAGTCGAGTCATAACACCATTGGTTTCGTATCCATTTACCCATTTGAGTAATAACAGCCTTAATAACACAACGCTTAATTAAAATTCATCTAGTAATTTTTACATTTTTAGGGCTCTGAAGCACCAACATAGCTTAGGCTAGTGTCTTGGAGTAGGTGAGTACTTAACTCTCCAAGACAGTAAAACCAAACAAGTAGCTGATCTTGTGATAGAATCAAATCCAATTGTTACATTTACACTCTGGGAAAGCTCCTCTTAAAGGAGAAGCACGAGCTCGTGTCCGAACCAGTGAGGGGATCCATCCTCCCTCATTGGGAACGACGCCAGACAGTACGTATTACAAACGGTAAACCTCGGATTAACCATTGTCGAGGAGCCAGGGGTCACTTATCGGTAAACCTTGGATTACTGTCAAGGAGCCGGTAAGGGGATTGAGCTTGCTACTCTGCCCTTGCGTGCTGTCGGAGTTTAGACTGTTCCCCCAGGTGTACTTGTGGCCGTTGGTAACCTTAGTGACCATAATCTTTAGGATTCTACCCAAGGTGACGGTGGAGGGAAGGTCCCACTGTACCTGGAGCAGACGTCGGCTATACTCACTTGGATTTTCTGGGGGGTTCACTTCACTCGAGACGGTTAAAGTGGGGGAACTTGGTCCAGTCTATTCATTAAGTAGGTTGCCGGGGTAACTGTTCCACCCACTATTTCTGTACTGGATTCTACGAGGTTGGGCTTAATCACCAACTAGTGTTTTCGGTCCGGAGAGCTTACTGTTTGTGTGTGGTTTGACTCCTAGATTTGATAGCGCGTGTTAATTTGTTTGTTTTTACTTTTAGAGACCATAGGTGTGAATTGTGAATTGTTAATTTTAGTTTTAAATTTTTAATAAAATTCACTGAAGTTGAATATAATGGCAAATGTTCCGGAATTTATCAACCTAGGAACCCCTCCTAATGAGAATCCTAGTACTTTTCCTTACTTTGGTAATGTTGGTCCTCCTTATATGGCTACTTTGTCATTACCTGGATTTACAATAGGATTACCGATATGGTTATTTTCAACTTCGTTGGCCCAAAATACTCCAATTGTTCAACCTCAACCGAATGCTTCTCCTTCACAGAGTTCACCATCTCAACATCACCAACCTTCTGTTGACCCTTTACCTTCTTCGCCTAATTTTTCTTCCTCCATTTCTTCCTCTTCGCCTGGTAAAAGCCTTGTTGCTAGTAACCAGGAGGCTAAGAAGAAGAAGAAAGGGAAGAAGAAGAAGAAGAAGAAGAAGCAAGATAAGAAAGAAGTCAACCAACCAACCACGACTGTAAGTGTTAGTGGTGTTGAGGAAAACTCCAACATGCAACGTAAACCAAAATACCCTTGCAGGCTTTGTAAGGGTGACCACTTCCTTGTCAATTGTCCTGGTATTCCAAAGGTCTTGGAAGTATGGTCAAAAAACTCTCATCAACTTTCCATTGATCCATCAACCAGTGATAGTCAGGTTCCTGGGAAAAAGGGTAAAGTTAGGTTTCCTTGTAAGTTATGCAAAGGGAGTCATCAAACTCACATTTGCCCTCACATGGATGAAGCCTCGAAATTGTTGGAAAACCTTACTGTTCCACAGCAAGAATTTCCAACTGGTTACCGTAAACTTTCTCCCAACCTACCGTCAACTGACGGAGTGATTGATCAAATTTCAAGTACGGTCAATCACACTCTTCCATTGGAGAGTGAAACTCATGTCACTCAGGTTGATGATCCTTTAGTTGATCAAGTGGTCGATTCAATTTCACATTCGGTCGATCACACTCTCCCTTTCGAGAGTAAACTTCATGCCGCTCAGGTTCTTCTTGTTACATCAGATTCTTCTATGCCGGGGGCATTTCACCTGTTTCGACAAAACCCCCTACAAGTAGTGAGGTCTTTTCCTTTGATTGGAATAGACTCACAGAACCTCGTCTTCCTTCCTCCATCCCTTTCCAAATCATTGTTAAGGTTGGTAGTAGGGACATACATCGTACTCAGGTAGATGAAGGTGCTTCTGTTAGTATTTTATCCTCAACTGTTTGGAAAGCTTTGGGTTCCCCTCAGCTTGCGCCTATTACGCAGAATCTGAAAGCTTTTAACAGAACCATTAGTGAACCTTTAGGGATCCTTCCTAAGTTTTCTATTACCTTGGAAGGTAAAAGTGTCTGTATTGATCTTATGGTAGTTCGAGGTCCCTTGGATTTCAATTTACTCCTTGGACGAGACTATGTTTATGCAATGAAAGCTGTCGTATCGACGCTCTTTCGCGTGATGTCTTTCCCTCACAATGGCAGTATTGTGACTGTAGACCAGCTTTCGTTCCCTAGTCCGGTTTCAACTACCAATAATATGACACCCCTAAATGTTTCTGATTCTCAAGTGGTATCTACCCTGCCACGGGTTAATTATGTGGCAACAGATCCCATGTTTTCAGTTACCGATGTAAGTGAGCCTCCCATTGTTTGCTCATCTTCATTTGACTTAGATCCGGTAATTGACATGGAAAACTCTATGGGATTACTTGAACACGATGTTCTTATCCCTTTTGAGTCCCTTGACATGTGTTCCTTCCAAAGAACTATTCTTCCTTCTGATGAAGACCTCTTGGAAGCCATGATCAAGGTGTGTCCGTTGACATGTCTTTCTTCCAGTTGGAAGCCATGATCAAGGTACGAGGACAGTTCCTTTTCCTGTGTCAACCTCGTTAAAAAATGAAACAGGTGTCCGCGAGGATAGTTTTTTCCTATATCAACCTCGTTAAAAAATGAAATAGGCTGGCGAGGACAGTTCCTTTTCCTGTGTCAACCTCGTTAAAAAATGAAACAGGTGTCCGAGGAAAGTTCCTTTTACTGTGTCAACCTCGTTAAAAAATGAATCAGTGTGTGTGAGGATAGTTTCTTCTAGTCTCAACCTCGTTAAAAAATGAAACTGGAAGTCATGAGCATAGTTCCTTGTCTTGTGTCAAGCTCATTAAAAAATGAAACAAGGAGTTATGAGGAAAGTTCCTTTTACTGTGTCAACCTCGTTAAAAAATGAATCAGTTAGCCGAGGAAAGTTCCTTTTACTGTGTCAACCTCGTTAAAAAATGAATCAGTGAGTACGAGGATAGTTTTTTCCTGTATCAACCTCGTTAAAAAATGAAACAGGCTAGCATGAGGAAAGTTCCTTTTACTGTGTCAACCTCGTTAAAAAATGAATCAGTGTAAGCGAGGATAGTTTTTTCTTGTATCAACCTCGTTAAAAAATGAAACAAGGAGTGGGAGGAAAGTTCCTTTTACTGTGTCAACCTCGTTAAAAAATGAATCAGTGTGTACGAGGATAGTTTTTTCTTGTATCAACCTCATTAAAAAATGAAACAGGATAGCATGAGGATAGTTCTTTTACTGAGTCAACCTCATTAAAAAATGAATCAGGTAGATTTTAGAGAGTAGTCGCGAGGATAGTTTTTTCCTGTATCAACCTCGTTAAAAAATGAAATAGGATGCCGTGAGGATAGTTTTTTCCTGTATCAACCTCGTTAAAAAATGAAACAGGCTATGAGGAAAGTTCCTTTTTCTGTTTCGACCTCATTAAAAAATGAATCAGTGAGTGTCGAGGAAAGTTCCTTTTACTGTGTCAACCTCATTAAAAAATGAATCAGGTATGAGGATAGTTCTTTTACTGAGTCAACCTCATTAAAAAATGAATCAGCTAGATTTTAGGGTATGTAGTTAGATTGTAGAAAGTAGGATTTTGTGAGGATAGTTCCTGTTACTGAGTCAACCTCGTTAAAAAATGAATCAGGGTTATGAGGATAGTTCCTGTTACTGAATCAACCTCGTTAAAAAATGAATCAGGTATGAGGATAGTTCTTTTACTGAGTCAACCTCATTAAAAAATGAATCAGCTAGATTTTAGGGTATGTAGTTAGATTGTAGAAAGTAGGATTTTGTGAGGATAGTTCCTGTTACTGAGTCAACCTCGTTAAAAAATGAATCAGGTTTGAGGATAGTTCCTGTTACTGAGTCAACCTCGTTAAAAAATGAATCAGGTTTGAGGATAGTTCCTGTTACTGAGTCAACCTCGTTAAAAAATGAATCAGGTATGAGGATAGTTCCTGTTACTGAGTCAACCTCGTTAAAAAATGAATCAGGTTTGAGGATAGTTCTTTTCTTGTGTCAACCTCCTTAAAAATGAAACAACTCCCTTTTCAAGTTAAATATTGAAAGTAAACCTTCATTTCATCCAGCCGGTTGAATGCAATGAAGCCTGGGGGGCATGTACCTCGCTTTGCATCATTATGCTGGGGGCATGCGAACTTGGTGAGCATAGTTCCTTTTCTTGTGTCAAGCTCGTTAAAAAAATGAAACAAGGGTAGGTTAAATATGTAGATTGTAGCGAGTAGTCATGAGCATAGTTCCTTATCTTGTGTCAAGCTCATTAAAAAATGAATCAAGGATTTTAGAGCATAGTTCCTTGTCTTGTGTCAAGCTCGTTAAAAAATGAATCAAGGTTTTTAGAGTAGAGTTTTTGTTAGGTAGATTGTCGAGAGTAGTTACGAGCATAGTTCCTTATCTTGTGTCAAGCTCGTTTAAAAATTGAAACAAGGGTTTTGAGGATAGTTCTTTTCTTGTGTCAACCTCACTAAAAAATGAAACAACTCCCACAAGTCTTTCCAAGATCTTGAAAGTAAAGCTTCATTCCATCCACCTCATTGAATGCAATGAAGCTTGGGGGGCATGTACCTCGTTTTGCATCATTATGCTGGGGGCATGTGAAATTATAACAAGCATAGTTTTTCGTTTCAAGCTTGCATAAACATGAAACCGAATCCGAGCATAGTTCTTTTCCTCTGTCAAGCTCGTTAAAAAATGAAACAAATCCTCCTCTAATTGAGTCGAGAGTTTGTCTAGACCTCATAGATGTTAAGTTGTATATTCAGGTTAGTTATTTCAGTTTTTTACGTAATTTTAGGTCGGGTCTTCCAAATGATCTCGTACTTGAACCTTCATTTCATCCACCTTAGTTGAATGAAATGAAGTTGGGGGGCATGCGCTCTAGCAGTTGTGCTTAGGGGGCATAAAGCATAGTTTTCTCTCTGTTTCAAGCTTGTGTAAAAATGAAACTACTTTGAAGCATAGTTTTTATCTGTTTCAAGCTTTTGTAAAAATGAAACCTATCTCGAGTCAATTTCAGTTATTTTCAAGACTCGTTAAACTCATGAAAATACCGAGATTATTTTGCTATTTTTCATTCTCGTAAAACAAATGAAAATGCCGAGTTCTTTCCGTCTTTTCCTACTCGTAAATTAAATTGAAAGTCGGTCATATGAGTACATTTTTATCCCTTTTTGTAACTCATTAAAACTTACGAAAAAGTGAAAACCTTGAGTACATTTTTATCCCTTTTTCGAACTCGTTAAAACTTACGAAAAAGTGAAACCTCAGAGTCATCTTTTAAGCCCTTTTCTGACTCCTAAAACATGAAAAGATTGCCGAGCGTTTCTTTTACACTCGTTAAAACGGAATTAAAAGACGGTCCCCTTATAGCTCTTTTCTGACCGTAAAATCAGGAAAAGATTGCCGTGTTTTTGTCGTTTCAAACTCGATACGGAAATAAAACGACGTGTCCTTGATCGCTTTTTACTTTTCAAGTCAGTGACACTAATTATGAAAGTACTCCTTGGTCGCAAGATCAAGCGGTTCCCCCAGGTATTATTTTATACTTTTTCGGGCTTGAGGGACACAAATTTACGAAAAAGTTCAACTTGGAGTTTCCTTAAGTTTTTCAGACTCTCTAAAATTGAAAAACGCCGAGTTTCTCCTATACTGGGCTCGTTAAACATTTCACAGTAAAGGACCTGTTCAATTACAAACAGGAACGAACCACTCCTTCCTAGGGTTCGAATCAAAACTGGGTTGGACTCATCCGAAGGATGAGCTTATAATCAAGCATATGTTATCCTCCTCAAGCTTGTTAAAAATAAAGAGGTACTTGCCAGAAATGGTGGGGGAAAAGAGAGAAGAATGAGCCTATTTGTTACCTTTTGTCTCAAAAGAAACTTTATTACCACTCTTGGACACGACACTTTTCATTCACCTGGGTTGGGAAATCTTTTACCTCACAGTCAATCAAACCGGGTTCTGGGGATTAACTTTGAGTTATTTAGCACCAAACCATCTGTCGTGTCATTATGTGTTCAAGAGGTCTGCAAACAAAACTTTCATCTGCAAAATACTTGTCATCCATTTGACCATCCCTGAGTCAGTCCTTACAACAATATTTCTTCAACTTGAATAATGATTTCGTGTTGTGGGCTTGCCTGCAACGAGTCTCTTTCTATCAACATCAGCACATTATCTAGAGAGATGACTTAGAAATCGTCAGTGCCTTGAAGTCTGCATGCATCAATGGCAGGTTTCTCGCCTTTGACGTCAGTTTACATCATTGACTTTCGATCGAAGGATTCCGTGAAATGTTCGACACCAACTCATTCATTCACATCTCATGGATTGTACTGGGTACTTTGAGAACCATTGAAATTACTGGTGGTCTCTCTCACGCTTGTTAACAGTTCACATCATCGACTGGTAATCAAGTGGTTTCTACCATGTTCGACATCGACTCATTTATTCGCATGGCTAGAATCGTACCAATTCGAGAAGTAGGAATGAAGACCCTGGATCAAATCTTTACCGTCCAGGCTGCGAGGAGTTTTGTATTCATTATCTAAGTAGACTAATCATAAACAGATGGCTGCACCCATACTGTGTCTACAAAAGTCTATGATTATGATGTACTACAAGATCATTTCTGTATCAGAGTAGTTTATTCTGTTAGTTAAAGTTTTTATCTGAGTATGGGAATGCCTACCTCAGTGATGATATAATCTTATCCATGTATTTTGTGTTGAAAATTGCAGGTTCCAACCAGGTTCTCCATGAGATAATCCTCGAAATGATAAAGCGCTTCACCCTTCCTAGATAATACAAAACCCTAATCTATTCCAGGCTTCGCACTTTAGGGGGCAATCTGTTACACTAAAAAATGTCACCATGGCTATTTACAGTCGGTATGGCTCAATCAACAGTCATACTACCCTTTTGAGCAAGTCTTATGCCTCTACTATTCATATCAAACTCCAAGAAAGAGAGAAAGTCTTTATAAAACATGTTTATCTCTGGGTACGCAGGTTCTCTCAAGCCTTGCTTGCGGGTACGCACCTTTTGTTCATAAGGTCTGCGTCCAAGGACGCTCTGTATCTAAAGGGGCAGGTGCGTCCCTCTGGAAAGGTTAAAATGCACAAGTTTTATCTTCAAAAACTTACTTGTGGTCATTTGTAGAGCATTCTAGAAGATTCTTGGATGAGTATTGAGCGCCTCCAGATGGTTCATGCACTCCTATCAAAGAGGAACTTATCCCATCAATAAGGGAGTGATCCCATCCAAAGAGGGGACTATCCCATTGATGGTGGACCTGATTAACTTCCTCTTGAGCACTATAAAAAGAGGCATTGAGCCAAAAGGAAGAAGGTTGAAAGCTATAGATTTCTAAGGGTAAATGCTGCAGGAATTAGGACTCCCATTTAGAAGCTTGTGAGGAGAGATTGTCATCTTTACTTGTTCTATTTGGAAGTGGGTGAGCTTTGTCAAAGTAGAGGAAGACTCTTGTGGACCCTGGAAGGAGCTTGCACAACACCAAGGCTCAGGTTGTAATGGTTCCTTTTGATTACCTTTAATGCAAATTGGTCCATTCTTCTCAATAGCTTATTGTTAATGGGTTATTTCATGTACTCCTTGGTCTATATGTTGAATATGCTTTGTTTTATGTTATAATCAGGTGCTATTTAATTGTTTGATTGTTGGTGATTGCAGGTTTTGGAGAACGGGAGGAGCTCATCCGGATCAACAAAGCTTGGACTTCTACAACAGCGTTTGGACAGAGGTAAGAACGAAACACTTGATTTCTCATATCACAATGTATGTTTAGAGAAGGATAGTTCCAGTTTGTTTTGTTTGTCATTAGAATGTCTTAGACTTCTAGGAAGGTCAGCTGTGTCCGCACCCTTGACTGATTAAGTGTGACAGCATGTTGGGCAGCGGATCCCCCCATAGTATGTTTTTGGGGCTTGAAGCCCGAATTTTGGTCAAGTGTAATGTAAAGACCCTGCGAAATGTGGGCGCGAAGCGTGAGAGTCTAGGGTTGTCCACCCTAAGATAATGTAATTGAATGTAAAGTGTGTCAGCCTACCCATGGTCTACAGACCATGGGATTGTATAAATAGAGTGAGGCTCTAAGGGTAAATTTAGTCTTAGCTTTGAGAAGTCATATGGGTTTTGGAGGATGAATTAGCACTGAGTCTGTGAGTTCGAGTCTTGGGTTGTAGTAGTAGGAATAAGCTCTGCAGCTAAGTGCACAGAGGCCTGATAGAGTCCGCAGCTATGTGCGTGGACCCTTGTAGCTGAGTGCACAGGGCGGGGTTGGGATTATACTTGGAAAGAGAATTAATAAAAGATAAGTTGATTTTGGAATATTCTGTGTCTAATCTTCTGTTATATTTATGCATCTCTTTACAATTTATGATTGCACGCACTTGTTATGAATGTTGAGAATATTGGGGCCACATAATTAAGTTAAGATCTATAATAAAAGCATAGTAAGGAATGAGGATCTAGACAACACCTCTTAGCGCTCTTTACAGAGCCACACGGAAGCAGTTGCACAAGTTGCAAAGGATAGAAGGCTGCGCGAAGCAACGCAAGTGCGCAGGTTCGGTTCACAAACTTCCTAGACTTCATCAACACATCCCTAGGGTGTGGAAACCTAGTTCCAGCACCCTCCCATACTACCTTGGGTGAGACCCCAGTCCACGCACTGCAAACTACTGCCGATAGGGCCGATAGTTTCAGGATTTGTTTGGCTAAATCACTCCTGAACCTGGGTCAGGCCCCAACAAGCCAACACCTTCTTGAATGCTTCTACGTGGAACCTCTATGGGGCACGTCGCTTTTTCTGCTGCTGCGTCTGGTTTCGATTTTTGATCCTTAGTCTGGGGTGTGCTTGCAAAACACACATCTGCACCCATCGACACAGGTGGGCGCACAAGCTGCTTCGTCCTGGAAACCCGGCTCTTGTTCACCGTTGGGGGCTTCCAAACCATAAGCGCATCCACCTTCTACATTCACACCAATTTACAATGGTCTCCTGATGTGTACTCCACCATCGTGCGGGTGTTGCGCAGTGCCCATTCCAGCGCACCGTACCTTTGTTGTTCTGGTACTTCGCTTTCAAATTTGTGTAGGAGTTCATCCACCACTGTCACTCCATCATATGTTGGTAGTTCCCTTGCCTCTATCGTCATGCAACACAATGATCTAATCATCATGTTGCAATTTAGCTTGTCACTTTATGCAACCGGTTCTGCCAGCATTCTACTTCTTCGTCTGAATCCAAAGTACAAGAGTTGTCACGTTCCCATGAGATTCTCCCAGTTGCAGTTGGGTTCATCGGATCCTGGTCTTGCACCATTATATGGTAAACGAAATCCAGCTCATCGTCGCTTTTATCATCGCACACTGGTTCAATGTAGCGCGCTCCTTCGGCTGGGTCTAACGCGACTACTAGGTGTAGGGAATTTTTCTTGAATATCATCTTTCGCTTCTTCAGGTTGATGACTCCATTCATATTAGTGGCCCAATCTATTCCTAGCAACACGGGATAGTGATTGTTGTCATCGACAATCTCTATTACTTCAAATTCCGTCTGTGTGCTTGCGCCTTCGATATCAATTACTACCCCTTGCAACCTTCCCATGGGAAAAATATTTTGTTGGTTCACCATTTGTAATTGAATAGGGGACCACTGTAATGCGGGCCTGCCCATAAGCTCCCATGTTTGCTTTGGTAATACATTCGCATCCGAACCTAGGTCTAGGATTACCTGATCCATTTCATACTCACCAATCTGCACAGTCAATATCATCTCCCTTCTAGTGTGCAATGTATGTTTCCCCAATTTTCGGACTATGCGCGGTTCTCTTGACCCCACACACCTAGTGGTAAGCTCCTGTAGTCCCTTAACTGCCTTGTTTTCCTGCAGCAGTTTCATGCATGTCTCGTGAAAGGTAGTAAGCATAGAAGGATCCACCCCTGGCTCTGGTTGATCCTTACTACCTGAAGTGGAGGCCTCCATGAAGATCTTCTTAGCTTCCATGAACGTCTCCTTTGTGCGTTCTAAGTCAAACTCAAGTTCCTTTGTAGGAGCCTTGCGAACCCATGTATCTTCATCGGGCTGCTTCCCCTTATCTTCCCCGGTGGTCGCACCACTTATGAGCATCATGTTCACATTTGGGTCTTCTTCGCGTGGTTCAAACCTCATCATTTGGTTATTCTAAGTCGGAGGAGGCTGGAGTACCCATTTCTCATGCATCTTTGCAATCAACATAGGACAATCTATTGCTTCATGATAATTGAGCATAATACGAAAAATATATCTCTGTTGGGTTGGTGCAATCATAGGCGTAATTCCCTGGTCCTCCACAATTGTAACAAATCAACTGTCTGCGGCCCCTTCTTGGTCCCATTCCTCCTCATCCTCACCCCTGAAATCCAGCGCGTGCCATCCCTGTAGCTGGGTTGAGGGCTCATGTTTTTGTCTACATCCTATAGGCTGGAGTCTGATCCATAATTAACTCGTAATTGCGACAAGTGAGCTCGTCGCGGCCTACTGACCTGTAGAAATTGCAAAACAACTACTAGGGAGTCTTTGTATACTTCTGCAACAAATGACAATTATCTGTCGTGTGCTTTCCTCCTATCTGACAGATTGTGCACCATAACGCTGGTGTCACACTCGGCCCTGCCTATGCCTCTGGTCTCAACAGCATTGGCCCCCCTACTGCCAAGTAGTTCGCGAATACTGGACAGTGATCCTTGTCATGGCCTCGACCCTTGCATTTTATGCACCATACTTCCTCACGTGCCTCTGGCCGCGGTGCCCTATCCTGCTTCAAGCTCTACATTTCTAGGTAGATATTCTGTAGTTACGCATGGATTTGTTGGACTCCCAACCCAGGATCTTGTATCGGGGTCTCATGCAACCTCATCGCCATTTCCAACACTTCGGCTTGGGTGGAAAGTTTCCGTTGTGATAGCCTCGTGCTCAAGTGTGGTGTTAGGGATGCCACAAACCATGCGCAATGCTGCGCATCCGTGAGCGTCATATTAGCCTTACAGATTGTACTCTTCAACCGCTGATCCAGATCCCAGGGGGTCTTGCCTGGAAGCATAGCGATCTTCGTAAAGCCAATGATTGATCCTATCTTTGATTTCAGCTGGCTAAATTCTTTGTTCAATGCATTCTGGATCTCTACTATCCCTGTGTTTGGGTGGTCATTGGAGTACTTGATATACCATGTCAACACGCGATCCTACAATGCGCTCACCAATGTAGTCTTCTTAATGTTGTCATTCATGACCCCTTGCGCTTCCCATATTGCTCTTACCACGAACTAGAACGGGTCTGGATCCTCATTCCCTACTCCTTTGAATATGCGTAGCTTGATTGCGCTCGCCATGCTGAACTGCAGGGTTGGTGGAGGTGGAGTGGGTGGAGATGGAGGTGAAGGAGGTGAAGCGGGTGGTGGTGTGGGTGGAGGTGGTAACTGCAGAATGTGCTACCTTATCAAACTGACCGCACTTCTTGGAGAGACCCAAGCGAGCTCTTCCTCGCTCTCTTGTGAATGTGAAATTAAAGGGCTGTTTCCTAATTCCCCACTACCTTTGTAGATCTTTCCGCTCTGCGTCGTTCCAAACATTAATGTATTTGCATAACCCGCTTTTCACATAACAACATCTTAATCCAGGTATTCAAAGATTTAATGTACTTACCTCACGGTCCCTTGAGAAAATGTCGTTCTGCTTCGTTGTAGCTCACGGTCATGTCTACTGCAAACTCAGTGATAAATCCCCCTATTATCCGGTAGAGCCAATGGTCCATAGCTTGCGCGATCTTGTCTTCTAATGCCTCTAGTTTGCGCATTAATTTCGGAGTCCACACTATCAGTTGGTCGAGCTTACACCTTCCCTAGCTATCGGCTAATGTCGCGATCCACTCATACAGTTCAGAGGGAAAGGATGCAAAGAAAACCTCGTGGATTTCCACTCTTCAATTTTCTTCTTTGTTGGGTTCCAGCGGCATGACATTAGACATCCTTTAGGCAGATCCCAGTCTCGGCAACTGAACCATTTGTTGGCTATGTGCGGCTTGAACTAGGTTCAACAGTGAGTTTAGCCAAGCAAATCCTGGTACTACTGGCCCTTTCGACAACAGTCCGTGGAGTGCAGATTGAGGTCTCACTCGAAGTAGTATGGGAGGGTATTGGAACTAGGTTTCTGCACCCTAGGGATGTCTTGATGAAGTTTCTGTAGGTTCGTGATCTTAATCTGTGTGCTGTGCTGCTCCGTGCAACTTTCTATTCTTCACAACTCGTGCGCACCTTTGTGAATACAATATTATTGCGATCCGATCCTTACTGTGCTATTATATTAGTGCTTAACTTAGTTTGTGTAGGCCCAATATTCTTATTACTTATTCAGCTTTGAAAAAAATATAAATGCATAAAGATAACCAGAACATAGAAATACCGATCCTCAAACAGACGCACAATATTCTGAATCAATAAATCTTATCTTTATTAATACTGAAGTTCAGTTACAAACCCCACTCCGCCCTGTGCACTTAGCTGTAGACTCTACTAGGTCTCTGCACACTCAGCTGCAGAGCCTCTACCTACCACTACGACCCAATACCTTCAGATCCACTTCTATCTTCTAACCATGCCTTCACATCTCTCTATTACCTTTTAAAAACTCCAAAAAAACTGTCTTTACACTTAGAGCCTCGATCTATTTATATAATCCCATGGTCCGTGGACCATGGGTAGGCCGACATATTATACATTAAATTACATTATTTTAGGGTAGACAACCCTAGACTCTTGTGCTCCACACCCGCATTTCGTGAGGTCTTTACATTATGTTGACCAAAACTCGGGCTTTAAGCCCCAAAAACATGCTATGGGGGGATCTGATGCCCAACATTAAGTATTGTATTGATCATCTGTTAGCAATGCTAGAAGATAGTAAGAATGCTTTAAACAAGGAGTTCAGTAAGCCTAATTATGACTCGCAGTCAGTTGTTGGGTTTAAGGAAATCATGATGAGGGTTGGTGAGACGCCATGGGATTTAGATCAAAGGCTGAAATGTGTAATCCGAGAAGCTAATATGTAGCTCACAGATGGTCAGCACTGCGAATGGTTTATAACCTTGCTTCTACCCCACCTAAGGGTTGCTTTGTCACAACAAAAGATAGGAACTCAGGAAGAAGCCCTGGAAATCGTGATGAGATTGCACGAGACACCTATTCAGGATGTGACTTTGGGTGTCCAACAGATTCAGACTCACAGCTGCAGAATCGTTTCTTGGAATTACAAAGCTTGAAACAAGAGAGAGGCTAGGCCAGAGGTGCACGAGGAAGTATGGTGCCTCAATTATAAGAACCGGGGGCATGATAAAGACCATTGCCCTCGCAAATTATATTATAGGAGGGGGACTGTTTCCCCTGAGGTAAGAAGCTCCAACAATGCCGAATGCAAGGCTCGCGCTATGGTGATCTATTTTTTAGGTGGCTAGAACACATGTAACAGATAATTGTCATTTGCTACAAAAGTTCGTTCAAACACCACAACAATTGTTCTGCGATTTTTGCAAATCAGTGGGCCACGATGAGCGCCAATGTCGTAGCTACGAATTGATGATGGAAAGAATGCCTACCTATCAAATGCAAGTAGAAAATTGACTTCCATATCAAGGCACTGGGGAAGTGCACAAAGGATATCAGGGATGAGGCTGAGGAGGAGGAGGACTTGGTAGAGGTTGCAGTCAGGTTATTTTCTAAAACTGTGGGAGTCGAGGAAAATTTTCTTGAAGTTTAAAAACATTGACGAATCTCACTAATCCGTAATATGCAAAATATAAAATGTTTATTGATATATTTGTAAAATTATTCAAATTTATAATGATTATATATATAGATTCTATATAATGTTGGTGATTTTTAAGGTAAAATAATTTTATATTCTAAAATTTGGGTGAATCATCTTTTATAAAAATTGGAAATTGGCTAATATTTTTTGTTTAAAAATCATGGAAAATTAGCCCACTGGGTGAACATTAGCCCCTAAAAGTTTCCATGTGTGGGACACCAGGGCACTACGCACGGGAGTGTCAGAATCAAACACGCCCATCTTGTCAATACTGTAGCGAGTTTGACCACACTATTGAAGAAGGCCCTGTGCTGATAGCTAAGATGTAGGACAAGAAGGCATAGCTGCAACACCCTACGTAGAACTTACAGATGATGAGATCTAAGGCCAGTAAGGAAGATCTGAATGTAAATATTGTGTTGAGAAGTGGAGTAACAACAGGGGATGATAAGGGGAAACAACTTGAAGAATACAGATGGGTTTGCAAGGCCCTAGAAAAGGAAGCAGGTTTTTATCTGGCGTGCACGAAAGAAACATTTATGGAAGCCAAGAAAAGCTTCACTGAGGCATCTACTCCAGGAAGTCAAAACAAAGAACCAGAAACTAGCAATCCTACAGAGGTTGATCCCTCTGTACTTACTACGTTCCTAGAAACTTGCGTGAGACTTCTACGTGATAGCAAGGCTGTGAAAGGTGTGCAGGAGTTGATAAACGAGTGTGTTGGTAAATAAAATGCTCCTGATGGACATCATGTAGTACGAAAAATCGTCAAACATAAGGCAAGAATAGGCCGTGAGATGAGGCTCACCGCAGGTAAGAGATTATGAGATGGACCAGGTTATTATTGATCTGGGGTCTAACGCAAATGTTTTGCCTAAACAGACATGGGAGAGAATGGGGAGACCTGTGTTGTAGTGGTCTCTGATTCAGCTAAGGATGGCTAACCAACAGAAGATCATCCCTATGGGATGACTACATGAAGTCACCGTAGACATAGAAGGTGTGAGCGTGCTGGCTGATTTTGAAGTAATAGAAATTGTGGACGAAAGAAATCCATACCCCACACTCCTTGGAATAGACTGGGCCATTGATATGAATGGAATCATCAACTTGAAGAAAAGAACAATGTCATTCGAAAGGAAATCGCTTTGGGTTGTAGTATCATTGGACCCTACAGAACGACTGCGCTATACTAAACCAGTCCGTGACTATGAAGAAAGTGATGATGACTTGGATTAGATTTACAAAATAACTGCGCGAGATCAAGATTGGATTAATCCAACAACTGATGGATGGATTTCATGGGACTGGAAAAGTTCTTGTACCTCGGATTTAGATGAAGAACTGGAGAATTGGCAGAATAGGCTGCATGAAGTATCTAAGCTGCACTGCAACATGATTACTAAATCGCTGCTCTGCGTGTCATCGTAGTTAATAAATTTACCCTATTATGATGGTTTAGCTGACGTAAATAAGTTTTTGGATGCCTTTGAATGGGAGGTCCTTGAGGATTGTCACTTCGAAGCAATGGATTTGGCGCTGCACACTACGCTCGCACTGTGGTGGGTTACACATAAGGATAGCTTCGAGGAATGGCAAGATTACAGAAGGATGATGAGGTTTCGATTTGGTCATCCTAAAATTTGAATGACAGGAAAGTACAATGGGAGAAATGATCCATGCCATCATTTAGCAAAGTGGACTAAAATTTATGGAACGGAGCCGCAGCCAGAGTGGGTGGACTTATTTTGTCATACTTTGGATATAATCCCTATGAATTGGTACTTGGAAATGAAGCTCTACCATGGCATCGCAGAGTAGGACATATTAAGGGAAGGATTCTTAATGACCTTCAGTTTTGAAGATGGGTTCGAAAGCATCAATGAAGTTCTGCAGGAGGTTAAGGAATCGATCTTCAAAATACCACAAGATCTTTTGGATTTCGTTCAGCCAGATTGGAGCACCCAAATGCACCACGCGTTGGAATGATATAATGTGGCTGCTGAGGGGGAGGATGAAGATCCAAGAAATATCAATATTCCAGAGGCAAAATGCCATCGCGAAGTTGAAGACCCACAAATAGAGAACCCAGATATGACCGCGCCATTGAAAACCAAGCAGGTAAACATTGGGACTGAAGCACAACTAAAATTTTCGAAGATCAGGGATTATTGGGATGATGCCATAGTGGATAAAGTTGATGAGTTACTCCATGAGTACCAGGATATTTTTCCTACCAAGTTTTCAGAATTGAAGGGCATCATAGGTGACTTGGGTGTGATGAAAATTACTTTGAAACCAGACGCAAAGCCTATTAAGCAAAGGTCGTATTGCCTTAATCCCAAGTACAAGGAAAAGGTTTGTTTGGAGTTGGATAAAATGCTTGAGGCAGGAATTATAGAACCTATGGAGGAATCTAACTGGGTAAGCCCGATGGTGGTTCAAGAAAAGAAATAGAAGGGAGAAATAAGGATTTGCGTAGGAAACTTAATGATGCTTGCGTCCATGATCCTTTTCTGACACCGTTTATTGATGAGGTATTGGATAATGTTGGAGGGTAGGAGGCCTACTCATTCACTGATGGATTTTTGGGGTACCATTAGATCAAGATCGCGCCAGAGGATAGGAGAAAAAAACCTTCGTGACTGAATGGGGTTGTTTTCAATATACTGTCATGTTGTTTGGACTCAAGAATGCGGCCACGATATTCTCTTGCATAGTTATAACAACATTTAAGGAGTTCATCCATAAGTTCTTGGAGGTGTATTTCAATAACTGGAAAGTGTTCGGCATAGTGAAGTGCCATGTAGAAAGTCTATGCCTGATGTTGGATACGTGTCACAGATACCAGATCACGCTGAACCTGAAGGAGTTTCTATTCAGTGTCCCCTTTGGGATATTAATGGGTCATTTGGTGTGCAAGTAAGGGCTGATGGTGAACCCTGCCAAGATCGCGGAGATAGTAAAATTGGAGGCCCCAAGAAGTGTTAAGTAGTTGCGCGCAACGCTTGAGGATATAGGATATTACAGGAAATTCATCAAGGCTTATGCCCAGATTACTGCACCTATGGAGAAAATGTTGAAGAAGGACGCTACATTCTGTTGGGATGAAGAATGTCAGCGCAATTTGGATTTATTGAAGGAGAAGATGGTCAATGCACCGATTTTGGTCTTCCCATATTGGAAAAAGGAATTTCATGTACATGTCGATGCCTCTTGCATTGTGTTGGGAGAAGTACTAACACATGCTAGTGAGGGAGAAATGGACCACCCTATAGCCTTCTCGAGTAGAAAATTATCAAAGGCCAAAAATAATTAGTCAACGACAGAGCCCGAAAGGTTGGCTATGGTGTACGTGCTTCAAAAGTTCAGGCACTACTTGTTCGGTGGACATTTCAAAATGTACATAGAACATTTTTCCTTGAAATACCTGGTTAATAAGCTTGTGTTGGGGGGGGGAAGATCTACAAATGTATGCTTCTATTCCAAGAGTATGACTTCGAAGTGATTGTGAAGCCAAGAAGGTTGAATGCAGGGCCTGACCATTTGTCACGGATCGAGACAGGAGAGGAGCCTACTAATTTGGAGGAAGGGTTTCCTGATGCGTAGCTCTTTGTGGTGCGCGTAGCAGATAATAACTTTGCAGATATTACCCAATTTTTGACTACAAGAATGAAACTAGAAGGATACAACAGTCAACAAAAGAAGGAGTTAGTAGTGTGCGCAATAGTTTTATCGATGATTGCATGAAAATTATATAAGATGGGTGCAGACGAGATATTGCGACAATATGCCAGATTTTGAACAGAATAGCATCCTCGTTGAAGCATGTGGGGGGGGCTGCAGGAGGAAATTATGTAGGAAAATTGACAACGCAGAAGATTTTGTGCGCAGGACTGTGGTGGACTACACTGCATAAAGATTCGAAAGCATATTGTAAGGCATGCGATGCATGTCAATGAATGGCCAAACCATCACGAAGGGACGAGTTTCCACTGAATCCTCAAGTATCGTTGTAGCCATTTGAAAAATGGGAAATTGATTTCATTAGACCAATTCATCCCCTAGGAAAGAAGATAGGTGCGTTCTATATCATCATTGTGACAGAGTATCAAACCAAATGGGTGAAGGCATAGCCGCTGAAGGATTGTATAGGGGATACAACAACAAATTTCTTGTTTGAATATGTGTTGACCAGATTTGGCTGCTCAAAAGTGTTGATGAGTGATGATGGTGCGCACTTCCTAAACGAAACAATCAGCGTGTTGACTGAAGAGTTCCAAGTTTATCATCAGAATAACACACCATATCATCCTCAGGCTAATGGAACAGTTGAGGCCTTTAATAAGATCCTGGAGAACACACTGACGAAGATTTGTAATGCACAATGAAATGATTGGGATGTGTGCGTACCTGCAGTACTATGGGCGTATAGGACAACTTGCAAAAATATGACAGGTCAAACACCTTTTCGATTGGTCTATGGCATAGAAGTTGTGATGCTGATGGAATATATGGTACCTTGTCTACGCATAACAACCTTCATAGGTATGGCAGATTACGAAGCCTTAGAAGACCGGCTCACACAACTGATGGAGATTGAAGAGGACATATTCCTAGTTGGATTCCATTCGCAAGTACAGAAGGAGCGCGAAAAAGCATGGCACGATCGACATATCAAACTGCACATGTTCAAGGTAAATGATTTGGTATTACTGTATGATAGCATGTTCACTAAGTTTCTGGGGAAATTTCAGATGCACTGGCTTGGGCCATATGTTATCAAAGAGATTACAGATGGAGGCAGAGTTCAGCTCGCGAAGTTGAATGGAGAACCTTTTCTAGGAAGGGTGAATGACAGCTGATTGAAGCCATATACAGGG
Organism: Pinus tabuliformis; assembly: GCA_031772625.1. Lineage (NCBI taxonomy): Eukaryota > Viridiplantae > Streptophyta > Pinopsida > Pinales > Pinaceae > Pinus > Pinus tabuliformis. The sequence goes on along the minus strand of CM062815.1, from coordinate 1,083,758,853 downwards.
GATCCGACTCAATGACTATATGACAACATGACAGTATTAGTGCTCCAGGCAGTTGTAAGGGAGCGCAAGACTATAAACTACACTTCCAGGATTAGAGGACTATGTGGCAGATGGGCTGCGCGGAATATGATGAAGTTACAGTATGAGAAGTTGTGCGCAAGGAACTATGCTATGAAGGAAGGTGTCACACAACACAATAGGAAATTGGCCGTTGGAGTCACTGTTCATGATTTGACTCCTAGGAGATGGTTAAGAGGAGTGGGTTAGCTGCATTTAAGGCTAAATCTTCGAAGATCTACCACCAAAGTAGCACTAATGATCGAATTTTGGGGGGAACGGTCGGATTTGAATTCAAAAACCCTATAAATTACGCATGTTAGTCCAACAGAGAACACTTTACACACTTAGAATTTTTTAGATGGGTTTTCGGTTGCTTATGAGCCGCTCATTCTTTGAGGATTTGGTCACGAGCCCTGCATTTTCCAATCTACCAGAGTTGAACCAGAAGTTTATCCTTGAAACCATGTTAGGACCAAGCCCTGTTAAGACTATGAGCATTAGGGGAGAGGTCGTGTCGGAAGGAGCCACTCCAGAAGTTGTGAGTGTGGAAGCTCTGGCACCTATGCCTACGATGCTGAGGTTACCAAGGCCGAAGCCTACACCTATTAAAGAAACCTAGAAGCCAAAGAAGGATAAGCAGAAGAAGCCGGTGCCGGTGCGCGAATCACCCATAAAAAATTCTGCTACTCAAGCGCAGAAGAAGGACAAGCAACCCGAGTGGGTTGTTGATTTGGAGGTTGAGGAGGGGCAAGGCATCGAGGACATTGACGCTGAGGGAGTGGAGCCCTTTACCAAGTTACCTGATTACATCCCTCCATGCAAAGGGAAGAAAAAGGTCACCAAGGACCCAGATTATGACAAGTTCATCATCTCTACGCCCCTGCTGCTGAGCAAGTTCCCTTTGAAGGTCCACGCTTTGCGCGGATTCCCCTACTAAAGATGGAGGATGGGACCTGGCGGACCATGAGAGGTTCCCACACCTAGCAACTTCCAATTATATGAAGCGTGTTTACAACCGGGATTTGAGTTTCACTGAGTTAGAGACGGTGGAATGGATCCGCGGAGTGGAAAGTTCCGGGTTATTGAACATGTTGTGGGTGCCCCACTATCATCACACTACAATTAATACCACCTATGTGCGGTAATTAATTACTCTCGTTCACGATGAGTTCTTATGGATAGGAGCACCTATACCCATCACGGACATGCTCATCCATAGGATCACGCACCTACCACATGAGGGCTTGAATCCAACCAAGGAGTTTGGTGGAAAGGTAGGAGAAAAATACTTGGCGGATAAAATGAAAAAGGAGTTTGAGCTGGTGAAAAAGCCACACAGATACTCCATCATGTCTATCAACGATCTCACAGTGAAGATTTCCACCCAAATACTGGCCGGAAAGGTTATGAGGAAGTGCCGAACAAACGAGGTTTTCGGGCCTGTGGTATCATTAGCTGCACAATGCGCGAAGGATGTGCAATTTAACTAGTCAAAGTACTTATGCAGTGAATTCCTTGTGAATTTTCGCGAGGTCCAGGATGAGATAAAACCCTTCCACTATGCATGGTTGTTTCTCTTCGTCGTGCTAGTCACATGGGATCTACCGGAGGACAACAGTTTCCTCTGGTGAAGGAAGGGTTGCCGGAGGCCGCGCAATTTTCCTCCCTTTGGGCCATGAAGGACCACGCACAGGTCATAGAAACAAAGATATTTTGGGTCTTGATGGAAATGAGTTTCCGTCTGGCCATCGATAAGCGGCCAAGGTTTTCCCCAACCTTGTATGAGCAGTTGTTGCTGTATGTCGCATTCAAATCCGACTTCCACCGCGTCTACATTTAGGCGTGAAAAGACTCATAGCAGAAATGGTATTATTTACCATACTTTGTTACAGATCATGACATACAAGAGGTGACCAAGCGATGGCTAGTAGATTAGCGCACCCCATCATATTTGGATGCAGGAACCAACAAGGGTGTGGGCAACTCGTCTGAGCCAAAGAGGAAGGATGAAGCAAAACAGGTTGCGCAAAAGTTGGTCGCGTAGTGGAATTTTTTTTTTTGTAGAAAACGGCTCAGATGGAGAAGGAGTGCACTACAAAGGAGTAGGCCGAGAAAGAGCAACGTGAATCTCAGAGATGTGGTAAGTCCCCTTCACCCGTGACGGAGGAGGAACAAAAATCTGAACAAGGTGGCAGAGGAGATGAGAGGTAGAGCACCCCATTTCAGCTAAGGAAGTGCAGAGAACAACAACATGAGGGTTCCTGCAAAAAGAAGAAGCCAGATAAAATGAAGGTGGATCCCATGACCTTGACGGAGGGCAATCTCGATGATATCAGAGACAAATTCCGAGATAATACAACTAAGTTTCTACAATAATTCAAACATCAGTACATGCAGACATCAGGGAGCATCCAGAAGGATTTGCGTGAATTGCAGATCCAAACTAGCATAATACAGGTGGGCGCAGGTCAAGTGAGCGCAATACAAATGAGTCTGGCACCGGGGACAAGTCAGGCTGCAGAACTCGTAAGGACAGTGGACCTTTGCTTTGTTGCACTACCAGAAGGTTCCCTGCGAGCAGAATTGGTCGATGACCGAGTTATTTTGAGCACCCTTAAGGACGTTGCACTGAACATTGCAGTGCTCCCTAACGAATTTATTCATTCGCTGTAGACAGGAATAACCGAGGAATTGAGAGCTCATGAGCAGTGCGCTCTTAGTTTAATTAGTCAGTACCGAGTGAAAAATGAACAAATGTTCATCAAGAAGATGTAGGTCCTAAAGGAGAGAGATACTATCCAAGCACAGAATTCCAAGATGGCGACCACGGTTGCAGAAGCATACAAAACAATGCCGAAGCTACACATACTCGAGGATGCACAACCAGAGGCCAAAATATGAAAATTCGCTGTAGGCATCTGCGAGGAAAAGACAGAGGTTGGGAGAGTTCAATTTGAACTCAACATGAAAATCATGGAGCTGCAGCTCAAATCACAGCCTTCAACTCCGCCCGAGGTCAGGGAGTAGTGCGAAGCCGCTATAAAAGAAGGAATGACCACTTTGGATGCTGCAGTCACTAACTGCTTGGCCTTATTTGAACATGTGATGGAATTAGTGATGACTCTGCAGGAAGACCCAACCTTGTAGATGCTGAACACAGAAGTTCGTAAGCCGCAGAAGCAGTGTGATGAGATCCGGGCAATGACGCGCTCAATTTCTCCAACACAGTGCCTCACCAAGTTGCATGAGGGGAAACAGCTCCGCTCACAGGTATAAGCATCCCAAAAGAAGGAGGTTGTGCTTAAGGCCTAGTTGGGACCTTGGTTAGATGAAGTTTACCAAATAACAACCAACATTGAGGAGAGGCTGACGGGCTTGCAAAAAACACAACAAAATATCAAGTTGGCCGCGAAAGGACCAACTATAGAGCAACTCGTTGAAGAAGTCAAGCAGGAAGCTACGCAGAGCGCTGCTGAGGTAGCAATTGTGCTAGTCAAGTGACTCGAGGGCGAGTCATGACATTTGTGTTGGGGGCCTGTTAGAATGGGGTCCCCTGGGTCAGTTTTGGGGTTAAAAACCCAAGTTTTGATGTAAATTTTGGTAAAAAGATGTAAAGTCTCCACAAATTGTGGATGCGGAGCACGTAGAGAGTTAGAAGTCAAAAGGGGTTTAGCCTCTTGTTTATGTAAATTCAAGTCAGTTTTGAGATCTACCCATGGTCCGTGGACCATGGGATTGTATGAAGAAAAGCTATAAATAGGTGTGTCTTAGAGAGTCTAAGGCAAGTAACGAATGATGGATGTAATGGGTCAATAGAAGATAGCGCAGAGAAGTGAGTCGTAGAGGAAGAAAAGGCTCTACAGCTGAGTGCGCAGAGGCCTAGAGTAGAGTCTGCAGCTAAGTGCACGGACCCTTGCAGCTGAGTGCGCGGAGGCCTAGAGTAGAGTCTGCAGCTGAGTGCACGGACCCTTGCAGCTGAGTGCGCAGGGTAGTTTTGAGTCTGTAACATCATATTGAATATCAATAAAGAAGACTGTTGGAGAAATTCATGTGTTTATCTGTTTACTTCTATTATTTATGTTTGTGATATATGCTGTGATGGAATAAATGTATTTATGAAGTGTTTATGTAGTGATGCGTGACTTTGTTGGATAAGTCTTACTAATTGTATGCAATACCCGTTGAATATTTACGCGAAACTTATAATACATTCTACTACGTTTATTGAATAGTTAAGTAGATCTATGCGAATTCAGATCCAGGGTTGCTTTATATTACACGTAAGTGGATGTTTTATCTATTAAGGGTCTGCGAAACCCTATCATAGAACTTTGCGAAGGTCTAAGGGTTGTTTTAGTGAAGTTACAGTACTGATCCTTAGGGGTTTGTAGGTCTGCGCGAAGCAAATCTGGGGAAATAAAAGACATCACACTGATCTCTAGATGTGGAAACTTGGTTCCAACATCGCCCCATACTGCTTTGAGTGAGACTTCAGCTTGCACTATGCAGGTTGATGCCGAAAGGGCCAGTGGTGTAGGGTTTTGTTTGGCGCAATTAAAGCTGAACCTGGGTCAAGACCCACTAAGCCAACAACCATACTAGGGATCGAAGTGACAAATATTCCTGAGGATTTTTCTCACGAGTTCATCAAGATCTAGGCCCGTGGGTGACAAGTTCTAGTTTTCAAGAAGGTTGATTAGGTAATTGAGCCAAAGTGAAGATTGAGGAAAACACTGGCTTCTAAAAGATATACAAGGTCAAATTTGGATCCCAATCCTCCAGCAGTAAATGACAATCCTGAGAATCTTTTGAGGAAACTGAAGTCTCAATCTCTAGAATCTAAAACAGGTACATCTCCATTGCTAAGAAATACATTTACCTGCACAACTATTTTCTCTTGAATATTTGTCTTTTGATCTAAAATTTGAGTTATCATTATTCAAGTCCAAGTCTAAGTCTTCCCTTGCAGAGACAATTTTCGACCCGTTAAGTTTGACTCATATGTACAATCTTCTGAGGTTTTATCTAATAAGCTTGACAATAAGATTTGGTCAAATTTCCATAAACTCCAGAAAATAGTTGATCAGTTGAAAGTAACTTCTGAAAAATCTTACACCCTATATCAACAAGAGGCTTTCCCCATTGTTACCCCTCCTTACACATCTACCCAGTCATCTTCCACCACTAAACCATCATCTCCTCCCAAAGCATCCTCATCCAAAACAACTCCTCCATTAATACCCACTGTCGTAACTTTCATATTACCTTCTGCAGCCTTTATGGCGAGATTTTCTCCTTTGATTTTTCCTGGGAAACTTGCTGCTTTACCTCAAAATTATGGTCAAAGGTTGCCTTTGTTTGATTACACAACCAAGATCATAGCAAGACAACATGTTGATAAGATAAATGATTTCATTAATCTCAAAGAAGTTGACGAGGATGATGCCAAAATGTGACTCATAGTTCATAGTTTTTGAGGTGAAGTGAAAAAGTGGTTCCGTGCTTTGACAACTGCCTCAATAGCCAATTCCCAACAATTGATAGACTTGTTTTTGGCCAGATGGGAAGAGAAAAAGAGCCCCCTCCAAATCCTGGGTGAATATGATTCATTGAAAAGAGATCCAAATGAATACGTGCAAGGCTTCAACATCAGATTCAATAAGGTCTACAATGATATTCCAAACAACATCAAACCTCCTCCTCAATTTGCATTGTTTCATTATCCTGATTCCTTTGACCTTGATATGGGCTATCAGCTGAGAGAGAAGAATCCTACAACTCTTGAAGAAATACAGAGGAATGTTGTGAGTGTTGAAGCAAATTGTTGATTAAGAAATCTAAGATGAAAATAGAAAAGAAGGTCAAAATCAAAGAGAAGCCATCTACTTCATCGGATGTTAAGCTTGACACTTTAATCAAAACCATGGAGAAAATGATGGATATATGAAAATATCAGAAACTCAAGTCAGGAATCCTAATTACCGAGTTTAAGAGCAACAACCTCAGTTTAGGATAAAACAAAGAGAGTAGAAAGGTCAGGGTCAACAAGCACAATAGCAGATCCATACTCCTCTCTAGCATAATTATGCACAGGACTTGATGAAGAAGAGTTTGTAGGTGAGAACCATTTTTTCGAGCATGATCAACAACCTATTTTTATCACAGAAGAGGATGATTTTTTTGAGGAAACATATACAATTGATGATCAGAGACTCTTTTGTCAGATGATGCGGTGTTGGCAGTCGAAACATAAGATTATCAAAGGGGTTACTAGAATGATCTTAGCCAAGTGCAAAGGTAATTGGAGGAACAAAAGTGTGCATCTTACTTCAAATCCAAAGAAGCCAACTTCTCAAAAAGATACTCATACCAAAGAATCAACCTTTGCAAATTAGAACAAAGAAAAGGAGGTTGCTACCACTAGTCAGGGAAAGAGCAACATAGAAACACAAACTGGAGGACGGAGAAAAGAAATTCACACCAAAGAACAACCAAAAAAGAATGATATGACTTCCAAAGAGGTAGAAAAACCTCTTAACTTATTTAGTCTATAGAATGATATTTCTAAATTAAAAATTCCCATTCCTTTGACCGAATTAGTTAAGAATGATCATTATAAAATCCATATAGCCAAATTGCTGAAGGTCGATCAAATGTCATACATGGTGAATGTTAGTGATGACCACCCTGAACTTTTGTTTAGCCCTACCATATATGGAAATATAGAAGATAGTGAGGTCCCACCATTTTATCTCAGTCTTAGGATCCATGATTTCATCCTTCACAATGCCATGTTAGATTTCGAAGCTTCTCACAATCTCATGCCCAAAGCTATCATGGACAAGTTAGGACTGGATATTACCCGATCATATCATGAATTTTACTCCTTTGACTCAGGAAGAGTCAAGTGCCTCAGTCTCATTAAAGACTTGGTAGTAACTTTAGATCAAATTACTGCAAAGAATGTTCTTATGGAAGTGGTCATTGCTGATATTCCTCCAAGGTATGGAATGTTACTTTCCCAATCATGGGGAGCAAAACTCAAAGGTACTTTGAAGCTTGATTTCTCTTATGCTACTATATTGGTGTTCGGTCAACTTAGAAAATTGTACCTGCAAACCAAGATGAAATATATGATTACTAGCAAAGAGAAGTCAAATAAACCCTATACATCTTATACATACTGGTTTAGAATATTTTATTTTGTACAATGATAGTAGTTCAGTTGATTTGTGTGGAGTAATGAAGAAGGTATGTTTTATTGACTATTTTGTCATCTTTTCTTTAAAAACTCATAATCCCTTTACATCATGAACTAGGGAAATAATAAGAAAATATGGCAAAATCTATGAGATTTATATGTAACGCAAGATAACTAATAATCACCATTTTCTTATGTAGAAAAAGGGAAAAACGAAATATTGCGGTCCCAAGGAAAAAGACAGAGCAGAGTTAACTGCTGTCCCTATGGCAGGAAACCATATGCAGACAAGGCGATCCAAACTGAAGCATATCAGCCAAGGAAAGGAAAAGGAGATATCGAATCGGCGCAAGAGAACAAAGGGATAACTGGAATTAACAGTTTGGTGAATCCCTCAGGATCCTTTGATCCTGAGGGATCACAATCTTAACTATTTTTGCATCATTGATATCTCTGCTCGGCTGTTATAAAAAGGGGCAGCACTGCTAGCCCAGGGGACAGTTGTTGTTACTCTTATGTAATTTCCCTTTGTATTTAAAACTTTTATCATCGACTCTCGTTGAGAAGTGATCCACTATAACCTTGTTTGGATGCCTTAATATAAATCTGGTTGCTGTTCCATCTTTGATCCTGGAATAATCTCAAGCGGTGTATCCCTGGAGGCTAAGGGCTCAACCCTGGTGGAACACTTACTCTTGTACCATTATCTTTAATTCGTGCGTGGTTTTTATTATCAACTTTGATCGGTAATTTGGTGTGTTTTGTTATTTTATATTACAACTCTGTTATATTTACAAGATCGTTCTCTGTAACAGGAATGTCGTATTGTTCATTTTGACTTCATAACACATTGTTGTTCCTTTAAATTATTGATGTAACATTACTGTTCTTTACAAGAATGCTATTGTTGTTCAATTACAAAGTAACTGGGGCTGTAATATTCTTAAGTTGGTATTACTGTATTCCTCTACGGTTTATACTTAATTACGATTGCTGTTCAATTGACATTGTTGTTCCATTACGAATCGCGATCGTTATTATTTATAACTAAAGATTAATATTTGTAGTATCGAAATCAGATTACTGTTTTTCTCAACACTAAGGCATGCTGTGTGTGTTATTTATCTTAGTTTATTGTGCATTTACATTTGGCTCTAAGTGTTGTTCTATATTTCATTACTAATTAGTTGCCGTTCTATTTCCGTGTGCTGTCCGATTTATTCTTAGAGTAAGGATTGCTCTCTGATTTCTTTAGGATACGATTACTGCCTTTATTTCCTTAGAGTAAGGTTTCACCATTTATCAAGACTAGTTGTTGTTCCATTTCCTAGTTGTTGTTTCAATTATAGTTGCTATTCCATTTCCTGTTATTTGCATTGCTATTGTGTTGAACGATCTAAAACTGTAGTGAGCATTGACATTCGTTGTCTAGTTCCTAGGTTGATCTGTTCCCCGATTGTCTTTAGTCACATCAATTTATAGAGGGATGAGTTATTGTTACTGTACCCTTGACTGATAATTTTATTAGTCTTCTAAATGCATGATTTAAGTCTTAAAGTGCTTTGCTGTAAGTAGATCTTCTTTTAAGCATCCATTTACTATTGTATTTTCTTGAGCACTATACTACTAGCATTACTCTGACAAATGACCGCCTCAAACTGAGTACACTCTTTGAGATAACAAATCTTTCCTGCATTGATAAGTTAATGCGAGGTAAATAGAGGTGAAAAAGACCCTTTTTACGGTTCGACATTTTGGCGCTGTTGTCAGGGAAGAGTCTAGCCATTTATTTCTTTTCCAGAGTAGTGTAAGAACCTGTTAGGAAAGAACCGGGTTTTAAAAAATAAAGGTAAGAACCTGCGTGTGGAGTATGTAATAGCCCTGCTCCCCTTAAAAGGGGCTGTTCTAAGATGGTTTATGGGATTAGGTGGTGGTGTTATAAATAACTGGGACCAAATGAAAGAGTCTTTTCTAAAAAAATATCAGGACTACTGCAGGTCTAGAGAGCTAAAAGACGAAATATTTCAGATGGTAGCTAGACCAAATGAAACATTAGAAGAATATGTAGAGCATTTCTAGTACAATCTTCAAAGATCTCCTTATGCATCATCACCCTTACCTGATAATGTATTAAAAACAACATTAATTAGGGGAATGAAGGAACAATGGATTGAAACACTAAACATTATGGGGAAAGGAGACATTTATCAGGAAAATTTTGCTGACATTATTGATTTATGTATCAGGAGCTCGAGAGGTAGCACAAGACTAAAACTAGAAGAACATGATCGGTTTGCAAGAGATAACAAAACTTCGTCAAAAGGAGTAACTCGTGTAGAAATTGGAAATTTATTAGAAAATTTTAAAACTGACATATTGGGGACACTGACAACACAACTTGATATTATGCACGACAAACAAAAGCAAGCAGAGGCAGAACAAAATTTGGCAATCTTCTGTCCCCGATGCAGAAAGAAACATAGCCATAAGGAGTGTCCATTAGATGCAGTCCAAGTTTGCGCCATCTGTACAAAAGACCATTCTACAGAGAGCTGCCCCTCACTTCTTGGATTGAAAGCAGTATACAAGGAAGCAGAAGAAGAACCAGAACCAGTGTATCTACTCAATCATCGTCGTTAATGGCAGCCACAATAATCAGGTATGTTTTCAGACCTAGCTTCTTCTTTTCAGCCTCCACAATATCATGCTCAACAATATAATACAATGTGGCAAAATCAACCTCCCTTCCTGAATTGGTCACAACAATCATTTCCTTCATCATCTCCATGGCCGAATCAAGCAAGCCAACCCAATTGGCCAAATTTTCCCTATACCCCACCATATTGGAAAAACAATGCATATCCAGCACAATGGGCTCCTCCTACTTCACAGAGTCAAGCCTAGCAGACAAACTGGCAAAGGCCGATGAATCAACCAGTAGGAACCATCCCGTTCCATCAACCTACACTGCCAGCCTTACAACAAAACCCCCAGTCTAATTTAAGACTGCAACTCCCAGCCCAACCCAACCTTAATCCAAATAATAGACCGCCCCAATTCATTCAAATAATTGAGACACCAGAGATAGAAACCAATCTAAGGGAGTGTAATGATCTTGAATTAAGATCCGGGCGTATCATTGAAACAGAGGGAGATAAAATAGCTCAAGTTGAAAATCAATTACCTTTGGAACAACCGCCACAAGAAGAGGAAGTGACCAGACAACAAATTCATAATCCAGCAACCACATCCTCTCCTCCATTCCTAGAACGCCTAATTATACCTCGACCTATACAATACACTGATTTTGACATTCTAGGAGAACTACAAAACTTGTACATAAAAATCCCACTCCTCCAAGCCATTCAAGACATTCCAATATATGCAAAGACTATCAAAGATCTATGTATAAAGAAACCAAGGAGGAAAATAACAAGCAAACCGAAAGTCTAAGTAGTCGGCACTCTATCTAATTTATTATTAGGGAAAGAAACACCCGTTAAATACGAAGACCCAGGAAATCCAATAGTAACCGTAAAAATCAATGGGAAAACCTTCTCAAATGCCTTAGTTGATCCAGGAGCTACAATTAATATCTTAACAACCACCACTTGCCAAAAACTGGGCATTACATCAGTAAAAACGACCTCCACTTTATTAGAATTGGTTGACCAATCTGTGGTTTAGCCAGAAGGCACACTACATGATGTCATGGTATCCGTTGACTCCTGGGAGTATCCGGCCAATTTTCTGATAATAAACCCCAAAAACCAACTCGATGGACATCCGACGGGGATCAGGATCAAGATCTGGATTTGCTCTGGTATGTGTTCTGGAAGCCAGTGTGTTACTATTTTCAAGAAATCAAAAGGACATTAACAACTAGTTCAACCTGTCAAATCCTAAACTTTTCATCCAAAATCTTAGAATTCTCAGATGTACTGGGATGATCTATAAGTTAGATACTCTGTTTATAAGACTAGAATGGAGATTGACTGAATTAACATTTATCTACTTGCGCTAATGCAAAGCAAAAGCATTTCAAAGGCTACCTAGCTAATCTTCAGGCTCTATCTATATTTTATTAAATCAAGAATACCAACAAAAAAATAATTTATTCCCCAGTGGAGTCGCCACTATGTTAGGGCCTATATTTACCTCAGGCTGAAAAGGTAGGATCCACGGCCAACATCAACCACGCTCAGCCTCGTAGCTATCCCTACAAGGACAGGAGAGGGCTCTCTCCGGGTCTATCTCAGCAAAAGATAATCGATGGGGATTGAGATGACTGAAATATCTTCCAATTTTAGGCTAGGTTTGAAGTGCAAGGATTTGATTTGATTTTTTTGGGGGTTTTGTTGGAATCAAGGGAAAGGCAAATTTGGGTCCGGGGATGAAGGCCAGTTTTGCAGAGTTCTGATTGGGGCAAGAAAGGCAATCGTTTTGATGCTTTGATTTGTAAATATGGAGGGCTCAGACTGGTGAGAAGCTGAAGAGGGTGAGAGGGTATCAAGAATCCTCTTCAAACTGAAGAAAACATTGAAAATTAAACAAAACTATAAGGCAGAGCACAGCAAGCTAATGAATTCTACCTTTGTCACTCATTTGTTTAATTTCAGAAGCAAAAGAGAAAGGAAATGGTACACATAAATATCAGTGAACTCACAAATTACATAGAGAAGAACACCATCAAAACACAGAGCCACAAGGGTCCCAAAAAGTGCTGCAAACCCTGGTCTTTCCTTTGCCAAAAATGCAGAAATCATATGTACAATGGAGTGCCAAGCAATCCCAAGTGTCCAACCCTGAAAATGACTGAGAAATTACATGATATGGACAAGCATAACTCCTTCCCATGCCTCTAGGGGTCAAGCTCATCATTCTAGGAGCTATTTCAACCATAAATAAACAAGGAACTGAAAAATAGGCAATGAAACAACTTGCCTCTATATAAAAGGAAACTGATTCATTCACTATCTTTTTACTTTTTAGTGAATGAATCTACATGGATGAGTAACAATGTGCCAAAATTACATCAAAGTCATGAATTTACATCAATATAAGTCAAGAGTTATATGAAAAAGTGAAACTAGTCAAAACTGGGTGAAATCCTGAGCTGCTGAGTGAAAAATAGGCCAAATTTCCCTATGCGCCACGCCTGAAACCTGTATGCATAGCACAACTTTGAGGCTGATTTTGAGGGCCTTCCTGAAGTCCAAATTGTGCTCATGATAGCTCGTTGGAAAGCCCTTCCTGTGTACTTTCCAACCCAAGTTGAATTTCTAGATTTGGTGTCTATTTGTCCCTCCAAAAGTTCAATCTCCCAACACTGCTTCCTGTAGGTGCAAAAGGTGGCAGAGAGGTCATTTTTTGTGTGTTTTTGACCCTTTAGGCAACCCAGAACTTGATGAAATACTTAGGTAGTTCATGAGCATGCATAAATTTTCATAAAAAATCCAGAAATACAAAATTTTCTTCCAGAGGATCTCCCAATTATAAGTGCGCGCCAAGTGGCGCTACGCGTTGGGCAGGAAAAATTGTTTTGAAGCCAAAAAATTCAAAATTGACAAAATTTTCTCCAAATTTGCTGAAATTTGGACTGAAGGTCCATCATCAAGTATCATGCTCAGCCAAGGAAGCTTTTGCCAAGATTTGGAGTCCTTCATCCTCTTTTTTCCTCCTTGATGCTCTTTTCACCTTTGTTTTCAAACTCCCGATTCTCGCTTTGCACAACAAGTTCCGGGACAAGTAATGATATGAAAAATTTATGAGCATATTCTTTTCATTGATGGCCTTCTCCAGCTTCCTCTCCAAGTGGGTATTGACTCTTTCAAGCCATGACTCCCGATCGACATTGATCTCTTGCTCCAATGAAGTGAACTCTATCCTCCTCCTTTGGGCAACTTGGTGGTTTTGCTAAATGTTTTGTAACTCCATGACTGTATGCTGATCCTCCAATTATTTGTTTTGCTACTCCAAATAGTTTATGACCCATTGAGCTCTCTACAAATTGTTGGTCAATGCATCTATCTTGGCCTTCTGCTCCTGAATAATCTCCCTCAGCTTTGAGCTAGGAGAGCTCACATCATCATAGATGAGTATGAAATCAGTGTCTTGGCCTCCTGAAGGGCCCTCATCCTGCATAGGCTTCTTTCCTTTGTCCTGTACCTGTACCTATGCTGCTGATGATGTCAATGAGACCCCTTCCACCCCAGGTGGATATAATACTTGTCGGGCTACTGCAAACAATCCTCTCATGCCTCTCTGATAGGTGACATATGTTGGCACACTAGTAGTCTCTGCCTCCTGACCTCCATACTAATGTGAAGGTTCACCCGCATCATGGACAACCTCCTAATGAGCTGCTGAAGCTGTGAAGAACTCACAGGAAATGAAGTCTCCCCATGTGATACCCTGTAAGCCAAGCTGATGTACAACAATGATCTTGATGAGCGCATAATGGTAAATGTTATTGTACTGCTATTCAGGAGTCTTATTTTATACAAGAGTAGTCATCTTCTCAATGTTTTGGCACATGAAATATGGAATGTTCATCATCTTCACTCTCGTGAAATGCATCAATAATCTGATATGGTATGCATAGAGGTGTGAGAAGCGGCCCTCACAACTGAAGTATCTAATAATGAGTCTCATCAACGACGCATAAGATTCTTCCAAAACCGGAATGGGAACACCCTGCTGGGCTATTTCACGTAGCTGGGCCTGATGTATGGTTCATAATGTACTTTTTCTACTTGCTATCTTTTGTTGCACTCCTCACCTACATTCGGTATTCCTGTTGCTTGAGAAATGGTCTCTGGTGTCAAGGTGAAATTTACACCAGCAAGAGTTACCTAACCATTATGAAAATGTAAAACAAACAACCGAGCCAACTCGTGATGATGCTGAATCTGAGCAATCATTTCATAATACTGAAAGCATGACTGTTGTTGGAAACAAGCCATGGCAAGTGGGCAGGCCTGCAATTCAGTCAATGAGGTGGGATCTTCTCTGACATGTTTGCCACCCTTACGAGGCCTCCTCGGTGCATGAAGTTCTGTGGTAGAACCACTGTCTTGTTCATATGATGACTCAGTGTCTGTCATGGTGTTACAAGTCTATGCCAAGTGAATGTTTGATTTGTTGAAAATGAGAATTTGGTGCTTTGTTTCCAATTGCCAAATGTGTGCCAAATAGGAAAGGACTGTGGGAAATATGGACAGTGGGTGTAGTGGAGCTTTGTCAAGTGAGATTTAAAATGTAATTATAGTCAAATGTAATAACAGTCACTTGACTGTATTTAGGAATCTGGGGTTTGGGGATTTAGGAATTTAGGAGCTTTTAATGACATGGGAGAGTGATGATGATGGGGAATTGTAGGGTTTAGAGATAGGGATAATAGGAACGAGTGATAAGTGTTTTGGGATGTAGAGGAACAGGGGATTAATAGGAATGATAGGTTTAAAGTGAGGGAAGAAATCAACAAGGTGGAGGGGAAAAGGAGTCTTTAGCACCAAACTAATTTTAAAACACCAAAACCCAACCCTAAAGAGCAGTTTTTCACCAAATGGTAGGTTTTATGTTTTCACCACTCAAATTCTTATAACCAATCTTAAAACAACTCCAAACACTGACCAAAGGTAATAGCAAGATGATATACACTTACACGAAGCAACAGAGATTGAGCCATTTTGATTTTTTCGGAAGTAGTGATGAAATTTTAGCTTGTTGTCCCTGTGAACCACGTGCACAACCCAATTTGCCTCGTCGTGTGAGTGCGTCACGCATGTTCAAAACAACACTGTGAATGGTGGCTCTATGCACCGCGACCTCTCGGTGTGTCGCGACTACCTCCCAATGCGTCACGCACACTCCAATACACAGTCCCAGCCTCAAACACAAATTTTCGCTCCTCCACGATTTTCCTTTGGGTCTTTGACAACTTCTTGTGTGCAAATGACATTTGAATGGTGAAAATATCTTGTATAGTCATGGATTTGATTTTTGTTTTGCAACAACCCACTTTCTTATGTTTTGAATTTGGCACTTTTCACTTTTAATACAAACTCTATTTTTTGTTTCCATTTTGACTTTTTTGACTTGAATGATGAAACTTTTGTCAATTTTTGCAGGGATGGTTGGCATTGGATTTCGGCAAAGGATGACCAGGGCTACGCCTAAAATACTCCATGACTAAAAAACTTGAAAGATTAAATATTTATTACAAACAATAAATTTGAAGATTTCTTCTTCAAAACAGAGTTTTGAAGAAGAATCATTCTCAAGCATTATTGATAATTAAAATTTTGGAATGGAAACTTATTAGGAACATCCTCATGTTCCTGCTGGCATTATTAGACACTTTGAAGACAAAATTTTTGAAACCCTAGACCTGATAACTGAAATGACTCTTGGCTAACCAAAAGACCATCCATAATGACTGTAAAATTGACTTTGATGAACTTTGGTGATCAAACACGAACCAGAAGTTCATGACATGAGGGAAGTATGGAGACAAGACCCTTCCGTCAGAAGATTGATGCTCCTAATGGAATGAAGATGATCGAGTTGAATGAGACACCAAAAATGAAATGCAACAAAAGAGGCTTTGATCTCTAACGGAGGGCTGAACAAACCGACTCTAACACCTCCAATACACACTCCTTTCCACATCTCATTAAAAATGAGAGTGTGTTTGATTTTTCGAGACCACCCAGGATAATTCTCCTTCCCATTGTGAACCACTCCCACAATAGATATTAATGAATGCATTGTAAAATCTATATACTGTAAAAAAAAACTTTTGGTGGAAAAAAATGCAGTTCTGGTGGCAAGAATGCAAAAAAATGTAATCTCATATTTATGAGATAGAGGGAGTATGCTGGGTAGGGAGTATATGGGAAAGGGCATATATGAGGGAGGAATATTATGATATGTGGGATTAATAAAAATTGAATGTTATAACTAATGCAATAAGGTAACAACATTTGGGAGCGTTGTATCGAGGAGGGGCCCTGTATGGAAGCGACACCGTAAGTAAAATTTTGGTATGGTGCAGTGTTACGAGAAAGGTCTGGTATGGTGCAACGTGCAGAAATGGTGAGTGCTCAACCACTTACGGTGCACAGTTGGGAGAGGGACCTGTGCAGGTGAGGTTTGATGCAATGGGGAGATGGATTGTTGAATGGTATTAGAGTAAACAATTGGGAGCGGTGAGAGGTGTGGTGGTTGTATGCATTTTAATGGAGTTGAAAACCAAGAGTGGAGAGGGTTAAGAGTGTTGTGGGAGAATGGTGGTATACAGTGAGGTATAATCCGCAATGGAAAATGAAATTATAACGCTTATGGAGGAGGAAATAATATATAATCAGGGAAGATCAACAATATCACTAATCAATGCTTCAACCAATGCACAGGAACATGCCAAAGCTTAGTCCAACACCAAAATTTTGTTGAATGACAATGCATCAGCATCTATGTTACAAAGCTTCCAGCAAATGACCAAATTTACATCGCTTATATAACAAAATTATATTGGACATCATTGTGCTTTAATTTAGCATGATACCACACCTTTAGCATAAATAATTTGATGCATTTCAATGCTCTAGCGACAACAATGGCGCCAAGCACAGTCACAACACAATGACAACAATTCCTGCTTTAATGCACCAGCCACAATGATACGAAGGAAGGGATCACCCTTGGAAAAGTGAACTTGGTCTTGAACACAGAGTTATTTAGTACATGGGATAATGGAAGAGATTAGCAGATATTACAATCTACAAAAAAAATGGCAGAAAGGAGTTACAAGAGAAAAAAACTAGAAATAGAACCTGGCTCTGATACCATGTTAGGCCAGGAGGTAACTCCTTAAATGAGAATATGTTTATTCATTCGGGTTGTTCATAGTTATATACATGAGGGAGGGACTCTTGAATTTCATCTCCTGATGACTCTTCATTTTCCCTTATTTATTATTTACACTATTTACAATTGTTCACCCAATCCCTATGATTAGGTGTCAATAAATAGACTGTCCATCTCAGCATCCCAGTGACCTATGTGAAATTTTCCTTGATGGTACTCGAAGTTCGCATCCCAACCTGAAATGTGCTCTGCATAGTTTCAGATCCTTGTTCACTCTCCTGATCACCTGCACCCAAAATTGAAAGATGATGAATCATGGTAGACTAGGATATTTCTGGATTTGATGTCATCTCATCATGAGTGATTTCAGATACAGGTACATGGATGAGACATGGTGCCACAACGAATGGAATGAACAAGGAGCGCATGCTAGGAGACTTGTTTGCGAATGGATGAACACATGAATCGTACGAAGTAGAAAGTGAAGGAGACACATGTGCATGCATGAACTATCAAGTGAACCCCAAGACCATCAAAGACTTCACACACCTTTCCATGCGAAGGTGAAGCTATGATACACAAAGAGAACACTTGTCACTCAGCAGCACTAGAGCTTGACATGGACACCACCATCAGCATGAACATACCAACACTGTCATGTCAATTCATGTCATGAGTCATCTTAGCCACATCACTACTATGGTCCATACTACTGTAATCAACGTAATTCAATGTGGAAGTCCAAGAGACCCACATGTAAAGTTGAAGAGTCATGTAAGTCAAATAGTCATGAGGGAAGTTGAACAGTCACAAGGGTCAGTCTCACCCTTGGCTATATATACCCCTCATTTGTACATGAAAAGGACTTTTTACCTTGGCTCCTCCCACATAGCCTTAAGAGTCTGTAATCTTTTCTTTGAGGAGCAAGCAATGGAACTTGGAACTTTCTCTTAATTTAGAATCCTGTTAACAAGCCAACACGTTTTCACACATGTATTGTATTCATTTGTAAGACTATTCTTTGGACATTTGTAATGCATGTTGCATTAACCTATAGTAAGACAATTTAGTTATTTTGGTTGATTTAGTACATATGTTATTGGAAATGTGTTGTATCAGTTGTTAATGTTGTCTCGCTCGTGTGGACTATTCCGACCGACACTCGACAAATTCATTATCGTAAACTTGTTATAACAACCGTCACACTCATGTGGACTATTCGATTAGGTGTTGTATGTGCTATCTTCTTACCTTGTGTTTGTAACTACTGCATCCGTGTAGACTAATCCACTGGAAGCTACACATATCTTATCGTGTTGTGTGTTTATAGCAGAGTTGGGACTATTCCCTTTCAACCTGAGACTCACTTTTTCCCTTTCCCTCTATAGTGAAATAACTTTGACACAAGCGGCACTAAGCACTCACCAGGCACATGAACCTTGTTGTTAGAAGACAAAGTAAACCACTCTCATGTGCAAACAAGCAAGAGCTAAGGAAAATCTTTAAGATAATGGCAACCGAGCCATCATACCAGATGAGACTCCTACATCAAATAGTGTGAGTTCTAGTTGGCACTTCATACAAGGGAGATCCCCTAATTGTTGGTGGGTCCAACGCCATCAACACCCCCCATTTAAGCTAAGGGAACACGATCATGATCAAAACTCCTCCTCCTTATCATTCACCCCATAATCCATATCAAAATCCCAAATACAAAAAAGCATAATCACCCAATTTAAAAATGAATAATGTACCTTTTGATCAGAATCCCACCTTCGTCCATATGCTCTTGTCAGATGGGTGAGAAAGTATATGAATTATGTAGGTCATGGAAATAAAATGGCACATCATCAACTAGTGGTGGTCATTCAGGGATGCATGGCTATCTAATTGGATGTGAAGAACAAGTGAAAAGTTTTAACGTATAGGGTCACCCACTTTTGGTGGGTAACATTACCCATTGGATGAGAGATGCCAACAAGTTGGCATTGTACCTTTTTAATAGATGTTTCTCCTCTTTATGGTGATTGATAATGATGAAAACTTGACAACCCTTTGGATGGGTAGCTTCACTTTCTACCTTTTTTATGTCATGCCCTAGCTTGATGAAATCATCCTTGCACTTTTTTTGATGATGACAAGAGCTTTTAGACAATGAGTTATGGCTTTTAGCTTTTTCAGAGGGTGCTTAAACTATTGGAGGAGAAACAATTATATGCAAAACCTCCCAAATGTTTCCTTGGGGTATGGGAGGTGGAATTTGGGTCATATAGTATCTAATGTGGGTGTTAAGGTAGACCCTAATAAAATTAAATCCATCAAAGAATGAAAAATACCCACAAGCCTAAAGCATCTTCGAGGATTAACTATCAAGTCTTTTATTATAAATGGATAAACAATTATTAATAATAATTAATATAGATAAATTAAATATTTATAATAATAATGATTTATTTATTTATTTATAATAATAAATATTAATTATTAATTATTTCATTTTTAATATAATTATAGGTAGAACATTATTAATTATTTAATTATTTATAATAATATTTAATTATTTATTTATTTGTTTATAATAATAATTAAATTATTATAAATAAATAATTACTATTAATGATTATTATACATAAATTATGATTATTATTTTCTTTTATTAATTATTTGATGAGTTGTAAGAATAATCCATTTATTAATTTTTAATTATTTAAGAGGCATTTTTCATTATTAGGTTTTTATTATTAATATTATTTATAATAATAATTAATTAGTTAATTATTTGTTTATAATAATAATTTAAATTATTATAAATAAGTAATTATTATTTATAATAATAATAATAATAATAATAATAATAATTATTATTATTATTTTTTGTGTAAAGGCTACTTCTATTAGAAAAGAGAAAAATATATGTACAAAGAGGTCAAGACCTCAGAGGGGGCTGAAGCCATCCCTCAACCAGATATCCCGATACACATAAACCCCTTTGACAACCATCCCAGGATTGAGAAAACTTAAGAAATATTTTTCAAATCCCTTACAGACAAAAGTGTGAACCAGAGCTGTGATTATCACTGCAGTACTATCGACGACTATGGCTTTACTGATAATCATTCTGCCTTGATATCCATATACAAAATTGGACAAAAACAATAGCTTTCTGAGCCATGACCTGATACAATTCATAGGACTATAATGGCGAGTATCATTACTAAACCAGGAGCTGAAACAAAACAGAATTACCATTACCCAGAGAAGCATAACAGAAAGATGAAAAAGACCAGAAGAGAGACTGCCATCAATGGGCATTATACCAAATTCATCAATCATGTTTCTGAGAGTCTAGAGCATCCCTTTCCCCATGGCTAGGAGAGCCCATCCACGTGACGACCGCGTTGTCTTCATCTCCCATGTCGCCGCCACCTGGAGGAGTTTCCATATTCAGAATGCCACCGGGAGGATGATCCGGCTCACCTGCATGCAAATTGCGCTGTGTAGATTCCACTGGAGGCTGAGGAGCTTCAGGCGCATTCCCCTCTTCCTGCATATTGTCACCATTGAACATGACGCCAGCCACTTCTCCCTAAAGAACGCTATCATCCTGAGACTGAGACGTAGTGGTATGGACGGAGCTGCTAGGCTTATCCTCCTCCTCAGCTAGGATCACTGTAATACTGGCTGACAGAACGGGTTTATTGAGCCTACTATGGAATTTGAAATGGGTGGTTTGGAAGGAATTGTGCAGGAAGGGCCTGCCATGATCAGAAGGCAGATAGGATGGGGAGGCTGAGGCCAGTGGAACTATATTTTGGGGGGCAGATTTAGAAGCGCAGCCACGATTGTCAGTGGTGCCTCCACGGCGAGAAACTCCACGACGTCGGACCATTTTTGAACTAACAGAGAGACCTGGGGAGGGAATTAAGCAGGACCAGATGGGATAGGGCTGAGAGTAGGCGGACCAGGCCGAAACCATATACCAGATGAGCTCCCAAGCGGCCAGAACGAAGCAGGGGTGCGGGAAAAAAAGTAGATGGATATAGAAGGAGCCGAGGAGGGCGATGGCATAAACCAGAAGCCGAGCCATGGATAAATCAACCTGCGCGGGCTCTCGAGCTGAGTGCGCATTCAATGTCGAATTCCTGACCATTATTCTATACCCTGTAACATTCATTTCAATTGCGGTGGGTTTACAAGATCTGCACTAGAGCCCAGGTGTAGGGACAGCTGCCGGTGGGGAGTAACTCCGTCTTTAATGGACCATAATGACACCCGTATCCGGGTATTATTATTATTAATAATAATAATTTAGGTTTTGACTTTAATTGTTAGTTGACCTTTTAAATCTATCCATTCTATCATTTGTTCTTTTAACTATTTATTCACCTTCTACTATAGCTCTTCTATCATCCTTTCAATAAGTCCTGATGATGGATTCCCTTTGGGATTCGAAACGTCAACAAATATATGATCACTACTATGGATATTCCAAAATTTAGCTCAACAAATCATGATAGTCTAAAATAGTTTTTGAACAAATATTATATTCTGAATAGTAGAAAAAATGGGTCACATAGATTTTGGGTTATGACCTTGAAATCATATACAAATAAGGGAAGCAAAATGTTGTTGCATATGCATTCTCATGAAGGGATGACGATGTGGAAGCATTTCACTATGCCATTTCTGTTATCCAACATCATTGGATAATTGAAGTAAGGGATGAATGGAAGAATGGCGAAGAGCTGTGGACACTCATTCAAAATTTGCGACAAGATCCCAGTACAAATGATACATTTATCTGAAAAAATCGCTTATATCTATGTAAGAATTCCCAACTAAAAAAAAAAATTCTTTTGGAATTGAACACTTCTCCTTTAGGAGGGCACTCAATACTTTTAAAAACTTACCATAGGGTTAAGAAGGATTTTTTTGGGATGGCCTTAAATCTGATAATCAAAATTTTCTGGTAGAATGTTTGGTTTTCCATCAAAATAAAGTTCCCGGGTCTATTACAACCCTTAGCCATTCAAAGTCAGTGTTAGGACGGCATCACAATATATTTTATCATAGATTTACCCATGTCTGAAGAAAAGAGTGTCATCATGGTTGTACTTGATATACATACCAAGTATGCACACTTTTCTACATTATCTCATCCTTTAAAAGCCAATATAGTTTCTACTACATTTATGGAAAGAATTCAAAAGATACATGGAAACCTGAAGATTCTTGTAAGTGTTAGAAAATTATATATTACAGAGCAATGGAACACATAAAATATTGTAGAAATATAAACACAAAAAAAGCATAAAATAAGAGAGAAACAGATATACGTGGTTCACCCAGTTTGGGTTATGTCCACCTCGAACAACCAGTCCTTCCTTTCTATTATCTAGAAAAATGAAGAGACACAACCTACAACAGATTCACTGTAATATCCTATATTTTCTCTCACAGTCTCACCTCACTGCTTCTCGCTTAGAGAATACACATCTATTACACAGCCTCAAATACAATGCCCTCATACAAAGAGCAAGGTTGCCATCTAAGGCAAAAAAACCTAAACTAAACATAAGTTCTACTGTCAGATCATCCGCCTAATGAACGACCCAGATTGACTAGAAATTACTATACTTTTACAAGGAAATTTTACATCTGTTTTTAGCTTCAGGGGTGCTGCCCCTGAAACCCTCGTCAGGGGACCGCTGGCCCCCAGACCCCCCAACTAGGGGGGATCGCCCCCCCTGGACCCTCGCAGGGGGACAAGTCCCCCCCGTACCCCCCTGCGTGGAGGTGTTACAGGGAAAAGTGTCTATGCAGAACTGCTAATCCCACTAAGGTGTGGTAGCTACCTTAGAAACAAACAAAGTAAAGCTACTTTCGTTTTTCCTTTATGAAATATAGATGAGAGAAGAATAAAGGAGACCAACCTCTGTCCTGCGCTTGGTTCCTAGTTCGATTCCTCTCTCTTCTGATAGTCCTTTGCTACTTGCTTCCTTGTATGCCCAGCTTCACAGAGTACCTGTAGAATCAAAGTAGAATAACA
This sequence comes from Pinus tabuliformis, assembly GCA_031772625.1. NCBI lineage: Eukaryota > Viridiplantae > Streptophyta > Pinopsida > Pinales > Pinaceae > Pinus > Pinus tabuliformis. The sequence goes on along the minus strand of CM062815.1, from coordinate 1,083,735,673 downwards.
CTATACAAGAACATGGATCTATAATCATAAACAATCTAGGATCAGATGTAAATTGACCATACAAATGCATAAAACATAAATGACACAAGAGTATGGAGGAAAACTTGAATAGCTTTATTGATAATCAAGAAAGAGCCAAGAGAGTTACAACCAATTGTTCTGACCCAACATCATCCTCTTAGCAAGTAAGCCCTTCTTCACCTCATGCAAAGCTTAGATCACCCAACACTATGATGTTGCCTCAAGAAACCAACAACAATTCCTTACAAGATGCAAAATTCCAGCCTCTGGATCTCTGGGATGAGGGATCCATATATAGATATCTGTAAAGGAGATGAGTCAGCTTGTGATTTGATTAGTGTCTTCCCTCTGATAGTTCTTGCTTCCACTTGGAGATTTATGATCTCTTACTCATCCTTGGTCGAATTCAGAGAGGCAAGTGTCACAGGAGAAGTTTCTGGAAGATTCCATGCCTCTCCACCTCACGGATTGACACTGCCATTTGTCACTTCTCGCCCATCGCACCCCATAGAAGGGATTTTTGAAATGCAACGCACCCACAGAGTGTACTTAGGTGAGATGCAACACACCTTGCCTATGGAGCAGGTGAAATGATCATGTTTTGACCAGTTTTGAGCAGTTTTTCATGGAGAACTTCTGGGAGAAGCTGTAATCAGTTGACCTTGTTCCTTTAGGGGTTAGAACAACACTTTTAGGGACTTAGGAGCCCTTGGTTTATGGACATTCTATGCTTGGGGTTGTAGTGCCCAAAAATGTCTATAACAGTTGCCCCCTAAAGCATGAGGTCGTTAATCTTTTTTGATGTCGGGTGAAATTCTTTATCATGAGGATCCGAAGTTCTTTCAAGCTGGGAGGAGACCTATAATAAGATACAATGCAATACATTATCTTCATAATTTTTTCATGATCTAGCTGAGGCGGGCATTCCCATGCCCAGTTTTATAAATTCATTTTCATGTACATAGGACAGACGATCGTCTGAGTGTAGACTGATGACTCTGGTAGAGCCATCATCCCTTTGATTGGCTGATTATCTATGTAACAATGATGTACATTTGATGTCTTTATTTCCTCGAATATATATCGCAGCCCGGATGGATGAAACTAGATCTGGGGTCTTCAATCTCGTTTGATATTCACTCGAAGTACAAGTCGATCCATGTGAGAGATGTTCTGAAGTCGAACATGGAAAGACATCGCCTTATTACCAACCAATGATGTAAGCTGTTAACAGACGCGAGAGGAGTCACCGATAATGATAATGACCCTCAAGGTACTGCAGTACAATTCACGTGGTGTGAATAAAGGACTTGGCATCGAACACCATGCAAAATCTTTCGGTTGAAGGCCATTGATGTAAACCTGTCGCCGGAAGTGATAAACTTGCCATTGAGGCATGCAAGCTTCAAAGTACTGAACGGGGTGTTCCTAGATCGACTTCTTGGATAATGAGCTGATGTCGACAAGAAGCGATCCGTCATAGGAGGGCCTTAATGAATCCCACATCAATGACACGGAACGGAGCAAATGATGTTAATGGAGGTGAAAATGATATGGTGATATAATGTTCAGGGTGGTGGTCATGAAAGAATGGAGCGTAAATGTATTGCAGCGGGTGAGACACAGGTGAATTCTCTGAATGACTTCTCTTGAACATATCAGCGACACTGACGTGATGGATTGGTAGCATTAACTCCAAATGTGGATGGTGTGATGGGACCATGGTGATGTGACCAGTGAATGAAACAACCCAACTCGACTTGGATGCAGAGTGAAAGTGTCATGTTCAAGAGCGACTTGCTACCAACAAAGTTTCTTCAAGTTTTCTTCCCAAATTTTCCCTAGTCATTGCTGACCAGTAACTCTTTATTTTTGTCAAGCTTGAGGAGGATAACATATGATTGTTCTATAATTTGCCCTTCAGGCAAACCCATCACTATGTTTTAACGAGCCTAGCGATAGTGAAACTCGTTCTTGTCTGCTATGGACAAGTTTGTCGCTATTAGGTTTTAACGAGTTTAACGACAAAGATAACTCGGTCCTTTTCAATTTTAGAGAGTCTCAAAAGGGACGTAAAGGAAACTCCAAAATTCCTTTTTCGTCATCTAATCCCTTAAGTCCGAAAAAGTATAAAACAATACAGAAGCGATGAATTTTCGATACTTTTAACGAGCCGAATAAAACAAGCGCTCGATATTTTTGTGTAATAATCCCTCAGGTCCAAAAAGATTAAAATCTAAAGGAGCGATAGCACTTTCGGTCCCTTTAACGAGCTGGAGAGGCCAATGGCTCGACAATCTTTTCATATTTTATGAGTCAGTTGAAAAGAGCTTAAATGAGACTCGTCTTTGAGGAACGAGTGATAAAATTGGGTAGCAGTTGATTCCAGGTGAGGTTTGGAATTTTCCAATCATGGCAGTGTTACAAGGATGGATAGCGGGATCACTCTTCGCAGCTGTTCCTCAAAAGGGGTAAACAATCAAATGGAGGTGAATGATCGGCCAATACAGAGTGGAGGTGATGATGAGAACATGACCAAGGCTTTAAAGGCTGAAGTACTACATTCACGATGGTTATTTACTAGGAAATAGTTCATTTTTTAATGAGCTTAAAAGCGGGGAGAAACATTTGCTCATGACTTATGTTTATTTTTTAACGAGCTTGAACTATGTGCTAAAACTGCTCGATGCAGGTTTATTTTTTAACGAGCTTGAACCCTGCAGTAACACTGCTCGTGGTGGGTTTATTTTTTAACGAGCTTGAACCCTATAGTAACACTGCTCGTGATAAGTTTGCATGCCCCCAACATAATAACGTAAATCGAGGTGCATGCCCCCCAAGCTTCATTGCATTCAACTCGATGGTTGGAATGAAGGTTTACCTTTGAGATTTGGAAAGGGATTTGTTTCATTTTTTAATGAGGTTGACACAAGATAAGAAACATCCTCGGAATCCACTGTATTTACAGTATTTGTTAGAAAATCAAAAACTTAAGGATGATTATGGTCACTGGAACTATCTTCCTTACAATACGGAAGATGGGAGCGATGGTGGTAATCTTCCCATGGTGCCTCTCCTATCATCATTGATTGAATGATTCCTTCGTCTGTAGAATGTACATGCGACCAAGGATCTGAAGAGGTGCCATATTCCTTAGACCTATCTATCCAAACACTCGATGAGCGTTTATTTGGGTTTGCCCCCCAGGCCAAGAAAATTGATTGCTACAATATTTCTAAAATAGCAATGATCCATGCTGACAAAATGTTTAGGAATCTTCCGAATCCATTAGATATAGAAGATTTCATATTGCAGATTTCCATTGTGGCCACTTCCGCCAAATTACTCGGAGGCAGTAGGGCAAAAGTACCCATTAAGGCAGGGTCTTTTAGGAGGCCTACTCCAATATTTTAAAGCGAATGATTGCTTCCATGGATCATTGGAATGCTTCTCGTAACTTGTGAACTGTTGGGGAGAAATGTTTGTTGGTCGACGATTGTAATTCCTCCTTTGAAGGGAAATGAAATCTTCCCGAAGTAGGTCGACACAACTACGGCCATGGCATATATCCAGGGCCTTCCCAGTAGGATGTTGTAATCGAGGTTTCTGTTGATTACTTCGACATCTATTTCTACTGTTTTTCCCCCTAGTTCAACTTGCAAGTTACTTAGAATCCCGTATGGAGTGTATGATCATCCATCAAATGCTTTTAACATTGTTGATGATCGTGACAAGGGTGGCGAGCCTAAATTTTTCCAGCAACCCATCGACATAATACATGTAGATTACCCCTCATCAATAATTGTTCGATGAACATTTTGTTGAGGGATTTCACTTGAATAAGGAAAGCTAGTTGAGCTGGTAACTGAGGGTCATATCCTTTGTGATTAAAGGATACAATATTGGAATCCGTTGGGTCAATCCCACCTATTACTAATAATAGATCCTGCTTTTGGGAGAGGCAATTTTGCGGTACCTCAAGTGTTGACATAGCGGACGGTGATTGGGCCATGTCCTCTACTATATTACAATTCTGTTCTACTTTGGCATGAGGATTAAATGTCAATTTGTGTACTACTCCCTTTGGCTACTTTATCATTGGTTCAAGAATGATGGGTGGCACAACTTCGGTCAAAGTTGTTGTCGAACTACTAGGTTGTTCATTAGCCTTGTTATTCGACAGCCATGGATTCTCGTAATCTTTATTCCTTGTCAAAGCATCATTTTGCTGCTTTGAGATAGAAAACATAAGCACTTGGGATCGGGAAGCATTTTGATTAGCAACCAGTTTGGTTCCCGGGCTTGGAAACAGATCAGTCAATACTGCTGAGGTTTTTGAACTCTTAAAGAGTTTCTTAACTTCAGCTTTATGTGGAAAATCTCTCGTCCGATGATCCTCATCGCATATCTGACACCTCGCAGGGGGTTTCTTTTGCCCAGAAGGGTTTGCAGAAGGTTTTTCAGGAGATGACTCATCATGCTTCTTTATTCTCCCTTTCTTTTTCTTCTTGCCCCCTGGTTGCTTCAGTTGTTTTCCCTTGTTGGTCGACACGACATTTACTTCCGAGGCAAGAAGTTCCTCATTTGCATTTTGACTAGAAATCTTACGGGCCTTTTTAGATGTAGCCTTTGTTGATTTCGTGTTTGTAGTACCAATTATGCCATCGCTGGCATGAGAGTCATTGTTCGATTTAGGAGGAGGAGGAACGGAAAATTCTAGTCTGGGAGCGTCAGGGATTTTATCATAGAGCATGCCAAACTGAGTATAAATCAAGTCTAAATATTGCACATGAGCAATAACTTGCTCTTCAGTGACGACTCCTCCCTTTGACACATCTTCTGTAATGGAAGGTAATAATGACTTAATAAACCATTCAGCTAAAAGCTGATCATGAACATACGTTTTTGCCATTCTACGACGACGTCGCCACTCATGAATATGATCAGATATGTGAGTGGCCGTTGTTTGTTTGAAATTGGTAAGAAGTTCTGTTCCCGTTTCGTACCTTATCGGTAACTGAAAATGGGTTAAAAAGGTTGTGGCTAGGGTACTAAAGTTGTCAAACGAAGCTCTGGGTAACTCGATATACCATTTTGCTGCCGAACCAGTTAACATCCTCTGGAAAAAGCGAAGCCTAATCGAATCATCATTTAGGGTGTTTGATGAACACCACAGATGAAATGTCATCACATTATTCGACGGGTTTTCACCCGGATTTCCATTAAATTTAGGAATATCTGACGGAAGTTTATGCAGAATCGCTGGCCACCAAGGGGCATAAACAATTGGATCATTCAAAAAGAGTCAAGGGATCTCTACTTGAATGGTTCATGAGGCACAATACTTGCTAAGGTTTTGCAAATGGGGTAGCAAGCTAAGTGGGCTTGATTGTGGGGAAAAACTCCACAGTTAAGCGCGCTTGAGCCAGAGGAGTTCTGGGATGGGTGACCTCCTGGGAAGTCCTGGTTACCGGGTGCAAGCCCCGGAAGTGATGATTGATGCTATGTGATTCGTTCTCCACATTTCACTAGTTTCAATCCCACTTCTTCACCCCTGTGAGCATCACCCGATGCAATGAGTGCTGAGTGAACTATTCAAAAATCATGAGAAATTAGTCAGTTACGACTACCTCTCATGGAAATGGTCATACGTTTGAATGACTTACTTAACGCAGTTGAATCCCAAAAATGATATCTAATATAATGCACTGCGTAATCCCCCATACTTAAATTCAAAAAGAGTCAAGGGATCTCTACTTGAATGGTTCATGAGGCACAATACTTGCTAAGGTTTTGCAAATGGGGTAGCAAGCTAAGTGGGCTTGATTGTGGGGAAAAACTCCACAATTAAGCGCGCTTGAGCCAGAGGAGTTCTGGGATGGGTGACCTCCTGGGAAGTCCTGGTTACCGGGTGCAAGCCCCGGAAGTGATGATTGATGCTATGTGATTCGTTCTCCACATTTCACTAGTTTCAATCCCACTTCTTCACCCCTGTGAGCATCACCCGATGCAATGAGTGCTAAGTGAACTATTAAAAAATCATGAGAAATTAGTCAGTTACGACTACCTCTCATGGAAATGGTCATACGTTTGAATGACTTACTTAACGCAGTTGAATCCCAAAAATGATATCTAATATAATGCACTGCGTAATCCTCCATACTTAAATTGGATCATTCGTCAGCCGGTTTAGATCTGGTAATTCTAGAGTTGCTACAAAGGGCAAATGTTGATTCAGGTTAGGCGAAGCATACCCAGGATAAGATGGAATTGCCTGAGCAGTGGGTCTTTGCATACCAGCATAATGTATTTGATGCTGGCAACTTTGACAAGGTTGATGGGCATAACCATTATAATATGGTTGTTGATAACCGCTTTGGAAATGCGGTTGCCCATTACTTACAAAGACTTGTTGCTCAGGTCCTTGATATGATTGCTGGAATGGCGGTTGTTGAGATTGAATCAGCCATGGTTGTTGCACTATTTGTTGTTGCCCAATACTAGATGATTGACCAAGATGAGAAGTCATAGTACTTGTTTGAGCCTGGGTCGCTCCAAATAAGGAGGCACTAACCTGAGGTTGTGATTGAGTCATTGAGACAAGAGGCTGTTGTATTGCAACCTGAGAAACTTGGGGTTGACATACAACAGGTAGCGCTTGTACTTGTGACGCAGTCACCATAGCAGGTATAGTGGGAATATTCGACACAAGGTGGACTGGTTGCATTGAATATACAACCCTTGGTTGCTGAGGCAGTATTGGTACCCAACCACTGGATGTAATTCCATTTTGACCTGAACTTTGTTGTAAACTCTCATATGGTTGTTCTCCAGGAGGGAAAAATGAAAAGGCATACTGCCCTCCATATGGTGGCAATCCAATACTTAAAGGGTAGATTGGCCTGTGAAGATACATTGGATCAATTTGTTGAGTTTCAACATAAGAAATACCAGATGATAATCCGGATGAATAAATTGGAACTTGACCATGTCGTCGAAACAGTCCCTGATTGGACTCTGGCTTGTTGTTGATAACTTGCCGGGACAGATGGTATACCGGCGAACATCGTTGGAGTAGCAGCAGGAGGCTCTGCCGCTGCTGCGTCAGATGACACAGTCCTGGATGTCGACGGTTGTTCAGACATATCTAGTCTATCCAAAAGATTTCCTAGCGATTCTACAAGAACTTGCGATGAAGGGAGACTAACTTCTAAGACCAACGAGGGAACAATGATGTTATTCCGATTAAAATAAATTTTAGACGCTTTGACACAACTTGTTTTTTCAATTTTTAAGAGTCGAGAAAAAACAAAAGATGACTCTAGTCGCCTTCGATTTTTAATGAGCCTGAAGTGACAAGTGCTCAGATGGACCTTTTCCGTTAAGGAGTCTAAAAAGGAACGAAAGGGTCTGCTCTGGAAATCTAGGCAGAGGGATTACCAAACCAATCGCAAAACTGCAGAATAATTTTTGCGGTACGACAGTCAATCTTCCCGAATGCTGTGTTCAGTGCATTGTGATTGAGAGGGCAGCAGACACGGCTTTCTAAGGATAAATGATTCAGCCTATTGTGGTCTCCCAAAATATACTCAACGGTACGTGGGAGCACAAGTCCGTACTGGCACTTATCGTCTCAAAGTGGAGGAATCACCCAACCAACAGTGAGAACAACAGTTACCAGGTTTTACGATGCTAGAATATGTCTCTAGCCTAGACTTCTAGATGTTGTGCGTTAGGTTCCAAAGCGTTGTTAGATTCATTAAATTTATTTTATAGTTGATCTTGCTTAAGAAATTTTCCTTTCAGGTTCACCGCGTGATGTAGATGTAAAATTCCTAAAATGCAATCTAAGATGATAAACAGTCTTTTATCTTCTTTGTGCAATGAAAATCCTAGCTACTAAGGAAAGAAAGATATAATTCTTTCAACAAAGAGCAAAGAGCACACACTATATGCACCGTCCTAAATCAAACCAATCAAACAGTCTAAATGCAAATGCACATGCATGTATTTGTTTTCAGCCTTCTTAATATGTGAATGATAAAAAGAAAGCTAATGCGCAAATCTGAATTACTTTTCAAGCGACAATTATTAACAAGTTTCTTTTCAAAATCAAAATGAAGATAATGACAACACTTTACGATTTGGAAATGAAAACTTGCTTTCGACACTAGAAAAACTACTAATTCAGATCAAATACAACAGTAACAGGGTAATCGACTATCAAGAGCAATCAAACTCTCTTCTATGGCTGAAAACGACACTTGCGACATTTTCAAATCAAGAAACGACAGTACAATTACGTTACTTTTTTGCAAAGGAGAACTGAAAATGACTCAACAAATACACAAAAACATTTACTGTTCTTTGCACAATGTAGGCGGAATATCAGTAAGGAAAGGGGTTTCAAACATAGGTATACTGATTACAGGCAGAAAAATTCATGAATAGAACTGAAAAGAATGAACAGAAACCAACATTTAGGAACAATGTCTAGTCTGATCAACGCACTTGTAACACAGTGAATTTGAAATACAGTGCACCTACTACACTTGGGAAGTGCGTTGAAGTTCAGATTCACAGAACAGAGACTGCGCTGGGCCAGAGACGAGACTTTGCTTGGGTTCTGGGTCACAGTTTGCAGTTCAGTTCAGGGATTTTGGCCGAGTAAGTGGTAATCAGTAAGCCAACAACAGGGGTAGATATAAGGAGGTTACTAGAGCCACCACAAGGGCAATTAGAGAGTTTGTAAATCAGTTGTTTAATTCATAAACAAAACCCAGAGATTGACTAAAGCGACATTTATCTACTTTGCATTCGCATAGCAAATGCAATTCGAAAGCTACCTGGCTTGACTTCAGGATCCGTCTGTAAGTTTACAAAATAAACAACAAGGTAGATAAACAAACAACCTAGTCGCTCCCCAGTGGAGTCACCATTTTGTTACAGGGAAAAGTGTCTATGCATAACTGCTAATCCCACTAAGGTGTGGTAGCTACCTTAGAAACAAACAAAGTAAAGCTACTTTCGTTTTTCCTTTATGAAATATAGATGAGAGAAGAATAAAGGAGACCAACCTCTGTCTTGCGCTTGGTTCCTAGTTCGATTCCTCTCTCTTCTGATAGTCCTTTGCTACTTGCTTCCTTGTACGCCCAGCTTCACATAGTACCTGTAGAGTCAAAGTAGCATAACACTATACAAGAACATGGATCTATAATCATAAACAATCTAGGATCAGATGTAAATTGACCATACAAATGCATAAAACATAAATGATACAAGAGTATGGAGGAAAACTTGAATAGATTTATTGATAATCAAGAAAGAGCCAAGAGAGTTACAACCAGTTGTTCTGACCCAGCATCATCCTCTCAGCAAGTAAGCCCTTCTTCACCTCATGCAAAGCTTAGATCACCCAACACTATGATGTTGCCTCAAGAAACCAACAACAATTCCTTACAAGAGGAAAAATTCCAGCCTCTGGATCTCTGGGATGAGGTATCCATATATAGATATCTATAAAGGAGATGAGTCAGCTTGTGATTTGATTAGTGTCTTCCCTCTGATAGTTCTTGCTTCCACTTGGAGATTTTGTTGGAAATAATACTGAGAGGGGGGGTGAATCAGTATTATTAAGCAATTTACCAAATCTTCCTTATTTGATCTTTTGAATTATTCTTGCATATCAGTACCATAAAATAATGAGCTTGAATAAAGAAAATAGACAGTCACACCAAAGAACACAAGATGTAAGGTGGAAACCCAATGCGGGAGAAAACCACCTGCTGCAATATGTCTCTATCTTCTTTCAAGAAATTCTTTTACAATGATTTTGTACTGGTGCAGTCCTTTACCAGCACGCAGGCTGCAACCTGCAGAGAGCTACAACTCTCTCTCGTTTTCCAGTTTCTCCTGGAAGGGAGCTACAACCCCCTACTTCTTTTCATGAAGAATCAAATGATCAACAAGTATATAACAGATACAGTCCACTACAGATATCAGATCAGTAATTACAGAAATAACCCAAAACACTTTATGAACAGAAATATACAGTCAACAGATCATCTTAAGACAGGGACGCATATTTTCTTTCTGTGGCCTACGACTGGACGCAGTCTACCCTCCGCTGTTCTGCGTGCAGACGCACTGTTCCTCTATGCTTTGCTGCGACCGGCGCACCCCGAAACACTATCGCGCCGCGTCTTTTGCTTCAGAGACGCACCCAATAACACAGTCGCACCGCGTCCTTTGCCTCAGAGACGCCCCTGAGCCTTTACTGTACTGCGTCCCGGCGCACTTGCCCTTCACTGAACCTGCGTCCCTTCAGATATAAAAGATATGAGGACTTCAGAACCAACCCAAACACTCAGATCCACAGATCTAATCATGCGCCATAGAGATCACAGTCCATTAGAAGATTCGCCCTCATAGATCTGGACTAGATCTCACCAAAATATATTCAACCAAGATGATGCTTAATCCAAATGAACTCCTTTGCTTTATATAGGCAAGCTTCTCCCCAAAACATGGAACAATACCACGAGCCGACACCATAGAAACACAAAACCGTCGGCTAGATACCACGCAAGAAACCCCCACGTGCTTTTCTCTGCCTTGAAATGTGTGCACTGGGCGGACGCACCTCCTGAACGGCTGGCCGGCGTCCCTGGACGCGGGTTCTGTATGGTATACCTGCGGGGACACACTTGCTGAACATATTTCCTGCGTCCTTCTTGATTTATCACCTGAATGGGTTTGCCATCAAGGACAACACCTGAATCATAATGCCAACAATCTCCCCCTTTGGACTTGATGGCAACCACATAATTTTCAGCTTCATTCTCCCCCTTTGACATCAAGAGCAAAGGGTATGCTCCCCCTATGCTCATGCATCTCCAGATCTGTAACCAGAAATCCATCATGAAGGAGATAGAGACATATTGCAGCTATTTCCAAGATCTCCTTCTCCATAATGCCAACAATGCATTATGTGCTCCCCCTGAGCCTATACCACCAATAGGAAGATGATCAACAGTAAGATGATGCATCAACAACCCCCAGCTTTTGCCTGAGGTATTCAAAAGTGTCCCTGGGCAATGGTTTGGTGAAAATATCAGCAACTTGTTCCTTAGAAGGAACATACTCCAACTTGACCTTCTGTTCAAGTACTTGTTCCCGGAGAAAATGGTACTTGATTGGTATGTGCTTGGTTTTTGAATGCATAACCGGATTCTTTGAGATGCTGATTGCACTTGTGTTGTCACATAAGATAGAGATTGGAGGTGTACAAGTGATTTGATAATCCTGCAAAGTCTGCATCATCCAAAGGAGTTGGGTGCAACAAGATGCAGCAGCAACATATTCTGCTTCAGCTGTAGACAAGGCAATTGAACTCTGTTTCTTGCTGAACCAAGAGACCAGTCTGGGACCCATAAAGAACGCACCACCACTTGTGCTTTTCCTGTCATCCACGCTTCCGGCCCAATCTGCATCTGTATAGGCATGAAGAGTAAGATCTGTATTTCTAGGATACCATAAGCCATAATTTTGAGTCCCTTGAAGATATTTGAAAATTCTCTTCACTGCTTGAAGATGAGTCTCCTTCGGATTTGCCTGAAATCTTCCAACTATTCCAACTGCATGCATGATGTCTGGTCGGGTACCTGTTAAATATAGTAAACTTCCAATCATAGATCTGTAGGTTGGTTGATGTACTGCTGCAGATTCATCATTTGCACTGAGACTGCATCCTGTGACCATGGGTGTACATACTGGTTTTGCATCTTCCATGCCATATTTCTTCAAAATCTGCTTGAGATACTTGGTTTGAGATAAAAGGATTCCTCCTTCCTTTTGTTGGATTTGCAAACCAAGAAAGTATGTCAGTTCTCCTAGCAAGGACATTTCAAATTCTTTCTGCATGACTGAGGCAAAGCTTTGACTCATAGCTTCTTCATTGCTGCCAAAAATAATGTCATCTACATACACAACAAGTATTAGCAATTTGTCATTTTCAATTTTTATATATAGATTGCTATCTGCTGAACCTTTTGAAAAACCTTGTTGATGAAGATATTTGTCCAACCGGTAGTACCAAGCCCTTGGGGCTTGTTTGAGACCATAGAGAGCCTTTTTCAATCGGCATACAAGATTTGGATCATTTCCAAGAATGAACCCATCTGGCTGTTCAATGTACACTTCTTCTTCCAAGTCTCCATTCAGAAAGGCTGATTTTACGTCCATTTGAAATACTTTGAAATTCTGAGAACTTGAGAGAGCAAGGAACATTCGGATGGCCTCAAGTCTTGCAACAGGAGCAAAAGTTTCTTCAAAGTCTATTCCTTCTTGCTGTGCATATCCTTTACAAACAAGTCTGGCTTTGTTTCTAATTACTTCTCCATTTTCATTCAATTTATTTTTGAAGACCCATTTTGTTCCGATAACATTCTTATCCTTTGGTCTAGGAACCAGCTCCCAAGTGTTGTTCTTTTCGATTTGCTCAAGTTCTTCATCCATTGCTTTCACCCAACATTCATCTTTGCATGCCTCTTTCACATTTTGTGGTTCAGTAGAGGAGAGTAATGCCAAATAACTTGAAGCTTCTGCAACTGTTCTTCTAGTTTGTATACCTGCTTCTTTCTGTCCCATGATCTGAGATTCTGGATGGTTCTTTTGAACATATCTGGATGGAGTCTTTTCTTCTATTCTTGTTCGTTCTTCTGCTTCTTCGTGAGGTTCTTCTTGAGATTCTTCTTGCGGTTCTTCTTCTTCATCATTCTGTCTTTGAGGGTGGCTTTCATCTTCTTCGATGTCTTCACGATGTATTTGCCTAGGAATGTATCCCTTCTCATCAACCACTACATCAATGCTGTCAACAATTTTGCCAAGTCTTTTATTGTAGCATTTGTATGCTTTGCTATGTGGAGAGTAGCCAAGAAGAATACCTTCATCTGCTCTAGGATCAAGTTTACCAAGCTGCTCCTCAGTATTCTTGATATAGCATTTGCTCCCAAAGATTTTGAAGTGCTTTACCGAAGGAGTTTTACCACTCCAGAGCTCATGAGGAGTTTGAGTGCTGTTCACTCGGACATTTGTCTTGTTGAGAATAATAACCGCCGCATGTGCAGCTTCACCCCAGAAGGTTGCAGGGGTTCCTGATTCATCAAGCATAGCACGAGCCATTTGCTGGATTGTTCTGTTCATTCTTTCAACCACTCCATTTTGCTGAGGAGTTCTAGCTGTAGAAAATTCTCTCCTTATCCCATGTTCATCACAGAAATCGAAAAATTCATTTGAAGTAAATTCCCCACCTTTGTCAGATCTGAGGCACTTAATTTTGTGACCTGATTCATTTTCAACCAAGGCTTTGAAGGATTTGAATTTTTCGAATGCTTCATCTTTGTGCTTCATAAGTCCTAACCAAACAAACCTGGAGAAATCGTCAATAAATAATATCAAGTATTCCTCTCCTCTAGGTGTTCTTTTTCTGAATGGTCCACATACATCTGTATGTACTAGCTCAAGAGGCATGCTGGCTGATCCTTCTTTCTCTGGAAAGTTAGTTCTGGTTTGTTTTCCAAACTGACATGATCTGCATATGGTGTTGTCAGGAATTTTGATATCTGGAAGATCGCGAACTGCCTGATATTTGCAAGCTTTCCTTATTTGTGAGAAGCTTAGATGTCCCAACCTTCGATGCCATAGCCAGTGCTCTTCATCCTTGCTTAGATAGCATTGTTGTTGTCCTTCATCAAATATGTATAGATTATTTGGAGTTCTTTTTCCTTTGAGAACTGTTTTACCTGTATCAAGATCACGAACAAGGCATCCATTTGATCTGAATATAACCTCGGTTCTTTGATCACACATCTGGCTGACACTTAGTAGATTATGCTTCAATCCATCAACAAACAAAACATTTCCAGCCTTAACATATTCTTTTAAAGGAGCAATACCTTTTCCTTTTATAGTTGCAGGAGTATCATTTCCAAAAGAGACTTTCTTTCCCTTTTCTAAATTAGAATAAGACTCAAGTTTTTCTTTATCACCTGTCATATGCTTCGAACATCCACTGTCAATGTACCATAGATTTTCTTGTCCTTCTGCATAAAATGCTATCCCACATCTTTCTGTTTGAGGTTCCTTTATTCTCCATGTTTTGGTGCCTGAGGCTTGTTCCTTTTTCTGCTCTTGTACCTTTCTTTCCGGAAACCTGCTTCTGCATTCAAAGTCTTTATGTCCAAAATTATTGCAAATAGAACATTCAACTTCATTTTCAAGAGCTGAAAAGTTGTTATAGGTCCTTTTTGTAATCCCTGTCATACTTCTTTGTTTTTGAGCTTCCCTAGTCATGATTGTTTTATACGCAACACATTGAGCTGCTTTGTGACCAAAGTTATGGCAAGAAAAGCATTGTCCATTGAAGAAGCTTCTGCGATTATTGGATCTACCAGCCAACTGATTGTAATTTCTATTTTCATCTATTCTTGAACCAAATTGAGAAGATTTTACCTGTGGCTGGTTGTGGCTTTTGTTCACCCTTAAGCTGGATTGCCCCTGATAGTTTCTGTTTGACATTTGTCCCTGCTTTACCTGATGATCTTCCTTGTGCTCTTGCTCATTTCTTCTTGCTGCATCAAGATAACTTTTTGAAGTGGATGCTTGAGAAGTTTCTCCATTATAGCCCAAACCTGTCTTATTTAGTGGAGACCGCTGCACACTGATAATCTCATCCAAAGTTTCAGATCCTTTGACAAACTTGAGATTAATAGTTTTTGTTTTCTCAATTTCTTTTCTAAGACCAACAATTTCACCTTCTAATTTTTCAAGATGTTTTTCCTTTTCATCAATTTGGAATTGTAGAGTATCAATAATCATGTTCTTTTCTTCTATGCATCTCTTGAGTCTAGTAATTTCATCATAAAGGTTATCCACATCTACAACATCCTCATAATCATCATCTTCAAATGCCATTAACAACCTATATTTATTACCTTGTTCATCTTCATCACTGTTTGATAAGCCATCACTATCTTCATGGGTGTAGTAGCTTTTCTTATTTGCGCTTTGTTTCTTGTTCCATCTAACTGGTTCCTTTCCTTTATCCTTATAAGAGCATTTTGCAGCATAATGACCTACTCTTCCACAAGCAAAGCATTTGAAAGGTAGCTTACCTCTGAACCTTCCAGAACCTCTTTGAAGATTTCTGACAAAATTTGATTCTTCTTCCTCTTCTTCTGGATCATGGCTTGCTTCATAGTAATCTTTTTTGCCTGATGCTTTAAAAGCAGCCTCCCTTCTGTCTGATGGTCCTCCCTTTCTCATTTCATAAGCAGTTAGAATTCCATGTAGCTGAGACATAGTAAGAACACGGAGATTTTCTTTTTCTTCTATTGCAGATACTTTGGATTCAAACTTGGGGGATAATGATCTTAGAATCTTTTGAACTACTATGGACTCCTTTACTTCTTCACCCAAATTTTTCATACAATTAACAATCTCATCTACCTGAAGAAAATAATTAGCCACACTTTCATCATTATACATCTTGAGAGTCTCATATTGAATCCTGAGAGTTTGAAGTTTAGCTTGTTTTACCTGTTCATCTCCTTCATAGCTTGTGATCATTTTGTCCCATATTTCTTTTGCTGATTTGAAGTGCATTACCTTCATGAATTCTGTTTGGGATATACTTCCTAATAGAGTACTGACTGCTTTTGCATTTGTTTCATACTTCTTTTTCTCAGCTGGATCTGTAGGAGTAGCTGAAGGAAAAGCATAGCCTGTTTCTACAATGTCCCAAACTTCAGTACCAAGAGATTGAAGATATGCAGTAACTCTTACCTTCCAATAATTGAAGTTTGTCCCATCAAAAACTGGTGGCCTGATTGATGCTTCTCTCTCGTAGTTGCTCATGATGAACGATCTACCTTCAAGCGATCAAGCTTTTCTGAAGGACCTGCTCTGATTCCAATTGTTGGAAATAATACTGAGAGGGGGGGTGAATCAGTATTATTAAGCAATTTACCAAATCTTCCTTATTTGATCTTTTGAATTATTCTTGCATATCAGTACCATAAAATAATGAGCTTGAATAAAGAAAATAGACAGTCACACCAAAGAACACAAGATGTAAGGTGGAAACCCAATGCGGGAGAAAACCACCTGCTGCAATATGTCTCTATCTTCTTTCAAGAAATTCTTTTACAATGATTTTGTACTGGTGCAGTCCTTTACCAGCACGCAGGCTGCAACCTGCAGAGAGCTACAACTCTCTCTCGTTTTCCAGTTTCTCCTGGAAGGGAGCTACAACCCCCTACTTCTTTTCATGAAGAATCAAATGATCAACAAGTATATAACAGATACAGTCCACTACAGATATCAGATCAGTAATTACAGAAATAACCCAGAACACTTTATGAACAGAAATATACAGTC
The DNA here is from genome assembly GCA_031772625.1 of Pinus tabuliformis. Classification (NCBI taxonomy): domain Eukaryota; kingdom Viridiplantae; phylum Streptophyta; class Pinopsida; order Pinales; family Pinaceae; genus Pinus; species Pinus tabuliformis. The sequence goes on along the minus strand of CM062815.1, from coordinate 1,083,719,215 downwards.
AACAGATCATCTTAAGACAGGGACGCATATTTTCTTTCTGTGGCCTGCGACTGGACGCAGTCTACCCTCCGCTGTTCTGCGTGCAGACGCACTATTCCTCTATGCTTTGCTGCGACCGGCGCACCCCGAAACACTATCGCGCCGCGTCTTTTGCTTCAGAGACGCACCCAATAACACAGTCGCACCGCGTCCTTTGCCTCAGAGACGCCCCTGAGCCTTTATTGTACTGCGTCCCGGCGCACTTGCCCTTCACTGAACCTGCGTCCCTTCAGATATAAAAGATATGAGGACTTCAGAACCAACCCAAACACTCAGATCCACAGATCTGATCATGCGCCATAGAGATCACAGTCCATTAGAAGATTCGCCCTCATAGATCTGGACTAGATCTCACCAAAAGATATTCAACCAAGATGATGCTTAATCCAAATGAACTCCTTTGCTTTATATAGGCAAGCTTCTCCCCAAAACATGGAACAATACCACGAGCCGACACCATAGAAACACAAAACCGTCGGCTAGATACCACGCAAGAAACCCCCACGTGCTTTTCTCTGCCTTGAAATGTGTGCACTGTGCGGACGCACCTCCTGAACGGCGTCCCTGGACGCGGGTTCTGTATGGTATACCTGCGGGGACGCACTTGCTGAACATATTTCCTGCGTCCTTCTTGATTTATCACCTGAATGGGTTTGCCATCAAGGACAACACCTGAATCATAATGCCAACAGATTTATGATCTCTTACTCATCCTTGGTCGAATTCAGAGAGGCAAGTGTCACAGGAGAAGTTTCTGGAAGATTCCATGCCTCTCCACCTCGCGGATTTACACTGCCATTTGTCACTTCTCGCCCATCGCACCCCATAGAAGGGCTTTTTGAAATGCAACACACCCACAAAGTGTACTTAGGTGAGATGCAACGCACCTTGCCTATGGAGCAGGTGAAATGATCCTGTTTTGACCAGTTTTGAGCAGTTTTTCATGGAGAACTTCTGGGAGAAGCTGTAATCAGTTGACCTTGTTCCTTTAGGGGTTAGAACAACACTTTTAGGGACTTAGGAGCCCTTGGTTTATGGACATTCTATGCTTGGGTTGCAGTGCCCAAAAATGTCTATAAAAGGAGGGGTGTACAAACTTCCTGGGGTATACATCTGGCTGAAACAAAGACCTCTATATAATCATGCTCCACACCCAACAGTAAGTGATAGAAATCCCATTTTCACTGGAAATTGTAGAGTCCGAAGATTGTCTTACCATGACATCCCTTTTTTTCCTAATATTCCTCTCTTTTCCTATATATTTACCACCTAAACAAAGCCATATCCACTAGATTTTGATGAAGGTATGCAATAATATGTCTTCTTATTCATGTTTGACTTTATACCCTATTGTTTTGTTAAATAATGCAATTGGCTACCGAATCGGTATGTTTCCACAGCTAATCCAGATTTCTGTAGCTATCACAATTGTTTGCAAGGTTCAGAAGCTCTAGGTCAACAGTGAAGGATGCATATGGATAGAGAATGGTTTCCTCATGGATCCCTTCCTATCCCCTTAAAACTATTCATTAAGATAAGTGCAGGAGATCATGGTCAACCCCCAAGTCAGCTGCAGGATTGTCGCTGAAACATAATCCAAGCTCAATCAATATCTTATCAATTTGCTTTCGGAATAGCAAATCAAATGTTTAGCGATATAGTTTAGCTAAGATAAATATATTAGGCTTAAATTACTCATGTTTTTATGCCAGACACCTATTATAAAACTTATGGCCACACTGTGATTTGATCCGCGTCGGATGATGTAATTTTGAAATAGTTTGTGAATTTCATTTGCCAGTAATAGAATTGATTTTGTGTGTATGCATTGCGTTGATTGGAGATTATGAACTGATTTGTGGAGGGCCCCTATGAATAGTTATAGGACTTAACCAATTGCAATTTGATTTCTTTTCATTCCTTGAATACTCTATTTTGTGTGGAAATGCAGCTTAATGAATTCGCCAATGAAGCGTTATTTGCATAAGTACTTTCATCTGCTTCATAGCTAGTTTATTATGTTATTTGAATTGATTTATACCTGGTACAACATGGTTACTTCATTTGCTTATTATTTAGCATAGTTCAAGTGTGTTTACTCCATAGTATAGATGTTGTTTGAAATATCTTGTTTGAATGAAAATTGAATAAGTGAAAGTATGAGAGTTTTCTCCTAAACAAGTGAGTACAGATAATATTTCTTCACAATTGATAGAATAGATTTCTGTCAGACCAGGAGTAACTCCAGACTTGGCAGAAAAACTGATTCATTTATTTCATTAGGTAGCTATTGTTATATACATGAATGTGACTGATCAATTCATCTTCTTGATGACTGTTCACATTCCAAATTCACCCAATCGCAGAGGATTAGGTGTCAACATTCCCCCCTTAATCTGAAGGGATGTTGGTGAGTCCAAGCATCGTTCTGAATCTTTCAAGCTTTTTTCTTCCAAGAACTTTGGTGAAGATGTCTGCAATTTGCTCATTTGTAGAACAATGACGGAGATGGATTGTTTTGGCCTCAACATGATGTCGGATCAGATGATATTTAGTATTGATGTGCTTTGTATGATCATGGAACTTTGGGTTCTTGGCCAACTTTATTGCAGAGGTGTTGTCAATCATGAGTGGAGTTGATTGTACTTGTTTTACTTGCAAATCTTCAAGAATTTTCCTGAGCCACACAGTTTCTTTCATTTCTTCAGCTGCTGCCACGTATTCTGCTTCTATTGTGGAATCTGTTGGAACTGATTGTTTGTGTGATCTCCAAGAGACAGCTCCTGATCCAAGACTCATAGCATATCCTGAAGTAGATACTCCAATTTCTTTGTCTCCATCGAAGTCTGAATCAGAGTATCCAATCAAGCTGAAGTCGTCCACTTGTTTATACTTGATTCCAAGGTCTTGAGTTCCCTTCAAGTACCTTAGAACTCTTTTTGCAGTAGACCAATGTCCCTCACAAGGCTTTTGCATGAACCTGGAGAGGATTCCAACAGTAAATGAAATGTCTGGTCTGGTAGTAGTGAGGTAGATGAGACTTCCTACAAGCTGTCTATACTTTTTTGCATCCTCAAATTCTTTTCCTTCAATATATGTGATCTTTAAGTTTTGTTCCATTGGAGTAGAAAGAGGATTGCACTCTGTCATGCCAAATCTGTTTAAAAAATCTCCAATGTATTTCTTTTGAGAAAGAAATATGGATTTTGGATTTTGGATTACTTCAATGCCAAGATAGTAATGAACATAGCCCAAATCAGTCATTTCAAAACTTTTTCTTAATTCTTTCTTTATGGATGCAATATAGCTTTCATTTTTCCCTGTCATTAAAAGATCATCTACATATACCACAAGATATACAACTGTTTTTCCAACTTTCTTGACAAATAAAGTTGCATCATCAAGATCAAAATGATTGAAGTTGAGTTTCAGAAGATGCTCAGTTAGTTTTTCATACCAGGCTCGTGGTGCTTGTTTGAGGCCATACAAGGACTTCACAAGTTTGCATACTTTATGTTCATGTCCTTTCACAACAAATCCTTCAGGCTGGGACATAAAAACATTCACTTTTAGATCTCCATTCAAGAATGCAGTTTTTACATCCATTTGATGGACTTTCCAACCGTTCTTAGCAGCTAGTGCAAAGAGTGTCCGGATGGTGGACCATTTTGCTGTGGGGGCAAAAGTTTCCTCATAATCGACCCCTTCCTTCTGTGGAAAGCCTTTTTCCACAAGCCTAGCTTTGTGCTTGTCAAGTGAGCCATCAGTTTTGTACTTGTTCTTGTAGACCCACTTGCAGCCAATTGGTTTGGTTCCAAATAGAGGATCAACCAGCTTCCAAGTGCCATTCTTTATGAGGGCATCATACTCCTTTTTCATCGCTTCTTTCCATTCATCATGAGAAGCATCTTCTTTGAAGGAAGTTGGTTCAAAATCTGTAGACAAGTTCAATTCACAATCATAAGTAACATCCATATCAACAGGTGAATTAGACTCATCTATATCACCTCCATTTTGTCGGTTTGAATTTCTGGTTCCTGTTTTTCCAATTTCATCAGGATGAACACTTTCAAGTGTCTTTGTCAGCCACTTTGGGGGACCTTTCTGAGATGGTCCAGGCTGCTCTGTTGATTGAGTTGGGACTGAATCAAGATTGAGTCTCCCAATTCTATCAATTACATCACTTAAAGCATCATCCGTTGTTGGAGTTTCATGCAGGGGAGATTGTTCTTCAGAATAAGATTCCACATGTTGATCTAGTATAGGAATCCCCCCTTCAAGATGTGGAATCTGATTATCAAATTCTTGAAATGATTTTGTTTTTGCGAATCTATCCAAGCGATCAAGTTGCCGCTCAACAACATTGTCAGATTTGGATGATTCCAAAAAAAATGACATCTCTAGATACAACAAACTTTTTATTTACTTCATCATAGAGACGGTATGCTTTAGAGGTGTTTGAATACCCCAGGAAGATACACTTACGACTTCTAGCACCAAGTTTGTTTCTATGTACCTTTGGTATCAAAGCATAACAGGTGGAACCAAAGATCCTAAGATGTTTTACCGAAGGAACATGTCCATACCACAATTCATAAGGAGTCTTGTTTCTTATAGCATTAGATGGACATCTATTCTTTATATATGCAACACATAGAATAGCATCAGCCCAAAACATTATCTTTACATTTTTGAAAAAGAGCATGGATCATACCATATTCAAGATTGTTCTATTCATTCTTTCAGCTACACCATTCTGTTGGGGATTATAAGGCATAGTTGTTTGATGTTTAATCCCATGTTGGCGAAGATAGTGTTCAAATTCATTTGATATATATTCTTTTCCATTATCAGTGCGAATAGACCCAATATGAGATTGTGCATCATTTTCAATCCATTTATGAAAATTCTTGAATGTTTGAAAAGCATCAGATTTGTTCTTCAATAAATAAACCCAACACATTCTGGTGTAATCATCAATAATGTCATGATATATTTATTTCCATTTGCAGAAGAAACATGCATTGGACCACATAAATCTGAATGAATAAGTTCAAGCTTCCTATTTTCTCTTGAATGTGAGTCATGAAAAGACTGTTTGCTATGCTTTCCTAGAATGCAAGCATCAAATTGCTTATGTTTCCTAGGAATTGTAGGCAAACTAGCAACACCATTTTTCTTCAATAAGCAGAGACTGTCATAGTTTAAATGTCCAAATCTAGCATGCCATAATAAACTTGATGGAAGTGTACCTTCTTCATGATGAGAAATATATGAGAAATGCTGTGCATGAGCAGAGGTTCCTTGCAGTTTGAGAAGCCTTTCTTCTTCTATTCCCCTCATGACAAGTGAGTGGTCAGATGCTTTTCTTACCTCAAGCTTGCCATCAAACATATGAATGGAGTGACCTTGCTGGCGGATGTGGACCAAGGACAGAAAGTTTCTCTTGAGCTGTGGGAGATATAGAACATGATCCAGAAGAAAGTCTGGAAGACCAGGCAGTTTAAGCCTGATTGTGCCAAGTCCTGATGGCTTGATTTTTGACTGATCTGCAAAGTATACTGCTCCATCAACATTGTCAATGAAATCTTCAAATTTTTTTTCCTATGAGTCATATGACAGGTTGCTCCTGAATCAAGCAACCAATCATTTTTCGAAGAAGCAAGTGAAGCATTAAACAAATCTTCATTTACTCTAATGTTACATTGTGCCTCAATATAGTGAGCAGATTCAGGTGCTTTACCTTTGTCTGTATCATTAGTTTTACCTTTCTGCTGGTTTCGTTTTTGCTCAATTTTGTCCCATGGTAGCTTGCATGTAGAAGCATCATGTGATCCATTTCGTTTGCAGCGAATGCAATGCAGATCTGCCTTTTCTAGTTGAGAATGTCTGCCCCCCCTGCCTCTGAAGTATCTTCCTCTTCCTCTTCGTCCACCTCTTCCTCTTGTAGAATCTTGAGCAGGATGATTTTCTTTATGAGCAAGGCAAACAGTCTCTTCAGAAGATTCAGGGACTATCTTCTTTCCAAAGGCTTTCTCTCTTTCAGCAAACTTTTTCACAAGAGAGTCAAAGGTTATATCTTTAAGATTTCCATTTGCTTGTAAAGACTCAAGATAATTGGAGTAGGTAGGATATAGTGCCTTGAGAAAAGCAATAAGAGGGATATCCAGGTCAAACTTAGTGGATTTAATATCATGCATTATAGACTTGACTTCAGATGCAAGAGCAAGAGGATCGTTATTTTTCAGTTCAAGAGTGAAGAGTTTAATCATGAGCTGATCAACTTCAAGTGCAGAATGTGAGTCATAGAGTTCTTTAAGCTTTTGTAAAGCTTCAAAGGCAGTTGAATATGATGAAATATGGCGACTTACTTCTTCATTTACAGATGCTGCGATTAATGCATAGGATTTGCTGTTCTTGTTTTCCCAAATGACGAGCTCTTTGTCTGATGTAGGCTGCACTGGGTCATTGTCTCCTTCTCCGACACACACTCCTTTCCACCACTCATTGAAGATGAGGGTGTGTTTTATCATCCGAGACCATTCAGGATAGTTCTCCTTGCCAGTGAGAACTATTCCTACCATAGAGATGATTGAATGCATTCTGTAAAAAATTACTTCTGCTGCTGATAAAAAACTTCTGCTGATAAAAAAAGTGAAATTGCACTCAAAAAGGCATTCTCAAAGGCTAAAACTTTATGCACTATATTTTCTTCAAATCCCTCTAATGTTAGATAAAAGCATCCAGAATAATACCAGCTGTTCATCCATACATAACTTCAATACTTACAAGATTATCTGAATACTTATTACAATGATGCAAACTCGGTTTCACCTTATACTTATTACAATGATACAACAAAATCGATGTCGCAATTATCGACTGCAGCTCCTAGTTATAGGACTGAATCTTTCCATACACTGCCGGAAACGATGACCGCCAAGTCCAAACTGATGTAAAAGGACAAGGTTATAACTTACTCCATGGTTTATGCACAATATAACTCAGTCCACGGTTTATACAGTCCACAGTTATAACTCAGGCCACGGTTTATATACAATATACAGTCCAAGGTTATAACTCGGTCCACGGTTTATGCACAATACAACTCAGTCCACGGTTTATACAGTCCACAATTATAACTCAGGCCACGGTTTATATACAATATATAGTCCAAGGTTATAACTCGGTCCACGGTTTATGCACAATTCAACTCAGTCCACGGTTTATACAGTCCACAGTTATAACTCAGGCCACGGTTTATATACAATATACAGTCCAAGGTTATAACTCAGTTCACGGTTTATGCACAATATATGGAAAGACTGTCGTTTCCACAGTTTACATACCATCGCCCTCATCCGCTTCAAATCTACACGCAGCTACAGCTCGACCATGGTTTATGCATATTGAAATACCATCGCTCTCATCCGCTTCAAGTCTTCACGCAGCTACAACACGTTCCATAGATCACAACCACGGTTTATGTACATTGAAATACCATCGCCTGGACGAGAACGGGATATACACGGGCCAGTTCACAACCTTTGCTTTCTCCGGCTTTGTACGAGCACTGGGGGAATCCTCATTCAGAGTGGCGAAAAAAAATGTTTGTCACAACAGTGAGGTATTTTGCAAGGAAACCGAAGCTCACGGCCCTCTTACCGTTACAGGACAGAGGCAGGCACCAACGCATACCATGTCAGGACAGAGGCAGTGGCAGCGCTATGTCAGGACAGAGGCAGCGCTCAGGACAGAGGCAATGGCAGAGATGAAGGGAGTTACATCTATTTTTTAGAACTGGCTCTGATACCATGTTAGACCAGGAGTAACTCCAGACTTGGCAGAAAAAATGATTCATTTATTTCATTAGGTAGCTATTGTTATATACATGAATGTGACTGATCAGTTCATCTTCTTGATGAATGTTCACATTCCAAATTCACCCAATCGCAGAGGATTAGGTGTCAACAATTTCTTTTTGCAGTTAGTGAATTAGAAGTTGTAGCATAAATACTCAAGACCAAAAATCCCAAAACAATCTAATATAAGTAGGATCACTCTCATATCATCCATAAATTAATTAGATAGAGAATAGCTCCTAAGAAATTAGCTAACAACTTTAAGGATTGTGACACTAATATAATTAAAAAACACACCTCCATATTATTCTTAGGTTTAGATCCTACAAAATACATAATGACATATCGAATAACTTCTAGCACATATTGTGCACCTATACTTCATCAGTCTACTTGCGCTGGTTGATAATTTATGATTGACAATTTAAAGACCTTAAAATGGCTAAACATTTTGGCATCATTGTGAGGGAAGTACAAATAGAAGTTTAAAAGAAAATCAAAACATGATATGTATAGGGATAGAGATTCTAGAGGTAGATTTCTAGGGTGAGGAAGAAGTTTAATTCCCACAAATCCACTCACTTCACCTAGACTTAGAGAATCCACAACACCTACTCAAACCTGAATTCCTTTTAGAGGTCGACAAAGGCTTCCTGAAATCTCAAGATCAAAAATCCAATCCAGAACTTCACCCACTTCCTCTACTGAAGCTGTAATGGAAGAAAATACTACATCCCCAACTACAGGAATAATATTTCTATCCTCCATTGGTGAGAAAATTTTATGAGAAAAATTAGAAGTTCCTAGTGAAGAAGAGGAATCAGAAACTTATTCTGAGAAACCATTGATAGAGGAACCCGAAATATTAGAAGAACACTATATTAGTTCCGAAGAATCTATCATGGCTGAAGAAGGAGAAGGAGAAGTACACAATGTCCATGGCGAAGAATATAGGATTGGAGGAAGAGGAAAAGGAAGAGGTAGAGGAGGGGGTAGAGGTAGAGGAAACCAAGATCCTTCTGGATTTCATATTCTTGATGAAGATACAACCCTCACAATGAAAAATATATCACTCTTGATTCTTCCTGACTTCCACGAGAAAAGGAATGAAGACCCAGAGACATTTCTCTTCGAATTTGAAGTATTATGTAGATCATATGACTATCTGCATGATGCTCAAAAACTAAAATTGTTTTCGACTACATTAAAAGACTCACCATTAAAATGGTTCATGAGTCTAGAGCTACATTCCATAACAACATGGGTACAAATGAAATAGGCTTCCTTAAGCAAATATAGATATTATTGTATGCTTGGTAACCTTAAATATGAAGTCTTCAAAATGACGCAAAAAGAAGATGAAAATCTTGAAGATTTGGTAGAAATATTTGTCTACAATGTTAAAAGAGAAAAAGTAGGTAATTTAGATGAATAAACCTTAAAATCCCTCTTACTCGGAGCTATCAAGGATGAGTGGATCGATCTCCTTAACCTAACTGGGAAGAGATATATTTCCCAACTACCATTTGCAGATAATTGTGATTTATGTGTACATATCTCAAGGGGTAAAGCACGAGTTGGAAGGGGTCCTAGAGACCCTCTCTTGTCAAGAATTAATAAATTTGTAGCAGGGACAGTTAGCAGGGTAGAATTAGGAAATTTGCTTGATACCTTTAAGACAGATATTTTAGGGAGCCTAAGTGAGCAGATAGACACCCTTAAAATAAAAAACAAGCAAAATTATGAAAATGCTGCATTATCCATCTTCTGTCCCAAATGTCAAAAGAAACATGCTCTAAGAGAGTGTCCCTTAGATTCAAAATCCATAGAAACTTGTGTCATATGTGCAGATAATCATGATACGAAGGTATGTCCTTCTTTACCAGGTCTTAGGGATGTATTTAATGATGAAGTAATATCATAACGAGTAGACCCTCTCTACTTTATAGCCAAAAGACAATGGAAAAATCCCCAACCAAATCAACCACAAGGATTCAGACCACAACAATTTTCTCAGAGTAGTTGGAATCCAGCTTTCTAGTCTTGGGCTCAGCCACAGTCACAATCATGGAATCAGGGATGGAAAAATCCTTATGGAGCATATGCTCAATATCAACAATATTCGCCATCCTATCTTCCACCACAATTTTTACCCCCATCTAATCAAATTCCTCAAGCTAATCAATTACCACAAGTTCCAATTCAGAATCAAAACCCACAACTTTCCTTACCATTTCCACAAAAATCAAATCAACTACCCACTCAACCACTTATGAATCCCAATAATAAAATACCATAACAAATGGTATACAACAAGGAGGGGTAGAATCCTCAAACTTATGTAATAACTCCACTAGACCTAAATAACATTCAATTAAAGTCTGGAAGAGTATTACCAAGAAAACCCCTTATTGTCATTCAAGAAACAATATCTGATCTTAAAAAACACAAAAACCGAAAAAAAGGAGAGGCCTCTCTCCCTCAGAAGGAAAATAAACAAACAGAAGAAGTTCCAATAAACACTCCCATCATAGAACAACCCTCGGTATCAATTAGACCACCTTTCCTTGAATGGTTGAAAATTGATGAAGGAGTAGAAAAACAAAGTATCCTGCCTAATAACACCATGATGGATGAATTAAGGAATTTTTGTATTAAGATTCCTTTACTACAAGCCATAAAAGAAATACCAATTTTTGCAAAAACAATTAAGGAACTAAGTACACAAAGATCATGGAGAAAAAGAAAAGATATAAAAAGAATTCAGTGAGTTGGAGAAATTGCAGATATTATGATGGGGAAGATGACAATTCAAAAATATTTATACCTAGGAAGCCCCATTGTAAAAATTCACATCAATGGAACTAAAATACCAAACACACTGATTGATCTAGGAGCAACCATAAACATAATGAGAAAACAAGTTATGGACACACTTAGGCTTTCTAACCTTCAATACACACCAACTTTATTGCAATTAACAGATAGGTCTTTGATTAAACCTGATGGTGTATGGTCTTAACACCCAAGAATAAATTAGGAGGACGTCCATTAATTCTGGGAATACCTTGGTTAGCTACAGCTGATGTTTTCATTAGTTGTAGATTAGGTGACATGTTTGTCTCAGATGGAAATTCTACGAAGAAATTTACATTACATCCTCCTACAAGAACAACAATAGATACAGATACTGAAGAATAGATAGAAGATGAAGAAGACATACAACCTATTTTTACTACTAAACAAGTAAAGGAGGACGACCAAATTCTAAATTTACTAGAAAATAATGATTCTTCCTCACATTATGATCACACTCGCAATGAGTATCTCTCATATAAACAAGTATCATTTCTTTCCATGGAAAAAATTGGGAATTCCTCAATAGAAATATTTCTAGGAAAAACCTTGAATGTCAATGAAAACCTGGAAGAAGTGCAAAAGAATCAGCTAATAGAAATTTTATAGAAACATTCTTCTACTTTTGCATGGTAATACACTAACATGAGAGGTATTGATCCTAAAACTTGCATACATCATATCTACATTGAACATAATATAAGATCGGTTAGAAAGCGTCAACGAAGAATGAACCCAAATTTAAAAGAAATTGTTTAGGAGGAGTTGCAGAAATTGTTGAATGTAAATTCCATCTATCCAATATCCGACAGACAGTGGGTTTCACCCTGAGTAATTGCTCCTAAGAAAAAATGAAAATGGAGGGTATGCATCGATTACAAGGAACTAAATAAAGCAACACTAAAGTACCACTTCCCACTACCTTTTATGGATTAGGTTTTAGGCACACTAGTAGGGAAAAAATATTTTTCCTTCTTGGATGGGTTCAATGGATATAACTAGATTTAGGTAGCCCCTGAAGATCAGGATAAAACCAAATTCACTTTCCCATGGGGAACTTATACTTATTGAGTACTAGAAAATTTAGAAAAATTCTTCATAAGATGTAAAGAAACAAATCTCTCGTTAAGCCATGAATTTTTTTTTTATGATGTTTAACGAGGGAATTGTTTTAGGTCACCACATTTCCGAAGATGGAATTAAGGTATATTCGTCCAAGGTTGAAGTCATTTATAAGTTATCAGTGCCAAATTGTCAATTAGATTTTAGAATTTTTCTCGATTTTACTAGATATTATAGGAGATTCATAGAAAACTTCACAAAAATTTCATCCCCACTCTTTAAATTACTTACCAAATACTATGAATTCAATTGGGATTCCGAATTTCAAGTTTCCTTTGAAACTTTGAGGAAGAGAATTTCTGAAGCACCTATCTTAAAAGGACCTAATTGGAATTTTTCTTTCAATATCTCAATAGATACTTCAGATTCAGCCTTAGGACCTATATTAGGACAAAAAGATCTCACTCCTTATGCCATTTATTATACTAGTAAAAATTTAACTCCTATAGAGTTAAATTATATTGTAACTGAAAAGAAGTTCTTAGCTATAGTTCATGCCATTAATAAGTTCAGACATTATATAATTGGCTATGAAACTTTTGTTCACACAGACCATTCTACCATTAGATACCTAATGAATAAACCAGTCACTAATGAAAGAATAACTATATGGCTCCTACTTTTACAAGAATTCAACATAACCATTCTAGATAGGCGAGGAAAAAAGAACACAATTGTCGATTTTCCATCTAGAATAGAAAAATGAAAATAATGATCAAACCGTAGAAGATAAATTTACTGATGAATATCTTTTTGTATTATATGCTAAATCACCTTGGTATGTAGATATTGCTAACTATTTGGCCACAAGAAAAATTCCATTTCATTTATCTCCTAGAGAAAAGAGAAGAATAGTCCACAATAATACATCTTATTCATGGATAAATGAAGAATTATACAAGACAAGACCAAGTCTCATCATGAGAAGATGTGTTTGAGAGGACGAAATACCAGAAATACTTAAATCTTGTCATGATGAGCCATGTGGAGGACATTTTTCTGACAAAAGAACTACTTACATTATCTTGCTTTTAGGATATTATTAGCCTTCCATTTTCAGGCACACCAAAGAATATGTTAAGAGATTGGAAAGTTATCAAAGAATGGTCAAACCTACTCTTTCAAATGAAATGCCACTGCAACCACAGGTAATCATCGAACCATTTGAAAAGTGGGCACTGGATTTTGTTGGACTAATCAGCCCACCTTCAAAGAAAAAGAAGTATATTCTGGTATGTACTGATTATGTCACTAAATGGGTAGAGGCTAAAGCAATTCCTTTTGCTACTAAAAATTTTGTAGTTTCATTTCTTTTTGAGGATACTTTTACACTTTTTGGTATCCAAAGAGAAAATTTAACAGATCAAGGAAAATAGTTCACATCTAGACTAGTGCAGAAGCTTGTGGACCAATACAAGGTAAAACATCGAAAGTCCACTCCATACCATCCACAAGTGAATGGATAGGTTGAGTCCACAAATAAGGTGATTGAAGCTATCCTTACCTACATAGGAAGAACTAGGTGGAAAAGCTTCTAGAAGCTTTATGGGCCTACAGAACTACATGGAGAAATACTACAAGGCATACTCCCTATGAACTTGTTTATGGGAAGGAAGTCTTACTTACAATAGAGTTCTATATCTAGACCTATAAGACAACATTCCAGTTAGATCTTGACTGGTAAGAAGCCCGTAAGCAAAGGATGACACAACTAAATGAGCTCCATGAAATCAGACAAGAAGCCTTCCAGAGAACTAGCCTAGTTCCACAACAAAGGTCAAGATGGCATGATAAGTACATTAAAGAAAGGAAATTTCATCCAGGAGCTTGTGCATTACTCTTTGATTCAAAATTCAAAAATTTTTAAGGAAAATTCCGAACCCATTGGCTTGGACCTTATGAAGTTGAAAATGTCTTTCACAATTGTGCAGTTAGAATCAGGACTATTGATGAAGAGAGAACTCCTCTATTAGTGAATGGACACCGACTCAAGCTTTACTAGAAGCCATTAACAAAAGAGGAATTTGTTAAAATGTTTCAAGATAATTCAGAACTGAAGATGGTTAAGAAGAATTCTTCTTCTTTTCCACCTTAGAAATTTTTATTCAGTTTTATTTAAAAAAAAGGAAATATGTAAAAATAAAAATAAATTGTGTGTGCGTATATATATATATATATATATATATATAGTAAAAAAAATAAAATAAAAAATGTATAAACATGAAAACCAACATGCTGTTGGGATGTTTATACAAAAAATTTAAAGTGAAAACCAATTTGTTTACACTTCAAATTTTATTTTCAAAAACAATAATAAAGTTCATCTATTAAAAAATTATTTTTCTTAGCTACAGAATCAACAATTTTCTGCAGCTCAAACAAGTTTCTGTAGCTGAGACAAGTTTTTGCAGCCTAATAAATTTTTGAAACCTACAAGGACACTTGGTGATTTGGATTAAAATATAACTCACAGATCAAAGTACATGCAGTAGATCAAGGGACAACAAATAAGGTTAGAAAAAGTAGATGAAAGGTACATGCTACTTTAATTTAACAATAGGGAAGGTTATATTTTATATATGATTAAGAAGATATAGTACTGCCAAAAAAAATGTAATCATTATAACCTAAGGGTGATAGTCGACTAACAAAATATCATATGCCACCACTTAAAAATTCATGTCACATACCCATTCCAAATTCACCGAAGTAATTACCAAATCATCAGTTTAAATGTGCCTAACGGTCAGATTCATTCCTATAACCCTTATGATAATTCACCTGTTCTTCCCTATTCTTACACTCCTCTGAACTTTCATAGCTACTCCATATTTCCACCACTTAGCAAGCCCTACTTGCTCCATTTTCTTGTCAAGGTAACCAATCTTCGAGGCAGAGCATCCTTTAGAATGGGGATAATTGTTTGAATTGAGCCAACAGGGAAGCAATTCTTAGAGGGGTACCCACAAACTAAGGAGCTACTACAAAAGAGGCAATGGCTACAGTTCATTGAAAAATTAAATGGCTTTCATAGGGAAGTAACCAATACATTTTCACACTCATTGGATGGACCGAAGCCGAGATAGGGGACACTAATCTCACCATAACAGAGTCCATGATCGCGGAGGCTACTGAGCTACCAAGGAGTGGGGAAAAATGGTTTAAGAACAAGGGAATTGATGGCGAGGATTGGAAGGTCTTCCTCAAAAATCCAAACATGGACACTACTATCTACAAGAAAGGTATTCCCAACACATCTCTTAGGAATAGATGGAGAAACTTATTACTTGTGCTTCAAAATTTTGTCACTTGTGAGGGTAGGTTTGGGCAAATGTATTTTTATCATGTTAGGATGATGATGCATTTTCTTGAAGATCATTGGATGAATCTCCCTTATTTTCTCTTACATAGTCTCAAGAAAATGTCTACAAACGTTCAAAAAAGAATTCAGTTTATAGAAAACACCATGTATCATCACAACTTAACCAAAATCTTGGTCGAATTTCATCTCCAAAGTATAGGGGATAACTGGGAGAGTTTCTTGGTGAGGAACCACTTTGAAGAAAAATACCCTGAAAAAGCTAGTAGCAGGCCCCCCAGAGGAAGAAAGAGAACCATAGAAGTAATAAAGGAGTAGGCACCTCAGACTCAAACATAATTATCATAAGAAGAGCTACCTATAGTGAAGATTTTGCAAAAAATGAAGAGGGGAAACCTTAGAAGAAAGAAAGCCAGAAAAAGTAAAGAAGAATTCTCACAAACTAAGACCCCTCCTCAAGAAGAAAAAACAGAGACTAAAAGAAGGAAAGTACAGGAAATACAAACCTTAAGATTGAGGAGGAGTACAAGGTTGAGCACAATCCCACAGACAATCTCAGAAATTATAAAGTACATCGACCTTGAGGGAAATGACCCAATAGAAAATGAGCCAACAGAGAACAAACCAACATAGGATGAGCTTATCGGAAACCCTGGATGTTCTCCAAAAGGGTCACCAAGATCATCACCGAGAGTATCACCACAACCTTACATTTCACCTCTAAGAAGCCCAGTGCATAGTCCGGTATTGACCCTATTCAACACGAAATATATGACTATACAGAGTCATTGGAAAGGAAAGAGACATCAATAAAAAAAACAATTCAGAGTCCTAGAGAAGGGAGAAACTAGGTAAATGAACAATCAGCCTCAAACATCTTAAAGCAGGAGATCTTTGAATTAGAAACATTGAACCGGTATCTTAAGAATGAGAATCAAGCATTGAAGACACAAAGTGTATCCAGATTGCAAAAAGCGACAATCTCATCCTTCATCTGAGCTTGTGGTATAACAAAAACAAAAAGCTAAAGAAGGAAAACAACATTATGCAAAGATAGATTATCATCTTAAAATACAAAATTCTCATGAGAAAACCTAGAATGCCAATCACTGCCAAAAACAAGAAAATAGTGAAACTTGGAGGTGATAAGCAGGAGGCACAAGTGACTGACAAAGAAGAAGTGTATGAGGACATACAAAATATCCAGTCTGGGGGAATGTAGAGTTTAAATATTGTCATACCATGACATCTCTTTTTGCCTAATATTCCTCTCTTTTCCTATATATTTACCACATAAATAAAGCCATATCCACCAAGTTTTGATGAAGGTATGAAATAATATGTCTCCTTATTCATGTTTGACTTTATACCCTATTGTTTTGTTAAAGAATGCAATTGGATATCGAATTGGTCTGTTTCCACAGCTAATCCAGATTTTTGTAGTTGTCTCCATTGTTTGTAAGGTTCAGAAGCTCCAGGTCAGTAGTGAAGGATGCAGATGGATAGAGAATGGTTTCCTCATGGATCCCTTGCTATCCCCTTGAAACTGTTCATTAATATAAGCGCGGGAGATCACAATCAAACCCCAAGTTAACTATAGGATTGTCACCAAAACAAAATTTGAGTTCAATCGAAATCTTATCGATTTTCTTTCGGAATAAAAAATCAAATGTTTAGCAATATAGTTTAGCTAAGATAAAGATATGAGGCTTAAACTACTCATGTTGTTATGCTGGAGACCTGCTATAAAACTTATGGCCGTAGTGTCATTTGGTGCGCGCTGGATGATGTAATTTTGAAACAATTTGTGAATTTTGTTTTCCAGCAATAGAATTGGTTTTATGTGTATGTGTTGCATTGATTGGAGATTATGAACTGATCTGTGGAGGGCCCTTATGAACAGTGATAGGTCTTAACCAATTTCAATTCAATTTCTTTTCATTCATTAAATACTCTGTTTTTGTGGAAATGTAGCATAATTAATTTGCCAATGAATTGTTATTTGCATAAGTACTTTCATCTGCTTCATACCTAGTTTAGTCTATTATTTGAATTGCTTTATACCTGGTACAACATGGTTACTTCATTTGATCGTTATTTAGCATAGTTCAAGTGTGTTTACTCCATATTATAGATGTTGTTTGAAATATCTTGATTGAATGAAAACTGAATAAGTGAAACTGTGAGAGTTTTCTCCTAAACAATTGAGTTCAAAAAATATTTCTTCTCAATTGGTAGAATATATTTCTTTTTGCACTTAGTGAATTAGAAGCTGCAACATAAATATTCAAGACCAAAAATTCCAAAACAATCTAATACAAGTAGGATTGCTCTCATATCATCCATAAAATAATTAGATAGTGAATAACTCCTAAGAAATTAGCTAACAACTTTAAGAATTGCGACACTAATATAATTAACAAACACCACCTCCATATTCATCTTAGGTTTAGATCCTAACAAATACATAATGACATATCGAATAACTTCTAACACATATTGTGCACCTGTACTTCATCAGTCTACCTGCCTTGGTTGATAATTTATGATTGACAATTTAAAGACCTTAAATTGGCTAAACAAATTTTTTTTGACATAATTATTTTCTTGTCTTTGTACTCAATTAGCTCATAGCTCATCTTCTCATCGTTAATTTGGCCAACAAACTAAGATAGTGAAAAAATGTTTGGAAGGATATCTTCTTTTCTTTGTATTTGATAAAATAACATAATGAGTCAATTGGTTACCTCTAGTAGAATGGTGGTATAACACTTCCTTCTATACCATATAAAAAATGACCCCATCTATGGTGCTTTATGGATATCATCTGTTAGTCCTTACAATTTCCTAGGCTAAAAAGGAAATCGAGAAGGGTAACCTCAAACCACTTCAGCTCAGTAGCTAGCCCTACTGAGGATGAGAGGGATCTCTCTAAGTCTCTTATCAGTTGTATGACTTTAAAGCAAATGAAATTTAGGCTAGATACATGTATTTGTTTGTTTGTTTGTAAAAATATGGTTTCTAGGATTTGTTGAACTAAGGGTTTGGAGCCACAAATAGGTCTAGGTTGTGGAAGTGCAGGAGCAAATACGAGAAGGAGATAGGTATCATAAGCCATGGTGTGTTTTGAGTATTTTCAATGTAGTATAGAGGATATAGTATGGAAGAAACTAATGAGCATAAATAAACATGATTTCATTAGCTTAGGAAGACATACACATAACTATGAAAACCAGATAATGAGCTTGAAAAATAAGAATTTTTTGTATTTTATTGTAAGGAATCCATAGAAAGAAAAGATATAATTTAGATAAATATGTTTAGAATGTTAGAAAACAAAAAGAATGAAGTACAAGAAGCATGAACTCACTGGGCTAGAGTTCCTTGAAAATCGCTGCAACTTGTCTCTGTATTAGCTAAAAAGATGATTACATGCAAGCTTCCTTCACAAAAAGTTCCACTCTCTTCTCCTCAATAGAAATGATACATATAGACTCTCCTAGACCACTTTCCCACCTTCAGGAGTCGGATTCCTTAGTGGAGGATCTGACTCCAAGCTTCTCTCAACCAACAGGTGAGAGTGAGAAGGTGAAACTCAAACACTTCATGGAGAGTTTGTTTAAGAGATTTCTTCTTTTATGAGGCCTATTAAACATCAAAAAAACCTATGATGTACATGTATTCATGCCTAAATCACCTAATCTTGAAACTAGTTCCATTACATAGAGAATCTTGACTTTGACTAAGTCAAACTAGAAACTAGAAATTTTACAGAGTGAAATTTTCGAATTAAAACACAGAAAAGTGCAGAAGCACAACGCTGACTTTGAGCTGATTTTCAGGTGCCTTACAGGGATAATAATGCAAAAATGAGAGAACAGTCAACTAGCCCTTCATGTCTCATTTCTAAAACAGTTTGAATTTTTTAATTTGGACCATGGGAAGACCTTCAAAACTCCATTCTCCCAAGGTCACTCTAGAAGTGCATCGCTTGTCAAAAAATGGTCTAGAATGCTAGTTTTCGCCACTTTTTTGCCTTTTTCTCCAAAACTGAGCCACCTCTACAAAATCTGGGCAAATGGGTTTTTAGAGGATGGAAATAGCTTTCCAAAAATTTATACCTTTCCTCAAATGGAGGCCTGAGGAAAAAGCGCAACACCTTCTGGAGCAGCTGATTTTTTGAATTTAGACCAAAATTTCTCAAAAAACTCAAAATGCTCAGAATTTTCTCAAAATTTGAGGGAAGGTGTAAAAATATGTTTTTTAAACCTTCATAGATGCTTCAGCAAGCATCTCCAAGTTCCCCTCATACTTTTGGTCTTTTTTGGCTTCCTTGAGCTTACTTTCAAGTTGTTTTACTTTGACATTGGCGATCATGTTTTGAGCTTGGTAGTGGTGTGCCATGTGTCTGAGAAACTAATTATCCCTATTTTCCTTCTCAAGGAGCTTCTCCAAGTGTTCATTTACCCTATTTAGCCAATATTCCTTATCTTGATGAACCTCAAGGGCAATCCTATCCTCTAGGTCAAGGTCCTCATTCAACAGAATTTGTTCTTGCTCTTCTTGCAAAGCTTTATTGAGGCCTCTTGTTCTTAGTATTTTCCTCTTTCCTTTCCCCTTTAATGCTTCAGGCTCACTTGATTCTATGATCTCCTTGCCTTTTCCAACTTGCTGCAATAACTTGGCTTTTTACTTTTCTAGGATCAACTCCTTTGCTTTGGGCTAACTATTTTCCTATTCAAGGAATGATATGAAATATTTTGCTCTTTCCAAATTGATTCCTAGCTCCTTGATTTGATAGTCCTTATCCCTGATTGTCTGTCACATGTTTGAAGTCTGATCCTCAGTATTTGGATCAACTAGTTCAAACTCATGCTCAACTGTGTCTTTCTCTTTTGATGTTGGTTCTTGCTTTGTCAATGAAAAAGGCCTGGACCCTTTCTCTCTATGAGAAGAAAACACAAGCCTCTACCCTTTCTTATACACTTTAGTCACCTCAGGTTTGGGTAACTGAGTCTCCTCCATTGTTTTACTAGATGACGCCACCTATGCTTGTTTTTTGTGTCTTGTTTATGGCTTGGTGAAGCAATCTCATTTCATTTTTGAAAGCCTAGGTGATAGGAAAAGTGAAAAACAATGAGGTATGAGTGGAAAATTAAGTGATGTGAAGGTTGAGTTTGAAAAAATGGTAAAGGAGGTTTGAAAGAGCTGGACATGAAATTTGGAGAGCTGATGAAAATGAGTGGAAGAGAAATGAAGGAACAATGTGCTTGTAAAAGTGAAAAAATAGAGTTTTTAGTGAAAGTGCCCAAAACCCCTAGGAACGAACTAGGGTTTCAATCTTAGTGAGGTAAATTTATGTTTTGAGGATGATTGAGTGGTTTACATGGCATATCAAACATTTATAAAGTTGTAGGGTAAGCTTTTACATGTTAAAATTCAAAAAAGGAAAATGACCATCATCAACCCTATCATTTTTGCATGAGAAATTCACTAAAAAACCCTAATTGAAGAAAGCTTTGGCATGAATAGATTTTGCAAACTAAAAAGGTAAGTAAGGTGGTGTACTTACTTGTATCTCAGCTTAGGATTGCAATAAAACAAGTAAGCAAGCTTAAAAATTGAGTTTGGGTGAGTTTCAGACAATTTTATCTACTCTAGCCCAAGCGCAGTGCAGTGTTCCTAAGCGCAGTGCTAGGCCTCCAAGCGTAGCGCAGTCTCCTTGAGCACAGTGCTAGTATTCCAAACTGATTTTGGAGGCCTTACAATGCTCCAAATTGAGATCTTGATAGCTCATTCGAAAGCTCTTGAGTCTACTATAATAGACTCTTCAAGCATGCAATGTAGACACTTCATCAGGGAGAAAAAAAATATTTTCCCAACGTCACTCCAAAACCTAGGGTGTCTCTGACAAAAGAGCAGCTCCAACTCGTAGAGCACTTTTTGATGCCTTCCACTAATCCACATCATTATCTGAAGGTACCATTGGAAAGCGTAGGATGTCAACTACACAATAGAGTCTTTAAGCACTACCAACACCTGCTCCAAACCCATGAAAAGTTTTCTTGAAGTCAAGCTTTCCACAAGTGCAACAACTCTCCTGTAGCAAGTGTATTTTGGGAATTTATTTCAAATCATATCACTTGTGCATAAAACGAAGGAGGTTTTGGTTTCTTGGACTATATTGGACAAAAATATCATTCATGTTTGTAAAATTCTTCTCCATTTGGTTAGAAACATATTTTGAGGAAAACATGTCCCTATGAGAAATGATGAGGCGAGGTAGTGTGCTGCAACATTGTCTTATTTGAAATAAAACATTACCATTACCTTTATTTTTCTTTCCCTAAGCTTGTAACTCCCTTTACCCACTTAATCACATGATGGACATGTTTTTGGAAACATATGGTATCATTATGACACATGGAGTGAAACCCTAGACCATGACCTAAAATGAGGAATTTAACCATTTCATGACCCAAGAAACTTAAATGAAGATATGATACCTCGAAGAAGACAATGACCATGATGAGTGATGAAGACCATGAGTAAGTGAAGGGAGCAGCAGTGTCCTAGACACAACAGCCAGTGACCAAATTGTTATTTGAAGACTCACTGAAATGACAAAAAATTGACTTCACACCCTACCAACACCTTGTAAGAGCATATTTGATCATTGGTGATAGGCTGAACTGACTAACACTAACATCATACACCATCCATCACATTGTATTTAAGAGAAAAATCTAAGGTTCACGTAGTGGAAGATCACATTTAGCATCAACAACAAGTTCTCCAACTCTTAAAGGAGAACCTGACTCTCGTGCAAAATCAAATGAAACAACAAGCATATCAACATCGTAGTAAAAGAAGTTTTGACACAGGAAATTGGGTATTTTTATGGCTACATCCATATAAAAAATTGTCCCTCAAGAAAACTAAGAAGGATAATAAATTATCACCCAAGTACTATGATCCTTACAAGGTGTTACAAAAGATTGGTACTATAGCATATAAATTGGAGTTGCCTACATCTTCTCGAGTATACCTAGTTTTTCACGTTTCATGCTTAAAGAAGGTTATAGGTGACAAGTTCCCATTTCAAACAATATTTCCGGAACTTGAAAATGAAGGAAAAATCATATTGGAGCATGAAGCAGTCAGATAAACAAGAACCCAACAACTACAAAATCGATCAATTTCAATGTATCTCATTAACTGGAAGAACATACCTACTAAAGATTCCAAATGGGAAGATGATAATTTTATGCAAAATAATCCAGAACTACTCAAGCATTGAGGAGAACAATTTTTTGAAAGGGAGGAGCATGTTAGGTCCCTATAATAGTAGTGTAGCCCCCATATTATTATTGGTGTGCCCCATGTAGCCTCCATCTTGTTATTTTTTTGCTCGAGAGAAGCTCACTATTGTTATTGTTGCTCCCTTACATTATTATTGTTATGTAGGCTTTGTTTATATTGTGACCCTTTAAACTCATATATATACAAAAGAGGTCTTGTCATTTGTCTCATCCCAATAATTGTTTATTTATGTGATGTAAAAGGAGTTTTGTCCATCGAAGAGGCTTATTTTCAAGTTGTTGATCTATTTTTTCTTCTGTTTTTGTGATTTGATTACATAACAGGCTTTATTTCCTACTTAATGAAAGAAACTATTTATGATCCGCTCTTTTTATAGTATTTGAGTTTTTTGTCTTTTCTCATATTATAAAATTACAAAAAAGAATAAAATAAACCTTATAGTACAATAGAGGAAATGAGTGTGATGGGAAAGCAAACTAGTTCCAACACTTGGAACTTTCCCATGTTTAATGCAGGGGAAAGCGTGCAAGATATGGACACTTATGGGATGTTCCCTCTAGGGATAAGGATGTCAAGTCACAAAGGAAATAAATGTAAGGCTTGAAATTTTAGAAAACACATATGAAAATGGATTATAATAGAGAAAGTTGGAGCCAAGATAAGGCCAAAAACTCAAGTGGTCAAATCTAATACAATAATACGACTAAACATATGGGAGCCTCTATGGTATAAGTTAGAAAAAGAGCAAGGAAGGATTATGAAAATTAAATTCAAAATCATGACAAGACTAAATATGACTCCTGAGCATATGAAGAAAACTTCAACATGGGTTCCAAGCGAAAAAAAGGTATTATCCAGAGCACCCATGATGAGGTACGCTCTACCAAAAAAATAATGTCACTTATAAACAATGTGAAGGTTTCATGACACAATTTGGTGGGATCATTCCTAAGGCCAAAATGGAATAGGAAACTAATAATGCACAATGAAAAATGATGAGCCTAACTTATATTCCAGTTTCAAGATTCCATACTTATCAGATTGAATAAAATGTGAGAACACATAAAGAAGATGTCTTTAATGTCTTGTAGACATAAATAGGAACACTATGCCAGAAGTGAATACATCTAATATCTAAAATTATGATGAAATATTGTGTTATGCAATACATAAATTACATAACTTAAAAAAGTGTACCTTATATGTACAATATGGTATAGGGAACCACATATCCTTGCGGCTAATGCATAATAGTTCTTCAAGACAAGGCCTTGGCAATACTCAATCCAAAGACTCCTTTGGTATCTCAAACCCATAGTTCGAGTTCTTGAAAAAAATAAAATCGATCAACCATAGACATGGCTTCAAGGAAATCCTCCTATGAAGGAAATTCAACATACAATAGATCATGAGAACTAGGAGGATAAACAAGGGGATGTAAGGGATCCATTGCCCCAACTGGAGAGATTAGTTTATCAACTTTTTGAACCAAGTCCTGAGAATGAACAAATGAGTTCAAAGGACCCTTCTTAGAAGTAATTTAACATTGAGGAAATGACGCAACATGATTCACCCATGGCGGGTTAGATTCTACTCAAACCCTAGAAACATAACAAGCGATATTATAAGCTAAAGTCAAATTAGGATGGTGATTGTTATATGAAAGTTGATAAATAGTGATAATGCTTCTATTGTGAGTAGAATACATCACCTGAAATAGTGTAGACACCATAGCATAGACATAACCACACCCAAGGAGCATATTGAATTCCAAAAGACCATCAAGCACCATGACATACACTAAGACATTATTCATACCTAATGTGATAGGAAACTAAGGAAGAATACCCAAAGAATCACGAGGTTTTCTCTCACATGAAAACAACTAACTAGGAATTATTAGCATCTTTGGAGAAACCATAGCTTTCTAAGCCAAGGAAGATAAAATACTTGTAGAGGGTCCTTCATCAAATATACATTGATATAGATTTTGGTAATAGACTCCAACCTTTATTTGAAAAGGTGAGGAAGAAGGAAGTTGATGTAGTATACCTAGGGGGATAGTATGGGGTACAGGGGGAGGTACCCAAGGGAATAATGTAATAATGGAATGGGACATGGTAATAAATAAAGTGGTTAGCCCTTTTCATGTGAGGGACCACAAGTAGTTAGCAATAATGTAATAAGCCCATGGATTAAGGGAACCATGGTAATGACCCATGGTATTGTATGTATGAGGCCTATATAGATGCTAGAGACTCCCCATTGAGAGAGGTGAAGGAATATTGTATGAACAGGCATATGGCTTGTGGAGTGTTCTCCTTCCTTAAGAAGTGAATATATGGTGTTGCCCTACCTTAAGGGTTTGATTAATAAAGTGAAGCATTTCTATATTCAGATCTTGTTACCTATGGTGATTATTTATAGTTATTGAGTATATTGGTATCATTTCATATATTTTTGGATCATATATGTAACAAGTGGTATCAGAGCACTTTCTTGGGCAAAGCAATTTTTTTTATTATTATTATTTTTGCAGACATTTTTCAGGGCGGCGAGTTTGCAGATCAGATATGTACGTTCTGGTGGAAAAATTGTAGAATATCACTGCATATCTGACTTCTTTGCAAAAAAATACCCAATTTGAAAAAAACAATTGACTAAATCGGAGTCCGGATGAGGGAGATATCGCTGAATTAAAAATTAGTTGTGTTGTAGACATTTTTTAGGGAAATGAGTTTGCAGATCTGATCTGTATGTTCTGGGTCAAAATTTGCAAAATCTAATTGCAGATCTGGGTTCCTTGCCAAAAATTATCCAATTAAAAAAAAAAGCAATTGAATCGGAGTCCAGATGAGGGAGATATTGTTGATTAAAAATCTGATCTTTCTTTGGATTTTTTTGACGACGATATAGTTGATGTGCGAATCTGAAATTTTAGTGCCTAGATCGAGATTTATATCATATGGGAATATGTAGAATGGTTGTTCCATTTATGAAAACAGGTCATAATAGGGATTCTGAGCAATATTGACTAAATTGTGGCCGCTTTAAATTTTCGCCAAGTGATTTTTTTTTTCAAAACCCTCTTCATGGCTTCTAGCAAGCAATTTTTACAGGGAAAGATGATGGTCCTACTATTGAAGAATACATAAAGAATGAAAGTCATTATGGGCAACACATTGGAAATTTTGGGTAGGTCTAATTTTAAAGATGAGGTGGCCACATGTTGGGAATTACCTAACAGAAAGAAGTGTTCCAACCTGCCTGATGAAGAATTTGAAAAATTCCTTTTAGATAGATGGTCTCATGCTAGAAAACAAGATAATGAGAAACATGTGGGCTTATTTTCTACTGTTATCTGCTATTATAGGTTCATGGATATATTCAGAAGGAGAGGATCATTGTGTCTATAAATCCTAGTTGCAAGAAAAATCTTATAAATGCCAATTTGGAAAAAAAATTGCAAGTCATAGCAAAACAAATGGAGCACACACAGGTTAATAATGAGGAGGTGCATGTTTATAAAGATTTAAAGATTTCTATGGACAAGTATATATTGCATTTTGATTTTTATGCTTCAGATATGGCTAATGTGGATGTTGTTTTGGGATACCCTTGGATGGAATTGATGGGTACTATCAATATTAATGTGCAGAAGAAATTCCCGAAGCTCTGGTATAAAAAGGAGAAAATTACATTACAGGATATTTCCATCAATAAACAGGTAGAGTCCAAGGAGGCTGAAGTAGAAGATGTTCTAGGGACTGACACATCAGATAATGAGCCCTTAATGGTCGGCAACCAAACACAAACATCAAACTAGGTATCAAAACAACAGGTAGAGTCCAAGGAAGATGAAGCAGAAAATGTTACACTTACTGAAAAATCAGATGAGGAATCCACGGTTGAAGTCATATTGGAAGATGAGCAACAACAACAGGCACCAAAACATGTATTAGATACCAATCAGGCTCCATTAGCTGGTGAATTAAAGAAAGATACACCATTGATTAAAACTTTAACATATCGATGTGAAAACTGATGGATGCGGACCTAGCTCTGCGCTCTGCGTTCTAGGGTTTGAACATTTGTAGCGACGACAGGCTTCGCAAAACTGCAGAATACCTGCAACCTCTAACGGATTTAGGCCCCTTCATTCATAGGACAAAGGGTACACGACCTCATGGAGCCCCTGCGGGGGGAGGGCGATGAACCTCCCCCACAAAACGACAATGAGCAGTTTCTAAATAAGGAAGAAAATGGAACTGCAAACCAGAATGAGAATAATGAAGATCTGAAAAGCCAACAAACAAAACAAGATGAAAATCCATTAGAGGTACGCTCTGCTACATGCAAACCAGTTGCCTCTGTGTGCCCAAGGGTAGAACTACCAGGCCATCGAATCAATGCGAAGATACAATACATGAAAGATCATGCTCTAATAGGGAAATTCATAGGTCTATGGCCAACTGAAAAATCATTAAGGAGTTGGATAAATTCAAAATGGCACCCAAAGGGACATATAACCCTACAGTTGGGACCGAAAGGGTTCTTCACTGCTATCTTCAACTGCTTGGAGGACAGAAACAGGGTCCTGGATGGTGGGCCTTACTTCTTCAATGCATCCGTTCTGTTTCTCAGAGGATGGGTGGAACGCTTCAACTCGGACAAGGAGGACCTTAGCTGGGCTCCGATGTGGATCCGCTTATACTCGCTGCCGGTGGAATATTAGGAGGAAGACTCCCTACAGGCGATTGGAAACACTCTGGGTGAGTTTATCAAAGTTGCAGAGGAAACGAAAACATGCAGATACACTTCTTTTGCCCGAATTTGTGTCTATATGAATCTCAATCAGGCTCTCCCAGATGCGGTAAGCATATCTCACTATGACATTGAATGGATTCAAACGATTGACTATGAACATGTGCCTTTTCGATGCCGAAGATGTCATGCCCTAGGGCACTTATTCAGAGACTGCCCATTAACGCAAAAACCCTCTCCTGCCTCTGATCCGGAAGCTTCTGAAGCAGGTGGCTTCGTCAAAGTCACAAATCGTCGGAAATCCCACAATAAACATGGTTCAAAACCAAAAGTAGCGAAAACCAGCCCTCTTCGGCCCTCAACAAGCAACAGTTTTGGTGTCTTAGCTAACCAAATGGATTTGCAAATGAATCCACCAGAGCCAGAGTCAATGAAAGACGACCACTCAAAGATGGGAAACCCCACAATGCCACAAGCAGATACTCAAGGTAAGGAAGCTTCTACCTCAGACAAGCAAAAAGAAACATTATGGAACACTCAAGTCATGCAGTTGGAGATACCACATTCAACTGCCAGCCTAGAAGAGGAACCGATGGAAGAATCAAATTACTCTCAGTTCATGGAGGAAGAAACAGAGGCAATAGACATTGGGGATCTGGACCTTCCAGGTCTAGAAAAAGCCTGCACAACAAACAACTTTGACAACATCCCAGCAGGACAACTTAAGAACCTGGAAGAAGTGTTATCTCGGGCGCAGAGGCAAAAATCTTTAGGTATACAGACTGGAGGCCCAAGGGATGGTAGATTCATAGCCAAAGATATAAAAAAGCGGGGAAGGAAAATTGTTTTACAGAGAACAATCAAAGTAGGACAAATTCTAGTGGATTCCGGCAGGTATGCCAAGTTAACCAAGTACTACCGCTTTGAAAACACTCCTTCCCAATGAAGTTAATATCTTGGAATATAAGAGGGCTTAATGGCCCAAGGAAGACACGAATTCTTAAAAACATGATAAAGCAAGAAAACCCTCAAGTATTGTTCTTGCAAGAGACCAAATGCGATTCTAATGCATTAGATAGATTAGCTGCTAAAATTTGGCCTAGGAGTCATAACATAGTAGTGGATGCGGATGGCGCCTCGGGAGGCCTAGCAATTATCTGGGATTCGAGAGCTATCAAGCTCAACAATTTCCATGCACATAGGAATTTCCTTCAAGCAATTTTTCATATCATAGGCACAAATCTACACGGGCTCTTAACTAATGTATATTTTCCATAGGATACATCTCGTAAAGCGGGTATCCTAAACTCCATCTCGGCACTCAACCATAACAGATTGCACCCTTTATGGATCGCAGGAGGAGACTTCAATATGATTACAAGACTGGAAGAAAAGAGAGGTGGCAGATGCAAAGGATCTCAGGAAGGGTCACTCCTGAAGGACTTCATTCAGAATAACTGGCTCATCGACCTCCCTTTCAACAATGGAGTATTTACCTAGAACAACAGAAGAGCAGGGAACCAACAAATCGCTTCTCGGTTGGATAGGTTTTTACTCTCAGATAATGCCATTCATCTTGGTGGTGATTTTGCAGCTTCCATACTGCCCTTCTTGGGATCTAATCACTGGCCCATTTCCCTCCAATGGTCTCGTCTGAGAAACAAGCTCCGTAGGCCATTTCGCTTTGAGGCCTTCTGGTTGACCCATATGGACTTCCACAAATTAATCAATACAGAATGGAATAGTTTCTATCCTCCTCCAGGCTCAAAAATGTTCCAATTCCAACAAAAGCTCAAGCACCTAAAAGGCAAGATCGAGCATTGGAATCACACATCATTCGGAAATATCTTTTAGGGTAAAGCATCCCTTTAGATGGCAATGAGGCAGCTACAACAGAAGATCATTATAAATGGCCGATCAGAGGACCTGGTAGAATAGGAAAAAACCCTTGAAATGCAACTAGCGGAAAAGGAAAAGTAGGAAGAAACGTTGTGGCGACAAAAATCAAGGGTCAAGTGGCTCAAAGATGGAGAGAAAAACACTAAATTCTTTCATAGCACCACAATCTAGCGTAGGATGCATAATAATATAACTCATATTCAAAACGAGTAGGGAATCAAAGTGGAAAAGCATGAAGAAACATAAACTGAACTATTAAATTATTTCAAGCAGGTGCATCGAGAGCCAAACAGTGACAGATCTCAAGCCATAGAGAAAATTACTTGAAATATTCCCAAACTTATCTCAGAAGAGCATAACCAAATGCTTCTCAAGCCTGTTGATCTCCAAGAGGTGGAACTTGCAGTACGACAACTGAAAGCAGGCAAAGCCCCAGGACCAGATGGATTCACCTCTAATTTTTTCCATAACTTCTGGGATCTGATCAAGATGGAAGTCTGGCAGGTGGTTGAGGAGTCTCACTCTCTACGATGGATGTTTCCAGGGGTAAATGCTACTTTCATAGCCCTGGTTCCCAAGGTGGATCAGCCAAGCACACCCGACAAGTACAGACCGATCGCACTATGCAACATAATCTATAAGATCATGTCTAAAATCATAGCCTTCGGGCTCAAACTCCTGCTTCCTCTCATCATCTCACCCGAGCAATCTGGATATGTTGAGGGGAGGCAGATCATGGACGGGATCATCCTAACTCATGAAATAATTCATTCTCTGAAGATCTCCAAGAAGCCAGGTATGTTACTCAAACTAGATCTTTCAAAGGCTTTTGATAACCTTAGTTGGAAGTATATTGAAAAGGTTCTAATGGCTTTTGGATTTTATGCTTCCTGGGTTCGATGGATTATGAGCCTCATCTCATCCTCCCTTTTCTCAGTCTTAATCAATGGCATTCCCTCTGCTACCTTTCATCCTTCTCGTGGCATCAGGCAGGGAGACCACCTCTCCCCTTTTTTGTTTGTTATCATGGTTGAGGGTTTAGGTCACAGTGTTAGGTCTGCTCAGCAATCTCTCCGTCTCAAAGGCCTCTCCTTTCACAACTCCCCTGCTTTCACTCATCAGCAATTTGTAGATGATAATATGCTTTTTGGGCATCCTTCAGTCCAGGAGGCTCGTCAGCTCAAAACTCTTTTGACAGACTTCTCGGAAGCCTATGAAGCCTCTATCAATCACTCCAAATCTCAAATCTTCTTCTTTCATACCCCCTCAGTTACTCAGTCAGCCATTATCCGCATCCTGGGCTTCTCCTCTGCTAAGCTCCCCTCCTCTTATCTAGGTGCTCCGCTCATCGCCTCAGCCCTAAAGCACTCTTCCTAGAGAATCCTTTTAGAAAATCTGGAAGCACGACTCTCCTCTTGGACTCACTGTTACACAACAATTTTTCATCATTTGTCACCGTCCCGGTTACCCCTCTCCCGCACATTGGAGGACTCATTCCGGGACCTGTGAGAAGTGACATGACCTGAAACCTCTTGCATCATATTCCTCTAAGTATGAGTTTCATATGCCCTGAAGACATCTCCTGCAGAATACCCATAAAAGACCTCTTTTTGCATTAGCACGGGTCCACAGTGTACTGCCCGCGCCAACGGGGAAATCCTCTAAAGAGGGCGCGCCATTGGCGCTCTGTCTCAGAGTCGCACTCGCGCCAACCGAATTGAGTAAAGTTTTTAACAAGCAAGCTTCTAAAGGTTCTCCTTAACCCATTCACCAACTGAATCTATGTTGAGCTAGGATGGTTTGGCTTCGAATCTCCATAGAAGGGAAGTGGTTTGCCACCTTTCATGGAAGTTTCTAAGTGATAAAGCCAATCCCATGAATAATGTGGTTGATCCTATCTCTTTCCTCTCTATCTATAAAAGCTTGTCTCTATGCCTTGAGCAAGCTGGTTCCAGCATAGTGATAGAGAATTCCAGGAGTTCAAGAGTTTGAAACTACAAGAGCCTTCTTTGCACCCATAAGGCTAAATCTAAGTGAGGAGATTCTTGTCACCCAAGAGAGAGAGGCTTGTTTCCCATCCCAACAAGCTTTGCAAGACTTGTGTAGCTGACTACCCAGCCAAAGGAGGATTTGATGTCAGAACAATGGTTGTATTCTTCTTTGTTATTTATCAATAATAGATGACTATCATTATGGTTCCACTCTCATTGTCTTATGATTGATGTTGAGTTATATCTTTTCTGACTGATATATAGTTGCATCTATTGGATTTTATGCTTGTATTTGTGTTGTTCTTTGCATGTGCAGGTGTCTAATCACGGATATCGTGGGGATTGTGACTGGCCGAGGCAAAGGAACGAGAGCGACATTTCTTCTACGAATATTAGCGTTGGAATCCAAGTAGGTTCTCATCATCCACTTTTTATTTGCAATTAGGAACTTGCGTGATAGCATTGCTTGATTGTTGCTAGACCCAGTCTGGGCTAGTAGGGATCGTCTCTGTCCGCAGAGAGGATTTAACTCCACAACACTCACAGATCACTTAATATGGCAAACCGTCTTGTCCTCATTAAAGCTGTTCTTCAAGCCATGCCTTTATACCTCTTTTCCATCCTTGTGGCTCCTAAATGAGTTCTCAAAGAAATCAAAACTCTCTAAAGATCGTTTCTTTGGGGCAGCAGTGGCCTCAAGCGCAAGTGGGTTCTAGTTAAATCAGAAACGGAATGTCTTCCAAAGAAAGGAGGCGGTATTGGATTGAGGGACCCCTCTCATAGAAATGCAGTTATGGGGGCTCGAATCTGGTGGAAATGGCTTTTTGAACCTCTCACCCCTTGGGCCTTGCTATGGACTACTAAATATGCAGGAAATTGTCCAATGGAGGAACTAATTAGAATATCAGAGACCATCACAGGCTCAATCATGTGGAACTCATCCAAACAACACAAGAATCTCATACAGCAGCATGGCTTTTGGGAAGTGAAGAATGGTAGTAATGCAAGGATTTGGGAAGACTCCTGGTAGCATATGCCCAAACTCAGGGACCTTTTCCCTCCAAATCCTCTTCTGGAACAGGATATGCAACCTCAAAACACGGTGAGAAATTTCTGGCGCAATTCATCACACCAAGATTACAGAGAATGGCTCAAAGCGACTCAAATCTTAAGACAGGGGCCGATGCGAGACCAACAAATTCTAGATACAGAATTAATGAAAAGGAAAATTCAATATTCTGAGGAAAAGTACATTCTCAGATGGGGGTATGAAGAAAAGGGAACCTATTCTACTAGAGAGGCCTACAACATCCTTATCAAGGAACACATGGTGCTGGACTCGCTTTGGAGCAAAATATGGGACCCCTCCATCTGGCCGAAAGTGTCCACCTTTCTTTGGCTCCTTTGTCACAAAAAGATTCTCACATGGGACAATCTGAGAAAAAGTAACTTCTATGGACCCTCCATCTATCCCAACTGTAAAAAGGATGAGGAAACCATTGAGCATCTCATGCATTACTGTCCGCTGGCACACAAGCTCTGGAAAAAAATCAGTTTCTGCTGCAAAAAAGGAGGAGGAGCTAATGGAGATATCACTGCTACTGTGCGCAACTGGGACCACCACCCCTATCAAAGTAAGATCTTGAATTTTCTCTGGAAGCTCATTCCAGAATTTGTTATGTGGGCCATATGGAAGGAGAGAAATGGTAGAATATTCAAGAATCACACCAGATCACTGGATGACCTCTGGAAAATAATCAACCAAATATTGAAGAAACCATATCTCTCAAGACTTGGTACCAGGAGGACTTCCCAACTATCCCCCATGAACAATCAATATGGAATAATTGGAATTTCCAAAGGAAGCAAGAACAACTAATCAAATGAACAAAGCCTCCGAGAGGCCACTCACCGGAGAAATGGCTTCCTCCCCCCATGAACATGTATCAACTAAATTTTGATGGTGCCTCAAAGGGTAACCCAGGGAATTCTGGCTTTGGAGGGATCTTCAGAGATCACAAGGGAGATCCTATCTTAACCTTCTTAGGCTCAAGAGGGTGGGACACCAATAACTCAGCGGAGTTAGAAGGTCTATGGCAAGGGCTACTTCTGGCGTAAGGTAAGGACCTCTTTCCTCTTATAATAGAGGGAGACTCCCAAATCATCATCAAAATGGTCTCAAGAATTCTACAGGGCTCCCCCTCTTGCAAGATCAGTAACAGCTGGAGAATGGAAAAAAGGCTACAGCATATTAAATGCTGGTTTTCCTCCCACAGAGTGGTCTCCTTGAAACACATTCGCAGAGAAGGGAACAAAATTGCAGACCTTTCAGCTAATATGGGAGTTGACTGTGGGATGCTTCTACATGTTGGATCAATCACTAACTTAGCATCTGAATCTCAACTCTTGGATTTTAACAATCTAGTGCAGAAGGAAATGCCTCAGATAGAAGAAATACCCCCAGATGCGGGTGGCACTACAGCTCTTAATGCTCATAATGCAGAACATTAAATCCTGGTACTGCCAGCTACAGAGCAGCGTGGCTTCCCAAGACTTCACCTTGTGCAAGCGGGAGGGAGTCTTTAAGGCTGGATTTGGTAAGAGATATGCATTAATGGATTGCATTGTTCAACGCAACATTCTCTCTGTTATAATCATGTCGACCCTATGTGTTTTCCTCACACCTTGCGCTCAGTCTCATGGCAATGGAAGGGTTAGTTTTGGTCAATGGTGACGGGCTGATTCTTGCACACAGACGAGAGCTCCAGGCTAGCTCTTGCAGGGGTAAGCTCTCCTCAGTTCTTGACTTAAGCATTGGTAGTATTGTGCCTTCGTCTTGGGTGTTTTCTGTGCATTCAATTCGGTATTTGTGTTATTTCAACCAACCCTGTATTGTATTCTCTGGTCTCTATAGTCTCTCTGCACCCTACCCTTCGTCACTCATAATGGTTTGTTCGGGTAAAAGACGTCGCTCTGGGGGGCATCGTGACAGTGGGTTACACTCATCTGCTGCTCACTCTGTGGAACCTGAGCAGGCGCCCATCAATCCTCCCCCCACCCATGAGGCTGTGCCACCTTTGAGCTCTGGGCGCAAGCCAATTCCTAACAGTGCTTTCCAAACCACGCACTTTAAATTTCAAAGCAATTTGAACAGGCCTCTGATTATTGCTCACATCACCATTATCCTTTCGGAAGAGGAAAATCAAGTCTCCCCTCTGGCATGCATTGCTCCTGATCCTTCCCAAAGTAGTGAGCATTCCATGGATAAAGATAGCCCGGAGAATTGGAAAAGTGAGAAGTCTAGTGAGGAGGAATTTCTGAAAAGTATTCCTCCCCTTGAAGACACAGGCCCTGTTGCTGAGGAAGGGACTCATGGTGAAGCAAGTCACTCCATGGCAATCCCTGTCAGCGAAATGGATGGCTGTTATGCTCTTAACTTGCAAAATGATACCCAAATACATAATATGCGAAGAAAAGATACCCAGAACACAGAGTAGCAATGATTTTATTATTCAGAGAGTAATGTTCACTTGCCTCTTCGAGGGGGCAACCTCCAATAGAGCAGAGCTCGATTACAAAATAAGACATGATGCTCCTCGCAGGGAGTCTCTATCCTTTATATATGACTCATACATGCAATCCCACGGACCAATACCATGGGTTTTATTAATACCATCTATCTAATACTACGGCCCATTTGCAACTAACTGTGGTTCCGTCATTAATTGCAGAATAACCACTTACAATTATTAATATGGGCTTTATTGACTCTTGACTATGACGTGATCCCATTACATAAATAAGGGGGTTAGGGTGGGACCCTAACATGCCCTCTCCCTTAAGACTATCCTTGTCCTCAAGGTTGAAGTTGCGGAAACTGCTGAAGAATAGTGGCTGGTTCCCAAGTTGCATCTTCCGGAGAGGTGTCTTTCCATTTGATGAGGACTTCCTTAATCATGCGGCCGCACAGTTGCTTGTCTCGTGTGTCTAGGACATGTTCAGGTTGAAGCCAGATGGACCCTTCTTCGTCCAATTCAGGTAGACTGGTATGAATTCTGCAATTGTTCCCAATCACTTTCTTGAGGCATGAGACATGGAAAACTGGATGGATTTTTGTAGTAGGTGGCAAGGCCAACTTGTAAGCCACTTCTCCAATGCACTGAAGTACTTGATATGGTCCGTAGAATTTGGGAGATAGTTTCTGACACCCCTTGTCTTTGAGTGATGTTTGCTTATATGGTTGTAACCGTAAAAAGACCTGATCACCTTCTTGAAATTGGCGCTCAGAGTGATGCTGGTCTACTTGTTGCTTCATGCGGTTCTGAGCTTGATGAAGATTCTCTCGAAGATGGGCGAGCATGGTTGCGCGGTGTTGTAGGAGTTGATCCACTGCTTGTACTTTTGAGCACCCCTTGAGATACGAAGTAGGTGAAGGCAGGAGTTGACCATATATTGCTTCATAGGGAGTCATTTTGGTGGTGGCATGATAGTTGGTGTCATACCACCATTTAGCCAGAGGTAACCACTATACCCAAAGGTGTTGCTTTTCTGAAGTGAAACACCTAAGGTAGGTTTCTAGACATTTGTTGACGGCTTCGGTTTGACCATCTGTTTGCGAATGATAGGAAGTACTGGGTTTTAGTTGAGTACCTTGTATCCTGAAGAGTTCCTGCCAAAAATTACTGGTGAAGATCGGGTTGCAGTCGGACACCATAGAAGTGGGCATGCCATGCAATTTGAAGATCTGATCCATGAAATATTGAGCGACCAAAGGTTGTGTAAACGGGTGGGGTAGGGCGCAGAAATGAGCATACTTCGATAGTCGGTCCAAAACCACCATGATGACTGATCCAGGTGGATATTGGTGGCCACCTGCCAAGTCCACCTGGACCCCCACCATTGTCTTTCTCAGCATTTTCAGTTTCCTTAATTGTAGCACAACTTACTATTTTTAGCAGTTTTTCGGGTCCTGAACTTCCGGAGCCGTTTTGAGGCCCTAAACGACGTTTTTTGGGGAATCCAGGGGCAACATGGGTCCATGGAATGGACTGATGTTGCCCTTTCCAACAATGATAGTGCTCAGATAGATCTTTCCAATGAGCTATTGTACGCGTCAAACGGAGATCATATGCCAAAGTTACGACCCCGGGAAGTTGATGTACCAACTTACCCCCAAACAGGGCCCATAGTTTGGCGTTTCATCTCCTAGGGTTAGGTTTTGGAATGTTAAGGGTTTTCCATTATTTCTCAACAATAAATAGGCCTTCAAGCCTCATTGTAACATAGTTCAGAGGCATGTAGCCACCACATCTCTTCTCAGAGATAAGCTACCATCGCCCTAGCTGGTTTATTTCCATTTATGGTTGTAAGCATATTTCAGTATTTTCCATTAATGAAATGAAGTATTATTTCCGCTGCATCTTTGTGTATATGGTTATCTCTGTAATTTGTTGTGTTCCTGTTTAAATCCGGATCAGTGGTATCAGAGCGGTTTGCTTTTTCTCTGTTTTTCTTTGCATGTCCCCAACAAGGTCGGGATATAAGGATTTAGGGCTTGAACTGGTTGAACCTTTGCAAGACCAGCCTTGCAAATCCCGACGGCCTCCCATGGCGGACGAGAAGAAAGACGAGGGGGCAGGAGATCCCATCAAAATCTTGCTTGAAGAAGCCCTCGAGCGACAACGGAACGCGATGATGGACAGCTTTGCCCAGATCCTTCAGCGACTACCTAGAAGCAACGCATCGGCTTCCAACAGCTACTCTGGAAACGCCAAACCCTTTAAGGTACAAGTTAATTTTGAAATCCCCATATTCGAGGGTCAGATAGACGCAGATGCTGTAGATAAATGGTTAAATCTGCTAGAGGGTTATTTTTCTGTTCATGAATTTTCGAGTCGGGAACAGATTGTTTTTGCTCTTCTCAAAGCAGCCCCCCACGTCAAGGACTGGTGGGAAACCTACTGCGAGCATAAGGATGAAAGTACTGGCTCACTATTTTCAGCCGCACCCACCTGGGATTCGTTCCGGGATGCCATCAAGGAGCAGTACTACCCTGTCGGAAGCTATGAGGATGAATACATAAAGTGGACCACGCTGCGGCAGGGAAGGGACCAAGACGTGCCAGAGTTCACTAATCTTTTCCATACCCTTCGCACAAAGTTGGGTATCAAGGATTCAGAGCAACATTTGATACTCAAATACCGTGGCTGCCTGCACAAGTACATCCAGGAAGAAATACAATTCCTAAACATCCCCTCGCTCGACGCAGCATACCGATATGCCGTCAAGGTCGAGCAGAAGTTTAAACAAAAGAAGCGAGACTTTGGATCTGTGAATCCAAAGCAGGGGAAAGGTGCCCCTAAACCACAGAACAAAGGACAAATCCAAGGCGAGACAGCACAAGATGACCAGCAGAAGCCGCAAGCAAAGAACAACGCCGCGAAGCCGAGAAAGGACACAGGAAAATGGTGCGAGTTCCATATGAGCTCCACTCACAACACAAGTGAGTGTCGGGCCAAGCAGTCACTAGTGGCTGAGCTAAAGATTTCAGAATCAGATGCATGTTCCGACTCTGGGTCAGAACCCGATAAGGGGTATGAAAAAGGGAAGCAGATCATTGATGCGGATCCCAGCGCCATTGTTGCTACCGCAAAGATCCAGAAAAATGAACCCGAAGATCCAGAGGAGGAGGAGCGTCTCTTCCACTCCCAGATGTGGGTAAAGGGCTCCGCGATACAGATCATTGTTGATAGCGGGAGTCAAAAGAACCTCATTTCGGCAGAGGTCGTGAAGCGGTTGGGCTTACCGACCACAACACATCCACAACCATACACCATTGGGTGGCTTCACCAAGGACGAGATCTTCGCGTAAGCCAGCAGTGTCGCCTTCCATACAACATCAAGCCCTTCACGGATGAGGTATTGTGTGACATTGCTCCCCTTGAAGTTTGTGATGTATTACTAGGACAACCATACTTGTGGAAGCGACATGCTGTGTATGAATCAAGACCCCGTGCTGTTATTATTACATTGGGAAATAAGTTGTTCAGGATACCAGAGGTAGCACCACCTGCCGCCATCTCTTTGATTACTACAAAACAATGTAGTAAGATCATTTCCAAAACCAAGAAATTTGTTTTCCTGATGATACGCCCTCAAGGAAAGAAGAAGACAGTGGCCGCGGCCTCCAAACGGGGTCCCTCTGCACGACAACTACAGATGGACAAGGTTGTGGAGGAGTACGAGGACATCTTCACCTCCCCGGCAGGGGTTCCTCTGCACTGTCAAGTCAAGCACTCCATCGATCTGACCCCAGGTGCGCCGCTACCCAATGGACCAATTTATCGGCGCTCCGTTCTGGAGAACGATGAAATCAAGAGGCAGATACAGGAGCTCCTGCAGAAAGGTCACATCCGTCCGAGTTCATCGCCTTGTGGGAGCCCGATCGTGTTGGTACAGAAGAAGGATGGGACGTGGAGACTCTGTATTGACTATCGGGCGCTGAACAAGATCACTGTCCGTAATAGGTACCCGATCCCACGGATTGATGACCTCCTAGACCAACTAAAGGGGGCGAAATATTTCAGCAAGATCGATATGAAGTCAGGATATCACCAGGTACCAATCGAAACCTCCGATGTGTGGAAGACTGCCTTCAAATCCAAGGAGGGCCTCTTCGAATGGTTGGTCATGCCTTTCGGATTGATGAATGCTCCTGCAACCTTTATGAGGCTAATGGATGACATCTTGCGGCCATTCACCAACTCCTTTGTAGTAGTATACTTGGATGACATTCTGATCTTCAACCAGAGTTGGGAAGAGCACCTCCACCACATCCGACAGGTTCTCCAAACACTGCGGCAACACAAGCTATGTGCCAATTTGGAGAAATGCACTTTTGGCATGACCCAGGTTCAGTATCTGGGATACATCATTGATGAATAGGGGGTACATGTCGATCTGACCAAGATCCAAGTCATTCGGGATTGGCCCTCTCCAACCACTCTAACAGAGCTCCGCAGCTTTCTAGGTCTTGCCAACTTCTACCGCAGGTTTGTGTTGGGGTTTTCTCATATTTCTTGGCCCTTGAGTCAAGTCACCAAGGGCGGGGCGAAAGCAAAATTCTTTTGGTCTGAATCTCAACAGAAGGCATTCAGGGAATTGAAGGATCGCCTCTGCACAACACCAGTGCTCGCGTTACCAGATTTACAACAACCATTTGAGGTCGAGACAGATGCCTCTGACTATGCTATTGGGGCAGTCCTTACTTAACATGGACATCCAGTGGCATATCACAGTGAAACACTTTCAGACACAGTCCGGAAGTACCCCACTTATGATAAAGAGATGTATTCCATTGTACAGGCCTCCCGACAATGGAAGCATTACATTTTGGGGAAGGAAACGGTCATCCACACAGACCACCGACATCTGCAGTTCATACAGACCCAAGGGAAATTGCAGAATGATCGCCATCAGAAGTGGTCTACATACCTGCAACAGTTTCACTTGAATATCAAGTATAAAAAGGGCAGCACCAATAATGTTGCAGATTGCCTCAGTCGGCCACCGATCATGGCGCTAACCACCGTGCTCAACTCTTGTGGGCACGAGATTGCTGATTGGCCACTTCTCTACAAAAGCGACCCAGAATTCGGCCACACATACCAGACACTCTTGGAGGGTCGGCATGTTGCAGATTTTCACCTCCAGGACGCCCTATTATGCCACCTCGGGCACCTTTGTGTTCCTTCAAGCGAGCGTGCCAAGATGATTTGGGAAGCACACTACAGTCGGGCTGCAAAATTATTTCTATTGGCCGAATCTTCGACAGGATGTTGGGAAGTACATCCGATCATGTACTGCCTGTGCCATTGCCAAACCGACCATTAAGAAGCACGGCCTCTATACCCCGTTGCCTACCCCTAGTCGACCTTGGGAATCCATATCCATGGATTACATGTCGGGCCTTCCTTCCACTAAGCATGGAAATGACTGTGTTTTTGTGGTCGTCGACAGGTTCTCGAAGATGGCCATTATGATGGCCTGCAAGAAGAATATCACAGCAGAAGCCACTGCTAAACTCTTCTTTGAACGAGTGTGGGTACACTTTGGGATCCCACAGTCTATCATCTCAGATCGGGACAGTCGGTTTCTCACCACATTTTGGTCCAGTCTCTGGTCAATGCTGGACACCAAACTCACGAAGTCCACAGCCTTCCATCCTCAAACTGATGGCCAGACAGAGGTTGTCAACAAGATGATTGTGCACATTCTGCACATGTATAACTCAAAGCATCGCACATGGGACGAGAGCCTCCCCTATGTTCAACATAGCTACAACCAAGCTCTTCACAGCTCCACTGGCCATAGCCCTTTTCAGGTGGGTTTGGGATTCCAGCCACTATGCCCCATTGATGTGGCCATGCCCCTTGCAGCTACTCACATGAATTCAGCTCATGTCCAGTCCGAAACAGATAAGGCCACCAGCTTCATTGAGCGCATCCAACATATTCGCCAGCAGGTCCATGACATTCTTGAGAAATCAAATGCCAAGTACAAGCAACGACATGATCAACACCGGGTGCCACACAAGTTTCAGGTGGGCGACAAAGTCTGGTTGCATTTGCAAAAGGAACGCCTTACTAGAGCCTATCGGAAATTGAGACCACTCCGATATGGTCCTTACACCATTACTAAGGCTATGGGAGACAATGCATTTGAGCTCAACATTCCCCCATTCCTTGGCCTGCACCCAGTGTTCAATGTGGACCGCCTTCGGCCATACTTTCCACCATTGCTAGACACATCCGACATTGCAGAACAGCTCAAACCCACAGAATTAAATCCAGATTGCATGGAACAAGCTGCAACTGATCGGATCATGGACACACAGATCAAGAACACTCGCCAACAGAATATCCAACTGTATCGAGTTGTCAAAGCAGGCCAACTCCTTCAGCAGGGAAAGTGGCTCACCAGGGAACAAGTTCAGCAGAAGTTTCCTCATCTCATGGAGGAGCTCAACGCAATGGGGACCATTGCTTCCTAAGGGGGGAGGAATGATCCAGGTGGATATTGGTGGCCACCTGCCAAGTCCACCTGGACCCCCACCATTGTCTTTCTCAGCATTTTTAGTTTCCTTAATTGTAGCACAACTTACTATTTTTAGCAGTTTTTCGGGTCCTGAACTTCCGGAGCCGTTTTGAGGCCCTAAACGACGTTTTTTGGGGAATCCAGGGGCAACATGGGTCCATGGAATGGACCGATGTTGCCCGTTCCAACAATGATAATGCTCGGATAGATCTTTCTAATGAGCTATTGTACGCGTCAAACGGAGATCATATGCCAAAGTTACGACCCCAGGAAGTTGATGTACCAACTTACCCCCAAACGGGGCCCATAGTTTGGTGTTTCATCTCCTAGGGTTAGGTTTTGGAATGTTAAGGGTTTTCCATTGTTTCTCAACAATAAATAGGCCTTCGAGCCTCATTATAACACAATTCAGAGGCATGTAGCCACCACATCTCTTCTCAGAGATAAGCTACCATCGCCCTAGCTGGTTTATTTCCATTTCTGGTTGTAAGCATATTTCAGTATTTTCCATTAATGAAATGAAGTATTATTTCCGCTGCATCTTTGTGTATATGGTTATCTCTATAATTTGTTGCGTTCCTGTTTAAATCCGGATCAATGACTGACTTGTTCCCTGACTTTGGAAGACCTGTAATGAAATCCATAGAAACCTCCATCCAAATTGATGCCGGAATGGGCAATGGTTGTAATGTGCCTGGTGCGTTGACGGTTTCCCCTTTGTGGCGTTGACAGACATCGCATTTTGCTATGAAAGTAAGGATGTCCTTTTACATGCATGTCCAAAAAAATGATCTTCTGGTGCGAGCATACGTATTCTGAAAGCCCGGATGTCCTGCAATGGGAGATGAGTGCAATTATGCCAAAATGCGACTTTTGAGGGTGGATGTTGGTGATATTACGACTCGGTCCTTGTAGCAAAGAATATCATCCTGCCACAAGCAGCCCTTGGTGGAATTTGGATCTACCTACAATTGAGAAATGAGTTGGGAGAGCCCGGGGTGTGAAAACCATTCCTTGCGAGCTTCTTCAATCCATTCTGGAATGGGGAGGGAAATTGCTAGCACAGTACTTTCCTCCTCAAATTGGCGAGATAATGCATCTGCTACACTATTGTCTTTCCCTTTCTTGTAAATGATCTCATAATCATATCCCAGCATTTTGGCGAGCCATTTATTTTGTTGTGTGGAGGATAGGCGTTGCTCCAAAAAATATTTAAGACTGTGATGATCTGTGCGGATTTGGAAACGTCGCCCCAATAAGTAAGGTCGCCAGGTCTCGATTGCATGTAAGATGGCCATCATTTCCTTCTCGTAGCTAGATTGGCCTAGATTCCTCCCACTTAGTTGTTGGCTTTTGAAGGCCAACGGTCGCCCTTCCTGCATTAAGAACGCCCCAATACCTGTACCCGAAGCATCACATTCAATGACAAAAGATTTGGTGAAGTCAGGTAGTGCTAAGACTGGAGTGGAACACATGGCATTTTTTAGAGCTGTAAAGGCCTGTTGTGCTTCCTCATTCTAGAAGAATGAATTTTTCTTTAGGAGTTGGGTGAGGGGCTTTGTTATGCGACCATAGTTGCGGAAAAATTTACGATAATAGCCCGTGAGACCCAAAAATCCTCTCAAGCTCTTCAAGGTCTTAGGTTGAGGCCATTCCTGCATTGCCTGGATATTTTTTGGGTCCACCTTGACACCATCACGCCCCACAATGTGGCCCAAATACTCTACTTCTGCCATGCCAAATGAACTCTTGGACATCTTGACAAATAATTTATTCTTGTGGAGCAATTGCAAGAGTAGATCTACATGCTGAAGATGTGCGGCCCAAGTGCAACTATAGATGAGGATGTCATCAAAGAATACAAGGACAAATTTCCTGAGATATGGTTTGAGAATGTCGTTCATAAGGCTCTGAAAAGTAGAGTGGGCATTACAAAGACCAAATGGCATGACCAGGAATTCATAATGGCCTTCATGAGTTCTGAAAGCAGTCTTGGGAATGTCGACTTCCTTCATACGAATTTGGTGGTAGCCTGAGCGAAGATCCAGCTTAGTGAAGAATTGAGCCCCATTGAGTTCATCCAGCGAATCATCAACCACTGGGGTGGGAAATTTATCTTTGTCTGTCAACATATTGAGGTCCCTGAAGTCGGGACACATCTGCCACTCCCCATCTTTCTTGAGCACCATGACCACTGGGGATGAATAAGGACTAATGCTGGGATGAATGACACCTGCTTCCAAAAGTTCCTTGATGATTTTTTCTATTTCATTCTTTTGGGTGAACAGATATCTGTATGGGCGAACATTTGGGGGTTGGGCCCTTGGAACCAAGGTGATGCTATGATCATGTTCCCCTCGCAAGGGTGGAAGCTCATGAGGCTTGTCAAAGACTGGCAGATGGTTATTTAAAATATGTTGCATCTCAGGATGAATTGGCAGAGGCTTGGTTTCGACTGCCTGGATGGCATTAAATTGAGCTAAAACTCCATGATTGCCCTTTTTTAACAATTTTTCCATCGTATGCGAGCTGATGATAGAGGGGGCTCCCGCTTGGAGTCCAGAGAGGGTATGTGTGTAGTTGTTCTGCTTAAAACTCATATATAACTCCTGGAAATCCATTGTGATTGGCCCAAGAGTGTGGAGCCATTCAGCGCCGAGGACAATGTCGCAACCCCCCATGTGTATGGAAAATATGTGGGTTTTCAACTGATAATCCCCCATTTGAAGTTTGACATTTTCACAGTGGCCTTCACATTTCATTGTGCCTCCATCGATAATTTGAACTTGGAAGTTAGAAACTGCTCGTACAAAACAATGCACTGCTTCTGCGACTTTTTGATGGATGAAATTATGTGTACTTCCACTATCAATCAAGACTACTACTGGGCGATGTTTAATAAAACCTATGATTTTGAGAGTTTGAGGAGAAGAAATCCCTGCCAAATCATGCAACAAAATAACTAGTGCATCAGGGACATTGTCCTTTTGGTTGTCTTCTTCTAGTGGCTCATGTTCCTCAAGTGGTGGATCTTCCTTTGTTGAGCTGTAGTCAGTGGCATCAATTTGAAAAAATTTGGGCTCCTTGCATTTATGACCTCGGGAGTATTTTTCATCACAATAGTAACATAGTCATTTCTTTCTTCTGTCGGCCATTTCCGCAGGGGACACCTTTTGGACCTTAAGTGTTTGAGTCGTGTTGTGAGCCTGTGGGGGGCGACCTTTAGCGGAGAAAT
Source organism: Pinus tabuliformis (assembly GCA_031772625.1). Lineage (NCBI taxonomy): Eukaryota > Viridiplantae > Streptophyta > Pinopsida > Pinales > Pinaceae > Pinus > Pinus tabuliformis. Next base: position 1,083,674,710 of record CM062815.1, on the reverse strand, counting down.
TTGGGCAACTGTATTGGGCTGCTAATGCACATTCCACGTTACGAGCTACCTTGCAAGCCTCCGTCCATGTGGGAGGGTGGTGCAGTAGGACTTGAGCTTTGATGGCTTCTTTAAGACCGCTGATAAAACATTCTGTGTAGAACACATCTGAGAGACCCCAAGTGCGGAAGGCTAAGGCTTCAAAAGCTGTAATATATTCATCCACTGTACCAGTCTGTCGGAGCTTAGTAAGACGGCCCAAAAAATATGATTCCTGGTCAAAGTGGTCTTGAAGAGCTTTGGTGAATTTGGTCCAAGTCCTAAAAGGTCCAGTGCAACATTGATGCCATTCCCACCATTGCCACCTTTCATTGTCCAAGTACATGCTCCCCAACATAAGCTGAGTCTCATCATCTAAGATGTGATTAAGTTTGAAATACTGCTCCATTTGTGCTATCCATGCCGACGGGTGAGAACCGTCAAATTTATGCATATCCAACTTGGGAGGTCGCTGACTGGGTTGTTGGTGGGTGTGCTAGACGTGAGGAGAGTGGCTAGACTCACCATCATTGTGTCCATTGCCATTATACTCCTCCTCGTGGGCTTGCTCCTTACCCTTCGGGATTATTTTCTCGACCATGCTACATAGTCCGCTAAGCTGAATGTGGAGGGTTTTCACTGATTGTTCAAGTTTGTCCATCCTTTCATTGGCCATTGCTTGAGCTCTAGTTTCTACCATACACCAACCTGATTTTTTTAAAATTGGGACCGCCTAAAAAGAATTTCCACTAAGAAGTGAATGGTACCACCGTGCTCAGCTCGTCGTCCTAATTCTGATGGGCTAGATCACCAATAAGCGCCCCGAAAGATCTCAGACTCCTTCCTTATCAATACTGCAGTCGCCAAATCCTCAAAATGTCAATGCGGCCAAAAGTCCTGCAAAAATTATACCCCAGTATAGGAACCCTTCACAACGACTCCGATCTAGTGGATTTGAGAGATCTGAATGGCGGATCTAGCAGAACGGACTGCTTCTGCGGATCTGATGGATCTAATAGATTGGAATGGATGATCTGCGAACTCAAGACTGCGGGACTGATGTCTGCTGCTACTGCACCCCTTTGCACAAGCGGATCTAGAAGAGATGATATGTGATCCCCCAATAGAAAAGGGAACTATGGTCTTGAGGAGTGTCAGGTGCTACAAATCGTAATATACATAAGGGTATGGCAGTAGTACTCGACCCAATGTTTTAGGGCTCTAACTAAGGAGGATCAACCGTACCCTTAACCGTACAACCCGACTACCCTATCATACGAGCGAGTAATCTTTCCGAGTGCTGTTCTCGGTGTACTGTAGCCGGAAGACGGCCAACGGTTTATCTATGGCGAGGTTTCAAGGGAGCCTAGGGGGCTTCCGATATACCCAGAGGGTACGTGGAAGACAGTCCGTGCGTGGTTCTGTCTAATGCGCTACTACTCGAAGGGGTACCCACAGGGGTTACAAGGGAGTCCAACAGGCGTGACCACCTCTTGTATTTCCTGCGTGCATGCCTCCCAAAATCCACAGGTTTATGCGCTCAACAACAGATCCCGTGGTTTAAAGACGCTGGAACACGTCTCTAGCCAATTTTTTTTTTTTGCTAAGAAATGGAGATCCCACCGGCCCTGGAAAGTGCTTTGATACCACTTGTTATGCTCTTAACTTGAAAAATGATACCCAAATACAGAATGTGCGAAGAAAAGATACCCAAAACACAGAGTAGCAATGATTTTATTATTCAGAGAGTAATGTTCACTTGCGTCTTCGAGGGGGCAACCTCCAATAGAGCAGAGCTCGATTACAAATTAAGACACGATGCTCCTCACGGGTAGTCTCTATCCTTTATATATGACTCATACATGCAATACCACGGACCAATACCGTGGGTTTTATTAATACCATCTATCTAATACTACGGCCCATTTGCAACTAACTGTGGTTCCGTCATTAATTGCGGATTAACCACTTACAATTATTAATATGGGCTTTATTGACTCTTGACTATGACGTGATCCCATTACATAAATAAGGGGGTTAGGGTGGGACCCTAACAATGGTAATGAGAGTCTGAGGACCGGCAATGCGTGTCTGGTTGAGGAAAAGAATCATGGCAAGGTTAAGGAAGGGTAGCGCCACCTGGGAATGCTTTTTTCCTTTCTATTTTTGCTACTGCTCAGATAACCACCTACAAGCATCTTCGCTCACAGTCAGGGTTCAGCACTCATGGCCTGTTGTTTTTGGCTTCCCATTGGGGAAATGGTGATACACTTACTGCTGGCTCCAATGATTTCGAGCTTCTGTTGCCAATGTCTCCTTCTGAGCTAAACACGTCATCCTCTGGGTTTTATATCTGGTTTTTTGCTATATGTAACTGGTCTCCCCAGCTTCTTTTTGTAAGGTGTCAGTTCTATTGTGTTGAGTGCCCTCAAGCTTTGATATCTGAGGCCTCAACTCTATGTAAAAATATTCTTCTTTTCAGTTAATAGAATTTAGTATTTGCGGAGAAAAAAAAAAAAACTTTAGCATATCACCACCCACATCACCCTGCAAGAAAACAAACAACAAGATGGCAATGAATCAGTAAGAAGGACAACAACCCCCACATGAAAGATAGAGAGGGGCGACAATCCACCGAGAACACAGCAACAAAAAAGAGTCATCAGGGTCAATTTCCATCTCAAGTGAGCGAGACACTAGCTAGATCGAGGGTTTAGCTTTCTCTTGGATGGCTAGATGCACATGCATGGTACCAGTGGACTACTCTTTTGAGTAGATATTATTATTTGTGTTCTTCTTATGTTTTAGGTATGAAACATGTTTAAGGGGGGTGGAATGTAGTATACCTAGGGGAGATAGTATGGGGTACAGAGGGAGGTACCCAATGGAATAATGTAATAATGGAATGGGCAATAGTAATAAATAAAGTGGTTAATCCATATCCTGTAAGGGACCACAAGTAGTTAACAATAATGTAGTAAGCCCATGGTATTGAGGGAACCATGGTAATGACCCATGGTATTGTATGTATGAGGCCTATATAGAGGCTAGAGACTCCCCATTGAGAGAGGCGAAGGAATATTGTATGAACAGGCATATGGCTTGTGGAGTGTTCTCCTTCCTTAAGGAGTGAATGTATGGTGTTACCCTACCTTAAGGGTTTGATTAATAAAGTGAAGCATTTCTATATTCAAATCTTGTTATTTATGGTGATTATTTACAGTTATTGGGTATATTGGTATCATTTCATATATTTTTGGATTAGATATATAATAGTTGAGGCTCAACAAGATTATCCTAAATAAAGGAAACACTAATAGAACTTGGATCGCTCCACTCGAAGTGACCTAAATTCTCCCTAGTCCAGTAGAATTTTAGATATAAATGAATGAGACTTCGTTGGTAGATACTTCACCCCCTAAAATAGGAGTGGGATCAACCAAATATTGGTTTGACCAATCATCAACCAATGATTGAATAGACTGATAAGAAACCATAGGATATTTAGAAGTAGAAGAACCTTCATACTTGGACCAAAAAATTTGTACTACTAAAACCTTAGGGCACAAATAAGTAAGCCGATCTCTCTTACAAATCCTATAAGGAAACTTAGGTTTAAATATTCTATGAATGGTTCTCTTCTTATTATCAATGCCGCCAGAATGACTTACAGTGGCTAGTTGCATTCCCCCAACATGAATCACAATGGATAGTGACTCATCTCCAACATGACTCACAAAAGTTGGCGACTCTTCTCCGTTATGATTTGTAACGATTAGACTCATGCCCCAAGTATTACTTGTAAAGCTTGGTGGCTTGCAATGACTAGGCTCATTCCCCAAGAACCTAGCCATATTTTCCATCTAATTCTCTATAACATGAAAGAGAGACCAGCGATGACTTGTTCGTGTTTGATCCAAGCTTTGTTAAATCATCCTGTAAATTATTGTCTTCCTTTGGGCTAATAAAAGGAATTTCAGTCACTAATATGTCTACCCACGTCCACTTGATTTTCCTTTAGCAGCTCTGCTAGCTTTGGCCACACCCCAAAACTTAAAATTTCCCTAAAGGGTCCTCCAACCACTTTTTTCTCTGCCCATTTGACTTTTAGGGTACCTAAATTTGAGTGGAAATAGCTCCTAATCCAGGATGCCAATTGAAGACTTCAATATACCATTGGAAAGCTATTTCCAACAAAATTCCAACTATGCCACTTCCAAGAGCTTCTAAACTAATATTCTGAGGCAAAATCTCCTCCAAATACTAGGAATCCCTAGCCATCATAGCTATAATTTCATATCATGTGACTATGATTGTTCTCTACCTAAGACTGCAACAACCATAGGACTCCCCCCTGAACTTGACACACCATGCACACCAAGGCTAGTCTGGTTAACATCAATGCCAACACATTTTCTGCCACCAACATCAATGCTAATTTGGTTGACATTAATGCTAACACACTTGTTTCCACTAGGCATCCAAACAATGACAACAATCACACAATCTCCTCCTTTGACATTAATGGAAATACCTCATCATTTCTCCACATTGATGGCCTACCACACCTCCCCTTGCATGAACCACCAACATATTTCTCTCCTCTGCATAGGCCATCACAACATACTCTCCCCCTTTGACATGAATGGAAAATGGCTACAAGTTACTTCTTCTCTCACTTTCAATAACTGAATTAGGGTTTGATTGTTGATGTGCATTCTTCTTTTTTGAATTCTTCTTCAAGGGTTGATATTTTCTTGATGAGGTAATATAAGTTTGCCATCCAAACTCAGTGACACTTGTCATGGACAAAGACACCTTCCTATAGCTATTGCTGCTCTATAGAGTGTACATGTGTGATATGCTCCCCCTGAACATATACTTCCTCTTCTTTGAATGCCTCCATTTTGGGATACCTTATGGCTACTGGATAACAAACACGTCCTCCCATTGCATCTTTTGTACTAATTAAAAGGAATTGATACTAATTAAAACTGCACATGGTATTGTCGTTGCATGAAAATTCCAACCATCAGTGATGCATTTGGGCTTTCTTTGCACTATTTTTGTCACTTCATCCTTTATGCTCACTTCTCCCTATCATCTTAATCACTTCAACTACTGCCCCTAAGATCATGCTACTCTAGATAGGGGTTGTTTCCTTGCACCAAAAATTTGACACAATTTAGACAATGTAAGAGGAAAACACTTATAGATCCTTCTTAAAAAGAAATTCCCACTTGCACAAAAAGGTTACGTCACATGAATTAGAGACCACCAATTGACATAGTGATACCAATTGAAAGTTAAGGGACATGTATATATTGAACCAATTTTTTTCATCAACACAATATTGCTAGGAATAACCAAATTCACAATCCTAAATGAAGTAAGGGTATTTCGCCCAAGATGCAAACCTTTCATTTCCTAAGAAATCACCTCTTCCAAAGGATTAGTATTGTTTCTTGGATACTTTTACTAAAGTAGCCCAATCTGAACCAATTCTCTCTCTCTATCATGATCTCATTTCATCTTCCTTCTTGTTTCTACATGGGTTCTAATCCTATGGACCTGATTTAAACTTTGGGCCTCTTATCCTTCCACACTCCTATTGCAGACTTTCTACTTATTCTCACAACACAATATACAAGGTTGTTACATGCTCCTCCTAAAACCATTTTAGTTTCACTCTACTCTTTCTTATAATGCTAATACATTCAAAATATACATATTTATCACTATAATCAGCATGGGGATTCAATCATACCTTCAACATTTAGATGCAGTTTTGATTATTCTTATTTGATTGCTTGCATCTAACTTATTTGACCTCCCTTGAGGCCATTCTCTTCCTTCAATGAAGAGGAACAAATGATTTACTCTGCCTAAGTATATTGTCCTTCTTTTTCTTCCAAAATTTCATTGGCCGAGTCCTAATAGTAACATTTGTTTCAAGATTCTCCTTTGGCCATGTTTGGGCCTTTTCTTGGGTTCACAGGCTAGAGGGAACTTGTTTTTTCTTCTTTCTTCACAAAAGTCCTCTTGTATCCTTTTTTATTTTAAAGAAAGGGAGAAATAATTGGGTTGTTGCTACTCTTGATTGCCTACAACTTATGCTTAATGCAATAATACTCACAGAGATATCCATCACAGGGACAAGTGGATAATTCTTTTGAAATACTGCCTTGAGCTCCTCTTTATTTATGTTGCCTCTTTTGGTCGTTTCCCTCTCTTCCTTGATGCTATTTCTCAACGACCTACTGTTCCTTCTTCCCTTGTTGTTTCTACTTCTTTCCAACCACTTATTTCCCTTTATTGTTGTTGGTACCTTCAAGTTAATTTTCTTGGGTAGTTGACCCTTTAGCCATTTCTCTCTTAGAGATTGAATCTTTTCTAAAACCCAAACTGGCCTTGATGAGAGGAAATCTCTTCCTAACAAGCATCTCATCCAAATCTTTTCTGATCTCCTCAATCTTCTAACATTAAGACAACTATTTACTTTCTGTTTCTAGATTGTGTCTCAAGGAGACAACATCGACTTGTAGTCTCTCTCAAAAGGATTCTCTTTCATGAAGTTGATTGGTCAACATTTCATTTAATATGCTAGCCTATCTTTGTTGAGCATTCAAATTAACAATTGTTTTTCTCAACCCATCATTCTCATGCTCATAATCATGAAATTGATCCTTTTGCTTGACATTTTCCTCTGATGGGTCCTTAATCTCTTTTATATAAGAGATCAAATTCTTTCTAAAAGATATCCTTTCATTTAGATCCTTTTCTTTGCTATCAAAGGTGTTATCTGAGCCACCACATGATCTAAATTCTTGTTTGCGTCCATGGAATCTTCGATAGGTTTGAGAAGTGTCCCTTCTTCATTAATACAGGGAATGCATTCATATTAAAAAAGACTCATGGGATATCTCTTCTATCTCCACATGAGATGTTTTTCCCTCTTCTTGAAATATACCTTCATCTTCTATTGCAACAAGTATAGGTCTCTCTTCACTACTAGATGCATATTTATCATTTTCTTTAACAACGTCTGTGAGCATCAAGAAGATAAGTGACCAATTTCTTTACAAATATCACTGAAAAATGTCATACCTTCTAAGTGGCCTGGCCTCTCACTTGAGTCTTCAATTTCACCATCCTTGGAGTAATGATCAAGAACTTGTGTTTTGAGAGGCATTGGTGCAGCTTTTAGATATTCAGGTTATTTGCTTGATAAGTGAGGTTCATCAACCTCATTTATTGTTTCCTAACTTACACATCCAAAAAAACATTGCAATCTATCTAACGCTTCCTTTGTTGTCTCACAATGCTTCACTTTATCAACATCTGGCTTTGATATTCCTTTCATGATGATCCTCTTGGGTTATGTATTAAAATAATTCATCTCTCTATATTATAATCAAATCCAAGAATATTCTTGATGATCACCAAGCAGGCTCGCATTCTCATCCTTTAGATCACATAGTCTGATCCATTCAATATTGGAACTCCCTCTAGTGTTAGCCAAACTTAATTAGCCATGTTTCCTTTTTATCACCTTCAAGTGGTTAAGCTATTCTTGAAGGAACCAAGATCTAATACCAATTATTGGAAACAACATTGATATTGAGAGGGGGGATGTGAAGCAAGATCAAGGCTAATTTAAAATTTTATGCCGATTTATATTCAAAATTCAAGCTTGGTAATTATTCATGTGATGATCAATAACATATCATGTACCAATAATTTTAGGTCTCTATATACTAGCGTATTCCCACATTATTATTATAATTGTAGCACTTTATTGTTATTGTTGCACCCCTGTTGTCCCCATAGAAGCCCACTATTGTTATTGGTGTGCCCTTCCATTATTATTGTTATGTAGGTTGTGATTATATTGTGACACCTTAGACTCCTATATATAGAAAGGAGGTTTTGTCATTTGAATCATCCAAGAATTTTTCATTTGTGTAATGTAAAGGATATTTCCCCCTCAAAGGGGCTAATTTTTAAGTCGTTTATCTATCTCTTATTCTATTTTGTGAGTTGGTTGCATAACAGTGGGTATCAGAGGTTTGGATTTTAGGCTTTCGCTACTTCAAATGGGTCATCGTGGAATTTTAGATATAACATTTTTTGTATGAAGCTTCACAAGTTGAAAATAAAACCCATTTAAGCCTATAACTTGGTGAACCCCTTGTACACATTTCAGATCTTGTGTCGTTATATTTTCAAAGACATGATCTGAGGATGATAGGGTTTTTGCAGGCTCCAAAAATTGATCTCAAACAGGTGAACTTGGGAAACTCATCACAACTTTCTCTCTGAGCATCAGATTCAAATTTAGTAAAAATTTAAAGAAATAGGATGGAATTTTGTTTGTTTGGTATCATTTTCAAAGTTGAAGGTTGAAACAATGACATGTGGAACTTCGTACAAGTTCGTTCTATGGAACCAGTCTATAATTAAGTCATCATGGGAGATTGGGCAGAACTATTTCTTGGATAATCCAATCTTGATCAGACTTATTGGGTTTTGGAAAGAGGACACATAGGGATACCATAAGATGAAATTTCATACATTTTAGATCTGAAATTATAGATATACGTCATATTCAATATCGAGCTCCTACCGAGTGAAAAACAAGGTGTGTAGTTTTTTTTCAAATTTGCATAAGTTTTGTTTGAGAAAGTAGTTTGAAGTGATTCAAAGGGCATTGTGAAGCATAATTATCATTAATTGATGGCCCAAATAAATAAAATAGAAACACCTAGTAAGAAACCCAAGAAATATACTATGAAACATGAATAAGAGGAAGAAATGCAACATGATATATCAGAATTACGAGACCAGGTGCAACAAATTTCACTCTCACAAAGAGTAACCAAAAATGAAATGGAAGAAAATATGGACGGTTTGAAGAATGGAATTGAAGCTAATATGAATGGTTTGAAGAATGGTATGGAATCTAATATTGATGGTATAGAAGAAAAAATAAAAGGAAACATGGAATATTTGATGAAAGACATGGACGTTTTGATAAAGTTGCTACAAGAAAGATGTCCTAATGGCGAAAAGGTAGTAGAGAAAACTCATGATGAGGAAAAGAAATGTTAATCATGAATTCATAGACTCTAAAATTGGATCGAAGACACACCACATTCCAAAGATCGATATAAGGAAGTTTGATGCCATGGATCATAGATACTACGGATGGAACAATATTTCGATCTCTATAATGTGTAAAAGAACACACAAAATGTATGCATTGCAACTTTATATTTTGAACCCAATCAGTTTTTATGGTATCGATGACTTTGATCTCGTAAAAAAATATCACTTGGTTAATTTTTACAAAGGAAATGATAGCACATTATGAGGATACACAGAGAAACACCTTCTTTAGATAATTGATAAATCTCAAACAAATGAGTTCAATGGTGGATCATATTGAGGACTTCCAAAAATTGAATATAAGGGTAAATGATATTTGAGAGGGCCATAAGATTGATGTGTTCATAGGGACTTTAAAGGATAACATCCAACATGAGGTTCGCCTTTGGGAACCTGATTCATTGGAGAAGGAATTCAGGTTGGCAAGGAAAATTGAAAGCAAAATTGTAGCAACAAGTATGCCTACCAATCACAACTATAAATATGAAAGTGTTGTTGCCCCTAGTCTTCCACAACCTATAAGGTTGACACCACAACAATTGGAAGAAAAAATAGCAAAAGGTATTTGCTACAATTGTGATAGAAAATACACTAAATGTCATAAGTGTGGTGAGAAGAAATTATTTTACATAGATTGTGAAGAGGAGGAACAAAAGGAACAAGAAACATCAAAAGAAGAGGATATACACCAGGAACCAACCCTAGAGAAAGAAGAAATGAATCTAACCATATCTTGTAATGCATTGGCAGGAATTACCACTCCTCAAACTCTCAAGATATAAGGTCATATCAAGAAGAAAAGGGTAATAATGATGATTGATTCGGGTAGTACCCATAATTTTATTCATTGTAAGATAGCTAAGGAATTGAATTTCTTCCTATATCCAACACCAGAGTGTCAAGTGATGGTTGCAAATGGAGGAACCATAAATTTCTCTAGAAAGTGCCATAATATCAAGATATCCATGGGAGAATATGTATTTAATAGTACAATGATTTCCATTCCAATTGGTGGTGTTAATGTTGTACTAGGAGTCCAATGGCTACAATCTTTGGGTATGATAGCTTTTAATTTTCAAGAAATTTTCTTGATTTTTTTTGGGAAGGAAGGGAAGTTTAATTAAGGGGAATCATAGGGAAACTAGAAAATATAATCAGCTCTAACGGCATGAAAAATCTTCTAAAGAAAGAACAATAGGGCATAATTTCACAATTATGTTCACTATAGGTTCCCACATTGAAATAATCTATTTCTCTAGATCTCCAAAAAGTCTTGGACAATCACTCTGTTAGCACCTAAATCTGCCTTAGGCTGAAGGAAGGCAAAATTTAGGGTAACCACAAACCACGCTTAGTCTGGTAGCTAGCCCTACCAGAACAGGAGAGGGCTCTCTCCGAGTCACGCTCAGTGAATGGATAAACGGAACGGTCTGAGATGACTTACAGTGAAATATTTATCTTAGGCTAGTAAGTGAATATGGATACAAGAAACAATTTTCATGAATGACTGAGCTTCTAGGATGGTATGGTACCAACGGTCAACAAAGAATAGAGACTTTAATATAAAGGCATAGATTACTTCGTGAGGCAAGGCAGGCGGAAAGTGTAGAAATTTAGTTTGAAATAACGCGGAATGGAGAGATTGTTTGGGAGAGTGAAAAGGGCATAGGAACATGAATCCTTTTCAACAGAAGAACACTGAACATGAAATTTTCCCACAGGCAAAGCAATAGAATTGAATTCTACCTTATCTAACTAAGAAAATTTCACTGGAAATGAACATGAATTGAATTATGAAACATAACAAAATACATATGAAAACATAAGAGACACATTTGCTACACTCACAACCACATGAATCTCATGAAACAGAGCTGCTGCCTTCCATTAATTCTCTATCAAAAATATACAGTGAAGAAGCAGAGTTTCTTTCACACAGTCTCCCAGAAGTTACAAGCCAACCAACCCTTTTCAAATGGTTTGCATACAATATATAGAATGTGCCATGAAGAGATAGAATGCCCAAGGGTTGGGGAGTTACTCGAATCATTACAAAATGGAGATGAAGAGCCAACCATCAGCTACAGGTGCAGCGTTACAAACATGACAAATGGCTTGGGTGACCGTTTGCCTTCCTTCACCACTGAGATAGTTTCGGGTGTCAATGTGAAGGTGACCTCGACCAAGATAGACTGACCTCCAAGTAGATGAAGCACAAAAGAACGGGCCAACTCATGATGAAATCTAACATTTGTCACCCTTTGACAAAATTCAAAACATGCTAGGTACTGGAAACATGACATAGCAAGAGGGCATGCCTGCAATTCAGTGAGGGTGTTTGGCTCATCCCTAACATGTTTGCCACTCCTGTGATGTCTCCTGGGAACCTATTCTCCTGAAGCTGTATCACTATGAGTTTCCACCTCATACTCTGATGAACCCTCAGATGCCATGACTGTTGTTTATATACTGTATTAAGGCTGCCCTTTGATGATGGTGAAGCTGGGTGTAGTTTGTGATATCCGCCACCAAGGGGAACAATGAAACAAAGGGAGTATTAGGAGGGGAGTAATGTAATGGGAATATGGGTTATAGGGAGAATTTTGTTTAGGGATATGTAAGGGTTTTGGGTATTTTGACAGGTTAGGGTTTGGGTTTTTAATAAGGTAGGGTTTGGGGTTTTTATTGACCAATAGGAGGAGGGGAAAGGGAATATGAGTTTGGTAGTGTTAGGGTAGTGATAATAGGAAAAATGGCATAGGGGAATAAGGAAAAGTGGTAGGGTAGGAAAAATAGAGCCTTGGCAGCAACATACACTTATACAACCCTAGCATCAATGGTTTTTTGGTGTCTTCTTGTGGTTGAATTTATGAAATTTGTTGCGTTCAATCACATGCATAAAACCACCATATCACTCATAAAATTTAATGAACCAGTGATGTTTCGAGCCTACCTTGAAATTGATATGCTTCACAAAAAAAATTGAGGGAGTTTGGCAAATTCTAGGCGCTTTGTCTCTGTGCACCGCACGCAAAACCCAGTGCACCGCGCTCTAGGTGTGTGCCGCGCTAGTTATAACTTTGCACTGCGGGCGGGCTCTGTGTGCGCTGCGCCCTGTGTGTGCGCCGCGCCCTGTGTGTGCGCCGCGCCCCTGCCTGTGTGTGCTGCGCCCCTGAAACTTCCTCCAAACTGCTCCAAATTACGTGCTTGCACACCCATGACTTTGCAATGCTTTCCTTCTGCCTTTGATTGCACAATGACTTGGATTTAGATGGGAGTTTGTATATAAATATTTGGAAGTGATGGGTTACATTTTTGCTTTTTCAAAAAACCCATTTTCTAATGTTTATGTTTGACACTTTTTCACTGACTTTAAAACAACCCTGATTTTCACTTTTCCTCTGAATTTTGGCTCAAGTGATGAAATTTTCGGCACTCTTTGCAGGGATTGCTTGACAAGACATTTGGCCACGGAAACCATGACTGCACTTGAAGAAATCAATTGAAGACCTTTTTGAAAATTTTGTCACCAATAACACTGTTTGACTTTTCTTCAAAACAGAGTTTTGAAGAACAGTCGAAGTTTATCAATATGACGATGAAACTCTGTGAATCATTACTTTGCAAGGGCATCACTCTGGCCTGCATGGATTTACTGGACCTATTTAAAGACCAAATTGATTAATCCCTATACATAATGACCAAAAATGACTTTTGTCTATTAATGGCCCAGACCTTGACTGTTATGGACGTTTTTTATTATTGACAAAAGACCTAAGCCAGCAGGAGCCAGATATGAGGGGAAATGACTAGCATGACCTTCTCCGTCAGATCATGGCATGCCCTAGCGGAATGCAGCTGAGTGAATGGACCGGGACACCTAAAAATGAAATGCATAAAGAGTTTTGATCTCTGACGGAGGACTGACCAGACCGACTCTAACATTGACTCCAATGGGGGATGGTAGCTCCTTGGAGGTGCCAAGAACAACAGATCTCTGGAGGATATAGATAGTGCCTTTGTCCATTGGGCTAAGAAGTCATCATTTCGACAAACAACACAAGACTTCGACTCATTTATTGACTGAAACTTGACTTAAACCGACTTAATTATGAAACCAACATGACTGAAAAAACTGACTCAATGCAAAAGGAAATGACTCATGACTGACTTAACTAAAACAAGAACTAACAAACTTATTCAATGGTAGAAGTCCATCAAGATTCGAGGGTTTCAAATCATGATGACAGCCACCTATGTACTAATGCAATATGTACAATCATGTGTAATGTGTCTTCCAATGTAACCAATCAAGTAGATGCCTCCTTGATTGATTCTCCGAATCAGATCTTCTGGTCAACAATAGATACTGGTAACTGGGCCTCCAAAAACATAATTGACCATGATCCCCTTCATCACTGAATACTACAATAATCACCTTCACTGCTGACTGCAACAAATCGGCCATTGGATCCTGAAAAACATGAAGTCTTTCCTCTTACTGAAAAAACAAGGTATCTTTTTCTCTTGATTCTAGTCTTTCTTCATAAATAAGAGTATGCTCCTGGTATTCAAAAAATTCTGAACAAATAGGTGAGTAGATTTCCTCTTCAAAGAACATTTCAAAACATGAGACATATGAGGAAGAGTCTGAAAGACAATCCTGAATGTTTTTCTCTTCGGTAGCCTGAATGTATTGTAGGTCACCTTCATATGATATGACAGCCAGATTGTCTTTGCATTCATCAATCATGAGAAAAGAAACTTTCAATGATTCTTGAAACCCAACACAATCATTTATCTCATCTACCATAAATTCACCCAAAGCTTTTTCATTTACTTGAGCAAAGATCTCATCTTGCTATTCATAGAGGGAATGAGCTACCTCCTCATGAAGGTCTAGTTCTGGTAAGATAAGGTCAGTTAGGTCTTTACCTCTGTTTTCTCCATTTGAGGCAGCCTCAACCATGCAACTCTCTTTTTCCTCCTCACCATCTATCTCTTGATCTGATTTATCATCCCCATTATCTGAGATTGGAACATCATTTTCTTGCATATCATCTTTTATTTCCACCAGATCTGAAACAAAACTTCTTCTTTCATCATTTCCAACCATATGGAAATATTTAGCCTGTTGATCTATAAAGCTTCCCACAGGACCGTTGTCCTTTTCAGAAGAGGAAAAATTTCCACCATCACCTTCTTGACTGTGTGCACACTGCAGATCTGTGTTAACTTGAGCTGGAACATGACTGTTCAAGAGTTGATCTATTTCATCTTCAGACAAAGGAAATATGGCTTTTCGTTTTCTCTTGCACGAATAGTGATTTTCTTCAATATTTTCAAGTGGAGGAGTGTACAAATTTTCCTCAGACTACTGATCCATTTCATGTAATTCATGTTGACTGTCAAGATGCAAAATTTCTTCATTTTCCATCGTACAAAGATCTTGATTCTGTTGCAACGTTTCCTGAGCATCTTGATGGGACTCCTCTAGTTTCTCTTCATGTTGCTGAAATGGATTCTCGTACAAGGCTTCCATGATCTCATCATCCATAAAATTATCATCCTCATACTATTTTTCAAGGCTTTCAATAAAAGTAGAAGCATGTTTGCAACAGTCATGAACTAGATTTAATGATGGATAAGATTCTTGATATCATTCAATGAACAGGGCATGAAAATCCTTTAAACAGTAAATACAAGTAGGCGGCAAACTTTCGTACCAAGATTGGGCTTCACCTTCCAGAGTGGCCAGGAATATCTTCAGGAAAATCAACCTTCAACATCCGAATATGCATGTGAAATCGAACTAGATGTAAAGCAGTGTCCTTCTTATCATCATCTTTAAACGTAGGCAGATTCCTTGACCAATCTACCTTCATAATTTTATTTGGAAAGCCTGGAATGTGATCTTGGCTCATAGGAGCATACCTTCTCGAAACGCGTTCCATCTTGAAAATCTCGAAGCTACTGATCTCTCTGCAGTGGAGTCACCATGAAACATCGATTGCTGGATTCTTCAGTGAATGGAGTTGCCAGGTGAACAATTTTAGCCTTCTTATGTCTGATCGTTGTTCACCATCAACCATTAGATCTGAACTTGATAGATGTACTGGGGCAAGACAATCTTCAAGCAAACCATTTTCCTCCCCAGTGCAGTCGCCACTATGTTAGCACCTAAATCTGCCTTAGGCTGAAGGAAGGAAAAATTCAGGGTAACCACAAACCACGCTTAGTCTGGTAGCTAGCCCTACCAGAACAAGAGAGGGCTCTCTCTGAGTCACGCTCAGTGAATGTATAAACGAAACAGTCTGAGATGAATTACAGTGAAATATTTATCTTAGGCTAGTAATTGAATATGGATACAAGAAATAGTTTTCATGAATGACTGAGCTTCTGGGATGGTATGGGACCAACGGTCAGCAAAGAACAAAGAATTTAATATAAAGGCACAGATTACTTCGTGAGGCAAGGCAGGCAAAAAGTGTAGAAATTTCGTTTGAAATAACGCGGAATGGAGAGATTGTTTGGGAGAGTGAAAAGGGCATAGGAACATGAATCCTTTTCAACAGAAGAAGAACACTGAACATGAAATTTTCCCACAGGCAGAGCAATAGAATTGAATTGTACCTTATCTAACTAAGAAAATTTCATTGGAAATGAACATGAATTGAATTATGAAACATAACGAAATACATATGAAAACATAAGAGACACATTTGCTACACTCACAACCACATGAATCTCATGAAACAGAGCCGCCACCTTTCATTAATTCTCTGTCAAAAATATACACTGAAGAAGCAAAGTTTCTTTCCCATAGTATCCTAGAAGTTACAAGCCAACCAACCCTTTGAAAATGGTTAGCATACAATATATAGAATGTGTCATGAAGAGATAGAGCGCCCAAGGGTTGGGGAGTTACTCGAATCATTACAAAATGGAGATGAAGAGCCAACCATCAGCTACAGGTGCAGCATTACAAACATGACAGATGGCTTTGGTGACCGTTTGCCTTCCTTCGCCATTGAGATATTTTCGGGTGTCAATGTGAAGGTGACCCTGGCCAAGATAGACTGACCTCCATGTAGATGAAGCACAAAAAGACGAGCCAACTCATGATTAACTCTAACATTTGTCACCCTTTGACAAAATTCAAAACATGCTAGGTGCTGGAAACATGACATAGCAAGAGGGCATGCCTGCAATTCAGTGAGGGTGTTTGGCTCATCCCTAACATGTTTTTCACTCCTGTGATGTCTCCTGGGAGCCTGTTCTACTAAAGCTATATCGCTATGAGTTTCCACCTCTTACTCTGATGAACCCTCAGATGCCATGACTACTGTTTATATACTGTATTAAGGTTGCCCTTTGATGATGGTGAAGCTGGGTGTTGTTTGTGATATCTGCCACCAAGGGGAACAACGAAACAAAGGGAGTATTAGGAGGGGATTAATGTAATGGGAATAGGGGTTATAGGGAGAATTTTTTTTAGGGATATGTAGGGGTTTTGGGTATTTTGATAGGTTAGGGTTTGGGTTTTTAATAAGGTAGGGTTTGGGGTTTTTATTGACCAATAGGAGGAGGGGAAAGGGAATATGAGCTTGGTAGTGTTAGGGTAGTGATAATAGGAAAAATGGCATAGGGGAATAAGGAAAAGTGGTAGGATAGGAAAAATAGAGCCTTGGCATCAACATACACTTATACAACATTAGCATCAATGGTTTTTTGGTGTCTTCTTGTGGTTGAATTTATGAGATTTGTTGCATTCAATCACAGGCATAAAACCACCATATCACTCATAAAATTTGATGAACCAGTGATGTTTCGAGCCTACCTTGCAATTGATGTGCTTCACAAAAAAATTTGAGGGAGTTTGGAATATTCCGGGTGCTTTGTCTCAGTGCGCTGCGCGCAAAACCCAGTGCGCCGCGCTCTGGGTGTGTGCCGCGCTAGTTATAACATTGCACTGCGGGCAGGCTCTATGTGCACCGTGCCCCTGCCTGTCTGCCCTGCGCCCTTGGAACTTCCTCCAAAATGCTCCAAATTATGCGCTTGCACACCCATGACTTTGCAATGCTTTCCTTCTACCTTTGATTGCACAATGACTTGGATTTAGGTGGGAGTTTGTATATAAATATTTGGAAGTGATGGGTTACATTTTTGCTTTTTCAAAAAACCCATTTTCTAATGTTTATGTTTGGCACTTTTTCACTGACTTTAAAACAACCCTGATTTTCAATTTTCCTCTGAATTTTGGCTCAAGTGATGAAATTTTCGGCACTCTTTGCAAGTATTTCTTGACAAGACATTTTTCCATGGAAAGCATGACTACACTTGAAGAAATAAACTGAAGACCTTTTTGAAAATTTTGTCACCAATAACACTATTTGAATTTTCTTCAAAACAGAGTTTTGAAGAATAGTCGAAGTTTATCAATATGACGATGAAACTCCGCGAATAATTACTTTGCAAGGGCATCACTCCTGCTTGCATGGCTTTACTGGACCTATTTAAAGACCAAATTGATTAATCCCTAGACCTAATGACAAAAAATGACTTTTGTCTGTTAACGGCCCAGACCTTGACTGTTATGGACATTTGTGATTATTGACAAAAGACCTAAGCCAACAGGAGCCAGATATGAGGGGAAATGACTAGCATGACCTTCTCCGTCAGATCATGGCATGCCCCTATCGGAATGCAGCTGAGTGAATGGAGCGAGACACCTAAAAATGAAATTCATAAAGAGTTTTTATCTCTAACGGAGGACTGACCAAACTGACTCTAACACATTCCAAGGTATTTGATACTTCTGAAGGCCTACCACCTATTCATGATCATGATCATGCTATTCATTTGATTCCAGTAAGTGTTCCTCCAAACATCAGGCCTTACAAATATCCTTATGCCCAAAAGAATGAAATTGAATGTATAGTTTCAAAAATGCTAGAGGTTGGTATAATTCTGTAGAAATTTTGAATAATAGACACTTATTCATAGAGATTATCCTGATTATACACTATTGCGGAATACATGCACAATACATAATCTCCTCTACATTGATCATCAATTTAGCAGCATCAAAAACAATGAAACATCAATTGCATGCACACATTAACACAATATGTAACCCGGATAAAGCTTACAGCTGAAAACCCCACACTATCTGTATATTAGATTGAGAACATGTAAAAATACATAGTACAATACTCCTCACAAGTACTCAGTACTATCTCCACCTGTTACACACAAAACTAGCTCAGATCCAAACAAGTCACAGGTTCAAATCTCCTCCGTTGCTTTTCCTGCCTCTATTGCACAATACCAAGTGAAAATCATGTGAGCACAAGCTATTTCACTGGGCATATACTGCACAATCCTCATGGGCATACTCAATCCATTGATTGTGCAAGATCTCATGCACAACTATAGTCACAACTGATAGAAATCTCAACCTCTAACACCTGTCTCCACTGAACTATACATGCACTGAGTTAACTAATGTATTCTTCAGTTGCTTTATGAGTTAATAATTAGTGAATTAATTTAATCAATTAATTCACATCACTCATCACTAGTCTATTTGCAGTTATACTAATCACAAATAGTTTAACCAAGTCAAACTGAACACAACTCCATCAACTCCACAGAACTCACATGCATGAGTTCTAACTGAAGTCCTCCATGCAAAAGCTCAACTAACGCATAAGAAACCACGTGATTCCTTATGTCAGCTGCATGTGCCACATCTGTATCTCAAACTAAAATGCTCCAAGAGGATAAGATAATGTTTATAGTCCAAATATTATTATGAGCTAATAATATTTGACTTTTCTATTTTTGACTAGCAGTCTAAAAATAGACTCTGATCACTCCGCTGTGATCCAAAAATAGAAGTCCATCTATTTTTCCCAACATGACCAATCATCCATAAATAGCATCCTGTAACTCATAGACCATGATCCATATGTCTAAAAATAGACTTTGCGCCAAAAATAGCTTGCGGGCCCACTTAGTGAAGGCGACTTCTTTCCACTAAGCTCCATCATCTTGTTGCATTCTCAACACTCCCTCTCAACAAGATATGGATTATCAAAAACCCCTATCCTGTCTCGGTGGTATTCAAATTTGCTCCTGGTGAGCGCCTTCGTCAAGATATCAGCATCCTAATCCTCCGTTGGAATGTATGAAAGTAACATGATTCTCAGCTACACACAATCTCTGATATGATGGTACCTGATGTCAATGTGCTTTGATCTATCATGAAATACAGGATTAGACGAGAGTTTAATGCAACTCTGGTTATCACAATAAATCATAGTAGGATCCAAGTGAGAACCGAACAAACCAACCACGATCTTCCTCATCCATATAGCCTTGCATGCAGCCAAACTTGCTGCCATATACTAAGTGCCACGGATCTCTGCTTCCTGCTGTACCAAGAAACTGCTGTCGACCTGATATTGAAGACCCCTCCTAATGTGCTCTTTCTCTCCGTTGGGCTCCCTACCCAGTCTGCATCCGTGAAGCCACATAGCTTCACCTCATCCTCCTGTCTGTACCACAAACCATATCCCGATGTGCCTCTCAAATAACTCAATACAGGTTTTCCCGCCTTCCAGAAGAGCTTGGTTGGCTTAACCATAGCTTGTGAAAGTTGGTTAACAGCATATCATATATCGAGTCATGTATTGACCAAATACATAAGCGACCCCACCAATTGTCGATAAACAGTGGCATCCACTTCTTCTGCCGAAGTGGCATCCTCCTTCCTCCAACCTCCAGGAAGAGGAGTATCAACAAGCTTGCAGCCATGCATGTTGAACTTGTCCAATATCTCCCGAGAATACTTACCCTGAGAAACAAATAGTCCATCACTGCGCTTCCAAATTTCCAATCCCAGGAAATAATGAAGGAGGCCCAAGTCCTTCATTTCAAACTCCTTAGCAAGATCATCCTTGCATGAAAGTATCAACAGCTCATCACCCATTAGAATCAAATCATCTACATAAAGTACAATGATAAGCAACTTACCCTCCACCACAATCTGGTATAGGTTAGGATCTGCCTCACTCTTGGTGAATCCAAGTTCGGTGAAATAGCTGTCTATCTGTGTGTACCAAGCACGTGGTGCTTGTTTCAACCCATACAATGCTCTCTTGATCCTGCACACATGCGACTCGCTACTGAAGATCTCAAAACTTGCGGGTTGTCCTATGTACACCTCCTCCTCAATGACTCCATTTAGGAATGCAGTCTTCACATCCATCTGATGAATGTGCCACCTCATCTGCACTGAGAGAGCAAGAATCATCTGTATGGAAGAATACCTTGCGATAGGTGCAAAGGTCTCCTCATTATCGATCCCCTCTATCTATGAAAAGCCTTGGGCAAAAAATCTTGCCATGTACTTCTCCACACTCCCGTCAGCTGCCTGCTTAACTTTGTAGATCCATCTTGAACCCACCACTGATTTCCCTTCTGGTCTAGGAACAATCTCCCATGCACTGTTTCTGACAATCGAATCATACTCTTCCACCATGGCATCTACCCATGTGGGATCCTCCACAGCTTCCTAAAAAGAGGATGGCTTAGTCACAACACATTTTCTCATAAGAGCCATGTATCCAGTGTACCGATCAGGTGACTGTCTCTGCCTGCGTTGGGCTGTAGGTGGTCCTACAACTTTCTCTGCATCTTGAGCTAGTCGCTCAGCTTCTGTCAAGCACTTTCGCCCTCTAATGGTTGGCGCTGCATGAGTGGTCCCTTCCACTCCATGAACTTTGTCCTGTGGCTGATCCACGTCTTGAAGATCATCCTTAGGAACTAATAGCTCCTCATCTGCATGTAATTGTGGCTCCCTCTCAAGCGAACACTTCATGGCTTTCTCCTCCTGAAAGTTTATATCCCATCACACAACAGTCTTACCACTGTCTCGCAAATACACACGATAGTTGTGGGGCGTATCAGTGTACCCCACAAATATCCCAACCTCTGCGATCGGCTCCAACTTCTTCCTGGCATCTTTCGTCACATGCATGTAAACGTTAGCACCAAAAATCCTCAAATGAGAAAGATCAGGCTTCTTACCAGAATAAGCCTCCTCGGGTGTACTCATGCCAAGTATCCTGTGAGGACAACAATTTTGCACATAAACTGCTTTATTGCATGCTTCCACCCAGAAGTGAAGGGGTAGGCCCTGATCATGCAACATCGCCCGTGCAGCACCCATGATCGTTCTGTTCTTCTGCTCAGCAACCCCGTTCTGCTGTAGGTTCTGGGGAGCTATGAGCTCTCTTTGAATCCCTTCTACACTGCAGAAATCCTTGAACTCATCAGAGATGTATTCACCACCATTATCGCTCCTAAGAGCCTTCACTTTCTTCCCCGACTCCTTCTCGACTAGTTCTTTGAACTCACAGAACTTTGAGTATGTCTCGCTCTTCTTTTGCATGAAGAAGATCCAGCACTTACGAGAGAAATCATCAACAAAGATCACATAATACCTGTTGTCACACAGAATGAGTCGATCTTGTGGACAAGATAGACCTTCCTAGAATCTAACGATATCTAGTGACAAGCAAGCCAATAAAAAACCATCTTTCTCTAAATATGCATTTATAAACAAAGGCAAACAAGTGTTTAGGCCTACCTTGGGTCCAATGCAAGTTTGTGGAAGCCTCGCTCCTTTGATCCAAATGAACTCCCTTGTTGTGAATCTACAAACACAAACAAGCAAATAAATTAAATAGCACCTCAAAAGCCAATATCATAAAGCATACTTAACATGATGATCAAGGAATTCATGAAACAAATGACATAAGACAATTTGTTGAGAAAAATGAATCTGATTGTATTAATTCAAATCAAAGAAGAACTTTACAACCTGTGCCTTGATGCTGTACAAGCTCCTCCCAGGGTCCAACAAGAAGTCTCCTCTATTTTGACAAGTTTCACTCTCTTCCCAATGAAGCCAAAAAGGTATGCGATCTCTCCTCTCAAGCTTAACTAGGAAGTCTCAATTCCACCAGCATTTATCCTCAAAAATGTTCATCTTCTAACCTCCCTAGCAACCAGCCCAATGCCTTAATTTATAGTGTAATGGAGGGAAGTTACTAGGTCCTGCTTCAAAGGGATAAAGCCATCCTTCAAAGGGATATCTCCTCTCATCAAGGGATTAGCTCCTTCTCTTTTGGGATGCATGAACCACCTAAGAGCGACCAATCCACGTCAAAATTCCTTCTAGAATCATCTAGAATTAACCCAAAGTGAGTTTTTTAGAATAAACTTGTGCCTTTTTGACTTTCACAGGGGTCCGCACCCACTCCTTTAGGGACAGAGCGGACAGGTCTGCAGTTTTTGTGAACAGGAGGTGCAGGACTGTAGGCAACAGTGAGAGAAAGTGCAAAACCAGAGCTTTGTTGATTTTTAATGTCTTTCTCTCATTTTCAAAGCTTGAATTGAGGAGCTGAGGTCTGAGACTTTCTTAGGAGGACAATACAAGTGATGATAGACCCATACTGACTGCAAATAATCATGGTGACGATATTTTTGTGTAACAGATTTCCCCCTAAAGTGCAAAGTCTGTAGTAGATAAGGATTTCATTTATCATTTAGGAAAAGTGAAGTACTTTATCATTTCGAGGATCATCTTGTGGAGAGCCCGGACGGAACCTGTAAAAACATTCAACGCAATATATATGTATATATATATATATATATGAGATCATATCATCGCTGAGGTAGGCATTCCCATACTCAGATCAAAACTGACTCAGAAAACTAACTACTACTCTGATATAGGAATGATCTTGTAATACATCACAAGTATAGACTCATGTAGACACAGTATGGATGCAACCATCTGTTTATGAATAGTCCACAATATAATGAATACAAAATTCCTTGCAGCCTGGATTGCGGAAACTAGATCTAGGGTCTTCATTTCTACTTCCCGAAACAGTACGATTCTATCCATGCGAATGAATGTGTTGAAGTAGAACATGGTAGAAACCATTTCATTACCAGTCAATGATGTAAAATGTTAACAAGTGTGAGAGAAACCACCAGTGATGTCAATGGCTCTCAAAGTACCCAGTACAATCCATGAGATGTGAATAGATGTGTTGATGTCGAACATGTCATGGAATCCTTTGATCAAAGGTCAATGACACAACCTGTCGTCAAAGGCGAGAAACCTGCCATTGAGGCATGCAGATTCCAAGGTAATGACGATTTCTAGATCATCTTTCTAGATAATGAGCTGAATTTGATAGAAAGCGATCCGTCGCAGGCAAGCCTACAACACAAAATCATAGATCAAGTTGAAGAAATTTAGTTGCAAGGATTGACTCAAGGATGGTCAAGATTGATGACAGATATTTTGCAGATGAATGGCTTATTGGCACTGACCTATTGAGCACATAACGACACAACAGATGGTTTGGTGACAATTGACCCAAAGTTAATACCCAGAAATCGGCTGAAGACTTTCAATGTGGTTTGATCAACTGTTAGGAAAAGAATTTCCCAACCCAGGTGAATAATAGTGTCATGTTCAAGAGTGGTTACAAAGTATGACAAACAGGCTCATTTTTCTGTCTTTTCCCCCACCATTTCTGGCAAGTACCTCTTTATTTTTGACAAGCTTGAAGAGGATAACATTTGCTTGATTATAAGCTCATCCGTCCAACTTAGTTTAAATTCGAACCCTAAGAAGGAGTGGTTGGTTCCTGTTTGTAATTGAACAGGTCCTTTACTATTAAAATTTAACGAGTCCAGTATAGGAGAAACTCATCATTTTTCAATTTTAGAGAGTCTGAAAAAATTTAAGAAGACTCCAGGGTTGACCTTTTTCGTAAATTTGTGTCTCCCAAGCCTGAAAAAGTATAAAATAATACTTGAGAGAACTGCTTGATCTTTACGCCCAAGGAGTAATTTTCGTAATTAGTGCCCCTAATACAAAAAAGTAAAAAAGCAATCAACGACACGTCATTTTATAACCAATATCAAATTTGAAACGACAAAAATCCGGCAATCTTTTCATGTTTTTATGGTCAGAAAAGAGTTGTAAGTGGACCGTCTTTTTAGTTCTATTTTAACGAGTTTAAAAAGAAAAACTCGGCGATCTTTTCATGTTTGATGAGTCAGAAAAGAGCTTAAAGGTGACTCTAAATGTTTTTCGTTGAAAATGATCGATTTCGCCTGAACAATTCGTTATCCTGAACAAAAATTGCAAACATTACTCATACCTGTTTGAGATGGATAAAAATGCTGCAAAAGTTACCTTTCTAAAGTGAAACATAAAAAAATTTACAATTCATTTATTCAAAAAACTTATAAAAAGGGCTTTCGTCAATTCATTTTTATCGTTTAAGATTTGGGTGAGAAAATAGTGCTTTTGTTCAAAACTACTCGTGAAGATTGCAGAAAATCCGACTGTCAGAATCGAACGTCGTCTCCTCCAGGTAATCCACATCATCCTACTCTTCAATTTCAACCGTTTCAATTTGTGTTTTATGGTTTTATTTCATTTTTTAGAGGGTTTTTAGGCTAGAAACCCCCGCGCGGGGGCCCGCAGGCATAACACTGGCATCCTGCAGACCCAAAATTTTTCTCAATGGGGAAAAAGTTAGGGGTCCGCACCTTCCATGGAGGCAAGGTGCGGACCCACGTACTGTCTCTAATAGAGAAGGTGTGGTCCCTGCAGCAAGGGTTTTTAACCCTAAAATTCTCAAAATTGACCCAAACAATTTAATTTCTTGCATTCTAATTTGCCTTTTTGTTGGATGTAGAGTGTACATCATGCTTGATTGGCGAGAACGGGAGCATGAGGACATAGATCTTGCCGCGTTAAATCACCAACCTTCGATCGATGTATTGAAGGCATGCGGCTTGTACAAATTCTGGGCCATACCTGGCATGAGGGCCAGGTGGACTTCTTGCAGTGGCTGGTAGACAGGTGGAGCATACAGGACCAGTGCTTCTTCATTGGTGGCCATTAGCTCGAAATTGAGCCGACAGACATATAATTTTTGACTGGTTTGCCTAAGAGAGGCAAAGAATTGACTCTATTCGGGACTAGGCCAGGTGGCCAGTATGTCGATAGCCTCTGGCTAGAGTTTTGCAACAACCAGGCTAGAGACAAAGGGATAGACATTAAAACCATATCCTGTCCTGAACTCATGGTGATCGCGTTTACTATTACCAAACTTTGCGAGAGTGCTGCACTACATATTGCCATCGGATCCTAGATGCGGATGGCAGTTGACTACTTTCGAGGCACCATATTCAACTGGTGCGATGCTGTGTTGGCTAATGTAAAAGGCCAACTGACCAGAGCCAAGAACGGACAACTGAAGACCTTTGGTTATGGGGATTTGGTTGTGAGCTTTGGTCTGGAGAGGGTCCCAATGTTGGTCCCGCAACACCTTACTGTTGGAGGTGGGCTTCCTTGAGAGCCCAAACTGATGCGATGGGTTGCAGTTATGGCCCGTCATCCTGACGAGGGGACAGAGGTCGTTCAATTCAAACCTGAGTATTTCCATTGGTTGGAAAACCAGGTTTTTGCTATTCAAGACTTCCCTTACATTGGGGTAGATTTTCGTGGTGACCCAGACATGGCTCTTCCACCAGGAGAGCAATGGGATGACTCAGGTAAAATCATTTTCAACATTTTCCTATTTTAATTTTTTTTTTTGTTTTTATGTCGTCCCAAAACTGATAGTAAAAGTTTCAATGCAGATGTGGGTCCATAGCGACCAGCCGCTCTCCAGCCTTATGAGAGGAAACAACCAGCTACAGTGGCGCCAGCCGCACAGGACGAATCAGCAGAGACCTTGGCCAAGTTGGAGAGTCATCTAGAGCGCTTGACAGGGGACATTCGAGAGACCGTCATAGATGACATTCCTCGTCGACTACAACGCTATGTGATTAGGGTCCCAGGAACTTTTAGGAGGTTCTTTTGTAAGGTGGCCCATACAGTGGTTTCTTATCGAGATCATCACCAGTGATAGGATGATCGCCTATTGTAGACACATATGACATTTTTTGCTTTTGTACTTATCATTTTTGCCGATCATAAGGTGTTTTTTCAACCTATGATCGAGGACGATGTATATTTTGACACACTCCTATATATATCACTATTACCGACTTATCTTGTAAATCATGTTATGGAATGCTTTTAAATTTACATGTATGATTCTTGCAAATGTCTACTTAACATTCAAGAAGCAATTGCATTTGCTAATGTATTTAAAGATATTGGAATATGTTGATATTCAATATAATCAAATTCACGTTCCAAGAGACGCACTCTCAAAAATAATCTCAATAACACTGGATTTCTAATGGCATACACTCTATTAAGCTGTAATACAACGAGTTCAGAATCTGACCTCACTATCAAACTCTGAATCCCAAATGAAATAGATTTAGATAATAACTCAATCACTGCACTATACTCAGCAATGTTGTTCATTGTTTGACTGAGGCTTACCCCATACATAGATACCAACTCATCAGAGGGTGAATAGTTAACCCAAGCTGCGGAAGAAATGTTCCGTATATTACAACAAGCACCATCAGTGAAACCAATGTATGTTTGGAGAGGCATCGACATCTGCAATATCAAGAGTAAAACCAAGATAAGCAGGAATAATGATGAAAAACACTCTCTAAGCTAAGCACACTTTTTAAACTAAAACACACCAGCTAGAAAGAAAACTATCCTAACTAAAAATATCCATGCCCATTCGAAAAGCATAATACCTCTTCAGGTAAAGACCATTTTTGGGTTTACCTAAAGAGTCCCAGTCAAAGTTTACCAATTCGTAAGCCCCTTTTGCTAGCTTTCGCTTGAAAACATAGGGACCATGCCACATAGGAACGAATTTTCCAGTGCCTAATTTATCATTAGCTTGATCGTACAATAAGACTAGATCTCCTTCCGAAAAATTTGAGGGGTGACATTTCGATCATACTGAGCTTTAATACGTTTTGCATGAGTTTCGATCGCCAATGCAGCATCATGTCGATTCTAATCTAATTGAGCCAAGTATAACAAAAATTTTTCCTCTTCGGAAGTGGCTGGAAGTAACTCGATGGCCATTTGCAATGATGGGATTTCACATTCAATGGGTAACACAGCTTCCAGACCATAAACTCGTTGGAAAGGAGTGAACCCTGTTGACGTTTTTACTGAGGTTCGATACGCCCAAAGCGCTGAAAATAGCATGTTATGCCAATTCGACTGATGAATCCCAATGATTCGTCGGATCATGATGACTAAAACTTTGTTGATGGATTCAACCAGACCATTAGCTTGTGGATAATAAGGAGTTGAACTATCGTGACGCAAGCCAAGCTGGCTTGTAAGTTCGGTCATCATAATGTTTCGAAAATGATGCCCATGATCAGTGATAATCACTTGTGGAACACCAAACCTAGAAATTATATGACTGAACATGAAAATTGCAGCTGTTTTTCCGTCTGCCTCAAATGTAGGCATCACCTTGGCCCACTTGGTAAAATAATCTACCGCAAGGATGATATATGCATGCCCCCCGGCCGAGTGAGGGTTACATGTAATAAAATCGATACCCCATTTGGAAAAAGGACCAACGACAACTATAGGGTGGAGAGGAGCAGGTGGAGCGCGCATCTTTCGATCAAAAATTTGGCAGTTGTGGCATTATCGGACTGCGTTAATACAATCTTTAAATAAAGACAGCCAGAAGTAGCCAGCACGCAATATCTTTTGGGCTGTGGCATACCCAGACATATGATCGCCACACGCTCCAGAGTGACAGTCATTTAGAACCCTTTCAGCTTCTTCGTGATTTAAACAACGTTGAAAAATAGAGTCCGTCCCATGGCAATAAAGAGTATCTCCAATAATTCTGAATTGTTGGGACTGGAATCGTATTTTTCGACGTTCTGACCTTGAAATTTCTGGCCGAAAGGATTGGGTCTGGAGATAAACGATGATATCCCCATACCACGGATCTAAAGTGCTGATTAGAAACAAGGATTCGTCCGCAATGGGCTCCTCCGCCATAGTTTCCATGTCAGCACGCGGGAAGTCACACATTAACTCTGCAAAAACTAAATATTTCTTAGACTTAGATTTTTCAAATTCCAAGTCGAACTCCTGCAGGATCACAATCCATTTGGAGTACTTTCCCCCTAGCAATTGCTTGGTCAAAATGTAGATCATAGGGTTGCAATCAGAAATTACTGTAGTTTTACGTAGTAAAATGTAGTGACGAAAATGTTGGACAGCTTGAACAACTGCCAATGCCAATTTCTCCACATGTGAGTATTTTAGCTCAGTTGGATTTAAAGTTTGACTAAGGTAATATATCACATGTTTAGTACCGAATTCATCTTCCTGAACTAAGACCATTCCAATGGTGGAATGAGAGGCAGCGAGATACAAGAAGTAGTCCTGGTTGTAGTTGGGAGGATGCAATAACGGTGCATGGGTCAACACATGTTTTAGTGCATCAAAATATTTCTGAGCTATCTCATCCCAATAGAATGGAGTATTCTATTTCAACAACCGGGGAAAACCCTTTGTAACCTCGGCGTAGTTCGGAATGAATCGTCGTAAAAAGTTTGCTTTCCCTTGCAAACTTTGGAGTTGGCGAAGACTCGAAGGAGGAGGCAATTTGATAATAGCTTCAACCTTCGAGGGATTGACGTGAATGCTGGCTTTCGAAACAACAAACCCCAGCAATCGACCCGTTTCTATACAGAAAACACACTTGTGTGGATTCAACCTAATCCGATAATGCCTACACCTCATAAAGATTGCTTGTAAATGGATGAGATGATCAGCTCGATGTAATGAATGAGCAGGAAAATCATCGAGATAGGGTTGCACAATGTGCTTGATGTCATGAAACGCATAAGACATGGCCCTTTGAAAAGTTGCCCCGACATTCTTGAGCCCAAAGGGTAATTTGCAATAAGAAAATGTCCCCCATGGACAAATGAAATCCGTTTTTGGTTGATCGGCAGGTAGAATATTGATTTGATTGTATCCGGAAAAACCATCCATGAAGGAGAATATTTTGTTGCCGGCACAATCATCAATGATTTGATCGATATAGGGAGTTGGGTAATTGTCCTTTGGACAGGCTCGATTAATGTCCCTATAATCGATACATATTCTTATTGTCCCTTGCTTTTTTTTAATTGGAACAATATTTGATACCCAATCCGTTAACGGAATCAGATAAATGAAACCTGCTTTGAGTAATTTTTCAACTTCTGCTTTAATAGCAGCATCTTTTCTTGGGTGAATCTGACGCAAATGTTGCCAGACAGGTTTAGCGTCCGGATAAGTCTTGATTTCATGAACAACAATTGCGGGGTCAATTCCTGGCATTTCCTCATATGACCAGGCAAACACGTCGCGGAATTCTTGAAATAGGGCCTTATATATTTGAATTTCATTTTCCGTACACGAGGCACCTATTTGAATGTTTTCAACAATTCCATGCTTAACCGAAATGTCAATAGGAATAGTTTGAGAAATGTTTCCCAAATTTAACTCTGAATCGAGATTTTTCATTGGATTCTGAGGTTCCTTGACATATTCAGCCGTAAAAATTGATGAAAAATCATTTTCAAAACGATCATTCTCGGGTAAAAACGAAGATCGGTGATGGAGATCTTCCCATGGTAAATCAGCAACACATAGGATTTCACGAATTTGCTCATCAGAGTGAACAAGTTCGGAAAATGTTGTTGAATCTGAGTTTGATGTGAAAAGTGATTCCTCATGGACCACATTCATTAAGTCAATTTTGGTTGAAGATGGGTCGGTAAACGATTGCACGACCTCATACGCAATTTCATATGGACTCAAAGGCATAACATCACCAAATGAGTCTATCTCAGATTCAGAAGGTATGATCCAAGGATCATCATAAACAGTGGTGTCTAACGAAATCATATGAATGGTTGCAAAAGAAGACGATGCATTGATCGGAGGAAAAGGAAAAGTTCCCAGTAAACCAACATCTTTAACTAGTCCTACTCCAACATCCTTATACGGGATAGTCATTTTACCGACATGCTGAATGCTTTTAGAAGAGGGTGGGTCGGACGAAAAGTAAGCCAACTGATCTATTGTTACGATCTTTCCATTATGAGGAAACTTTATAGCCCGAAAGACTGATGAAACGACATCTGTCATAGCGTAAGACCAACTACGACCCAAGAGAAGGTTGTAATCTAGAGGGGCATCAACCACCTCCACATCTAGATTAACAGGTTTTCCTTCAACCCCTATAGGTAAATCCTGTAGAATTCCAAAAGGATGAAACCCACGACAATCAAAGGCCTTTATAATCGTCGGGGATTGATTTAGTGAAGGAGAACCAAGCGATCTCCAACACTGTATCGACATAATACACGTCGAGGCTCCCTCATCAATCACAGTCCTATGAATAGGCCTGTTTTTGACTATCACTGGGATCTGCAAAGCCATTTGATGAGGTAAGCGTGGTGTACTATTTTATAGATCGAAAATTATTAGGTTTGAGTCTTGAACGTCAACATCTCCTATAGCCGATAAAAGTAATTTACGTTGTTCTGGACATGATTGCAGCACTTCCAAAGCCGACATTGCTGAAGGTGAAACAACTAAATCCTCAACAATGTTATAGTTCTGAGCCGCTCTCGCATGTGGATTGAAAGCTGACTTTCGAAGTATACCCTTGGAAGGCGGTTTGATTACTAAGTCTGGATTAGGTTTCTTGATCTGTAGTGGATCAGAACCGGGAGCTGAGGTTGATGGGTTAGAATGAGAAGATTCTGCTTCTTTACCATCAACAGGACTTTTACTACCATAATCATGCGATTGAGTCGCAATTCTAACATGGGACATCATCAGTATGGGTTCTTCATTGGCATTCGAGGAAGAACCTATCATCTTATTGTCTTGACTTGGAAAAGGATTGTTACACTAAAAAATACCACCATGGCTATTTATAGTTGGTATGGCTCTATCAACAGTCATACTACCCTCTTAAGCAAGTCTTATGCCTCTGCTATCCATGTCAAACTCCAAGAAAGAGAGAAAGTCTTTATAAATATGTTTATCTCTGGGTACGCAGGTTCTCTCAAGCCTTGCCTGTGGGTACGCACCTATTGTTCATAAGGTCTGCGTCCAAGGACGCTCTGTATCTAAAGGAGCAGGTGCGTCCCTCTGAAAAGGTTAAAATGCGCAAGTTTTATCTTCAAAAACTTACTTGTGGTCATTTCTAGAGCATTCTAGAAGGTTGTTTGACGTGTATTGAGCGCCTCCAGATGGTTCATGCACTCCTACCAAAGAGGAACTTATCCCATCAATAAGGGAGTGATCCCCTCCAAAAAGGGGACTATCCCATTGATGGTGGACCTGATTAACTTCCTCTTGAGCACTATAAATACAGGCATTGGGCCAGAAGGAGAGAGGCTGAAAGTTATACATTTCTAAGGGTAAATGCTGCAGGAATTAAGACTCCCATTTAGAAGCTTGTGAGGAGAGATTGCCATCTTTGCTTGTTCTATTTGGAAGTGGGTGAGCTTTGTCAAAGTAGAGGAAGACTCTTGTGGACCCTGGAAGGAGCTTGCACAACACCAAGGCTCAGGTTGTAATGGTTCCTTTTGATTACCTTTAATGCAAATTGGTCCATTCTTCTCAATAACTTGTTGTTTATGGGTTATTTCATGTACTTCTTGGTCTATATGTTGAATATGCTTTGTTTTATGTTATAATCATGTGCTATTTAATTGTTTGACTGTTGGTGATTGCAGGTTTTGGAGAAAAGGAGGAGCTCATCCAGATCAACAAAGCTTGGACTTCTACAACAGCGTTTGGACAAAGGTAAGAACGAAAACTTGATTTCTCATATCATAATGCATGTTTAGAGAAGGATAGCTCCAGTTTGTTTTGTTTGTCATTAGAATGTCTTAGACTTCTAGGAAGGTCGGTTGTGTCCGCACTCTTGACTGATTCCGTGTGACAAGGATCCTTCAAAACAGTAGGCGTTTGGGAACCTTTGACTATCTTCGCAACCTCTGCACGATGAGGGCAGTCTCTTGTAAAATGTTCTTCATCACAAATGAGACAAGGATAACGAGGTTTGCATTTCTCATCATTTGATTCCGCTTTTTCTGGTTTCTCTTTTGAATTTTTGTCTGTTTTATTTTTCTTCTTCCCTTTCTTCTTACCGCCGGATTTTGGTTTGGCTGTAGATGACTCTACAACATGAATATCGTCGGAAATCTCCGCGGAAGAATCTCCTGTCGGGGAATCTGGCAAGGTTATGATTGGAGAATAATTCTTGGAATACTGTTATGAAACTAGCTCAAGAAAAGATAGAAAAGATAGATCAACGCCTTAGAATTCAGCCTCTTCGAGGGGGCAACCTCCTTTACATTACATAAATGAACAATTCTTCAATGATTCAAATGACAAAACCTCCTTTCTATATATAGGATTCTAAGGAGTCACAATATAATCCAACCGACCTAACAATAATAATATAAAGCCACAAAAATAACAATAGAGGGATTCTATGGGGCACAGTAATAACAATATGGGGGTAATAGGGGCACAACAATATTAATAAGGGGTATAACTACAATAGTAATGGGGTAATCACTAGTATTATAGGGACCCCACATGCCCCTCTCCTTCAAAAAAGTGTTGTCCTCAACGCTTGAGTAGTTCTGGATACTTCTGCATAAAATTCTCATCCTCCCATGTGGAATCTTCAGCGGATAAGTTCTTCCACTTGATAAGATACTCTGAAATTGAATGATTTTGTAGTTGTCGAGTTCTTGTTTCTGTGACTGCTTCCCGTTCCAATATAATTTTTCCTTCCTCGTCAAGTTCTGGAAATATTGTTTGAACTGGGAGCTTGTCGCCTATAACCTTCT
This sequence comes from Pinus tabuliformis, assembly GCA_031772625.1. Classification (NCBI taxonomy): domain Eukaryota; kingdom Viridiplantae; phylum Streptophyta; class Pinopsida; order Pinales; family Pinaceae; genus Pinus; species Pinus tabuliformis. The sequence goes on along the minus strand of CM062815.1, from coordinate 1,083,641,578 downwards.
TTAAACATGAAACATGGAAAAATGGGTGCAATCGAGAAGCTGCAAGAAGCTCCAATTTGTATGCCATAGTACCAATCTTTTGCAACACCTTGTACGGACCATAATACTTTGGTGATAATTTATTATCCTTCTTAGCTTGTTTGAGGAAAATTTGCTTATATGGTTGTAGCCGTAGGAATACCCAATCACCTACATCAAAACTTCTTTCACTGCGATGTTGATCTGCTTGTTGTTTCATTCTATTCTGTGCCAACACGAGGTTATCCTTTAAGAGTTGGAGGACTTGTTGTTGATGTTTGATGTGATGTTCCACTGCCTGAACCTTAGAATTTTCTCTTAAATATGATGTGATGGATGGTGGCTGATACACATAAAGTGCCATAAATGGGGTCATTTTTGTTGCTGTATGGAAGGAAGTGTTATACCACCATTCAGCCAGAGGCAACCATTTGACCCATTGTGTCTGTTTATCAGATACAAAGCAACGAAGATATCCTTCCAAACATTTGTTTACTATCTCAGTTTGCCCATCAGATTGAGGATGATAAGATGAGCTATGAGCTAACTGAGTACCAAGCAAGAAAATAATTCTGTCCAAAAATTTCCAGTGAAAATGGGATCTCTGTCACTTACAATAATCTTTGGGTTTCCATGTAGCTTTTGAATTGTTTCCATAAATGCAGTAGAAACTGTACTGGCTTTAAATGGATGTGATAATGCACAAAAGTGTGCATACTTGGTAAGTCTGTCAACTACCACCATGATGACACTCTTTCCCTCAGACTTGGGTAAACCTGTGATAAAATCCATTGAAACCTCCTCCCAACGTTGGCTTGGAATGGATAAAGGTTGTAATAGACCTGGTGTCTTAATTGTTTCAACTTTATTTTGTTGGCAAACCAAACATTCCGCCACAAACTTTTGAATATCTGATTTAAGGCCATCCCAAAAAAATTCCTTCTTAACCCTGTGGTAAGTTTTTAAAAATCCTGAGTGCCCTCCTAAGGGAGAAGTGTGCAATTCCATAAGAATCTTTTGTTTTAGCTGGGAATTCTTACAGAGGTATAAGCGATCTTTGTACCATAACGAATCATTTTGCCAGCTAAATGTATCAGACGTACTGGAATCTTGTTGTAACTTTCGAATAAGTGCCCACACTTCTTCATCATTCTTCCATTCCTCCCTTGCTTCGTTTATCCAATCTGGTTGGATAATAGAAATGGCGCACAACAATGCTTCCACATCCTCATCCTTTCTTGAGAGTGCATCTGCCACCACATTTTGCTTCCCTTTTTTGTAGATGATTTCAAAGTCATAACCCAACATCTTTGTGACCCACTTTTTTTGCTCTTCAGAGGATAATCTTTGTTCTAAAAAGTATTTAAGGCTATCATGATCCATTTTTACCTTGAAGTGTCTTCCCATTAGGTAGGGTCGCCATTTCTTAAGTGCATGGAGTATTGCCAACATTTCCTTCTCATAAATAGCTTTGCTTAAAAACTTTCCCTTGATTGGACGACTTTCAAAAGCAATGGGTCTTTCATCTTGCATTAGAACAACACCAATTCCATTTCCTGAAGCATCACATTCCACAATAAAGGTTTTTGTGAAGTCCGGTGTAGCTAAGACCGGTGCTTGGCACATTGCCTCTTTAAGATGTTCAAAGGCCTTTGTTGCTTCCGGAGTCCATGAAAATGCATCTTTCTTCAATAATGTTGTTAGAGGTGCTGCTATTCTCCCATAATTCTTAACAAACTTGCGATAATACCCTGTCAACCCGAGAAATCCTCGCAGATGCTTTATGGATGTGGGGATTTTCCATTCCTTAATGGCTTTAATTTTTCTAGGGTCTACCTTAACTCCTTCATGAGATACAATATGACCCAAATATTCCACCTCCTGGACTCCAAAGAAACATTTGGATCTTTTTGCATATAATTGTTTCTCCTCCAATAGTTGTAGCACCCTGTCAACATGTTCAACATGATCCTTCCAAGACTTGCTGTAGATTAGTATATCATCAAAAAATACTAACACAAATTTTCTAAGGAATGGTTTGAAAATTGAATTCATCAAACCTTGAAATGTTGAAGGTGCATTGGTAAGGCCAAAAGGCATGACCAAAAATTCATAATGACCCTCATGAGTTCTAAATGCTGTTTTCGGAATGTCTTCAATCTTCATTCTGATTTGATGATATCCTTAACGAAGATCCAACTTGGTGAAGTAAATTGATCCATGCAATTCATCCAGTAATTCATCAATGACAGGAATGGGGAACTTATCTTTAATAGTGAGCTTGTTGAGCTCCCTATAATCTGGACACATGCGCCATGATCCATCCTTCTTGTGCACCAATACTACTGGAGCAGAGAAAGAACTTTGACTCGGTTGAATTATACCAGCCTCTAGCATTTCTGCAACCATACGTTCAATTTCACTCTTTTGGACATAGGGATATCTGTACGGCCTGATGTTTGGAGGAACACTTCCTGGAATCAGATGAATAGCATGATCATGATCACGCATAGGTGGGAGACCTTTGGGAGTCTCAAATACCTTGGAATGATTGTCCAGGACTTTTTGGAGATCTGGAGAAATAGATGATTCTGATGTGGAAACATCTAGCGAACATAATTGTGCAATTACACCTCTTTGCTCCTTTTTTAGAAGCTTTGTCATACCATTAGAGCTGATTATCTTTCCTGGTTTCCCTGCAATACCCCTTAATTCAACTTCCTTTCCTTCCGTAGAAAATTTCATGAAAAGTTCTTGAAAATTAAAAGCTATTGTACCCAAGGATTGTAGCCATTGGACTCCTAGTACAACATCAACACCTCCCATTGGAATGGAAAGCATTGGGCTAGTCAATACATATTCTCCCATGGATAGCTTGATATTATGGCACTTTCCAGAGAAATTTATTGTTCCTCCATTTGCAATCATCACTTGACACTCTGGTGCTGGATATAGGAAGCAATTCAATTCTTTTGCTACCTTACAATGAATAAAATTGTGGGTGCTTCCTGAATCAATCAAAACTATTACCTTTTTCTTCTTGATTTGTCCTTCTATCTTGATGGTTTGAGGAGTGGTAATTCCCACCAATGCATTACAAGATATGGTCGGATTTATTTTTTCTTCATCTAGGCTTTGTTCCTGGAGTATATCCTCTTCTTTTGACCTTTCTTGCTCCTTTTCTTCTTCCTCTTCACAATCTATGTAGAATAATTTCTTCTCAGCACACTTATGACCTTTAGTGTATTTGCTATCACAACTGTAACAAAGCCCTTTTGCTCTTTTTTCTTCCAATTGTTGTGGTGTCAACCTTATAGGTTGTGGAAGACTAGGGGAAACAAAACTTCCGTCTTTATAGTTGTGAGTGGTATGCTTCCTGGTTTCCATAATTTTGCTTTCCATTTTTCTTGCTAACCTGAATGCCTTCTCTAATGAATCAGGTTCCCAAAGGCGAACATCATGTTGGATATTATCCTTTAAAGACCCTATGAACACATCAATCCTATGCTCCTCTGGAATATCTTTTACCCTTATGTTCAATTTTTGGAACTCCTCAATGTGCTCCATTATTGAACCCTTTTGTTTGAGACTTATCAATTGGCTAAAAAAAGTGTTGCTTTTTGTATCCTCATAATGTGCTATCAATTCTTCCATAAAAATTACCCAAGTGATAAATTGTTTACGAGAGCAAAGCCATTGATACCATACAAACTGATTTGGTTCCAAATATAAAGTTTCCATACGTACCTTTTGTGTGTTTTGCACATTATTGAGATCGAAGAATTGCTCCATCTGTAATATCCATGTGGCAGGATCCTTGCCATCAAACTTCCTCATATCGATTTTTGGAATATGGTGAGTCTTCGATCCAACATTAGCATCTATGAAATCATGATTAACATTTTTTTTATTCTCATCATGAGTTTCCTTTAGTACCCTTTCACCCTTAGTGCCCATTTCTTGTAGCAACTTATTCACATTTACCTTCAATTCGTCCATGTCTGTCTTCAAATCTATCTTCAAATCATCCATCTTAGCTTCCACGTCAATCATCTTAGCTTCTACGCCTTTCTTTAAACAGTCCATCTTAGCTTCTACACCTTTATTTAAACCATCCATCTTAGATTCTGTTCCTTTTTGTGTAAGGGACAGTTGTTGCACTTGGTCTTGTAATTTTGATATATCATGTTGCATTTCTTCCCCTTCTTCATGAGTCATGCTAGAGCTTTTAGGTTCCTTACTAGGTGTTTTCATTTTCTTTCCTCGGGGCATAAGTTATTGATAATAATGCTCTACTATGCCCTTTGAATTCCTTCAAAATAAATTTTCAAACCAAGCTTAAGAAAAAATTTAAGAAAATCTACACACCTTTTTTCACTTTGTAGGAGCTCGATATTGCCTCTTATGTATATTTTTACCTTCCAATAATCTAGTTCTTCATTTGTGACCTGTAGTAGCCCTCTGTGTCCTCTTTCCAATGCCACAAGTTTAACCCAAATTGGATTCTCCAAGGAAGATTTATGCGAAATCTCCCACAGTGACTTGATTATAGACTAGTTCAGTATAGCGAACTTGTACGATGTGCCACAAGTCCCTATTTCGACCTTTGGATTTAAAAAACACCTAAAAAAAATTGCAGTCCGTGCTCTTTCTTTACCTTCTTACAAAATTTCAATCCGATCCTCAGAGAGAAAGTTATGACGATTTTCCCCAGGTCGCCTGTTTTGAATGTAATTCAGGAGTCTGCAAAAAGGCCAACTTCCTCAGATCATATCTCCGAAAATGTCGTGCAAAAAGCTCTGCAATTTGGACCCAAGGTTCAACACGATTTCTTCTCAAATGGGTTTTTTTTGCGACTTTTGAAACGTCACAGAAAAAAAGTTATAGCGAAAATTCCAAGATGACCTGTTTGGAGCAGCGAAACCCTAGAATCCAAAGCTCTGATACCAAATGTTATGAAACCAGCTCAAGAAAAGATAGAAAAGATAGATCAACACCTTATAATTCAGCCTCTTCGAGGGGGCAACCTCCTTTACATTACATAAATGAACAATTCTTCAATGATTCAAATGACAAAACCTCCTTTCTATATATAGGAGTCTAAGGAGTCACAAGATAATCCAGCCGACCTAACAATAATAATATAAAGCCACAAAAATAACAATAGAGGGATTCTATGGGGCACAGTAATAACAATATTGGGGTAATAGGGGCACAACAATATTAATAAGGGGTATAACTATAATAGTAATGGGGTAATCACTAGTATTATAGGGACCCAACAAAGACTTCTTCTTACTTTTGGTGTTAACCGTACCAATCATACCATCAGCGGCATGAGACCTTGAAGGAGCTGTAGCGATTTAATTTTGCTTGGGAAGATTGGGGATTTTCTCGTGTAACGTACCTGACTAAGTATAAACTAGGTCAAGGTACTGTGCTTGAGCAATTACTTGCTCCTTAGTAACAACTCCGGCCTTAGCTACATCCTCAGTGATCTTTGGTAATAAATATTTTACAAACCATTCAGCTAAGATCTGATCCGGAATAAAAACCTTCACTAAACGTCGTCGACATCTCCATTCATGAATGTGATCTAAAATGTAAGTGGACGTCGACTGCTTTAATGAAGTTAGTAATTTCGTGCCATTGTCATATTTGATTGGCAACTGAAAATGAGTTAAAAATGAGGTAGCTAACTGACTAAAGTTATAAAAAGTGGCTCGCGGTAACTCAATGTACCACTTGGCCGTAAGACCAATTAGAGTGCGCTGGAAAAGCCTTAGACGGATTGAATCATCTGAAATGGAGTTAGACGTGCACCAGAGGTGATAAGTCATCACATGGTTCGACGGGTCCTCTCCTGATTTGCCTTCAAACTTAGGAATATCACTAGGCAACTTATTCAGCATTGGCGGCCAAAACAGAAGATAGTTAATGGGATCGTTCGTTAGGTGCAACAAGTCAGGCAAATCCAAAGTTGCGATAAACGGTAACTGACGATTAGGGTCCCTAAAACTCTAGGTCATGAGACCAGCCCCAGGAGGAGGATATCCAGGATAACTAGGAATAGAAATTGCATTTGGGATATTGTAGCCTCCCGGAAAACCAGGATTAACCAGACCGTACTGGGGCTGTTGAGGTTGTTGATATGTATATCCAGGGTACGGTTGATACTGATAGACTAGCTACTGCACAGCAGGACCGAATTGGTATTGTCCCTAGTATGGTTGATAAGTAAATTGTGGTTGACTTGTTACAACCGTACTTGAACCAGGTTGTCGTACAGGCATCTGAACCGAAGTTTGAATTGTGGATCCAGACTGAGGTAAAGATGTTTGAGGAGTAGATACAAGAACAATAGAAAGCGGAGCTGTCGATACTCCAGAAGTAGGTGGGGTAGATTGAACAGATGTTGCAGCAGTTGCAGCAGCCGTTTGAGGCAAAGTACGAGGCGTACTAGGCCCGGGCTAAGAAACTACCGAAGGTAGAGAAGTTTGAATAGTAGACTGGACAGGTTGCTGGGGTGAACCAGAAACTAAGGGTTGTCCAGTTGGAGATGACAACTGTACATTCGGTTGCAAGACCTGTTGAGTTTGCAATGGATACCACACTAAGTTCATTCCGGGGTACAGACCCATAATAGGTTGAGAATATTGAGGACCATTACCAGGTTGAGGGTAGGGTTGATAATTCAAAGGTACATTTCCCGTTCCTTGAACATATGATTGACTGGAGGGTGGTTGGAAACCTTGGTTCGAGTACTGACCTTGGGGTTGATACCCTTGAGGCATGTACTGATACTGGGGTTGACCTTGATGTATATATTGATACTGGGATTGACCTTGAGGTACATATTGAGTCTGGGGTTCACCTTGAGGAACGTACTGTCCCGTAGGTATGTACTGTCCTTGAGGCTACCCCCCAGGTGGTAACTGGTCACCTTGAGGTTGAGGATTAGGAATAGTACCTGACATCATGAGAATATCTTCTACACTCAACAAATTAGTACCATTGTTTCTAGTTAATAATGTTGGAAATAATACTGAGAGGGGGGGTGAATCAGTATTATCTAATTCTTTTCTAATAAATCTTCTTTATTTGTTCTTTGAATTATTTTTGCATGTCAGTACCATAAAATAATGAGCATGAACAAAGAAAACAGATAGTCACACCAAAGAACACAAGATGTAAGGTGGAAACCCAATGTGGGTGAAAACCACTTGCTGCAATATGTCTCTATCTTCTTTCAAATTAGAAACTCCTTTTACAATGGTTTTGTACTGGTGCAGTCCTTTACCAGTACACAGGCTGCAACTTGCAGAGAGCTACAACTCTCTCTCGTTTTCCAGTCTCTCCTGGAAGGGAGCTACAACCCCCTACTTCTTTTCTTACAAGGACCACTTTTCATAAATTTTCAAACTAGATCCATAAGCATCAAATGATCATAAAGTATAAGAAAATCACCCAGTCAACTGTAGTAACCAGATCAACAATAATAGAACCAAACCCAGAACACAACAATGATGAACAAAGATCTTAAGAGAAGTAAGCACCCTGTTCAACTACTCGCCTGCTTACGTAAGCACCCTGCTCAACTGCTTGCCTGCTTACAGTAAGCACCCTGCTCAACTGTTTGCCTGCTTACAGTACGCACCCTGCTCAACTGCTTGCCTGCTTACAGTACACACCCTGCTCAACTGTTCGGCTGCGTACCTCGCTCTGAGTTCATTGAACTGCCTGCGGACCTCTGCACCTGCAACCCTTCTGTGCCTGCGGACCGGCGCACCTGCAACCCTTCTGTGCCTGCGTACTGGCGCACCTGCAACCCTTCTGTGCCTGCGTACCGGCGCACCTGAAACCCTTCTGTGCCTGCGTACCGGCGCACCTGAAACCCTTCTGTGTCTGCGTACCGACGCACCTGAAACCCTTCTGTGCCTGCGTACCGGCGCACCTGAAACCCTTCTGTGCCTGCGTACCGGCGCACCTGAAACCCTTCTGTGTCTGCGTACCGGCGCACCTGAAACCCTTCTGTGCCTGCGTACCGGCGCACTTAAAACGATTCATTCCTGCGTATGCACGCACTTTTCTTTCACTATACCTGCGTACCTTCGGGCATAGATGATTTCAAGACTGCAGAAATAACCCAGACAGTCAGATCTACAGATCTGAACATGCGCCGAAGAGATCTCAGTCCATCAATAGATTCGCCTTATTTAGATCTAGACCAGATCTAGCCCTCATAAGATATTCAACCCAAAACATGCTCAAGCCAAATGATCTCCTTTGCTTTATATAGGAAAGCTCTTCCTTAAAACATGGATCAATACCACGAGCCGACACCATAATTACCCAATACCGTCTGCTAAATACCAAGAGTAAAACATAAGAAAACCCCACATGTGAATTTATTTGCCTTGAAATGTGTGCACTGGGGGTACGCACCTCCTGAACGGGATAACTGCGGGTATGTACGCACTTTATGTAACACTGACCTGCGTGTACGCATCTTATGTAAGGTGTACCTGCGTACCCCTTATTTTCTTCAATATTTGATAGCTGATCATCAATCTCTGCTGCTGACTTGAAGTACTGTGATCTATCACCTGAATGGGTTGCCATCAAGGACAACACTTTAGCCATAATGCCAACAATCTCCCCCTTTGGACTTGATGGCAACCTCAAAACTTCAGCTTCATTCTCCCCCTTTGACATCAAGGGCAAAGGGTTATGCTCCCCCTAAGAACATGCTCCCCCTGAATATGAACCAGATCTGCAACGAAGAACCATAATCCACCATGAAAGAGATAGAGACATATTGCAGCTACTTCCAAGATCTCCTTCTGTACATCCTCCATAATGCCAAAAATGCATTATATGCTCCCCCTGAACCTGTACCATCAATGAGAAGAGGTTCAACAATAAGATGATGCATCAACAACCCCCAGCTTTTGCCTGAGGTATTCAAAAGTGTCCCTGGGCAATGGTTTGGTGAGAATATCAACAACTTGTTCCTTAGAAGGAACATACTCCAACTTGACCTTCTATTCAAGCACTTGTTCCCGGAGAAAATGGTACTTGATTGGTATGTGCTTGGTTTTTGAATGCATAACCGGATTCTTCGAGATGTTGATTGCACTTGTGTTATCACATAATATGGGGATAGGTGGTGTACAAGTGATTTGAAAATCCTGCAAAGTCTGCATCATCCAAAGGAGTTGGGTGCAACAAGATGCAACAGCAACATATTCCGCTTCAGCTGTAGACAAGGCAATCGAACTCTGTCTCTTGCTGAACCAAGATACCAGTCTGGAACCCATAAAGAATGCACCACCACTTGTGCTTTTCCTGTCATCCACGCTTTCGGCCCAATCTGCATCTGTATAAGCATGAAGTGTAAGATCTGTATCTCTAGGATACCATAAGCCATAATTTTGAGTCCCTTGAAGATATTTGAAAATTCTCTTCATTGCCTGAAGATGAGTCTCCTTCGGATTTGCCTGAAATCTTCCAACTATTCCAACTGCATGCATGATGTCCGGTCGGGTACCTATCAAATAAAGTAAACTTCCAATCATAGATCTGTAGGTTGGTTGATGTACTACTGCAGATTCATCATTTGCATTGAGGCTACATCCTGTGACCATGGGTGTACATACTGGTTTTGCATCTTCCATACCATATTTCTTCAAAATCTGTTTGAGATACTTGGTTTGAGATAAAAAGATTCCTCCTTCTTTTTGTTGGATTTGCAAACCAAGGAAATATGTCACTTCTCCTAGCAAGGACATTTCAAATTCTTTCTGCATGACCCAGGCAAAACTTTGACTCATAGCTTCTTCATTGCTCCCAAAAATAATGTCATCTACATACACAACAAGTATTAGCAATTTGTCATTTTCAACTTTTATATAAATATTGCTATCTGCTGATCCTTTTGAAAAACCTTGTTGATGAAGATATTTGTCCAAACGATAGTACCAAGCCCTTGGAGCTTGTTTGAGACCATAGAGAGCCTTTTTCAATCTGCATACAAGATTTGGATCATTTCCAAGAATGAACCCATCTGGCTGTTCAATGTATACTTCTTCTTCCAAGTCTCCATTCAGAAAGGCTGATTTCACGTCCATTTGAAATACTTTGAAGTTTTGAAAACTTGAGAGAGCAAGGAACATTCGGATGGCCTCAAGTCTTGCAACAGGAGCAAAGGTTTCTTCAAAGTCTATTCCTTCTTGCTGCGCATACCCTTTACAAACAAGTCTGGCTTTGTTTCTAATTACTTCTCCATTTTCATTCAATTTATTTTTGAAGACCCATTTTGTTCCGATAACATTCTTATCCTTTGGTCTAGGAACCGGCTCCCAAGTGTTGTTCTTTTCGATCTGCTCAAGTTCTTCATCCATTGCTTTCAACCAACATTCATCTTCGCATGCCTCTTTCACATTTTGTGGTTCAGTAGAGGAGAGTAATGCCAAATAGCTTGAAGCTTCTGCAACTGTTCTTCTTGTTTGTACACCTGCTTCTTTCTGCCCCATAATCTGAGATTCTGGATGATTCTTCTAAACATATCTGGATGGAGTCTTTTCTTCTATTCTTGTTTGCTCCTCTGGTTCTTCTTGAGGTTCTTCTTCTTCATCATTCTGCCATTGGGGGTAGCCTTCATCTTCTTCGATGTCTTCATGATGTACTTGCCTAGGAATGTATCCCTTCTCATCAACCACTACATCAATGCTGTCAACAATTCTGCCAAGTCTTTTATTGTAGCATTTGTATGCTTTGCTATGTGGAGAGTAACCAAGAAGAATGCCTTCATCTGCTCTAGGTTTAAGTTTGCCAAGCTGCTCATCAGTATTCTTGATATAGCATTTTCTCCCAAATATTTTGAAGTTCTTTACCGAAGGAGTCCTACCACTCCATAGCTCATGAGGAGTTTGAGTGCTGTTCACCCGGACATTTGTTTTGTTGAGAATAACAACTGCAGCATGTGCAACTTCACCCCAGAAAGTTGCGGGAGTTCCTGACTCATCAAGCATAGCACGAGCCATTGTTGGACTGTTCTGTTCATTCTTTCCACAACTCCATTTTGCTGAGGAGTTCTTGCTGTAGAGAATTATCTTCTTATCCCATGTTCTTCGCAGAAATTGAAAAATTCATTGGAAGTAAATTCCCCACCTCTGTCGGATCTGAGGCACTTAATTTTGTGACCTGATTCATTTTCAACCAAGGCTTTGAAGGATTTGAATTTTTCGAATGCTTCATCTTTGTGCTTCATAAGTCCTAACCAGACAAACCTGGAGAAATCGTCAATGAATAATATCAAGTATTCTTCTCCTCGAGGTGTTCTTTTCCTGAAAGGACCGCATGTATCTGTATGTACTAGCTCAAGAGGCATGCTAGCTGATCCTTCTTTCTCTGGAAAGTTAGTTCTGGTTTGTTTTCCAAACTGACATGATTTGCATATGGTGTTGTCAGGAATTTTGATATCTGGAAGATCGCGAACTGCCTGATATTTGCATGCTTTCCTTATTTGTGAAAAGCTTAGATGTCCCAACCTCCGATGCCATAACCAGTGCTCATCATCCTTGCTCAGATAGAATTGTTGTTGTCCTTCTTCAAATATGTATAGATTATTTGGAGTTCTTTTGCCTTTGATCACTGTTTTACCTGTATCAAGATCACGAACAAGACATCCATTTGATCTGAATATAACCTCGGTTCTTTGATCACACATCTGGCTGACACTTAGAAGATTATGCTTCAATCCATCAACATACAAAACATTTCCAGCCTTGACCTTTTCTTTTAACTGAGCAATGCCTTTTCCTTTTAGAGTTGCAGGAGTATCATTTCCAAAAGAGACTTTCTTTCCTTTTTCTAGAGCAGAATATGACTCAAGTTTTTCTTTATCACTTGTCACATGCTTCGAACATCCACTGTCAATGTACCATAGATTTTCCTGTCCCTCTGCATAAAAATCTATCCCACATCTTTCTGTTTGTGGTTCCTTTATTCTCCATGTTTTGGTGCTTGAGGCTTGTTCCTTTTTCTGCTGAAACCTGCTCCTACATTCAGAGTCTTCATGACCAAAGTTATTGCAAATAGAACATTCAACTTCATTTTCAAGAAACGAAAAGTTGTTATAGGTCCTTTTTGTAATCCCGGTCATACTTCTTTGTTCTTGAGCTTCCCTAGTCATGATCGTTTTATATGCAACACATTGAGCTGCTTTGTGACCAAAGTTATGGCAAGAAAAGCATTGTCCATTGAAGAAACTTCTGCGGTTATCGAATCTACCAGCCAATTGATTGTAATTTCTATTGCCATCTATTCTTGAACCAAATTGAGAAGATTTTACCTGTGGCTGGTTGTAGCTTTTGTTCACTCTTAAGATGGATTGCCCCTGATAGTTTCTATTTGTAATTCGTCCCTGCTTTACCTGATGATCTTCATTGTGCTTTTGCTCATTTCTTCTTGCTGCATCAAGATAACTTTTTGAGGTGGATGCTTGAGAAGTTTCTCCATTATAGCCCAGACCTGTCTTGTTTAGTGGAGACCGCTGCACATTGATAATCTCATCCAAAGTTTCAGATCCTTTGACAAACTTGAGATTAATAGCTTTTGTTTTCTCAATCTCTTTTCTAAGACCAACAATTTCACCTTCTAATTTTTCAAGATGTTTTTCCTTTTCATCAATTTGAAATTGTAGAGTATCGATGATCATGTTCTTTTCTTCTATACATCTCTTGAGTCTAGTAATTTCATCATAAAGGTTATCCACATCTATAGCATCCATATAATCATCATCTTCAAATGCCATTAACAACTTATATTCATTACCTTGTTCATCTTCATCACTGTTTGATAGACCATCACTATCTTCATGAGTGTAGTAGCTTTTCTTATTTGCATTCTGTTTCTTGTTCCATCTAGCAGGTTCCTTTCCTTTATCCTTATAAGGACATTTTGCAGCATAATGACCTACTCTTCCACAAGCAAAGCATTTAAAAGGTAACTTACCTCTGAACCTTCCAGAACCCTTTGAAGATTTCTGACAAAATTTGATTCTTCTTCCTCTTCTTCTGGGACGTGGCTCGCTTCATAATAATCTCCTTTGCCTGATGCCTTGAAAGCAGCTTCTCTTCTGTTTGATGGACCTCCCTTTCTCATTTCATAAGCAGTTAGAATTCCATGTAGCTGAGACATAGTAAGAATTCGTAGATTTTCCTTTTCTTCTATTGCAGATACTTTAGATTCAAACTTGGGGGACAATGATCTTAGAACCTTTTCAACCACAATAGCCTCTTTTATTTCTTCACCCAAATTTTTCATACAGTTAACAACCTCATCTACCCAAAGAAAATAGTTAGCCACACTTTCATCATTATACATTTTGAGAGTCTCATACTGAATTCTAAGAGTTTGAAGTTTAGCACGCTTTACCTGTTCATCTCCTTCATAGCTCGTGACAATTTTGTCCCATATCTCTTTTGCGGATTTATAGTGAATTACCTTCATGAATTCTAATTGAGATATACATCCTAATAGAGTACTGACTGCTTTTGCATTTGTTTCATACTTCTTTTTCTCGGCTGCATCTGTAGGAGTAGCTGAAGGAAAAGCGTAGCCTGTCTCTACGATGTCCCAAACTTCTGTACCAAGAGATTGAAGATAGGCAGTAACTCTTACCTTCCAATAATTGAAGTTTGTCCCACAAAAAACCGGTGGCCTGATTGATGCTTCTCTCTCGTAGTTGCTCATGATGAACGATCTACCTTCAAGCGATCAAGCTTCTCTGAAGGACCGGCTCTGATACCAATTGTTCGAAATAATACTGAGAGGGGGGTGAATCAGTATTATCTAATTATTTTCTAATAAATCTTCTTTATTTGTTCTTTGAATTATTTTTGCATGTCAGTACCATAAAATAATGAGCATGAAAAAAGAAAACAGATAGTCACACCAAAGAACACAAGATGTAAGGTGGAAACCCAATGTGGGTGAAAACCACCTGCTGCAATATGTCTCTATCTTCTTTCAAATTAGAAACTCCTTTTACAATGGTTTTGTACTGGTGCAGTCCTTTACCAGTACACATGCTGCAACTTGCAGAGAGCTACAACTCTCTCTCGTTTTCCAGTCTCTCCTGGAAGGGAGCTACAACCCCCTACTTCTTTTCTTACAAGGACCACTTTTCATAAATTTTCAAACTGGATCCATAAGCATCAAATGATCATAAAGTATAAGAAAATCACCCAGTCAACTGTAGTAACCAGATCAACAATAATAGAACCAAACCCAGAACACAACAATGATAAACAAAGATCTTAAGAGAAGTAAGCACCCTGTTCAACTGCTCGCTTGCTTACGTAAGCACCCTGCTCAACTGCTTGTCTGCTTACAGTAAGCACCCTGCTCAACTGCTTGCCTGCTTACAGTACGCACCCTACTCAACTGCTTGCCTGCTTACAGTACGCACCCTGCTCAACTGTTCGGCTGCGTACCTCGCTCTGAGTTCATTGAACTGCCTGCGGACCTCCGCACCTGCAACCCTCCTGTGCCTGCGGACCGACGCACCTGCAACCCTTCTGTGCCTACGTACCGGCGCACCTGCAACCCTTCTGTGCCTGCGTACCGGCACACCTGAAACCCTTCTGTGCCTGCGTACCGGCGCACCTGAAACCCTTCTGTGTCTGCATACCGGCGCACCTGAAACCCTTCTGTGTCTGCGTACCGGCGCACCTGAAACCCTTCTGTGCCTGCGTACCGGCGCACCTGAAACCCTTCTGTGTCTGCGTACCGGCGCACCTGAAACCCTTCTGTGCCTGCGTACCGGCGCACCTGAAACGCTTCGTTCCTGCGTATGCACACACTTTTCTTTCACTGTACCTACGTACCTTCAGGCATAGATGATTTCAAGACTTTAGAAATAACCCAGATAGTCAGATCTACAGATCTGAACATGCGCCGAAGAGATCTCAGTCCATCAATAGATTCACCTTATTTAGATCTAGACCAGATCTAGCCCTCATAAGATATTCAACCCAAAACATGCTCAAGCCAAATGATCTCCTTTGCTTTATATAGGAAAGCTCTTCCTTAAAACATGGATCAATACCACGAGCCGACACCATAATAACCCAATACCGTCGGGTAAATACCAAGAGTAAAACATAAGAAAACCCCACATGTGAATTTCTTTGCCTTGAAATGTGCGCACTGGGGGTACGCACCTCCTGAATGGGATAACTGCGGGTATGTACGCACTTTATGTAACACTGACTTGCGTGTACGCACCTTATGTAAAGTGTACCTGCGTACCCCTTATTTTCTTCAATATTTGATCGCTGATCATCAATCTCTGCTGCTGACTTGAAGTACTGTGATCTATCACCTGAATGGGTTGCCATCAAGGACAACACTTTAGCCATAATGCCAACAAATAACCCTTGTTCAATGGGTTGAGGAGATGCTCCCGCAAAAGTACTAGTAAGTGACTGATACCTAGAGGGAATAGAAGGACCGCTGTACAAAAAGGATTCTGGTGATTGAGTAAACATGGACGACTGTCTTGACATATTTAACGGAGGATAAAAACCTCTAGGTGTTGGGTGATAAGGAATACGAGGTGGTGAAAAACTTAGCCCTAGGTTTTCCAAAAAATTAGTCAATGAAAGATACCAAGCACTACTCCTAGGTGGACTGTAAAAAATTGATTCACACTCCCTAAGTTCAATAATAGGTTGATTTTCAGGGATAGGGATGCCTACTTCTTCTTCCAGAGTAGCAAGTTCTTCGATAGCTATAAGTCCAGAAGGAAGATTTTAGGTAATTATTCTTTCTACCCTGGGTGAACCAGGACCACTAGAAGTTGGAGAGGTAAACCCTGATGTTGGGGTAGCAGCATTTTCACTTTCAGGTTCGGATATTTTAGGTTCCTCACCTATATCACTAGTAGTTGAAAAGCTACCAGTAATTTCGGAAACAGACACTGATTGTGGATTATAATATACTACTAAACCTTGAAAATCAGGATGTACCACCAAAGAAGACTCTCCTTCTTCAGGTGATCCATCTCTGCTGTCTCTAGGAGTTACGAGGGCTCTTAACCTGTTGTGTGTGGAGCATGATTGTTCAAAGGTCTTTGTTTCAGCCGGATGTATACCCCAAAAGTCTTGTACACCCCTCCACGCGGGGGGGTTACCGGGGGGGACTTGTGCCCCCCGCGGGGGTCCGAGGGGGCCGATCCCCCCCAGCTGGGAGGTCCGGGGGCCAGCGGTCCCCCGGCGGGGGCTCAGGGGCAGCGCCCCCAAAGCTAAAAACAAATGTAATTTTTCCTTGTAAAAGTATAGTAATTTCTAGTCAATCTGGGTTGTTCATTAGGCGGATGATCTGACGGTAGAACTTATGTTTAATTTAGGGTTTTTTTGCCCTAGAAGGCAACCCCTCTCTTTGTATGAGGGTATTGTATTTGAGGCTGTGATATAGATGTGTATTTTGTGAGCGAGAAATAGAGAGGTGAGACTGTGAGAGAAAATAGAGGATATTACAGTGGATTTGCTGTAGGTTGTGTCTCTTCATTTTGCTGGATAATAGAAAGGAAGGACTGGCTGTTGGGGTGGACGTAGCCCAAACTGGGTGAACCACGTATATCTGTGTCTCTCTTGTTTTGTGTGTTTATATTTCTGCAATATTTTATGTGTTCCATTGCTCCGTAATATATAATTTTCTAACAACTGGTATCAGAGGTCGAAGGTCTATTTGGTTGATAAACTCGTAGGAAAGAAGGGTTCCTGGTTCGAGTGGGAGTAATGGTGGAAGATGGTAAGTTTAGGGTTGAAAAATTTAACAGCCAAAACTTCTCGCTTTGGAAGATGCAGATGGAAGATTATCTGTATCAGAAAGATCTATACCTACCATTGGGCGGAAAAACAAAGATGCTGACGGGTATGAAAGACGAAGAATGGAAACTTCTCAATAGAAAGGCACTTGGAACAATACGGTTGTGCCTTGGTGCGTCAGTCGCCTTCAACATTTCGAAGGAAACCACAACAGAGGGTTTGATGCAGACGTTGTCGAAACTATATGAAAAACCCTCGGCCTCAAACAAGGTATTTCTTATGAAACGGTTATTTAATATGAATATGTCGGAAGGTGGATCTGTTGCAAACCATTTAAATGATTTTAATACAGTTACAAGTCAGCTAAGTTCTGTAGGGGTAAACTTTGATGATGAAGTTAGAGCTCTGTTATTCTTGTGCTTATTACCAGAAAGTTGGAATGGTTTGGTAATGGCCATTAGTAACTCCATTTCTGGATCTAGTACTTTAAAGTTTGATGATGTTGTCGGTGTTATCCTTAGCAAGGAAATGCGACGGAAAAGCTCCGATGAGACATCGAGAAATGCTTTGAGTGCAGAGTCTAGAGGAAGAAAAATGGAAAGAGGAAAGAGCTCACGATATTGCAGTAAATCAAGGAAAGGCAGATCCAAATCCAGATCGGGGATAGTGTGCTGGAAATGTGGAAAGAAAGGACACCTAAAGAAATACTGTAGATCTCGGAAGGGAAAAGAAGGAGATGCACAACAAGAAAACAATCATGAAGCAAATGTGACAGGTGAGGTGTTACAAGATGCTTTGATTCTTTCTTTCGAAAATATTACTGATTCCTGGGTGGTAGATTCAGGGGCTTCATTCCATGCCACACCTGATAAGAAATACTTTCATGGCTATGTTCAAGGAGATTTTGGACAAGTTCGTCTGGGTGATGATAAACCCTGTAAAATCGTTGGAATGGGTAAAGTTCTTGTAAAACAACAGAATGGAAACCATTGGCTATTAAAGGAGGTAAGGCATGTTCCAGATCTAAAGAAAAATCTGATTTCAACAGGGCAGCTAGGCGGTGAAGGTTGTGTGACAACTTTCACAGATAAAGCTTGGAAGGTCACCAAAGGAGCCCTGGTAATAGCAAAAGGCGAAAAGGTTGGTACATTGTATTTATGCAATGGTATTTCTAACTCTGTTAATGCTTTAACTTCCAAAGGAGAAGATGCAGCATTATGGCATCATAGGCTTGGACACATGAGTGAAAAGGGGATGAATATTCTTCACTCAAGGAATTTGTTGCCGGGTTTGAAGAATGTTGATTTGGACTTCTGTGAGAATTGCGTTTATGGAAAACAGAAGAGAGTCAGATTTCTCAGAGTTGGGAAAGAAAAGAAGAATGAAAAATTAGAGCTTGTGCATATAGATGTATGGGGACCTGCTCAGGTATCATCTCTCGGTGGCTCTCATTATTATGTTACTTTTATTGATGATGCAACTAGAAAAACTTGGATTTATTATATTAAGGATAAATCTGATATATTTGATACTTTCAAGAAATGGAAAGCTTTGGTTGAGATTGAGACAGGAAAGAAATTGAAGTGTCTTAGATCAGACAATGGAGGTGAATATTGCAGAAAAGAGTTTAATAGGTACTATTTAGAGCATGGAATTCGCAGAGAAAAGACAGTTCTAAGAACACCACAGGAAAATGGTGTGTCAGAAAGGATGAATAGAACAATCATGGAGCGTGCAAGGTGCATGAGATTGCATGCAGGATTTCCTTTGCAGTTTTGGGCAGATGTTGTAGATACTAATGTTTATCTAATAAACATAGGGCCTTCAAGTTCCTTGGATGGTGGTGTTTCGGAGGAAGCATGGATAGGTAAAAAGGTAAACTACTCTTTTTTAAAGCCTTTTGGTTGTGAGGCCTTTGTCCATATTGATAAAGAAAATAGAACAAGGCTTGAGGCAAAGTCAAAGAAATGTACCTTTATTGAATATGGTGTTAATGATTTTGGTTATCGCTTATATGATTACAAAAATCACAAAATCATTAGGAGCAGAGATGTAATATTCAATGAAAAGGTCTTGCATAAGAATCAGTTGCAGGAAAAGAAACAGGAAAAAGAAAACAAGGAATATGCAGTTCTTGATGAAATCACTGAAAAGGTAAAGGTGCCTGAAAATAATAATAATCAACAACAACAACCACCACAACAGCAACAGGCACCCCAAACACCTGAAAGTGGTGTTAGAAGATCTACCAGAATAAGTAGAGCCCCCTGAACGATACTCTCCTTCATTATATTATTTATTGTTGACTGATTCTGGTGAACCCGAATGTTATGAAGAAGCAATGCAGGTTGAAAGCAGGAAGAAGTGGGAGGTAGCCATGGAAGAAGAGATGGACTCCTTAATGCATAACCAAACTTGGGATTTAGTCAGGTTGCCTGCAGGAAAAACTACATTGAAGAATAAATGGGTTTACAGGCTGAAGGAAGAAGATGGAGGAAAACAGAGGTATAAAGCTAGACTTGTGGTGAAGGGGTTTGCACAGAAGAAAGGTATTGATTTTGATAAAATATTTTCTCCTGTTGTTAAAATGACTTCAATCAGAACTATTTTAAGTCTTGTAGCAGTTGAAGATTTTCATCTTGAGTAGTTAGATGTAAAGACAACCTTTCTCCATGGGGATTTGGAGGAAGAGATATATATGCTGCAGCCACAAGGATATGAGGTGAAAGGGAAGGAGAAACTAGTGTGCAGGTTGAAGAAGTGCTTGTATGGCTTAAAACAGGCTCCAAGGCAGTGGTATCTAAAATTTGACAAGTTTATGTCTGAACAAGGTTATACTAGATGTCACTCTGATCATTGTGTTTATTTGAAAAAACAAAATGATGGTAGCTATATTATATTGTTATTGTATGTAGATGACATGCTTGTTGCAGGATCTAACATGTAGGAAATAAATGTGCTCAAAAGAAAATTGGCAAATTCATTTGCAATGAAGGATTTGGGAGCTGCAAAACAAATCCTTGGTATGAGAATAACTAGAGATAGGAAAAATCGTAAATTAACATTGTCTCAGAATGAGTACATACAAAAGGTGTTGAAAAGATTTAACATGCACAATGCAAAACCAGTTAGTACACCTTTTGCTAGCCATTTCAAACATAGCAAGGAAATGTGCCCAAAGACCCAAGAAGACATGGATTATATGTCTAAAGTTCCATATGCATCAGCAGTTGGAAGCTTAATGTATCCAATGGTCTGCACAAGGCCTGATATTGCACATGCAGTGGGAGTTGTAAGCAGGTACATGAAAAATCCAGGAAAGGAACATTGGATGGCAGTGAAATGGATTCTCAGATATTTGAAAGGTACCAAAAATCAAGCATTATGCTTTGGTGGTTCAAACATCTCCCTACAAGGATATGTTGATGCAGATATGGCAGGTGACAGAGATAACAGGAGGAGCACTACAGGATATGTATTTACTGTTGGAGGAACAACTGTTAGTTGGGTTTCAAAAATCCAAAGTGTTGTTGCACTTTCAACAACAGAAGCAGAGCATGTTGCTGCTACAGAGGCTAGTAAAGAAATGATTTGGTTACAAAGGTTTATGGGTGAATTGGGTAAGGAGCATGATATGGGCACGTTATACAGTGATAGACAAAGTGCCATTCATCTTGAAAAGAACTCAGCATTTCATTCCAGGACTAAACACATACAACTCAAGTACCATTTCATACGATCAGTGTTGGAAGATGGAGAGTTGAAGTTGGAAAAGATACACACTAGCAAGAATTCTGCAGATATGCTAACAAAAGTTGTAACCAGGGAGAAATTGAGAACATGCTCAGTTTCAATTGGTCTTCAAGGATGACGATGAAGATGAAAAACAACCAGGTCCAAAGAGGAGCCATTTTCCAGCAAATGAAGCAACAGTGGAGTTGCTACAATCATTCTCCAAGTGGGAGATTGTTGTGTGTGGAGCATGATTGTTCAAAGGTCTTTGTTTCAGCCGGATGTATACCCCAGGAAGTCTTGTACACCCCTCCACGCGGGGGGGACTTGTCCCCCCCGCGGGGGCCGATCCCCCAGGGCGGGGGGGTCCAGGGGCCAGTGGTCCCCCGGCGGGGGCTCGGGGGCAGCGCCCCCGAAGCTAAAAACAAATGCAAAATTTCCTTGTAAAAGTATAGTAATTTCTAGTCAGTCTGGGCCATTCATTAGGCGGATGATCTGACGGTAGAACTTATGTTTAGTTTAGGGTTTTTTTTGCCCTAGAAGGAAACCCCTCTCTTTGTATGAGGGTATTGTATTTGAGGCTGTGATATAGATGTGTATTCTGTGAGCAAGAAACAGAGAGGTGAGACTGTGAGAGAAAACAAAGGATATTACAGCAGATTTTCTGTAGGTTGTGTCTCTTCATTTTGCTGGATAATAGAAAGGAAGGACTGGCTGTTGGGGGTGGACGTAGCCCAAATTGGGTGAACCACGTATATCTGTGTCTCTCTTGTTTTGTGCATTTTCTGTGTTTATATTTCTGAAATATTTCATGTGTTCCATTGCTCCGTAATATATAATTTTCTAACATAACCCTTCAGGCTGGCTTGGTGAAAACTCAAGAGGTTGGCCCCGAAGTCTATGGGACTTCCTCGATAATTCAGCCACGATTAAAATTTTTTAACTACTTCACATGCAATCAAAGTAAAATCTCAATGAAAACCACCTAAATCCTCTAAAGAACCAAACAAATTTTAATCACACAACTAAAGAATCTAGGAGATCAAACCACACACAAACAATAAATTTCCGTACTGAAAACACTAGTTGGTGATGAAGCCCAACGTCACAGAGTTCAATACAGAAATGGCGGTTGGAACAGTTACCCTGGCAACCTGCTTAATGAATAGACTGGCACAAGTTCCTCCACTAAACCATCTCGAGTGAAGAGAACCCCCCAGAAAATCCAAGTGAGTCTAGCCGACGTCTGCTCCAGGTACAGTGGGATCTTCCCACCACTGTCACCTTAGGAAGAATCTTATAGAATATGGTCACTAAGGTTACCAACGGAAACAAATATACCTGGGGGAACAGTCTACGATCCGATACGCACGCAAGGGTAGAGTAACAAGCTCAATCCCCTTGAAGGCTCATTGACATAATCCAAAGTTTACCAACAAGTGACCCCAGGCTCCTTGACAATGGTTAATCTGAGGTTTACCATTTCTAATACGTGAATATCTGGTGTCGTTCCCAATGAGGAAGGATTGATTCCCACACTGGTTCGGACATGATCTCGTGCTTCTCCTTTAAGAGGAGCTTTCCCAGAGCATAAATGCAACAATTGGATTTCTCTCCTACCGCAAGATACAGCTACTTGTTTGTTTTACTGTCTTGGAGAGTTAATTACTCCCTACTCCAAGACACTAGCCTAAGCTATATTGGTGTATCAGAGCCCTAGAAATAAAAATATTACTAGATAGATTTTAATTTAAGCGTTATTTTTATTGGTTTTTGTTTAAGTCAAGAGGTGCGGAGATGAAACTCATGGTGTGAAGACTCGACTCGAAATCACTAAAAAATGAACTTAAGATGATTAAGCAATCTTTTCCCTTCAATGAAATTCTAGCTAGGAAAGAGCTTGAGAATGCAAATACTTGTAAACAAAAATCTTTCTTAACAAACAAATTAAAAGAAGAGCTTTTTGTATTTTCCAATGCACTCAAAATGAGACAACTAGTTATTTTCACAAAAAATTCCCTTTTCTTTCAAAACACTCAAACACTACAAAAACAAACTTTTTCCAAAAGAGATTTTTTATTTTTTATAAAACACTCAAAACTATGGAAATGACTAATCTTGAGATTTATAAAATATAAAAACCTATTTGAAGTCAAAGCTTACAAGATGTCTTTTTCAAGGATGTTTTACTTAGCTATAAACAAACTAAGGACTAATTTGTCCAGAATCACAAATTAGTCAAAAAACAACCAATTTTTGTTTTCTTTTCTAAAAATGAAATCCAAACTTTTAACACAAGCCTTTTCGAAGTTTCATAAAGAGAAAACACAAGGTGGATTCCTCAACAAAGGTAGATTTTGCAAATGGTCAGACTCATAAGAAGGATAGTAAAAACCAAGGTGATCTGAGGTTTCTACAGCTTCTAAGCTCAGAGCTACTACAAGACCAAAATGAAAACCAAACCCAACAATCAAAACTTCTAGGAATTTCACCTAAAACCCTAACACCAATGGAATTTGTTGGGTCCCTATAATACTAGTGATTACCCCATTACTATTGTAGTTATACCCCTTATTTATATTGTTGTGCCCCTATTACCCCCATGTTGTTATTTCTGTGCCCCATAGAATCCCTCTATTGTTATTTTTGAGGCTTTATATTATTATTGTTAGGTTGGCTAGATTATATTGTGACTCCTTAGACTCTTATATATAGAAAGGAGGTTTTGTCATTTGTATCATCCAAGAATTGTTCATTTATGTAATGTAAAGGAGGTTGCCCCCTCGAAGAGGCTGAATTCTAAGGCGTTGATCTATCTTTTCTTGAGCTGGTTTCATAACATTTGGTATCAGAGCTTTGGATTCTAGGGTTTCGTTGCTCCAAACAGGTCATCGCGGAATTTTCAGTATAACTTTTTTCTGTGACGTTTCAGAAGTTGCAAAAAAAACCCATTTGAGGAGAAATCGCGTTGAACCTTGAGTCCGAATTTCAGAGCTTTTTGCGCGATATTTGCGGAGATATGATCTGAGGAAGTTGGTATTTTTGCAGACTCTTGAATTACATTCAAAACAGGTGACCTGGGGAAAATCGTCATAACTTTCTCTCTAGGGACTGGATTGAAATTTCATAAGAAGGTATAGAAAGAGGACAGACTATAGTTTCTTGTATGTGGGTTTTATATCCAAAGGTTGAAACAGTGACTCGTGGCACGTCGTACAAGTTTGCTCTACTGAACTAGTCTAAAAGCAAGTCATTGTGGGAGATTTCACATAACTCTTCCTTGGAGAATCCAATTTGGTTCAGACGTGTGGCATTGGAAAGAGGATGCAGAAGGCTACTATAGGTCACAATTTCAGAACTGGATGATCCGAAATTACAGAGATACATCAGATTCAATATCAGGCTTCTATAAAGTGAAAAAAGGTGTGTAGTTTTTTTAAATTTTTTTGTGTAAGCTTGGTTTAATGGAATTCAAAGGGCATAGTAAAGCATTATTATCGGTAACTGATGCCCCGAGGAAAGAAAATGCAAACACCTAGTAAGAAACCTGAAAGCTCTAGCATGACTCATGAAGAAGAGGAAGAAATGCTACATGATATATCAAAATTACAAAAACAAGTGCAACAAATGTCACGCTCACAAAAGCTAACAGAAGCTAAGATAAATGGTGTGGAATCTAAGATAGATGGCATGGAATCTAAGATAAAGGGCATGTAAGCTAAGATGGATGATTCGAAGATAGATTTGAAGAGAGACATGGCAGATTTGAAGGCAGATTTGAAGACAGACATGGCAGATTTGAAGACAGATTTGACAAATTTTCTACAAGAAATACTTACTAATGGTGAAAAGGTTGTAAAGGAAACTCATGATGTGAACAAAAGAAATGTTAATCATGATTCCATAGACTCTAATGTTGGATCAAAGACGCACCATATTCCAAAAATCGATATGAGGAAGTTTGATGGCAAGGATCCCGCCACATGGATATTACAGATGGAGCAATTCTTCGATCTCAATAATGTGCAAAACACACAAAAGGTACGTATGGCAATTGTATATTTGGAACCAAATCAGTTTGTATGGTATCAATGGCTTTGCTCTCGTAAACAATTTATCACTTGGGCAATTTTTACGGAAGAATTGATAGCACATTATGAAGATACAAAAAGCAACACTTTTTTTAGCCAATTGATAAGTCTCAAACAAAAGGGTTCAATAATGGAGCACATTGAGGAGTTCCAAAATTGAACATAAGGGTAAAAGATATTCCAGAGGAGCATAGGATTGATGTGTTCATAGGGTCTTTAAAGGATAATATCCAACATGATGTTCGCCTTTGGGAACCTGATTCATTAGAGAAGGCATTCAGGTTAGCAAGAAAAATGGAAAGCAAAATTATGGCAACCAGGAAGCATACCACTCACAACTATAAAGACGGAAGTGTTGTTGCCCCTAGTCTTCCACAACCTATAAGGTTGACACCACAACAATTGGAAGAAAAAAGAGCAAAAGGGCTTTGTTACAGTTGTGATAGCAAATACACTAAAGGTCATAAGTGTGCTGAGAAGAAATTATTCTACATAGATTGTGAAGAGGAAGAAGAAAAGGAGCAAGAAAGGTCAAAAGAAGAAGATATACTCCAGGAACAAAGCCTAGATGAAGAACAAATAAATCCGACCATATCTTGTAATGCATTGGTGGGAATTACCACTCCTCAAACCATCAAGATAGAAGGACAAATCAAGAAGAAAAAGGTAATAGTGTTGATTGATTCAGGAAGCACCCACAATTTTATTCATTGTAGGGTAGCAAAAGAATTGAATTGCTTCCTATATCCAGCACCAGAGTGTCAAGTGATGATTGCAAATGGAGGAACAATAAATTGCTCTGGAAAGTGCCATAATATCAAGCTATCCATGGGAGAATATGTATTGACTAGCCCAATGCTTTCCATTCCAATGGGAGGTGCTGATGTTGTACTAGGAGTCCAATGGCTACAATCCTTGGGTACAATAGCTTTTAATTTTCAAGAACTTTTCATCAAATTTTCTATGGAAGGAAAGGAAGTTGAATTAAGGGGTATTGCAGGGAAACCAGGAAAGATAATCAGCTCTAATGGTATGACAAAGCTTCTAAAAAAGGAGCAAAGAGGTGTAATTGCACAATTATGTTCGCTAGATGTTTCCACATTGGAATCATCTATTTCTCCAGATCTCCAAAAAGTCCTGGACAATCATTCCAAGGTATTTGAGACTCCCAAAGGTCTCCCACCTATGCGTGATCATGATCATGCTATTCATATGATTCCAGGAAGTGTTCCTCCAAACATCAGGCCGTACAGATATCCCTATGTCCAAAAGAGTGAAATTGAACGTATGGTTGCAGAAATGCTAGAGGCTGGTATAATTCAACCAAGTCAAAGTTCTTTCTCCGCTCCAGTAGTATTGGTGCACAAGAAGGATGGATCATGGCGCATGTGTCCAGATGGATAATAGGGAGCTCAACAAGCTCACTATTAAAGATAAGTTCCCCATTCCTGTCATTGATGAATTACTGGATGAATTGCATGGATCAATTTACTTCACCAAGTTGGATCTTCGTTCGGGATATCATCAAATCAGAATGAAGATTGAAGACATTCCGAAAACAACATTTAGAACTCATGAGGGTCATTATGAATTTTTGGTCATGCCTTTTGGCCTTACCAATGCACCTTCAACATTTCAAGGTTTGATGAATTCAATTTTCAAACCATTCCTTAGAAAATTTGTGTTAGTATTTTTTGATGATATACTAATCTACAACAAGTCTTGGAAGGATCATGTTGAACATGTTGACAGGGTGCTACAACTATTGGAGGAGAAACAATTATATGCAAAAAGATCCAAATGTTTCTTTGGAGTTAAGGTAGACCCTAGCAAAATTAAAGCCATTAAGGAATGGAAAATCCCCACATCCATAAAGCATCTGCGAGGATTTCTTGGGTTGACAGGGTATTATCGCAAGTTTGTTAAGAATTATGGGAGAATAGCAGCACCTCTAACAACATTATTGAAGAAAGATGCATTTTCATGGACTCCGGAAGCAACAAAGGCCTTTGAACATCTTAAAGAGGCAATGTGCCAAGCACCGGTCTTAGCTACACCGGACTTCACAAAAACCTTTATTGTGGAATGTGATGCTTCAGGAAATGGAATTGGTGCTGTTCTAATGCAAGATGAAAGACCCATTGCTTTTGAAAGTCGTCCAATCAAGGGAAAGTTTTTAAGCAAAGCTATTTATGAGAAGGAAATGTTGGCAATACTCCATGCACTTAAGAAATGGCGACCCTACCTAATGGGAAGACACTTCAAGGTAAAAACGGATCATGATAGCCTTAAATACTTTTTAGAACAAAGATTATCCTCTGAAGAGCAACAAAAGTGGGTCACAAAGATGTTGGGTTATGACTTTGAAATCATCTACAAAAAAGGGAAGCAAAATGTGGTGGCAGATGCACTCTCAAGAAAGGATGAGGATGTGGAAGCATTGTTGTGCACCATTTCTATTATCCAACCAGATTGGATAAACGAAGCAAGGGAGGAATGGAAGAATGATGAAGAAGTGTGGGCACTTATTCGAAAGCTACAACAAGATTCCAGTACATCTGATACATTTAGCTGGCAAAATGATTCGTTATGGTACAAAGATCGCTTATACCTCTGTAAGAATTCCCAGCTAAAACAAAAGATTCTTATGGAATTGCACACTTCTCCCTTAGGAGGGCACTCAGGATTTTTAAAAACTTACCACAGGGTTAAGAAGGAATTTTTTTGGGATGGCCTTAAATCAGATATTCAAAAGTTTGTGGCGGAATGTTTGGTTTGCCAACAAAATAAAGTTGAAACAATTAAGACACCAGGTCTATTACAACCTTTATCCATTCCAAGCCAACGTTGGGAGGAGGTTTCAATGGATTTTATCACAGGTTTACCCAAGTCTGAGGGAAAGAGTGTCATCATGGTGGTAGTTGACAGACTTACCAAGTATGCACACTTTTGTGCATTATCACATCCATTTAAAGCCAGTACAGTTTCTACTGCATTTATGGAAACAATTCAAAAGCTACATGGAAACCCAAAGATTATTGTAAGTGACAGAGATCCCATTTTCACTGGAAATTTTTGGACAGAATTATTTTCTTGTCTTGGTACTCAGTTAGCTCATAGCTCATCTTATCATCCTCAATCTGATGGGAAAACTGAGATAGTAAACAAATGTTTGGAAGGATATCTTCGTTGCTTTGTATCTGATAAACAGACACAATGGGTCAAATGGTTGCCTCTGGCTGAATGGTGGTATAACACTTCCTTCCATACAGCAACAAAAATGACCCCATTTATGGCACTTTATGGGTATCAACCACCATCCATCACATCATATTTAAGAGAAAATTCTAAGGTTCAGGCAGTGGAACATCACATCGAACATCAACAACAAGTCCTCCAACTCTTAAAGGATAACCTCGTGTTGGCACAAAATAGAATGAAACAACAGGCAGATCAACATCGCAGTGAAAGAAGTTTTGATGTAGGTGATTGGGTATTCCTACGGCTACAACCATATAAGCAAATGTCCCTAAAGCAAGCTAAGAAGGATAATAAATTATCACCAAAGTATTATGGTCCGTACAAGGTGTTGCAAAAGATTGGTACTATGGCATACAAATTGGAGCTTCCTGCAGCTTCTCGATTGCACCCAGTTTTCCATGTTTCATGTTTAAAGAAGGTTATAGGCGACAAGCTCCCAGTTCAAACAATATTGCCAGAACTTGACGAGGAAGGAAAAATTATATTGGAACCGGAAGCAGTCACAGAAACAAGAACTCGACAGCTACGAAATCGATCAATTTCAGAGTATCTTATCAAGTGGAAGAACTTATCCGCTGAAGATTCCACATGGGAGGATGAGAATTTTATGCAGAAGTATCTAGAACTACTCAAGCGTTGAGGACAACACTTTTTTGAAGGAGAGGGGCATGTTGGGTCCCTATAATACTAGTGATTACCCCATTACTATTGTAGTTATACCCCTTATTTATATTTTTGTGCCCCTATTACCCCCATGTTGTTATTTCTGTGCCCCATAGAATCCCTCTATTGTTATTTTTGTGGCTTTATATTATTATTGTTAGGTCGGCTGGATTATATTGTGACTCCTTAGACTCCTATATATAGAAAGGAGGTTTTGTCATTTGTATCATCCAAGAATTGTTCATTTATGTAATGTAAAGGAGGTTGCCCCCTCGAAGAGGCTGAATTCTAAGAAGTTGATCTAACTTTTCTATCTTTTCTTGAGCTAGTTTCATAATAGAATTAACTTAAGAAAAGCTTTTGATAGGTTATATGCAGGTCTGGGTAGGGGATAATAACATATAAACAAAAAATAAGTTGACTAACAGAGAAAATCTTAGGTTTTCCAAAATTTTGATAGGGTCCACAGGCCCACAGTTAACACATGTGCGGTACCGCTCTGTGCTAAAAGAAAAAGTGCGGATAGGTCCGCACTGTGTCCCAAGCTGAGGGTGTGGTCCTCTCCCAAAGTTATGAAAAAAATAATAATCCTAGATCTACTAAATCTACCCAATTCCACACACAACAAGCCAAAAACAGAAACAAAAACACAGTTTCTCAGGTCAAAGTAAAAACAAGGAAAAAATCAAGTCCCTAGCGGAGTCACCATTTTGTCACACAGAATGAGTCGATCTTGCAGACAAGATAGACCTTCCTAGAATCTAACGATATCTAGTGACAAGAAAGCCAATCAAAAAATATCTTTCTCTAAATATGCATTTATAAACAAAGGAAAACAAGTGTTTAGGCCTACCTTGGGTCCAATGCAAGTTTGTGGAAGCCTCGCTCCTTTGATCCAAAGGAGCTCCCTTGTTGCGAATCTACAAACACAAACAAGCAAACAAATTAAATAGCACCTGAAAAGCCAATATCATAAATCATACTTAACATGATGATCAAGGAATTCATGAAACAAATGACATAAGACAATTTGTTGAGAAAAATGAATCTGATTGTATTAATTGAAATCAAAGAAGAACTTTACAACCTGTGCCTTGATGTTGTACAAGCTCCTCCTAGGGTCCAACAAGAAGTCTCCTCTACTTTGACAAGTTTCACTCTCTTCCCAATGAAGCCAAAAAGGTATGTGATCTCTCCTCTCAAGCTTAACTAGGAAGTCTCAATTCCACCTGCATTTATCCTCAAAACTGTTTAGCTTCTAACCTCCCTAGCAACCAGCCCAATGCCTTAATTTATAGTGCAATGGAGGGAAGTTACTAGGTCCTCCTTCAAAGGGATAGCTCCTCTCATCAAGGGATTAGCTCCTTCTCTTTTGGGATGCATGAACCACCTAAGAGCGACCAATCCACGTCAAAATTCCTTCTATAATCATCTAGAATTAACCCAAAGTGAGTTTTTAGAATAAACTTGCTTCTTTTTTACTTTCACAGGGGTCGGCACCCACTCCTTTAGGGACAGAGCGAGCAGGTCCACAAGCAACAGTGAGAGAAAGTGCGGAACCAGAGCTTTGTTGATTTTCAATGTCTTTCTCTCATTTTCAAAGCTTGACTTGAAGAGCTAAGGTCTGAGACTTGCTTAGGAGGACAATACAAGTGATGATAGACCCATACTAACTGCAAATAATCATGGTGACGATATTTTTGCGTAACACATGTGTTTTGCCGTCGAAGCTACTGAGAAAGGTCCACACACATCTGTGTGAATTCTATCAAGGATCGTGGTGGCGTGACTATCCTTCTCGTGAAAGGTGGTTTTCACAAACTTTCCCAAAGTACACCCCTTGCATTGATCTGACTGTGCAAGAGTGCCTTTAGGAAGCCTTGCAGTGATTTGTTGCAGTATCTTCAAGGCTCCATGGTGAAGGTGACCCAATCTCCTGTGCCACAACTTGCCATCATCTCGGCTCACCAATCCTTCTGCCTTGCATGCCATTACTGCATAGCCATCTACATGCAACTAATAAAGGTTCCTCACTCGAACCCCTATCTTCCGGGTTTCTCTAGTTATCTTGCTGCGCAGGAAAGCCTTTCCCTCGCTGAAAACAACATCATATCCCTTGTCTTCTAACATCGCCATAGAGATAAGATTCTTATTCAATCCTGGAACATGCATCACTTCCTTCAATATGAAGGGTTTACCAGACTCCCTCTCAAAGAAAATGGTACCGATACCTGTCGCACTGTATCTACCATCATCGCCCATCTTGATGTGCACTCCAAGATCTTTGTCCTCCAGATCAGAAAAAACATCTCGATCTCCTGTCATGTGAAAAGATGTGCCACTGTCCAAGAACCACACCGATCCCATCACACTTGAAACCAAGCATGCGATCAATGAAAAATCAAGCTCAAACTGTGAGGCTAGAGCCTCTCCTGCTGCAGATCCAACAACTTGCTTATTCTTCTTCTGTGGGCAATTAGTGGCATAGTGTCCGTGCTGAAAAATCAAGCTAAAACGGCGAGGCTAGAGCCTCTCCTACTACAGATCCAGTAGCTTGCTTATTCTTCTTCTTCTACATGCAACTGATAAAGTTTCCTCACTCGAACCCCTATCTTTCGGGCTTCTCCAGTTATCTTGATGCGTAGGAAAGCCTTTCCCTCGCTGAAAACAACATCATATCCCTTGTCTTCTAACATCGCCACAGAGATAAGATTCTTATTCAATCTTGGAACATGCAACACTTCCTTCAATATGAAGGGTTTACCAGACTCCCTCTCAAAGGAAATGGTACCGATACCTGTCGCACTGTATCTACCATCATCGCCCATCTCGATGTGCACTCCAAGATCTTTGTCCTCCAGATCAGAAAACAAATCTCGATCTCCTGCCATGTGAAAATATGCACCACTGTCCAAGAACCACACCGATCCCATCACACTTGAAACCAAGCATGCGATCAATGAAAAATCAAGCTCAAACTGCGAGGCTAGAGCCTCTCCTACTGCAGATCCAGCAGCTTGCTTATTCTTCTTCTTCTGTAGAGAATTAGTGGCATAGTGTCCACGCTGATGATAGTGAAAGCACTTCACCTTGGACATGTCCTGCTTCTTACCTTTCACACCAGACTGAGAAGCTTTCTTGCTCTTCCCCTTCTTTGCTTTGGCAGCCAAAGCGCAATTTTCTTCATCAAGTCCCTTTGATGAAGATCCATCCCTGGTGTTCCGCTTGATCTCCTCCTGCACAAGATTTGACCAAAGTCTCTCCCATCCTGGCAATTTCTCCTGAACATTGACAGAGTCCTGATAGGAATGCCAACTCTTCGGAAGACCAAGGAGAGCCAAGCTCACCAAGTCCCATCATCGATAGTCACCCCCATACTTCTCAGCTCATCTCTGCACTAAGTGAACTTCGTGAGATACTTAGGCATACTGTCTCCCTTCTCACATTTGATGTTTCTGAGTTTATCCTTGAGTGCCAGCTTCTTCTGATCACTCTTTCTTTTGAATAGATCTTTCAACACTTTCCACATCAAGTATGGAGAAGCCTTTCCATGCAAGCTGGACACAATGTGATCCTTCACGCCCTCCAACAGAATCCTGCGACACTTTGTTGTCTTCTTTTGCCAAGCATCAACTTGAGTAGCATCACTAGGCTTTGGGACATCAGCCTCTATGAAATCCTTCAGCCCATTATCATCCAACACTGCCTCCATCCTGTCCTTCCATGCAATATAGTTTGAGCTGCCCTCAAGAGCATACTCCAATCGCAATCCGTTGAAAGACATTGCCACGTTGATACCAAGAAAACATTGCTGCAAATTCGAATTCCACCAACTCTAAAATCAACCGCCTCTGATCTAAGATTCGTGAGAACAAGGTATTTCTCATACAGAGATTGACTGTATGGGATTTTACCGGATATCTCACCTTCCAAAGGAAGGATGAATCCAAAGGCTACTTGGCCCGATTACAGAATCTGCCTGAAGAAATAAGATGTAAACACTTTCTAAATAGTAGATCTGATGATCAACAGCTCCGATACCATGTAGAACTTTTGAATAATAAACACTTATTCACAGATATTATCCCGATTATACACTATTGCAGAATACATGCACAATACATAATCTCCTCTACGTTGATCATCAATTTAGCAGCATCAAAAACAATGAAACATCAATCGCATGCACACATTAACACAGTATGTAACCCTAGGAAAGCTTACAGTTGAAAACCCCACAATATCTGTATATTAATGATTGAGAACATGTAACAATACATAGTACAATACTCCTCACAAGTACTCAGTACTATCTCCACCTGTTACACACAAAACTAGCTGAGATCCGAACAAGTCACAGGTTCAAATCTCCTCAGCTGCTTTTCCTACCTCTATTGCACAATACCAAGTGAAAATCACATGAGCATAGGCTATTTCACTGGGCATATACTGCGCAATCCTCATGGGCATACTCAATCCATTGATTGTGCAAGATCTCATGCACAACTATAGTCACAACTGATAGCAATCTCAACCTATAACACCTGTCTCCACTGAACTGTACATGCACTGAGTTAACTGATGTATTCTTCAGTTGCTTTATGAGTTAATAATTAGTGAATTAATTTAATCAATTAATTCACATCACTCATCACTAGTCTATTTGCAGTTATACTAATTACAACTAGTTTAACCAAGTCAAACTGAACACAACTCCATCAACTCCACATCCAAGTCCATAGAACTCACATGCATGAGTTCTAACTGAAGTCCTCCATGCAATAGCTCGACTAACACAAAAGAAACTGCGTGATTCCTTCTGTCAACTGCATGTGCCATATCTGTAGCTCAAACTGAAGTGCTCCAAGAGGATAAGATAATGTTTATAGTCCAAATATTATTATGAGCTAATAATATTTGACTTTTCTATTTTTGACTAGCAGTTTAAAAATAGACTCTGATCACTCTGCTGTGATCCAACAATAGAAGTCCATCTACTTTTCCCAACATGACCAATCATCCATAAACAACATCCTGCAACTCATAGACCATGATCCATATGTCTAAAAATATACATAGTCTAAAAATAGACTTTGCGCCAAAAATACCCTGCGGGCCCACTTAGTGAAGGTGACTCCTTTCCACTAAGCTCCATCATCTTGTTGCATTCTCAACAAATTAAACCTAGTCAAAGTTATTTCTCTGCTCCAGTAGTATTGGTGCACAAGAATGATGGATCATGGCACATGTGTCCGGATTATAGGGGGCTCAACAAGCTCAGTATTAAAGATAAATTTCCCATTCATGTAATTGATGAATTAATGAATTATTGGATGAATTACATGGAGGAATTTTCTTCACCAAGTTGGATCTTCATTCAAGATATCATCAAATAAGAATGAATACTAAGACATTCTGAAAACAATATTTAGAACTCATTAGGGTCATTATGAATTTTTGGTCATGCCTTTTGGCCTTACCAATGCACCTTCTACATTTTAGGTTTGATGAATTCCATTTTCAAACCCTTCCTTAGAAAATTTGTGTTAGTATTTTTCGATGATATACTAATCTATAGCAAGTCTTGGAAGGATCATGTTCAACATGTTGACAGGGTGCTCAAACTATGAGGAGAAACAATTATATGAAAAAACCTCCAAATGTTTCATTGGAGTACAAGAGGTGGAATATCTGGGACATATTGTATCTCATGAAGGTGTTAAGGTAGACCCTAGCAAAATTAAAGCCATTAAGGAATGGAAAATCCCCTCATCCATAAAGCATCTACGAGGATTTCTCACATTGACATGGTATTATCAAGAGTTCATTAAGATTTATGGGAGAATAATAGCACTTCTACAACATTACTGAATAAATATTCATTTTCCTAGACTCCAGAAGCAATGAAGGCCTTTGAACATCTTAAAGGGGAAATGTGCCAAGCACCAGTCTTAGCTATGCCAGACTTCACAAAAACCTTTATTTTGGAATGTGATACCCCAGGAAATAGAATTTCTGTAGTTTTAATTCAAGAAGGAAGAACCATTTCTTTTGAAATTCGTACAATCAAAGAAAAGTATTTACACAAGGCTATTTATGAGAAGGAAATGTTGGCAATACTACATGTACTTAAGAAATGACGACCTTACCTAATGGGAAGACACTTCAAGGTAAGAATGGATCATAATGGTCTTAAATAATTTTTAGAAAAAAGATTATCTTTAGAAGAGTAGCAAAAATGGGTAAAAAATATGTTGGGTTATGACTTTTAAATCATCTACAAAAAAAGGGAAGGAAAATGTTGTTGCAAATGCACTCTCAAGAAAGGATGAGGATGTGAAAGCATTATTTTCTGCCATTTCTATCACCCAACCAGATTGGATAAATGAAGCAGGGGATGAATGGAAGAATGATGAAGAAGTGTGGGCACTCATTCAAAAGTTGCAGCAAGATCCCACTACATATGATACATTTAGCTGGAAATATGATTCGTTATGGTACAAAGATCGCTTATACATTTGTAAGAATTCCCAAGTCAAACAAAAGATTCTTTTGGAATTGCGCACTTCTCCCTTAGGAGGTCATTCGGGATTTTTAAAAACTTACCATAGGGTTAAGAAGTATTTTTTTTTGGATGGCCTTAAAAATTATATTCAAAAGTTTGTGGGAAAACGTTTGGTTTGCCAACAAAATAAAGTTGAGACAATTAAGACTTCAAGTCTGTTACAACCTTTATCCTTTCCAAGTCAATGTTGGGAGGAGGTTTCAATGGATTTTATCATAGTTTTACCTAAGTCTGATGGAAAGAGTGTCATCATGGTGGTAGTTGATAGAATTACCAAATATGCACCCTTTTGTGCATTATATCATCCATTTAAATCCAATACAATTGCTACTACATTTATGGAAACAATTCAAAAGCTACATGGAAACCCAAAGATTATTGTAAGTGACAAAGATCCCATTTTCTCTTCAAATTTTTGGATGGAATTATTTTCTTGTTTGGGTACTCAGTTAGCTCATAGCTCATATTATCATCCGCAATCCAATGTGACGAATAGATAGTGAACAAATGTTTGGAAGGATATATTCGTTGCTTTGTATTTGATAAACAAACACAATGGGTCAAGTGGTTGTCTCTGGCTGAATGGTGGTATAACACTTCCTTCCATACTACAACAAAAATGAACCCATTTATGTCACTTTATGGATATCACCCACCATCCATCACATCATCTTTAAGAGAAAATTATAAGTTCCAAGTAGTGGAAGATCACGTCGAGAATTAGGAAGTCTAAAATCCAACAACATTTACCCTAAAAAATATTCAGTTTTCAACCTCCTTAGTAACTAGCCCAATGCCTCATTTTATAGTGCAGAGGAAGGAAGTTACCAGGTCCACCTTCAAAGGGATAGAGTTCTCCTCCAAAGGGATCAATGGGTTAGCTCCTTTAGTTATGGGATGCATGAACCACCTAGGAGCGAACTTGCCACCTCAAGATTCCTTCTAGAAGCGTCCATAATTAACCCAAAGTGAGTTTTTAAGAATAAAATTGCACCTTTTTTACTTTTACAGGGGTCCGCACCCTTTCCTTTTGAGACAGAGCGGGCAGGTCCGCAGGGGACATGACCAAGGGGTGCGGGACCGCAGGTAATGCTAAGAGAAAGTGCAGAACCAGAGTTTTAGAGATTTTCAAGGACTTTCTCTCATTTTTAAGGCTTGACATGAAGAGATGAGGTTTAAGACTTACATAGGAGGAAGGTATGAGTGGTGATAGACTCACACTAACTGCAGAATGTCATGGTGACAATATTTTGTGCAACAGATTGCCTCCTAAAGTACGAAGTCTGTAATAGATAGTATTTGTCATCTAAGAAGACTGAAGTGATTTATCATTTCGAGGATTGTCTTGTGGAAAGCCTGGTTGGAACCTGTAAAAACATTCAATACAAAATATATATATGAGATCATATCATCGTTGAGGCAGGCATTCCCATACTCTGATCAAAACTGACTAGAAAGCTAACTAAATTGCCCTGTTATAGGAATGATCTTGTAACACATCACAAGTATAGACATATGTAGACACAGTATGGGCGTAGCTATCTATTTATGCATAGTCCACTATATAACGAATAACAAAATTCCTCGCAGCCTGAATGGTGGAAACTAGATCCAGGGTCTTGATTTCTACTTCCCGAAATAGTACGATTCTATCCATGTGAATGAATGTGTCGGAGTCAAACATGGTAGAAACCACTTGATTACCAGTCAATGATGTAAATTGTTAACAAGTGTGAGAGAAACCACCAGTAATGTCAATGTCTCTCAAAGTACCCAGTACAATCCATGAAATGTGAATAGATGTGTTGATGTCAAACATGTCAAGGAATCCTTTGATCGAAGGTCAATGATGCAACCTGTCATCAAAGGCGAGAAACCTGCCATTGAGGCATGCAGATTCTAAGGTACTAATGATTTCTATATCATCCTTCTAGATAATGAGCTGTAGTCGATAGAAAGTGATCCATCGTTGGCAGACCCACAACACGAAATCATAGATCAAGTTTGAAGAAATATAGTTGCAAGGACTAACTCAGGGATGGTAAAAAATGGATGACAAATATTTTGTAGATGAATGGTTTATTTGAACTGACCTCTTGAACACATAACGACGCTGAAAATGGTTTGGTGACAACTGACGCAAAGCTAATACCCAGAAACTGGCTGAAGACTTTCAATATGGTTTGATTAACTATTAGGAAAAGGATTTCCCAATCCAGGTGAACAAAAAGTGTCATGTTCAAGAGTGGTTGAATGCTTTTCTAAGACAGAAAGTATAACAAACAGGTTCATTTTTCTCTCTTTTCCCCCACCATTTCTGGCAAGTACCTCTTTATTTTTGACAAGCTTGAGGAGGATAACATTTGCTTGGTTATAAGCTCATCCTTCGGATGAGTCCAACTTAGTTTAAATTTGAACGCTAAGAAGGAGTGGTATGTTCCTGTTTGTAATTGAACAGGTCCTACTGTTAAATTTTAATGAGCCCAGTATAGGAGAAACTCGACGTTTTTCAATTTTAGGGAGTCATAAGAAAAACTTAAGAAAACTCTATGGTTGTCCTTTTTCGTAAATTTGTGTCTCCCAAGCCTGAAAAAGTATAAAATAATACTTGAGAGAACCGCTTGACCATTACGATCAAGGAGTACTTTTCATAATTAGTGTCTTTGATCCGAAAAAGTAAAAAAGTGATCAATGACACGTCATTTTATAACCAATATCGAATTTGAAACGAAAAAAATCCGACAATCTTTTCATGTTTATACGGTAAGAAAAGGGCTGTAAGTGGACCGTTCTTTTAATTCTGTTTTAACAAGCTTAAAAAGAAAAACTCGTCAATATTTTCATATTTTAGGAGTCAGAAAAGAGCTTAAAGTGGACTTGTCCTAGAGGAACGAGTGGTATAAAGGGTAGCAACTGGTTCTGGCAATGGAGGAACTGCTCAAAACATGTAATGGTTAAGAGGCTGGCTAATAAAACCACTCATAGATGCGGTCCCTCAGGAAGGGTAAACAACCAAGTGAAAGCATATGATTAGCCAAAGCGAAGGTGCCAATGGAATGAAAACAACCAAGGCTCATCTAATAGAATTTAGCGGATAAAAAATGCAATCACAAGATGTAAAACAGGTATGGGTTCATTTTTACACAAGCTTGAACCATAGAGAATTTTTCTTTGATTCGGTTTCATCTTTACACAATCTTGAAACAAAAAACTATGCTTATTATAAGTTCGCATGCCCCTAGCATTATGATGCAAAACGAGGTACATGCCCCCCAAGCTTCATTGAATTCAACCAGGTGGATAAAATGAAGGTTTACTTTCAAGATCTTGGAAAGGCTCGAGGGAGTTGTTTCTTTTTTAGTGAGGTTGACACAGGAAAATAAGTATTCTCAAAACCCTTGTTTCATTTTTTAAACGAGCTTGACACAAGATAAGGAACTATGCTCATGACTCCTTGTTTCATTTTTTAACGAGATTGACACAGGACAAAGAACTATGCTCATAAAATCCTTGATTCATTTTTTTAATGAGCTTGACACAAGACAAGGAACTATTGTCAAGTCTACTCTCTACAATCTACCTAACAAGGAACTATGCTCTAAAATACTTGATTCATTTTTTAACGATCTTCACACAAGACAAGGAACTATGCTCAAGTATACTCTCTACAATCTACCTAACAAGGAACTATGATCTAAAAATCCTTGATTTATTTTTTAACGAGCTTGACACAAGGCAAGGAACTATGCTCTAAAATCCTTGATTCATTTTTTAACAAGCTTGACACAAGACAAGGAACTATGCTCAAGTCTACTCTCTACAATCTACCTATATAACCTACTGATTCATTTTTTTTAATGAGGTTGACACAAGAAAAGAACTGTCCTCATACCTGATTCATTTTTTAACGAGGTTGAATCAGTAACAAGAACTATCCTCTGACCAACTAATTCATTTTTTAACGAGGTTGACACAGGAAAAGAACTGTCCTCATACCTGGTTCATTTTTAGCGAGGTTGACTCAGTAACAGGAACTATCCTCTGACCAACTGATTCATTTTTCAACAAGGTTGACACAGGAAAAGAACTGTCCACATACTCAGTGATTCATTTTTTAATGAGGTCGACACAGTAAAAGGAACTTTCCTCGAAACCCTTGATTATGGCTTCCAACTGGAAGAAAGACGTGTCAATGGACACACCTTGATCATGGCTTCCAAGAGGTCTTCATCAGAAGGAAGAATAGTTCTATGGAAGGAACACATGTCAAGGGACTCAAAAGGGATAAGAACATTGCATTCAAGTAATCCCATACAGTTTTCCATGTCAATTACCGGATCTAAATCAAAGGAAGATGAGAAAACAATGAGAGGCTCACGTACATCGGTAACTAAAAACATGGAACCAGTTACCACATAATTAACTCGTGGTAGGGTAGATACCACTTTAGAATCAGGAACATTTAGGGGTGTCATATTAATGGTAGTTGAAACAAGACTAGGGAACAAAATTTGGTCTACAGTCACAATATTTCCTTTGTGAGGGAAAGACATCACACGAAAGAGTGTTGATACGATAGCTTTCATTGCATAAACATAGTCTCGTCCAAGGAGTAAATTGAAATCCAAGGGACCTTGAACTACCATAAGATCAATACAGACAGTTTTACCTTCCAAGGTAATAGAAAACTTAGGAAGTATTCCTAAAGGTTCACTAATGGTTATGTTAAAAGCTTTCAGATTCTGCGTAATAGGCATAAGCTGAGGGGAACCCAAAGCTTTCCAAGAAGTTGAGGATAAAATACTAACAGAAGCACCTTCATCTACCTGTGTGCGGTGTATGTCCCTACCACCAGCCTTGACAATGATTTTGAAAGGGATGGAATAAGGAAGATGAGGTTCTATCAGTCTATTCCAATCAAAGGAAAAGATCTCAGTACTTGGAGGGGGTTCTGTAGAAACAGGTGAAATGCCACCTAGCATAGAAGAATCTGATGTAGCAAGAAGAACCTGAGTGGTATGAAGTTTAGTCTCTAAAGGGAGAGGGGGATCTACTGAATGTGAAATTGAATCAACCACTTGATCAACTAATGGATCATCAACCTGAGTGATATGAGTTTCACTCTCCAATGGAAGAGTGGGATCGACTGTACTTGAAATTAGATCAATCACTCCGTCAGTTGATGGTAGGTTGGGAGAAAGTTTATGGTATCCAGTTGGAAATTATTGCTGTGGAAAAGTAAGGTTTTCCAACAATTTTGAGGCTTCATCCATTTGAGGGCAAATGTGAGTTTGATGACTCCCTTTGCATAACTTATAAGGAAACCTAACTTTACCCCTTTTTCCCAGGAACTTGACTATCACTGGTTGATGGATCAATGGAAAGTTGATGAGATTTTTCTGACCATACTTCCAAGACCTTTGGAATACTAGGACAATTGATAATGAAGTGGTCACCCTTACAAAGCCTGCAAGGGTATTTGGGTTTACAAGGCATGTTGGAGGTTTCCTCAACACAACTAACACTTACAGCCATGGTTGGTTGGTTGACTTCTTTCTTATCTTGCTTCTTCTTCTTCTTCTTCCCTTTCTTCATCTTCTTAGCCACCTGGTTACTAGCGTCAAGGCTTTTACCAAGTGAAGAGGAAGAAATGGAGGAAGAATCATTAGGTGAAGAAGGTAAAGGATCAACAGAAGGTTGGTGATGTTGAGATGGTGAACTCTATTGAGGTGAAGCATTAGGTTGAGGTGGATCAATTGGATTATTTGGGGCCAACAAAGTTGAAAATAACCATATCGGTAAAACTATTGTAAATCCAGGTAATGACAAAGTAGTCATATAAGGAGGACCAACATTTCCAAAGTAAGGAAAAGTACTAGGTTTCTTGTTAAGAGGGGTTCCTTGGTTGGTAAATTCCGGAATAGTTGCCATTATATTCAACTTCAGTGAATTTTATTAACAATTTCAAACTAAAATTAACAATTAACAATTCACACCTAACAATTAAAATTCACAATTCACACCTATGGTCTCTAAAAGTAAAAACAAACAAATTAACACGCGCTATCAAATCTAGGAGTCAAACCACACACAAACAATAACTTTTTGTACTAAAAACACTAGTTGGTGATGAAATCCAACATCGTAGAATTCAATACAAAAAAGGCGGTTGGAATAGTTACCTCAACAACCTGCTTAATGAAACAGACTGGCACAAGTTTCTTCACAAAACCGTCTCGAGTGAAGATAACCCCCAGAGAGTCCAAGTGAGTCTAGTCAACGTCTGCTCCAGGTACAGTGGGATCTTCCCTCCACCGTCACCTTAGGAAAGAATCCTATAGATTATGGTCACTATGGCTACCAACGGAAACAAATATACCTGGGGGAATAGTCTACGATCCGATACACACGCAAGGGCAGAGTAACAAAGCTCAATCCCCTTGAAGGCTCCTTGACATAATCCAAGGTTTACCAACAAGTGACCCCAGGCTCCTCGATAATGGTCAATTCGAGGTTTACCATTTTTAATACATGTATATCTGCTATCGTTCCCAATGAGGAAGGATTGATTACCCCACTGGTTCAGATATGATCTCATGCTTGACTCCTTTAAGAGGAGCTTCCGAGAGCATAGATGTAACAATTGGAATTTACTTCCTACCGCAAGATCGACTACTTGTTTGTTTTACTATCTTGGAGAGTTAACTAAAACCTATTCCAAGGCACTAGCCTAAGCTAGATTGGTGGAAAGAGCCCTAAAAATGTAAAAATTACGAGATGAATTTTAATTAAGCGTTGCGTTATTTAGGCTGTTATTACTCAAAAGGGTAAATGGATATGAAAGCAATGGTGTTATGACCCGACCCAAAACTGAATGCAATCGAATATGATAATGTAATCTTTTCAATTCAATGAATCCTAACTAAAATAAGGAGAGAGTTTCCATTCACTTCCAACAATGCAAAAAATTGATCACTAAGAGAAAATATAACAAATTCTCTAATGCACTAATTTCATCAAGAAAAATTAATGCAAATCAATTCCAAAATAGTTTTTTATTTTTATTTGTGTGTGTTAAAAGCAAGCATAAAAATATGTAAATTCAAATCAGAGAAAGCTGATCTAAATCTACGATTGATTTTTCAGAATGTAAACTATGCAATTGTAATCTAGGCACAATTCTCTTGAAAAGTATGCAAATGTAATCTATGCACATTTTTCATTCATATTCTGAAAATGAGAATTCTAATTATGTGAATGTGATCTATGCAAGAGAATTCTCAAACACAAGATGATTCTAATGTAATCTAAGAACCAATCAAGTGCAAGTCAATAAAATTGGGTGAGAGTTCCAAAGATCAAAAAATAAAAACACTCAAAGGCAATTAACACTCATACACAATTTAGCTCCCCCTGGCGAATGAGGGGGAATTTTTTTTGCAAAAATAAAAGCAAAAAGATGCAAAATTGTGAAAAGACTGAGACAAACCTCCAAGTAATTACCAAAGGAAATCAAATTAAGAATTTCTCAAAAAAAGAGACTCAAAACACCTAGTTAACTTAATGGAGATTGATGAGATGAAGAATTTGTTGAAAGAAAATCATAAACAAGGCTTTTTGACAAAACACATGCAGATCTGGGTAGAGACTAAAAGCTGAAAATAAAAACTAAACTTAATTGGACAAAAACAATTTAGGTTTTTCAAAAATTTTGACAGGGTCCGCAGGCTCCCGGTATAACCAAATGCGGTACCGCTCTGTGTAGTAAAGTAACAGTGCGGGGATGTCTGCACTCTGTTACAAAAAGAACGTGTGGTCCACTTAAAAATTTCAGAAAAAACAAAATATACTCCAGATCCTAAAAACTGCCCAATCCCACACACATCAGGCAAAAACCAGAAACAAAGAAAATTTTTCTCAAGTCAAAGTAAAAGTAAAGGCACAAAAACGAAAATTCAAGTCCCCAGCAGAGTCAACATTTTGTCAGCCGATAAATTGTTCTTGCGGACAAGACCAATCTCCCTAGTATCTACAGATATCTAGCGACAAGAAAAACAAGCAAATTCTATCTTTCTCTAAATATTGCGATTTATAAATAAAAACCAAGAGGTGTTTTAGACCCTACCTTAAGTCCAATGCTAGTTTGTGGCAGCCACGCTTCGACCGTCCAAATGAGCTTCCTTTTAAGAACCTGCAAACACAAACAAGCACACATCAAATAACACCTGCATAGCCAATATAATAAAGCATATTTGTCATGAGGATCAAGGAATTCATGAAATAAACTATAGAAAACAACTTATTGAGAAAAATGAACTTGATTGTATTAACTTTGAACAAAGAAGAACTTTACAACCTTGGTGCCTTGATGTTGTACAAGATCCTCCCAGGGTCCAACAAGAATCTCCTCTACTTTTAAAAGCTTCACACTCTTCCCAATGAGATCAAAAGTTATGTAATCTCTCCTCTCAAGCTCAATTAGGAAGTCTAAATTTCAATAGCATTTACCCTCAAAAATATTCAGCTTTCAACCTCCTTAGTAACTAGCCCAATGCCTCATTTTATAGTGCAGAGGAAGGAAGTTACTAGGTCCATCTTCAAAGGGATAGAGTCCTCCTTCAAAGGGATAAGCTCCTCACATCAAAGGGTTAGCTCCTTTAGTTATGGGATGCATGAACCACCTAGGAGTGAACTTGCCACCTCAATGTTCCTTCTAGAAGTGTCCATAATTAACCCAACGTGAG
This sequence comes from Pinus tabuliformis, assembly GCA_031772625.1. NCBI lineage: Eukaryota > Viridiplantae > Streptophyta > Pinopsida > Pinales > Pinaceae > Pinus > Pinus tabuliformis. Next base: position 1,083,597,666 of record CM062815.1, on the reverse strand, counting down.
TTTTTAAGAATAAACTTGCGCCTTTTTGACTTTAACAAGGGTCCACACCCTTTCCTTTAGAGACAGAGCAGGCAGGTTCGCAGGGGACATGACCAAGGGGTGTGAGACCACAGGTAATGCTAAGAGAAAGTGTGGAACCAAAGTTTTAGAGATTTTCAAGGACTTACTCTCATTTTTAATCTTGACATGAAGAGCTGAGGTTTAAGACTTGCATAGGAGGAAAGTATGAGTGGTGATAGACTCACACTGACTGAAGAATGTCATGGAGACAATATTTTGTGCAACACATAGTCTTCTTGGAGCTACATAACATAGCTTCTTTGGCGATTGATTTACTCCATTCTACTCTTGGTAAGATTACTTCAACCTTGGTAATGATGGGAAACATTTAATAGCATGTGATTCTGCATGGACAACAAAAATATCAACATCTTCTTTTTCCTCATATTGCATTCTTATCATTTCTACTTGATCGCTTAGATTGCTAAGAATTTCTATCTTAAAATCACCATAAAAATTTCCAATTTTAGCTTGACTTACTGATCTTGATGTTGATTTACTTACTCTTGCCCTTCCTCTTGATATGCACTTGCATGTTTCACAAATTTATTCAAATGATAATTGGTATACATCACCTCAATTCATGAGATTAATGATGATCAATCCACTCATCCCTAATTGTTCTAAGTAAGAGGGGTTTAAGTGTGTCACATCCTAAATGATGTAATTTTTCCCTCTTAACATTATACATGAACCTATCTATTAGATCCTCAAGGCTCTCATCTTCTTTTTTAGTCATTCTATTTTTTTCTTTAAGTTCATGATCTTAATAATTTTCTAGAAATATATTTTCCATATCATTCCATGATCTTATTGAATTAGTCCCTAAACTCATGAACCATTTAAGAGCTCTATCCTTCAATTTTTCCGGAAAAAATCTCAATTGTTTAGTGTTTAGTAAGTAACCATAATATCTACAAACAATTTCAAATTCAAAGAGAAAGGTTTTCGGATCCTCTAACCTCATACCATGGAAGTTGGGAAGGAAAGATGGATGGATGTTCTTCATATGCACACTGATATTAGTATCTTGAATGGGAAATCCAATAGGATCTTCTTCATTGTCATCATCTACATCCATTTATTATATATTATCTACCACCTCTTCTTATTCTACCTAAAAAAGTGGATAGTGATGTGGTTCTTACTACACATGATCAAATGGGTGGGTTGGTGTTGGAGAAGTATTTTTAAATTACTATTTTTTTGAATAAGAATGTTAATGCAATGCAATTTTCTGTTTTTGAAATTAAATATACCTAATGCAAATCTTTGTTCTTATAGAAAGTAAAAGAAATGAATCAACTATGGAATAAAACAATGCATACTTTGAAATATTCTCGATAACAGTGCAAAAAGGTGATGAGCCTCAGTTTTACAACAAGAACGTTGCAAATCCCAAGGCTACCAACTTAAATTATCAACACAGGTGTTATAGACATTTTTGTGCCTTACAACATTGAGCATGAAATGTCCATAATCTAAGGGATCCAAAGTCCCTAAACATGTTGTTCCTACCCCTAGAGGAACAAGGCTAACAAACCACAGCAATTCACAGAAGTTCTCCACCAGAAACTGCTCAAAAACAAGTCAATTCAGGATCATTTCAGTGGCTACACTAGTTGTTTGCGCTGAATGTCAAAGCCAACACTGGCTACCTACGTTGAATGTCAAAGGGAACACTGGCTACCTGCGCTGAACGAGAATGGACATGTGGCAGGCTCATTTCTCAAGGTGTCAAAACCCAGGAAGCTTCCAAAATGACACTTGCCTCAGGGAATTCGACTAGTGATGAGTAAGAGGTTCCAAATCTCCAAGTGGAAGCAAGAACCTCCAAGTGGACTCAAGAACTGACAGAGGGAGAGGACACTAGTTAGATCTCAAGCTGACTCATCCTCTCTCCAAACATCTATATATGGATCTCTCCTCCATGAGATCGAGAGGCTGAAATTTTGTTATTGCAAAGAATTGCTGTTGGTTTGAGATTGGAATCATTGGGTGCTTAATGCTTTGAAGGGGGTGAAGATAGGAATTCCATTTGCTGGGAAGGAGATGCTGGATTGGAGCCCTCTGGGTTGTATCTCTTCCTAAACCTTGTTATTCATCAATAAAGCTATCTTGGTTTCTCCTATATGATGATGTATTTTTGATGTATGAATGCATTAGTATGTTTAGTTTATTTCTAATCCTAAACTAGTTATGAATGTGAATATCTGTCTTTGTGTAGTGTTCTTCTCTTGTCGCAAGTAGCTGTTCCCTTGTGATCTTACAGGAACCCGTTGAAGCTGGACAAGCAAGAAGGCAAGTAGCTGTTCTCTTGTGATCTTGCATGAACCTGTTGAAGCTAGGCGAGTGAGAAGGCAAGTAGATGTGAACTCCCAAAGAGAAGAGAGACCGGATCGAGGGACAAACAGAAGACATCAGTAAGTCCATTTATCTCTCTTCTTTCACATTTCATAAAGGAAGAAACCAGAATAGCTGTCTCTGTTTGTTGCTAAGGCACTGTCACACCTTAGGTGGATAGGATCGTCCTGCATAGGCATTTTTCCCCACAACAAATTGGCGACTCCACTGGGGAGATCTGTTTAGTCATTTTATTTGTGTTTCTATCATTGTTTGTTTCATAGACTTGACAGCAACAATTGAACTGCATCTGCTATTCCCGGATGCAAAGTAGACAGTTGCTGCTTTGATCCAATCACTGGACTTGTCTATGATCTGAACAATGGACTCACAAATGATTTGATGATCCTTTGTGATAGATCTTAGTACCCCCTCAAAGCATCCCTTTGATTGTACCTTGCTTGTTGCTTTTATTTGGCCTAAACCAGTGAATTAAATAGAAATCTGTGACCCAGAACCTATGGGAAACGAGAGTTTCTCCTTTAGCGCAGACCCAGTGAAGGGATTCTGAATTTCAACGTAGTTCCCGTGAAGGCTACCTGCGCTGAATGTCAAAACCCCTGTGTTGAGGTTGCGCTGAACCAGTTTGCCCTTGTGCAGCTGGGGTTCTCTGCTCTGTTTTGCCTTGTTTTGATCTCTGATTTTTGCAGCCTGTAACCAACATAGGTACCAGTCTAACAACTCCTTTTCTCTGCTTAAATTCCGCCTCCTTTTGTACAAAAAGACTGTGAGTGTTTTTTATGTGTTTGTGGCGTCATTTACAGTTTTCCTTTGCATGAGTGAAATAGTCATCCTGTAGCCCTTGATTCAGATCTGTTGATTGTGATCTTAGAAGAGAGTTCATTGGCTGTTTGCAGATTGATTATACATTTACTCTTGCTTATTGGTTTGAATTTGTCTCTTTTAAGTGTTGAAACAAGTATTCATTTCGAAAATCGTTAAGTGTTGTAATCTCTTCTACCCTCTCTGATTTCGAAAAAGTAAACTTGTTTGTATTCGTCATTTAAAAGCAAATTCAAAGTTGTACAAAAAGCTTTCTTTGTAGGCATCAATACTAAGAAAGCAGAAAACAAACACCTGCATTGTGCATTTGCATCTTGATAGTTTGCATGTTGGATTTAGGAAAAAGTGCATTAGAGTGTGCTGATTGCTCTTTGAGAAAAGATGGTGTCTTTCTTTTCCCTTAGTAGCTAGGATTTTCAAAGTTGAAAAGATATAAAGCTTGCTTATCATCTTTAGACTGCATTTAGGAATTGTATCATACATCTCGTGGTGAACCTTGAAAGGCAAAAGTCTAAAAAGATCAACCTAAAATAAATTGAATGAACTTAACAACTCTTTGCAACATAACGCAAAACATAGAGGTCTAGGCTAGAGACGTGTTCCAGCGTCGTTAAGCCTGGTGACTGTCGATCTCGTGGATGGTGGGTGATTCCTCCTGAGGGACGATAGCGCCAGTACGGATTGTGCTCCCACGTACCGTCGCGTATATATTGGGAGACCCCTATAGGCATAAAACATTTATCCTTAGGAAGCCGTGTCGGTTGCCCTACTGATCGCAATGCACTGAACAAAACATTCAGGAAGATCGATCGCCCGTACCCTAAAAAGTATTCTGCGGTTTTGCGAAAAGTTTGGCACACCCTCTGCCTAGAACTCTAGAGTAGTTCCTTTTGGCCTTTTTCAGACTCTATAACGGAAAAATTCCATCCGAGCATTTGTCACTTCGGGCTCGTTAAAACATCAAAGGAGACTAGAGTCATCTTTAGCTTTTTCTCGACTCTTTAAAATTGAAAAAGCAAGTTGTGTCTAAAAGCGTCTAAAAAATTCATTTAATTCGGAAACACTTTCCCCTTTTGTATTTTGGTTGATCGAGTAATCTGCAATCGTGGAAGAAAGTCAATTGAAACCCCGTCGTTCGCGGAGGCTTACGAGTCAACCGTCTTTGTCTCCGGAATCGAAAACAGTACGGACAAAGCGAACTCGTTTAACCGGTTCGAAATCTCCTATCAAAGTTAGAACAAGTGTTCCAACGACATCTAAGATTCCGGTTACTCCAAACATTTCTGGAAACACTGCCTCTATAGAAGAAGTTCAACAGCCACAGAGGGACAGTAACGCTGATCCTAGTCTGGGGGCAAATACTTGCCTTACTGAACTAGTCCCATCTGTGACCGGTTCGGAGAGTCTTGCTCCTCAAACAATTGTCGCTGTCGATTCAACCCCTTCTTCGGCACCAAAAATATTTTACGGACCTGACGGTCTTCCTCTTCCACCTGGTTTGATTGCGATAGAGGAAATTGTAGTGGATCCACAAGCAAGTACTCCAACACATTTTGGAGTCGGGGTCACTCTATTTCCTTCATCAGAAGTTAGTCTACCACAAGTGGAAGTTCCTGTAGAATCGCTAGGCAATATATTGGATAGACTCAAAATGTTTGAACAACTGTCAACATCTAGGACTGTGTCAAACGACACAGCGACAGCAGAAGCCCCTGCCGTCACTCCGGCAATGTTTGCCGGCATACCATCTGCCCCGACTAGCTCACAACCGCTAGAAGGAGTCCACCAAGGGACTATTTTGACAGTGTGTTCTGTTCTAGTTTGTTCATCCGGAATAATATCCGGCAACTCTTATGTTGAGACTCGCCAGATTGATCCATTTGGAGGTCAATTTGGGCAATCCAGTCCCCAAGGACAAACAATCCCCTTGAGTTCCGGATTGCTACCGTATGGGGGGCAGTATGCCCTTTCATTACCCCCTCCGGGAGGGTATCCATACGGGAGTTCACAACAGTATTCAGGTTATACTGGAATTACATCAAGTGGTTTGGTACCTATGCTACCTCAACAACCAAGGGTTGTATATTCTATGCAACAGTGTGTACCTATGTCGAACATCCCGACCACACCGGCTATTGTGACAATGTCGCAAGTTCAAACGTTGCCTGTTGTATGTCAACCTCAGATTCCTCAGGTTGTAATGCAACAACCCCTTGATCCTGTGACTCAACCACAATCGCCTACTGATGGGGCGACACAGGTCCAAACGGGTACAATTACCCCACACCTTGGTCCAACAGTTAGTATAACACAAAAAAACATGGCTTCACAACCATGGCTGGTGCAATACCAACAACCACAATTCCAGCAAGTGTACCAAGGTTCTGAGCAGCAGATCTTTGCGAACAGTGGACAACCCTATATTCAAAACGGACAAAACCAACCGCTTTACAGTGGTCAAGTCCACCAACCGTATCAGTCATACCAACATCAATTACATTATGCTGGTATGCAAAGGCCCACTGCTCAGGCGATCCCATCGTACCCTGGGTATGCTTCACCTAACCTGAATCAACAGTTACCATTCGTGGCAACTTTAGAGTTACCCGATTTACACCGGTTAACCAACGATCCGATTTCTTACGCCCCTTGGTGGCCAGCGATTCCTCACAAACTTCCATCTGACATTCCTAAATTCAATGGAAATCCAGGTGAAGACCCATCGAATCACGTGATGACTTTTCATCTGTGGTGTTCATCAAACACCCTAAATGATGATTTGATAAGGCTTCGCCTTTTCCAGAGGACGTTAACGGGTCCAGCGGAAAAATGGTATATTGAATTACCTAGAGCCTCGTTCGACAATTTCAGCTCCCTAGCCACGACTTTCTTAACCCATTTTCAATTACCGATAAGGTATGAAATGGGAACCAAAATCTTAACCAACTTCAAGCAGACAACGGCCACTCATATATCCGATCATATACATGAGTGGCGTCGTCGTCGTAGGATGGTGAAAACATACGTTCCCGATCAGCTGTTAGCTGAATGGTTTATAAAGTCGTTACTTCCTGCTATAACAGAAGATGTGGCAAAGGGGGGAGTCGTAACAGAGGAGCAAGTCATTGCTCGTGCACAATATCTAGACTTAGTTTATACTCAGTCTGGCACGCTCTACGACAAAATACCTGACGCCCCTAGACCGGAATTCTCAATTCCTCCTCCTCCTAAATCAAATAGTGACTCTCAGGCCGACGATGGTGTGATTGGCACGGAAAACGCGAAATCGACAAAGGCTTCGTCTAAGAAAGCCCGTAAGAATTCGGATCAAAATGAAAAAGACGAAATTCTTGCTTCGGAAGTAAATGCCGTATCAGCAGATAAAGGTAAAGAAACCAATCAACCAGGAAGAAAGAAGAAGCAAAACAAAGGGAAGAAGAAGAAACAGGGTGAGTCATCTCCCGGGAAAACTTCCTCAAACCCTCCTAGGAAAGGGAAACCAAAAAGTCCATGCATGATATGTGACGAGGATCATTGGACAGCCGATTTTCCATACAAAGCTGAGCTTAGAAGGTTCTTCAAAAGTTCGCAAACCTCAGCTGTGTTAACTGATGCATTTCCCAATCCAGGTCAAAATCTGGTTGATAGTGGAAATGCTTCCCCGTCGCAAGTGCTTATGTTGTCGGTCTCAAAACAACAAAATGATGCTTTTATTTCGACAAGGAACAAAGATTACGGGAATCCGCAGCTGTCGAACGACAAAGGTAAAGATCAACCAAGTAGTTCGACAACAACTTCGACAGAAGTTGTACCGCCCATCATTCCTGAATTAACAATAAAACCGCCAAAGGGAGTAGTACACAAGTCGACATTTAATCCTCGCGCCAGAGTGGCGCGGCATTATAACATAGTGGAAGATTTGGCCCAATCGCCATCCGCTATGTCGACTCTTGAAGTACTACAAAATTGCCCATCCCAAAGGCAGGCGTTGTTATCGGCTATTGGTGGGGTTGATCCTAAGGATTCCAATCTTGTATCCTTTGATCACAAAGGATACGATCCTCAGTTACCAGCTCAACTAGATTTCCTTATTCAAGTGAAAGCCCTCAACAAAACTGTTCACCGAACAATTATTGATGAGGGGGCATCTACATGTATTATGTCGATGAGCTGCTGGAAAACTTTAGGATCTCCAACCTTGTCGCGATCTTCGACGACATTAAAAGCATTCGACGGAAGGACATATACCCCATGCGGTATCCTTAATAACTTGAAAGTTGAACTGGGAGGAAAAACAGTAGAAATAGATGTTGAAGTCATCGATGGGAATCTAGAATACAACATCCTACTGGGAAGACCGTGGATATATGCCATGGCAGCTGTAGTGTCGACTTATTTTAGGAAGATCGCATTCCCTTTTCAAGGAGGGATTACGATCGTCGACCAACAAGACTTCCTCCCTAATGGTTCACAAGTTACAGGAAGCATTCCCATGATCCATGGAAGCAACCACTCGCTTCAAGACATCGGAGTAGGCCTACTGAAAGACCCCACATTAATGGGAACTTTCGCACTTCAGCCTCCAGTCTATATAGGAGAAGTAGCATTGGTAAGAGCCTGAAACATGATATCTTCCACGAAGATCTCAAAAGACGATGTCGACATGGATCATGCAATGGTTTTGCCCCCAAGCCCTATAGAAATATTGTAGCAATCAATGTTTCGAGCATGGGAGGCGAACCCAAATCAACGCTCATCAAGCGTTTGGGTAGATAGGTCTAGAGAATATGGTACCCCGTTAGATCCTTGGTCGAAAGTACATGGGACCAACGAAGGAATCCTACAATCAATGTTGATTGAGGGGGCACCATGGAATGATTGCCACCATCGTTCCCTTCTTTCGGAATATGAAGAAGATACTCAGCATGACCTTTACCACCCTTCAGTTTTTGAATTCCTATCAAATACTGTAAATATGGTGGATTCTGAGCGAAATTTATCCAATATTGAAGAGACTATAGCCATAAATATCTCGACTAAAACAAATGTTGTAGAGAATATTTATGTCAGCAAAGGGTGTTCTCCTTCAGAACTGGAAATATATAACGCTATTTTTCACGAGTTCAGAGATGTCTTTGCTTGGTCATATGATGAAATGCCAGGCATTGACTCGAGTATCGTTGAACATGAAATTAAAATGTATCCTGATATCAAACCAGTAAGACAACGGCTTCGGCATGTGCACCCCAAGAAAGCCGCTGCCATTAAAGCAGAAGTTGAAAAGCTCCTCCACGCTGGTTTCATCTACCCGGTTCCTCTAACCGATTGGGTATCGAATATTGTCCCCGTTATGAAGAAACAAGGGACAATTAGAGTGTGTGTCGATTATAGGGATGTAAACCAAGCTTGTCCGAAGGACAACTACCCTACACCCTTCATCGACCAGATAATTGATGAATGCGCCGGATGTGAAATATTTTCATTTATGGATGGATTTCCTGGGTATAATCAAATAAATATCCGCCCACAGGACCAGTCAAAGACTGCATTCATCTGTCCGTGGGGCACATTCGCTTATCGAAAATTACCCTTTGGTTTAAAGAACACAGGGGAAACGTTTCAGAGGGCAATGAATTATGCCTTCCATGACATCAAGAACATCGTTCAACCTTATCTCGACGACCTTCTGGCTCATTCGCGAAAGCGGACTGATCATCCGCAGCATTTAAGAGCGATATTTATACGTTGCCGACACTACAAGATAAGACTCAATCCGCACAAATGTGTGTTTTGCGTCAGTTCTGGTCGTTTACTTGGCTTTGTAGTCTCTAAGGATGGGATTCATCTCGACCCTTGCAAGGTTCAGGCAATCATTAATTTGCCTCCACCTTCAAATTTGCTTCAGATTCAGAAACTCCAGGGGAAAGAAAACTTTCTGAGGAGGTTCATTCCAAATTACGCAGAACTTGCTAAAGGTTATACTCATCTTTTGAAAAAGGATGTACCTTTTGTCTGGGATCAGGTGGCGCAAGCTTCCTTTGACGCTCTGAAAGATTCTCTAGTAAAAGCATCATTAATGTATGCCCCGGACTATCAAAGAGATTTTAACCTGTATCTGGCTGCAACAGATACGACCATTGCGATGGTTTTGGTTCAAGAAGTCGATGGAATTGAACATCCTATATATTATTTAAGTAAAAACTTGAATGATACAGAAAGCAAATATTCTTATGTTGAAAAGCTAGCACTCGCTGTTGTTCAAGCGACACAAAGATTTCGACATTATGTCCTCTTTCGGAAAACTACCATTCTATCATATTGCAACCCCATGACTTATATATTGTCGCGACAGTTGCTGGGGGGCAAGTATTCAAAATGGATAGAGATCCTTCAAGACTTTGATCTGGAATTTGTAAAATCCAAATCAAAGAAAGCTTTAGTTTTCGCAGAATTATTGTGCGATCTCCCATCGTCGTCCAACGATGAAACATTGGAAGAATCAATCGTGGATGAAAGTTTGTTTCTAATATCTACAAGCAATGAGTGGTATGGAGATATAATTATTTATCTCCAAACCCAAAAATTTAGGCTTGACACCTCTCACTCAGAACAGAAACGTATACGATACCAAGCAAAAGACTACATGATCGTCGGTGATACGCTTTACCGTCGTGGTATCGATACAGTTCTGAGGAGGTGCCTCACCCATGAAGAGGCCAAAAAAGCCCTGAATGAGTGTCATTCAGGTGCGTGTGGGGGGCATCAATCTGGATATGCTACAACACAAAAAATCTTATGAGCAGGATACTTCTGGCCAACCATGTTCAAAGATTGCATAACCGCAGTCAGAAGTTGTCATGCTTGTCAAATTTTTGATAGCAAAACCAGAAGACCACCCGCACCTTTACAGCCAATAGTTGCTGTTGGGCCTTTCACCAAATGGGTCATCGATTTCATGACATGTAACCCCACCTCGACCGGGGGGCATGGGTATATTATATTCGCTGTTGACTATTTTACCAAATGGGCCGAGGCGATGCCTACATTAGATAACACTGGTGAAACAACTGCCCTTTTCTTTTTCAATCATGTAGTCGCCAGGTTCGGCGTACCACAGGCTATAGTTACAGATCATGGGTCGCATTTTCACAATCACATGATGGTTGAATTAGCTACCAAGCTAGGGCTATCTCACGACAGCTCTACCCCGTATTATCCGCAAGCCAATGGACAAGTTGAAGCAATCAACAAGGTCCTGAAGCGTATGTTGCAAAGGATGATCGGGGTTCACAAAAGAAGGTGGCACCTAATCCTGTACTCAGCCTTGTGGGCTTACCAAACATCGGTAAAGAACGCGACCGGGTTCACACCTTTCCAACTGGTGTATGGCCTGGAAGCAGTCTTGCCAATCCAGTGTGAAATCTCGTCTCTTAAACTCGCAATTGATCTCCTCCCCAGAACTTCGGAAGAAGAGGCTCGTTTCTTGGAATTAATCCAATTGGATGAAACCCGTCGTGACGCCGCTTTGGCTAACGAAGCCCATAAGAAACGAGTCAAGGCGCAGTTCGACAAAAATGTCAAACCCCGTGTCTTCTCAGAAGGTGACTTGGTCTTACTTTATGACCAAGAATCCGATAAATTGGGAGTAGGTAAATTTAATTCTTTATGGATGGGCCCCTATATTGTTAAATGAGTGTTAGCAAAAGGAGCCTACGAGTTAATGGATTATGATGGAATTCCACTGGCGCAACCTCGCAATGGGTTGTACCTTAAGCGTTACTATGCTTAAATAGTGACCAATATGCATGCACCTCGATTTGCGTTATTATTCTGGGGGCATGCAAACTTATCATCGAGCAGTTTTAGCACACAGTTCATGCTCGTTAAAAAATAAACGCAAGATCTGAGCAGTTTTAGCACATAGTTCATGCTCGTTAAAAAATAAACATAAAATCGAGCAAATGTTTCCACCCGCGTTTAAGCTCGTTAAAAAATGAATAATCCCGGTAAATAACCACTGTGAATGTAATATCATCAGCCATTAAAGCCTTGGTCGTGTTTGCACCGTCACCTCCACTTTTCCATTGGCCGATCGTTCACCTCCATATGATTGTTTACCCATTTTGAGGAACAACTGTGAAGAGTGATTTCACCTAGCCATCCTTGTGACACTGCCGTGATTGGAAAATTCCAACCTGTACCTGGAATCAGCTGCTAACCCTGTTTATCACTCGTTCCTCAAAAGACGAGTCTTCTTTAAGCTCTTTTCAGATGACTCGTAAAATATGAAAAGATTGCCGAGTCCTTGGCCTTCCAGGTCGTTAAAGGGACAGGAAGAGCTATCCCTCCTCTAGATTTTAATCTTTTTGGACCTGAGGGATTATTGCACAAAAAGATCGAGCGCTTGTTTTATTCGGCTCGTTAAAATTATCGAAAACTCATCCCTTCTGTATTGTTTTATACTTTTTCGGACTTAAGGGATTAGATGACGAAAAAGGACTTTTGGAGTTAACTTTATGTACCTTTTTAGACTCTCTAAAAATGAAAAGGACCGAGTTATCCTTGTTGTTAGACTCGTTAAAATCATTAAATGGCGACAAACTTGTCTTTAGACGAGAACGAGTTTCACTATCACTAGGCTCGTTAAAACATAGCGATGGGCTTGCCCGAAGGGCAGGTTATAGAATAAGCATATGTTATCCTCCTCAAGCTTGACAAAAATAAAGAGGTACTGGTCAGCAATGACTGGGGAAAAATTGGGAGAAACTAAAGAAAACTTTGATGGTAGCAAGTCACTCTTGAACATGACACTTTTCCTCCGTACCACAATCGGGTTGGGTTGTTTCATTCACCGGTCACATCCATGGTCTCACCATACCATCCATATTTGGGGTAATGCTACCGATCCATCGTATCAGTGTCACAATATGTTCAAGAGAAGTCGTTCAGAAGAGTCAACCGTGTCCCATCCACTGCCATACATTATCCTTCATCCTTCATGACCGCCACCCTGAATCATATGTCACAGATCGTTTTCACCTCCATTAAAATCATTAGCTCCGTTCCGTGTCACTGATGTGGGATTCATTAAGGCCCTCCTTTGACGGATCGCTTCTTTTCGACATCAGCTCATTATCCAAGAAGTTGATCTAGGAACAACCCCTTCAGTACTTTGAAGCTTGCATGCCTCAATGGCAAGTTTCTCACTTCCGCGACAGGTATACATCAATGACCTTCGACCGAAAGATTTTGCGTGGTGTTCGACGCCAAGTCCTTTATTCACACCACGTGAATTGTACTGCAGTACCTTGTGGGTCATTATCATTATCGGTGATTCCTCTCGCGCTTGTTAATGGTTTACATCATTGACCGGTAATCAAGCGATGTCTTTCCATGTTCGACTTCAGAACATTTCTCACATGGATCGACTTGTACTTAGAGTGAAGATCGAACGAGTTTGAAGAACCCGGATCTAGTTTCATCCATCCGGGCTATGATATATATTCAAGAAAGATAAAGACATTGACATGTACATCATTGCAGCAGATAATCATCCTACTCAAAGGATGATAATTTCATCAAAATTATCAGTCTACCACCAGACGATTGTCTGTTCTATGTACAGAAAAATGAATTTATAAAGTTGAGCATGGGAATGCCCGCCTCAGCTAGATCATGAAAGCAGTATGAAAAATAATGTATTGTATTGTATCTTATTACAGGTCTCCTCTCAGCATTGGATGAACTTCGGATCCCCCTGATAAAGCATTTCACCCGATAAATAGCCTCATACTTTAGGGGGCAACTGTTATAGACATTTTTGTGCCTAACAACATTGAGCATGAAATGTCCATAATCTAAGGGATCCAAAGTCCCTAAACATGTTTTTCCTACCCCTAGAGGAACAAGGCTAACAAACCACAACAATTCACAGAAGTTCTCCACCAGAAACTGCTAAAAAACAAGTCAATTCAGGATCATTTCAGTGGCTACACTAGCTGTTTGCGCTGAATGTCAAAGCCAACACTGGCTACCTGCGTTGAATGTCAAAGGGAACACTGGCTACCTTTGCTGAACGAGAATGGACATGTGGCAGGCTCATTTCTCAAGGTGTCAAAACCCAGGAAGCTTCCAAAATGACACTTGCCTCAGGAAATTCGACTGGTGATGAGTAAGAGGTTCCAAATCTCCAAGTGGAAGCAAGAACCTCCAAGTGGACTCAAGAACTGACAGAGGGAGGGGACACTAGTCAGATCTCAAGTTGACTCATCCTCTCTCCAAACATCTATATATGGATCTCTCCTCCATGAGATCGAGAGGCTGGAATTTTGTTATTGCAAAGAATTGCTGTTGGTTTGAGATTGGAATCATTGGGTGCTTAATGCTTTGAAGGGGGTGAATATAGGAATTCCATTTTCTGGGAAGGAGATGCTGGATTGGAGCCCTCTAGGTTGTATCTCTTCCTAAACCTTGTTATTCATCAATAAAGCTATCTTGGTTTCTCCTATATGTTGATGTATTTTTGATGTATGAATGCATTAGTATGTTTAGTTTATTTCTAATCCTAAACTAGTTATGAATGTGAATATCTGTCTTTGTGTAGTGTTCTTCTCTTGTCGCAAGTAGCTGTTCTCTTGTGATCTTACAGGAACCCGTTGAAGCTGGACAAGCAAGAAGGCAAGTAGCTGTTCTCTTGTGATCTTGCGTGAACTTGTTGAAGCTGGGCGAGTGAGAAGGCAAGTAGCTGTGAACTCCCAAAGAGAAGAGAGACCGGATCGAGGGACAAACGGAAGACACCGGTAAGTCCATTTATCTCTCTTCTTTCACATTTCATAAAGGAAGAAACCAGAATAGCTGTCTCTGTTTGTTGCTAAGGCACTGTCACACCTTAGGTGGATAGGATCGTCCTGCATAGGCATTTTTCCCCACAACAACAGGGTTCGTACAAACTTAAGAGGTGTCAACACTATATGTGTAGTATACAATTTTTCCTTATTTCATTGATCTGATATACTGGAGTGAATGTCATAAAATCAAAGCCTAAAGTAATTGCAGAAATGGAAATGTTACTTTGAAAATAAATTAATCCTAGGTAAGAAAAACAATTTGTAATTGAAATCCTAAGAGAATGAATTCGAATAAATAGGCCTAATCTACTTTGTAAAAAGGCATGTCCTAATTGGTGTTTATTCTTCCTCAATCATGTATTTATAGCCTAGGGGTTATGATTCAAGCCTAAGAGTGTCACACGGAATCAGTCAAAAGTGCGGACACAACCGACCTTCCTAGAAGTCTAAGACATTCTAATGACAAACAAAACAAACTGGAGCTATCCTTCTCTAAACATGCATTATGATATGAGAAATCAAGTGTTTCGTTCTTACCTTTGTCCAAACGCTGTTGTAGAAGTCCAAGCTTTGTTGATCTGGATGAGCTCCTCCTTTTCTCCAAAACCTGCAATCACCAACAGTCAAACAATTAAATAGCACCTGATTATAACATAAAACAAAGCATATTCAACACATAGACCAAGGAGTACATGAAATAACTCATAAACAACAAGTTATTGAGAAGAATGGACCAATTTGCATTAAAGGTAATCAAAAGGAACCATTACAACCTGAGCCTTGGTGTTGTGCAAGCTCCTTCCAGGGTCCACAAGAGTCTTCCTCTACTTTGACAAAGCTCACCCAATTCCAAATAGAACAAGCAAAGATGGCAATCTCTCCTCACAAGCTTCTAAATGGGAGTCCTAATTCCTGTAGCATTTACCCTTAGAAATGTATAGCTTTCAACCTTCCTCCTTCTGGCCCAATGCCTATATTTATAATGCTCAAGAGGAAGTTAATCAGGTCCACCATCAATGGGATAGTCCCCTCTTTGGATGGGATCACTCCCTTATTGATGGGATAAGTTCCTCTTTGGTAGGGGTGCATGAACCATCTGGAGGCGCTCAATACACGTCGAACAACCTTCTAGAATGCTCTAGAAATGACCACAAGTAAGTTTTTGAAGATAAAACTTGCGCATTTTAACCTTTTCAGAGGGACGTACCTGCCCCTTTAGATACAGAGCGTCCTTGGACGCAGACCTTATGAACAATAGGTGCGTACCCGCAGGTAAGGTTTGAGAGAACCTGCGTACCCAGAGATAAACATATTTATAAAGACTTTCTCTCTTTCTTGGAGTTTGACATGGATAGCAGAGGCATAAGACTTGCTTAAGAGGGTAGTATGACTGTTGATAGAGCCATACCAACTGTAAATAGCCATGGTGACATTTTTTAGTGTAACAGATTGCCCCCTAAAGTGCGAAGCCTGGAATAGATTAGGGTTTTGTATTATCTAGGAAGGGTGAAGCGTTTTATCATTTCGAGGATTATCTCATGGAGAGCCTGGTCAGAACCTGCAATTTTCAACACAAAATACATGTATAAGATTATATCATCACTGAGGTAGGCATTCCCATACTCAGATTAAAACTTTAACTAACAGACTAACTACTCTGATACAGGAATGATTTTGCAGTACATCATAATCATAGACTTTTGTAGACACAGTATGGGCGCAGCCATCTGTTTATGGTTAGTCTACTTAGATAATGAATACAAAACTCCTTGCAGCCTGGATGGTAAAGATTTGATCCAGGGTCTTCATTCCTACTTCTCGAATTGGTACGATTCTAGCCATGCGAATAAATGAGTCGATGTCGAACATGGTAGAAACCACTTGATTACCAGTCGATGATGTGAACTGTTAACAAGCGTGAGAGAGACCACCAGTAATGTCAATGGTTCTCAAAGTACCCAGTACAATCCATGAGATGTGAATGAATGAGTTGGTGTCGAACATTTCACGGAATCCTTCGATCGAAAGTCAATGATGTAAACTGACGTCAAAGGCGAGAAACCTGCCATTGATGCATGCAGACTTCAAGGTACTGACGATTTCTAAGTCATCTCTCTAGATAATGTGCTGATGTCGATAGAAAGCGACCCGTTGCAGGCAAGCCCACAACACGAAATCATTGTTCAAGTTGAAGAGATGTTGCTGTAAGGACTGACTCAGGGATGGTCAAATGGATGACAAGTATTTTGCAGATGAAAGTTTTGCTTGCAGACCTCTTGAACACATAACGACATAACAGATGGCTTGGTGATAAACGACTCAAAGTTAATCCCCGGAACCCGGCTGAAGACTTTCAAAGTGGTTTGATCAACTGTGAGGTAAAGGATTTCCCAACCCAGGTGAATAAAAAGTGTCGTGTTCAAGAGTGGTAATAAAGTTTCTTCTGAGACAAAAGGTAACAAATAGGCTCATTCTTCTCTCTTTTCCCCCACCATTTCTGGCAAGTACCTCTTTATTTTTAACAAGCTTGAGGAGGATAACATATGCTTGATTATAAGCTCATCCTTCGGATGAGTCCAACGTAGTTTTGATTCGAACCCTAGGAAGGAGTGGTTCGTTCCTGTTTGTAATTGAACAGGTCCTTTATTGTGAAATGTTTAACGAGCCCAGTATAGGAGAAACTCGGCGTTTTTCAATTTTAGAGAGTCTGAAAAACTTAAGAAGACTCCAAGTTGAACTTTTTCGTAGATTTGTGTCCTCAAGCCCGAAAAAGTATAAAATAATACTTGGGGGAACCGCTTGATCTTGCGACCAAGGAGTACTTTCATAATTAGTGTCACTGACCTGAAAAGTAAAAAGTGATCAAAGACACGTCGTTTTATTTCCGTATCGAGTTTGAAACGACAAAAACCCGGCAATCTTTTCCTGATTTTACGGTCAGAAAAGAGCTATAAGGGGACCGTCTTTTAATTCCGTTTTAACGAGTGTAAAAGAAACGCTTGGCAATCTTTTCATATTTTAGGAGTCTGAAAAGGGCTTAAAAGAGAACTCCAAGGTTTCACTTTTTCGTAAGTTTTAACGAGTTCGAAAAAGGGATAAAAATGTACTCATGGTTTTCATTTTTTCATTAGTTTTAACGAGTTCGAAAAAATGATAAAAATGTACTCATATGGCCGACTTTCAATTTAATTTACGAGCAGGAAAGACGGAAAGAACTCGGCATTTTCATTTGTTTTACGAGAATGAAAGATAGCAAAATAATCTCGGGATTTTCATGAGTTTAACGAGTCTTGAAAATAACTGAAATTGACTCAAGATAGGTTTCATTTTTACAAAAGCTTGAAACAGAGAAAAACTATGCTTCAAAGTAGTTTCATTTTTTCACAAGCTTGAAACAGAGAGAAAACTATGCTTGATGCCCCCCTAAGCGTAATTGCTAGAGCGCATGCCCCCCAACTTCATTTCATTCAACCAGTTGGATGAAATGAAGGTTGAGTTACGAGATCATTTGAAAGACTCGACCTAAAACTATAAGAAATTTATGCAAAAACTGAAATAACTAACCTAAACATACAACCTAACATCTATGAGGTCTAGTCAAACTCTCGACTCAATTAGAGGAGGATTTGTTTCATTTTTTAACGAGCTTGACATAGGAAAAGAACTATGCTCGGATCCGGTTTCATGTTTACGCAAGCTTGAAACGAAAAACTATGCTTGTTATAAGTTCACATGCCCCCAGCATAAAGATGTAAACCAAGGTACATGCCCCCCAAGCTTCATTGCATTCAATGAGGTGGATGGAATGAAGCTTTACTTTCAAGATCTTGGAAAGACTTGTGGGAGTTGTTTCATTTTTAGTGAGGTTGACACAAGAAAATAACTATCCTCAAAACCCTTGTTTCATTTTTTAAACGAGCTTGACACAAGATAAGGAACTATGCTCATAACTACTCTCTACAATCTACCTAACAAAAACTTTACTCTAAAAACCTTGATTCATTTTTTAACGAGCTTGACACAAGACAAGGAACTATGCTCTTAAATCCTTGATTCATTTTTTAATGAGCTTGACTCAAGACAAGGAACTATGCTCATGACTACTATCTACAATCTACCTACATATCCTAAAATCTACCTGATTCATTTTTTAATGAGGTTGACTCAGTAAAATAACTATCCTCATACTAGCCTGTTTCATTTTTTAACGAGGTTGATACAGGACAAAACTATCCTCATGCTCACTGATTTGTTTTTTAACGAGGTCGACACAGTAAAAGGAACTTTCCTCACACTAGCCTGTTTCATTTTTTAACGAGGTTGATACAGGACAAAACTATCCTCGTGCTCACTGATTCGTTTTTTAACAAGGTCGACACAGTAAAAGGAACTTTCCTCACACTAGCCTGTTTCATTTTTTAACGAGGTTGATACAGGACAAAACTATCCTCGTGCTCACTGATTCGTTTTTTAACGAGGTCGACACAGTAAAAGGAACTTTCCTCACACTAGCCTGTTTCATTTTTTAACGAGGTTGATACAGGACAAAACTATCCTCGTGCTCACTGATTCGTTTTTTAACGAGGTCGACACAGTAAAAGGAACTTTCCTCACACTAGCCTGTTTCATTTTTTAACAAGGTTGATACAGGACAAAACTATCCTCGTGCTCACTGATTCGTTTTTTAATGAGGTCGACACAGTAAAAGGAACTTTCCTCACACTAGCCTGTTTCATTTTTTAACGAGGTTGATACAGGACAAAACTATCCTCGTACTCACTGATCATGGCTTCCAACTGGAAGAAAGACATGTCAATGGACACACCTTGATCATGGCTTCCAAGAGGTCTTCATCAGAAGGAAGAATAGTTCTCTGGAAGGAACACATGTCAAGGGACTCAAAAGGGATAAGAACATCATGTTCAAGTAATCCCATAGAGTTTTCCATGTCAATTACCAGATCTAAATCAACAGTGAGAGGCTCACTTACATCGGTAACTGAAAACATGGGACCAATTGCCACATAATTAACCCGTGGCAGGGTAGATACCACTTTAGAATCAGGAACATTTAGGGGTGTCATATTATTGGTAGTCGAAACCAGACTAGGGAACGAAAGCTGGTCTACAGTCAAAATACTGCCATTGTGAGGGAAAGACATCACGCGAAAGAGTGTCGATACGACAACTTTCATTGCATAAACATAGTCTCGCCCAAGGAGTAAATTGAAATCCAAGGGACCTCGAACTACCATAAGATCAATACAAACTGTTTTACCTTCCAAGGTAATAGAAAACTTAGGAAGGATCCCTAAAGGTTCACTAATTGTTCTGTTAAAAGCTTTCAGATTCTGCGTAATAGGTGCAAGCTGAGGGGAACCCAAAGCTTTCCAAACAGCTGAGGATAAAATACTAACAGAAGCACCTTCATCTACCTGAGTACGATGTATGTCCCTACCACCAGCCTTAACAATGATTTGGAAAGGGATGGAGGAAGGAAGACGAGGTTCTGTCAGTCTATTCCAATCAAAGGAAAAGACCTCAGCACTTGGAGGGGGTTCTGTAGAAACAAGTGAAATGCCCCCCGGCATAGAAGAATCCGATGTAACAAGAAGAACATCAGCGGTATGAAATTTACTCTCGAAAAGGAGAGTGTGATCGACCGAATGTGAAATTGAATCGACCACTTGATCAACTAATGGCTCATCAACCTGAGTGACATGAATTTCACTCTCCAATGGGAGAGTGTGATCGACTGTACTTGAATTTAGATCAATCACTCTGTCAGTTGACGGTAGGTTGGGAGAAAGTTTATGGTAACCAGTTGGAAATTCTTGCTGTGGAACAGTAAGGGTTTCCAACAATGTTGAGGCTTCATCCAAGGGACCTCAAACTACCATAAGATCAATATAGATAGCTTTACCTTCCAAGGTAATAGAAAACTTAGGAAGGATCCCTAAAGGTTCACTAATGGTTCTGTTAAAAGCTTTCAGATTCTGCGTAATAGGCGCAAGCTGAGGGGAACCCAAAGCTTTCCAAACAGTTGAGGATAAAATACTAACAGAAGCACCTTCATCTACCTGAGTACGATGAATGTCCCTACCACCAGCCTTAACAATGATTTGGAAAGGGATGGAGGAAGGAAGACGAGGTTCTGTTAGTCTATTCCAATCAAAGGAAAAGACCTCAGTGCTTGGAGGGGGTTCTGTAGAAATAGTTAAAATTCCCCCTGGCATAGAAGAATCTGATGTAACAAGAAGAACCTCAGTGGTATGAAGTTCACTCTCCAAAGGGAAAGTGTGATCGATCGAATGTGAAATTGAATCGACCACTTGATCAACTAATTGATCATCAACCTGAGTGACATGAGTTTCACTCTCCAATGGAAGAGTGTGATCGACTGTACTTGAATTTAGATCAATCACTCCGTCAGTTGATGGTAGGTTGGGAGAAAGTTTACGGTAACCAGTTGGAAATTCTTGTTGTGGGACAGTAAGGTTTTCCAACAAAGTTGAGGCTTCATCCATGTGAGGGCAAATGTGAGTTTGATGACTCCCTTTGCATAACTTACAAGGAGACCTAACTTTACCCTTTTTCCCAGGAACCTGACTATCACTGGTTGATGGATCAATGGAAAGTTGATGAGATTTTTCTGACCATACTTCCAAGACCTTTGGAATACCAGGACAATTGACAAGGAAGTGGTCACCCTTACAAAGCCTGCAAGGGTATTTGGGTTTACGGTGCATGTCTGAATTTTCCTCAACACAACTAACACTTACAACCATGGTTGGTTGGTTGACTTCTTTCTTACCTTGCTTCTTCTTCTTCTTCTTCTTCTTCCCTTTCTTCTTCTTCTTAGCCTCCTGGTTACTAGCATCAAGGCTTTTACCAGGCGAAGAGGAAGAAATGGAGGAAGAAAAATTAGGCGAGGAAGGTAAAGGGTCAACAAAAGGTTGGTGATGTTGAGATGGTGAACTCTGTTGAGGTGAAGCATCCGGTTGAGATGGAACAATTGGAGTATTTTGGGCCAACGAAGTTGAAAATAACCATATCGGTAATCCTATTGTAAATCCAGGTAATGACAAAGTAGCCATATAAGGGGGACCAACATTTCCAAAGTAAGGAAAAGTACTAGGATTCTCATTAGGAGGGGTTCCTAGGTTGATAAATTCCGAAACATTTGCCATTATATTCAACTTCAGTGAATTTTATTAACAATCTTAAAACTAAAATTAACAATTAACAATTCACACCTAACAATTAAAATTCACAATTCACACCTATGGTCTCTAAAAGTAAAAACAAACAAATTAGCACGCGCTATCAAATCTAGGAGTCAAACCACACACAAACAGTAAGCTCTCCGGACCGAAAACACTAGTTGGTGATTAAGCCCAACCTCGCAGAATCCAGTATAGAAATAGTGGGTGGAACAGTTACCCCGGCAACCTGCTTAATGAATAGACTGGACCAAGTTCCTCCACTTTAACCGTCTCAAGTGAAGTGAACCCCCCAGAAAATCCAAGTGAGTCTAGCCGACGTCTGCTCCAGTTACAGTGGGATCTTCCCTCCACCGTCACCTTGGGTAGAACCCTAAAGATAATGGTCACTAAGGTTACCAATAGCAACAAATGCACCTGGGGGAACAGTCTACACTCCGACAGCACGCAAGGGCAGAGTATCAAGCTCAATCCCCTTGCCGGTTCCTTGACAATAATCCAAGGTTTACCGACAAGTGACCCCTGGCTCCTCGACAATGGTTAATCCGAGGTTTACCGTTTGTAATACGTGCGTGTCTGGCGTCGTTCCCAACGAGGGAGGATTGATCCCCTCACTGGTTCGGACACGAGCTCGTGCTTCTCCTTTAAGAGGAGCTTTCCCAGAGTACAAATGAAACAATTGGATTTATCCTACCACAAGATGAGCTACTTGTTTGGTTTTGCTGTCTTGGAGAGTTAATTACTCTCCTACTCCAAGACACTAGCCTGATCTATATTGGTGTTTCAGAGCCCTAGAAATGTAAAAATTACTAGATGAATTTCAATTAAGCGCTGTGTTATTAAGGCTGTTATTACTCAAATGGGTAAATGGATATGAAACCAATGGTGTTATGACCCGACTCAACTGAATGCAATCAAATATGATAATGTAATCGTTTCAATTCGATGAATCCTAACTAAAGTAAGGAGATAGTTTCCATTCACTTCCAACAATGCAAAAAATAATTGATCACTAAGAGAAAATATAACAAATTCTCTAATGCACTAATTTTATCAAGAAAAACTAATGCAAATCAATTCCAAACCATTTTTTCTTTTTATTTTTGTGTAAATTCAAATCAAAGAAAACTGATCTAAATCTACGATTGATTTTTTCAGAATGTAAACTATGCAATGGTAATCTAAGCACAATTCACTTGAACAATATGCAAATGTAATCTATGCACATTTTTCATTCATATTCTGAAAATGAGAACTCTAATTATGCAAATGTGATCTATGCAAGAGAATTCTCAAACACAAGACGATTCTAATGTGATCTAAGAACCAATCAAGTGCAAGTCGAGAAAATTGGGTGAGAGTTCCAAGGATCAAAAAATAAAAACACTCAAAGGCGATTAACACTCATACACTCTTTTTGCTTTTGTCTTTTTGCAAAAACAAAAGCAAAAAGATGCAAAATTGTGAAAAGACTGAGACAAACCTCCAAGTAATGACCAAAGGAAATCAAATCAAGAACTTCTCAAAAAAGAGACTCAAAACACCCAATTGATGAAAGCTTAAAGCAGGAATGCCAATGAAACAAGCTTAGGTGAAGATCTTTGACAAGAGACTAATGGATCTGAGCAGTAAAAACTAAGAAAAAGCAAAATCTAAAGAGCAAAAAAGCAAAAAGCGGAATTTTCTTAAATTTTAGCAGGGGACGCAGGCAACCCGTTAAGACAAGTGCGGGCCCGCTCTGTGCACACAGCGACAGTGTGTCCAGGGACGCACTGTGCAATACTCAGAGGGTGCGTCCTACTGGAAAATTCAAGAAAAACTAAATTGAATCTAACCCTAAGCTAACCCACCCAAAAACAAAGTCACAAAGCCAAAAACTAGAAAAAATAAACCAATTCTCTCAGAGCAAAGTTCATACAAAGGAAAAGACTTTCACATTAATGGAATCCCCAGCGGAGTCGCCAATTTGTCACACGGAATCAGTCAAAAGTGCGGACACAACCGACCTTCCTAGAAGTCTAAGACATTCTAATGACAAACAAAACAAACTGGAGCTATCCTTCTCTAAACATGCATTATGATATGAGAAATCAAGTGTTTCGTTCTTACCTTTGTCCAAATGCTGTTGTAGAAGTCCAAGCTTTGTTGATCTGGATGAGCTCCTCCTTTTCTCCAAAACCTGCAATCACCAACAGTCAAACAATTAAATAGCACCTGATTATAACATAAAACAAAGCATATTCAACACATAGACCAAGGAGTACATGAAATAACCCATAAACAACAAGTTATTGAGAAGAATGGACCAATTTGCATTAAAGGTAATCAAAAGGAACCATTACAACCTGAGCCTTGGTGTTGTGCAAGCTCCTTCCAGGGTCCACAAGAGTCTTCCTCTACTTTGACAAAGCTCACCCACTTCCAAATAGAACAAGCAAAGATGGCAATCTCTCCTCACAAGCTTCTAAATGGGAGTCCTAATTCCTGCAGCATTTACCCTTAGAAATGTATAGCTTTCAACCTTCCTCCTTCTGGCCCAATGCCTGTATTTATAATGCTCAAGAGAAAGTTAATCAGGTCCACCATCAATGGGATAGTCCCCTCTTTGGATGGGATCACTCCCTTATTGATGGGATAAGTTCCTCTTTGGTAGGGGTGCATGAACCATCTGGAGGCGCTCAATACACGTCGAACAACCTTCTAGAATGCTCTAGAAATGACCACAAGTAAGTTTTTGAAGATAAAACTTGCGCATTTAAACCTTTTCAGAGGGACGCACCTGCCCCTTTAGATACAGAGCGTCCTTGGACGCAGACCTTATGAACAATAGGTGCATACTCGCTAGTAAGGTTTGAGAGAACCTGCGTACCCAGAGATAAACATATTTATAAAGACTTTCTCTCTTTCTTGGAGTTTGACATGGATAGCAGAGGCATAAGACTTGCTTAAGAGGGTAGTATGACTGTTGATAGAGCCATACCAACTATAAATAGCCATGGTGACATTTTTTAGTGTAACAAAGAGACAAAAGCCAAGCTTTTGGAGCAAATCTAGTCAAGTTTACACGTGATATAGGAGGTTGCTACAAGCAAAACAAAATTGGTACAAAAAAATATAATTCACCGAATGACAAAGTAAATCAAATGAAAATTTGATCACTTGGAAGCTGGAAGCTTGAAGTCACCTGGAAGCTGGAGGCTGGAAGCTTGAAGTCACCTGGAAGCTGGAAGCTTGAAGTCACCTAGAAGCTAGAAGCTAGAAGCTGGAAGCTGCCCCTCTCCTCTCGATGGCAGCCCTCTCGATTGCAGCCCTCTCCTTAACAGTCGAGCACCTAAAGGTCATTATGGTCGAGCACCTATCCTTATTAGTTAAGCGTGCTTACGCACCCTAAAGGTCCTCTCCTTAACAGTCGACACTCCATTCAGATGTCTACTAAAGCAACCCAGCACCCTCACACTCCTACGGAGCCTTCATCAGGTGAGTGGCTACACGGATATATGTGGCTACACCTCTCACCGGATAGTTTTTTTTATAAAGTATGATGTATTAGGACTCCATTTAAAGTGGAATCACTATAAAATACCCCTATTAACACGTGCTAACAAATAGCAGAAAATTACTACTCTAAAAACTAGAAATTCAAGAACTAGTGAGTCAGTTAACCTATCAAATGCCTAACCTAATCACGTCAAAATGCATTGGGGTAAATTTTTTCATTAAATTGAATTTTTTTGTATGATATAATACAAGTAGAATCAATTCAATTGAATCTCATTAACATGTTCTAAAAAAATAGCATAAAATTACTACTTTTTGCTACAAGGGACTTCCAGAAATTCTAGATTTGTGAGCTAGTAAACAAATCCAAGTAGCTCAATGATGAATATGAATTTTAAAAACTTTTCAAAGGATGCATCATGTTTCTGACTCTATAAATAAACTAAAAAAAAAAAAAATCAATCATTTAGCCCAATCCTATAGCAAAAGAAGCATCACTAGTAAATGCAGACATAGGAAAAACAAGAATGAGAGATGCATGTGAATAAGAAGTGAAAAGAAGAAAATAAAATTATACAAAAGGGCTCTAAGGCTCCTAGGATGGCCAAGCCCAAGGATACTTAGAGTCCTATGAGGGAGACCAAGCTTTAGAAGCTAAAAATGGCACCAAACTTCCTTATTTGAACCAATCCAAGTACATCGTTGCTAGAAATGGAAGTGGAGTTGCAACAATACAAGTTTTCTCCAAAAAATGACTAAGAAATGCATGCCCGTAGAGGAAAATTAGAATTGATACTTACAAAAAATGACGAGGAAGCATTCTCCTTGAAAGGAGGAAGCTTTCCCCTCCAAAATACTTCAAATAGTGGATCTGGTTCATGACACTAGGAATCTGCATTAAATGATAGGGAACACATTCCTAGATTTTCTCAATCACTTGAGATCTAGAATTTGTGCAATAATTTCATAATATCATGTTTATTTATTATCCAATATTGATCCTCCTGTATTAGGGAGAAAGTCCCTAGATTATCTCCTCCTCCAAATCTTCATAATCTGCCCAATACTCTCACAATACTCTTCAAAAATAAATAATATTAGGCACAAATATGCAATTATCTCTAAACCTTCCTAATGAACATATTAAAGCTAAAATTTTGTCACCTAATGAAAAAAGGAGAGGTTTAATGTGTTTTAGGATGGTCATATGAGCCTTAATTTATGTCTAATTTGGAGGTCCATCACTATTTAGGGCATCCCCACCATTCTTCCTTTGCACACCTTATGACTCACCCATTGTATTCCCATCAGGATGAGTTGTGCAGAACGTCCTCCTTTGTGCCAATAAAAAAAAAATTGACATTTTTCTATCTACCCACATCCACTCAAATTTCCTTTAGTGGCTCCACCAACAACTCCTCTAGTTCTTGCCCCACCACCAAACTTAAAATTACCCCAAAGGGTTGTTGGCTTTGGGGGCCCTGACCCAGGTTCAACGTTAGTCAGCCAAACAAATCCATACACTATTGGCCCTTTCGACATCAGCCTAGGGAGCACGGATCGAAGTCTCACCCGAAGCAGTATGGGGGGATTTTGGAACCAAGTTTCCGCACCCTAAGATGGTCGTGATGTTGGTTTATACCCCCTGTTCCTGCCTTTGCCTAGTTCGCTAAGCCTTAGCGCTTTATTCATAGAAAATTTTAGGGGCGAATGTTCGCCCTTTTGCGAAATTAAGGGGTTTTAAATTTTTAGTGGGCGAATATTTTGTATCATAGCACATTTTTACAAATCACCTCAAATAGCCCACCTTATTTTAAGGGAGAGGGTAAAAAAGGTAAATTTAGCCCTTGAAACTAGGAGTTACAACCTTCCATTCGCCCATTTTCAAGAATAGGTTTTATTTAAGTGAATCCATTCTCCCATTTTCAAGAATATGTTTTATTTAAGTGAATCCATTCTCCCATTTTCAAGAATATGTTTTATTTAAGTGAATCCTATGGGACAAATACCATATTTATAAAAGAGGTATGGTAAATTAATAAAAATATAAATAAATGAGAGGTATGGTAAATAAATAAAACATTTTTTATATTTGCTCCATAAGTCACCTTATACACATGAAAGGGTGTAAACAAATAAAAATATAAGTAAAGTGGAGGTATGGTAAATAAATAAAACGTCTTTTTATACTTTTTTTCCCATAAGGAAAAAGTTGTAATTTCTATTAAAGGAGAGAAATTACATTTTGTAGATGCTGGTTGCATATTCGTTTGTGGCCATAGGCCAGTCAAGTTATCAAAAATGATCCTGTATGATCTAGATCTCCTTGCAGGGAGTCTTGTAGATCTGCTATAAAAACAAAAATTTAATATCAAAATTGCTCTACGCAGAGAGCACTGTTATAGACAGTTACTCTATATAGTCTGTACAAACATAAGTACGTGTATCAAAAAGAAAACATATCAGCTGTGACTGTTTATGTACGGGTCTGAGACCCATTTCTATTGATATCGATATAAAGCCTGTGATAGTATTGATGGAAGGATCCATCAATCTCCTCCTGTATCAGCCATTGATCTAGATGGCTGTGCGCTGCTTCTTTGGAAAGTTGGTCAGCTTCAGTGTTCTGTTCCCTGTAAATATGGCGACAGACAAAAGATTCAAAAGATGTGATCAGTCTTTTGGCTTCGTCAAGAATATGTCTCAGAGAGAAAGCAAAACAATTAGATGCAGAATTTAGCCAATTGCAAACAATCTGCGAATCTCCAAATAGTTGAAGGTGTCTGCATTGATTTTGGATAGCAAAATGTATGATGTGTTTTGCGGTGCTTAATTCTGCAAAGTTATTGGTGCCATTTTGAAGCTTAATCTGGATCTTAAAGCAATGGGTTTCATTTATATATAGTACTGCTCCTCCGCCGCATCCCTCATCCTGAGCAGAGCCATCAAAATAGGCCCAGGGCTTAGATTTATCAATGGTAATAGGAACAAAAGAACGTGTTGGCGCAGTGCGGTCTATCTCAGGGAGAATATTATAATCAACAATGGTGTGACTCAGTATTGTCGGCCAATGGGGAGCCTTGTTGTTAAAGATGATTTGATTCTGAGCTATCCAGATAGCCCAGCATGCGAGGAGGGGCATGTTAATGGGCTTGCCAGAGTGTTCTCTTGTCCAATTGTTCCAAGCATCCAGAATGTTAGTCCCCTGCCAAGCTTTAAGGGAGGTGATATAAGATGTTATACTGTGCCAAAAATCTCTAGTGACTGTGCAGTGTATGAAGAGATGATCAGTGCTTTCCTCTTCGCAACAACAAAGATGACATCTGAAGGGCCCGTTGTAAGATCGTTTCAAGAGATTTTTTCCAGTGGGAATTTTATCAAAAATGATGTTCCACATCAATAATCGACAACGAGGGGCGGCCTGAAGTTTCCAGATCGTTTTCCAGTGCGGTAGGATGTTAGGAGGCTTATGTGGTTCCATTAAATTCAGGTATCCCATTTTAGGAGAGTAAATACCGTGTTTGGCAATGGCCCATATGAGTTCGTCCGGTCCTTCAGTCAATCTGATATTTGCCTGTGTAAGAGTATCTGTAAAATTACTCCATTCTAACTGCCATTGATCCGGGATTTCCAGGGCCGCCGCGAGGTCCAAGCCTGTTGTAGGAAGGTAGAGTTTGTACTGTCACCAATATGATTTATGTGAGTAATGCCTCTATTATGAAGATGTCTGATAAGGCCTTCCGATAGTCTGTGCATGTTGCCACATCCTACCCATGGGTCCATGCCTATTCTTACATCTTGTCCACTCTTAATGCGCCAGGTAATGCCGTCCCGCAAGAGGGGGAGGGAAAGTAAAACAACCTTCCATATATTGGAGATATTGTGTCCCACGTTATGATTTTGACGGAACCAGTCCATTAGGTGTGAGGGCCAGATGTATTTTGCTTGGGCAACTCGCGACCAAAGGCTGTCTGTGGTCAGTAGTTGCCAGCCAAGCTTTGCAGCTAATGCTTTTGCAAATAGATCTAGCCTTTTAATACCCCAACCTCCCCAGCTTTTTGGTCTGGCAATGGTTTCCCATTTCACCCATGCAAGTACTTTCCCTGGATGATGTCCATTCCATAGAAATCTGGTACATATGCTCTGTAGTCTGTTTAAGGCACCTCGGGGTATCCAAGCCAGTGTCATCCAATAGACTGGCGTAGCTTCAATGACTGATTTGATAAGGATCAGACGACCTACTCTAGAGAGATATTTGTGGTACCAGATTTGGAGTCTTTTCTCCACCTTTGCTAGAAGCCATGTCCAGTCAGCAATTTTGTAGCCAAGAGGTTTTAACCTGTACCCCAGGTATTTGATGCCATCAGCGAGCGAGGATGAGGTGAAGGGGAAGCGCTGGGTGGCATATGCAAGTTCATGACGAGTAACACCAGCTGTCGTGATAGTAGATTTGTTGTCATTTACCATCATCCCCGTAGCATGCTGAAACAGGAGAAAAATATTGTGTAGAGTAGTGACATCGCCAATGCCTCCATTTAGAAAAATGAGAATATCATCCACAAATAATAAATGGGTGAGGTGAAAATTTCCAGAGATGTTGATGCCAGTAATCTGTTGCCTATCTATCGAGGATATGATAAGTCTGCTCAGCCCTTCGATGACAAGAAGGAATAGAAGGGGAGAAAGGGGGTAGCCCTGTCTGAGCCCTCTTTCCGAAGTGAAGAAGGATGTGGCCTCCCTGTTTAGAAGAACACTGTAAGCAACATCTGAAATACAACTCATGACCCATTTGATGTAGACAAAGGGGAAGCCGAGGTGAGTTAAGAGCAATCTGATGTATAACCAATTTACTCTATCAAATGCTTTGGATAGGTCAACCTTGAGGATCATACCTTTTTGTTTTTTAATGTGGAGGGAATGGAGGATTTCCTGAGCAGTGGCTATGGCTTCATGAATCTGTCGATGGTCAAGGAAGGCAAATTGTTCAGAAGATATGTGGCGAGATAATAGAGGCTTCAGACGGTTTGCAATGATTTTGGTGATGATCTTGTAGAGACAATTGCAAAGAGATATGGGTCTGAATTCATTGAAAGATGTGGGGTGATTGGTTTTAGGAATGAGGGTGATGAAAGTAGATTTGATAGCCGAGGAGATCCTACTCGATTGCCTGCTCAGTTCGACGATCTTCAGGAGATCGTCTGCCAACAAGTCAAAAAAGGCTATGAAGAATTCGATGGTCCAACCATCAGGGTTAGGGCTTTTATCCTTCTTAAACCATTTGATGGTCGATTCTAGCTCAACCATGGTCACCTCCTTGGTGAGATCCTCATGGTCCTCAGGGGAGACAAATCTGGGGAATTTTTCGGCCACCCTCATTATTTCAAGAATGTTGACCTCACGAGGAGCCTTGTATATGCTTCTGAAATGGTCAGTTGCTAGCTTAGCAAGATGCCTCTGAGATGTAACGATGTGATTCTGGGCATCCACTAATTCCCAAATAGTGTTAATAGCCTTCCTCCCGTTGGAAAATTTGTGATAAAATTTGGTGTTGTTATCCCCTTCTGAGAGCCATATAGCTCTGCTCCGTAGCCGCCAGCTTTCCTCTCTGTCCTTCAGGATCTGTGATCGATTTGCAATGTGGGACATGTATAGATTTTTCCTTTCCTGTGTAGGAAAGATGCCTCCATCCTCGTTTTCATGTGATGCAATGATACTTTCTGCCTCCCTCAAAATATGATCGTCCCGGAGTCTCTTCTGATGTGCCCATAGCTTTGAGCTCCTTTTGAGCTCCGTTATTTTCCTGATGAAACCTTCAGTGAAGTTTTCATCCTCTCTGATAGGGTTCCTCTGCCAATACTCGGTTACCATCTGAATGTAGGAGGGGTCCTTTAACTAGGAGGAGTTAAATTTGAAGGGGCTCTTAATTTTGTTGTAGATATCCGAGATCTCCAAAAAGATTGGGCGGTGGTCTGATATGCCTCCAGAGCCCACCCATTGCCTTATACGGGCAATCCTGTTGTGGAGGGATTCTTTGATAAGAAATCTGTCGAGTCTCCTGGCTAGACTCTGCTCACCACTTCGATTGTTAGACCAAGTATGTTGTAATTTTGCCATGGGTGTGTCTATCCAGTGGTGCTCATTCAATAGAGTAGATATAGTTTCCGAGAAGGGATCAATCCGGGCTGCATGTCCCCATGATTCACAGAAACCCATGGTAAAATTTAAATCTCCTCCAAGTATGATATTATCCTGTTGAAATAATACTGAATTCAGTAAAGAATCCCAGTAGGTAGCCCTATCTGAGCAAGGACCGTATACATTGATGAGCCGAAGATCGGATTCCATAGAAAGAACATAGGCGTCTATACCAATAAACCCTCTGCCACCCCAAATATTCTTGATACTCAGCGCTCTATTATTGATCCCAATCGCC
Organism: Pinus tabuliformis; assembly: GCA_031772625.1. Classification (NCBI taxonomy): domain Eukaryota; kingdom Viridiplantae; phylum Streptophyta; class Pinopsida; order Pinales; family Pinaceae; genus Pinus; species Pinus tabuliformis. Next base: position 1,083,566,420 of record CM062815.1, on the reverse strand, counting down.
AAACCGCCAGATCTCCCGGAGGCATCCAGAGCGTGAAAGGTCCAGTAGGGCAGCCAGGCCTGGAGGGTGGGAATAAGGGTGTCTGCAGGACAGAGGGTTTCTTGCAGAAAAATTATATCCGATTGAGAGAGGGAGAGAAGTCTCCTGAGGGCTAGTTTTTTGGGTGAACTAGCGAACCCTCTGCAGTTAAAGGATAGTATCTTCATGTCGGATGAGAAGCAGGGCCATTCAACGCTCTAAGGGCCCTAAAGATGGTCTGATGTCATCCTATAGCGACTTCAGCATCAGCAGCATGTCTGGCTTTCGAAATGCGAGATGGTCGCCCTCGAGAGAGCTTATGAGAGGTAGGCGCGGTATCAAGGTCCAGACCGATGGCATCTGGGCCGTTACCTCTATTCCGGGGTCGGAGGGAGTATCTGGGAGGTGTAGGGGGAGAGGGGAGCGAAAGCGGATCCATCAACTGAGAGGGGAGAGATGGTTGGCACAGCGGAGCGCTGGGAGAGGGGGCCGGGATGGAGCAGATGAGAGAGGAGGGAGGCACAGGTGCAGGGGAGGGAGATTGAAGAGGAGCAGATGGGGGGGGGGAGGAAGAGAGGCAGCCCGATGCATATAAACAGAGACAACCGGATCATGCATAGATGAAAAAACAATAGATGAGGAAGTGACAGACATACCCGGTGTATCGTCGCCCACCGGATTAGAGTCTACTGGAGCGGGGGCAGGCGATGAGCGGGTGGGTGCTTCCGCCGAGGTGCCAGGAGGGTTTTGAGGAGCGCCAACCACCTGCTCTGGAGATTCCAAGGGCTTCGCAGACGGGGGCTGAGCAGGAGGAGTAAAAGATTGATCCGGTACCACATCTTGTGCACAATCTAGCCCTTTTCGAAGAAGAGGGTAGTCTCGGTAAAGATGCCCAACTTTGTGACACCTACGACATCTATACGGGATCCCTTCATAGTCAATACTCTGCTTCCTGGAAGAGTTCCTCCACTGTATAGTGATATATTCCTGTAAACCTCCCCTGGTGTCCAGATTGATGAGAAGCCACGCGTATGCCATCATGCTGGTATGTAGATACGACTTGTCATAGTCCATATAGACGCCAATGGCGTTACCAATTCTCCGAAAAATATCTTCAAACCAGAATTGCAGGGGGAGGCCGGGTAGCCCGATCCATACAGGTCCTATCCCAATCTGCTTAGTAGCCAGGTCGAACATAGGGGTCCATCGTTTAAGGAGGACCGAGGCGTGATCGAAATGCCAAAATGAGGAAAGGACCGAATTTGTGTGGTCGGCACGAGCGAACCTCAATGTGAACCATCCCCTCACAAAGGTTTGCACGAAGGGGATGTCGACCAGGTGATGGCCCCAGACTTCAGTAGCCCACGCTTTTAGGTGTGCAGCCGAGTAATTCCTGCCTCTGATACGACCCACAAGGACTCTGTCCACAAAAACCATGATTTCACCCCACTGGATGTCCTCCTCAAGCCTAAGAAAAGTATCCTCCTCCCTGGATTTGAAACAACGGTACTTCTTTTTGGGAAAGGATTCGATGCCGGGTCGGGGTCGATACCCAGTGCGGGGTGAGAGCTGGTAGCAGGGGGATGGGAGCAAATGCCAGAGGAGGAAGATGGACCGGAGAGGGGAGGGATATCAGTGAAGCTACCGGAGAAAGTACCGGCGGCAGAGTGGGAGGAAATGGGGAGAGCGGAAGGCGGGTCAGCAGATGAGGGCCAGGGCAACGAGGCAGGATGAGGAGAGGAACTAGGGTTAGGGTTGATACAGCCTGCCACAAACCCTAGAGTGGCCGGAGAGTGAGGAGGCGTAGACAATGCCGGCCAGGTGGGGGGAATATCCGGGAGAATCACGGGAAAATGACGCGGAGACAACCCGGCAGAGTAGGCAACCAAATTTTCCGGGAGATCAGAGTGGAGCATACCTTGTGATGTGGATAGGGGCGTACGCCAGATGGAGACACCTTCCAGCGGGTCTTCAGTGTAGTCGACAGCTTCCTGGTCCTCCATGATGCCAGCTACAAAAACCCTCGGGACGGCGGACACCTCGAAACGCAGTTAACCGCGGAGGGAATCGGGTCGTGACAGTGAAACAGCCGTAACGGTTATGGTAAGTAAACGGTGGAGATGGAGCTGCACGGAGACGGGCTAACCGCAGAGCGTCGGATCCGGCCTATGACCTATAGGATAAACGGCGCCGGATGCGGATGACCGGGAGAGGAGAGAAAAAACAGATGCGGGCTGCTGCAGATGACTGAAACCCTAACCCTTAACCGAACCCGTCTCATGTGATAGTCTCTGAAATCGCCATCGAGACCTCCTCTCTTTTTATACTTACTGAAAAGGTATGGTAAATAAATAAAAATATAAATGAACTAGACGTATGGTAAATAAATAAAACCTCTTTTTATATTTAGTCCATAACCCTCGTTCTATTTATAAAGGCTCAAGAAAGAGGTTTTATTTAAGTGAATCCTATGGGCCAAATACCATATTTGTAAAAGAGGTATGGTAAATTAATAAAAATATAAATAAACGAGAGGTATGGTAAACAAATAAAACATTTTTTTATATTTACTCCATAAGTCACCTTATATTTACGAACACTCAAAAAATGTGTTATATTTAGGTGAAACCTATGGAAAAAATACTATGGGACAAATACCATGGACTAGATTGTTATTAATACCATGCAAAAAACCATTATTAAACCTAATATTAGTATTAATAAAAATAAAAATGGCACATGGTATTGACACATGGTATTCACCAAAATGGCACATGGTATTGACCCATGGTATTCACCTGGAATGTAGCCTATTTAAATGGGGGAATTAAACTAGCATAGATCCATATTTACGCTAGATCTACTAACCCCCAAGAGGTATCAAATATCGTGATATGCAAACTAGCATAGAGTGAAAAAATATTTGATACCTCTCAGGGCTTGGTGGATCAAGAGCAAAAGTGGATGTTGTAATTTAATGTATGTTAAATATTTTAGCTTGGTTAAAATAAAAAATAAAATAAAATTCAACTATTAATTTTATTAATTTTTATAAATTACTAATAGTAATTTTTAAGCTTCAAGTTTATGATAACCCATGGTATTGACCCATGGGAATACCATGGTATTCATGTGAGCATAGACTATTTAAAGGGGAAATTCTATCATCTTAGATCCATCTTAATTTTGGGTCTACCAAGTGCTCAGAGGGATAAATAGATTTCATCCCCCTAAGAGTGGTAGATGTGGAGTTAAGATGGATATAGGTTGGTTTTTATGATAATGAAGATATTAAATAGACTTAGGAAATTATATTGTAAAAACATCTTAAGGTGAATGGTTAAAGCATAGACATTGGACAAGTGTATTTGTATACTTCTGTTTTAAACTGAGACAAATCCAGGGCTAAAAGGAATGGATAGATTGCACTAGTCATCCTTCTATAACTTTCCAACATATGCTGAAGTAAACATATTGTAATTTGGGTAATTTTTCTAACTACAAACAGGAACATACTTGTGTATTGGCAGGGTGGTTACAAAGTCCCTAGAAGTGATGAATTTGAATTTTTCTTGGTTTTATATATAGTATTAGGTTTTTTCTCATGCTTTCTGTGAATGACACAGGTGAGTTTTATGCTTTCACATTGATTTGTCAAAACATCCACACAGGAAAGGAGATTCAAAGTGACACTGATTTCACAATGATTTGTCAAAATGGAGGCAAGAGAAAAGGAAACTTTGTATTCAACAATGCTCTTAATTTCATATGTACATGCACAGACATATTAGTAGAAAATATTGAAGGGTTGCCTAAGTAATATTTTCCATTCCACTACATTCTTTACAGCTTGTAAATAAATAACTCAGAACATTTCATTACACTACTTGTTATTCTTTATTAAACAGTGGTTAAGATTTTGATATTGAACTGGCTAAGATTTTTCTTCCTTCTATGAAATTGTGTGTTCTATAATGCTTCTTTTCCATTCACGATGTATAGCATATAAAGTGTGTCTAATGGAGTAGGAAGATTGGAAAGTCTTGTGATCCTTGAACTATGTTACAAGGAAGAAACCCAACGGGGCAGGGTAGGTGCATCCCCACAAAGGGGTCACAAATACCAAAGTTGGTATTGGCTAGTGCCTTAAGCTAGAAAATTTGCTTTACCCTTTTATTAACAGTGAATCCGGAGAGGATTCTAATATTATCTTTATAAGATTTATATTAGTTAAGATTGATGAATAAAATTCATGAGACATGAGCTAGGATGTCCTTGCAAGGTGGTTGCTTATTATTGGAAGCTATGATGGCCATTATGTCAAGCTAGGTGGTCGCACTCCCTTGATCGTGAGCACGATTGTGATCAAGATGGAAGATTTCATAGTCTGGATTGTTTGTTTAGCAGTGATAATTAGTGAGCTCATTCACAAAAGATTCTATTTCACTAATCCTTTTTATAGAGTTGTCAGATTCAATTTCCAAAGGTTTTAATTACAATATAGAGTTTAGTTCTGAGAGAATTGTGATTCACAGTGTTAAATATAGTAGCTATGCCACTTGAATGAAGACAAGCATAGTAGATGTATCAGACTATGTTATAAGCTTACCTGCATATTATAAGGGAATTGGTTGGCTTTTTTATAATTTTATAAACAAGTTCCATTTTGTGGAAATGTGAAAAAAACAGTGATATTGCCACCATGTGGATCTTGTCATATATGGTTTTATACTTTTTCAAAAAATTCTCTAAGAGTTCACAATGCTAAGATTCACTAGGACCTTACAAAGTTTTATTATTTAGTGAAAGACTCAGCAAGATCTTACAATATTTTATAACTGAGTAAAATATTCGCCATGCCTAGTGCGAGATTCGCCAAAAAATTATATATACATATTATATTATTGATAAAATTGCCTTCCATTTTTCCTATTTACCATGGAGATTCACCCATTTATTATACATATAAATTTAGGGGGGGTTCTTAAAAATTTCCCTGGCTTTATTGATCTACCCTTCAGTACCTCCACATATATGTATTATTGACCTTCATGCAACCCTAACTAGTGGTTCAGGCACTTTTGCACTGCTATTACGATGCATTGTATAGGTTCCCAAGTTATCACAAGTGTTTTAGTTATCGTACCAATTAATTATAATTATCGTCGCGTAAACTAATAATCTTACTTGCATTCAAGTAACAAATATAATCACATACATTCGTACATCAAATAAACATCATAAAATAAACCCAGATCGCCATATAATCAGATGCATTAACAGAGACTAAATACACAATAATTGCAGAATACTTCTCTTTATTCATATCTTCTAGTTTAATACAAACTCTATCCACCCTGTGCACATAGCTGCAGGGGTTCGTGCACTCAGCTATGGAATTCCACCCTAAGCCTCTATGCACTCAGCTGCAGAGCCTCTACCTACGCTAAGACCCGAGAACACTTAGAACTCACTACCAAAAACTTCCAAAGCTACCTAGAGCTTACTTACTTAGCTCCTTTTTATAATGGGTAGGTATTTACAGCTGACTTGACACTTTACAAAATAAGGGCGGACAACCCTTTATGAATCTTGACACCTTCCTGCTCCACGACCACAAAATGTGGAGACTTTATAACTTGTCCCAAAACATGGGCGTTAAGCCCCAAAACTGGCCCCCAGCACAAACATTGGTGACTCTACCTCGAGTCACTCTGTAGGCGCGAAGATCTTGGCATGAAAACCTCCGAGCTAGACCTGTATGATGCAACCTTGGAGGTGCACTGCACAACTGCCTACTTCACTTCTTCAACCAACTTCTCTGTCATTGTTCCTGAACTGTTAGCCTGAAGCTTCTGGCGAGTCACCTGTAGACTAGAAAGCTTGCCTTCAATGGAGGCCATGACCGAATAAGCCTCGTTCAACCAAGGCTTCAAGTGTGCCTTCAGCACTGCCTCTTTGTGCTGAGCTGCATCTACCTGTTCCTTCAGTGTTTTGGCCTCCTGTAGATTCGCAAGTCGCTATGTGAGCACGACAGTGCATGCTATTCCTTTCATGTCATCATAGCGCTATTGTAGTTCTCATGCTTTTGTCTCCATCCTCTGTACATTAGGATCTTCTTGCAGACTGGTTAGGACCTCGAATGACTATTCAAACAGCCTTGTGTAGTCTGCTACTGCACTGTCTACTGCCGTTATCACTTCTATGACAACGGTTACACATTGTTCCTTTAGCTCCGCTAGAGTTGAAGGCTGGGCCTTCAACCGCAACTCTATAATCTAGAGGTTCAGCTCCAGCTGAAACTTAGCCAACTCTGTGCGAGTGCCCCGGACCCCTGTAGCCAGTTTGCAAACATGCACCTCTACTAGTTCTTCCTTAGGAATGGAAAACTTCGAGACCATTTGGAATGCTTTCTCTATGACCTAAACTATATGCTTGTTTTGGTCGGTTACATCATTCACAATGGTGATGGTAGAGTCTTGTTGTAGGGCCATCTACACATTATTTATCTGCTACTCACTAATCACCTGCAAAGCACACTGTTTGCGATCCCTCATCTCCATGATCAGTCCATCATGCAGTAGGTGGAGCATCTCACCAAGAAGCGCTGCCAAGTTCAGCCCTACTCCCTTGAGGGCGCTGATAGTGGGCCTGTCAGCTTCGATCTCTGTGGTTAGTTCTCCCTCCGGTAGCACTATTGTTCGGGAGTGCTTTGCATGCAGCATCCCAGTGGCTTCTGAAGTACCGATGGCAAGGTTGGTGGACACCGCGCCATCCTGTGATGTACAGAAATGTAGCTCATCCAGACCCATCTAGTACCTCCATAGTGACATCCTGTACCGTATCTCTGATGTCATTCAAATCACCCTTTGTTAGGATGATTAGGTCCAACAACGTCTTACTGGCCTTGGATTTCTTTCGCGGCCCAACTTTTTCTTGTCCCCTTGGATGCTTGATATGGTACAACATCGTCTGCAAGTCCTCTATATGCTGCTCTGTCTGCTCATCCATTTCTTCCTCTATTTTGGGTGAGGGTGACCTCATACCTTTGGTAGAGCCATGCTCTGCTCCACCTATCTGCTCTTCCACCTATTATGCAACATTATGGTTGGCCTAGGCCTTGGCATCGGCCTCCTTCTTCCTCTCCTCAAACAACTGCACCATCTTGAGCTTTGCCTCCTCATGTTTGTGTTGCGTGGTGAACTTTCTCGATCCTACCATTGAGTCTGAGGTAGTGCACCACTCTATCGGCCAGCGATCAAGAACTGCATCTATTGTGTCATCAGTTGCCAAGTAAGGCAAGTCATGCCACTTCTGCTCAGGGTCCTTCCATGTCTTGATCGATACACGCTGAAAGTCTTCCTTGAACTCCACATACTCCTTCAGTTTGGCAAACACAATAGATGACAATCGCGGCTTGTGATTGATATCCATGCATATATTCATTTCCATCAAGATCTAGAAGATCTTACTATCCTTTATGTGTTGAGCATCCTTGGTCATCCACAACAAAGTGTACTTCACTGCTTTTGGTAGGTCTCGCACGACCGAGGGGAATTGACTATCTTTAGGCATCTCCTAGGCTACCAACAAAATAGAGAGCAAGAGCCACGAATAGTGGAAGGTCTTCCTGAGCTCCTGTGCCTCGCGGCAGTTCGCAAGGAACTCACCATAGAGATAACAAACCTAATTAAACTGAAATCCTTCAATGCATTGGGCTGCTAGAGCAACGATGGGTTCTAGCACTTCATCTATGCGACACTTCACATAATGTTTCTTGCCAAAATCTGCATGGCCACCTTGACTGCAGGATTGCAAATACTTGAGATGACATAGCCTTACGGCTTCTTCATGAGCTTGAATTTCTCCTTAATGGCCTCCACGAGGGCTTGCTCGCCACCTTTTTCGCCAAATATCATGGATAAATTTTCTCTTGTATAGGGCATCCGTGTGATCCTATGGATCAACCTGTCGGTGATGGGTATTGGCTCCTCCAGCAACAGACACCCTTCATGCACTAAGCATAACAGCTGCTTGATTACCAATACTGTAATAGGTGCGTGATTGTAGTGCGACAACCATAGCAATTTGAGTAGACCTACCTTGTCTACACCCCTGAGCCACTTCCGTAGTTCCAATGTAGTCATCTCGGTGGTTGTGTGAACAACGCGGTACATTAGTTGTTTTGTTTCCAAGTGAGGAAGCTTCTCAGTGTTAGCTAAGTCCTAGTTCCAATTTTAACAGCAGTACCCACCCCAAGCGCAGTCCTTCAAAGACAATCTCCTCTGGCAGCAGACGTATGTGCAAGGTGACCTTGCTTTCGTCAATATCCTTCAGCACCTTGGTCTTGCCCTTGCGCGAAGGGATGTATTCAAGCAACTTAGTGATAGGGTCAGAACCCTTGACTTCAACGTCCTCCACTTCTGTCCCCAAATCCTCATCATTCATTGGGATGTCCTCAATCTCTTCCTCCTCTAGCTCCAATTTAATAGTTTTACCCTTTGCCTATGCGGTGGGCTTGTCCTTCTATGGGTTTCTTCTAGGCGACGTGCGCATGGGTGTCGCAGCATGCTTTCTCTTCTTATCCTTCACACTCTCCTTGGTCGGGGTAGGCTTCAGCCTAGGCATCTGTGGTGAATTGGGGAGTTCAGCTAGTACCTCTTCAACCTACGAAGAAGCTCCCTCTGTCTCCATAACAACCTTCGGCACAACCCCCTCGGTTGTCACTACTTCGGCATCCACAACTTCTAATCCTCAGATAATGTCACAGATGAAATTGCAGTCAGACTTTGGAAATCAATAAAACACTAGGAAATCAAGAAATTCTTTGAAAAATGTGCAGATCATGCACATTTGAGAGCTCAACAAATCAATGCTCAAAATGCCAGGTGTTTTTTGTTGGGTAGCCATATGTAATTTATAGGCAATTTCGAATTCAAATCAGACTGTTCCCCCAAAATTCGGTTCATGAATGCCAAATTGGTAGTAGATTTTCAAGGATCTTACCCATAAATTTCATCTTAAATGTCGGTCGCCCTCTCCATTTGGCCACATTCTCATCATCAAATCATGAACAGTGACTTTAATGGTCACTTTCCAACTGACCTACACGATTTTTCCCTAGGTAATGCAGCTCTCTCCGCGTTGTCCTGAACCCTGTGACATCTCCTCGTTCCACAAAATCCTCCAATTGCACAGTTCCCCAACCCAGGCAATGTAGTTTATAGTCCTATGCCTACTTTTAGCTACCTAGAGTGCTAAGACTATGCTACCATCACATAGTCACCTGGTTGGCTCACCAGTGTATGGCTTTAATTGGCTTCCATTCACCTTCCCTAGGAGGGGATCTCCATTCAATTTAACCAACTAAACTGCTCCACTATCGATGATCTCCTTAATGACATAGGACCCTAGTAAGTGCTACCTAAATTTCCCTACAAATTTATCAAACTTGTTGTAATATAACAAAACCATATCATTTACCTTAAAGGTGCATAATTTAATGTGTCGATCATGCCATGCTTTTTGGCTCTACGTTTGGACCTGTTGGTGAAATCCAGCTAGAAACCTTTCTTCCTCAAGCTCAGCAAGATGTGCAAGCTTCTCTTCTAGGGCTCCACGATCTGTCATACCCGTGAGTTCCGCTATGCACAGACTAGGCACAATGTATTCCATTGGCATCACTGCTTCAACACCATATACAAGCCTAAAGGGTGTCTATCCAATCAACTTTTTTCACATCATTTGATAGGCCCATGGTACTGCGAGTATGCATAGGTCCCAATCACTTTGCTGAGTGTTGCAAACCTTGTTCAGAATGTTCTCCAGTTCCTTATTGAATTATTCCACCATCCCATTAGCTTGTGGGTGATAAGGCATGCTTTTATGGTGATATACCTGAAATTCCTCTATCAGTACGCTGATCATTTCATTAAGAAATTGTGTACCACGATCACTCATCAAAATCTTTGGACACTCAAATCACATCACTACATACTCAAAGAGAAACTTCGCGGTGGTCACGCCTATGTAGTCCTTCATAGCCTATGCCTCTGCCCCTCAAGTCAAATAATCAATCATAGTGATAATGTACCACGCTCCCGTCTTCTTTCCTTGAGGCTGAATGGGTCCCACAAAATCTATCGCCCATTTCTCGAAAGGTTGTAATGTCATCTATGGGTTCAGAGGCACCTCATCTCTTCACAATGGCCTACCAGTCCTTTGACACATGTCACACGCCTTGCAGTAGTCTTTTGAATCTTGATGGAGGGTTGGCCACCACAACCCTATGCATAAAAGCTTTTGCGCGGTTGCCCATCCTGTGTAATGGCCTCCCGTGGCACCCCCATGAGTATCCGTGAGGATATTGCTTCTCTCAAACTCTGGTACATATTGTCGCAATACTTCATCAGACCCCATTTTGTATAGATGTTCGACAATTACAAAAACGTCTGTCGTGCACACCACTAACCCCTTTTTCTCTTGGGTGGTGTATCCTTCTGAGGTAGTTCATGTCATTAGGAATTGTATGATGTCTTCAAAGTGACCATCTGCAAAGCGCACTACAAAGAGCTGCGCATCAGGTAATCCTTCCTCCAAATTAGTGGGCTCTTCTCTTGTTTCGATGTGCGAAAAATGATCTGGTCCCCATTCACTCATCCAAGCTTCACAATAACTTCAAAATCATACTCCTGGAAAAATAAAAACCACCTGCAGATTATCCCCCCCAACACAAGCTTAATCACCAGGTATTTCAATGTAGAATGATCCGTATACATCCTAAAATTTCCACCTAGAAAACAGTGTCTAAACTTCTGGAGCACGTATACCATGTCTAGTCCTTCATGCTTGGTGGTGGGATATTTATTCTTAGCCTTGGATAACCTCCTGCTTCAAAATGCTATAGGAGGGTCAAAATCTCCTTCACCAGCCTATGTCAATACTTCTCCTAGTGTTATACATGATTTGTCTACATCTACATGAAACTCTTTCTTCCAATCCAGGAACACTAAAATCGACATGGTAACCACTTTTCCTTTCAGCACATCCAAGCTTTTTTGACAGTCCTCGTTCCAACAGAACGTGACATTCTTTTTCAACAACTTCTCCATAGGAGCTGTGACCTAGGGATAGCCCTTGATAAACTTCCTATAGTAACCAGTATGTCCCAATGTTTCACACAACTTATTCGCACTCCTCGATGCCTCTAGGCTAATTATCATTGTGATCTTTGCAGGGTCTGCCATCACTTGGCTAAATACCACATGGCCCAGAAGAGTCTCGAAAGGGACACAAAACAAACAGTTCTTTAGGTTGAGTGCAATCTGGTACCTTCAACAGGTATCTAGCATTAAGTTCAAACTTTCCACATGACGTTTTACCAACCCAAACACAGTCCAGTCATCAAAGTACACCTCCAGAAACTTATGAATGAAGTCTTTGAATGCAGCAATGACTACACGTGAAAAAATCGCAAGCGCATCCTTTAATCCGAAAGGCATTACGGTGTAATCAAAACATCCCAATTTAGTCGCAAAGGTCATCTTGCTTCTATCTTCAGACACAATTTTGATGTTACCCGGAGAACCCATAAGTGGAGTACGCTTCCTAGGCACCTACATTATCCAATACCTCATCAGTGAACAGAGTTGGGAAAGGATCATGCACGCAAGTGTCATTCAACTTCTTGAGATCTACACATATCCTTATTTCATCCTTCTGCTTCTTTTCCTATACCACCATTGTGCTCACCCAATCAGATTCCTCTACAGGCTTAATGATGCCTGCCGTGAGCATATTATCTAACTCTAAGTGGACCAATTCCTTATACTTCAGAATGAGATGGTAAGGTCTTTACTTAACCAGCTTCACGCCAGGTTTAAATGTGATCTTCATAACACCCAGGTCTCCCATTATCCCATTTAATTCCATAAACTTGGTAGGGAACAAATCCTGGTATTTGTGAAGAAATTCGGCAACCTTATATACTATCGCATCATCCTAGTAATCTCCAATCTTCGCAAATTTGGGCTCCGCTTGCATGCCAATATTCATCTGTTTAGTTTTTAGTGGCATGGTTATATCAATATTCTCGATCTTCAGTCCCTCAACCTCTTGGTGACCCTCGGTTTCAGGGATATTAATATTTAGTGGGTCCTCATCTTCTTCTTCAGTAGTCATGTTATAGCATTTCAGTGTGTGGCTCAGCTGAGTAGTCCAATCGAGTTGAATCAGATCCAAAGGATCCTGCGGTATCCTAAAGATTGTTGCTTTAACTTCTTGTAGCGCTTTGTCAATACAGTCAAACCCGTATTCGAAGCTAAACGCCATTATGAACCCTTCGTGCAAAATATCCCATTCTCCTGTGCCATGGCGGAGCTCTGTCTCCAAGTACCATTTAATTGGGATGACATCCAGAGTGTGACAAAAAAAGCGCACTCATTCTAGTTGAGGCTTCTCTCTGTAGGCCTTAGCCCATTTGGCTAGGTGTGTGCATGGATCATCCTTCCTGTCATACTTGTCCATAACTTATACATTCGACTTCCCAAAGCGTGTCTCATCATCCTCCTATACTCTTGCCAATTATCAAAACTACTCTTGTGCATACCCCGCCATCTCGTGGGCGTACCGTGCAGTGCCCAGTCCAAAGCCTGGAAGTGCTGCTTCTCTGGTACTTCCCTCTCAAATGCATCCAAAAACACATCCACATGATTCAAGTCATCATAAGTGGGTAGATTTCTTACCTCTGACGACACACAACACTATCACCGGGTCATCATGTTACAGCTCAGCATAGTTACTTCATGTAGTTGATTTTGCCAACGCTCTAATTCTTTGTTCGGGTCTGAGGTGCAGGAACTCTCGTGATCCCATGTAATTCATCCCTCTGCTGTCGGATTCACCCAATCTTGGTCTTGCGTTGTTATCTTATATATGCAGACCAAATCATCATTTCTTTCATAATCACAGACTAGTTTAGTATAGCGCGATCCTTCTACAAGATCTAGGGGTACTATTATGCGAAGCAATTTCTTTTCAAATATCATCTTTTTCTTCTTTGGGTTGATTACCCGGTTCACGTCAGTAGCCCAATCAATGCCAAGGAGTGTAGGGTAGGGGTTGCTATCATCCACAATTTCTATTACTTCAAAATCAGCCAATGCGCTCACGCCTCCAAATCTACATTTACTTCCTGCAACCATCCCATGGGGATGATATTTTGCTATTTTTCCATCCTTAACTGAATCAGAGAGCACTACAACACAGGTCTCCCCATCCGCTCCAAAATCTACTTTGGCAAAACGTTTTTGTCTGATCCCAGATCCAGAATAACTTGATCCATTTCATATTCTCCTATTTACGCAATGAGTCTCATCTCATGTCATGTCCTTGTCTTATGCTTACCAATATTTCATACAATGCGCAGTTCACCCGAAGTGTTTCTGGCGCATCTATTTATAATTTCCTATAACCCCTTCATAGCCTTGCTATCGCACAGTAGCGTCATGCAGGTTTCTATAAGGGTTGTAAGCATAGAAGGGTCCATTTTCTGAAAAGGTTTATCCCAGCTCCCTAAGGTAGAGGCCTCAAAAAAGCTCTTCTTTTCTTCCATGAACATTTCGCGTGCAGGCTACAAAACAAATTCAGCCTCCTTCTCTGGAGCTTTGCGAACCCACTCATTGTCTTCAGGTTGTTTCTCCTTATCATTGCTCATTTCAATTCCACTTTGGAGCACTATATTCACATTCAGATCTTCTTCGTGAGGCTCAGCCCTCATCATCTACAAGTTCTTAGTTGGTTGCGGAGGTAGTACCCCCTTTTCGCGTATCCTTGCTATCAATGTAGGATAGTCCTTAATCTCATGATGAAACTAAGTACAATATTTTCATGACAGACGCATTGGGTTAGTACATTCAATGGCATAGTGTCCTAGTCCTCCACAGTTGTAACAGATCAGTTGTCCCCAACCTCTACCAGGTCCTCCTCCACCTCAGCCTCGTCTACGCCCTTGAAATCCTATACACGCTATCCCAACGCCCTCGTCAGGAGGTCGCGTTTCTGCCCGAACTCTATAGGAAAGTGTTCTATGCATCATTAATTCATAACTTCGACAATTGCGCTCATCATGTCCTACTGACCTGTAGAATTTTCAATACAGTTTTTGCAGTGTTTGTACAAACTTTTGCAACAAATGACAATTATCAGTCGCATGTTTCCCTGCTACCTGACATATAGTACACCATAACGCAGGCCCTGCACTCAGTCCTACTTGGGCTTCTGGCCTCAAAGACATCGGTCTCCCCCTAAAATATAGTTCACAAAGACTGGGCAGTGGTATTTTTCATGCCCCTGACCTTTACATTTCAAACACCATATGTCATCACGCACCTCTGGCTGAACCATTCCATCCTGCTTCAAACTTTGCTTTTCGAGGCAAAGATTTTGCAACTGTGCATGCATTTGCTGAACCCCCAAATTCAAATCTTGCATCAGTGTTTCATGCAGTCTTATTGCAATCTCCAAGGCCTCTGCTTGAGTCATAATCTTTTGTTGTGATAATGCAACCCTTAGGTGAGGTAAGAGCGAAGCCACGAACCATTTGCGGTGTTGCCCATCTGTTAAATTCATATTAGATTCTTAGATTTTACACTTCAACCTCTGATCCAACTCCCAAGGTGTCTCACCAGGTTTCATCGCAATTTCCTTGAATCCCACAATCAACTATGCTTTGAATTAAGCCTACTGAACTCTTTATTCAGCGTGGTCTGGATCTTTGCCAACACAACATTTGGATTATCATTAGAGTACTGATCTACCAAGCTAGCGCACAATCCCGCAAAGCACTAACCAACATTTCCTTCTTCATGTGATCATTTTTGACACCCTGAGCTTCCCATACAACTTTTATGATGACCCAAAACTAGTCTGGGTCCTCATTTCCCAAGCCATTAAACAATGGTAGCTTCACTGAATTCACCATATTGAACTGTGGTGGAGGTGGTGGTGGTTTGGGTAAAGCCGCAGGTGATGGTGGTGAAGGTGTAGGTGGTGTAGGTGGAGGTGGTAGTTGTGGGAACCCTTCTTTTATCAACTTAACTGCACTTCGTGGAGAAGCCTGCACTACTCCCTCGTCGTCACTTAAAGGAGGTGAAATCAGTGAGCTATATTCAGGACCCTTTCTTCCTTCGTTTCTATAATTCTTTCCACTTCGCGTAATTTCAAACATCAAGGTAGCTGCCTAACCCACTTTTCACACAATAACATCTTAATCCAAATATTTAAAGACTTCAATTACTTACCTCACGAACCTTTGAAAAAGCGTCGCTCTGCCTCATTGTAACTGACTGAGGTATCGACTGCGAATTCAGTCACAAATTCTCCTATGATACGATCGAGCCAATGATCGACAGTGCGGGCCATCTTATCCTCAGAGGCTTCAAGTCTCTATACTAACTCCGGGGTCTAGATAATAGGACCATCAAGCCTCCACCTTCCTTGGCTATCTGCTAGCTTTGCAATCCACTCGTATAACTCAAATAGAAGGGAAAAAAAAGATCTCGTGGATTTTTGTATATAGGTACCTATCTAGCCACTATTCCTGTTATGAAACCAGCTCACAAAAATATAGAAAAGATAGATGAACGCCTTATAAATCAGCCTCTTCGAGGGGAAACCTCCTTTACATTACACAAATGATAAGACCTCCTTTCTATATATAGGAGTCTAAGGGGTCATAATATAATCAGAGTCGTCATAACAATAATAATGTAAGGGCATAATAATAACAATAGCGGGCTTCTATGGGGCACAATAATAACAATATGGGAACTGCATGAGCACAACAATATAATAAGGGGGTTTTACTAATAGCAATAAGGGGTTACACTAGTAGTATAGGCACCTAACATGCCCCTCTCCTTCAAAAAGTGTTGTCCTCAATGCCTGAGTAGTTCTTGATGCTTTTGTATAAATTCTTGTCCTCCCACGTGGAATCTTCAGCAGGTAAGTTCTTCCACTTGATGAGATACTATGAAATTGATCTATTTTGTAGCTCTTGATTTTTCGGCTCTATGACTGCTTCAGGTTCCAATATGATTTTTCCTTCCTTGTCAAGTTCTCGCAATATTGTTTGAACTGGGATCTTCTGCAACTTTTGAATGAGTTCCCACTCCTTTGGGCATATGGATATATGTAAGGCCTGATGTTTGGAGGAACAATTCATGGAATCAAATGAATAGCATGATCATGATCACGAATAGGTGGGAGGCCTTTGGGAATCTCAAATTGATCCAGGTGAATCTTCAGATACAATGGCATGGAAAAACTCATAATCAAAGTGCTCATAATGAAGTCAACTCAAGACCAGGGCGTAGATCTCGTCATCCTAATTCCAACAGCATGAACAACACTTCAATCTGAGTCCAGATGATGAAGTTATCGCTAAAAGAAGGATGCTATGTTCCTTAAGAAAATGAGGATTTTCCTTTAAAAATGGGTTTTAAGCCTTCAAGGAAAAATCACATATTTGTCTGTTTTGGACAGTTTTACATGAATCCAGCCCCTCTCATTGCTACAGATGCATTGATGTTGCCCACTTCTCCATATGAGGTCTCCATTTCACAACCATATTTCATATTGGAGGTATAAGCCTCTTGTATGTAGTTGATGATTGTAAATTCTCTTCTTTCATGCCATTTAATATAAAGGCCTCCCCATTATTGAGTTGGGCCCGGAGACGTAGTCCAAATTGGACAAACTCTGTTATCAAGCTTTGGTGTCTCCTTTTTGTGCCTTTGTGTTTTTTCTTCTTCTTTTCCTAAGAGTACTTTGAATTTCTGTGTTAAGCTGCAATTTTTCATGTGATTCTTTTCATATATCTATAAGCGAAAGTATCCCGGATCAAGTGGTATTAGAGCAAGGCTTTTTAGATGTGAATTGCATGTTTGCATGCTAATAAGAAACAAGATTTAAAGAGGCAAAGGGGAACTAGAACCTTTCGATACAGAGGAAGGGCATACACCTCGGAGAAGAAACATGGCTGAAGATGAAGCTCATATTGAAGAGGAGTGTAATTTCATAAATACTTTCTACTCATTGGCAAAGAATATCAGTTAGTTGGTTTTAAGGCTAGAGAAAGCATAAGAGAGGAACCCAGAAGGACAAGGTTCAGCACATGGGAATGGTGGAGAATAACCCCTCCCAGTCCTTCTGGGAAGGAAGGTTCTTCCTCCTCTCACCACCATAATTGTAGAAATTCAAAGGATGAATCTAAGAAACCCTTCTTTAAATTAGATGTTAAATTTGATCTTCCTATGTTTAATGGTGAAAGTAATGCAAAAAATCTTAATAATTGGATTAGGAAGATTGAGGTCTACTGTAGGATTCAGTAGATCATGGAGGATGAGGAAAAGATCCAACTAGCCTCTCTACAGCTGAGTAGTACCGCTCTCATTTGGTGGGAGAGAAAATTGCAGAGCAGTAAGAATGTGGGTAAGCTCTTTTCGTCATGGCCTGATTTCACTTCTGTGTTAAAGGAACAATTTTATCCCTTATGATACAATCAGAAAGCTTCGATGATTTGGTAGTATTTAAGGCAAGGCAAAGGGCAGGGTGTTTAGAGTTTTACAGAAGAATTTAGGAAGCAAGCACTGAATTTGGTTATTGCACTTGATACACCTGATGTTGTGACTAAGTATATTGGCTCATTGCATAGCTATATTAGGCATTCATTATTATTGTTTGAACCTACCAATATTGATGTAGCTAGTGTAAAAGAAATTCATATTGAGAACAAGGGCAAGAATGAAAGAGATGATTAGTCTAGAAAGCCACCGTTCAAACCTCTCAATGGCAAATCCAAAGCGAAATGGAAAGGGAAGGAGAAGAAAATAGCAGTAGCCAAAGAGGGAGAGCGGCCTTATTGCAATCACTGCAAGAAATAAGGCCATGATGATGATCACTGTTGGAAGCAGCACCTAGAAAAGTGTCCTAAGAAGTATGGAGGAAAAGGGAAGCAGAAGACAGTGGCAGCGACCCAGGAAGACCTTGGATCGGATTCGGGAGATAAAGTGTTGATCACAGTAGCAGGAACAAAAGTTACTCTTACACCTCCTGTTAATTCTAAATCGCGTGAAGGCACTAGTTTTGTAGATGAGTCCCTTTCGAATGACTGAAAAAGGATTGAATTATTTCATATCAGAGTTGTAGTAAATCATACCAAAGTAGAAACTATGTTTGATACTGGGTCCCAAGCAAACTTAATTGCAGAATCCCTGGTAAATAAGCTTGGTTTAGAGGCAAAACCACACCCAAAACCTTACCTGTTGGGATGGATATATGATAAAGTGAAATTGAATGTAACCTAGCAGTGCAAGGTCAAATTTGTGATTGCATCTAGGCTAGTAGACGAAGCAGAGATGGATGTAATACCATTGGATATCTGTGGCATGGTGTTGGGGATCCCATACCTATATGATAGAAAGGCAGTCTTTTTATGTCATGAGAGAAAATATCAAATCACCAAGAATGGGGTAGAATATATAGTGAGGGCTCAGAAAA
Source organism: Pinus tabuliformis (assembly GCA_031772625.1). Lineage (NCBI taxonomy): Eukaryota > Viridiplantae > Streptophyta > Pinopsida > Pinales > Pinaceae > Pinus > Pinus tabuliformis. The sequence goes on along the minus strand of CM062815.1, from coordinate 1,083,547,844 downwards.
ATAAAATTAATGTCAGCCTTGTAAGTGTGTAAAGGATGCATGCTTATGGTTGTAAGGGAAAAAGAGGCAGAATTCGCTGATGCATTCCAGGGCTATGATCAGGAGCTTAAACAGGAATTGACTGAATTGATCTCTAATTATGATTAGTTGTTTTAGGAACCGAAGGGATTACATTCGAAGAGGGAAATCCAACATGAAATCCATCTACAGCATGATGCCCCTTTGCCAAATATTGGCATGTACAGGATGTCGGCGATTGAAATGGAATAAATAGAAAGAAAAGTGTAGGAATTGTTGGATCAAGGCATCATTAGGCCAAGCACCTCTCCATGTAGTTCGCCGATTATTTTAGTGCCAAAGAAAGATGGAAAATAGAGGATGTACATCGATTACCACGCACTCAACAAGATAACAGTGAAAAATTGATATCCCCTCCCACACATAGATGATTTGTTAGAACAATTAAAAAGTGTTGTTTATTTCAAAAAGTTGGATTTGTGTAGTGGCTATCATTAGGTCATAATTGCGGAGCAGGACATGTGGAAAATCGCTTTGAAAACCAAGCAGGGGTTGTTCGAATGGATGGTGATGCCATTCGGGCTTTGCAACGCTCTAGCCACCTTTATGCGGGTTATGAACGATATATTTTAGCCTTTCATTGATGATTTTGTTCTTGTATATTTAGATGATATACTTGTCTTTAGTAAGAGTTGGTCTAAACATGTGTGTCATGTAAAGAAAGTGCTTGATGTGCTAAAAAAGGAAAATCTCTTTGAAAAATTGTCAAAGTGTGAGTTCAGGAAAACCTATTTGGGTTACCTAGGTCATATTGTTGGTCATGGTGAGTTAAAAATTGATCCCTCCAAATTTGAAGAAATTGTAAATTGGCCTAAGCATACTAGTGTAACTGAGGTCCGTAACTTTCTAGGTGCAGTCCAGTATTGGAGGAGATTTATTTCTAATTTCTCTATTATTGTAGCACCTTTGCACACATTGAAAAGTGTGAAACAAGTCTTCCAATGGGGAGGAAGAAAGTCATTCGAGACATTGAAGGAAAAGATCATCACCACGCCAGTCTTAGCCTTACTCGATCTCCAACAACCATTTGAGATCGAAATCGATGCCAACAGTTATGCCGTGGGAGTTATACTGATGCGAAAAAAGAAGCCGATTTGTTACCATTTTGAAAAGTTTTCTCAAGCTCTGATAAAATATCCCACCTATGACAAGGAACTTTATGCTTGGTGGAGAGTGTGAAAAAGTGGAAACACTACCTGATCGGCAAGGAAACCATCATTCATACAGATCATCAGCCATTGCAGTACCTTTAGTCACAAACCAAGTTGCAACAATCTCGTCATTTCAAGTGGATGGGCTTTATTCAATAGTTTCATCTGGTAATAAAGTATAAGAAGGGCACTAGCAATAAAGTGGCTGATATGCTATCTCGCCGTCTTATTTCTGCTTCTGTTATTTTGCATAATGCTTCACTATCTTTTGAGATTTATGTTGAACAATATGCTAATGATGATGACTTTAAGGAGGTCTATGCAAAACTAACCCATGTTCATAGGTGGACAACTATCACTTGCCGGGGAAATTTTTGTATCACCTTGGTAAATTGTGCATTCCCACAAGGGAAAGAGTACATGTAATTTGAGAGGCCCACATCTCTCATGTCTAGACACATTGGTGTCAAAAAGGCTTTATGTCATGTACAAATATTTTGTTTTTGGCCTCATATGAAAAACATTGTGACTCGCTATGTAAAGGATTGTGTGATGTGTTCTATTTCAAAGCCCACTAATTGAAAACTTAGGCTCTACACACCACTCCCTATTCTGAATCGTCCTTGGGAAAGTGTGTCAATGGACTTTGTAGGAGGTTTACCTTTGTCTAGGAAGGGTCACGACTATTTGTATGTTTTCGTTGACCGTTTTAGCAAGATGTGTATTCTTATGCCTTGTAAAATGCAGATTACTACAGAGCAAACTGCTTCTCTTTTCTTTCAGCATGTTTGGGTCCACTTTGGATTACCCACATCAATTGTGTTGAATTGAGACTCTCACTTTCTTGGAGAGTTTTGGACTGGATTGTGGAGGATGATGGACACCAAATTGAAAAGAAGCATGGAATTTCACCCGCAGACCAATAGACAGATAGACGTTGTTAACCATACCATGGTACACTTATTACGAGGCTATTATGGGAAACATCCCAAGTTGTGGGATGAGCATCTCCCCTATGTACATCATTCCTACAACCGAGTAGTGCATTCATCCACGTAGCGTTCACCATTTGAGACATGTTTTGGTTACCTACCAAAGGACCCTTTTGATATGGTATTTGGAAGGGAAGATGACTCCAGTAGATGTAATGATAGGGACAAAGCTCAACAATTCATTCAACGAATCCAATTGATTCACCAACCAGTGAAAGAGCAGTTGTAGAAAATTAAAGCCTGTTACAAGGCTCAACATGATAAACACTAAGTTGACCATCGATTCCAATTGGGCAACAAAGTGTGGTCCCACATCAACAAAGACAGGATGAAGGGAGAAGGAAAGAAGTTGTGATCAATCCGGTATGGACCATTCACTGTCTTGGAGAAGATTGGGAACAATGCCTTTCGTCTTGACTTGTCGGTATATGTGCATATGTAATTAGTAGTGCATGTGGAGAACATAAAGGTTTATGAACCACCTTTGATGATGGACACCAAATTGAAAAGAAGCATGGAATTTCACCCGCAGACCAATAGACAGATAGACGTTGTTAACCATACCATGGTACACTTATTACGAGGCTATTATGGGAAACATCCCAAGTTGTGGGATGAGCATCTCCCCTATGTACATCATTCCTACAACCGAGTAGTGCATTCATCCACGTAGCGTTCACCATTTGAGACATGTTTTGGTTACCTACCAAAGGACCCTTTTGATATGGTATTTGGAAGGGAAGATGACTCCAGTGGATGTAATGATAGGGACAAAGCTCAACAATTCATTCAACGAATCCAATTGATTCACCAACCAGTGAAAGAGCAGTTGTAGAAAATTAAAGCCTGTTACAAGGCTCAACATGATAAACACTAAGTTGACCATCGATTCCAATTGGGCAACAAAGTGTGGTCCCACATCAACAAAGACAGGATGAAGGGAGAAGGAAAGAAGTTGTGATCAATCCGGTATGGACCATTCACTGTCTTGGAGAAGATTGGGAACAATGCCTTTCGTCTTGACTTGTCGGTATATGTGCATATGTAATTAGTAGTGCATGTGGAGAACATAAAGGTTTATGAACCACCTTTGATTATGGACACTGATGAGGTGGGCATAGTTCCTACAGTCGATGATTTTGCACCAGAATATCTCAATGAGTTACCCAAAGACATCATCCTCGACATAAGAACTAGGACTTCACAGCGAGGAGATGTAGAACACCTTTGAGTTGGTTTCAAGGGAATGCACCCCAGCAAGGCTAGGTGGATGGATAAAGAGAAAGTGTGGGGACAATTCCCTCACTTGCCAATTAACTAATGAAAAGATTTTGGCGGTCCGAAAGCTCCTCAATGGGGAGGATTGATCCAGGTGGATCTTTAGATATAATGGAATGGAAAATATCAGAATCAAAGTGCTGAGAATGAAGTCAACTAAAGACCATGGCATATATCTTGTCATCTTGATTCCAACTGTGCGAACAACACTTCAATCCAAGTCTAGATGATGAAGTTATCACTAAAAGAAGGATGCTATGTGTTCCTTAAGAAAGTGAGGATTTTCCTTTAAAAATGGGTTTTAAGCCTTAAAGCAAAAATTGCAATTGGAGGATTCATGGAGGCGGACATAAGAAAGGCACAGTGGAACCCTTGATTGCTGATTTTTTATTAAATTGTATCGGTGGATCAGGGGGCAATCGATTCGAAGGAAGGCCATCTACACATATATGTCGGTAGTATCGATGCAATTAGAGTGATCGACGATAAAACGATCGGTGGGATCGTTATCGGGACACAGGGGCGATATATGAGCAAGATGCCGATGTGATTGGCCGACACTGATATCAGCGATCAACGATCAGCGGTCGAAATTTCCCTGATTACAGGACCTTAGAGACAATGATACGTTGATTGCGATCTTGTGCTCAGACCTGATAAGAATATAAGCCTGATTTAATGTGTTTTGAAGTCCGGGTAAATGGTTTTTTGGACGGATTTTTAGTGTTTTTCAGGATTTTTGGGTATTGTTCATTTCAACGATAAGAAGCCATTTTAAGAGGTAGTTATGCCCACTGATCCTTCCATGCTGCCGGCCTCCACTGTAAACCAGGCAACCCCGATTTAAAGGGGATTCTATTTGAAAACCCATTATAAAAACAAGATCAATGGAAAGAGCAAGGGGGAGGCATTTTGCAGCATGCTATTTCATTTGGCAGGAGACTTAGACCACATATTTGTCTATTTTCGATAGTTTTACATGACTCCAACCCTTCTCATTGCTATGGACGCACTGATGTTGCCCACTTCTCCATTTGAGGTCTTCATTTCACAGCCATCTTTCAGTTTGGACGTATAAGCCTCTTGTATGTAGTTGATGATTATAAATTCTCTTCTTTCGTGCCATTTAATATAAAGGCCTCCCCATTGTTATGCTAGGCTTGGAGAAGTAGTTCGAATTGGACAAACTCCATTATCAAGCCTTGGTGTCTCCTTTTTGTGCCTTTGTGTGTTTTATTCTTCTTTTCTTGAGTGTACATTGAATTTTTGTGTTATGCTGCAATTTTGCATGTGATTCTTTTCATACATCTATAAGTGAAAGTATCCTGGATCACAAATACCTTGGAATGACTATCCTAAACGTTTTGGAGATCTGGAGAAATACATGATTTCAATGTGGGATCCTTTAGTGAACATTATTGTGCAATTACACCTCGTCGTTCTTTATTTAGAAGCTTTAGCATGCTGTTAGAGTTTATTATCTTTCTAGGTTTTCCTTCGATACCCCTCAATTCAAATTCCTTTCCTTCCCAAAAAAAATTCAAGAAAATTTCTTGAAAATTAAAAGCTATCGTACCCAAATATTGTAGCCATAGGACTCCCAGTAAAACATCAGCACCACCCATTGGAATGGAAAGCATTGGGCTATTCAATACATATTCTCCCATGGATAGCTTGATATTATGGTACTTTCTAGAGAAATTTATGGTTCCTCCACTTGCAACCATCACTTGACACTCTGGCGCTGGATATAGGAAGCAATTCAATTCCTTGGCTATCCTACAATCAATTAAATTATGGGTACTTCCTGAATCAATCAACACTCTTACCTTTTTCTTCTTGATATGTCCTTCTATTCTTGATAGTTTGAGTGGTAATTTCTTCCAATGCATTACAAGATATGGTCGGATTGATTTCTTGAGACTCGATGTGATATTTCAATTCTTGAACATTTTTCTTCTTGATATGTCCTTCTATATTGATAGTTTGAGGAGTGGTAGTTCTATCCAATGCATTACAAGGTATGGTCAGATTCATTTCTTCTTTCTTGATGTGATATTTCACTTCTTAAACCTTTTTCTTCTTGATATGTCCTTCTATCTTGAGAGTTTTAGGAGTGGTAATTCTTTCAAATGCTTTACAAGATATGGTCAGATTCATTTCTTCTTTCTCTGGGGTTGGTCCTGGTGTATATACTCTTCTTTTCATCCTTTTCTTCCTCCTCTCCACAATCAATGTAAAATAATTTCTTCTCAGCACACTTATGACCTTGAATGTATTTGTTATAACAATTGTAATAAAACCCTTTTTCTCTTTTTTCTTCTAATTGTTGTGGTGTAACCCTTGTAGGTTGTGGAAGGATAGGAGAAACAACACTTCCATATTTATAGTTGTGAGGGGTAGACTTCCTTGTTGCCATAATTTTTCTTTCCACTTTGTAACAAAGCCCTTTTTCTCTTTTTTCTTCTAATTGTTGTGGTGTTGCTCTTTGTATCCTCATAATGTGCTATCACTTCCTCCGTGAAAATTGACCACGTAACAAGTTTTTTACGAGAACAAAGCCCTTCGTACCATAAAAATTGATCGGGTTCTAAATATGAAGATGCATTACATCCCTTTTGTAACAGTGTTACACCATGTAGATCAAAATATTGCTCCATTTGTAGTATCCAATTTACTGGATCCTTTCCATCAAACTTCCTCATATCACCTTTTCTTGATTTCAGGGGCTCTATCTCGAAATGATTGTAACTCTGTACTTTCAGATCTCAAGTTCTAAAATTGTCTCTTGCAGTAACCCTCTGAGTCCTCTTTCTAACCTCGCAAGTCTGATCAGAATTTGATTCTCAAAGAAAGAGTTATGACCAATCTCCTAAGATGACCCAATTATATAATGTTTCAGTAGAGCGAACTTGTATGACATTCCACGTGTCACTGTTTCGACCTTCAGATTTGGAAACTATGCAAAGAAAACTACAATTAGTCCTCTTTCTATAACTTCTTATGAAATTTTAATTTGTTGCTTAGAGAGAAAGTTATGACGATTTTCCCAGGGTCACTTATTTAGGATGTAATTCGAGAGTCTGCAAAAACCTTAACTTCCTTAGATCATATATCCGAAAATATAGAGAGACAAGATCTGAATTTTGAGCCGAGATTCAAAACAATTTGTTCTCAAATGGGTTTTTCCTTAGCTTCTGAAACTTCATAGCGAAAGGTTATAGCAAAAATACCACGATGACCTGTTTTAGATGAAATTCTAGAGCTTGAAAAAACCTAACTTCCTCATATCATATCTCTGAAAATATAGCAATATAAGATCTTAATTTTGGACATGCAGTTCAGGAAGATTTCTTCTCAAATGGGTTTTTTTTTTTAGCTTCTGAAATGTTGCGGAAGAAAGTTATAGCGAAAATACCATGATGACTTGTGTGGAGCAACGAAACCCTAGAATCCAAAGCTTTGATACCAAATGTTATGAAGCTAGCTCACAAAATGATAGAAAAGATAGATGAATGCCTTATAAATTAGCCTCTTCGAGGGGAAACCTCCTTTACATTACAAAAATGAACAATTCTTGGATTATACAAATGACAAGACATCCTTTCTATATATAGGAGTCTAAGGGGTCATAATATAATCAGAGCCGACATAACAATAATAATGTAAGGGCACAATAATAACAATAGTGGGATTCTATGGGGCACAATAATAACAATATGGGGACTACATGGGCACAACAATATAATAAGGGGTTTGTACTAATTACAATAAGGGGTTATATTAGTAGTATAGGGACCTAACAGTTCCTTTGTCAGCCGCATATTTTTGTTCTCTTGCACCGCAAATTCGTGGGTCTTCTTATCCATCCAGCCTTCAATTTATTTCTTAGTTAGATTCCAGTGATATGACATCACACATCTCTCATGTAGATTCCGGTCCTAGCAACGAAACCATTTGTTGGCTTTATGGGCCCTAATCCAGGTTCACGTTAGTCAACTAAACAAATTCGTACACTACTAGCCTTTTCGGCATCAGCCCGCAGAGCGCAGACCGAAGTCTCACCCAAAGCAGTATGGGGGGATACTGGAACCAAGTTTCCACACCCTGAGATGGTCATGATGTCAGTTTATACCCCTTTCTCATCCCTTCGTGCAGGTCACTAAGCCTTAGGGCTTTATCGATCTACCCTCTATTCCGCCCTTTAGTACCTCCCTGAATATGTACAATTGACCTTCGCGCAATCCTAACTAGTGGTTCAGGCACTTTCGCACTGCTATGAAAATGTATTATATAGGTTCCCAAGTCATCGCAAGTGTTTTATTTATCTTACCAATTAATTACATTTATCATCATGTAAACTGATAATCTTACTTGTGTTCAATTAACAAATATAATCACATACATTCGTGCATCAAATAAACATTGTAAAATAAACCCATATCACAATATAATCAAATCATTAACAGGGACTAAATACATAGTAATTGCAGAATACTTCTCTTTATTGATATCTTCTAGTTTAATACAGACTCTATCCACCCTATGCACACAGTAGTAGGGGTCCGCGCAATCAGCTGTGAACTTCCACCCTAGGCCTCTACGCACTCAGCTACAGAGCCTCTACCTACGCTAAGAGCCAAGAACACTTAGAACTCACTACCAAAAACTTCCAAAGCTACCTAGAGCTTACTTACTTAGCTCCTCTTTATACAATCCCATGGTCCACAGACCATGGGTAGGTCTTTACAGCCGACTTAACACTTTACAAAATAAGGGCGAACAACCCTTTATGGCTCTTGACACCTTCATGCTCCACGACCACAAAATGTAGAGACTTTACAACTTTATTACAAAATTGTCCCAAAGCATGGGCTTTTAGCCCCAATACGGCTCTTGGGGGAACCCATTCCCAATAAGCATCCTCCAAATACTTGTGATTCTTCCCATTTGACTTTTATGGCACCTAACTTTGAGTGACACTAACTCATGATACAAGAGGCCATTTGTATACTTAAATATATTGTTGGAAATCTATTTCTGAGCACAATCCAACTATGCCACATCCAATAGAATCTGAACTAAACTTCTAAGGTAGAATATCCTCCAAAGCCTGGGAATCCTTAACCATCATAGTTATAATATTTTATAGCTTCTTTTCTTACCCTAATACTATGATGGTTTTCTACCTAAGATTACAACAACCATAGGAATCCCCCTGAGCTTGACATGCCATGCACACCAATTCTAGCCTAGTTAAAATCAATTCCAACACATTTTTTGTCACCAACATCAATTATAATTTTGTTGAAATCAATGCTAATACACTTGCTGCCACTAGCCATCCAGACAATGCCAGTTGTCCAACATTCGAGTGATCAGGAATGGACACTCAAATATCAAGGAGTAGATAAATGTCCTTCCAAAGGTAAAATTGGTATAATGAGGGCCCAATTCCTACAAGTGAATTTAACAAGAAAAATTACGTTGACCTCCTAAAAATAGCCTTGACTTGTGCAATTACACTCACTTCGTAGGGAACCCACAAGGAGCACTACAATCGTGATACAATGTCTATCTCAGGGACTATAGGTATTCCAACATGAAATCACCTAAGGAGTCACTAGAATAGGAAACTAAGTTTCTAGTTCATAATTACAAGTTGAGGGGGACAAATGTGGGTCATTTTTAGACAAATAAGAGAAGGGGCGTATCTCTTTCCTTATCCTCGCATGGCCTAGTGCTTAACTCCTATGTCATGGGAAATTCCCCGACAACAAATATGGAACTAAACTTCACCACTTATTAATCAAGATCTAAGTTTTTGGTTTGAGTGGCCTTGGAGAGTTTACTCTCCACACCTATTTCAAGGCCCTAAAAATCCTAGATTAATTGATGTGCTATGAAAAAATAAAAAGTCTAGTTGATTTTATTAAGCATTTAATTTACTTTTCTATCATTTATGTTAGCATTATGGAATTTAAACGAGTGATATTTTGGAATAAAGGAAATAAAAATAAGAAAATGTAATTACATGAGATGTAACTCTCTTTCTTTGATAAAAATATTTATTTCAGAAAGGGTTCTAACAAATAAAATGAAATATTTTTCTTTTCCTTACATATGTAAGAAGAGAATGTTTTACACTATTCTTCAAAGTTGACAAAGACACCAACTAATTCACACCATGCAGTACACACACTATTCTAATGCAACTAAGTATCAACTAGGATGCCAAAATTCACTCATAAACTTCAATGCAATAGAAGCTGTTAGGGCCTAAATCTACCTCAGGCTAAAGAAAGGTAGGTGTAGGTTAACATCAAACCATGCTTAACCTAGTAGCTAGCCCTACCAGGTCGGGAGAGGGCTCTCTCCTTGTTGATCTCAATGATAATATGACATTTAGGGCTTGAGATGACTGAAAATAATTGCTGATTTTAGGCTAGGTACATTAGGTCAGAGTGTTACACAGTAATTTGTCACTGTCTCCCTGTCAGTCTCCCTATTGTGTCATGAAATCAAATGCACCATGCTCATGCTCTCTAAACTGGCCAAATGACCCACTTTGCCAAAGTTTATTGCATCAGCGCGACTGTTATTAAAATAACCGCGCTGACTGGCGGCTGGTAATGTAACTGATGTGCTGCCAGCGCGGAAGCACACGGGTTTTCCGCGCTGGTCGAATTTCATGGACCAGCGCATCCTATGAAAGTATTGAGCCGCGCTGACATAGCCTGTTCCGCTATTATGATGCGCTGTTAGCGCTGCAGTTCAGTGTTACACCCACGCTGATCCAGTTTGGGCGAATTTGTTCCAACAGCCAACCTTCCAGATGGTTCCAGACTTGGTTGTTGGCCTTGTGAGTATCGCCCTCCCTTCTATGGCATGTCTGTTCGTCATTTGAAACCACCTTCCTTGAGGATAATCTCATCCTCCCACCATTCATGGAGACTCCTTCTCCTATTTAAACCTCCACCATTGCCATGAGCAGCTAGTTTGGATAGTGTGGAATTCATAGTGCTTAGACTGCTGCTGCTAGTAGGTAGTTGGTGTGACAAGTGTGGTTTTGCTAGAGGAAGCTTAAGGAAGGTTGTGAGTATTGCTTGTGTGAGAGAGAGCTTTGTTTTGGGAGAATCTACCTCCAAGGGTGAATGCTTAAGAGACTTGCTGGCTGGACCCTCTAGAGAAGGACTCAGCGTTAGAACTTTGGTTGTACCTTTCTCTGTTATTGATTAATAATAGATGACTACTGTTATGGTTCCATTCTCATTTGTCTTTGTAATGGTTAATGTGAATTACATTCTTTTTGACTGATGTATAATTGCTTTTATTAGATTTCACGCTTGCGTTTGTCTTTCTCTTCGTGTGTGCAGGTATCTATTCACGGAGATCGTGGAGGATCGTGACCGGCCAGAGCGAAGGAGCGAGAGCGGTATCTCTTCATCAAACAATAGCGTTGGAATCCAAGTAGGTGTTCATTGCCTCTCTTTTATTTGCAATTAGGAACTTGCACAGTAGCATTGATTGATTGTTGCTAGACCCATTCTGGGCTAGTAGGGATCGCCTCTATCCGTAGAGGGGATTTACCTCTCCAACAATTTGGTGACTCCAGGATAACCCAAATCCACGGAGGCTAGTGTAAAACAAAATGAGAAATCCCCACCCAGACACGAATGCAGATGAGTGCCATGTTCAAGAGCGACATACTGCCGACACGACCATTATTACAGTTTCATTTCCCCACCATTTCTGGCAGGTACCCCGATTATTTTTGGAGGACAAGCTTGACAGGGATAGCATATGCTTGGAAAGGCATCATTTGACGATGTCCGATGTCATTAAGGTTTAACGAGCCTGACAAAGGAAGAACTCGACGTCTTTTCCTGTTTAGAGAATCTGAAAAGACAGCGGAAAAGGAAACTCCAGGGGGGTCCTTTTTCGTAAAGTTGTGTCTCTCGAGCCCGAAAAGGTATAAAACAATGCCCGAAAGAATCGCCCGACCAGTATGATCGAGGAATACTTTTCGTGAATAGTGAATTTGACCCGAAAAAGTAAAAAAGCGGTCGGAAGCACGTCGTTTTAGAGCCAATAACGAGTGCGAAATGACAAACACCCGACAGTCTTTTTAAGTTAAACGGCCGAAAAAAGAGCTTTAAAAGTAACCGCCTCTCGTTCCTTTTAACGAGCCGAAAGGAAGCTCGGCCATATTTTCTTGGTTTATGTCAGAAAAGAGCTTAAAGACGACATTTTTGGGACCAAGTGTACATAGAACTGTTACGACCTCGCTGGTTACTAGAACTTGCACAAGAACACCACCCGCGTAAACCTGTTCGACATGTTAAAAAACATAATAAAACATGCATAAAAGCATAATATAGCGACATTAGTGCTAAATACATGGTAAAAAATATGACAAAAACCCACATTGATAAGAAACTATAGTTAATTATGAATTTTTTACCATAAATAGGGGGGTAAAAGTCATTTCTTACCATTGTTACCATTTTGAGTTGTGAAGAACGTTGTGGAGCTACAAGGTTGACGGAGCGATTTCTAGCCCGTGCGGACACCATTCATCCGGCAGCTTGTTCCAGGTAGGTTCTCCTCTCCTTGCGCTTCAATTTGAGTCCTTTTTGCAGCATTTCCATGGTGGGATTTGGCCGTTTGGGCAAATTCTTTGAGCGTTGATGCGCTCTCGGTCAGCGCGGATTTCCCGCTCGGGTCCGCGCTGATCGATTTAAATTTACACACACCACCTCTCGGGTCAGCGCGAAAAACACGTGTGCTTCCACGCTGACCCAAGGAAAAAACAACGGGGCGCCATTATCAGCGCGACTGTTTTAAAAACAGCCGCGCTGACGCCGTAAAATTTTGTTTTTAAGAAAATGAACGTACAAACTCCAACGGTTAGCGCTCTAATATTTTTTCATGGTCTTGCAGGACATAATGTCTTTTGTTTGGCAAGAGAGAGCTCACGATGATGAGGATATAGCCGCTTATGCCATTGCCGAATGCCGAAATGCAATGCGGGCATGCGGGTTCCTAAAATTCTTCCTCACTCCGCGCCTGAGGGCGCAACCTGATCTCCTCGAGCTCTTAATCAGAGCTTGGAACCTAGTTGACGGAAAATTCACAATCCGTGGCCGGGACATTGAGTTTGATTCCACGGATATCTATTTTTTGACTGGATTGTCACGCCGGGGCCAGATGCCCATCCTGGAGGGGCAACGGCCCAGCGGTGAGACCCTTGACCAGCTCATGGCTCGAGTGTGCCCACGGGCTGTTAAAACACGGAGCGGGAAAGTTGGTATTCCGACGGTGGACGACATGGTTCTTCATGTTCGACGTGAGGTTTTCATCATTGGCCTCCGATCGAATGATTCTGCGGGTGTTCGACACCAACTCATTGATTCACACGCCGCGGATTGTACCTTTAAGTACCTTGAGGGCCATTGTCATTATTGGTGGTACCTCTCGCGTCTGTTAACAATTTTCATCATTGACTGGTAATCAGACGATGCTCATGCATGTTCGACTTCAGCTCATGTATTCGCATGCTTGGACTTGTACTTTGTTCGGGTTGGGATGGAGCGCAAGACCCTGGTTTTTGTCTGTTGCGAACCAGGCTGCGATTTTGTGGATTGTTATTACATGGCTCATTGATGGATGGCTACGCCCATACCTGAGTCTTTGGGATGGCTGCGACCATACCCTCTTATCATCATGGTCTCTTCAGCTGGGTGGCTGCGTCCATACCACAGACCTCCTTCGTATGTCTTTTGGATGGATGCGCCCATGCCTAGACTACATGTAATCGAGATATCAGTTGTACATATGTGCAGGTCCTTCCTGGTGGTGTTCCAGTTCAGCAGTTTTGTAAAGCATTTCACCCCTCCCACTCTCTCGGGCTTCATGCTTTAGGGGGCATCTGTTACGCAGTAATTTGTCACTGTCTCCCTGTCAATCTCCCTACTGTGTCATGAAATAAAATGCACCATGCTCATGCTCTCTAAACTGGCCAAATGACCCACTTTGCCAAAGTTTATTGCATCAACGCGACTGTTATTAAAATAACCGCGCTGACTGGTGGCTGGTAATGTAACTGATGCGCTGCTAGCGTGGAAGCACACGGGTTTTCTGCACTGGTCAAATTTCATGGACCAGCGCATCCTATGAAAGTATTGAGCCGCGCTGACACGACCTGTTCCGTTATTATGATGCACTGTCAGCGCTCCAGTTCAGAGTTACACCCGCACTGATCCAGTTTGGGCGAATTTGTTCCAACAGCTAGCCTTCCAGATGGTTCCAGACTTGGTTGTTGGCCTTGTGAGTATCGCCCTCCCTTCTATGGCATGTCTGTTCGTCATTTGAAACCACCTTCCTTGAGGATAAGCTCATCCTCCCACCATTCATGGAGACTCCTTCTCCTATTTAAACCTCCACCATTGCCATGAGCAGCTAGTTTGGATAGTGTGGAATTCATAGTGCTTAGACTGCTGCTGCTAGTAGGTAGTTGGTGTGACAAGTGTGGTTTTGCTAGAGGAAGCTTAAGGAAGGTTGTGAGTATTGCTTGTGTGAGAGAGAGCTTTGTTTTGGGAGAATCTACCTCCAAGGGTGAATGCTTAAGAGACTTGCTGGCTGGACCCTCTAGAGAAGGACTCAGCGTCAGAACTTTGGTTGTACCTTTCTCTGTTATTGATTAATAATAGATGACTATTGTTATGGTTCCATTCTCATTTGTATTTGTAATGGTTAATGTGAATTACATCCTTTCTGACTGATGTATAATTGATTTTATTAGATTTCACGCTTGCGTTTGTCTTTCTCTTCGTGTGTGCAGGTATCTATTCATGGAGATCATGAAGGATCGTGACCGGCCAGAGCAAAGGAGCGAGAGCGGTATCTCTTCATCAAACAATAGCGTTGGAATCCAAGTAGGTGTTCATTGCCTCTCTTTTATTTGCAATTAGGAACTTGCACAATAGCATTGATTGATTGTTGCTAGACCCATTCTGGGCTAGTAGGGATCGCCTCTATCCGTAGAGGGGATTTACCTCTCCAACACAGAGGATTTTGTTTGATTTTGATGGTTGGTTGCCGGATCAAATGAGGAAGGCAGCTTTGGGTCTAGGAAATCAACTCAGATTTGTAGGAGTTTCTGTGGGGCGAGGTAGGCAAGTGTTTTGGCACTTTGAATTGGATGTGATGGTAAGTCTAATACTAGTGAGGAGTTGGAGAGGGCATGCAAGGTTCGTGATTCCTCTTCAAACAATAGAAAACATTAAAAACTAAATGTATCCTCAAAGTAGAGCACTGAATATCAATGGATTCCACTTATTTATCTTGATTCATTTATTTATGAAGAAAGAAATAGATTCTGGCACATATACACATAAGGGAAACTAAATAACAAAGGAAGGAACAATGCCAAGACACATTACCACAAGAATCCCACAAAATGCTGCAAAACCCTGGTTCATTTCCTTTCCAAACTGCAGAAGTGATTTACATTGAAGCTCAATGCATCCACAAGAGTCCAACCTTTAGAAATGACTAATAAAGTACATGATATAGGCATCAAACCACCTATGCTAGCCATTAGGGGTTGAATCCATGAGTCAAGGAGCTATTTCAACAACATCTAAACTAGGAACTAGAAAATATGCAGTGGAAGAGCTTGCCTCTAAAATTATGGAAACTGATTCATTCAACCTCAAACCCCCAGCTGATGTATCTACCCCATTAAGTAATTTTTCATAAAATTTTCATCATCTTACATGATTTACCATTACAAATTTACCAAGGAAAAGAGAAAAAGTCAACTGATAGTCAAACTGGAGAAATTATGCAAAATCGGGCAAAACTGGCAAAATTCCTCCTATGCACAGCGCCACTGATCCTATGCGTAGTGCTTTTTCTAGGCCACTTTGGAAGGCATCCTAAAGTCCAAATCAGGTTCAAAATAGCTCATTGGAAAGCTTGGTGAATCTACTTTCTAGAACAACTTGAATTTTTGGATTTGGAGTCCATTTGCCCCTCCAAAAATGGAATCTCCCAAGACTGCTTCTTGTGTGGTGAAAAAGTGGAAAAGAGGGCATTTTTTGGGTGTTGTTTTCCCTTTTGGAGACCCAGAACTTGTCCAAAATTCTCAGCCATTTCCAAGCATACATATTTTTTCATGCTGATTCCAAAAATGCAAACATTTTTTCAAATGGATCCCCCCACGTAGTGTCGGTGGCACTGTGCAACTGCTAAAAAAAAACTGTTTTTTACTTCAAAATTTTCAAAAATGACAAAAAATGCTCCAAATTTCTTGAAATTTGGCATGAGTGATCCTTTTTAGGTGCTTTGCTAGGCCAATGATGCTTCAACCAAGATCTTGAGCTTATCTTGCTCTTTTTTTCTTCTCAAATCTCTTTTTATCTTAGCCTTTAACCTCTTCACCCTTGTTTTGCAAATTTTGTTCCGGGTTAGGTAGTGATAGGCCATATGGCACAACATTTTCTTCTCTTTGTTGGCTTTCTCAAGCAATTTCTCCAGGTGAATGTTTGCCCTCTCTAAGCATAATTCTTGGTCAGCCTCAATTTCTTACTCAATGGATGTCATTTTGATTTTTGTTCTCCTTTCAACTTGCCTATTTTCTCTAATTGTTTGCAGCTCCATAATAGCTTTCTTGTCTTCTAGTTGCTTGTTCTCTTGCTTAAGAAAATTGATAATCCATTTGGCCCTCTCAAGATGAAGAGATAAGTCTTGTATTTCAGCCTCCTTATCTTTGATAATCATTTCTTTGATTTTTGAGCTTTGAGAACACCAATCAGTGTCATCCTCCTCAACCAAGACAAAATCCCTATCTTTCCTTTCAGTAGGGCCCTCTTCATGCATCTGTTGCTTTCCTTTACCTTTACCTTGTACATGTTCATCTAGATAAGAAGGCAAAGCCCCCTTCAACCCCGGTGAAGATAGCATTTTCCTATGGTCTGGTGAAGAAAACGAGACCCCTTCCACCTCTGGTGGAGATAGTACTTGCCTGGCAGCAGCAAAAAGCCTCCTAGTGCCTCTCTCATAGGTGACAAACACTAGTACACCTATAGTTTTAGTCTCATGAATATCTGGCTGTCTTGAAGGTCCTCCTTCCTCTTGAGGCACTAATGGAATCACCTGAGGGCCTTTGAAAATCTCATGTGCAATGAAGGTATCCCATGGTATGTTCAACAAGCTTAGTTGATGCAAGACAACAATTTTAATCAGTGAGAAGTGGTAAATGTTGTTGAACTGTTGAGGAAAAGGTTTCCTTTGCACATAGAGAGCCATCTTCTCAATATTCTTGCATATAAAATATGGGAGGTTCATCATCCTCACTCTTGTGAAATGCATCAATAATATGACATGATATGTATATAGGCAGGAAAACCTCCCTTCACAGGTGAAATACTTGATGATGAGTTTCATGAGAGGAGCATAGATGTTCTACAAGTATTTGAAAGGGAAAACCCTGTTGATCTGCCTGTGATATCCAGCCTTAATGTAAGGCTCATAATGTTCTCTGCCCACATGTTGCCCCTTATTCCACTATTCACCTACATTAGGAATGCCTATTGTTGATGCAATGGTTTCAGGTGTCAAGGTGAA
Source organism: Pinus tabuliformis (assembly GCA_031772625.1). Taxonomy (NCBI): domain Eukaryota; kingdom Viridiplantae; phylum Streptophyta; class Pinopsida; order Pinales; family Pinaceae; genus Pinus; species Pinus tabuliformis. Next base: position 1,083,530,713 of record CM062815.1, on the reverse strand, counting down.
AGAGACACCAGCAAGGTTCACCTGGCCATTGTGAGGATGAATAACAAACAACCAAGCAAACTCATGATGATATTTCACCCTCTCTACCATTTCACAAAACTGATAACAAGACTGGTGTTTAAAGCAAGTTATAGCAAGAGGGAAAGCAAGTAATTCTGTGAGAGTGGTGGGCTCCTCCTGGATGATCTTTCCTCCTTTATGTGGTTTTCTTGGTACATGAGCTTCTCAGGAAGAATCATTGAAAGTTCCTCTTCCCTCTCATACTCTGAACCTGTCTCCATGCTTATGTATTTGAAGTGAAAGCTAATGAGTATGGATATATTTTAAAATATGAGGGTGAATAATGTTTATAGGAAGTGAATGTTGGTTTCTTTCAGGGAATGAGGGGAATGACTGGTATTATGAATGTAGATGAGGGTTTTGATAATGAAATGAATGTAATGAAGAAATAGGAAGTGGGAGCTAGGGTTTGGGAATAGGGTATAGGGTTAGGGTTTGGTAAATGGGAGTGGGGTTTGGGGAGTGAATGTTGATGATTTTGTAGGAATTTACAGGGTAAGTTCCTTAGACAGAAACCAAAGGACACCGCTCACAAACAGATTGTAGGTCAATACACCAGTACTTTTGACGTGGTTAAAATGCTCAAAGAGGGAAACAGTCCATGACCTGAGCCAACGCGGCCACTTCAGGCAATTTATTAATAAAAGAATGAAAATTTACATATGATTCTCTCATAGATGGATTACCCTACAAATGACCCTCCATGCGCTTTAAATAGAAATCATGGACCAATCGGGTGTTAAGCCACGGATCAAGTGTCGGTAATACTGAGGAGAGAATGAATCGTCGGATCACTACATATCGTGACCGTTGGATTGTAAGTTACAAAATGTACATGGTAAAGAAACACACTTTACCTAACTCTATACCTAACTCTATACTAGACCAAGTTGTACTTAACTATTTCCTATGTGTCAAAATATCCTAACATCCCCCCTTAAGAACAACTTGGGATAGGATTGAAGGATTTACAAATATGACACAATAGGAGAAGGAAGGAGGCACTAGAGCCTATCCCCCCTTAGTGACAACTTCCTAAACTCCAACCATAAATCAAAGTTTAGTGAACTTCGCCTCTGTGAGAGCCTTTGTAAAGATGTCTGCAACTTGATCATCTGTTGAACAATATTGCACTTCAAGAACATGGTCGTGAATGAGCTTTCTGATGAAGTGCATGTGCAATTCAATGTGTTTGCTGCACTGATGTTGGACTGGATCTTTGCATAGCTAAATGGCACTTTTATTATCACACCAAAGTGTAGTCGAATGCTACTGCTGAAAGCTAAACTCTGACAGGATTTGACGAAGCCACAAGGCTTCCTTACTAGCTTCTATGGCGCCACGATACTCTGCTTCTGCTAAAGAAAGAGAAATGGCACCTTGTTTCTTGCAAGCCCATGTAATAGGTCCTGAACCAAGAGTGAACACATAACCTGCAGTAGATTTCTGATCATCAGGGTCACCAGCCCAATCGGAATCAATGAAACCAACCAATAGAGGAGCTGCTTCGGCACTGTAATGAATCACAAATTGAACTGTACCTCGAACATAACGAAGTATTCTTTTAGTTGCTTTCCAATGACTTTCACGTGGATTTTTCATAAATCGAGCAACAAGGCCAACAACAAAGGAAAGGTCAGGACGAGTATGGGTTAGATACAAAAGTTTTCCTACAAGTTGACGATATAAGGTAGCATCAACTTCAGGAGAAGTACAAGTGACTGAAAGTTTGACTTCGGATTGAAAGGGAGAAGGGGTTGACTTACAGTCTTCCATGTGAAAATGGCGTAGAATATCATAGGCATACTTGGATTGGGAAAGGGAAATACCTTCCTTGGATTGCAAGACTTGAAGACTGAGAAAATAATGTAAGTGTCCTAAGTCTGTCATTTCAAACTTCCTTTTAAGGCTAGACTTCACATGGTTTATAAGGTTGGGATCACTACCAGTCAAGATAAGATCATCAACATAAAGAACAAGAATGATAAGAGACTTGCCCACTTTCTTGGTGTAGACAGTATTGTCAGAATGACACATAGAGAAGCCAGATTCTAAAAGAAAGTTATCCATTTTGGCATACCAAGCTCGAGGAGCTTGCTTGAGACCATAAAGGGATTTCTTAAGTCGACATACAAGGCTAGAGTCAGTTTGTATAAAGCTAATAGGTTGTTCCATATAGATTTCTTCATGCAAGTCCCCATGCAAGAAGGCGGATTTAACATCCACTTGATGGACTTCCCATTTGAAAGAAGCAGCAAGGGAAAGAACAAGGCGGATAGAGTTCATTTTGGCAATAGGGGAGAAGGTTTCAGTGTAGTCAATGCCTTCAACTTGTGAAAAACCCTTAGCAACAAGACGAGCTTTTGTTTATCAACTTTCCCATCTGGTCCATACTTGGTTCTGTAAACCCATTTGCATCTAACAAGTTTTCGTCCCTTTGGTAGAGGAACAAGATTCCATGTATCATTTGCCAATAATGAATGATATTCTTCATTCATAGCTGCTTCCCAATCTGGATGGCCTGAATCTTCTGCAAAGGTGTTAGGATCATAATTCACTGAAGCTTGAGCCAGTAAAGAAGAGGCTCTCTCGAACTGAGAACGTGTACGTCGCTGATCTGTAGGATCACCGGCAAGATCACTTGTTGCATCCCGAGTAGCACAGACCCATTTTGGAAGCTGAGGAGCTGAAGGAGGATCCTGAGAAGGTGGGGGAGGATTTTCATCCTCGCTTTCATCATCTGAAGAAGAAATACTTTCAAAAGTAAAAGATAGGGAGAGGTGGCACATCCGCCGAACTATGCTCGCAGGCCGATATATTTTCATCAAACTTTACAATCTTCTAATGATAACATTTTTGGACTTAAGTGGAATAAGTCTATATCCTTTGACATCTTCAGAATATCCAACAAAATACATTTTTCACTCTTTGGTTCTAAAACTTTATGTTTCTCATCTGGAATATGGGCCCATGCTTCACTTCCAAAAACACGAAAGTGAATTACATCTGGTTTGTTTGAGCTCCATGCTTCTTCTGGAGTGATATTCTTTAAAACCTTAGTAGGAGTGTGATTTATTATGTAATTTGCACATTAATTGCTTTTGCCCAATAATTAAGACTAAGTCCTTTAGATTGAAGCATACAATTAGCCATTTCCTTTAAGGTGCGATTATTCCTTTCAGCTACACCATTTTGTTGTGGAGTATATGGAACAATATGTTGCATTTGAATTCCATTCTCAGTGCAAAAGTTGATGAATGTGTTTTTAACATATTCTCCGCCATTATCAGATCTTAGCTTAAGAATTTGATGTCCAAATTGCTTTTCAACAAAGGCCTTAAAGGCCAAGAACATGTTAAATACTTCACTCTTGAGTTTTAAGAAGTAGACCAAGTGCGTCTGGAGAAATCATCAATGAAAGTTAAGAAATACTTGTAGCCAGAGAATGAAGCAACTGGAAGTGGACCACATAAATCAGTATGCACGAGCTATAAAGGGTTGAAGCATGCCAAGAGGCACGTTTTTCAAAACTGTCCCGATGATGTTTTCCGAGTACACATCCGGAACAAACACCATCTCTATAAGATACCGTTGGAAGACCTGTCACCATATTTTATTTACATAGATTCTGAAGAGAGAATAGTTTAAGTGACCAAATCGCTCATGCCAAAGTTTGCTCACTTCGTCATTATGAGCAAAAAATACTGAGGGAAGATTTGATGACCCACAATTGTGAAACTTATACAACCTTGTAGAATCATCAGTAATGCTAGTAGCTTAAAATCATGTCTAGGATCTCTTAGGTCCTTAATTACAACAACGTGAGGTGAAAATTCAACGATTTTACCTCACCTGAATGGGTTATCTGATATACAGTGTTGGGTCCCTATAATACTAGTAATTACCCCATACTATTGTAGTTATACCCCTATTATTTTTATTGTTTATTTATATTGTTGTGCCCCTATGCCCCCATATTGTTATTACTGTGCCCATAGAATCCCTCTATTGTTATTTTTGTGGCTTTATATTATTATTGTTAGGTCGGCTGGATTATATTGTGACTCCTTAGACTCCTATATATAGAAAGGAGGTTTTGTCATTTGAATCATCCAAGAATTGTTCATTTATGTAATGTAAAGGAGGTTTCCCCTCGAAGAGGCTGAATTCTAAGGCGTTGATCTATCTTTTCTATCTTTTCTTGAGCTGGTTTCATAACATTTGGTATCAGAGCTTTGGATTCTAGGGTTTCGCTGCTCCAAACAGGTCATCGTGGAATTTTCGCTATAACTTTTTTTCTGTGACGTTTCAGAAGTCGCAAAAAAAACCATTTGAGAAGAAATGGCGCTGAACCTTGGGTCCAAATTTCAGAGCTTTTCGCGATATTTTGGAGATATGATCTGAGGAAGTTGGTCTTTTTGCAGACTCCTGAATTACATTCAAAACAGGTGACCTGGGGAAAATCGTCATAACTTTCTCTCTGAGCATCGGATTGAAATTTCGTAAGAAGGTACAGAAAGAGGACGGACTTTAGTTTTCGTTTAATATTTTCAGATTCAAAGGTTGAAACAGTGACTCGTGGCACTTCATACAAGTTCGCTCTACTGAACTAGTCTATAATCAGTCACTGTGGGAGATTTGCATAACTCTTTCTTGGAGAATCCAATTTGGATCAGACTTGTGGCATTGGAAAGAGGACACAGAAGGCTACTACAGGTCACAATTTCAGAACTGGATGATTCGAAATTACAGAGATACATCAGATTCAATATCAGGCTTCTACAAAGTGAAAAAAGGTGTGTAGTTTTTTTTTTAATTTTTGCATAAGCTTGGTTTGAAGGAATTCAAAGGGCATAGTAAAGCATTATTATCGGTAACTGATGCCCCGAGGAAAAGAAAATGCAAACACCTAGTAAGGAACCTGAAAGCTCTAGCATGACTCATGAAGAAGAGGAAGAAATGCTACATGATATATCAAAATTACAAGAACAAGTGCAACAAATGTCACTCACAAAAGCTAACAGAAGCTAAGATAAATGGCGTGGAATCTAAGATAAAGGGCATGGAAGCTAATATGCATGATCTGAGGACAGAATTTGAAGACAGACATGGCAGATTTGAAAAAAGACAGATTTGAACAAATTTTCTACAAGAAATACTTACTAATGGTGAAAAGGTAGTAAAGGAAACTCATGATGAGAACAAAAGAAATGTTAATCATGATTCCATAGACTCTAATGTTGGATCGAAGACCACCATATTCCAAAAATCGATATGAGGAAGTTTGATGGCAAGGATCCCGCCACATGGATATTACAGATGGAGCAATTCTTCGATCTCAATAATGTGCAAAACACACAAAAGGTACGTATGGCAACTTTATATTTGGAACCAAATCAGTTTGTATGGTATCAATGGCTTTGCTCTCGTAAACAATTTATCACTTGGGCAATTTTTACGGAAGAATTGATAGCACATTATGAGGATACAAAAAGCAACACTTTTTTTAGCCAATTGATAAGTCTCAAACAAAAGGGTTCAATAATGGAGCACATTGAGGAGTTCCAAAAATTGAACATAAGGGTAAAAGATATTCCAGAGGAGCATAGGATTGATGTGTTCATAGGGTCTTTAAAGGATAATATCCAACATGATGTTCGCCTTTGGGAACCTGATTCATTAGAGAAGGCATTCAGGTTAGCAAGAAAAATGGAAAGCAAAATTATGGCAACCAGGAAGCATACCACTCACAACTATAAAGACGGAAGTGTTGTTGCCCCTAGTCTTCCACAACCTATAAGGTTGACACCACAACAATTGGAAGAAAAAAGAGCAAAAGGGCTTTGTTACAGTTGTGATAGCAAATACACTAAAGGTCATAAGTGTGCTGAGAAGAAATTATTCTACATAGATTGTGAAGAGGAAGAAGAAAGGAGCAAGAAAGGTCAAAAGAAGAGGATATACTCCAGGAACAAAGCCTAGATGAAAAACAAATAAATCCGACCATATCTTGTAATGCATTGGCGGAATTACCACTCCTCAAACCATCAATATAGAAGGACAAATCAAGAAGAAAAAGGTAATAGTGTTGATTGATTCAGGAAGCACCCACAATTTTATTCATTGTAGGGTAGCAAAAGAATTGAATTGCTTCCTATATCCAGCACCAGAGTGTCAAGTGATGATTGCAAATGGAGGAACAATAAATTGCTCTGGAAAGTGCCATAATATCAAGCTATCCATGGGAGAATATGTATTGACTAGCCCAATGCTTTCCATTCCAATGGGAGGTGCTGATGTTGTACTAGGAGTCCAATGGCTACAATCCTTGGGTACAATAGCTTTTAATTTTCAAGAACTTTTCATCAAATTTTCTATGGAAGGAAAGGAAGTTGAATTAAGGGGTATTGCAGGGAAACCAGGAAAGATAATCAGCTCTAATGGTATGACAAAGCTTCTAAAAAAGGAGCAAAGAGGTGTAATTGCACAATTATGTTCGCTAGATGTTTCCACATTGGAATCATCTATTTCTCCAGATCTCCAAAAAGTCCTGGACAATCATTCCAAGGTATTTGAGACTCCCAAAGGTCTCCCACCTATGCGTGATCATGATCATGCTATTCATCTGATTCCAGGAAGTGTTCCTCCAAACATCAGGCCGTACAGATATCCCTATGTCCAAAAAAGTGAAATTGAACGTATGGTTGCAGAAATGCTAGAGGCTGGTATAATTCAACCGAGTCAAAGTTCTTTCTCTGCTCCAGTAGTATTGGTGCACAAGAAGGATGGATCATGGCGCATGTGTCCAGATTATAGGGAGCTCAACAAGCTCACTATTAAAGATAAGTTCCCCATTCCTGTCATTGATGAATTACTGGATGAATTGCATGGATCAATTTACTTCACCAAGTTGGATCTTCGTTCAGGATATCATCAAATCAGAATGAAGATTGAAGACATTCCGAAAACAACATTTAGAACTCATGAGGGTCATTATGAATTTTTGGTCATGCCTTTTGGCCTTACCAATGCACCTTCAACATTTCAAGGTTTGATGAATTCAATTTTCAAACCATTCCTTAGAAAATTTGTGTTAGTATTTTTTGATGATATACTAATCTACAGCAAGTCTTGGAAGGATCATGTTGAACATGTTGACAGGTGCTACAACTATTGGAGGAGAAACAATTATATGCAAAAAGATCCAAATGTTTCTTTGGAGTCCAGGAGGTGGAATATTTGGGTCATATTGTATCTCATGAAGGAGTTAAGGTAGACCCTAGCAAAATTAAAGCCATTAAGGAATGGAAAATCCCCACATCCATAAAGCATCTGCGAGGATTTCTTGGGTTGACAGGGTATTATCGCAAGTTTGTTAAGAATTATGGGAAAAAGCAGCACCTCTAACAACATTATTGAAGAAAGATGCATTTTCATGGACTCCGGAAGCAACAAAGGCCTTTGAACATCTTAAAGAGGCAATGTGCCAAGCACCGGTCTTAGCTACACCGACTTCACAAAAACCTTTATTGTGGAATGTGATGCTTCAGGAAATGGAATTGGTGCTGTTCTAATGCAAGATGAAAGACCCATTGCTTTTGAAAGTCGTCCAATCAAGGGAAAGTTTTTAAGCAAAGCTATTTATGAGAAGGAAATGTTGGCAATACTCCATGCACTTAAGAAATGGCGACCCTACCTAATGGGAAGACACTTCAAGGTAAAAACGATCATGATAGCCTTAAATACTTTTTAGAACAAAGATTATCCTCTGAAGAGCAACAAAAGTGGGTCACAAAGATGTTGGGTTATGACTTTGAAATCATCTACAAAAAAGGGAAGCAAAATGTGGTGGCAGATGCACTCTCAAGAAAGGATGAGGATGTGGAAGCATTGTTGTGCGCCATTTCTATTATCCAACCAGATTGGATAAACGAAGCAAGGGAGGAATGGAAGAATGACGAAGAAGTGTGGGCACTTATTCGAAAGCTACAACAAGATTCCAGTACGTCTGATACATTTAGCTGGAAAAATGATTCGTTATGGTACAAAGATCGCTTATACCTCTGTAAGAATTCCCAGCTAAAACAAAAGATTCTTATGGAATTGCACACTTCTCCCTTAGGAGGGCACTCAGGATTTTTAAAAACTTACCACAGGGTTAAGAAGGAATTTTTTTGGGATGGCCTTAAATCAGATATTCAAAAGTTTGTGGGCGGAATGTTTGGTTTGCCAACAAAATAAAGTTGAAACAATTAAGACACCGGGTCTATTACAACCTTTATCCATTCCAAGCCAACGTTGGGAGGAGGTTTCAATGGATTTTATCACAGGTTTACCCAAGTCTGAGGGAAAGAGTGTCATCATGGTGGTAGTTGACAGACTTACCAAGTATGCACACTTTTGTGCATTATCACATCCATTTAAAGCCAGTACAGTTTCTACTGCATTTATGGAAACAATTCAAAAGCTACATGGAAACCCAAAGATTATTGTAAGTGACAGAGATCCCATTTTCACTGGAAATTTTTGGACAGAATTATTTTCTTGTCTTGGTACTCAGTTAGCTCATAGCTCATCTTATCATCCTCAATCTGATGGGCAAACTGAGATAGTAAACAAATGTTTGGAAGGATATCTTCGTTGCTTTGTATCTGATAAACAGACACAATGGGTCAAATGGTTGCCTCTGGCTGAATGGTGGTATAACACTTCCTTCCATACAGCAACAAAAATGACCCCATTTATGGCACTTTATGGGTATCAACCACCATCCATCACATCATATTTAAGAGAAAATTCTAAGGTTCAGGCAGTGGAACATCACATCGAACATCAACAACAAGTCCTCCAACTCTTAAAGGATAACCTCGTGTTGGCACAAAATAGAATGAAACAACAGGCAGATCAACATCGCAGTGAAAGAAGTTTTGATGTAGGTGATTGGGTATTCCTACGGCTACAACCATATAAGCAAATGTCCCTCAAGCAAGCTAAGAAGGATAATAAATTATCACCAAAGTATTATGGTCCGTACAAGGTGTTGCAAAAGATTGGTACTATGGCATACAAATTGGAGCTTCCTGCAGCTTCTCGATTGCACCCAGTTTTCCATGTTTCATGTTTAAAGAAGGTTATAGGCGACAAGCTCCCAGTTCAAACAATATTGCCAGAACTTGACGAGGAAGGAAAAATTATATTGGAACCGGAAGCAGTCACAGAAACAAGAACTCGACAGCTACGAAATCGATCAATTTCAGAGTATCTTATCAAGTGGAAGAACTTATCCGCTGAAGATTCCACATGGGAGGATGAGAATTTTATGCAGAAGTATCCAGAACTACTCAAGCGTTGAGGACAACACTTTTTTGAAGGAGAGGGGCATGTTGGGTCCCTATAATACTAGTGATTACCCCATTACTATTGTAGTTATACCCCTTATTTATATTGTTGTGCCCCTATTACCCCCATATTGTTATTTCTGTGCCCCATAGAATCCCTCTATTGTTATTTTGTGGCTTTATATTATTATTGTTAGGTCGGCTGGATTATATTGTGACTCCTTAGACTCCTATATATAGAAAGGAGGTTTTGTCATTTGAATCATCCAAGAATTGTTCATTTATGTAATGTAAAGGAGGTTGCCCCCTCGAAGAGGCTGAATTCTAAGGCGTTGATCTATCTTTTCTATCTTTTCTTGAGCTGGTTTCATAACC